>OX454322.1:39430700-40680700 GCA_949715965.1 Dysmachus trigonus | reverse complement strand
AGGTCATTCACAATTTGAAAAGAACTTAAATGTTTTCTTCCTTTTAACCCAATTATAGAACCCCGGTCCATGTTGGTAAGTTTTGGCGGAGGTCCTTTTTTGTTAGTTTTACCATAATTTTCGCATAAACACAGGAAATTTCGTACAGCTGTGTGAGTTCTTCCATTTCCCAACATCTGAGCAATTCTTCGCAGTGAAAAACTTGCTGTTTTGAACGCAACCACTTTCGTCTGCTCTTCTTTAGTTAATAATTTTCCTGGATAAAATATAGTACTCCTTTTTTTTTTTTTTTTGTGCTAAAATATTTAAATTACCTCCAAAATTATTTTTTATATCTTAATGAATCAATAACTCCTTGTTTTAATCCGCCAGCGGCACTTCAACACTTCTGGAATTATAGTAATTTCCACGCGCAATCACAACGAAAATGATTAAAACTCACCCAGAAACCGTTAACACTAACCAATTTGACACAAATTCTGACCAAATTGATTGAGCATGCGCACAAAACCGAGGAGTGCAGTTTTCATTTTTCTCTCTCAAAATACAAACCTTTGGCATAACTTTTATTCAGTGGAATTATAGCTATTTCCACCACTGTATATCTTTAACAGTTCCATCTTCTAGTTTTTACGAAAATATTTTGATCTTAATACGATATGTATTATATATGAGATAATACTTTTATTAAAAAAACGAATTTGGCGGAATGGTTTACAGAAATTTTTAAGGTTTTCGTAGTTTTATACTATATAATAGCTTAAGAGTCTTTCATATAAGTCAAGAAAGAAACTCCTGCAGCATTCCCTTAGGTTTTTTAAAAAATTTCAATATATGGTTAAAATATCGCTTATTTCACCTTTCCCAGCTACTTTTCTTAAAATATTCGTTTTCAGATTCGTATTTATCACACTTAATAAATAACATTAAAATTTCTACTACCCAAATTTTGCAGATTTGTGTAACTAATAGAAATACGAGTTACATTCAGGAAATAGAGTATCACTATATACGTGACGTTTTTGCGGACGTGCTGCATAACACATCTGGTGTCCCTCAGAGTAGTCATCTTGGCCCACTATTATTTATTATTTATATTAACGATATTTCTTTAATACTGGCACACTCTAAGATTTTATGTTATGCTGACGACGCGAAAATTTTTCGTACAATAACCAGTGTACTTGACTGTCATCTTTTAAACTCTGACTTGGAAGCATTCCAGAAATGGTGTACTATTAATCAACTCCCCTTAAACGTTTCTAAATGTACTTGCATGTCTTTTTCACGTAAAAAGTATCCATTGCATTACAACTTTACGATAAGTGGAAGCTGTCTTAATAGATTTGACAAAGCAAGAAATTTAGGTTTAATACTTAATGTGCATTATCTCTCTTTTGAGGATCATATTGATTACATTGTTAACAAAGCAAACGCAACTCTGGGTTTTGTAAAACGATGGTCCAAAGGAGTTTGATGATCCCTACATCTCTAGGCTCCTTTATTAAACTTTGTTCGACCAATTCTCGAATATGCCAGTTCTGTTTGGTCTCCCTTTTATGATCACCACATTAAACGGATTGAAGCAGTTCAACACAGGTTCTTGCGGTTTGCCCTGAGGAGCCTTCCTTGGGCAGATAATCTCCATCTGC
The DNA here is from genome assembly GCA_949715965.1 of Dysmachus trigonus. Classification (NCBI taxonomy): domain Eukaryota; kingdom Metazoa; phylum Arthropoda; class Insecta; order Diptera; family Asilidae; genus Dysmachus; species Dysmachus trigonus. The sequence goes on along the minus strand of OX454322.1, from coordinate 40,679,048 downwards.
CTCCTTACTCTGACAGACTGAAACTTATTTCTTTGGCTTCCTTAGAACATAGATGGAAAACCGCCAGAATTGTTTTGACTTTTGACTGTCTACAGGGAGACATAAATTCTCCAGAACTGTTGGCTGCCTTTGATGTTTTTAAATAAATATATATATTGTCAGGCAAAAGGATTGTGTAGTAAAATATTATATTGAGAAATGCATTTTTAAATTATCGTCTTACCTAATCAATGGGAATAAATCATGCATCTAGTAAGGAAAATAATATTAGGAATTAAAAAGAATTTCAAATTATATTGAAGTGAATTTATTTTCCATTCTATTTATATCCTTAGCACACTTTTATGCGTATGGTTTTCGGGCCATCATTCAAAAAATTAAATGTATAGGAAGGCCGATAAAGCCATTAATAGAGTAGAAATTATAATTCGGTTATATCAATGGTGACGATGCGACGTAAAAGCTCCTGCGGCTTTCGCCATGATGCTATATCTGAACTTCCTCGAAAAGAAAGACCACAAATGGCACACAATTGAGAAAATGTGCAATGTGTGAAGGAGAGTGTGCACGAAAATTCAACAACTTTAACAAGGAGGCGTTTAATGCAATTTGGTGGGTCGCGAAGATCAATTCAATGAATTTTGGCTACATTGCAGATGTTCCCTTATAAAGAGCAGCTTACTCAAGAGTTAGTGTTTACGTGAATAAGCCAGAGCATACCTCAACTAAAAAATAATAATAGAAAAGAAACTCCAGCGATAAGTCGTGAAATCTTGTTAAAATTCGTGGAAATCCTTTTAGGAAAAGCGCGACAGTGCAGAGGCACCACTTACGCGACGTTATTTTTCAAGTTTAAATTAAACAAATTCCCCATTAATGCTGTGCATTTAAAAGAAAAAAATATTTAAATAAAGAAATTACAGACAATTCAAGCCCCTTTGGCTCTTTTGAGTCACCGTATATGAAATCTGTTTGAAATCACCACAATTATTCTTAAATTTTAAAAGGTTATAAAATGAGATTGCAATCAAACTTTAATATCCTTCCTTGATTTGCGGTACTCCAGACCATAGAATTCCTAGATATAAAAATAGACAAACAAAATACATATATAAAAATTGGTTTGGTAAAATATGTCGTTTTTTGATTATTGAAAATTGTGAGCTCCAAACAGGATAGTTACCCACTGAGTTAACAGCAGTCAGCACTGACTCCATAGCAGAGTTCTGACCTCGGGGTCACTCTGTTCGCTGAAATTTCGAGACAGCGCATAAATCACGGGTCCTATGCCTAATAGAGCCGTAAACCGCGCGCTGAAATTGGGAATCACGGCTTCTGGCTGGGCGCGGGGGAGGCGAATAGCACGAATTGGCGAAATGGGCAAAATATTGCCGTCCATATGGAGTCACGTTGTTCGGCATTTGTCATTTTTGTAAAACATGACCTACCACGGCCACGGTTGACGGTAGTCATTCCGCGGTCACAGCGACCGACGGCAAGGGTCTTATGTTGTGCCGCATGTAATCACGAGTTACGGGAACCGAACAAGCCCGTGCCTTTCGCCGCTGGATCGATCCATTTGTATATGTAATATAAGGCGATTTTCAATATCCCTGGGCTAGCTCGACAGCGCGGCTTGGCTCTCTCCCCTGGGGCCATGGAGCTGCGCTTCAAGTTAGAAGAAGCGTCCGAACCGAAGCCCACCACCAACAAATTCCATCATTTGCCTTTGGGTCTTTACAGCCAAGTCCAAGTTTGCTTTCAGACTCCGCTCCAGGAAAAGTTTTTCTCTTTAGGACGTGTTGATGAGCTTTAGGTATTGATTTTAAGCTGATAGGTAACGTGACCGGAATCGCTAGCTTGCCCAACTAGTCCTCAGCCCCAGCCCAACTCGCCCAGGAATTATCTGATTCCACAGCCGAATTGAAACAGTGTGCATTCCGCTTAAGGTGCTGGATATGTTGCAGCATCTCGTCTCATCGGGACCGCTTGATTGTATGTGGCCTGGATCTCAGGATGCTATGGAATTTCCGATGGAAAAAAAATTCAATTTCGCTGGGGAGTTTGTTGCTCCGTGCTTGCCCTCTCGCAAGGGGAGTAATGCCGTAAAAGTTATGCTTGAGTAAATTGCAACAAAATATGGTCTCGGATCTTCTTCAAGAAGCACCTCAGCCCGAGCAGTAGAAAATCGTGTGGTTCCTGAAATTCGCCCCGAATGGAATTCGTGATTGAGGCAATATTAGAGTATTTTGTTGCAACGTTCACAACATTTGGTGTATTCTAACATAATCAAACATCTGCTGACCATTTGAAGTTTTTTCTCCAGTTCGTTGGCCCTCGTTACACCTTCCATATCCTTTATAATAAAAACAAAGAGATATACATATTTTATACTCTGAACAGAGTATAATCCAAATTAAGAATTTTGTGGGTACTTAATTTTAGCAAAATCTCATCATCTTCGAAATTCTTTAGAAAATTCAGGCAAAAAATTCCATGAAACAAATCTTATGATATAAATTGCTCTTTAATTACAAGGCAATATGATAAATAAATTTGAAATTGACGCCTATGTTCAACATTTCGATCAAATTGAAATTGAAATCGATAATAAGTTTTAGTTACATATTCATTTTTACATTTTTCAAATTCACTTTTGAAGCGTAAAAGGCAATGATGATAAAATTCAAATTTTCTTATCTGAAATCCCCGTTCTTCTTCTTCTCTGTTATTTGAAGGTGGAGTTATATATCAGGTTGGCGGGAAAGTTCTGTCGTATTTTAAAGGAAATATTTGAATCAGTTTTAATACCGTTTATTTACATTGTAATCAATAATATAATGTTTATTATTTGCAACCACTCGTTGTCATTTTTCAGGCAACTTGTCGATCCCCCTAGCGTAGAAGTTCTCATCCTTGGACCCAAAATATTCAGCAACTGCCTTGGAGACAGCTTCGAAAGAAGTAAATTTTTATCCCGTCAGTTAATTCTGAAGCGATCGGAGTAGATTGTAATCCGATGGAGCAATGTCAGGTGAATATGGTGGGTGACTAAGAACTTCCCATCCAAGCTCATTCAATTCTTGTTGCGTCTCCATTGCAGTATGTGGTTTTGCATTATCCTGATAGAACACAATTCCTGTTCGCTAATACTGGCTGCTTTTCCTTGATAGCTGCATTCAATTAATCAAGTTGGTTACAACAGATGTTCGTATTGATGCTTTGCCCCTGTTTAAGTAGCTCGTAGTACACTTGACCTCTTCTATCCCACCACAAACATAGCATTACCTTCCGTGGATGTAGATCTGGTTTTCCAATAATTATGGCGGATGTTCCAGATTTGCAGTAAACCTTTTTTTCTCTTTATATTCTCGTGCAGAAGCCACTTTTCATCTCCCGTAATGAGCTTGTCCGAAAATGGCTCCACATTGTGTCTAATAAGGAGAGATGAACAGGTTCTCACAAGATCCGACAAATTACTTTTAGTCAAATTGTGCCGAACCCAAATATTCTGCTTCAAGAAGATTCCTAATTCCTTAGCAATTGCTCTAAAGGTTAGATGTGGGTTTCTCTCCAGCATGGACCGCAGAATGTCATTATCGACCTTGGATGGCCGCCCAGATCGACGATCTTTTGTGAGACTGAAATCGAATCCAAACATTTACAACTTTACTTCCCAACGTGTCATATAAGTTTTTGTAAGCAACAGGATTCGTTGCTTCCTTTCTGGAACTCATACAAAATGCAATGTCTTAAATGCACTTTATCCACTGCCATCTTATTCACTCTGTACTTCGCAACTAACTGATGATAGATACTGAAAGTTGCCCACGAGAGGTACGCTAAATAATAAAACCCCACTCGACGCATTCTACCTGCTTGTTTTAACATAATAGGTATAAAATTACCTGGATTAAAATACGACAGAACTTTCCCGCCAACCCAATATTTTAAAAACAATCTCTTTTTATTGTATTTTATTAAGTGAAGATAACAATTTATATGTATATTTTGTTTGATGTTTACTTTCAGATATTACGATAAAGTTCTTGTGAATGTTACTAAATTACTGGTCAAACTGATACAACCATTCTTACATTAAGGTTATTACAAAAAGAGCATAATATTTAAGATATTTGCGTTAAAAATTTACTTGGATCTTCCGCCACAAGAAGCAATGTTATTTCGGACTACATAACTACATGTGCATTTTCTACTTCACGGCTTGTGTTTATAAATATTCCCGGGGATTTTATTACTACTCAAAATACAAATAAAACAAGATTTATTTTATCTACAGTAATATACTCTAAATTCTACAGCATATATTTGCCTATTAATATATAATTTATACCAATCTAAAGAATGTATATACAGGGTGTCCCATAGGAATGTGTGAAAACTTATGAGCCACTATTTTTTAAAAAATTGAGAGATCGGTAAGTTGTAAATACTTTTTAATAAAGGACAATCGGCATTTTTATTTCATGTCCATTTTATTATAAAAAAATTAAATCTATTTAATACAAACCATTAATTTAAAAATATAGTAAAATGAACCATCTACATAAAAAGTATTTACCTGTATTTCTTTGAATCTTCTGTCGCCGGAGAGAATTACAAAGGGATGTTAGAGACCAAATCCTTTCTCATGCGAAAAAGAGGAGCCGCGTTAAATCTTTTTTTTTTTATTCAAGACGGAGCAGCACCTCATCGCACACAAGAAGTATCATCAATAAATTTTATGGCGATCGAGTTATTGGCCTAGGGTACCGACGCTTTGCTAGGGGAAAAGGAATAGAATTAGCCACATTACTCGTCAGATCTCATTCGATTTGATTTCTTTTTAGTGGGGTACATTAAAGACCTCTGCTATGAAAATAACCAAAAAACAGTTGAGGATTTTATTAAAGACATTGGGAAGGTCGTCAATAGCATTCAAATTGAAACGTTAGAACATGTTTTTAATAGTTTTAGAAAGCATATGGATATTTGTGGCAAATTAGATGGTTAAAATATCGAAAATATATATCATTAGTAACTAACGCTCTTCACTACTTTTTTAAATTAATTGTTTTGTATTAAACAGATTTAATTTTTTTATAATAAAATGGACATGAAATAAAAATGACGAATGTCCTTTATTAAAAAGTATTCTCATTTTACCGATCTCTCCATTTGTTAAAAAATAGTGGCTTATAAGTTTCACACATTCCTATGGGACACCCTGTATATTGACCTACGTAATTACATCAACTGTTGCTAAACAAACAAGGGCTACGTAAACGAACAGTTTATTCACAATTCAAGATTCACAATGATAAAACAGAGAATTTAAAAAAGAATTAACGTCACAATAATGAAACTTGGGAAGTCGCGCGAAATTTACAAAATGCTTTTCTTTTCTCTTTGGGTGTAAAGAGGAGGCAATATTTTTAATAAATTTAAAGCCGACTTCGATTCCCACTTCGATTGAAACTTGGAACAGCTTATTTCATTTTCATATCAAATCCACAAAAAGTGAAATGCAGAACATTCTTGATTTCGTCCGTAGTATGTCACAAGTACCTGCTACGTAGCAATAAATTAGTTAAAAGTTCTTGGGATATTTTATATTTCAGAAAAGAGCTAAAATCCATATTTAAATTTTGTATAATATAAAGTAGTTATATACCTACTTATGTACATCATCCGAGTTAAACAAGTAGAATAGCATAAAAACTACATGCTTAATTTAAAATGATTTTATTTAATATGTGCAAATAAATACTATACTAAAACGTAGAGAAATTCTTTATTAAACGTAGTAATTTAACCCGTTAAGGCCCAAACGGACGCATTTTCATAAGTTTTTTCAGCCGCCTTAAATTATACTTAATCCTTCGCACAAAAATTTTGAATTGGTCAATACTGATGTAAAATTTCATGAACTTTCAGAATATGATAATGATTTTTAATAAAAATTGTAACTACGTTGTGTTATGTTCGCTTTTTTCAAAAAAATCGTGTTTTTTCAAAAAAAAATTTCCACAAATCAATATTTATGGCTCGAAACCAATTAGGAATTTGGCGGAAAAGCAACAATATTGCGTCCATGGACCTTGTTCCTTAATTTACAGATGCGTACGCTTTGAAATAAAAAATGGCAGTATCCAAAATGGCGTTTGAAAGTCGAAAATTCAATGATGTATAATATTTTGTCTATTACAAAAGAAATTCTCAATGGATTTATTTAGAAACTTATAAAGGGGGGTTTTTGAGTTCGCTGATTGCGGATCTGAGGTCAAATTCAAGAAATCCAAAATGGCGGATTCAAGATGGCGGACGAAAACATTAAAATTATATAAATCTGAGCATAAAATAGCCCTAGGGGGTTTTTGGGGTCGCTGATTGCGAATCTGAGGTCAGATTTGCAAAAATCAAAGTGGCGGATCCAAGATGGCGGACGAAAAAATTAAAATCATATGGATCTGAGCAAAATTTTGCACTACGGGGTTTTTGGGGTCGTTAATTACGAATCTGAGGTCGGATTTCAAAAAATCAAAATGGCGGACCTAAGATTGCTAATTAGGGAATTTTTCAGTTCGCTGATTATGCATCTCTTACAAGTCTTTTTTCATTTTAATTGTTTTTGTACTTTTTACATTTTTTTGTTGTATTATTTTTCATTTTTGGTTGTATGTATATTTGTTATTTATTAAAACTCTATTTTATATATTTTTCTTTTATTGATGAAACAATTCAAATCTTTTTCTTATGTTTTAGAAGCAGTTTCGAAGAAATTATTGGACTTGCTTATGTAAAATTGGGAAACAAGCGGAACAAATGAAAAGATCACAAACGGTGCATATTTTCTGTGTTCTTGTCGAACATTTTGAGAAGTTCGCACAATTTCTTTTTTTCTCTACAGTTGCAGGCTCATGCGGTTGTGAAATTGGAGCTGAAGCCTTCACTAGATAATTTCGAGTTATATCTAATGCAATGTAAAAAGTACAAAAACAATTAAAATGAAAAAAGACTTGTAAGAGATGCATAATCAGCGAACTGAAAAATTCCCTAATTAGCAATCTTGGGTCCGCCATTTTGATTTTTTGAAATCCGACCTCAGATTCGTAATTAGCGACCCCAAAAACCCCCTAGTGCAAAATTTTGCTCAGATCCATATGGTTTTAATTTTTTCGTCCGCCATCTTGGATCCGCCATCTTGGATCCGCCACTTTGATTTTTGCAAATCTGACCTCAGATTCGCAATCAGCGACCCCAAAAACCCCCTAGGGCTATTTTATGCTCAGATTTATATAATTTTAATGTTTTCGTCCGCCATCTTGAATCCGCCATTTTGAATTTCTTGAATTTGACCTCAGATCCGCAATCAGCGAACTCAAAAACCCCCCTTTATAAGTTTCTAAATAAATCCATTGAGAATTTCTTTTGTAATAGACAAAATATTATATATCATTGAATTTTCGACTTTCAAACGCCATTTTGGATACTGCCATTTTTTATTTCAAAGCGTACGCATCTGTAAATTAAGGAACAAGGTCCATGGACGCAATATTGTTGCTTTTCCGCCAAATTCCTAATTGGTTTCGAGCCATAAATATTGATTTGTGGAAATTTTTTTTTGAAAAAACACGATTTTTTTGAAAAAAGCGAACATAACACAACGTAGTTACAATTTTTATTAAAAATCATTATCATATTCTGAAAGTTCATGAAATTTTACATCAGTATTGACCAATTCAAAATTTTTGTGCGAAGGATTAAGTATAATTTAAGGCGGCTGAAAAAACTTATGAAAATGCGTCCGTTTGGGCCTTAACGGGTTAAAAATAATCAAACCTGGAAATCGTATAGCGTAAGCGCCGTATTGGTTTTCAGTTTTTAGAATCTCAACTTTTAAAACAAATTTTCTATTTTCAACAATTCATTATGATGAAACAAGGAATTTCAATATTATTTTACACTGAGTATTTGATTGCGTTTAAAAATACATATAGAAAAATCAAAAGGCATTCAGAAACTTCGATTATTAGATATACAGAGTGAGCCATTTTAATTGACCACTCAAAATATCTCGTCCGGAAAGCGGTATCGAAAAAAACTTCTCAGACAAAAGTTGTAGGGGTCAGAGGGGGTCACCAATTGGTGACCTTGACTTTGACCTTGAACTTACCTTGAAGGTCATTTGAAGGTCAAGTCCAGTATTTTAAATGGGAATCCTTATTTTTTATTCCAGATTATGTTTTTAGACAAAAAAACAAACACTTTTTGTTTAGGTCATTTTTTCAAAATTTCAAGATGGCGGACCCAAAATGGGGTCAAACTCCTAAAAATCCTTAAATTTGTAAATGACCACCGATTTACACCAAATTTGGTAAGTGGGGGTTTTTGGGGTCGCTGTTCACGAATTTAAAGTCGGTTTTGTAAAATCCAAAATGGCGGATCCAAAATGGCGGACAAACATTTTTGAAAGTTAACCGATTTCGAACAAATTTGGTATTCGGGGGTTTGGCGTCATTGTTATCACATCCAAGGACAGATTTGCAAAATTCAAGATAGCGGATCCAAAATGGCGGATGCAAAGATAGGATACTATCATCCGACATGCTTGAAACTAATACTCTAAAACTTAGCAACTCTAATACTTTTCATGAGTGATTTTTTTTTCCTTTTTTAATCACTACTGTTAGCACTACCCAGGAGCAATGACGTGGACATGGTAGTTTTCTGCTCCCTTTGGGGTGCTTTTTGGACGTGAGTCCCCTTGCCTCTCACGATGTACGAGTACTAGTGGTTTTAGGGACAATTCATCTTGATCAGCACATTAGCACGAGACAAATCGAAAGACAAGTTGGTATACCCCAGCGCACAATAGTCATTATTGGTCAGACGTAAACCCTCACTGGTATCAATCCACTGATCATCAGAATCGGTGGAGCTTAATGGTTTGGTGTGGCATCGTCAATGGCCACTTAGTTGGTCCTTATTATTTTGAAGAAAATGTAAATCAACACACTTTTTTACAAATGCTCCGTGATGAATTACTGGGTTTATTGGAAAATGTAGAATTGTTGACCTGGCAACGAATGTGGATTCAATTGGATGGCGCACCACCTCATTATGCTATTATTGTTAGAAATTATTTGAATAACCATTTTAATAACCGATGGATTGGAAGAGGCGGGCCCGTAACGTGGCCACCTCGTTCCCCCGACCTAACGTCTCTAGACTTTTTTTTGTGGGGATATCTGAAGAATGCTTTTTACGAAAAAAAAACCATCTACGCGCGAAAATATGAAAGAACGTATCCGAAATGCTTGTGCAGCGATACCACAAAATGTTCTTTTAAGCACGATACAATCGTTCGAACATTGTCTTCAGTTATGCCTTCAAAACAATGGTGGTAATTTTGAACAACTGATCCGTTAATGAGTGACATCACTGCAGTTGTCATTGAATAGTGAGGCAAGGGGAGTCACGTTAAAAAAGTACCCCATCGTGAGAGGCAAGGGGACTCACGTCCAAAAAGCACCCCAAAGGGAGCAGAAAACTACCATGTCCACGGCATTGCTCCTGGGTAGTGCTAAGAGTAGTGATTAAAAAAGAAAAAAAAAAAATCACCCATGAAAAGTATTAGGGTTGCTGAGTTTTAGAGTATTAGTTTCGGGTGATAGTATCCTATCCTTGCATCCGCCATTTTGGATCCGCCATCTTGAATTTTGCAAATCTGTCCTTGGATGTGATAACAATGACCCCAAACCCCCGAATACCAAATTTGTTCGAAATCGGTTAACTTTCAAAAATGTTTGTCCGCCATTTTGGATCCGCCATTTTGGATTTTACAAAACCGACTTTAAATTCGTGAACAACGACCCCAAAAACCCCCACTTACCAAATTTGGTGTAAATCGGTGGTCATTTACAAATTTAAGAATTTTTAGGAGTTTGACCCCATTTTGGGGCCGCCATCTTGAAATTTTGAAAAAATGACCTAAACAAAAAGTGTTTGTTTTTTTGTCTAAAAACATAATCTGGAATAAAAAATAGGGATTCCCATTTAAAATACTGGATTTGACCTTCAAATGACCTTCAAGGTAAGTTCAAGGTCAAAGTCAAGGTCACCAATTGGTGTCCCCCTCTGACCCCTACAACTTTTGTCTGAGAAGTTTTTTTCGATACCGCTTTCCGGACGAGATATTTTGAGTGCTCAATTAAAATGACTCACCCGGTATACTTACAAGGGGACGGCACGACCTTGGGGAAACGGATTTTAATGAATTTTTGTGTAGTGGTAGTATACTATGTGGGTACTACCGCTGTAAAATATTTCAGGCCAACGCCCAGTAGAAGCTGAGAAAAATGCATATAAAGTTCACCCCGCACTTTATATATAAATACTGATTAAACGTACCGTGGCGTAAGCGGTAATGCTTCAGACTCGTACTCCAGCATGTACGGGTACAAATTCAGCTGATTGACTTTTTTTTTTTTTACTAACACTACACCAAAATTCATTAAAATCCGTTTCCCCAAAGTCGTGCCGTCCCCTTGTTAAGAAACGTCTTTTTCTGATTATCATTTATCAATTTTCCAAATTCATTTAAGCTCTGATTACGTAATGAATTTCGTTTAACTTAACGTAAGCTTAAGCTTTTACAGTGAAACTGATTCTAAGTCGTTTTGCTATTCAGGGTAATTAAATTTACCATAAAAAAGCACTATTTTTCCAGTGACTTGACAGTCAAACCGAATTCAATAAAAAGTTTTGACTGAACTCAGGATTGATAAATACATAAATATCTTTCTACAATATCTGGAATAAAACTATAAGTTCATTTCACAAATAAATATGTATGTACAATGTACATACATAGTATTTATTTCTTAAAGTAACAACTATGGAAATTGTGCAGAAAATGAAGTCTGCGTTTTTCAAAGGCGTTGCAGTGGCTGTTGTAGTGCAAGGTATCCCTTGATAAAAATTTCCAATGTATCAAAACAAACTATTATACTTCCGATATTTTTAGGAATAAAATTAAAATTAGTGCAATACATTGTCATAAACTCATAAACACGTCGCCGGGCTCACATACAAAAAATGAGACGTCGCATATATGCGACGCTGGTAGCGAACGTTTTAAAAATTTGCACATACATTAATTGAGGGTGGAGAAACGCGTGTACAAAACTGCTATATGTAGTCCAGCTAGGCTAACTAACAGAGTATACCAATGTAAGGCTAAAACAAAATGTGGTGCTTCAGCTTGGTGTTGGTGCTGTAACTAGCGCTTGTGATCAATCTGGCGCAATGCAAAACTAATCCAATGTAGCTCTCATAGTTTTGTCAAAACATTAATAAAATTATGAATTTTTATCAAATTTCTCAATTGTCATGTATCCTTAAGCATTTTCTAGGAAACTTATTTCACGTAAAGTATTAAAACTAGCATTCCGAAAGTACTTTACATTGAGAAATGTCAAGCTTCATGTGCACCAAAAGTTAAAAGTCGTCAAACTTGAGCTGCAGCAAGAGCACCAAGCGGTAGCGCGAGCTACACATTATGGCAGCTTCTTTTTGCAGCATCAGCACCGAGCTACAGTATTGCAAACTGTTTCAGTTCAGCCTTTATGATGTATAAATACATAAATAAATCTAGGCTTTAGCGAAACTACAGCACGTATTGCTGACAAATAAAAGTACATACAAACACATAACCTTTAAAACAATAGAAACCAGATCATTACGTATTGTTAGCACAGCTGTCAACAATGGCTGGTGTTAGTAGTGTTTTTCAAGAATAAAAGAGCCACTTCGTCAAGCTTTTCATCAGTACGCAAAATGTACATTATCAGTTTGGTTTGGTTTGTGGCATTGCTTTACGTAATTGCAGACTGTAAGAGTCTAACCAAAAGAGAAATAAATCGTGACACTCATCATTATGCAATCGGTCCAATTGTTGAACCGCATCAAGCACATCTGTACCGATATCAAGTTGCTTTCCGGGAAAATTGTGGCCAAAATTGTGGAGGGACAATAATTTCTGATCGGCATATTCTCACTGCGGCTCATTGTGTGTCTGGAAGTGACCCCCGACCTATGACCATCAAAGCCGGTGTGACATATGTGGAAGATCCATTCGGACAAATCAGAAATGTGTTTTCAGTCAAAGTTCACAGGAGTTATGATTCTCTCCAGAATGACGTAGCTCTTCTTACTTTGCAAGAACCGCTCAATCTTACAGAGCTGACTGTTGCTAAGCTTCCAGAAATCAATGAAGATTTTGAAGGCCAACTCGTTGAAGCTAGTGGCTGGGGCCATACTGTTAATCTGACTTATGCTTTTTTGACCGTAAAGCAAAATCCGAAGGTGTGTGACCATCCAAGTAAATTGTGTTGTGAAAATTTGCCAAAAATGAGAACAATTCAGGGTGACTCTGGAGGTCCGGTGATTCTACGAAGAGGCAGTGACGTTATTTTAGTGGGGATCGTCAGCGGAAAAAGTGGTACGCAACACTTCTTTTCGAATGTTGCATATCTTAGGCCTTGGATTGATGAAGCAATACAGGAAGGAGAAAAATTAATAACAATAATCGACACATTGAGACCACAGCTGCCGGGCAACAATTGCGAGAAATAAAAAGGGCTTCATTAAATTAAATATTACATTTAAAATAAGCTGAAACGGCTATTTCATTAAAATAGTTTCATAATAACTCTGTATGTTTTCTTTTATAAACTTTCACTTCGATTCGACCCGTAAACAAACAAATTGTGGAATATAATTATGTTATTTTCTTGGTTTTGTTCACGCCTATAAGCGAAAGCGAAAATAAAATTTCCTTTGTAAAAGTGTCAGAAGTTCGTTTCGTTGTGAAAATCGAATTCATTCATTTCGTAATGTTTTTTAATAATTATCTTTTTGAACAATAATAAAAATTTATCTATGAACTAAAATTGACTTACGTTTATTTCATTCAGACATATAGGTATGTAAACTAGACGATGCAGAAAACTGATTTCAGAAAAGCCGCAAGAATAAGGTTTTTTGACTTTGTAGACGTATATGTATGTAAGAACAGAACACGGCATGTACACAGTATACATATGTCAGAAAACTCAAACAAATATGAAAAAGTCTTTAGGTTGATTCAAAAATGTTTTTACATTGCCTGCTTTCCATTTGAATTAGAGAAGAGACTCAGTTCATTACAGTTCAGTTATCTACTAACGACATTGAAAATATCCACGTCTGAAACTTCCAAAAGGATCCAAACTGCGGAACAACAGAAAATTCGTGTTTGTGACCTAAAGTTACGGATATAGAGAATCTATGTAATTTGGCTTTTATGATATTTTATGAAAAAAGAGGCAAGTAGAGAGGAAATAGTGACGAGTTTAAACCAGGAGCGTTTTAAGAAATTTAGTACTACCATACTATGCTATTATATACATATAGCCCCAATATCTATATCCAAACTTTTGAAAAGAACATTTGAACAGTAAATTGTTAATGGAATTATGTGAAACAAATCTAGCACTCATTCTAAAAATCGATTTCCCCAAAATTCAGGTATTCCAATCGTTCTTCATTGCAAATGGTCCTCAGTTAAAAAAAATGTAGTGGATATTCCTTCTTTTTGTGGAAATTATTAAAGTTAAACTTTACTTTAATCAGTGCCATCTATTGGTAGTAAATATTAGTTAATAACTATTACTGAAAACTTTCATAAATGATAGTTTTCACATTACTCTACAGCATATGACAGTTTTCATTCCATTATTTGATTAGTTTTCATTCCATTATTTGATTAGTAATTTACTCATTTTTTACACACGCTAAAACTCGAACGCTCCAAATTACATTTTCGACATTAAATCCTTTTGCTGTTTTGAAGAAATCACCTACTAAGGCTCATCAAATTCCTGTGGAAGCTTATGGTGATCAGAAAACGGAACATGGTGCTGGTGCTGGTGTCTATGGAACCAACACCAAAGTCTCGATAGCAATGGGCAAATGGCCCAGCGTTTTCCAGGCTGAAATCCATGTCATTGAAGCCTGCGCCCTTCTCAACATTAACAAGAGACTTAAGGGTGCCAATATCACTATCTTCTCCGATAGCCAAGCGGCCCTCAAGGCACTCTCGTCATGGCGTTTCTAGTCTAGACTCGTTAAAGAGTGCTTCGATACCCTTCAACACTTAGCGACTTCCAACAGGGTTACTCTCTGTTGAGTACCAGGGCACTCCGACGTTGAGGGAAATGAGGTTGCTGATGAACTTGCTAGGAAAGGTTCATCATCTCGATTCAAAGGTCCTGAGCCCTTCTGCAGCATTGGCTGGTCTTCGTCCAAAGCTGTGATAGAAGAATGGGCCAGGAATCTACAGTACATACACTGGTAAAACTTCAAGCTAGAGAGCTCGTCAGACCCTATACCTACACTGAAATCAATGCTTTCTCAGACTGTTGGTAGGTTACCTAACTGGCCAGGCCACTATAGTCTAAGATGCCACCTATGTAAAATAGGTCTGTCAAATGAGACGGAATGTCGTCTGTGTTGAAGACGAAACTACATCACACATTTTGTGTGCTTGTCCTGCTTTAGCACGAAGGAAGATCTTCAGTCAGGAGTTCTTGAAAAGGAATTTAGTCTCTCTTAGTTATAGCAGCAAGAAGCACTAAACCTCCCACAATACATATTTCAGTAAATCCACCATATAGATCAAGATAAAAAACATAATTTCAAGAACCATAATTTATATATACAGTGAGTCACAATGAAAATGATGCAGAACAAAAAATCTCCAATTCACTTCAATTTCTCTCTAAATTTGTATAAATTATAAACATTTTTCGGTGCATATAGTACATTTATTAATTTTTCAGAACAATATCAATAATAATAAAGAAAATTAACAAACATTCAACAAAGTAAGAAATTAACCTCACACTGAAAATGATGCATCTTCATAAGCAACAAAAATTACACATACAATAAGAATAATTTCACAGCAATTAATGGTACTAGTATTTTGTTGACTATCCTTTATTATGTAAAGCATCTCTCAATCTTCTTGGCATTGACTGCACTAACTGTAAGGTGTAAGAAGATGAAATTTTCGACTATTCCTCACGTGTTGCAGTTTTAAGGTCATTTTTGTTCGAAATCGTATGTTTTCGGACTTCACTTTCGAGTTTACTCCACAGATGTTCAATAACGTTGAAATCGGGCGACTGAGCTGGTGTTTTAATTACTTGTGGGCAATTATATAGAAGCCAAGATTTCACAGAATACGAGGTGTGTTTGGGGTCGTTGTCCTGATAATAACGAAAAAATTCCCCGATTCCTAATTTTTCTGCACTGCTCTTTAAGTTACCTTTTAGTATATCCAAATACATTTTAGCATCCATATTTCCTTCTATGAAGTGCAAGTTTCCCACTCCGGAAGATGACATGCAGCCCCATACGCAAATATTACCTCCTCCATGCTTCACTGTCTTCTTAATATTACGATCTTTAAACTCTTCATTTGGTTTTCTCCATACGTAAACTCTTCCATCTGACTCGAAGATATTAAACTTCTTCTCGTCTGCAAATAAAACTGTGCGCCAATAGCCAAAATCCTTGTTCGCATACTCCTTTGCAAATTGCAACCGTTCCCGTATATTCTTCTTGCCTAGCAATGGTTTATTTCTTGCAACCCTTCCATGTAAATTGGTTCGTCTTAGAACTCTTCTTATTGTCTCCGGACTTACTTTTGTACCTACTTTCTGCTTCAGCAGCTAGTTTTGGATTTTCCCGAATCCTTCGCAATATCCATCTTTCATTTGCCTCATTAAATATTTTCTTCTGATTTCTCTTCTGCTTGTTTTGAATTCTATTATATTTTTCGTATCTTTCAATAATGTGCTGAACAGTTGAGCGTGATTTATTAACAATGTCGCTGATTTCTCGCTGAGTTTTGAGTTTGAAATGGTAAATTATAAGCTCTCGTTCTTCTACGCTAGTTTGTCGACCCATTGCTTAAATTTTGTCTAATCTTACATTCACGAATGACGGATATCAACTAAAAATTAACTGCATACTTACTAGAAAACTCATCACAAGAAACAGAGAATATCTGTTCCCAATTTGGGAAAGTACCGTTATTTTCCAGGGAATGTAAATCTGTTGCATCATTTTCACTGTGAGGCATAATTCTGGCTGGCTTGAATATTTGGTAAACAATACCTATACTTAGGCTACTCTAAAAATACAAATAAGTAAAACTAGACACATCTACAGTGACTACAGTGTTAACCTATTTACAAATTTACATATATGACCACTGAACAACCAAAAAGCATTTCTAGGTACTGAACTACTTAGCTATAATAACTGTTACCAAATAAAACTACGCAAACTATTAAATTACTTATTACCTTCCTTTCACACATAAGATTCACAATAAAAAGTCGGAACAAAAATGACACATGATTCACAATGATGCAGCGGAGACAATCACCGTACATGGCCCGCAATGACTAAGTTACAGGTGTTGAAGTCATCCAATGGTTTTTAAGTTACCAGCCACCATAATTTTATATTATTTATATGAAACATGTTATTGTAATGATTTTTTCTTTATCTCTTATTTCAAATTCTTAGTTATAAACCGAAAACATGTTGGGAGTCTAGAAGTAAATATATACAATAATACTTACATTATATGAAAAATGGTGCTATTGTAATAAATGTTAAATGCACATAACTACAGTTATGGGACTCAAAGTTAAAAAATTACATTGGAACCTAAATTGTCAAGAACAGTTATCACATCTGTTATTGTATGTGCGTCATAAGATGTCTACCTAACACGGGACGCACTATGTAAATCTTGATATGTTTAAACAATTGTCGCCTCTTGGAAGTGCTTTTTGGAAAGAAATTGACTTTGAGTAGGTTAATTGATTGAAATTGATTCATACTGCCAACTAGTAATGTTAAATATCGCACATAAGTATCGATATTCGATATTTATCGTATCATGAGCCCATTGTATCGATAAGCCGATAATATCGGCGTAGTTGTATCGATATATCGATATAACAGATGAAGACTAGTCGCTAGACTAAAGTGTAATACATAATTTTTCTATTGTTAATTATTTAATAAAAATTTACCTGAGTGTCTATATAGATAATTTTATTTAACAAAAATAAATTCCTTTACATTTTCATGAGATAAAAAGCAACAAAAAACAATAATAAAAACAGAAAACGGAAACTCAATTGTTCATATGAGTAGAGTCTCTCCGAGGTATCGTCAACAAACTTTCGAGCTTTTCCTCAAATGACGGATTTTGTTGACTTAATAAATGATGACTTTCTTTTCCTTGCTTTCGATATTATCGCCCATTTCGATATAAATATCCGATAAATATCGGATATGAAATATCGCCTTCTAGCACGATGTTTTTGGGGAGAAAATATCGATATATCGATATTTCGATACGTATTGGACATCACTACTGCCAACGCTTAAAGGTACGGACACACCAAAAGCGAAGCGAGCGAAGCGAACAATTTAAAAAATTTGGGTGCCGTACAAATCAATTGAAGTGTCCGAATAGAACGCGACATGAGCGAAGCGTCTACTGCGACAGAATGTTCCCAAATTTTAAATTATTCGCCCCGCTTCGCTCGCTTCGCTTTTGGTGTGTCCGTACCTTAAAAGTCAGAGTAAGGATGAGCCATTACAAAATTTATATTATTAGGATTTTCTATAATTTATTTTGTATATGTATAATTCATACAAAAGTGAATTAGATTCACTTTAGCCACACACAAACCCATCAAATGAGTGAAAAAGTAACATTTTCCCTTCTTCCTGGAAATATTCGCCATTATTAAATTGTTTGTTTTTTAAAACCACAATCTAAAATTTAAATGGAATTCTCTTGTAGTGTTGTAATGTGTAATGTTTTGTAAAATTTAATAACAGGGGAGATATTGTTCTCCAATTGAACGCTTAAGGACTTAAACTGCATTTGAAAAAGGAAAACCTACCGCGAAATACAAAAGCTCATTAGGTGTGGTTAAATGATTCCGTATGTTAAAAAGTGGCAACCTTCGGAAGGAAAAATGTCTTAAATAGGTTTACCTTAGTGCAGGACGAAATGGGATCAATGTTTTGGTCAAAATAAATCCCTTTACAACATCGACCGAAATAAAAGATTATTTCAAGTATAAATCAGCATCTCGATAACAAAAAGAAGCTCAAAAGAACTCGTTACTTTAGTAAAGAGGGCCATCCTCAGTTATTAATCTAATATAATGGATTTTTACATTGCAATAGGTTCATCTAATATTTTTTATATTAATTTCAAGCTTATAATCGGACAAATACCTATAGTACTAAAGTAAAACACATGCAGACATAGGGAAATAATTACACAATATTAGTGATATGAAAAATATATTCGGAAAATTACATATTTCCAATACATACAAGGAAAAACCATACAAAATAACAAAAAAACGTCGTTTTGCAAGTCAAACAAATAATAGGACAAACATGAAAGATTTAAGAAATGATGAACTTTTAGGAGTAGTAATTATCATTTAAAGTGTCTATAGGAATAGGACTCTTATATTTAGTGTGGAATATAAAAATGCATTCATCTATATTATTATTTCATTGCTGTGGCGCCAGAATATGATTTGTGTTTTTTAATATAAATTTCATATATCTGGGTAATTTTTTTACAAACACATCTCCGATTTGGCTGAAACTTTTTTTATGGATTCTGTATCGAAAAATAAGAGATAAGTGTCCAAGGATTTTTTTTTTGTTCCGCATATTTTCGATAATACTAGTGATCGAAAATGTGAGAATAATGAATTTTATAAATATTTTTAATAAAAATGATTAGCAAATTCATATTGTTATTAACAATTTAATTGTTTAAATCAATTTTTAACAATGGCCCCCACCTCGTAGCAAATTTTTAGTACTTTTATTGTATTATCCGTCAAATTTTACATAAAAAACATGTTTTCAAAATATGGTACCTTTATTATTACTATTTTTAAAACATTATTTTATATAGCGCGACACGTCAAAAAAACGGTTATTTTGTTAATAAAAAGAAAACTATAGCTCGGATCAAAGAAAGTTAAATATAAAAGTTGTAGATAATAAAAAGATCTACAATTTTAATATAAGTAATTATTATGTTCTTCTTAACAAATAATATTTATTAGCAATCAACACAATAAAAAAAACATAAATTAATAATAAATGATAGAACATTATTTTATCGCATAAAAAAAATTTATTGTGGTTTCAATACTTATTATTGGTTAATATGTATTTCGTTCGATGGTTAGTTGAGAAACATATTAAAAACACAAAAATTATATGTTAATTTATTTTTTAATTTTTTATAGTCTTTTTATCAATAAATAATGTTTTAAAAAGGGGATTTTTAACATTTTTTGCATTTTATTCGAAAAATTTGAGGTTTTGTCGAAAAATAGTTAGGACAAAAATTGTAGGTCTTTTTGTTATTTATACCTTTTATATGTAACTTTTTTTGATCCGAGCTATAGTTTTCTTTTTATTAACAAAAAACCGTTTTTTTGACGTGTCGCGCTATATAAGTTAATGTTTTAAAAATTGTAATAATAAAGGTACCATATTTTGAGAACATGTTTTTTATATAATATTTGACGGAGAATACAATAAAAATACTAAAAACTTGCTACGAAATGGGGCCAGTGTTAAAAATTAATTTAAACAATTAAATTGTTAATAACAATATGAATTGTTTAATAATTTCTATTAAAAATATTTTTTTTCTCAAAACCCAGTCCTTTGGATTTAAAATGAAAAAAAAAGAATTTAGTAGCTCAAATAAAACCAGAGTTATAAATTTTTGAAAATGAGTCTCCAAGCCAAAAAAATTCATTATGCTCACATTTTCGATCACTAGTACTATCGAAAATATGCGGAACAAAAAAAAATCCTCGGACACGTATGTCTTATTTTTCGATATAGAATCTGTAGAAAAAGTTTCAGCCAAATCGGAGACATGTCAGTCAATTTTTATCAAAATCCGTACGGTTTGTAAAAGAATTACCCATCTATATCCTAACTTAAATTATACTACGATATCCCTAATTGCCTAACTAAAGGATTTTCATCATAGCTACAACTATAATAAAGTGTTTCAGCAGCATTCCTGAATTTATTGCTAATTAATTCTACATCAGTTAATTTGTATAGCTCAGTGGTAGAGAAATGCCAGGGTAGATTAAAAATCATTGAAAGAATTTTGTTTTGTGACGCATGTAACTTTTTAATATGAGTTTGTGCACATTGAAACCATACAGGTACAGCATGACTGTTTGGTTCAGTAATATCCCCTAATTAATTAGGCATCGATTTAACTAAATGTTGACAAACTACAGCTTAAATATTATTTTATTCCTTCTTCTTTCAACTAGCTGATATTACGAAATATGTAATCGAAAATTTTAAAGCGCTAAAATAACTACCCAAACAGAAGGCCTACCATTTTCCAAAATTTTCTTTCATAATTCGTCTTTCATCACGATCATGTAATATGCTTTCCTTTACTTCGATAAGTACCTACTAGTATCTGCTTTCAGTTTATTCTATTAATTGTTTGACTTGACGTATTTTTTCTCCTTTATGAATATTTAGTATTTCTAATATATCTTAAAATCGTAGAAAATGGCAATATATTGTACAATTATGTCACCATATCTTCATGTTTTTTACCTTTTTTCGTTTGAATCACTGTATGTTAATTTAAATAAGAAGATGGGTTTATAATTTCCAAAATAGACTTCTATGGGCTGCTCATCAGTTACTCTATTAGATGATAATCAAAAATATAAATAGTTAAATGAAGCGCGAAATTAGTTGTTTAAGGGACTACTACCGGTTAGATTGCAAAAAAACAGCATAATTTTCAATAATTTTTTTCTCAGCTCCTTTATTATATATCAATTTCAAATTTTGCATGGTGATAATAATTATTTCAAATATTACAAAAAAAATTTTTTCTTATTTTTATCATTTTTTTCCTTGTTTATAGAGGGCGCCGAAGTTGGTAGCTCAAAAAATGACTCGTCCCATGGCGGACAACTCATCTCAGAAACGAAGAGTCTGAAACAAATAAACCAAACGGCATTTTATTAAGGAATGTCCCTTACGTAGGAAAAAACCAGAATATGTCAACAAATGATTAAAAAAACAAAATGGCGGACGTTTGAAATTTTTTTTCAAAAAATCGCTTATTTTTTCACTTGTTTTCACTTGCTACATTTTTTTGGATTGAATTTTGACTAATATTGTGGTTTTTTCCTGTGCAGAATACTCAAATAAAGAAGCACTCCAAATTTGAGCCCAATCGGTTGGGCCAATTCGGAGTTAGTGTGTCCGCCATATGATAAAAGGTCATTTTGAGAAAATCACGTTTAAAGTTTTTGTTTTACTTATAAATATATAATAGGCGGGCACGCTTAATTTGCTGTAACTTTTATATTTTTGGGAATATCAAAATAAAATGTTGAGACGTGATTTCTGAAGGTATATTGAGTTGAAAAATGTAAAAAAAAAAAAATTGAATTTTTCAAAATTATAACCGGTAGTAGTCCCTTAAACTATATATTTTTTTAGTTGTAGTAATTATAATAATCATGTATGGTCTAATTGATAGAGTTTTATGTTGTATATAATTTCAATTTCTGACGGGCTATGGCATAGAACTTTAAATTCTAATTAAGTTTTATTTAGGTATACTTTTTCAGAAAGCCAACGACGTGAAATTACAAAAAGTTGATTTGATAAAGTGATACAAGGAAGCGTTTGCTTCGTTTGTACAGAACGATTCAAGCTCTTGCCTACGTCGCGCTGTCTTTCTCTTCCCAGAGAAATTCGAAATTCCGTAAAAAAGTAAAATTCCTCTGCAGAGTGGCCGGGGCTGTGCGGCGAGGACGGAGTGTACAGCGGAGTGTTTATAACTGCGCCCTTGGAACTATTGATTTTCTCTGGAACGTGACGGGAATGTGCAAGCACAAAAATTCGGGAGATGTAGTGCTCTAACTCGTACGTACAGCCGTCTGAGCACCTGCAAAACCGGGGAAGCTCAAACGAGATGCGGCAAAGTTGTACTTTCTTCCATCAGCCCCCCACTCGTCTACTCGGGCTTAAATGAACCGCTCCTGCAGCTTCCGGTTTGATTCCTGACGAGTTCTTTTAATTTTAATCCCACTTATCTTGCTAGGCCTATCTAATCTCAGATTTTCATATAAATTCCTTCATTTGCGGCAGCCACCACACGGCCGGCCGGCCGACTGGACGCTCATTCGGGAAGGGTGGGTAATTTGGCGAATACTTCCTCCGACGAGAAATTATAATTCCCCTCGGGCAGGCCGTGGACGATGGGCCAAATCAAGCGAATTAAATGCTGCATTTTGCAGACCATAGGCCTACCGATCCTTGATCAACTTTTATATCCTCCGTTTAATGTTTTATTCATGGTGTCGACTGCCCCTGCCCAGCTCCGCCCCACCCGGCGCCCGGCCTGCTGATTGCGCTCTGCTTTGACAACTTAATAAGGAACTGATTGACTGCATGTGAAAACGAATTTCCGGTTCTGCCCCCTCCCTCCTCCCAAATGCTTCCTATAGTTGCAATCAAGGGAAGGAATTGGCGATTTTTTTCGCGTCATAATGAGTTCTATTCGAACGTCCAGGGAAAGGATTATGAACCCGCCTGAGTGGAGTGGTAGGAGGCAACCGATTATATCCTTTATTATTATCATTTATAGTGTTCTATTATACATCCAAGTCGTTTGTTACGCGGTCTTTTTTAATGATTTTGAAAAAAAAACCATCTACCTTTTTATAGACGCTTTATTTATTCTAACACAATTTTGAAATCATTTTCTTTGAATTTTCTCGTGGTTGGCAGCTTTCATGAAAAACTTACAAGTTTGCATTTGGCGGTTTTTCTGATAAAAAGAAAATTGAAATTGCAAAAACATTCCATTTGTTTAAAATTTTAATAGCCGAAGCAAATCCTCCTTAAATTCAGGGTCAGGGAATGCGCCATATCTTTCTTGTAAGGATAGATATTTTGGATGATCTCGTCGAAAAGATATGCCCTATTATTTTGTTTGATAGGTTTGTTTCCTTACTTCTCTGGGCGAAAAATTACCAAAAACATAACATAATAAAAATATAAGATCTTTTCAAGCCCAAAAAGTAAAGAGTTGCTTCGTGCGCAACATTCGGAAAACATATTTTTTTGGCCGATGAATTTGAATGTTGTCGCAGGCAGTCTTGACAAACCTATGGCGCCCAGTGCCCCCAAATGCGGTGTAAATTCAGAGTTCATGACGAATATCAGTTTAATTGTCAACAGACGCGGTATTTAAGGTACTACTACCGACTTGAATTTTCAAAAAATCATTTTTCGACTCCTCATAGTCGCAGAAATCATCTCCTAAATTTTTGTTGAGAAATTCATAATAAAAAAAAAGTTATAGCGTTATACAGCGAAAGCGCGCGGATGGGCTACGAGTGACTCTCTAAACTTTAAAGGTGTTTTTCTCGAAATGACATTTTTTGAGTCTGCCCATAGCTAATCTCCGGATTTACCGAACCGATTTTAATAAACCTTGGTGCGTTTTGTTTGTTTAGATTGCCTCTATTGTAATTTACCACAAGTCTGCCCATAGCTAATCTCCGGATTTACCGAACCGATTTTAATAAACCTTGGTGCGTTTTGTTTGTTTAGATTGCCTCTATTGTAATTTACCACAATTTAGTCCAAAAATTAAAAAAGATAATTTTTGGCAAGAGAAAAAGATGAAAAAATTCAATTTTTTCACATTTTGTTTCAAACTATTGTAATTTTTTTTGCATTTTTCGACTAAACGTGGTAAATTACAAGGTAAGGGACCTTCCTTTTTAAAATCCCGTTTGAATCTTTTGTTTCAGACATCTCAATCCTGAGATTATTTGTGGGCAATGGGACTAGTATACTTTCGAGCTAGCGGCTTTAGCGCCATCTATACAAATTTCTAAATAAAATTTTTTTTTCAATCTACAAGGATTAAACTTATTGTAAAAAAAATTTGGTTGTAGTATCTAATAAAGTGGCTGATAAAAAAAAAACCAAAACAAAGAAACCTACTATTGTGAGTGTCACTTTCAAAATTCGAAAATTGGCAGGAGAGGAAGTAGTAACGTAGTGGCCATTTCTTGCCCAAAAAAGTGCGTGAACGATTGAGCAGATTTTGAAAACTTCTCCGGCCGCCCAATTAGGAGTACAGAATCAAACCTTATTTTATTCTACATGTGGTGTTTTTAATTTAAAGTTTTTTCTTTTTTCTTTTTGCAATATGTTAATAATTTTAAAATTACTTGATACGGCTGCATTTTTGTATTTTACATATATATATATATGTGTTCTTTAATTTTCTGAACGTGCCCCTGAAGGTTTAAAGGGAAGCAAAATGCCCCATAAAGATGTCATCGTGATTGCAGCTGATCAAAGTAAGTATGTTAAAAATAATGCAAAATTTTTATATTTTCAGGGATTTTTAGGAAGAAAGGACCTGCGCAAAGTGTTAAGATGTGGCGAAGTTTTATTTAGTGCGGATAATGCGCTCGATTTCAATGGAAGTTTGAAGGAATTTGGGCGAAAAATGCTTAAATTTCTTTTAGACAAAGCAACATTTCGGGAAATTTAAAGATGCATTTCCCGGAAAGCACGGATTTCCGACAAATTTTCTTTTTGCATTTTCGTCCGATTTAAAAGCTAAAGATTATTCTTACAAAGTTTCACTGAAAACGGTGAGGTTTCCTTATTCTTGACTTGTTCCTTTCAATTAAATATGATTCTTTATTTGATTTAGCATGGAACGTATTTCCGATTTTACTACAGGAATATTATCTTATTTTGCACGTTTTTTTTTACGCGGTTTTTCGAGGAAGTTGGGTGTATATGTATAATGCTTCCAGAAGGTTTATGTAATATACAAGGTGTCCCATAGGAATGTGTGAAAACTTCTGAGCCACTATTTTTTAACAAATGGAGAGATCGGTAAAATGTAAATACTTTTTAATAAAGGAAAGTCGTCATTTTTATTTCATGTCCATTTTATTATAAAAAAATTAAATCATCCATTTGTTAAAAAATAGTGGTTCATAAGTTTTCACACATTCCTATGGGACACCCTGTAGGGTTGAAAACATAATAGCCAATGAAAAAAATTATTTCAATACTTTTAAATATTTTCGTATTTTAACTTTTTCTACACCATACGAAAACAGTAGTTGACTTTGATATAAACAAATGCATAATCAGTTATTTATAGTAATGATTTTCAGCTAATTATTGTTTAGTAGCTGTTACTAATTCAAAAAGGTACTATTTACTATATTTCGATCCTAGATAATAGCTTTCGAACTACAGAAGATCTTTTTTTTTATCTTTCTTTATTATTTTGTCAATCTTGAGAATTTCCTTATCTTAAAATTGGAGGTGCATTTTTCTTATTTGTGGAGACAAATTTATTAATGAAATGTGTATTTTGTATCGATCTGTATGATGACCGCCTTAAAAATTATTCTTTTTTAAAACTAAAGTAAAAATAAAAACACAAAATCTGTATACAAAACATCAAAAAACGTTCAAACTTCAAAGAAATATATTTTTTCCTATTTCCTGAGATAATCATTGCGTTATTAGCATTTAATAGTTTTGGAAATATGCTCGGCATTTTTCATCCACCATATTTAAAACCAATAAGGTACAGTCGCCAAATTTCGTCCCCAACCCTAATTTCGTCCCCTTCAATATCTACTCTTTTAAAAACCGCCATCTATTATCAGTGACCCGAACCGATAGCTAGTTGCATCAGTCGGCCATTGTGTAGAAGTGAGTGCGTCACGACGTTCGTACCGACCGAAATTCGAAAATCAAAAAAAAGTGTTCAAGGTGCGTTTTTCATTGAAATATTCTCGGATTCCATAAAATATTGAGATACCTGACTTATTGATACAATTTTTTTGTCAAACTAACTATTAATATCTCAGATGTTAATCGATTAAGTAAAATTTTCAGGTTATGACACGTTTTTTGCTTAAATGGATGCGAAAAAAATAAATAGAAATTTCCTAATATCGTCCCCTTATGAACCTTATATCGTAACATGTAACTTTAGAATGTTTTATTTTTTATTTTTTATATGCCGAAAAAATGATTAAAATAATTAACAAAGGGCTGTTTAGATATTAATATGATAGTTAGGTTCAATTTTATATAATAGAAAAGGAGTAAGTACAACTCCAGTTCACGTGATCTCAGTATCGTCCCCGGGACGAAATTAGGAGCCCAAAAATATATTTTCATAATTTGAGTATTTTTGTAAAAGCTATTTTATAACTTTTTCTAACAATGTTAACGCGTTTTTGATTATTTTTAAGAATAAAGGAATATTGAACCTAATGTTTGACGTTTCATTTATTACTGTGGTATTTTTTTCAATTTTTTTAGATTTGTTTTACAAAAAGGGGACGATATTTGGCGACTCTACCTTACAACTTGTCTGACTTCAATTCAGTTATTTAAATAGATTTCGTAGAAATGGTATGTCAAAGTACTCTACTATGTTACTGAAGGGGGTCTTAAAGCTTCTTCATATTTGTTTAAATCTTCTTATCTTAAATTATATAACTTGAGTTTCAAAGATTTAAAAAAATTCTTGTTGGTTATTTCATTCATCTTTTTTATTGATTTGTCTAAAGTGTTATTAATAGATTTAATTTTTTAACCGTCTTGATTTTGTTTTCTCTTTTCAAATGTTTTAAAAAATTATTTTATAAGTTATCTGCTTGAGCAGATAGATAAGGCTAAATACTTTAATTTTTTTCGAAACAATAGCTACACTAGAGCCACTATTGAAAATACAAACAAGGAAACTAGATTGCTTTTACTTCTGCAGCTAACGACACTACAGTATTTACCACACAAACAGAATAAAAATTGAAAATGCACAGAAAATATTATTATGACTTATTTAGTTCCTTCAAATTCTCCAGCGTATTTTTCCACTGTATTTTAAAAGCGAAATAAAGCGAAATGTACAAAAACATGCTTGATACTTTTCGCACAGGAATAGTTCCCGGTTTTCTTTTAAAAGAAATCGGTCGGTTGAGCCCTACATCCTTCGCAAAATGAGCCGAAAACGACATTAGCCTAAGAAACAATAAAAGTTTAATGCGAGTATGCTCAAAATCCAATTATAGCGATCGCATTAAAGCGGTCCCAACTCCCGTGTACACTTTACATGATACGCATTGACTTCTTGCAAATATTGTTTACAAGCTTACAAGATTCCTACATTAAAAATGCTAATTAGGCATCAGCCCGGCTGGATCGCGAGGCGAACGGAGGCTGATTTCTTTTAAATCCGAGCGCATAGAAGTTCATTTGCATACGAAATGGAGGATAACATTAACCGCCAATTAGGAAAACTGTAACACCCTTGTGCGGTGTTTTCTTAACTACTTAGCGTTTACGGCCGCAGTACTTACAGAAATGAAGATTCTTCGTTAAGTTATAATGCAAATACGTCGCACAAGTGCCGCTAAAAGGGGAAGTGGTTTTGGCCTAATTAGATTTTCTGCACATCAACAAAGTGGCGGTTTTATATTTTATTTTTAAGGTGTCCATTTATTCCATTTTATTATTTTATTTCGTTCTATGAAGAGATATAATTATAAAATTTTAATCTACTTCGCTAGTTTTGGTCTCTACTTATCTAATTTATGTTGAGATTGTGAAAAGAAAATATATTTGTTTAACAATTTCTTGAAACTCTAGTGCAAAAAAAATTGCTTTAGTATCTCAAATATTATACGATGTGATATTTATGTTCGTAGGATTTTTATATCAGAGATGGGAGTTTTACACTTCCACTAGCTGATGACTTTCATTGAGCAATTTAGTGGTAGTGCAAATGAAATTTCACTAGCACTGAGCAATTAGTGATAGTTCAAATTCAATTCCACTATCATTAATTTAGTGATAAAATAAAACTCTACTACGGACTGACGATAAAACCAGCTTTTCCGTAGAACTCTTTACAACTAGAATTGGAGTTGAATTACTGAGGTAATGGTAGTGCAATGTGAATTTGCTGAATTAGAAAATTGCACTAAAACTTATCATTCAGTAATAGTGAAATTGAACTTACACTATCACTGAATCAATAGTAGTGGTATTGAATATGCGCTATCACTAATTTATTCCGTGGTAGTAAAATTTCAATTTGCGCTATAGTATTGGTCCACTAAATGGTAAGGAAATAATAGTGCATTATAAATTTAGTGCAATACGCCCAAGTCTGTTAAATATATATGTCATGTAATATAATTTGTGAAAATAATTTTCAAACCCAAAATTCGCCTAAAATAGCCACACATCACATAAAACTCCCTTGAACTTCAAGAACAGACATCCCGTCACGCAACATATGTACAAAATTGAGGGTTCTCTGAGTAAGTTTTAAAGTACCCTTTTAGAGTTTAATTCGCAACCCAGAGATATAGCGTTCGAATAAATTAACGGCACCAAATTGGATTTAGTTTAACCCCTAACAAATGTTAGCAAACACAATTTAAAATCAGGGTTACCGGCTTAACGTGATTAGCCCGAAATTCGACCGAAATTGAACATTTTGGGGTAGGTACTCACGAGCCGTCCCCGCATTTTATCATTAAACTCAGGAGGGGAGCTCACACGTAATTCAATTTTTTGTGCAAATTAGCGGTTTCATTACATCTTCAATTGCCAAATTAAATAAATAAATCTAATTAGACGGCAAATTTATAACGAAGTTACTAGTCTTAATTACGAGGCAATTGTTTGCTTTGTGGAGAGATATATTAGTTCAAGGGGTTTTGGAGCTTTTTCACTTATATTTTGCTTTTTAGTACATAACATGAATTATACATTTAGTTCTCAATCTAGCATTACTATTTTATAGAATAATACGGTTAGAGAAAATTCAGAAGAAATTAGGACGGGGAAATTTAAAGCCGGTTTATTATCCTTGAAAACAGATATTTGCAAAAACTTCTTACGTGCTTTGTGCCAATATAACTTTTAGAAAATATAGGATAATTTATTTAAAACTTCATATTTTCATGTAATGTAAGACTGGGTTTGCGCATTGAAGCCTTTACCTACTGCCCACCAATATTAGTGATTCTAATATTTTTAGGGTTCCATAGCTAGGAATCTTTTGCCCTTATTGAGACAAAATTTGGCAATTTCTCAAAATTTCTTTGGCAACTCTTTTGCATACAGTCAAAAACTGCAAAAACACAATCACCCCATCTAATGGGGTTTTTGGAATGTTTTAATTGTTGATTTAAAGTCGAGAGATGTTCCCTTTCAAAGTTGCTATTAAGGTGTCACACTTAAATGTCGTCATACAAAATATCAATATGAATATAGCTCTGTAAGTAAATATTATATTTTCGATGGATATAAAATACTTTCTGAAAATGTTTAACAGTGAACTTGGTGAAGTAGCGTTTTCATGAAATGTGCACGTATGTGTATTTTGTCACTCTTAAATTGGGAAATTTAAATAGTAAGCAATCATGCTAAGAAAAAGTACTGTAATGGTTTAGTGTTACTAGTATAGTAGTTTTTTGAGGTGACAGGTTTTTCGCTTGCACTTTGCGAGATATTAAGTGCTAACATCCCGAAAAATTCCAGTTTTATGCACATTCACACAAAGATTTGGTGAAAATTGCAGAAAATTTTCAAATTAAGGATGTGTTGATAATTGGTCTGTAAATCATTGTGCGCAAGCTTCGAAAATAAACAGAATAACAATAAAAGTTCTCATTAATTCGTTTCACCCTATTTCACAAGACAAATGTGTGCTCATTAAGTCGAATAACATATTTTCCTATAATTCATTACTCTCAAGGATTATTGCTAAAGATTTTATAATAAAAAGATTGAAACATCTTTATTTTAAGATTTTTATGTATTGGGTGTACAAATAAGTTTCCGACCTTTTTTACTGAAATAAAAGACATTAGTTCGTGTAGAAAATTAAAGAATATTTTATTCAAAATATGCTCCTTCGGAAGATATAACCTTCTCCTATCGTTCAGGCAATAAACGGATTCCCCGGGAAAAGAAGTCTTGTGGTTTCGAGGCGATCCAGTCATCGACCCATTTTTTCACGTTTTCATGTGAAGTGAAGTGCTGCTGTGCCAGGGCTGATTGCATCGACCGGAACAAGTGGTAGTCAGAGGGAGCAATGTCTGGTGAATACGGCGAGTGGGGTAGAATTTCCCAGTTCTGCCCATCCAAGTAGTTTTTGACAGGTATAGCAACATGTGGCCTAGCGTTATCCTGTTGCAAAATAATTTTATTGTGCCTGTTGTCCCATTCCGGTCGTTTTGCAGCTAGAGCTTGCTTTAAAGCCATCAGTTGTCGTCGATAAATTTCTCCCGTAATGGTTTCATAATATACGACACCCTTCACATCCCACCAAATGCAAAGCATCACTTTCGAACCATGGATATTTGCTTTTGGCGTCGACGGCCCTGGTTCACCGGGCTTGACCCACGCTCGTTTACGCTTTGGATTGTCATAATGGATCCATTTTTCATCCCCAGTGATGATCCGATGCAAAAACCCCTTCCTTTGTTGTCGTTGAAGCAACAATTCGCACATGGTTTTCCGACGTTCCATGTCCCTTTCTTTCAGCATGTGTGGCACCCAAGCTCCCATCTTCGAAATCAATCCCAAGGCTCGTATACGTTGCGAAACACATTGTTGGGTAATATTCAACTCTTCTGCCAATTGTTTTTCAGTCTGACAAGAGTCCACATCAAGCAATTCTTCCAATTCTGTATCTTCAAATTTTCTTGGTCTGCCTTCACGTTCTTTGTCTCTTACGTCAAAATCACCAACTTTGAATCGTTGAAACCACTCTTTTCAGGTTGTTTTCGATGGCGCATGTTCACCGTAAACTTCCACAAGCAATCGATTTGTTTCCGCTGCACTTTTCTTCAACAAAAAATAATGAAGTAAAACTTCCCGCAAATGTTGTTTTTTCGGCACAAAATTCGACATTTTCAATTACATGAAAATAATTCTTGTTTACGCATTGAACAAATTTCACTAGTAATTATTCAAGCTTGACATCTAACCTCCGAAAAACATGTATTGCCCGATTGAATAATATGCAAGCAGTGATACTAACGACACCTATCTGAAAAGGTCGGAAACTTATTTGTACACCCAATATTATGCAAATCGACAGAAAAACGTCACATTTAAAACATTTTAAAGTTAGATATCTTAGAAAGTATAGCCCACCGACCAGAACTTCTGTAAAATTTAGGTAAGAAACATATCTTTTGGTTCAAACAACTGATTTATTTTTTATGATTATACAAATCTGAAAACGAAAAATAGAAAAGTAGTTCTAAAAACTGAAATCAGCCTATACTTTAGTTATTTTGGAAAAATTTTAAAAGAATAACGCACAAGCTTCTTATTTGGCTTAAATTAAAGTTTAGGCCTTAAGCTATTAAAATGTCCACAAAATATTTCCCAAATATCATAATAAGAAAGAATTACGGAAAATTATGTTTTCATTCGAGAATCGATTTGAGATCTTGCGAAGCGCCATTAGTTTTTAAAAAAATGTTCCAATATTATCAAAATAATCGTGCTCTCACATTTTAACCCTATATTTCTCGCAAACGCGATGTAATGAAAGGTTTTGGTTTTCGAATTCGTACTCTACAAAAAATCTTACGAAAATGAGCCTATGTAATTGACATTTTTACAACGTTTCATCGAAATCCGTTGGGACAAAATTAAATTATATTTTTTGCGCATTGATTACACATAAAAGTTTTTTTTTTTTTTTTTTTTTTTTTTTTTCTGATGTTCATTGCTGAATAAATCACAAAAAAAATAGTTAAATAATGTAAAAAATAGGAGGAGTTATGATTTATCCCACAATAATTGCGACGCCAGAATTTATCAGAAGTAAAAAATTCTATGATTTTCTTGTTAAGTTATATAATAGTAATCAAATGAAAGTAGTGTGGAAATAATTTTTTATGTTCTTCGAAAAAAAAAAAAAATTAACTTAAAAATTTTCTAGTAAGTAAATCAATAATTAAGAAGAAGTGTTGAAAATTTGAACCAAATCAGCAAAAAACGTTTAAAAAAGCAGGGATTATAGTTATATTTATAATAAAATATTCTTAAAATTGATAGATTTTAGCCAATTTCTGAATTTTGAATTAATGTTTTCCCCTGTATCCCTCCTCTCCTCCTCCCCTTCCCCTTCCCCTACATCCCTCACTGCCTCCCTTAAATCGCACTACATCTATGATTATTACTCTAATCATATGTATTTTATAAATATATATAGTACTCTTCAAAAATATTACTTACTTTCCCACAAATATTTCTCCAGTGTAATAATTTTATATCACGCAACATAATATGTTAACATTTCCGGTCTCCTGAAAAGATAGTGAATAATGTGAAATGCGTGAGACAATTTAAAATTTTTTATTACAATTTACATTTCCTAATCAACTGATCAGGTCAGTGTTTTTATCAAATTATTAGGAAAAATGAAATAATTTATGTAAGTACCAATTATGTAAAAATATTAAAAGAGAGTTAAAAGGCTTTCGTACGACAGAGCGAAATGGGTTTAATTAGATGCTTATTATTAAATAGTTAATGACTTAGTTAAAACTGTCACGCCTTAAGGGGAGGTTCTCATCTAGAACGTCAAAAAGTAGGTAAAGTTCGTGATTTTTTTGAAGGCAAATGACAAGACATAGGGAAATGATATTTGGCATTATCTTTTATTGTATATTTATCTGTACGAAAAAATTTTTTTATTAAAAAAAAAAACAAAATGGCGCCCGTTATTCAACTTCTCCGGAGGCATGTTTTTCGAAAATGGCCCAGCTGCGTACAATTTAGGGGTCGCAGATTGGTCTGAAATCAAATAATGATGACATTATTATAAACTAGACTAAATTTGTCTCAGAAAGAGTGGACGACTTTCAAAAAAAATTTAAAATTGACGGAATGGCGCGATTTTGAAATTTTAAGGCCGTTTTCGGCCGTTTTTTTTCATAGTTTATCACTTACAAAAAGGAGATAATGTTACAATTTTCAAAATGTGCTCCACTCTTTCTATGAAGAAAATTGTTTACTTTAATATGCACGAAACTAGAAGTTGATCGGTTGAACCGTTTTTGAGTTATCTTGTACGCAAATTTGAAAAATCTTGAAAAACAAAGTTCCGAGATAATCGTGATTGAACGGCACGGCACAGGCTGAGCGCCCCACTACGATCATGACACCGCCAGAATCAATGGGCTGTAGAATCCGTTCTAGTGCTCGGATCGACTAAATATTTTAAAGCAACATTCTAGACATATTAAACTTTAATAATATGAAATAAAAAAAAAATCGAAAATTTCAAGATTCTAGATGAGAACCTCCCCTTAAATAAGTTGTTGGCATTTGCGCAGTATCACGCAATGTTTCTTGCCGGATTACCTTGAAAATCATTCTTATAAAGAATTACATGAGTGGCTTTAAAATAATTACATTTTCGTATAGTCATATTTAAGAAGCGTGTCCTTTTTAAAAATTAATTCTCTTTCAGAGACCATAGATAAGAGATATTTTCAAATTTTTTAATTAAATAGTCAGATAGTAAGAGTTGTGGAAATTAATATATTATACTCAATAAACAAAAAATCAATTTATTAATGAGCTAACATTAATTTTTGCATCATTGCAGCTTTTTCCTATGAATCTACACTGAGAGAAAATTCTAATAATTTTTACGATTTTTTCAAAGAAAAATTACGGTGCTCTCCCGTAAACAGGACTTAAGTGACAGGCATAGGTAAAAGTACTATGTGCACAAGATAAAATTACGCTGTGGCACCGTAAAATTTCCGTCTACGAAAAAAAAAAGCACCGTTGGGTAAATTTTGATGTAGATATTTGAATGCATTAGAAAGTAGGATAAGATATTAACTACAAATATTTATATTGTAAAGAAATTCCAATCGAAAATATAATAAAGCATATAAACCCTCTCTGTGAAAGACTTTTGCGGTGAAAAAAAATTCATATGATCTAATTCTTTCGAAGACTTTCGGATAACTGACCTGCCCGACTGTACTCCGATTTGAAGATTCCATGAAACACATGTTTAGCAGTAATAATAAAAATGTCATACTTACAGACTTTCCGTAAGCGACCACGCAGCGAGCAAATTTACTATGAACAACACCCGTAAGCCGTACCAATTTCCGAAAAAATCCGATCGTACACCCGATGTACTTCGGCTTATAAATTCAGTAGAAAATTACGTTGTGGCACCGTAAAAATTTCTTTATGATCTAGTACAATTTCATGAAGGCTTAGTAGTTTTCCTTGAATCAACAGGACATTTTTCTTAGCATAAAAATTTACTGTGCTGTACAGTAAAAGTTCCTATGACGTTTCGGAAAAATTCTTGGATGAATAGTAAAAAATACTATGTCAACCGTATTTTATCTGTTATTCCCCCGTAAATTTTCTAGTAACTTGTCACTTAAGTCCGGATTACAGGGGATAGCACCGTAATTTTTATTAGAATTTTCTCTCAGTGTACATATAATGATTTATCGCAATTCATTTAAAAATCAGTATATTTATTTTTGGGTATTTTGAGCATATAGTTATTTTTTTAAACTGCAGTGTTACTAATTTGGTCTACAGGATGTATATTTTAGTTTTCGTTTTATTTCTTTGTATGATAATAAAAATAATTTAATATTATTAAAACAACTTCATTATTTTAATATTTTAACACTTTTAATCATTATTATTATTTTACTGCAAAAGATTGTTATATTGATATCATTTAAATTAAAAGCCTTGAAAGGACTTTTGTAAAATACTGAAAAGCTAAAATTCTTCGAAGGACATATATAAAATACTAAAAAATATGTCTTTCTCAATTGTTATTTTCGATTTAACAATTTAGAGTTCTTTTAAATCACCATTTCAAAATTAATAGAAAAAGGAAATAAGTAGGAAAATTCATCCTGAAATATTTTTAGTATGGAAGATATCGGATTGGACCATTTCTATAAAATCTAAACTAGGCTTGTAGGAACTTGAAACCATAACCAAACTAAGACGAAAAATACACTGAATACAATCATTTAAACTACGTAAGAATTTTTACCGGGAAAATATATAAAATAAAATAAAAATAAACGTAAAGTACACTGGCCAATACCAACTTTGAGGCCGAATCAATAACACGTAATTTCTGTAAGATTTATTCCTCTAAATAACGAATTCGCACACGAAAATGTTAAAATGACTGCCGTTTTGAAGTGTTCGATTCTAGAAAAATTAGTATTTTGACCGTTTATGAAAAGCCATTAAAAACTAATTGATTTTCTTGGTTCTCTATGGATTGTTCTCGTAATTTGACTAAAATGTACGCTTGAACCTATTACATCAAAATAAGTACGCTTTAAAATTTTTCAATATTTCATGAAATTGTCTTTTTTCATAAACCAATTATTTCATAGCTATTCTTGATTCGAACATGCGGAAACTTGAAAAATATCCAAAAAGAAAAAAAGGGCAATTATAGGATTCATATGTGAACGAATCTAAACGAAAATAATTAATATGTGTTTTTCAACTGGTTTATTTTTAGATCAAAATGTTGTCTTCAAAGCAATGGTCATCATATCATTTTTCTACAATACTATTTCCAAAAGGTCTCGACTAACGTTGTTAATTCGTTCCAAGAAAACGCGACGTAAGTCGGGAAACAACGTCAAGCGTCAATGTCAACAGGCAAATTTTGTACAAAATTGGAAATTAAAAGCGACATCTTATGACTATGATTTTAAATGCCAACTGCGAAGAGACATGCCAACCTTCAAAACTTGAACCAAAGATTTTCAGGTTCAAAGTTTATAATTTTATATGTGTGGAAATCATGTCATTTTGATGGATTTTTCGGGAAATCGAAATTCATAGCTATAAGTAGTCGCTTTTAAATTAAATTTTTTTTGCAAAATTTGCCTGATCCCAATAGGTGAAAAAAAACTCAGATAATATATGACGACATCGTGATTTTAGATATACAGGGTGTCCAATAGGAAATTGCGAAAACTAATGGGTCAGAATTTTTTTACAAATGGAGAGATCGGTAAAATGTAAATACTTTTTAATAAAGGACAGTCGTCATTTTTATTTCATGTCCATTTTATTATAAAAAAATTAAATCTATTTAATACAAACCATTAATTTAAAAATATAGTGAAAAACGTGAATTATCAATAATATATATTTGTGAAATGTGAACCATCTACATAAAAGGTATCTACCTGCATTTCTTTGAATCTTCTGTCGCCGGAGAGAAGTACAAAGGGATGTTAGAGACCAAATCCTTTCTCATGCGAAAAAGAGGAGCCGCGTTAAATCTTTTTTTTTTTTTTATTCAAGACGGAGCAGCACCTCATCGCACACAAGAAGTATCATCAATAAATTTTATGGCGATCGAGTTATTGGCCTAGGGTACCCACGCTTTGTTAGGGGAAAAGGAATAGAATAGCCACCTTACTCGTCAGATCTCACTTAATTTGATTTCTTTTTATGGGGCTACATTAAAGTTCTCTGCTATGAAAATAACCAAAAAAAGTTGAGGATTTTATTAAAGACATTGAGAAGGTCTTCAATGGCATTTCAAATGAAACGTTAGAACATGTTTTTAACAGTTTTAGAAAGCATATGGATATTTGTGGCAAATTAGATGGTTAAAATATCGAAAATATATATCATTAGTAACTAACGTTTTTCACTACTTTTTTAAATTAATTGTTTTGTATTAAATAAATAGATTTAATTATTTTTAATAAAATGGACATGAAATAAAAATGACGACTGTCCTTTATTAAACAGTATTTACATTTTACGGATCTCTCCATTTGTTAAAAAATTGTGACCCATTAGTTTTCGCAATTTCCTATTGGACGCCCTGTATTTTCGCATTTTGTGGAAAGTGGAAATAAAAACTTTTTGTTTATCATTTGATAATGATTAATTTGTACAATTTTCAAAAAGAAGAGTAATTTTTGGAGGCATCGGAGCACATTTTACCAACATAATTTTTTTCGCAGTAATATTCTCATTATCTATCGATAAAACAGGGCCACAATTTTTATGTGTTTTACTGGTAAATAATTCACAATTTTTATATGTTTTACTGGTAAATAATTCTTCATTTGTATATTTCCGCAGATTACGAATTCTTAAACAAAAATGTTCAATTAGCTCCCGTTTTCGAGAAAAATAGAGTTCAAAAGTGCAAAAGACAAAAGATAATGATAATTATCATCGTGGGTAATTCTCTTATATATATAAACTCTCCAA
This sequence comes from Dysmachus trigonus, assembly GCA_949715965.1. Lineage (NCBI taxonomy): Eukaryota > Metazoa > Arthropoda > Insecta > Diptera > Asilidae > Dysmachus > Dysmachus trigonus. The sequence goes on along the minus strand of OX454322.1, from coordinate 40,641,485 downwards.
GAAATCTCCTAACCCCTTAGCAGATTCTTTTCATACAACAGTAGTAATGATCTCCAAACGACACGCCAGTAGTAATGATCTTCAAAAATTCGTAAGAAATAATTTTGTAAAGTGAGCTAAAACCCTTTTAAACTCTCACAAAACTCTTGGGGGCTTTATAAGAAAAATATTGTTCGTTGGACAATTTAAATACATTTTAGGAACATTATTTCTTTATTATGAACGTCTCAGAAATTTCTGATTTTTGTCTTGGAAAACAACGTAATTAAAAAATGAAACCCACGTAAGTCAAAACCGTTGACTCTAGGTGACAAATGTGTCAACTACGAAACAACGTAAACCGGAAAGATGTAAGTCGGAAACTGGTGTGTTTTTTGTCTGAAACAATATAAATTGGAAAGTAATGATTATTTTGTAATTATTTAGCAATAAAAATTGCAAAATTTGTATCGAACAAACAGACACGAAAGCGAGATAATAAAAACGTGTTAAAAATGATGAAATTTAAGTTTGTATCCTTCCTGCACGATGTGGAAGGAAGTGCTATTGGATAACTGAGACGTTGTTGAGACAATCAAACAGTTTTCTTGAAGGGATCATTTCATTAGGTATTTTGTAGGGTTCAACTGATGGAGGGGCGACGGTGCTGCTATGCATATTCTGCCCCATTAACTTGGAATAACTCAAACAATAAGAGCTCACACCCACCGCTTGACACGGAGTGTCTTTTGTTTTCAAATAATCCTTCGACCCTGATTACCCGGGGTGTATATCATCATTAGGCGCGGGCCGACTCCCCCAAAATCGGAGGGTGTAAATTGGCTTTTAAATGCAAATCTCGATAACGCAATTTGTAGGTGGAAGGCGGGAGCACTAGCCCGTGCCAAGTGAACAAAGCCGGCCCCGGCCATGGAACAGGTGTCGAAAGGATTAGACGAAACAATGTTGCGGATTTCAGCAATTCAGTTAGAGCGGCGAGTGGATTAAAGAAGTCAAATTTAATTACGCTGATCGAGTTATTTGCGGGATAATCACCGGTCATTAGGATGCAGGACTCGTCCCATGGCGATGGCACTTATAATTTACGCCTATGCGACACCAGCTATACTCCAGCGTCTGGCAGGAGTATGTAGGTCTAATGAAAAATTCCTTGGCGCTGTAAATCATGATTACGCCCAAGTGAACTGTCATTTCGTCTTCATAAAAGGAGGGTTAATCGTCCTGCAGAGCTCGTCGGGCACGGACTTCTCCGGGACCAAGGGCGCTTTTCGCTAAATGCTAGAAACGAAATGAACGCGATAAATCATCCTCCGAATATTTTCTGGCTTCTACGACCTCTGTGTCTCGAGTGCGACGGAATCTCCACCTCCAAATGGACTAGGTAGCCTCCACCCATCACCCCGGGCGCAAATTGTGTCCTAAGATCAAAATCGGGTTTTCATTTCCTCTTAACACCCCAAATCTGAAAGTCATACAGTGGAAGTCTTGTAAGCCTCTTTGCGCCTGCTGAAGGGTGCATAATTTTCGAGTCCCATGAATGGCTTTAAATTTTAAAAGAGTCTGCGACTTATGCTCTGCCAATTTCTGCTCTTCACCGGCGGGCGTTTAATCCTCTTTTATTGACAATCAATAACAATGGAAGTGCTGCGGAGGTGGCAGCGAAGGGAAAATCGTTTCTTCCTAGCAGGTAGAGCGTGACACTGCTCTTTGGAAAAAAAAGAAGGTTTTTTCGCAATATATTCCTTCGCTGGTTTAAGAAGAAATTATGACTTTATTGGAAATTTTATAAATGTTGAGATTAGGCCGAGATTCCTTCAGGAATACGAAATTTTTGATCGTTTCCATGCTTAGGAGTGTTGGGATATATGATGCGGATTTTCTTTGAAATATTGACGCAATTTTGAGTTTATTTGATGAAGAAGCAATTAAAATATATTTGCACAATATACATATTATATTAAATATGCAAAAATTGGGTAAAAAAAAGCTTTTTTAGTTTTAACAACTGCTTTTAATTTTTAGGATGCTAAATACTAATCTGAAAGTCAACATTTTTACACCACGTAAAGGTTTTGAGGAAAATAGCTCCAATATTTTAAGAAATGAACTGAATGTCGTAGGAATTTATTTCTTGGCTTAACTGAGATAATAAACCTTAAGCTATTAAATAAAAATACAAGAACCTTACAAACTACAAAATATTCCACGAACTTCACTTTTTTATATATATATATTTATCCCATACAACATATATTGGACTAACAAGGAGGAGGCACGACCTTGGGGAAACGGATTTGAATTTTGCCTGGTAATAGTATTTAATTTCGGTATACTATGTAGGTACAAAATATTTCAGTCCAATGCCCAGTAGTAGCGGAGAAAAACGCACCCAAAGTTCACGGTCATATATGTCGAACTTTGGATGAGTTTTTCTCCGGTACTACTGGGCATTGGACGGAAATATTTTATGGCTAGTATACCAACATGAAATACTACTACTAGGCAAAATTTCATTCAAATCCGTTTCCCCAAGGTCGTGCCCCCTCCTTGTAAGACTAAAACTGGAGTATTTCCATGGAAAATCGTTTTCCAAAAAGATATTATTATCAGTGCAGTTCAATTACACGTTATAAAAGCTTTCATTCGAGAATCATTTTAACATTCTGCGACGCTCCGTTATTTTCTAAACTATTTTTTTAAATTATCATAATATGGGTATTTTTCATTTTTTAACCCCATTTTTCTCGAAAACATGATGTGGTGGGAGATTTTAATTTCGGATTCTTATTCTGTGTAAAAAAATGTTACTTATTCGACGACCAAAATGTTGTTGACCTGTGATATTTAAATAATATGTGTTTGTTTTGTAAACGTATTACCTTTTCTATTATTTATATAATTTAATTCTCATTCCTACTAGAATTTTTTAGTGAAATGAAATTTAAATCAAAATTTTTCAAGAAATAGAAATCTTTGAACATTACTTTTTATTTTCTCTGCCACTAAGTATAATAATTTTATCTCTAAACTATCTTATAGTCTATATTTACATTGACAAACAAGTCATTTACAACATCTTAACCTTTTGCGCAGCCGTGTAGTAGTAATGCAATAAGCCAAATCCCTCCCTGTCATTTAGTAAGAAAATTTGAAACCTTACCGTTGACGTTATGTAGCATCACTTCAACGAACCTTCGCATAAAATTCATTAAAAAACTGAGGACTAAAACTGTCGTAAAATTTATTTAATATTGAAATGTCACATTTGTGTGCTTGTGTGGCACTATTTTGAAGTGTCGTTTTCCTTAATTAATGCAATTTAAGCTATCAAAAAATTCAAAAATTCATAAGATGATGTTTATTAATTTTATCAGTTTTATTTATAAAGAAGTTTTTTTTTCAAAATAAATGTATTGATTTCTTAAATATATATATTTTTTTTTATTATTTCCATTAATTAGACTTCAGTTGAATATTCCATTAATTGTAACACAGCTCATACTTGTTTCATAAAGGATTAAACTCGGGAAGACAATAAAACTGTTGAAAACATAAAAAATAACAAGTTTGTTGTTTATGTTCTAGCTCCAAATGTTCAGATTCTTTTGTTTTTGCCTTTTTTTCAAAACTAATTTAAGCACCCACGGAAAATTGAAAACCCTTTATTCGTTTCAAAATTCATGTTACTAATATATTAATGGAGAAACAGAAAGCAACAAATTTCACATATTTACCAATTTTTTGCAGAATTCATAATTAAATTGCTTAGAGTCTAGTAAGAATCGATTTTAAGTCGAATTGACTGTGAGAGTAGATTTTTTAAATTTTTCTACTTCATAGACTTATTAAGTCTATTGATATTTTGTGCGTAATTTCGAATTAGTTTGTGCATTGCGTTGATGTTGAAGAAGGCTTTTCTATTATAATAAGACTGTTGTAACCTTGGGTTGGGTGCTCTTATTTTTATGTGTTTTCCGTTGATGCATCGATAATGCCTGGGCCGACTTTTCTGATAGAAACAGAATTTAGCTTCCAATTCTTCATCTTTTGAACAATTAAATCTATTTTGGGCATAAATATTCTTAAAAAATATATATCATTTCATTTAAAATATAGGCGCTGTGGATTTGCCAAGACCTAAGGAGACTATTTGATTGATTGATCCTTAAAAAGCCTTAACAAACACCCAAATTTTATTCTTGTTGTTACTGACGACATTCTTTCCTATCTCCTCAATTTTAGTATAATTTCTTCGAATATTTTCACGAATATATCTTTTATAAACCTCTTGAATCTAAATACATTTTATTAAAAGTTAGTATATGAGTGGATATGCATTAACTTCTAAAGCTTAAAAAATGTCATTTATTTCTAGAGGATTAGAAGTTACTCTCTAATTTTCGGAACAAAAGCAACTCTAATAAAAGGAACAAAAGCAACAAAAGCAACAGTGTCAAATAACCTTAGTGGCTAATTGTACACCCAGAGAAAAAAATCTTAGAATCAATCGTTTGTGGGTGTAGAATCTAAAATTTCCGGCTCTAATTTTGAGCCAAATAACAAATTGTAAAAATTACAAAAAATTGTATTTGTTGAAAGTAAAATTGATACGTTGTTCTTATTATTGAAAATTATGTCATATATTTTCAATTTAACAATGTATATTTGTAAATTTTAAGAATTAAATTTTATCTTTAACTACTTCAAAGTTGTAATATTAGCAAGCCCTGATGTAAATTTTACAAAGCTGTGGTTGTAAAATCAACAAAATCTTCGGATAGAAAATACAACAAATCCTTTAAATTTAAAATTATGTATGTTGTAAATTTTGCGTACAATTATGTAAAATTTACAAATCGTAGTTGTGTGTGCAATTCACAATAATCATCCAATTTCTACAAACCACTTTTAAAACCTATTCATTGTGAATTTGAACTTTTAAGTTTTGCTTCGATGTAGGTACTTGAAAAAAATGAAACACAGTGTTTATACTGACGAATTTTATTTTGTTTTACAGTATGCATAATTAAACTAACTTATACTTTTTAAGCTTGAAATAAAACACAATAAAGTACATAATCAAAATAGTTTCAAGTTAAAAAATAAATAGTTCATTATATTAGTTACAAGTTAGTTAAAAATAGGAAATTCTAAAATAGCATTCGTTATTAAATGTTTTATGTAAATTAATTGGGGGGTACACAAAATCATCTATACATGCAACATGAAATGATCTCTCTATCTTTTCGCCAACCAAGTATGAATTTAGATGACTGTTGTATCCTACAACGTAATTTACGGAGCATATCAACATAACGTTCCCATTAAAAATAAACATCGATTCAATTTCAAAAATTTTCTGGTTATTACTGTTTTCAATTAAAAAATACCCGTTTCTGTAATTTAGTCCCTTATAGCGTACTTTTTTAAGAATTGGAGAATGACCTATACCTTTCCCAAAAACTTGCAGCTTAAGTATTATTTGATTATAGATAGGAAGATCACAAATGTGTGATGTTAGGAATTCAACTTCTGAAACTGTATCAAACATATTTTGTTCAGTTGCAACAAGACTAGAAAATTTCAGACCGAATTTAACTGCTATTGAATACGGTAAATTGATTCTTGAAGTAATATTGTTAGAATAAGCTTTCAATTCTTGATGCTTACTTTCAAAGCGAAAAGACCAAAGATATTTAAGAGGACCCGATTGCCTTATAACACGCGTGTAATGAGTTGTTAAGTGAAATTTTGGTTTCAAGGTTTCAGTAAACAATTGAATAAAAAGAGTATTATGCCTTTCTATTAACTGATCTAAGTGCTTTATTAAATCTTCTGTTAATGCGGGAGAAAGAAGGATGTCTATCATTTGAGAAAGTATAAGAAAGAAGTTCCAAACTTCATCTTCCTCTGGAATCAGATCTCCTATCATTAGCGGCAGGAAATGTACCAAGCACCAAATTTCGCGAGCTGACATCTTCAAATTATTTTGGTTTAAATGCTCTTGCCTGAAAGGTTGCGAAATGTTTCCAGATTCTATTTCCCCGTAGTCAAAATTTTGTTTGCGATAATTAAGCGTATTCAGAGAGAATAGTTTGGCTGTAGAAGTATAAAAACGTATAATTTGGCATAAATCATATTTGCAAATCCCAAGGAAAATATCGTGCATAATATCTACGGAAAAATTTTCAACTACGTGAAAATTTTCAAGAGTATTGAAAAGACAGTTTTCCCTTATGCCAGTTTCAATATTTCCTTCTAAATTTGATGAAAAGTCTTCTTTGTTTCTTAGAAGTGCAGAATTTTCTTTCAGTGTGTAGACAGTCTGGCTTTTATTCATTTTACAAAACCGGCAAAAATAGTTAGCACTGAAAGATTTTGAAAATCCTAACAAAGAGTTTATCCCAAGATTGTCACCAATAACTAAGCCCAATACGAAATACACTCTAAAATCTCCTTCTTTTGTGGATATTATAAGTCCATCCGATTCTAGTCTCTTTAATACTTTTACAAGTTCATGAATACAAGAGTCATTTCCAAAGCATTTCACGTACTTTGATTTAATAATCATTGCTACAAAAATTTTGTTTAAATTTGAATGGCAGTAATCAGGAAGGGTGGGGAAGCTATAGTAAAAAGCCGACAAGGAGTTACTCCCTGCATGTGAACCTAACGGGTCATCAACATGAAAATCATCGTTATACAGGAAAAAAGGAATAACAATTTTACCTTGGTATTTGTTTGAAATACGCCGCCAGAGTTCCCCGCTTAAAAAGTTACAGTATTCTTTTCTAGAAATTTGAAATCTCATATTTTCCATAACTATTTGAAGAACAGAAGGAAGTTGGAAAAATTCTTTTATTTGAAATTCAATAGGCATCAATACTCCTTTTGACACTATGGGATTCAACACAATGCTACCTTTTTTCATAACTGGACCTATTTCATTGTTGATAACGAAGGAGGTAGGATGTTCATATAATTTGTTTTTTGTTAAGAATTTTAAGAGTTTATGCTCAGTATTGACATTTAGGAGAAAATTACAAACAGAATTTCTGTGATTTTCTGAAGGAATGATATGAAGAAGGAGTTTATCTAATAATTGAATAATTTCCATTACTTGCAACCTGGACAGATTACATTTTGCTTCCAATGCAAGTATGAATTTTAAAATTGCTCTTTCTTGTGTAGAGTATTGATTGCTAGATTCATCAGAGACGTAATTATCGCTGTTTTCAATACGAGAAATTTCAGATTCAGAGAACTCGTTAATTTCGCCTACTTGAGTTTGGAAAGAGCTGGACTCTTTATTGAATAATGGGTATTCAGAATTTGACTTTAAATCAAAACTCTTATTATTGTCAGTTTGGAGAATGTAATGTTTTCTATTTGTATGTTTTTTAAAAGAGTTCGCAGATTGAAATGTTTGGTAACAGTCCTTTACCCCACATTTGAACTCATTACAAAACGGTAATGTTGATGCATGAAAAGTTCTAATGTGAAGACAGAGTACTGATACGTTATTAAACTCATTTTTACAGTAGTAACAGGGCAACATGTTGCATGTATATATGGTATGTATCTGATAATAATGTACAGGTCTTACAAAATAAAATAATATTAAAAAAATTAAAATGAATTATGCAAGTCAACATAAATATTTGAATTTAATCCTCTCTTTTAACTTTTTAATAAGAATACTATATTAAATCTAGGTTTTGATTTTAAACTTGTACACTATGTGTGGACTTTTAGCAATAGTCAACCTCAGATAACAGACCTGATACAGCGGAAACAGACTTATCGTATTTTGTTTGTATTTTATAAAAACACTTTTGCAAAAACAGCCAAGTGTTATAAGACTCTCGTGGATAAGTTAAGTTAAATACATGAAAAACCTTAAAACACAAATCAATGGCAGCTAGTACCGTTGTTTGTGTATATAAAATATCATCAACAGATACAAAGAATTTAGCTGGTTTTTGATGTTTATCTTTTAAAATAACCACTATTGCTTGTAATGTTGTGACGCGACTTTTGTTTTCTTTTCTTAAAATATCTAACTTATTCTTAATTTCATTTTCACCTTCAACGAATAAAAACATACTATTTATGGAATCCTGAATAGAAGGTTTCCAGTATGTGTTTTCCTGCTCTTTGAGCTTAATTTTTCCTCCAGGTGGAAGTAAACGGTGAAGGCATTGTAATATTTTTATATTTTTTAAATCTGAAACATAAAGGACAGCTTTAAAATTATTCTACCATATATACTAATTCTTACTTTCACAGTCAGAATCTTCAGGTAGACCTTTTTTACCACTTCTTTTTGCTACTTCCAGTATTTTCGTACTTTTAATGTCCCAATTTGATAATAAATTGAAGGATATATCTTCATGTTTAGACGTGAAATCTATTTCGATCTGTAAAGCATTTGAATTTAATAAATTTTACTGTGAATAAAACATAAAACTAGTTTCTTACCAGTCTATGACCATAAGAGTGTCTGAATAAAGGCCACTGTCTTATAATTGTAGCGATGGTATCGTCTTTACAGGCATCTATTTCATGTTGTCTACGAGAACTAGTACTTTTCCATTTTTCTTCGACTGTTGGCCAAGGACTTTGATTGTAAAATAGCCAAGTCTTTTCTGCGCTGTCTTCTGAAAATTTAACTGCAATTTTAAAAATAGTCAAATCGCGTCTTGTAAATACAAGACAGTTTTTACCTCCCGATTGTGGTGTATCGTTTACATCTGAACGGGCTTTTTTATAAACTCTATTTGTTCGTTCAATTAAACCTTTTTCTCTTAGTTTTCGGAGATTATTATTATACTTATTGTACAATGCACCTCTGGGATGACTATTTTCGGTCCTTTCTATGAAGTATGATGTCTGGAAAATCGATAAAACTGTGATATCAACTTAAAATAAATGAGTTATCAAAGTACTGTGTCTTCGTTTGGAAATATCGATATAATTTGATCCACAATACTGCGAAATTCATTCGTCCCCAAAATAATTTCCAGTTTAATGCAGTGGTCAACAATTGCAGATATAATATTTTTCCTGTGGTACTCGTTCAAGTTATTGTTTTTAGTGTAGTATGTAATTGCGTGTTGGGCATTGTAATTACTTTCTAATATACTTTTCACATTCTAAAAGTTAATTATATAATTAAAAGACAATGATAAATATACTCAAAAAAAAATTACAAGGCTTTGTGGTGGGGTAGGAGGGTTCGAATCAGAAGTCGAAGATAGCGATCTTCTAAATTTTAAGGGAAATGCTGGCAAAGGTGAAGTTGGCGCCGAAGTCCCACTCTCGAAATCCTTCTTAAACCAGTCACTAACTGTAGAGCTTAAGGAAAGTGTTTCTGCAATTGAGATTGGGGTATGGCCCTAAACCAACAATAGATGTCAACAAACTCTATTCATAAAAATTAATTTATTTTACTTCTTTAACTCTCCATTCAGCTAATCGTCTTTTAAATTTAATCCGAATACCAATTACTGGAATTAGGTTATTTATATCACTTTCTGATATATGTATTAACGATTCTTGATCTATGCGGTGCTCTGGGAGTAATAATAAATTATAGAAAATACAATACCTCTATGATTTAACCTTTACCTTGGAAAATTGCATGGAGATCGTTATAAAGGTCCCACGTTTTTAATAAATTATCTACATCATAATCAAAATTAAACGAGGTCTGTAGACTGGCACAACTGCTTAGTAAGTTAGAATCATTAAATTCTTCGGAATTATTATTGTTCGATGGCTGTGCCAGTTTGCTTGCTACGTTGGTGACGCCTTCCAACAAAGTATAAGCAACACTTTGTGTTGGGAGAAAAATCACTTCCTGTATAGCTGCATTCTCCTCTTCTTCTTGATTATAAGTCATTAATGAATCTTGCGCTTCTGCCATACTGCTATATACCTACTTAAATACGGACTCAGTATTTTAAAACATGGCAATTATAAAACTAAATTTTGAATGACATATGGTAACAAACTAAAATAGCTGATTATTAGAAACTAATATCTAAGCGAATTATTATTTTTTGTAATTTGTACAAAATAAATGTAAAAGAAAGCTAAGATAAAAATGGTTAAATGCAATTCACGGACACGATGTACTTTAATAGTATTTTTGTTTCTGCATATAGATATGGAAATGACAACATAGAAAAGTATAAAAATTAAAAATAAATCTCTGTAAGTTTGAAATTACTGAATTTCTTGAGTTTTCTTTGCAGGCGGACTGAACACATTACATGCGGGGCGTCGCAACTAATTAGTTATGAAAAAATTACAGCATAAAATGTTATAATTTTCAAGATATTACATGCGGGAAGGGTATCAATACCTTTTACGGCGACTAATCATTACTGCGGGAGAGGTATTTTTACCGTTTACATAGTATGATGGTTACCGTCTGGTAAAATGTATTACCCCTTTGCACTCGGGCCCGTGTTAGTATGGGGAAACCTACAACTGATAATGATTATATACGCATTTTCTTTCTGCAATAACATCCTGATATTATTTTATGGGTTTTCCCTAATTATAACTGCTTACACAGGCAACAGTTAAAAAACAACCCAAATAAAACCTTATTGCGACTCTCAGTCGCTTCTCGAGCTGCATCAATATATTGAGTGGCGACTGAGAGTCGTCATAAGGTTTTATTTGGGTTATTTTTTAACTGCCGCCTGTGGCCTCGAGCGCAAAGGGTTAATACTTTACCTGACAGTAACCATCATACTATGTAAACGGTGAAAATACCTCTCCCGCAAATAACGATCAGTCGCCGTAAAAGGTATTGATACCTTTCCCGCATGTAATGTGTATGAAATACAGTGATGCATATAAAAGAACAACAATTATAGACTGCGATAAAAAATGAAAAGTTTAAGAAAATACGATTGCATTTAGATCCAGACCGATCAATCGAAATTTTCAAGTCTATGATAATTCGCTCTAAAGGTATCAAAATATAAAAGAAAACCACTTACCTGAATCTTTTGCTGAATTCAAAACACACTTAAAGAAATAAACACTTTCAGTTTTCACTTCTGAGGGATGTTAGTTGAACTTTAACTTCACTGCATAGAACTTTGCGCATCTGAACTGCGTGACACATTCTCAATAGCCATTACCCAACTGAGGAACTGCGACACAATCACAAAATCTACTACCTGCCTCCACACGCAATCAAATCCGTATCTTTGCTCTAAGAAAGAAAGAGGTATATTTGCTTCTCATTTCTGTACTTGACTGATTGGTTCTGGGAGTGTTCAGCGTTATACTTGACATTGCACGATATAAGGCTAGCATTTTAAAAGCAAAGACTTGATGTAGAATATATCACATTGCTTATTTGAAAATAAAAAAAAGATTTTAAAATCTAGGAATAGTAGCTGTAATTTATACAACTGGGAATTTTATATTTTATTATTTACAAATGTAAAAAAGCAGTAAATTTTACAATCAGATTTTAATAAATACCAGTGAATTATTATTCGGCCGAGCAGTAGATTTTAAAATTAAATACGTAATTTCAATTATCTTTAAGCATATATTAAAATTATGGTTGTAGATCAGAACATTTCCGTAAAATTATGACAAGTTTTAGATTTTAAAATTTCATTTTGTAAATTTTACAATGTTTTTTCTCTCTGTGTTATACTTGACATTGCACGATATAAGGCTAGCATTTTAAAAGCAAAGACTTGATGTAGAATATATCACATTGCTTATTTGAAAATAAAAAAAAGATTTTAAAATCTAGGAATAGTAGCTGTAATTTATACAACTGGGAATTTTATATTTTATTATTTACAAATGTAAAAAAGCAGTAAATTTTACAATCAGATTTTAATAAATACCAGTGAATTATTATTCGGCCGAGCAGTAGATTTTAAAATTAAATACGTAATTTCAATTATCTTTAAGCATATATTAAAATTATGGTTGTAGATCAGAACATTTCCGTAAAATTATGACAAGTTTTAGATTTTAAAATTTCATTTTGTAAATTTTACAATGTTTTTTCTCTCTGTGTATGCGCCTACATTTCAGACTAAAGGCGTCATAACTTAGTTGTCTTAAAATATCACTTCCAATTCTGAACAATGTCAAAACGTTAATCCTGTTTTCTAGGTGCAAAGCTTGTTTTTGATCAATTTCAATTTTCAATTTGACCTTTCACGCATATCAACAGAAAGGAAACTCAGCCAAGCGTTACGCAAGGTTTTTTGAGAAACGGCCGGGCCAATACCTTCTACAATTACAAGTCGTGAACTGGCCTTTTGCATGTGTCCGTAAGTAGTCTGGCAGTTCCAGTAACTTACTTTAGCGCTTATGGAGGATACATAAAACTCCCACGAAAATTCGCATTTATCCAGATTATATCACAGTTATGAAATATAATATTTTAGATAATTTGACCTCAAGAAGTTTTACTTCAAATAAGATAAAATATCGATTAATTCATATCGAAAGTGCAGTGATTTTTCGGTTCTTCGGAGCCATTCCCATTGTCAAACAGTCGTTCTTTGCAAGTGGTCGGGCTCGTGGTTCTCCTTAAGTTGGATTACAGCTCAAAAATGTTACAAGTTTTGTTTAAAGAGCGGGTAAATGGTCTAGTGAATTGAAAAGAGAACTTCCCTGAGTATATGTGGATGAAAACCAAACAAGTTTTTGACATGTTTACGTCGCCCGCCTTAAAACGAATGTTTTTCGTTTTACAATTCAGCCCACTTTGCCTTTTGCTTTGTGTGCGCCACATGTATTCCGTGAAATGCAGCCATAAACATACACACATACAATCATACGATTCCAATCATATATGGATTAAAAACCGAACAACCAAAATCTGGCGGTAAACGCATGCTGACAACTGAGGACGTCCTGAAGGAATTAAGAATAAAGAAAGGTAAGTTTTTAATGGCTTAAAATAAGCTCTTTACAGTAGCCTACTGTACTATACAACAACCAATCCCATTGAGGAGAATCCGTATGCTCTATCAACTCTCCAAATTCTACTCAGAGGTAGTAAGAACCTCTCAACCCTTCAGTTAACAGATCTTCGCAATTCCAGGAAGATAAGCAAAAAAATAACAATACAATTCCGAAAGATATTAGAATAGAACCACTACATTCGGTAAATCACACCCCAGAACAATTCGTAGTATCTACAATATACAATACACTATATGTCCAAAAAAGTTACTAGCGTATCACACAATATGCGAGAAAAATTGAAAATAAATGCGACCAAATTCCAATCGCAACCGTGCTCTTTGACTGTTTCCATGGCACTTACAAAGAAAAAATTACAATAAGTTGTGTTGAAAAAATATTACAATTCCTTTTTTCGATCGTTTGAATGGGAATATTCTTAAATGTTCACATTTAAAAAGAGAAATTAATTTTTATTACTTTTATTACAAAACTTTTCTCTCAGAATCTGACTTTCAAATATATAAATTAAAAGAATATGTTGAATATGAAATCCGAATATGCAAGGACATAATAAAAGGTAAGCAAAACAGTGAATTCCACTAAAGTTTCTACTTCTATAGCACAGCTTTCAACAGATATATTTCTTTCAAAATATTCCAAAGGGAAGGCGTCTGAGATAGTGGCAGTTCCATAATCCTTAGAATCATTTCATGCTTATCGCAGAGAGGATTCCACAAAACTTGCACTATTTCTGAGATGGCAGGAATCTAATCGATAATTGCAAGGGCAAAAACGGAACGATGTGAGGCTCTTGGCTACATGCTCAAGAGATCACATTAGCAATCAAATCACCTTCTTATGTCCGTTGTAATGGACGTAAAAGCTCCATGAACCGAAATGAAGATATCCTCGGAGAATAATAAAAGAATAAGTTAATGTGACCCCATGTTTAATGCAGATCCATTGCAAAAGTTTATTAGATCGTAAAAGCAAATAGAAGACTGTTGAGGCGCGGAAGAAAATATAAGAATATACTTGAGAGAACAGTACCAAATTGCGTTAGTTTTTTTTCCATTATTTGCTTAAACTTTTCGGTTTTGGTGGCTTCATAGTTTCTTTTTACAAGCCTATTATACAGCGTGATCCAAAAGTATGGAAACGGCTAAATAACTTTCGAGGAATGCATTTTGGAGAAAAAAGTTGTAGGCAAGGTTTTAGGAATTTTCCCCAGCTATTCAATGGTGACCTTAGATTTGACCTTGACCATGGCCTTGAAGGTCAATTCAAGGTCAAGTTGACTTTTTTAAATTGGAACCCTTATTTTTGACCACGGAAATGGAAAGAGCGGAAAATTTTACGTCTGACTATGATCTTCACCATGACCTCGAAGGTGATATCAAGGTCAATATGGCTCTTTAAAAGAGAACTGCATTGTTACTGCGGATTTGTAAAGAGTGGACGTTTTACATTCGAATGTGACCTTGACCTTGAACATGACCTTGGCAATGACCTTGAAGGTTAAATCAAGGTCAAGGTGGTTTTTTGAAGAGAAAACCATGTTTTTGACCACGGGAATGGAAAGAGCGGAAAATTTAACGACCACGGAAATGAAAAGAGCGGAAAAGTTAACGACCGACCATGGTGAAGTCGATTAAGGCAAGGTCAAGTGTATCATGGTCAAGGTCACATCCGAGCGCAAAACTCCTGCTGTTTCCAAATCCGCAGTAACAATGCAGGTTCCCCTTTAAAGAACCATCTTCACCTTGATATGACCTTCAAGGTCATGGTCAAGGTCATAGTCGGACGTTAACTTTTCCGCTCTTTCCATTTCCGTGGTCAAAAACATGGTTTCCCCTTCAAAAAACCAACGCTCTTTCCATTTCCGTTGTCAAAAACATGGTTTCCCCCTCAAAAAACCACCTTGACCTTGATATAACCTTCAAGGTCATTGCCAAGGTCATATTCAAGGTCAAGGTTGTGGTCAAGGTCACATTTAGACGCAAAACTTCCACTCTTTGCAAATTCGCAGTAACAATGCAGGTTCCTCTTTAAACAGCCATTTTGACCTTGATATGACCTTCGAGGTCATGGTTAAGATCATAGTTGGACGTAAAATTGTCCGCTCTTTCCATTTCCGTGGTCAAAAATAAGGATTCTAATTTAAAAAAGTCAACTTGACCTTGAAATGACCTTCAAGGTCATGGTCAAGGTCAAATTTAAGGTCACCATTGAATAGCTGGGGAAAATTCCTAAAACTTTTGTCTACAACTTTTTGCTCCAAAATGCATTCCTCGAAAGTTATTTAGCCGTTTCCATACTTTTGGATCACCCTGTATAGCTATTCCTGAAGAACTGCATCTTTGTAAGGTATTTTTGAACTTCAACCCAAGTATTATCCATCGCGTTATAAAACACGGTAATAAAAATGCTATTAATGCTTTACAAAGTCCGGCAAAAAACTATGTAAACCACACATAAACTCGGATATTATATTCATGGCCAAAGCACAACTGGGGGGATAGTAATACCCACAAAACAAATTTTTCATAGATAAAGTTTTTGAATGTTTGATCAGCTCATTTCCCAACAGCAAACACACTCTAGCTTCAAAGAAATTTCGTTCAAAATTGTCCCATTTTTCGAAATTGCAATGGCATAAGAAAAGGATGCTGCCGATTGAAATCTAAATTTGGTAGCTTCTACCTCGTTTCATTGCAGGAAGCCCTAATGATGTCCCACGTACGCCCCCCTATGTTAAGGTATTCAAGATTAGCATAAGTCTTACATCCGCGCCGACTAAAAGTACATTGGTAGATACCCTTTGAATGCAAGAATCCGCTTCCAAGGAGAGAAGAAATTCACTCAATCGTGCAAATGATATACTTTTTGTAGTTCCTCGGGTGAGAAATGAACTCCTTTAAGCGAATTTTCCATGCGATTTCAGTTCAATGCATAGTAATGAGGGGTCATCGAAATTCGAATAAATCATAGACCGGCTCGGTTCAGAATTTTTCTATTACCGCTTGAATAACTCTAGCTGCCAGATAGCCAAGATAGCGTGTGTCACGGTGAGAGGCGTCATTTTTCATTTCCACGAAAATATTTGGTCGAATGGATAGGTGACATTTTTCTTCTTCTGAAAAGCAAGTTCAAATTTACAATCGATGGCCAATACTATAGGGTCTGACGACTATGAGGTGGGCACTCTTTCAATTCAGAAAAATTTCAATAAACAGCAAAAAAATAAGAAAAAAACAAAATTAAAGTCTATTTGGGTGATAAAACTTTAAGCGCATTTTTGGAGTGCAGAACGTTTTTTCTAATATAATATACATATGCATATTTCTCATTAACACTTTTCAAAAGACACTATTTCCCATTTCTAAGTTCACAATACTTTAGTTGCTAGAACTAACCCATTTTTTTTTTATCAAATGATTCTTAAGACTTTAAGGTTAAAATAAGAAGTTTTTTATGTTCAGGGTGGTCTATTTCAATAGAAATAAAAGTATTTTTGTGTTTATTATAAATCACAAGCTAATTATAGCTTTAAGCTTTGTGATGGTGTGCATTGTAAGTACGCTCGTCAAAGTTTTATACAGAGAGGTTCGTAACGATTTGTTCCAACATATGCCGATCAATTATATGGAATCCCCCCGATCAACGTTTGTACCGAGAGTCCATCCGTTTTTACGTATATTTGTTTCATTCAACGCCCTGTAATTTTCTTAATACACATCCTACGAACCTCTTTAAGGTATCAATTGATAGATAACTACATCCTAGACTTAGCACTATTAAAGAAGAAAAATCCAAACTGATATCTGAATTGAAATTGATGATAGAAAAACAGGATATCGATAATTGCATGCAATCGTGCTACAAGTTAACAAAATTAATAGCAAAAATAGCTGTCTAAATTTAATGATTCCTATGTGGCAAAAAAGAATAATAGCGCAAATAAGCTTTAATAATTTATATAATCGGTGGATTATAAGCAAAAATGAAAGGTTTGAAATTCCAGAGATATACTATTGTTATGTATGTAATGAAACTGACGATTTCATACACAAATTAACTTTTTGTATAAACCTAATAAATAACTTTTTCCAATTAGCCTTCAACCACTTCTCTACCCCGCTCCCATAACGAGTTTGTATTAGGCACCCTATGAAAATTGCACCATACAGTTTATTTGTGCATATTATTATTAATATTTTGTTGGTCCGCCCTTAGCTTTAATGACAGCAGCTATTCTTTTTGGCATAGTGCTTACAAGCTTCCGACACTCTTCTGGAGAAATCTCGTTCCACTCTTGCTGAAGGATTTGTTTGAGACCTTGTTTTGATGTGATGCTGTGCTCCCGTATCTTCCGCTTCAGTATACCCCCAAAGATTAAGATCCGGTGACTGTGCTGGCCACTCCAAATGGTCAACATGGTGTTCCGTCAAATATCGCATACTGGTTGCAGATGTGTGGCATGGCGCGTTATCTTGCTGGAATTTTATGTTGTCCGCATTGGTGTCACCATAAATCTTCGTGATAGATGAATGTAGAACCTCTTCCAACACGGCAATATATGTATTTTTCACTGTTCATACATCCTTCACAATATGCATTTCACCCACTCCAAGAGACGCCATGCAACCCCAAATCATAATGCTGCCCCCTCCGTGCTTGACCGTGGGCACCACGCATTCGGGAAGGTAATCCCTGTAAGCCATGGCTTCTTTCTAGCCTTACAACCTTTCAGGCCTGTCTCGCAAAGTCTTCTTCTTGTTGTTCTAGCACTAATCGTCCTGCCAATTCGATCAGAGAGGCCAGCAGCAAGTTCAAAAGATGTTTTTTTACGATTTTTGACGGACTCTCGAATCAAATTTCGGTCCTCACGGTTCGAAGTCACTCATTTCCTACCTGTTCTTTTTTTGTCTACGTTTGAAACAGTGTCCATAAAACGTTTAATAGCACTTTGAACCGCACAACGAGAACATTTAAGAGTTTTGGCAATCTCAACTTGAGACTTGCCCTGCTCATGTAAAAATAAAATTCGTGACCGTTCTTCTTCAGAAAGATTCCTTTTTTGAGGCATTTTTAGAAAAGCAACAACCAACAATTCAAACTCCGTTAAAAAAATAACAACACTAAGGCACTTGCTTGCACTACGAGCAGTAATTGCAAAGTGAAGTTTTCTTAAAAAAAACCCACAAATTTATATATTTTCCCGATCAGGAGTTTTATGGTCCTTTTAGGAAAGGGTTTATTACCTTAATTACCGTTTATGATTGCTGGCGACATATTGAAAAACAAGAGAAATGTTTCTAGGAAATATGTTGCAAGATACCTGAAAAAAACAAGGGTGCCTAATACTTTTGGCCAAGACTGTAAGTATATAAAGTGCAATTATCATCGATGATGTGCATTCGAACGCTCTACTTCTACGAGTTCAAACTCGCTTTCCTCTGTACTCTCCTGACCTTGCGTTATCTGTCTACAGACACACATTTGTTTGGGTGGCTGAAGCAGTATTTACGTGAAAAAATTCAACTCATATGACGATCTCAAAACTGATTTGTCAGCCTTTACATTTTTGAGCGGATGACATTGAATCACTGCCACAGAAATGGATGCCAGTAGAAAATACTAATCGTGACTATATTGTTGAATAAACATTTTAAGTTTAATAAATAATTCAGAAATTCAAGAGCATCTCAATGTGTTTTATTATTTTCTTGCCAACCTGATATTTTTATTTATTAAACTAGTTACAATGTTGCAGGTTTTTGAACTTTGACAATTTCAAACTTGTGATGGGAGAGAAGTGGTTGAAAACTCATTGGAAGACAGAAAAAGTTCTCTGTTAATTGTCAGCTTAATAAGCAAATTTTGTAATAATATATTTATAGAGTTTATGTATCATGATTCTTCAATTCAATTCTTCAAAGAGGACGATGTATAATACATGAAAAGAATTAAAAATCACTGGATCCTTTACTTTTTCAGTTTTGACCCTTTTAGATACTCTGCTAACTAAGAGCTAATAGGATTTCAAAATTTCATAGGAGTTTTGTGGTAGAACCAAGTTGAACACTTTCGTCATATTTGCATGAATTAGCATTTATCACACTTTTCTGCGACGACCCAGTTATAAAAAAATAAATCTCTTGCATAAATCTTAAGAAAAGGATGAAGTGCCCGGCCCCACTCTCTTCATGTCTCCTGGGGGTGGAAGTTCCACGAATCAGACATCAAAGGGAATTAGGGAATACACAGGGTGACAGTAAAACACGCAGTCGAACATCAGATTACAAATGGCTATGCAAATTACTAAAAAAATTGCCGTACCCATTTCTGCTGACATTATCTGCGTCTCGGTCCAAATTTTTATGATTAATTACAGGAAGATTTCGTTAACTTGTTTAAGATTCCTCTTTACGACACTCCAGGTGGTCGTTCATCTTACAAGTTGGCGGAGGTGCGCGCTGCTAGGGACTTCATCTAGCTGCGTAAAAAACGGAAATTGTGAAATTTATATCTCACGGTGTCCCTGTAAATAATATATGAGCGTGGGAGTGGGGATGCAATGAAATGCCGGCCGGGGAGAGATAATCTCTGTGGCTATCCATCTTCGGAATTGGGGAGGTGCGTGCTTCTCAGAAGGGTTGTACAGAAGGAAGCTAATTTCGCCTGCTCCTTTTAAAATGTTTCGCCCCCGTTGTCTCACCTTGAAGAGTGCTAATTCCGAAGACAAATGTTTTGCTTTTTGTCTAGAGAAGGTGGAGCTGGTGTCAATATTGGCCGGGGAGCGCTTGACACCTGTAAGATTAGTTGCGATGGGCGTCGTCACATGCAACTGGTGTATACCATCGGCCCCATCGCTTGATAAATGGAGCACATGCCGCATACATTTATTGAAACTCGAAACGGATATTCGGCCATAAATCTCCCCAAGAACAAACCCTCGGACCGGCTTGGCTTGTTGGGACAATAAATCCTCCCGTTTTTCTCAAGGAGCAAATATTGTGCAACCTGACACACTGGAGCTATTATTGATCTGCAGTGTTTTCCGCACCGCACACGAAGAGAAGGAGGTCCTTGATAGTGGCGCAAAAGCATCCGCTAACAGCCCTGCGTTGGGCGCGTTTCCAAAACGAAAATTGGCGCCTTCAACTGCGAATTAACGAAATTATGGGCATTATGGAAGGGGTTCAATGTGTCAATTTATTGCGCAACTGGAAAATTAGATTTAGCCCGGCTGCTATAGGCCTCCGCAAATATGAGCAACTCTTCACAAAGGCAACCAAATTGAGCAGCCGGCTGAGGGTGGCTTCCCAGTCGCAAAGGGAGGGTGCACCCGGATTCAAACCCCCGGGAACATGTGTAGGGATGTGCCTGCAAAAATATTTTCCTTGTCGAACGCTGTTGGGGGCGTTTATTAACACTATTCGAAGTCCCATAATAATTTGAGGTTTTGTACTCGACACTAGGTGGTTTTAAGCGGACAATCAAACACGTCGTTGGTCAGGGACGTGATGCCATGCAGATCGGGGTGAGCTCCCGCCCCTCTGTCCTCCTTAATTCAATGCTTTCAATCAGAAAGTTGCTCTCATGTTCAAGTAAAGTTGGCCCTCTTAAAATTTGGCATTCCCACAACAATTAAAGGTAAGAATCGTGCACCGCCCGCCCTAATGAAGAGAAGTTTGTCAAAGTCTCTCAACTAATTATTCAGAAGTTGATTAAAACAAATTACCACCGAGTCCCCAAAGGTTAGGACAGACTTCTTCTATGTCACATTTGCATAAAATAATTGTCCTCATTGCGCCGAGACTTTTCGATCCTTGCTGCATGTGATATCGGATCGAGCTAGAGCTGGCGCTTCAATGAATTTTAATTTGATCAAATTTGCAGGGAATCTTGTGAAATTAGCCCAATAAATCTTCAAAGAAACTTTCAAGACCATCTGGGGAACTCAACTTCAAGTTGGGCTCTAAGGGACATCCTTATGAGGTGGCATCTCCGATCCAGATTAATTTTATTCTGTAGTGGATTGAGAAATTTGTTTCGCTTGCATAATTAAATAGTCTATGTACCTTCATGATTCTCATTTTTGTTATTCATTTTACACATTACATCAAAATATTGACACTGAGTTTTATCATAGGAAAACTAATATTTCCGAAACGTTATAAAATTAAAAAAGATCTCGAAGAAAATTGGACGTATAATTTAACCAAAATTATTTCAAAAAATATAACAAAAATCTATTTCCTAATACTTCGATAGGTAGGTACTGTACGCCTTTTTCTAAAATGTAAACAAATTTTGTAGATATGATGAAAGTTCGACAATTTTTAATAATCTATAAATATTTCTTTATCATATTGCTATGTTTGCTGAGTTAAGATAGGGAAAATATTATTCTTCTAGAAAAACAAATGTAAAAACGATCAGCATTTGAAAGCGCTTTTTTTTTTATGAGAAGTGGCTTTAAACTCTTTAGATCAGGAGAAGAAGCTTCGATTGATTTTTTTTTTTAATTTTCTTTTTAATATAAAGTCAAACAAAATATGAATGTCGCGGCACAGACTGAGTCTAGGTCCTATAAACAGATTTTGATGAAACGTTGTCAAAGAACACTTAAAATTTATTTTCGACAAACAACAAACACTCATTTGTCTTGTAAAATGGCATATCGAAAAAATAATACCTGTTCGCATTTTCAGGACTTGTACGGTCTTCTACAATTTTTATGAAAATGTTGTAGGAATATGCAAGAAATCATTGCGGAAAAATGTCACTTCCCGAAATTGTAAAGTTAAATATCTCGGCAAGTACAAGCATCAACCAAACTTTATTCATCATTTTTGAGCTTAAATGAACGTTCCTACAAAATGTCATCAAAATCAGTGGGAAGAACTCAGACTCCATTTAAATTAATATACCACCACATGGAAAAGACTTTATTAAGAAACATCTTTTTTTTTACATTTGCGTTGAGTTAACGTTAAAACTCTAATTTTTTTCACTTTTTATTGTGGTTAATAACTTAAGTCCCAGAACTTTTTAATGATGTATCAGAAGCTATTTGTTTTGAATGATGTATTTGATGTTATTCGGTTGAAAAGGAAGTAGGAAAGATTGGACCCAAGGGGGATTTTCGCATAACTGGACTGCTGCCATGAGCTTTTGAATGTATTTATTTAAGATGGTATAATTAATTTGCAAAGATCTAAAATGATTTAAGTAAAGATGGCACAAATATGGTACAGTTTTTCTCTCCTTTAGTTAAGGGGGTAAATACAATTACACGGGCAAAAAATACGCATTAGAAAACATTTTTTTTCACAAAGAAGTTTTAATGCAATCATTATAAAACTTTGTACACTTGTTAAGGTATAAATGAGGAATGTAAAGAACATTTTTTTTTTTAATTTTTGGAAACAAAATGGCGGCTATACGCTGGCGTGAAGTTGACCTACCAAAAAAACAGCAACCACTCTGGACGTCGTGCTATTGATCTGTAACAGCCCATAAAAGAAATTTGGCTTAAATATACATGTAATTTGTCGGTAAACCTAAAAAATTAAAAAATAATAATAATTCTGCGTTTGGTAGAAGTTTTTGTAAAAAATCGATAATTTTCACTATTTTTTCAGCCATTTTTGCATTAATAATTCAATTTTGCAACAAAAAATTCCAAAACAATTACATATATGCCATCCAGAAACTATATTGGTTTTAGTCTTAAATTTATTATACTAGTGTAGAAAATAGTAAACCCCTCTAAGCAAAAAATAACAATTTTTATAGCATTTGGTACTTTTACATAAAATAAAAATTGGCAAAAAGGGGAAACCACGTTAGAAGTTTCGTAAATGTCTACTATTCATTCAGCTGGTATTGAAGAGAGTCATCATTTAGACAGAAAGACTCGCCAACAAATTCTAAAATCCGAAGCACTAATCTATTATAATAAATATATAATAGGATCAGTACCATTCGTATAATTCATTCGTTACGTAAAAGCACCACATGGACCAAAAGAGTTACAATATACCTCGTAAACTGTATTTGTTTAACACATTGACGCCGGTGCAGTTTATTGTATTTCACTTCATCGGGCGGCAGTTAAAATCGCATTTTACTTTATCTGGCGGCACCTTGCAAAAAATTTTGTTTAGTAAAACTTCAAAAGTGCAGTTTCCTTTTACTATACGTTTATTAAGACATAATAGTTTTATTTATTATGTGTTACGCAAAGCTGATGTGAGCCACCGGTAGTACGCGCCGCCCGATAAGACAGTCTAGTGCTGGCTACCGGTGGTACGCGCCGACGTGAACGTGTTAATGCATTTTTTGTACATAATTCAGTAAAGAAGGCATAAATTAAATACAAACATTTTTTACACCAAGCAGTTCTGCTAACAGATCAAATACCTAAGGATGCAGAAACTATTCAAAAACCCACGTAAAGCTAAGAAACAGGCACTAAATTATGATCTTCCAGGAAGATTATCTATGGACATGAGGAAGCATGTGTACATTTTAAGTGCTACTCTCTGTTGCATAACTATAGGCGCACTTAACTTTTAAGTTATGTACCACGTTTAAGAAGGTATATATACATTGAACTTAGTAAAATAATATATAAGCGAATCGAAAAGTATCGAATCTGAGCAGAAAAAATGCAGCTTAATTTCACTAACATATTGTTATATTTCAATATTTGTTTTTGTAGTGTTGCATAATTAACAAAATTACACAAATTAAAAAAAATGAAAAGAAATTCACTTCAAAATGAATTTTATTGTTTTTACTGGACTTTGTTGTTATATCTTTTCACACTTCTCATTTATTGCGTCAGATAATCTACTGTACCTCTTGATTAAGGGACATTTGCTTTCTAAATTGAAAAAAACCCACTTTTAAAAAAAAAATTCAAAAAAAATCAATAATATTTATTGAAAAACTTTATTTTGATTATTTTAATATATGTATTGAGAACATAATATAATTAGCTTCCTAAAAAAAATCAAGTCCAAATTCAAAATGGGTTATGTTCCTTATTAAACAAATTTTTTTTTCGTCACTTTATTCAAGATTTGTGTTAAAGTGTTAAAAAATTTACCTTTTTTGGGGTTAACTACCCCTTAAAAAGGGTGGATTTGCATATATATAAGTTTTTAGTGGTATATCCCCTAATGTTTTGTATAAAAAATCAAATGCTTCTTCATTTTTTCAAATCAGATGATTAGAGGCACGAGTTTGTAGTAGTTTCGAGAAAAGCGCGATTAAAGTTTTTATTCGATAATTTTAAGGTAGGATAAGCATAAGGTACTACAACAAATGTATCTATAACTTTTTTTATATATTGAATTTCTCACAACAATTTTGGGAGTATATTTGTGTTATGTTTTACAACATATTTATGAAAAAAAAAAAATCGATTTTTTTTTTGATTTAAATCAATAAAAAATGCACCGTTTGGTGCGGTTCCAGTAGCATGTAAACCGGTGTGGTCCTTATCCATTTAAAAATGACATTATCTTCAATGGTGATTGTTACCGGACCATGATAGTCAATGACTGTTTCTTCGAAAATATGGATGAAATTAATCCTGGCGAGATGTGGTTTCAACAGGATGACGCTACCAAACCACCGATTTATTGAAATCACGATTTCTGCCCTCCAAGGTCGCATGATGAAGTCACTAGTTTATGCTGATAAACCAGTAAAAGTTGACAACCAGGAACAACATTGTTTGTGTTATTCGAGACATACGGCCACTATTGCCCAAAAAGTGGTCCAAAATTGAACTGGCAAAGTGCTTTTTGTCAAGAACAGTGATAGTGGCCATATGTCCGAAGTAACTTTTAAATATTAATCTCATGAATTGGTCTTTTGAATAAAAATAAAATTTTCATTAAAACTTAACTCTTTAACGATCAGATAAAGTACTTTGGAATTCCACAATAAACTAGTTTTACCGGCAACAACCTCAGTCACATTTAATAATATTCCACCACGTTTAAACTTATGTACCACTACTGAAATAAACATTGAGGAATAACGGTATTTACGCAAAACTAATTCAATTTTTTTCTGTTAAAAGTGTTTTTCACTTCTCTAGATTATTATATAATTGAATTCATTATTCCATTTCTCGAGAGAGGTATATACAGGGTGGAAAATGGAAAGTTTAAACTAATCATTCATAATTTTAAGATGAGTGCAGGGGAAAAAAAAATAAAAGTACGTATAAATTCAGTAAAGATGTCATTTTTATTTGAAATTAGTTTTAGTTGAATCAGACATTTTTGACAGAGTATTGAGATTTAAATAAATCGACAAAATTCAGCCAGGGGATAGCTATTTACATAAATGCTTCAAAAAATTATTAATAAATGCGGTCAAACAAAGAAATCAAATAATTTTTTTTAATTCTTACCTTCTAAGAGTGTTTTGGCTGGCTACATTTTTACTTCTAAACCTCTGTATATTTCGGTATAGTTTTAACCTCTAGAATAAAAGCACTCGATTTTTCTCGTTTGTAAGGTTACTCATTTTAAAGGTCACATATCTCTCTTTATGACGCCTCAACAGAAACTGACAACACTATAGCATATAACTACGGGGGCGCAACCCCAACGACATCTTAGAGGGGAAAAGATATAGGTATACTTTAGGCAACTTTCCATTTGCCACCCTGTATAATAAGAATAAGATGCGCCTATAGCTATGCACCACAGTGTAGCAATTGTAGGTAATCATTAATTTCATGCACTTCTTTTAAAAAATAGTCCGCTTTCATATTATGTTCCGCTTACGATTATGTAAACACAGATTAACTGAGGCTGGCGAACTGCGAAGTTCATAAAGAAAAAAGTGTATTGATCACTGTTCTTGAAAAGCGAAGTAACTTCTTCAATATACTTGGCCGAAAACTTCAAGTTAGGTCGAAGAAAAACGCCCCAAAGCGCAGTTGTGCAATATCGGTCCAATTCATCTCCTATCAACCCTAATCAATAAAGTATGAACCTTCGGTGGAAGTACCTAAATTTGTGGATTAATTCGTTATTCATGATCGACCAGATATGCCGGAGAAAATGAGCTCCCATCCGCGATAGCAGGAGATGGTCTATCGGCATAAAATATTGGCGAATTATTCAAATCGAACGTATTGTCCTGGTACACACGCACACATCCGCAGCATATTGCATTAAATAAATCATAATAATAATACAGTGCGGCTGGGTCGGGGCGTACTTCGAAGGAGCTGCAAAGGAGTGGAAAAAGTGCTGTTCACCAGCGTGTTTACATAAAACGTCACAATTTATGCAAATTGCCTTTTAAACACTTCTGGGAGGAAATCGAATTTTTTCCCGACTGTGTCGCTGGTAATCAAAATTACGGGGTTGCCTGAAAGCGGGGGTGCTGCCGGCGATTTCGAGTGCACAATAACCAAATTAGACGCACTTGAGCTCGTGAACAGAGGGATGGGTGGGGTCAGGGCTGTCGTACTAGAAGTCTTTTTTAATTTCAATGAAATTTGGTTGTGGCATGCTATTTCGAATATTTTTTTCTGCACAGGATAGGTTTAGATAGAAAGTGGGTGTTGCCTGCCGAAATTTTCATTGACCCGGAAACTAGAGTTAATTCGGGGTCAATCCCTTTTTTCTAAGACGGTAAAAGTATTGACTGAAGACACGATTCATCACTGGCGTCCCAGTCAGGCTTTGTAATATTTCTGCAAGTGATGTACCCTAAATTAATTCTGTAGCGCTTTGCTTCTGGATCAATGGACCGAAATTTATTAGAAGCGAACATATGCCTAAATGAACTGAAAACTATGTAGGGAATGTGTACGATAAGTTCAGAGAAATAATGGACACTTTAAGAGGACCTTCAACAAAATTACGCTGGAAAAAAAGTAATTTCGGAATCGCCGCGCGAAATTCATTACGCTAAAAGGGAAACTAGGAAAAAAGCCATAAAAGTTTATATGCGTATACAATTTTGTAAAATAATGAAAAGAGAAGCTTGCGGAAGCAGTGGGAGCAACTAATTCCGAAACTCTTCCCCATGACATCCAGTATTAATGCGAAAGGATCCAGGATTCAAGTCACGTTTGTAACTCCACGTACGTGCATGTATTTGGAAATTTCGCTTGCACGTTTTTTCCTATCTCTGTGGACGTTTTTATGACAAATTGTGTTTAGCCTTTCAGTGTATGCGGCACAGGAACCGAAGTAGGTTCCTCCTCCCGCATGCATAGCCACTGCGAGTGGGCTGATGTCTTAATTATCGCAAAAGATTAAGAGGATAAAAGTTCATGATACGCGCCCGGAACATTCGAAATTACCTCCAACGGCAGCACAGTAATAAACAATATTAATGAAATAACCTGTATTTGCTCAACAAATAAATATTGGAAATTTACGTCGACGGGGCGGATGGAGTTATCTGTGAGATAAATAGCGTTAAGAGAGGGAAACTTCTTGGCGGATGTGATTGTAAGTTTTAGTTGACAAGAAATTGTGCTTCGAAAAATCATATTCCCTTAAAGATAAGCACACAGAATTTTGAATACATGATTCGATTTTTTTATAAGGCAAGGTTTTGTATCGATTACATAAAATACCAATGGGATATCATAAATCTTACTGCAAGAAAATTAACTGAAAATTGTTAAATACTTAATTTATATTTAAAAATATAGCAAGAATTTCTTGACTGCTAAAATACATCCTGATAAACTATATCTTATTAGGAGTATTCACGCTTTGTTCTATCTGCTATTTTATAAATCGAATGTCATAGTATCAACAATGAAAATAAAACGATGCAATAGGAAGTACTACACATCGGTAATGTCTCTATTGTATTTTAAAATATACGTTCGGAAAAATTATAGTTCTAAAATCAAAGAAAATAATTCTTTGCCATTAAAGTGCTCATAATTTTATTGATCTGAAAGAAAGTTTCTTGAAATTATTAAATAAAACATGTTTATATAAGTAATTATATATTATTTATTTATTTATTGACTCCAAAAAAAGTTTACAAAGTATAATACAAGATGTAAATACATATTGTAAACCCTACAGAGATATAAAAATATCTGTACGTAGGCTTGGATTCTTAAACTAATTTATATACTAAGAGGAACAGATAATAAATTTTCTTTTATTCTAGATTACATCCAATTCATCATAACACGTCCTTATAAAATATTTTAACAAACAGTAAAATTCCCGAGAAAACATAACTGCCCAAATTAAGCCGAAACAATGCCAAAAATTTAATTTTATTCATTTGTATAAGTTTTTTAGTTTTAATTATGAATTATATGGAATCATAAATACAACATTTAGAAAAATTAACTAATATTTTCTTTTATAATCCATTTTTTCAACTTATTCCTACCATAGTCTGAAAGACTTATTTCTTTGAGCTCTTTAGGAAGATTGTTATATATTTGTATAGCTTTAACATAACTATTTCTACTTCCTATCGTTTTACTTATCTGAGGTAGTTGAGTTGAGTTGTTTCTAGTAATACTGTTTGACTGGTAGTATTTATTTTTCAATACCTTGAAATGAAATTTTAGGGTTTCAAAAGCAAATAGTTGGTCCAAGTTAAGTGGCATTTTGAATATATCAGAATTATCTTTAAACATAAGTTTACAAATTTCAACTCCTTCAAGACTATGTCCATTTATAGCTAAATTTACAGAAGGTGGGACACTGTTACAATAATTTCTAAAAGTCACAAAAACCGTCTTATCAACATTAAGTGATAGTTCATTTAAAGCCAACCAATCAGAAATTATCTTTAAATAGTTATTAATTTTTACTTCAGCTATTTGCCAGTTCATATCGGTTGCTATGACTGACGTATCATCCGCATATGACAATATTAAATCTTCTGGAAAATTGATTAAAAGATCATTAATGTATAAGATGAAAAATAGAGGCCCAAGAATTGTACCCTGAGGGACTCCAGTTTTCACCCCACAAAAACCACTCACAACACCATTTACCTTAACTCGTTGTTTCCTATTTTGTAAATAACTTGTGATCAATTTATGGGCATTACTTCTTATGCCGTAATTATATAATTTGTCCAACAATATTTTGTGGTTAACAGTGTCGAAAGCCTTGGCAAGATCAAGATAAGTTACTATTACAGGTGTACTTTTATCCAGTTTTTTATAAATTATATCTGTCAAGCAATTTAATGCATCTTTGGTCCCTAAATGTTTCAAAAATCCAAATTGCTTTTCCGAGAGAATTTTCGATTTCTTTATAAAATTAATGATCCTAATGTAAATTATTTTTTTAAAAATTTTACCTCAATTAGATATAAGAGATATAGGCCTGTAATTTGATATAACATGTCTGATGACTGATTTTTTCTTAATAATTTCAGCATAAGTTGGCTTGTTATTTTTCATCATTTCAATGGTATTGATTAAAAGTTCATTTTTAGGTTTAAGTTCTTCATTTAATTGTTTCAGTCAGAGTAGCTCTGAGATCTGGATCTTCATCTTGTAAAGTTTTCTTATTATGAGGATAATTTTTGGTATTCACTAAATTATTTTCCACTTCTTTTTGTAATCTTTCTTGAGCTCGAATAATTTCATATTGCTTAATTTCAGCTATTAAGATTCTGTCTTTATAATCCGAAGTAATTTTTTCCGATTGTGAGGTTAGGTTTTCATGCGAGTTGCAAATCACAAAAATGTCACTTAAGAACTTTACTTTTTTCAATCTATTAAAATCACTTAAGTGATAAATACTTTCACATATTAGACAAACTACGAAATTTGGATGACATTTATATGCTTTAGGGTGTGGTATGTCAGGCGGGTCGGTATCGTCCGATCTCTCCGACATCTTAGACAAGACTGTTAATATATATTATATATTATTATAAGTATAATAAGTTTGTTTATTAAAATTATAATTGTATTTATAAAGACTTAAATTTCATAAAATATCCAAGAAAGTTGTGGTATATTTTGAAGTATAACTTACAAAATTCAAACAGATTTATCTTTTTAGTTCAGTCATCTAGGCCTATTTTATATCTAATTAAAAGGCTAGTCAATCAAAGTTTTAGTAGTAAATACCTTTAAAGTAGTACTTTTACTAAGGGACCATCCATAAATTACGTCACACGAATTTCATGATTTTTGGAGCCCCCTCTCGTCCTTGTCACAGGTGGGAACATTTTTGATGTGACGTCACATATTTTCAATTTTAAATTTAAACATTATTAAACTAAAACCGCCCTTTCAAAATTATTTGTACATATAGTCGTATTTCTGTTCAGAATCTTTTTTCATAAAATCAAAAATAGATAAAGCATCTGATAAATTTTACAAAACACAACAAATTAAATTTAATCATCTTGTGTCCTATAAAAATACTATAGATTATTTCCATATTTAGGGGATGATTTCACTCCATTAGAGAGCATTTCTACCTTGCTGAGGGTTCTTTTTTTTCAAAACGCGTAAAAACTGTTTGTACCATATTTTTCCTCAATAAAAAAGCAAAAGTATTTCATATTCTGAATTTCCAAAAACATTTAACAGTATTTTTTTTTAGGGGATGTATTCACCCCCTTAGAGAGTAGCTGTACTAGTCCTAGGCCAATCACGTATTTGTCATGACTCGAAGTACAAAAGTATGCTACATTTAGAATTTTAGAAAATATTCCAGATTATTCCAATATTTGGGGGATGATTATACCCCTTGTGAGCGCCTATAGGTGGATTTTTAACCATTCTTTGTTGAAAAGACATCACATTGCATATTTGAGATTGATTTAATATAAATAATTTAACAAGAAACGTTTTTGTACTAAATGATAATTATTTGATAAAATTAGTCTTTTAGGGTGATTTCAACCCTCAATTAGGGGTGAGTTTTTAATATTTTCGAAAAACTAAAAACAATGCCTCTCTTGATTTTTACGACGATTAATTTGATACCTGATACAATTTTTTATGTCTTTTTCTTAGTTCACTGTGAAATGTGCAAAAACAGGCGATTTTTACGGTCACTTTTTAAACCTTATAATAATATTGATAGAGCTGGTAATATCTTAAAGTTTTTCGGTAGGAAGTTTAGAGTTTTAATACTTTAGATTTATACATGTGACGTTACAAAGCTTATGACTCGTCCCCCTCCCCCCCTCCCCTTGTCACACGATGGCACACTTTGTTCACCTCCTCCTTCCCCCTTAACGTGTGACGAAATTTATGGATGGCCCCTAAGATAAAAATGATATTCTAAAATAAAGAATTGTCGAGATTAAATTGTGATTGAAAATTTTCAGTAGGTGAGAGTTTAAATTGCCTTTATGAATAAAACGTACTCATGGTCAGAAATTAGAACTAATGGAAAAAAACAAAATCACTAATAAAAACCACACTGAATAAATAATTAGTAATCAGTATTTTCGTGAGTTAAATACATAACTTTAAAAATAAATACTTAAGAGAGCATCTCAAATTCATATTTTAAAGTTCTTATTATAAAAAGGTTTTATATTATTTTCACTATGTTTTTGTATCAGTTTAGTGGCAACTACTATACATGATTTTTGAAACAAACATTGACCATATTATATTATGAATAATACCTGAAGTTTAATTAACATGATTTCCGTTGACAAATGTGTTCTACAATTCTATAGTAAAATTCTATGTGTATAGAAAGATTGAAATTAAAATACTTAGGTAAATCAACTAGGATTTGGTTGATTGAAATATAAAATTCGTACCAGATGAATTGACAAGGTATAATTGTTGAACCAACAAGAAATATTTTTTCGGTATATTATATAAATTCCGCGGTACCACAAGAGCAGATGGAAATATTTCAAAGTGAATATGGGAGAACATAACTCAGCACGCATGCACACAATTCAATCAATTCTGGGTATAGCAATCGCAGATGTGAATTTATTATTGACACGTACTCATAAATCCTCAAAGAAGTTTTGAGCATTAGAGGGGGCACCTTACACGCATCTGACTCCAATCTTGTCTGGGGTTTCGCGAATTTCGGAAAATTTTTATAAATATGTATGTAATGGGTTTTGTTGATACGGCTGGGCAGTTCCCCAAGGACCAACAAGTTGCAAGCTCGGTGCAGGCACTTTGTGGAAACCAGATAAAAATAAACCCGTACACCGGGTTTGTATTCCCCAAGGAGTTCATCAGGTTGAATTTTATTGCGTGGTGTCAAAGGGGATGATCATAACTAGAAATATTATTCTGCAGGGTCACGAAGTTCTTCTGATTTCTATTTAGAGGGTTCGCGACGTGGCTATGCTGCAAATTCTTATTTTCTTTGAATTGTAGTCCTCTAGTAACTCGAAGTCTATTTTAATTGCTAATTAGAATTGACTACCTTCGCATTTTATGTAAGTTAACCATCTCAAGTCGGTTTCGGTCATTAAAACGCGATACCCGCCAAATCTTGCCTGGTCGAAATAACACCGGTGGGAGCAATTCAACGGAAATGTTTTACGACAAATTGTCCATTCGAAGGAAGCTTTTTGTAAGCATCTCGAAAGGGTTGCGGCGACTACTGCGCCCTTTGCCTGTCGCGCTATCTATGGAAATTTGATGCTGCATTAGCATAAGGAATAAAATTTACGAGCCTCGAAATTACATTTTTTCATTGAGTTAATTTTTTGTTAAATGAGGTCGAAAGAGAAATGAACCTTTTCTGCTCCTTTAATTAGCAGCGAACCAGGCGGCACCCATCGTCTGCACTTTTGACGCTGTCCCCTCGCGAAACGCGCAGTAAAAGGAAAAAATTCCATTTGCCACCTTCGGCTGCAGGGGAAGATCGCATAAATTGCACCTTACCGAATTAATCGGCGCATTAAAGGGACGCGTAAAACATTTAGCTAGTCGTCGGTCGTGGAGAAAAAGTCAACTACACTTGCTTATAAGCTGGGCGGGCAGTGTAAAAAATATGAGCAGCAGCCTCGGGAGGTTTGCACGGACGCGCAGGAGGGCCCTATCATATGTCGCTTTCTTTGACAAATTGAAGATTGTATTGAACCCAGTCGACTGATGACTGGCCGCACATATGCTCGGGATGACTTTGATGTCCTTTTTATGATAATTTTACCGCAATTGCCCCCGGATAAGCTCCGGCCGCATCAATATCACATAAAGTCCATGCGGTGGTCATCATTGTGGACCAGTGGGCAGTTATGTTTGCATCGTTTTTGTTGTTTCAGGGATCTTTTAAAGGCACATTTTATGAACAATATTTTAGGGGAAAATTACATAAAACAATAGTTTGTCAATAAAAAGATAAATAGTGGGTACACAAAAGTAGTAATTAGTGCTCCCGTGCTAAAATCGAATCTGCTATTCAAATTAGGAAATTAAAAATTTTGATGGTGAAGGGAGATGGTGCAATTTTGAATGCAATTATAATGATTAAATAAGTTCTTAACCCGTAAGAAGTACACTATTGTAACTGCCCGATACAGACGTACATGGGAATAACATACCCATTTTTCTCTAATAATTTATATCTTACCGTTGCATCAGGTCTGGAGACAAGGGATGATTATGGATACAGCTATACAGGGTCCTGGGCGATAGGAGGCCCCATGTAATATGTTACATCGAAAACCTCTATAATAAAAAATAGAATTGGTTTTAAGACAACGTATAATAATAGATTTTTGTTACGAAATAAAATCACAAGGCAGGTAAGATTACCCTGTGTCGTTCAAAGAAATTACAGAGTCTTTAGAATTTTCTGATGCGATTTACAAATTGCAATTGGAAAATAATTTTCCAGAAGTGGGGATTGCACTACGCATTTTCTGCAGTCTGCCAATTCCAGTCGCGGAAGGTGAGAGAGCATTTAGCAAGCTTGCCTTAATAAAAAATTACGTTCGCGGAACAATGCTTCAAGAGCGATTAAATAATATTTCGTTGTTATCATAGAGCATGACACGAGAAATAGATTTCAGTTACGTTATAAAGGACTTTACCGCATTAAAAGTAAGAAGGCTCATTTAAAGTTTAAAAATAGTTTGTTTTAAGCAATAAAATTAATATAAAAAAAGCTGCATTCCTTCCTTATGTACCTACCGAAATACATAACAAGCTAAGCTATAGTAGACTATTATTTACTTCTAAAATACACTAACTACCAGACGTTAACCTAGGAACCAGGAGGGCTAATGTGGGAATCAGAAGTAAACGACCCCAACATTTCTGCACCGGGCCTGCTTTGAATTATACGAATTTTTTTTTTGAATCGATACCTCAGACGATGTAGAAAGAAAAAATGTTTTTGAAAGAATTAAAAAATAAGAGTGTTCGTAACAAAATAAATCACTTCAACTTTAACATTTACAAAAGGCAAACAGATTTAATTCGTCTTAGAACGCCTATTCAAGCTTAAGGTGTATACTAGGGTGCTTTTTTTCCGTGACTATTTTTTTTTTCAGTCCCACCTCGAAATTTTGTGGCAAATACCTAAACAAAAATTCACTGAAAATTGGAGCCCTTAATATTAATATTAATATTAAGTACTAGACCAAGGCGTATAAAGATTTCCCATATAAAATACACGTAAACTTTGATTTTTTTTTTTTAAAACTCTACAGCTCAGAGGGATTTTATGGTATAATCTTGATCAATAGTAGGATTTCTTCAGAATTGTATGCTCTACAAAAGAGTCCATTGCGGTGTAACCGTAACTCCCACCAGCGAGGTAGTACGGGTCACTTACCCCAATTTTTCCACGAAATTCTCGCTTTTTGCCCCTATCTCGGAAACAACAAGAGGTACAGAAAAAGTGAATATGACAAACTTCTAGCAAATTCAATTTTCTGTAAAAAAGTTCTGTACACCAAATCGCTAACATCGATATTTCTTGAGATATTGGGCTTTGAAGTTGAGGTAGTGTTTGTACAATTTAGCTCAATAATCCATGAAAATTCCACACTACCTCAACTTTAAAGCCCAATATCTCAAGAAATATCGATGTTAGCTATTTGGTGTTCAAGAAATTTTTGGAGGAAATTGAATTTCCTACAAGTTTGTTAGTTACATTTTTTCTGTAGCTCTTGTTGTTTACGAGGTAGGGGCAAAAAGCGAGAATTTCATGGAAAAATTGGGGTTAGTGACCCGTACTACCTTGCTGGTGGGAGTTAGGGCTACACCGCAATGGACACTTTTGTAGAGCATTCAATTCTGAAGAAATCCTACCATTGACCAAGATTATACCATAAAATGCCTCTGAATTGTAGACTTTTGAAAAAAAATAATCAAAGTTTACGTGTATTTTATATGGGAAATCTTTATACGCCTTGGTCTAGTACTTAATATTAATATTAATATTAATATTAATATTAATATTAATATTAATATTAATATTAATATTAAGGGTTCCAATTTTCAGTGAAATTTTGTTTAGGTATTTGCTACAAAATTTCGAGGTGGGACTGAAAAAAAAAAAATAGTCGCAAAAAAAAGCACCCTAGTGTATACGTAATTTCAAGTCTTTTTGTAAATCGAGGATCTTTTTGATAATCGAGGAGGTATGGAAAATTGATTGGTTTTCTGTAACAAATACTTCACTTAAATCAAAGCAAAGTTAAATAACCGGAAAAATCGTCATTTATTGTTTCTTTAGGATCCGTTTAAGAAAAGTGGGATATTTTCCTATAGATATATTTTCGTTTATCTATCTTTTCCATATGTGTTCAAATCTTTTACTATTATTTGATGAATTTGTTGATACCGTACGCTTACTAAAATAAGATGGACAGACCACTTATTTAAAAAAAATACCAAAAAA
Source organism: Dysmachus trigonus (assembly GCA_949715965.1). Lineage (NCBI taxonomy): Eukaryota > Metazoa > Arthropoda > Insecta > Diptera > Asilidae > Dysmachus > Dysmachus trigonus. The sequence continues at coordinate 40,605,660 of OX454322.1, read as the reverse complement.
GACCATATTATTTAAAAAAATTGTTATTTGTATTATTTCCCAATATAATTTTCAATTTCCCAAATGCATGAAATGCAATATAAGATAGCATACTTGAAAACAAAAACTCTACCTTATTCTAAAAAAAAGGAATTGAAATTGCTATACGAATCTCCTTTTCTCCTGTCTGAAATAAGTAAAGCAAAAGAAATAAGAAAAAAGGGAGAGAGCTCCCATCTAATTTGTAATTTTATGTAAATTCCGACTTTTTACGATTGTTCTTTTTTTAATTATAAGCAGACCATTAATTTTCTTCCGGTGCCATGGAAAGAAAAAGCGTAAAAAATACCGAGAAGGCGAAATAAATTGCCTGACGAATGCAAAGACTCCTGTAGAATTAGGTGCTAAAACGGAGGGAACAACTTTAATTTAGTTCACCTTTAGTCGAAGGAGGGGAGAGTTACTTTTATTGAGATCGACAATAGACAAATGAATGTTTTGATGTTTTGGTGGCTGCTACAGTTCTTGTTGAATTTTGTAAGTTGTATTGTTGGGAAGTCAATTTTTATTACGCTGTAAGCCTAAGTTGTAAAAAGTCAATTCGATGTTAAACCGCATACTTAATGCGGAGATATTTTAAATATGAAATATAACAACCTAAGTTCGTGTGCAATGTACTAAAAAGAGAAATCTTTAAAACTCCATATAGTTAATGGATAAATGCATACAACTGCATATATTTCCGATTGCCAAAAATTAATTTTTTGGCAGACTTACAACCAACTTGATTTCATGCTGTACGATGACATTATAGTCTTTTAGGTTGGTATTCTCATTACAATAATTATTCAAAACAAAAATTTTTAAAATATCGCTCGATCATAATAATCACAGCGCCGTTCATAGAGAAAGTAACAAAAAAAAATTGGTTTAGCAAAATCGGTTATTTAGTTTTTGAATTATCGTAAAGAAATTTTTGAAAAAATGAAATTTCCAAGAAACTCGCGCTTCCTCCTTCACAACTTCTCGAATTTTCAGAACTGTTGGAAAAAGCGGAAAACTATTCAGAAAGGTGCGGAATACCAAAAATGAGGCATTGAAATAAAACCTATAGTCAAAAATGAGCTCTGCTATACATATGGTATAGTCAAGAAAACTTTTGAAAATAATTTTTAATTTTTTCAGTTTTTTTTATCAACTGGTTTTAAAGTCATGCACGCTTGGTAATAATTTCTTCAAAATTTATAATTTGCGGACCCACATTTTTTTTTCAAAAGGTGTTACGTGTGGGTGCAAGTACCTGTATATTTTTAATCAGCTCAAAAAGGTATACCTACATCGAAAAAAAACAGAAATTTCAATCTAAGTCTATCCAATATGAATGGAGTATTGTTTCGATATAAAACCTATTACTTTTTGACAGGGTATTATTTTTATAAGAAAACGTATTGAAAGTAAACGACTCTTGATAAGGAGATATATCAAAATCATACGACTCTTATTAAATTTAAATTTTATTAATAAGGAGCCATATGAGCTTCTTTAAAATGAATACGAAAGCATATTCAAATAAATATAAAAATAACGTACATATTTACTCCGTTCATTCAAAAATCTTACGCTTGAACATATGAAACTGATATTTTGTATCAAGTTAATTATTTTTTCAACAAATGATATTATATATTTTAAAATTAATATTTTATAAAAGTACTATATTTTTGGTATTGACTTCCAAAATTAGCACATCACAAATAAGCGGAAGTCGACAAAATTCGTTTCCTACGAATTTATCGGTGGGGTGTGAGACACGTGTAAATACGGGCTTTAGTGGAGTAATTATTACGCATCATCTATTGCTTTTTCGTTCCTATGTTTATTATATTTTTATAGTTCAAAAGTTATAGCTATTTTATGCAGAAGTAATTTTTCACGCGAATTGTAAAAATTCGTCCCCTATATGGTGAGAAAATACCCGCTTAAGATGTGTTAATATGCTTGGCATATATTTTTCATATTGGAATTGTATCAAAACAATACGAAAATTAATTGATAAGGCAGTAAATTTTTTTGACTTATGAAATAAATATAGTAATTTTATATGTTTTGCATGACAATCATAAGAAAATTATGGGATTGATTCTGATACATATTATTTTGATATTTTGAGTATAAAATTGAGAGAGAATTGTTAAAATGTAAAATTAATAAGAAAAAATTATAGCTTATGTAATATTAGGTTATTACATATATAGCACTTTATAATAACTTCATAGAAAAATATCTTGATACTTTGACGGCCGGAGTCACGTATACGTGATATCCGTTTGCTGGCGCGCCGGCCTGCGGCAGTGATTTAATATTCAATAAGAGGAAGCCCATTACAACTTTTTTTTACTAAATTACATGGAAAATGGAATGACCTTCGTATGACCTTGAAAGTGTAAATTACAGTAAATATACCTCAATATGTGTCTAAAAAATATTTTATTTTCAAGAATTTTGTGAGTGTGTTGTCAACTTAATTTATTTACCAACTATTTAAAACATACAATGTACCTTTTCCATCCCCTCAGTTTCACTCAACAAGTCTTATTATTTGGCTTACTTACCATATGTAAATTAGAGCTTTATTTGAGTAGATCTAGCAATTGCCTCGTCATACGTCGACATAAATATTGCAGGGGAACATCCATGGACTTCAGCCGTATCCCCGAAACTAGTTCAGCACTCTCGACAATGTCAATTTTTTTTTATTATATTTAGCATGGGAGCCAGAAGCCACGCAGGTCGACGAATTAAGAATGCACCTTGTGACAGTAATGCGGTGATTCCTGCGACATTAAGGACCAGCAACGTCTCCGCACAGACCATAAGAGCCCGAGGCTCAGGTTTTTGGCTGGAGTGATGGTCTCGGTGGCTCAAATAAATCCACGACCTCTGGTTTATGCAAGATTAATGCAGTAGCGGAGCATAAACCCCGACAGTTTGTCAGTCTTACTGTGCCGTAATACAACTTTATTGCAGCAAGGACGAAATAATTCAGGGCGCATTAGGGGAATGGTTCATAAATTTGCCGCAAACACGCTGAGGAGGAAAATGCTTTATTACAATGGGCCCTGAATAATGCACTAGGGCAAGTGTTTGAGTGCTGCCGAAAAGTACTTTGCTAGAAGACACCGAGGATGCTGCCGCCGTCTTTGTTGTCCTCTGGCTGAGGAATCCGGGCTTTGTCTTGCGTGGTCCCAAGAATAAATTATCCCTTCTCCTCCGGAAGGATGCTGCGAAATATTCGCACGCACCGTCTCCAGAAGGAATCGTGCTATTCAATCCAATTTGAGCCATCCGACTCTCAAAGGAAGCGGCAGGTATATGGACGTCCAGGATTCGCTTCGATTCGCCTCAATTTGAGTGGGTCCCTGGGGAGTGGACGGTCAAGTAATTCTTGTGTAACATTTCTGCACGCCACTCGCCCGCCATCGTATCCACAGATCCTGTTGAAATACTTATTCTAGCCATTTGAGCCTCCAGCCGGGGCAAATTGAGGGTCGTGAGAGTGCAAAATTCAATTTGAGGCGTGAATTTCTTTTCATTGCACTTCGAGGAAGACTGAGCTGATCGGGCGAGAACATCATCCTTAGGGGCGAAAATTGCGACTGTACTGCAAGCGCTTGGGGTGCAAATTGCGAATATTGAATTATTCCGTCTCAAGTTTCAGCTAATTGAGGTCTCAAGGCACTTGGTATCTAACGCGTCCTTCTTTAAAAATTAGTGGCGTGTTGCAACATCTTGCAAAATTGGCTGCAGCCTCTCCCCAAGCTACGCAATTTTAGATAAGCCCACAACCTTTGGCATTCGCTCCCCATTACCACGCTCGGGCGACGTGTATTAATTCATTTTTTTCGTCTGCCAGCCCAGCCAAAGTAAAGATTTATTGCGGTCCTTTATTTGTGATTTATCATCTCAAATCCTTCATCTTAGGAACAACAAATTTCTTATGTCATTTTTCATGCGACATATTTATGTACCCCACACGTCTGATGATAAATGGGTCCGGGATTGGCCCGGCTCCTTCCTTGCCTCCTAGATACTCTGGATTGGTGTGGACTTCACAATTCCAGACTTAAGCTTCGTCCGACATTTAACTCGGAAGCCTGAAAGCTAAGACTCTTGTGTAAATTAGAGATGAACACTGAAAGACAATGTCAGCGAGCACTCATGATATAAATTAACTCCGCTCAGTATTCATGACGTTCAGGACGTTTGACGGTCTTGATGGGGTCATTTGCATACCCGAGACATGTCGCCAAAGTATAGCTTTCATGGCCGGAATTCAGAGACCCTTCAAACGTGACAACAAAAACCATTAAAAGATAAACAAACCACCGAAACAATATGCTTGAGTAATAGCGGCGTTTAAAATCAACGAGGTCAACCAAATTCGAAAGATTGTCAGTCAGTTTTATGTAGCGGCAAAGAAGGGCGATACGTCCCTCTTCAAATCTCTTAAATAAATAAAAAGGCGGCAGAGATGCATGAAAATTTTATGATTTTACATATTTCACCCTTTCTGCGAAGGACAAGGGGATAATGACTATTTATGGTATTGCGGTTACAAGCATTGCATACATACATTATTTAAAGGAATTGATATTAACATTTTTTCTCTTATTTGTCAAGAATATTCATTGAACCATCCGACACATTTGGAAATAACTTTGAAATCAATGCTTTTGTTCTTTTCCATTTTATGAATTGCAGAAAGTTAAGCTGTAATTAAAATTAAACAATATGGTGTGTAAAGGAATACTGTATAAACATATGCAGGGGAAAAAGTTTGTGTAGTAGAGCCAACCATATATTTTGTAGGAATAGAAGCCATAAGTACTACACAAAAAAATATTAAATATAGCTTTCGCAAAATTAAATTATAATTATAAAACGTGTAGGTTACCGGATTAGAGAAATTATAAAGTAAATGGCATACATCACTACATATGGACATAGTTCCACATACACCAATTTCTCATACACAAATTAACATTAATGCAATTAACTTATCAAAAATATCCAAACAATTTATCGCGAATGCAACCACTCGTTTGGGAAATAATAAGAAAATATAATAATCAGAACACTATTTTGTCTTCTCTCAAAAATTTTGTGCAGATTCTACACAAATTATAAAATTTCTACCTAGTACCGTTAAATTTTATGAAAGCAAAATTATAAAATTAATTTCACCGCTCTCTACATAAAAATCTATATTGATTAATAATGTGCCATTATCTCTAAAATATCGCCATTACATTTGGCTTTATTCTAGCTGTATACTGTGCATAGACAAGCAAAACGCTAAAATACAAGATCTTGCGAAATTTCACAGTATTTTCTTTTTCAGGCAAAGGTTGCAAGTGACATTTTCTAATTTGTTGCTACGTCTTATAATATATATATGGGTAATTCTTTTACAAACCGAACACCTTTTTGACCGACACATCTCCGATTTGGCTGAAACTTTTTTTACGGATTCTATATCGAAAAATAAGAGATACGTGTCCGAGGATTTTTTTTTGTTCCGCATATTTTCGATAATACTAGTAATCGAAAATGTGAGAATAATGAATTTTTTGGCTTGGAGACTCATTTTCAAAAATTTATAACTCTGGTTTTAGTTGAGCTACAAACTTCTTTTCTTTTTCATTTTAAATCTAAAGGACTGAGTTTTGAGAAAAAAATAATTTTAATAAAAATTATTAACAAATTCATATTGTTATTAACAATTTAATTGTTTAAATCAATTTTTAACAATTGCCCCCACCTCATAGCAAGTTTTTAGTATATTTATTGTATTCTCCGTCATATTTTACATAAAAAACATGTTTTCAAAATATGGAGCCTTTATTATTACTATTTTTAAAACATTAATTTATATAGCGCGACACGTCAAAAAAACCGGTTTTTTGTTAATAAAAAGAAAATTATAGCTCGGATCAAAAAAAGTTACATATAAAAGGTGTAGATAATAAAAAGACCTACAATTCTTGTCTCAAATACTTTTCGACATAACCCCAAACTTTTCGAATAAATTGAAAAAAATGTTAAAAATCACCTTTTCAAAATTTATTTGCCACATTTTTTGCCTCATGTCGTTTCTTTTTTTTAATATAAGTAATTATTATGTCCTTCTTAACAAATAATATTTATTAGCAATCAATACAATAAAAAAAACATAAATTAATAATAAATGATAGAACATTATTTGATCGCATAAAAAAAAATTTATTGTGGTTTCAATAATTATTATTGGTTAATATGTATTTCGTTTGATGGTTAGTTCAGAAAAATATTAAAAACACAAAAATTATATGTTAATTTCTTTTTTAATTTTTTATACTCTTTTTTCAATAAATAATGTTCCAAAAAGGTGATTTTTAACATTTTTTGTATTTTATTCGAAAAGTTTGAGGTTATGTCGAAAAATAGTTAAGACAAGAATTGTAGGTCTTTTTATTACCTACAACTTTTATATTTCACTTTTTTTGATCCGAGCTATAATTTTCTTTTTATTAACAAAAAACCGGTTTTTTTGACGTGTCGCGCTATACAGGGTGTTCAGAGGTGGGTGGTCAATACTGAAGGGGGTGAAAGGTCAGACCGAGACAAGCAAAAAATCGTATGGGTGGGGGGGGGCATCTCGCACCGTTTGGCAGTTACAGGGTGATTCGTAAATCAGGATTTTGCCTTATATGGGAACCGCCCTTGTATTTTTATCTTTTTTGCTACGCATCGCAGCGGCCCCGAACTGATTTCAAAAAATCACTATTTGGAAGCCCTTTCCAAAAAAGTTTACACCACCCCCCTATGCCCAACCCCTTGGCCACAATCCCCCCTGGAAGTTGAAAAAATTAACTTTTATTTCACGATTTTGCACCTTTCGCCCCACTTTTCTCCGAAATTCATGTTATTAACATACCTACTTTTTATTTTTTTTAAGTTGCCTATCTAATTACCTTTCCAAGGAGGTGCAACATGCCCAGGTAGGAAAAGGATACGAAAATTTATTTACAAAAATCCTTTTACAGAATATCATGACAATTCGAATTTTTAAGAAATTATACTTAAGTTAACTAAAAAATACATTTTGTTCGCTTAAAAACTAATTACAATTCAAACGTATGTCCTATAAAAGCTGTTCAAAATGTTCTCCGCCAGTTTCGATGCATGCAAGTAGCTTTCGTCTTATTCCGCGTTTGAGGTCTATGGTAACCAGTCTCTCCCGTATTTTCGTCGCTGCAGTCCCAATCCTGGTAACTAATTCTTCTCTGGTGTTGATTGGTCTTGAGTAAACTTCATCTTTCATCATTCCCCATAAGAAAAAGTCCAGTGGAGTAAGGTCCGGTGACCTAGCAGGCCAAGGAATCGGTCCACCTCGTCCAATCCAGCGCTCTGGGTAATGTTCATCCAACCTTGCCCTAACAATGTTCCCAGTATGTGCAGGTGCTCCGTCGTGCTGTAAATAAATTGCGCTTCTGGTGGCCAGGGGGATGTCCTCCAACAGATCCGGAAGGGTATTCTCCAAAAAGTCCGAGTATAGCTGACTATTCAGCACTTGGGGCAAGATGAAGGGTCCTATCAACTGGTTGCCGATGATGCCAGCCCAGACATTGACACTAAATCTTTGCTGGAAGGACCGACACCTGGTCCTATGTGGGTTCACATCTGACCAGGTGTGGAGGTTGTGGAAGTTTGTGATGCCATCCCGGGTGAATTGCGATTCATCCGTCCACAGAATTCGGTCTAGAAACCTTCTGTTTTCGATGTCAGACTCGAGCAGCCAAGTGCAGAATTGCAATCGTCTTTCGGAATCTCCTTCCTGTAGTGCTTGGACCGAGATATGGTGGTATGGATGTAGTCCCTCTCGGCTCACAACGGTCCAAACTCTCCCTGAAGACAATCCTAACCGTCGTGCGACCTGCCTGATGCTTATTACAGGGCTGTTCCTGACGATGTTGAGGATTTGTTGGTCGGGGTCCGCTGAATCGGCCGATTTTCCTGCGCGCGTTTCTGCTCTGGGGGCGGTTACACTTCCGGTTTCTTTTGACCTTCTGAAAGTCCTTGAAAATACCCTTCTGTCGGGTACACGTCGATTCGGGAATCTCCTTTGGTATTGTCGTAAGGCCTCACTATCATTTCCTTCTACTAAACCGTGCACGTAAATTATATCGGCATACTCGTCAACACTGAATTCTGCCATTTTATCTTAATTTTTTCTATTAAACACCCGGTTTTATCGATTGCTTCTTCAACTGTGGTCAATGTCCTTTCAAACTTACCCATTTTTATACCATAATTCATAGGAGGTAACTATTAGAAACGGAGCGTCAGGATACTTAAGAGTCAATACTGGATATAATAAACTAATAACGCTATTTAACGAGATTACATTTATTATTTTATTACTGTTTTGCTGAAATAATAAAAATGTACTACCTCTGTTTCCTAAACAAACATTTCCGAACTTGCTGTCATAAAAATTGTTTACTTAACGACTTTTTCCATTATGGTGCAATAAAGTAATTAGGTACCTGTGAGGATGTTTTAATTTCAGGACTTTTGCAACCCTTTTCTAACTGGGCATGTTGCACCTTTTTGGAAAGGTAATTAGATAGGCAACTTAAAAAAAATAAAAAGTGGGTATGTTAATAACATGAATTTCGGAGAAAAGTGGGGCGAAAGGTGAAAAATCGTGAAATAAAAGTTAATTTTTTCAACTTCCAGGGGGGATTGTGGCCAAGGGGTTGGGGATAGGGGGGTGGTGTAAACTTTTTTGGAAAGGGCTTCCAAATAGTGATTTTTTGAGATCTGCTTGGGGCCGCTGCGATGCGTAGAAAAAAAGATAAAAATACAAGGGCGGTTCCCATATAAGGCAAAATCCTGATTTACGAATCACCCTGTAACTGCCAAACGGTGCGAGATGCCCCCCCCCACCCATACGATTTTTTGCTTGTCTCGGTCTGACCTTTCACCCCCTTCAGTATTGACCACCCACCTCTGAACACCCTGTATAAATTAATGTTTTAAAAATAGTAATAATAAAGGCTCCATATTTTGAAAACATGTTTTTTATGTAAAATATGACGGAGAATACAATAAATATACTAAAAACTTGCTATGAGGTGGGGGCAATTGTTAAAAATTGATTTAAACAATTAAATTGTTAATAACAATATGAATTTGTTAATAATTTTTATTAAAATTATTTTTTTCTCAAAACTCAGTCCTTTAGATTTAAAATGAAAAAGAAAAGAAGTTTGTAGCTCAACTAAAACCAGAGTTATAAATTTTTGAAAATGAGTCTCCAAGCCAAAAAATTCATTATTCTCACATTTTCGATCACTAGTATTATCGAAAATATGCGGAACAAAAAAAAATCCTCGGACACGTATCTCTTATTTTTCGATATAGAACCCGTAAAAAAAGTTTCAGCCAAATCGGAGACATGTCGGTCAATTTTTATCAAAATCCGTACGGTTTGTAAAAGAATTACCCATATACATCCAAAATACAGGGTGTCCAAAACCACCTGTCCACCCCTTCAAAATAGGCCAAAAACTTTTGTTGGCCAAGGCGATTGCTCCATATCGGTCTTGGTCTTGGTCTTGCAGAAATTCTAAGACCAAGACCAGTACTACATATACCTGCGGTAGCATAACCAAGACTCGACTTGCAAGACCAAGACCATATTTGCGAGACTTCACCAAGACTTGCTGATTGAAAAATATTTCCTTCTACTTTAGTCGCTAGTTTTAAGAAAACTATCTATCTGTAACACGCGGTTTAGTGAACTTTTATTAACTGAACTTATACTCCAAATTTGAAAGTGTTTAGTTCTACATTTTATGACACATTGTAATTCAGAACTTGATTCTTATATAGGGACTCTTTTAGGCCAACCTTAGCCTTTTTTGGCTCATCACTAGTTTAAATGGGGCAATCGCCTTGGCGAAAAAAAGTTTTTGGCCGATTTAGAAGGGGTGGACGGGTGGTTTTGGACACCCTGTATATGTATAATCGTTGGTGCATCTGTTAGTGATCGTGTAACTTCTGAACTACTTGACCGATTGATGTCATATTTCCACAATATATTTGTTTTGTCGAGAAGATGGGTCGTAGCTTTGGTCGGCTCCGATAAGGTGGCGCTGTAGTCAAATTATTTAATATTTACATGAATTTGAAGCGAGTTTCATGAAAATTGTTTTAGGGGTTTTGGGTAATGCTGACTTCAAATCTGCTGTCAAAATTTAGAAATCTAAGATCGAAAATGGTAGCACAAATTCTCGATTTCATTGGATTTTGATAAAAATTAGTACTGTGATTATTTTGCGGGCACTACTCGGAGTTTTGAATATTAGGAAAAAAATTAAATCCGAAATGGCGACCTAAATTCCGCGATTTCAAAGGATTGTAATGAAATTATTTTTATTATTTTGAATATTATCAAAATTCAATATGGCGAGCAAAATATCATGATTTCTACGGATTTTAATGAAACTTCATTTCATTAAGTTTTGAGGCCACTAATTTTGAATATTATGAAGATTTTTGAATCCAAGATGGCGGATCTAATGTGGCGACAAAACATTTTGAAATTCAACCGATTCTTAAGAAAAATAGTACAAAGTGAATTGTGGAGCCACTAATTTCGAATTTATCATTTAAATCTGTAAATTCAAGATAGCAGATTCGAAAATTTCTGAATTTCAACGGATTTGAATGAAAATGAATACAGAAGTTATTTCTTGATCGCTGATTTCGATTTCCTATCCTATCCTATATCAATTTTCATAAAAAGGGCAAAATAATAAGGATTTATCATATATTCGTCAATGTTAGCTATCTGCGGAATCCTTTCGCTTCCTGCTCTTGAAAAGTTTAACAGTAGTACTAAATCTGAGTTTCCACTTACACGGTTTCGAGTTACACGGAACCAATTAATCGTGTAACTTGAGAGACACCTGTAGATCAAATCAAAAGTTCGTTTGTTTGTTTGTTGCTCAATTACGTCTAAACTCTTGCGACGATATTTTTAATTTTTTTTCCGAAGGTAGTACAAGTACTTTTGCAACTTAATACATAGGGTTTTTTTTGTATTCGGATACAATGTAGAGTTTCAAAATGGCGCCGAAAATTTTAGACTAATTTACCAAGCATTGTAAGTAGGCTCTCACTGTCCAATCAAAAAATTAATTTTAGGTAGGTTATCTAGTGGTAGGTTACCTCGCTCGCACTCATTAATAAAATTCCTTTATTTTACTGAAAACTCCAAATTTTGTTTGCAGTATGTCCAAGGTATAGAGGTTTTTGATGATCAGAAAGTGAGGAAACCAATGATTAATTAATTAATGTTAATATATATAATCGTTGGTGTGTCTGATAGCGATCGTGTAACTGCTGAATGACTTGATCGATTGAGGTCATATTCCCACAATATATTTGTTTTGTCGAGACGATTGTTCGTAGCTATGCTAGGCTCCAATAGGTGGCAATTATTAGAAAAAAAACCAAATGTTATTATAATCAAAATAAAAAATAAATGATTTAAGGGGACCTTTACTTTCAAAATCGGAAAAAAATCAATTTTGTTTTTCATAAAAATGCTTCTTAACATCACATAAACACTCTCCTAAAACCGTTTTAAGAAATTCGTAAAAGAAAAAAAGTTATACCTATATTTGTAACGCTACCTCTACGCATTTTTTATGCAAAAATTGTATAGCAAAAACTTTGAACGCGTTTTTCTCGAAATCACATTTTTGAAAATGGCTGCATCTGTATCTCAAAAACTATTCAACCGATTTTAACAAACCAAACGCCATTCGATTCGTTATCAAATATACTAGTAACTAAACCTTTAACAATATTATTTTACTCCCCCACTTTTTTAGAAGAATGTGTATAAAATGATATATTTATTAAAAATTAAAGATTTTTTAGGTTTAGGTACTAGTTTTGTGTTTTATGAAAACAATCCACTAAAAATTTTTACTCTATCTGTTACAGGAAGTCCTAGAGAAATGCGGCCGTTTTAAAAGTGCATTTTGGATGACGCCCTCTGCAGGCATTAAAATAAACTAAAGTTGCATTTAAAAAAGTCTTTTTTATATTTTTCATAATTTTACCAATAACGTACAAAAGGTTTCAGAATAATAAATACTTATAATAGTCTTTTCAAAAAAAAAACTTTTAAAAAGTGTGTTTTTTGTCGTTTTTGAAAGTAAAGGTCCCCTTAAATAAATATCTTGAATAACGTAAAGTCGTACTGCAATGTGCCTATTACAATGCATGCAGTGGTTCAATATATGTCGGCATTTAATCTAACTTCAATCAACAATCATTTAATTCAATAAAAATGTATCATTTTCAGATAAATATAATAACACTATATAATTTAAAACATTTTCCAAAATTTGTGAAGTACAAAACGGTTTGCCGAATATTACACAACGTGTAAATTTGTTCAATATGTTAATTAATGATATGAAAAAGAAACACTGTTTTCTTATATTAATGGTATTATTTGTAGAAACATACCAAAAGAAAGAACACGATCAAATATTGATCGACGCACATGTTATAATCGAAATGTACCGGAACGGACAGAACAATGTCTGCTGGGCCAGCTAGTAAAACTATAAAAATATAGCCTTAAACCTTTTAGGTTTATGTTCTATAAAATGTTGCACAAGTACCTTGTAGGAATAGTTGCTTTATTTTTGTTGAATATATATAAGTAGTAAATTCAACTAATCATTACAGAGGAGGGCGCCAAACGAACGTTTCTTTGAGTATGGCTTATTGTTGTTTAAGCTATGTACTTATTATATTTGGAGGCTAAACGAAAGAAATATAGGAGATAAAGTATTGTTAAATTGTGCATACAGTCCTTTAAATACCAAACATTATGACACATTGCAGCACAATGCTTAATAAAAATATTTCTTTCCAATGGTACAATTTCTAAAATGGCAGTGAGCGCAACATATGTTATGTGGATTTTTTATAAAAGCTATAATTATTGCATAAACTGCCATAGTTTATAGTATTTCGAACATTATTTTAGCCATCATTTTCGGTACTTGCTCCTGTAAATTGTTACAATCACGATTTCACCTATTATAGTAGGAGACATACATAAAGTTACAGTAGAAATTGTGAAAAATTTAAACGCTCGTACACTAGGCCTTAAGTGGACCAAACTTGAGTACAAACGACAACGACCACACCTCGGATGTACCACGACTGAACCAATTTAAATGGATATACATGTATTTATAAATTGGGTCAGCCGATGTTTAGCGAACAAAAATGTTGTATATGTACATATGTATATACTAAAAATTGTATAAATATTTTGCTCAATTTAACCCTTTCGATCTGAATATAATTTTCTTGCCAAAAGATAAGTCAGAGGTCATCGGCAGTCATCAATCAAATTATTTGGAGTGGATGGATGAGGGAAGGTCAGGATATTTTAAGTTAGGGTATGTGCCAACAGGTAAGAAATATATAAGTTTTTTTTATGCAAGATGTACTTTGTGAAAAATATACTATATATTGTGGTATAATTTAAAGAAATTTAAAATATGAATGTCACATAAGTGTACTACTCGGGACGAAAAGGTTAATCCGATAATTGAACATGTAAAAACAGCAGATTGGTAGTAGCTAGATAATTAAAAATAACTATTGGTTTTGTCATCTCTATGAAAGAAATTACTCCAGATTTAATCATAGGAAGCCATATCGAGTTCACTGTCATTCCCTCTTACTGGTCGCGTAAAGATTTAAGAATAATAATGGAAATTATTTAAAAAAATATATTATAAAGGGAATTAAATTTTGAACTTTTAAACTGCGTTTGCATTTGACAATTTTTATTTTTGTTGATTATTTTGCAGCTCATATTGCACACAACAAATCATATTCAATGTAGGTACCTTCTATTTTTCCCGCCAACACAAAGTAAAAGGGAGGATTATGATTTTAGCAGTCCACATTAATTCGTATGTTCACTTGTCCCCTATGAACTTCTAAATTATTCATCACATTTTGAAAAAATAAGATGTTGTACATATTCACCTTAGTGTTCCGCGTGTGATAGGCTATATGATGTCATGTTAAATCCAACATGGCGGATATGACCCACAAAATGTGTATTGCTACTTCGTGCTATAATTATAATTTATTTTTTATTGATTTATAGACATGTAAAGATAAATATAAAGGTTGTTTTTTAAATATTTCAATAAGTTATCTCTTCTAGTTTTGAAAGTCGACTCATAATAATTTTACTTTTTAGCAACGTCTGCTTCCAGAGAATTCACATTTTTTATTTTCATTGCAACGTCTGCTTCCAGAGCATTACAATTTTTTTATTTTCATTGCAATGCATGTATAAAATAAAGGTATCATTAAAATAAAAATAAAAATAACAACTACAAACCCACTACGACTCTAAATGCCTTTTAAAAAAGTTTTCAACAAGATTTCACTATCTTTATATGAAAATTCTTCAAACCTAATGTGGAGTTACCTACAGTATTCATTAAAGAAAAAAAAAATAAATAAATTAAAGCCTAATTAATGAATGACGACGTATGACTGCAATTTCTGATATTTATTTCATTATTGAATGTAATAGCTAACTAAAAATGATGTTTCAGAATTCGCATATAAAGACAGTGAAATCTTGTTCGAAACTTTTTTAAAAGGAATGTCCGGTTTTAGTTTTTAACTTTATTTTTTATAGTATCTGGCGAAGATACTAAACAACTCTAACATCTTTGACACACATGTGGTATCGATATTATAATATTGCAAATACTATGTTTATACTGTTACAATTTTGCCCGCCGAGCGGCTGGCCGGCAAAATTACACCATCTGCCTTCGCTTATAATTTGGCGAATTGGCCAACGAACGGACAGACGGACGGACTTAGGGACAATTTTTAGGAATATTACTCGTCCACCGAAGTAGACGAGCCCAAAAAAGATCGATGAGTGTTTCGATCCGAGAAGCCAAGCTGATCTCATCAGTATGGCGCTTGGCTTCTCTGCCATAGACACTCACAAAGGAGGGATCGAAAGCTAATCCCTATATCTGCCCGATCGCAACTTCAAGTGTGAAGTATAAGCGAAGGCAAATTCTGTAACAGTACTCCCTCGTCAGAAGCTCGAAGTTCCATCCGAGCAACTTCATGCGGCATTCAGGACGCCATGGCCAATGCTACCATGGATGCAGCGACGGCATGGCTGCAGCCGCGATACGCGCGCGAAATACAACCGCCACAACGTCACTGCGGCAGTGAAAAACGCGGCCATTGTGGCAGAGGACAAGAGCGCGGGAGGCGCAGGTGGGTACGCAATACAACTGCCACAATGTCACTGCGGCAGTGAAAAACGCGTAACGTAGTGTTGCGGGCCCCGAATATAATTCCTAAAAAAAAGAAATAAAAATTAATTTAATTTTATTTTAGAAAAATTGGTCATTACTCACCAATACCGCGAACAGGTCGAAGTGAAGGACAGAGGGCCGTGGCGAAGTGAAACACCGCAGGAAAATCGGCGATGGACGACTTTCTTCCTTCTTCCGGCTCGAAGTGTCAGCGCGCGAGAAACCACGAGTGTGTTCAAGACCTAAAAAGAAAAAAAATCAAGCGAGGATTAGCGAAAAAAAAAAATAAAGAATTGTTAATTAAAACCAGTTACCTGTGAATAAATTGCTAAAAGTGGAACCCGCGAGTTTTACTAGTCCCCGCCGAACTCCGGATTCACGCAGATATCGGCCAGGTGGGCCTTCCCCGCGGTGAGTACCGTTCCTGAAAAAAGAAAGGATTTAGCCAATCCTGCATTCAGCATCCTAAAAAGAAAAAAAAAGGAAGCTTAGAGTGCGGTTGTAGTTTTTTTTTTCATCATTATTTAGCTTACCCGCAATTTGTTTCACCTGCTGATTGCCTCCTTGTCGATCCGCGGTTATCACAAGCGAATTCCGCCCAGTCGCCTTCCCAGTCCTAAGAGAAAAAGATTGAAACCAAGTTATCATCCGCCGCAATAATTCGCAAATTGCCCCAAATCACCGCGCATAATCACCTGTGAGCGATCCGCGCATAAACAGCATAGCTCGTCAGCTGTTGAGCCTTGCGCAGCATAACCCCCTCAACATTGGCGAAGGGGAAAGCAGCCGCATACCCACTCACACACACACACGTGGCGCATCTTGAGGGACATCGGGCGCTTCCCCCGTGTGGGGCAAAACGACCTCGGGAAATTTATACCACTTACCTGAATCGCTCCTTATCGGCCGCCTTATCCCTCGGTGATCCTGGTCCAGCGGGACCCGACGCCTGGAGGTTCCCTCGACGCGCTGCGCAACACCGCACTACACTACACTCGACGTGCCGTACTCGGGAATCCGTCCCTGACGCCCGAAACAACAAAAAGGAGGATTCCCGTGAAACCCCCGTGCACTCACGACACACCACAACACTCGGGACTAGGAATAATCGGGAAACCGCGGACTGTCACCGATTATTCCTCACGTAATTACCGGAAAACAAGTGCCTCGCGCGGCTGCACTTTGAAGGGACGCCCGAAAACTGACGCTACGCACACACAGGCGACGAGCCCGCCGCCATCGCCGTGCACACACCCAGCGCTAGACAGCATCGTCGTGTGTACACAGCTGAAAGCTTTTCCTCGGAGCACCGCCACTGAGTGGCATTCTGTGTGGGTACACTCCGGCCCGTCGGTGATCGGCTGCAGGGTTGAGTGCGGCGACAATTCCTTCCGCGTAAAAAAGTCTCCCTCTCAAAGATTGCGATACGATTAAGCCAAGGTAGAATAATCGACCGGCCCAAATCGTAACACTGGTGCCAGGTGTGCTTGGAACGGACGAGTACTGAAGAGTACTCCAACCTACGGCGCTAAAAAAAAAAAAAAAAAAACCTGGTTAATAAAATTAACTAATAAAATCGCAAAAAGGAATTTGTTTTATTTTTGATTTTTTTTCTTTTTTTTGCTCTTTGTGATACCGGCCTTACAAAATAAATAAATTGCACAAGAAAAAAATGGCAAGCGGAAATCCGGGAAATTCGGAGGACTACGAGGCTCTCAAGAGAGTGATGGACGGCTTCAACGGCTTTGTGGAGCAACAAGCGAAAATGATCCACGACCTGCTCGATGCGGTAAGGGATCTTTCGGAGCGAGTGGCTCGTTGCGAAGTATCGCGCGAAGAAACGTTCAGGACGCGTCTGGACCAGCTGGCGTCTGAAACAACCCCGGAAGGGCGACCACAGGTAGAAGAGACGGGGTACGGGACCATTGCCCCCTCGGGAAAAGCTCCACACGCGACCCAGGACTACGAGCAGCTCATAGATTTCGACGCAGATATTAGCGAGCCAGCCTTCAATCTCAACGCGAAAAGACAGCCTGCGCAGACTTGTGTCTTGCAGGGCCGGGAGCCCGAGAGAACTCCCCACCCACCCCCACGATATACGCCACAGCCCCGGGTTAAGACAACTGGCATGCAACCTCCAATCGAACCCATGCCTGAATTAACACATTCCACTCCACTTAGAGCCCCGGCGGTGAGATTTCGTGACACGTTCACCCTGGACGATCCGGAACAACGATCTCTTGCCCCGGCCCCAACGCCAGCGCCAACAAAAATAAAGGTTTCGCCCCAGGTCTACGATGGAAAACAGCCGTGGCGAATTTATCGTAGACACTACGAAGCCGTGGCGAAGATAAGTGGGTGGCCAGACGAGATTAAAGCCCTGTACCTGATACCCTTCCTTAGGGGAACGGCGCTAATTTTCTACGATACCCTCAGCGAATCGGTCAGGCTTAATTACGCGCAGCTAGACGCAGCATTCGATGCACGGTTCAGCAATCGAATGGAAAAAACAGTGGCACACATCAAACTGCGAGGGTGTGTGCAGACGCCACGGGAAGCGCTGAAAGAGTTCGCTACGAGGGTACAGGAGCTCGCGACACTGGCCTTCGAAGATGGCTCCGCCTCTACTAGGGAGGCTGTGGCATTAGCGCAATTTATAGATGGTATCGCTGACGCCGAGATTCAACAGCGAGTAAGGGACGCCCTGCCAGTTACCATCGAAGACGCTCTGGCCTTAGCAGAGCGAATCGAGGCGAGCAGGGAGGCGACAAGAATATGCCGAAGGAACGTGCGGACAGCGGTCGCAGCCGTGCAACCGACGTCTCCTGGACCAGAGACGACGACGACGACGAGGCAACCACGAAATAGTCCCAGAACTCGGCAAACTAACGCGACAAGGCCATCTACGAGCGCTCGGAATGCTGTGGAGAAGGGCGTGAAAGGAAAAATTCGAGTCTTTCTTCAGGGACGGAACTTCGGGTTTATCACACGCGAGGATAACGGCGAAAATGTGTTCCTGCACCGGAACGAAATAGCGAACCTTCCACCAAACGCTCCGGTGACCCTTCGAGAGGGAGACGAGGTGCAGTTCGACGTTGCATGGACATACCGAACGCCCTCTGCTAAAAATGTCTCCCTAATACTACGACCGCAAAGGCCCACGTATCAGGCGATCGTCACAGCACCCGCTCCACAAGCAGCAGCTCTCAACACCACAGCAGCGATACCCTCTACGAGCGGGACACACGACACCGTCTACACAGCCGGGGCGGATTTAAATGGCTCACCACTAACCTTCCGGGGCCAGACTTAGTGGGATTCGAGCGCCCCGTCATACATGTAAATTCGGCGAAGGACAACGGCAACCTGCAAATAGAGGGCGAGTTAGTGGGGATTCCCTGCAAAATTATTCTAGACACAGGAGCCAGCCAGTCGATAGCTCATCCTCGTATATTGGAGCAAAGCGGACGAAACATAAAAATGCGGCGAACTAACGCGATAATTCAGAGCGTGACAGGGGAGGAAACGGAAGTCATGGGAATTGCGGAAATCCCAATAAAAATCGAGCACTTTGCGGCGGAACACTCGTTTCATATTGCGGCGATCCACGACGAGTGCATTTTAGGAATGGACTTCTTCCTAAAATACAAGTGTAAACTCGATTTTTGCGACGGCTTCCTGCGTATCGGCGGAACACAAATACGACTTCATGCGTCGGCGGCGGCGGACATATTTGCGACAACTTGCGCAGAAGTCGTAATACCCCCTAAAGCGGACGCTCTGATTCGGCTTGATTGCCCGGCCCTACCACGAACTCCAATATTACTGACAAACTCGGACGCGAACAACGGACTGGCTCTGGCTCCTACGCTTACCGAATGTTCAGCGGGAACTGTCTGGGCGCGAGTCACTAACTTCACGGACAAGCAGGCGAAAATAGCCCCCGGTACCATCATTGCAAGGGGGGAGGAGGTCGCTAGCGTATTGGGAAAACACACTAGCGAACAGAAAGCGGGAGATCAACCCCTGGAAACAGAGCTAGAGGAATTATTCGTCGCCTCTAACAGGGACTTAGACGAAGGGCAGAGTGCCGAGCTCTCGCAGCTGCTGCGAAAACACTCTGCAGCCTTCTCTAAGGGGAAGCAGGATCTGGGAAGAACCAGCATTTTAAAGCACCGCATCAACACCCACGGCGCCGAACCCATTAAACAACCACCACGCAGAATTCCATTTGCACGGCGCAGCGAGGCGGAGGAAATTCTTCGGGAAATGGAAGAATTGGGTGTTGTGACTTCCTCCAAAAGTCCCTGGAGCTCACCGGTGGTGCTGGTGAAAAAGAAAGATGGCACTCTCAGATTCTGTATCGACTACCGAAGGCTGAATGCGGTGACGAAGAAGGACTCGTACCCTCTACCGCGGATTGATTTGACCCTCGATGCGCTAGGCCGATCTTCTTGGTTCGCGACATTGGACCTGCAATCAGGATACTGGCAGGTCGAGCTGGAACCCGCCGACCGGGAGAAAACGGCATTCACCATGGGCAGCGGATTATGGGAATTTACAGTCATGCCCTTCGGCCTGACAAATGCCCCAGCCACCTTCCAAAGGCTAATGGAATTAGTACTGGAAGGCCTCCCGTACACGACCTGCCTAGTATACCTGGACGACATCATCGTCCACGGCGAGACTTTCGGCGAGCTCATCAAAAATCTAGATGTCGTACTAAACCGCCTGAAATCCGCCGGTCTCAGACTCTCGCCAAAGAAATGTCATCTGTGCCAGCGAAAGGTGAAATTCCTGGGTCACGTAGTCTCCGAAGATGGACTATCAGTAGATCCCGAAAAAGTGACTGCCGTCCAGAATTGGCCTACCCCCAAAAACAAGAAAGAGGTGCAATCGTTCTTGGGACTATGCGCATACTACCGTCGCTTCATCCTCAATTTCTCGGCAATTGCGAAGCCCCTCACCGCCTTGACAGGAAAAAATGTGAAGTACGATTGGTCCCAAGACTGCGATAAATCCTTTTCTATGCTCAAGGAAAAGCTGACGTCGGCTCCAATTTTGAGCCAGCCCCTCCCAACCGGCGATTTCATCGTGGACACGGACGCGAGCGAATGCGCGTGGGGAGCTGTGCTGTCCCAAATCCAGGGCGGACAGGAACGGGTTCTGGAATATTACAGCAAAACCCTCAGCCGCGCCGAAAGGAACTACTGCGCCACAAAACGGGAATTGCTAGCAGCCGTGAAAGGGATCAGCCATTTCAGTCCATATCTCCTTGGAAGGCACTTTACTTTGCGGACAGACCACGCCTCGCTACGCTGGCTAATGAATTTTAAACAGCCGGAGGGCCAGATCGCTCGATGGATAGAGCGCCTACAGGAGTTCGACTTCGCTATCCAGCACCGAGCAGGCAATCGTCACGGGAATGCAGACGCCCTATCCCGTCGGCCCTGCGAAGGAAGCGCCTGCAAGCACTGCGAACGAGCGGAAGAGCGGTACAGCATCACGGCGTGCACGACTACTGTTCTAGGAGATATGGCTGAGCAACAGAAGAAGGACCCGGTGCTACAAGAAATTCGGAAATGGCTGAGGGAACAGGACAGGCCCGCGAAAGAGCAAATCAGTGGCTCCGATACCGACGTCAAAGCATACTGGGCAATGTTCGCAACCTTGAGCCTAGAGAACGACCTCGTCTGCCGAAAATACTGCGACGGCAAGGGAAATCACCTGCAAATTCTGGTACCGTGCGAATCCAGGCGAGCTATTTTGGAGTTGTCGCACGACGGGCCAGCCGGTGGACATTTCGGCGTAGAAAAGACCCTCCAAAAAATAAAAGAGCGATACTACTGGATCGGCTGTTCCCAGGATGTTGAAAGTTACGTCCAAAGATGCGCAATTTGCCAGCGACGAAAAGGACCACTACCGCGGACAAGGGCTCGCCTGCAAATTTATAATGTGGGGGCCCCTTTCGAACGAATTGCGATCGACATCCTGGGGCCGCTGCCGGTAACCACTAAAGGCCACAAGTATGTCCTTGTTGTAGGGGACTACTTCACAAAATGGCCTGAGGCTATACCGATCCAGGACCAAACGGCGGAACGCGTAGCCGACGCTCTCATAGAGCATGTGTTCAGCAGGTTTGGATTACCACGACAGCTTCATTCGGACCAGGGAAGGAACTTCGAATCAGCCGTGTTCCAGGCGGTTATGCGAAAATTTCGCATAGATAAAACCCGGACGACCGCCCTACATCCGCAGTCGGACGGAATGGTCGAGAGGTTCAACCGCACTCTCCTAGATTATCTCTCAAAGTATGTCGCTGAACATCAGAGAGACTGGGATGAGCACCTCCCATTCCTCCTACTAGCGTACCGCTCTGCTACACATGATACGACTGGACTAACACCGGCGAGGTTGACGTTTGGACGCGAACTGCGACTGCCAGTCCAGCTCTATACCGGGGAACCTCCATGTAGCGGACAAGGAACCTCCGAATATGAGGAAAATCTGACGAAGCGGCTAAAGGAAATCTATCAGTACGCGAGGACCAAATTGGCGGACAAGGGTCGTCGAATGAAAGATCGGTATGATCTGGCGGCACGCGCACCACCCTTCGCGGTCGGCGACACAGTCATGCTGTATCACCCTAAACGCCGAAAAGGCCGGTGCCCGAAACTGCAGCTTGACTGGGTCGGCCCGTACATAATCGAAGAGGCGCTGACGGATGTTGTCTACCGAATAAAAGACAAAAATAAGCGCATGGTGGTACACCGAGACCGACTAGCCCCTTACCGGAACTGAAAAGAACAGAAAGCGCAGGCACAGGGGAAGATAAGGGACAGCGAAAAAAATAATAAATTAATAACCATGGATTAAAAAAAAAAAAAAAAAAAAAAAAAAAAAAAAAAAAAAAGGGGGGGCAATCGCAGGGTATAGTTTTTTTTCTCTCCTTCTTCCTCTTCTATAGCTATTCAAAAAATAAAAAATAAAAAATAAAAAATAAAAAATAAAATAAAAATAAAATAAAAATAAAAATTAAAATAAAAAGAAAAAAATGCTGAAAAAATGAAAAAATGCCGAAGAAAAAAAAAAATAAAATTTTTTTTCAAATAAATGAAGAAAAGAATTATAAAACTGGCTAGGAATTAAAAAACAAAACCAAAGCAGGAACGGTACTCGCTCGAACCGGTCTACGTTCGCGTCTCCGTATCGAGCGAGTCGGAGGCGCTCACGAAAAAACCTCCGCCGTTGCTGGATCAGATTGAGCCGGCCGAACTCGCTTTTGTACCGACGCGTCGCGGGCGGAAATGCCAACGGCTCAATCTGGTCAACAAAAACAAAAAAGAAACCAAATCAAAGAGGGACTTACGGGTTTGTCGCTCCCATCCCACCGGCTCGAAATACAGAAGGGGAGAGTTACGGGGCTTGGCCGCTAAAGCTCGCTAGCACGGAAAGAATCGCTCCGGCCAGCCACCCTTGTGTTAGACGTTCCAGCAGCGGACTCCTCCAAACCACCCTGCTCTGGAAGGGCACACTAGAGCTGAGGACAGCTCTACCTCTCGAAGGGGGAGTAGTGTTGCGGGCCCCGAATATAATTCCTAAAAAAAAGAAATAAAAATTAATTTAATTTTATTTTAGAAAAATTGGTCATTACTCACCAATACCGCGAACAGGTCGAAGTGAAGGACAGAGGGCCGTGGCGAAGTGAAACACCGCAGGAAAATCGGCGATGGACGACTTTCTTCCTTCTTCCGGCTCGAAGTGTCAGCGCGCGAGAAACCACGAGTGTGTTCAAGACCTAAAAAGAAAAAAAATCAAGCGAGGATTAGCGAAAAAAAAAAATAAAGAATTGTTAATTAAAACCAGTTACCTGTGAATAAATTGCTAAAAGTGGAACCCGCGAGTTTTACTAGTCCCCGCCGAACTCCGGATTCACGCAGATATCGGCCAGGTGGGCCTTCCCCGCGGTGAGTACCGTTCCTGAAAAAAGAAAGGATTTAGCCAATCCTGCATTCAGCATCCTAAAAAGAAAAAAAAAGGAAGCTTAGAGTGCGGTTGTAGTTTTTTTTTTTCATCATTATTTAGCTTACCCGCAATTTGTTTCACCTGCTGATTGCCTCCTTGTCGATCCGCGGTTATCACAAGCGAATTCCGCCCAGTCGCCTTCCCAGTCCTAAGAGAAAAAGATTAAAACCAAGTTATCATCCGCCGCAATAATTCGCAAATTGCCCCAAATCACCGCGCATAATCACCTGTGAGCGATCCGCGCATAAACAGCATAGCTCGTCAGCTGTTGAGCCTTGCGCAGCATAACCCCCTCAACATTGGCGAAGGGGAAAGCAGCCGCATACCCACTCACACACACACACGTGGCGCATCTTGAGGGACATCGGGCGCTTCCCCCGTGTGGGGCAAAACGACCTCGGGAAATTTATACCACTTACCTGAATCGCTCCTTATCGGCCGCCTTATCCCTCGGTGATCCTGGTCCAGCGGGACCCGACGCCTGGAGGTTCCCTCGACGCGCTGCGCAACACCGCACTACACTACACTCGACGTGCCGTACTCGGGAATCCGTCCCTGACGCCCGAAACAACAAAAAGGAGGATTCCCGTGAAACCCCCGTGCACTCACGACACACCACAACACTCGGGACTAGGAATAATCGGGAAACCGCGGACTGTCACCGATTATTCCTCACGTAATTACCGGAAAACAAGTGCCTCGCGCGGCTGCACTTTGAAGGGACGCCCGAAAACTGACGCTACGCACACACAGGCGACGAGCCCGCCGCCATCGCCGTGCACACACCCAGCGCTAGACAGCATCGTCGTGTGTACACAGCTGAAAGCTTTTCCTCGGAGCACCGCCACTGAGTGGCATTCTGTGTGGGTACACTCCGGCCCGTCGGTGATCGGCTGCAGGGTTGAGTGCGGCGACAATTCCTTCCGCGTAAAAAAGTCTCCCTCTCAAAGATTGCGATACGATTAAGCCAAGGTAGAATAACGTATGCACTGCGGCAGTGAAAACTGCTGTTACAGAATTTGCCTTCGCTTATACTTCACACTTGAAGTTGCGATCGGGCAGATATAGGGATTAGCTTTCGATCCCTCCTTTGTGAGTGTCTATGGCAGAGAAGCCAAGCGCCATACTGATGAGATCAGCTTGGCTTCTCGGATCGAAACACTCATCGATCTTTTTTGGGCTCGTCTACTTCGGTGGACGAGTAATATTCCTAAAAATTGTCCCTAAGTCCGTCCGTCTGTCCGTTCGTTGGCCAATTCGCCAAATTATAAGCGAAGGCAGATGGTGTAATTTTGCCGGCCAGCCGCTCGGCGGGCAAAATTGTAACACTGGTGCCAGGTGTGGGGTTCTCGGAGCCCTCCTAACCGGGGGCAACCCCACAATCCCTCTAGCGTCCAGGGCGTCAATGACGGCGATCGTGCAGCCATCTTCGGCAGCCGATCGTTGATGCAGCCGCGGTTCTCCTCTGCCACAACGGCCGCGTTTTTTACTGCCGCAGTGACATTGTGGCAGTTGTATTGCGTACCTGCGCCTCCCGCGCTCTTGTCCTCTGCCACAATGGCCGCGTTTTTCACTGCCGCAGTGACGTTGTGGCAGTTGTATTTCGCGCGCGTATCGCGGCTGCAGCCATGCCGTCGCTGCATCCTTGGTAGCATTGGCCATGGCGTCCTGAATGCCGCATGAAGTTGCTCGGATGGAACTTCGAGCTTCTGACGAGGGAGTGCTGTTACAGAATTTGCCTTCGCTTATACTTCACACTTGAAGTTGCGATCGGGCAGATATAGGGATTAGCTTTCGATCCCTCCTTTGTGAGTGTCTATGGCAGAGAAGCCAAGCGCCATACTGATGAGATCAGCTTGGCTTCTCGGATCGAAACACTCATCGATCTTTTTTGGGCTCGTCTACTTCGGTGGACGAGTAATATTCCTAAAAATTGTCCCTAAGTCCGTCCGTCTGTCCGTTCGTTGGCCAATTCGCCAAATTATAAGCGAAGGCAGATGGTGTAATTTTGCCGGCCAGCCGCTCGGCGGGCAAAATTGTAACAATACCATATATCTTTCACCTAAAAATAGCAATGATTAGGTAGGCAATCTAAAACATGTTTTTTAGTATTGAAATTTGTAAAATGTGGGTAGTATCAACGTAGTATACATCATCTTTACTCTGTACAGAACCACTACCAGTAAATTTGCTTCACAAAACAGGAGTAATTGCAATAAATTCTTGTTAGTTTTGAATATTTTACCGACTAAAATAAATTCCGCAGACACAAAGAAATAATCTTTAAAAAAGACAATGTGCAACTCCTGTCAAATACTGCATTTCACATTTAAATTTTCATTCTCCCACTTGCTTACTCCAAATGTGAAATGCTAAACTACTTCGCATACTGGCTTTATATGTGCCTCAGTTGTGAAGATATTTTAGTATTGCCGATATTTATAATATCGAATTTGCAATAATGAAACTGCATGTGTGTCGTAAGTATAATACAGATTAGGGGCTAAAAGCAAATATCTAAAGGTAGAGAATAGCGACCCATGTAAAAAAATTGTAATAAATTCATCATGTTAGTTCTCGTTATGTGTACGATTTGTTAGCATTCTCCTCTTCGATTATATCCTGCCTGCGGCGTCTTAAAGTGACTGAACGTCACTAATCCTTTTCCCCATGGTCATTCTGCCGAGCTTAAGAAAATGCTCGGAGGAAGTAAAATCTGCCAACTTTTTCCCCCAGCATCGCCGGGACGCAAGCCTTTAATCAAGGAGAATTAAGCGCTTCATTTGCTGAGCCTCTTCGGTCAATAGTTATCCCAATTTAATGTTTTATTCATGAGGTCAATAATAGCCGCAGGAAAGATGACAGTAGTTCTGCAGGGAAAGAATCTTTTTGGCATCCCGGAACGTGTGCACCTTGCCCGGAACGTTTTAATTACGAGGAATTTTCATTAAAGTGCTTCGGCCCTCCAATTTCGGTCGCAAAACAGAGTTGTATCACATGTTTTATTTCACCATTAAGGACAATAAATAGCATGCGGTCACACGTCGGATGCTGGAAGATGTGAATTTCGAGAGACGGATCTCTGTCCTTGCCTGGCACAACTGTGATTTATGGCTCAAGGCTGGTAGAGAATTAGTCCTTCGCAAACAGCAGACATGAGCAATCGATTTCAAATTACGAACATTATCTAGGCCCAATTCGTTAATTTAAAGGATCTTGGAATAGCTTTTGATATTACAGAGATGGAAAAATTTTTAACTTAAGGAATTTGCACAATTTTCAAGTAAACTTTTTGGGAAAATCGGAATGAAAATTTAAAAGTTAAATATCCCAATAAGTTAAAGCGTCATAAAAATCGGTTAGAAGATCTGAAACTCAATCTATTCCGAAATTCCTTTATCCGTCCCATACGGTCTATCGCTTTTTACTCCAAATCCCTTCCTAGCAATTTCTGAATTAAGTCGCAGCAAATAATTTCGGATTGCTGACATCTGCAACAAAGGCTGCTTTCAGCTTCCGGATCCTGCCATATTTGTAAAAGCGATACGCCGCTCAATCACATCGCCCGTTCCGCTCAGCTTCAGCCCCCCGTGTGACTCGAGTCGAGAGGCAGTCAATAAGTTTTCCCTATCTCAAGGTTGATTCGATTTTTATTGCGGGCACACAATGGCAAAACTCACAAAGGACTCGTAAAGGCATTTAAATTTCTTTACCTTTCCCGCCATTGTCCCTCGTCCTCTGTGCGGCAATAGTCGTAAAAGGCCCACCTTAGCTGGGGCCAAACAGGAATGTGGAGCCCTTCTTCAGGAAGCGCCCTTAGGGGTATTCAGTGGCCGTCGTTAATGTGTAATTAAAAACTTCTAATTAGTATATGCTTGAGATGCTGCATGGAGCAGATCCTGGGCCCGATAGACTGCGCTTCCTTTCATTTCGAGTAATGGAATTTCTTCTAAGAATTGTTATAAGCTTCTCAGCGACCTCGTTTTCGAAGAATATGTGCACTTAAGTAGCTTTTCATGTACGGACAAAGTAATGGCATTTATTACCGCACACACCCTCGTAGTCGTGGTCATCTAGATTCTAGAGGGTGAATTTCGGATTTTAAGGAATAGCAATTTTCACTTGTTGGATATTAAATTTATTTTCTTGCACTTTAAATTATTAAGAACTCTTTATAGAGAATTCTTTGGAATTTATTATCATTTAGATAGCCTTAGCATTAAAATACCATGCTATTGTAAACTATAACATAGTATATGCAATAGCGAATTATTATATATTAGGTGACTTTTATATTTCTGTTATGTTCCTTACCCGAACCCTAGACAGGTTGCATTTTATTCGGAATTCATTACTTAAATATTGGGTGTACAAATTAATTCGGTCCATTTTTTGTTGTTAAAAATATATTTATTTTCAAACAAAATGAATTAACAGATTAATCAAAGTATTGTCCATCCTTGGCTACTAGTTTTTCCCGCCTCTCAGGCAATTTTCGAATTCCATCTAGAAAAAATGTTTTGTCTTTCGAGGCAATCCAACTTCCGATCCAATTTTCTATTTCTGCGAAAGAAGTGAACCGGTTACCTGCCAAGTCGTGCTGCATGCGTCGGAGTAAGGTCCGCAGAATACGGCGGGTGCGGTAGAATATCCCACTTGAGTGTTTCTAAATATTTTTTGACGACCTTTGCGACATGAGGTCGAGCGTTATCGTGCAAAAGAATAACTTTATCAAGTCTTCGTTCATATTCCGGCTGTTTTTCTCGTAATGCACGGCTCAAACGAGTCAATTGTAGCCTATACTGATCGCTCGTAATAGATTCACCAGGTTGTAGCAGCTCATAATACACAACACCCTTTTGGTCACACCAAATACACAGCAAGGCTTTTGAACTTAAATTTTGCTTTGGTGTTGATGTTGAGGTCGATGGTAACGATCCACCAGGCTTAGCGTAATATTTTTTCTTCTTGGGATTATCGTAGAATATCCATTTCTCATCCCCAGTAACAATCCGATGTAAAAACCCTTTCTTTTTTACCTTTGAATCAACTGCTCGCAAGTGAAAAATCGCCTTTCAATGTCTTTTGGTTTTAATTCATGAGGAACCCAGTTTCCTTGCTTTTGAATCATACTTATGGACTTTAATCGTACAGAAACTGCTTGTTGAGTCGCTCCCAATGTATCTGCAAGCTCCTCTTGCGTTTGACATGGATCTTCATCGAGTAATGCCTCCAATTCTTCGTCTTCGAATTGTTTGGGTGTCCAGGGCCAGGCTTATCTTCAACGCTGAAATCACCATTCTTAAAACGTAGGAACTATTCCCTACATGATTTATCCGTTCGAGCATTAGCTGCGTTTTTTTCAATCGGATCAGGATTTGGATCAATCTCTTAACATTGACATACAACAACAACTCGTGATCCACACTTTCATTCGGATTAGAATCAATGATCCGCAAGAAGTGGTTACAAAAAATTCTACGAGAAGTGCTAGTGTCGAATGAATAGTTTGGAAATTTCTAACAGAGTCGCCGCTGTAGTTTTTCTTTACTGTAATGATAGCAGCAATGAAATTTGTAGTCGATTGGTTCTGAGCACACAAAGAAAAAGTAATTTATAGTAACAAAATAAATCAAATCGTTTTTCTGATTATGGGATTTAATAAAAACCAAAACTTTAACTTTTAACCTGAATGGTTTTTTTCATTTTATACTGATTCAGAACCAGATCCAGAAGAAAAAAACGCAGCTATTGTCACCATAAACTTCCACAAGCATTCAATGCGCTTTCGCTGCACTTTTCTACCAATTAAAGCAAAAAATTAAAACCTCCCGCACATGCAGCTTAGTTAACACAAAATTTGACATATTCGATAAAATAAAAAAGAAGGTTTTTTATGAAGACAGAAACTGAATGTTATTGACAGATGTCTAACCTCTCTGAAACCACCGAAGATCTGCTGTCACTGTGAAACATTCATAACAGCCAGAACCATCTTTTGAAAACAGACCGAACTAATTTGTACACCCAATATAATTTTGTTTACACGTATAGATATAATAATTGATGACAAATATTTTAAACTTGGCACTGTTGTTCTATTTATATCGTATATAAAATGGTTAAATACTTTTTTAACAAAGTTATACATTTTTTCATGTACAATTGAAAATTAATGACCTCTTCAAATTTGAGTTTATGTAATGTAGTTTAAATTGAAGTTTGTTTGTTGGTTCATGTGACGACTCAACAGCTTGACTGAAGTCCAATTAGCGCTAAGGTGTGCCATTTAGCACGAAAATCCCCTTACTTGGACGTTATTTAATATTGTGTACCTAATAATCCATTAGAGCCAGTGGAGTTCAGAAAAAGAAACATCTTCTGGATCCTGACATTGGATATGTTTCCCCGGTTCTCAATACCGTGTTCATCCAGTGCCATCTAGCCTCAGCTTGTACTTTTTCTCATTTGGGTTCGTACTGCTGCGGCAATTGTTGTTGAAGAAAATACTGAATACTCTAAGCCTGCAACGGAAAAGGGTCTGGAGATTTGTCTGTTGATCTTTATATTCTAGATAAAATCAGACGGAAATCCGAGATCAGCATAACCATTTAACGTGGTAATTAATTATCGCCAACAGTGGCAGGTACTATGGTTTGACATACTGGCGGTTCACAAACTGACAAAGGAGTCGGACTTGGCATTTATGGCCCTCAATGCTCCAGTTCAATAGCTTTAGTTAAGGTTCCAACCATCTTTCAAGGTGAAGTGCTCGCCATTACGGAATACCTTTTTCGCAGGGCCATTAATAGCTCTACAATACATATTTTATCAGACAGTCAGGCAGCTCAAGAGACCCTTAAATCCTTCTGCATTGACCCAAACATTGTCTGGGAATGCAAGCCATAAAAATCCTAGCAAGGAATAATAAGGTCGTAGGTTCCGGGATCTGATGACCACATAGGCAACGCAATTTCAGACGATCCGGAAATAAGAGGCACGCAATCGCCCTTCATAGATCCAGAACCCTTTTGTGGCACCTCTAAATACCACCTAAAGGGTGTCCTTAACCAATGGATGAACGAAGAGGCAAAACAATACTGGAAATCCTCCATAGGAATGAGGCAGGCAACATTTTTCATATCTGACACTCATAACACGGCCAGAAAACTCCTCCAACTCAACAGAACAGAGCTCCGCATAATTACAGGGTTCTTACCTGGACACTGTCCACTGAGGTACCACTTCAACAAAATTGGTAAAGTTGTGCAGAGCCTCCAGGACCTCCTAGCACTTGCAGACATGCTTATCTATAAGAACCATTCCCACAACCCATAGTAGTATGGGACACAAATCGCTTCATTATTATAGGCCTAATTAAAGACCTTGATTTGACCCCTACACAACTAATAATAATAAAATGTACTTATTTATTAGGCAACAACTGGTGGTTTCGGATACACTTCAAGTCTACCTGCTAGAAACTACCTAATGACGTACATACTAGTTGAACAATATTGATATTTCCTTAATGCTTGATCTGAGTTAGTTATAAGGTATTAGTTAGAATTTAACTAAAAATATACCCCTAGTAACCGAAATGAACAGTCAATATCTAAACGCCCATCATCTATGGATCGTAGTCGGGCATAAGTTCCATCGAAAGTTTAATCTCAATCTTCAGGATACCGAAATTCGACAGTTCCCTTCATTTGTCTTTGCTTACAATCCTAGAGCTATATCTACAGATCTTTTTTTTAAGTCAACACCTCAATAATGGTCCAAAATGCAATAAGTGTCACTTGTCCATGCATAATTGTAGCATCACCCATATATCCCGTCCAGGATAATGAGATCCAACCAGGATATTTGTGCCGAAACCAATATTGCGTTTCTTCTGTTTACAGCTCGAATTACCATAAAATAACAATTTGTTCCCATTTCTTCGAATATTTGCTTCCTTGCCATTCACATTTTCCTCAAATGCGGACTCCTGGCCCCCGGCAGTACATTGCAGCTCATAAATGTTTACCTTGGCCTGCAAAATGAATGTGTGTTTACCGGGCGGGAGCGCCATAGAAGCTGCTGGACGAAGGTAGGGTCGAAGTGTTGATGGTAATCGAATTTCTATCGTCTGAACGCACCCGCTTCGAAATGAAGCCGATGAATTGTAAGAAATCGAATATCTTTGAATTTAAGAATTTTGTGCATCGCGCGATAGGGGATTAGGCCGTTTCACAAAAGGATTGTGGCTGTAAAATGTTTATCCCTTTTTAAAGTGTACCCGATTGCTAATAAAACCTCGCTTAACGCCTCCCAGTCATCGTGTGTTTAAATTCAAATCTTTGGAGGGGGAATGCATAGGCTCTCATCGTTGATGCGCTACCAATTGTAATAATGGCGTGACAGAACCATAAAAATTTTCACATTGTGAACAACTGTCGCAGCACTTTCCGGCATTTTCGCGAAAGTCTGCGAATTATGGTGGATTTCGCTTTGAATGTCGCGTCATGACACAGTAATCTGAATAAAAAGGTGATTTCCCACACGTTGTGCGATGTAAAATTGCTTTACGACTTTAATTTACAACTTTTTTATTAGCTGCGAGTATTTTTTATTCCTTTCATGTAAGCATTGAATTAACAAGTGTTGTACTTATATTTATTTTACGTTAAAAATCAGTTACTGGTTCAATTCGAAACTTAACCAAAACTAGGGGTCTTGAAATGAAATAATTTTGAGCAGAAAAAAAAACTAGTAGGTCTGTTTTATACACTTTTATTATTGAAATAAAAAACAACACTATTATGGAATTTATAAATTAATTTATTACCAAAGCATTTCTCGTATGTGCAATAACCTTTTCTTTACTCAAGAAATAATGAGTGCTTAAGAAAAAAAGTGTTGTCTCTTCATTATAAGTACCTAAAATTATGCTACTAAATGAATTTATACAAAATGTCAAAACTTAAAGACACACAAAGGAAAACCTATTTGAGCTCTAAGCCTCCATTTTCGACAAAAGTAGAATTGTATTATTTAATTTCATTTGCACATCCGAAGCAGATTGAAAGTTGCAGACTTCCTTAGATTTCTCTGAAATAATACAAGCCAAAGGGTAGGCTAATGCATGCAAAGCAAGCAATTAAGATAACTACTTCATACGAAAGGGTTTACGCCTAAATTAAAGGTGCGCAATAAAACAAGGTTATCTCAAGAAACTGCACCCCAAGAAGCGGATATATGAATTCAGGCACAGCCAGGGGGATGAAAAATGAATTTTAATGGCCACTTTGTCTTCTCAGTCGTAAACAAACCTTCACAGGGACAATTTAGATAAAATCCGAATATGAAATATTCGCAGTTATTTATCGGGGACCCCAGAGAAGCATCCGATATTTATGAACATTATTAGCCACCTTATGCTTTTATGAAGGGAGGCCTCTTCATCCTGGTCGCGTTGTTTGCGTAGTGATTTGGCTTAAGCTCGAGTCTTTCATTTCGCAGGAAGTAGGAAGAATAAGAAGTCAATTTGCCATCGAAACAACTCTTTATCGCCGCATGTGGATATCTTACCCTCTGAAAAGGCCGGGTAACTTATGACAGCTGGACCACAACCCACAAATGTCCCGGAATAATGAAAAGTCAATTGAGGGTGAAGCAAAAATTGCCATCTCTTGACCGCATCTTATCTTTATGGCCGGCCGAATTCAAATGACGGTCATTTAAAAGCCCATAAGGGATCAGACGAGTCTGCACTTATAGAAAAATTATACGAACAGAGCTCGTCTTATTAAGCCCTTAACGTGTTCGTCTTACTATTTTGGGGGATGATTTTACCATTTGGAGCTAAAGCATTTGTTCCGGTGAAAATTGTCGATATTCGAATTGATCCTCAGTCAAAATCGTTCGATTTTATGACTACATCCAAGTTCCTGGGAGGTGGGATCAGATGGCAAGTCCAATATCAAGCAGTTAAGTTAAAACTTCTTGAATTAATAAAAACAGAAATGTTAAGGTTTTGGACAAATCCCAGAGGGCCGAATAAACACCCATATATTTGAGAAACAGAATATCTTAAATTATTGAGTAATATAGAATTTTAAGTTTACTTTAAATAACCATTTTTTCGTTTTGGAATAGATTTGCCTGACAGTCATTGAACTTCAATTAAGGCTTTGTTTTGTTTTAATGTATGTTACAAAAATAATGGGCTGTTAATACCAAATTTACAGTTGAAAAAGGAAAGTTGAAGAAAATAATCAGAAATTACAAAATGGGTTAATAAGCAATTTAAGATTTCCTGTTGTCAAACAAGTTCAGTATGAGGAAATCCAGGTAAAACATATCCCATTTTAGCTGTTTGCAAAAATGTTATAATATTACATAGCACCCAACCTCTAAGAAAAACTCTTCTAATTTAGCGACTTGTGGATAAAAAATGGATATTTGAAGATATTTGTTTGCTTAACACGTTGACGCTTATTTTGAATTTGATAAGTGCTTCCAAAAAGAAACTTATTTTGTCAATTATTTACTTGATTTACTTACAGATTAAAATTATCATATTTTCTAACAAATTTGTCTACAAAAAATAAAAAAAAATATATACTTTTATGAACATGACTTTATTTTGTACATGATTTTGGTTAATATAAATTCGTTTAAGTTCTTTTTTTGATACAAAATTGAAAGATACGAAAATAAAACTTTGTAATATCATAAGAAAAATTCACTCAGAGATATGAAATTTAAATTTAAAACACATTTGTGACATAAAATAAATGAATAAATGATAAGGTTCAAAGCGTTCTGAGCATAAAGTTAGTTTTTCAGGAAAAGTTTTAAATCTGTAACTAGTTTCTTTTCGAATCTTATGCAATTTCTATAAGGACGAAATGTTTTATTTCGTTAATTTTTCTGGTCTCGGAATTTTTCTAATAAAATGTTGTTTAATGTTTCTTACACATATGGTAATTTTGTGGTCGACTATATGTCGCCTCTGATGGTACTACCTACTTACCATTTAAAATATGTGTTGGTAATCTAATTAAAGATTTTATAAATGTTTCCATAAACTCGAGGAACCTTACACTTTTATGAAATTTTTTATATAAATAATAGGAGTTCCAAACACATATGTCTAAAATATTTAAAATGGCCCTTGTATATCATCGTTTCCTCTGTTTTGGAGAAGAATAGTCGCATCCGTCTATACCTGGCATATGTGAATTTTACACAGCTATATCATTTAGCTTCATTTGTCTTTGACCATTTTTATTTGTATCGGGTTGGCTAATAAGTAATGAACGTTTCAGTTTTTATTTTCTGGAAATTTCGGGTAAGGTCGAGAACGTTCTGTTGCAGGGGGTATATAAAGAGCGAGTCGTGAGCATGCCGTCAGTAATGTTTCGGTTGTCATTGCGTAAAGAACCACGAAAAAAATGAGTGATATTAAAACGCATATTCGGCACTGTTTATTATACGAGTACCAATCTGGGCATTCGGCTGCAGAAGATGCACGTAATATATGCCAGAGGATAGCTGATGATGCAGTCTCCGAGGCTACAGCAAAGCGGTGGTTCCAAAAATTCCGCAAGGGTAACTATTCCTTGATCGATGAACCAAGGTCTGGGCGTCCGGCAGAAATAGATATAAATAAACTGAAGGCATTAATTGAAGAAGATCCTCGAAGCACTACGCGCAATTTGGCTCTTAAGCTCAGATGCTCTCATGGCACGGTGGAAAAGTATCTGCACGGTTTGGGGAAGACGTACAAATATGGTGTTTGGGTACCCCACCAGTTGAACAAAGATCAACTGACTTACCGTGCAGATATCTGTGCATACCTTTTATCGTTCCGTCGCACATTTAGCTGGCTAGACCATCTCGTTACTGGAGACGAAAAGTGGGTTATCTATATCAACCACACACGCAAGCGCCAGTGGCTGGGCAGCAATGAACCAGGTAAACCTGTGCCAAAAAAAGATCCTCATACTCGGAAAGTGATGCTCTCGGTCTAGTGGGACATACATAGAGTAATATATTGGGAAATTCTTCCTACTAATACCACGATGACGGCAATAGTATACTGTAATCAACTTGAAAATCCAAAGCTTGAACTCCGTCGTAAACTTCCACAACATGACCAAATATTTTTCCTACACGACAATGCTCGGCCGCACATCGCTAAGAGTACCCGACTAAAGCTACTGGAGCTCAACTGGGAAATAGTGCCACACCCTCCATATTCGCCGGACTTAGCCCCAACGGATTTCAGTTTGTTCCGGTCTCTCAGTAATCATTTACAAGGAAAAAGCTTCGGTGATGAACATCAGTTGCAACAATACATAGATGAATTCTTCAAAGCAAAACCGGCGAAATTTTACAGGGATGCCATCCACTCTTTGCCGAATCGTTGGCGGATGGTAGCAGATAACGACGGTGATTATATCGTTAACGATTAATAGTAAATTATTAAATAAATAAATACAAACATAAAGTCATGTATGTCGCTCATTATTTATTAGCCAACCCGATAACTACAATCATTTCTGGATATTGCCTTTTAGTTATAGACATTACTACGCGCTTAACTCTCCACTTAGAAACATAAATTTAACCCTTTCTACGCCAAATATGCTCACCTTTTTTATAACTTTTTTGATGTAAACGCTTTTGGATTACCTTTACGATTAAGACGATATTTTCCATCTGCTTGGAAGATTGGTAAAATTATACCAGTGCTAAGGTTGGAAAACCTCCCGATGATTGCCTTCTGAGCAATCTGTCTAAAATACTAGAAAAAGTGCTTAAATGGAGAATTCTGGACTTTGTCGAACTTAATGCGATAATACCAAACCAAGAGTTTCCGTTCAGACGTGACCAAAATACCTCTCACCCGACGTAAAGGATCACCAAATCTACGTAGATAATAATACAGCTGAATGAATTACTAATTCTAGCACTAAATATAACTTTTATTTTCTTGTAAATAAATTGTCAATCTTGAAATAATTAAATAAATGAAATGAAATAAAATTTCGATCAGGACGAAGTGGAACACAGTTGAGTGTGTTTTAAAACTTAGTAACTCATTGGACAGTTCAACACTATTATCCATATATAAATTATGTCCTTTATTCAAATAGGGCTTCATTTTGTTTTGATGATGTATTAATGATGTTCTGTCTTTCTTGGTAAATATCTATGTTTAAAACAGAACTGTCACTTGTAGTTAGCTCGTAGAATTTTATTCCATATTTGGAATTTTTCCCTTTCGTATATTTTCGAAAGCTTAATCAACTTCGGAATAATAACACAGATTCATCAAGCGAAATGTTTTTTTCAGGTGAATATGCTTTTTGAAAACTTTGTAAAATGGGATTAAGTAGTGAAAGAATTTTATATAGTTTTTCAGCACAATCTACTTCTTAATTTTCGTAATGTACATTCACACACCGTAGTGATTGTTGAAAAAAAATTTACAATAATTATTTCAAACCAACATTTAGAGGCTTCCAAAATAAATCACACTGAAAGGGAGACTGAAACAGAATGGTAGCTATAGGGTGCTTTTTTTTCGCTACTATTTTTTTTTTCAGTCCCACCTCGAAATTTTGTTGGAAATATCTAAACAAAAATTCTCTGAAAATTTGAGCCCTTAATATTAATATTAAGTGCTCGAGGAAGGCGTATAAAGATTACCCGTATAAAATACACGTAAACTTTGATTTTTTTGTCTTCAAAACTCTACAGCTCAGAAGCATTTTATGGTATAATCTTGGTCAATGATAGGGTTTCTTCAGAACTGAATGCTCTACAAAAGTGTCCATTCCGGCGTAACCCTAACTCCCACCAGCGAGGTAGTGCGGGTCACTAAACCCAATTTTTCCATGAAATTCTCGCTTTTCAATTTTATTTTCAATTTTAGGCCCACAAGAGTTAATTTTTGTGCAGGTTGTGATCTTATTTTAAAATAATTAAAGATATGCATATTTTAACTACACACTCGTTTTATTCTGAAAAGTACGATAAGCACCAATATAGATCAAAAGTGACCTCCTTTCTGAGATACAGAATTTTTTCTAAGTATGAAGTACACAGGGTACCACTTTCAATTTTACATGTAATAATCTTTACTTTATACGCTATCAGGTAAAACAAAAATTAAAATAGTGTCATGTACACTCAATATCTAACTATAGGATATGTAGATAAACGAATTTCTACAAAAAGAAGGTTTTCAACCTTGGTACCGTCAGAGGAACGAAATGGAAAATGTTGCTAGAAATAACTAGTAATAAAGAAGTCATTAGCGAGAAAAAGACGATTTGAGAGGAAAATCGAAATACTTCTGTAGGGTGCATATCATAAAAATGTTTTATTACAAAACTTCTCTATAAATGCATGACGCATTGCGTTTTCTACACCCACAATATTGTTTTTAAAAATGCAACTTTTTATTTAAAAACTTTTACAATCGTTCATATTTACAATTAAATCAAGACCATTTTATACTTTTCGTAAGTGAGCGACATACACAACAATGTTCATCCCAGGTCGCATTTAAAAGTGCACAATGAAAAAATGTAAACAATTTCATACGTATTTACACTCGGTGTGTTCTACCTGCCTCTTCATTGATTCGCCATTTCCCTAAAATTTAACATTGCAAGGACAGGTAGAATTGAGGGACCGATACCAATGCAAACGTTCCAGATCGCCTTTAAAAATACATTATTAAAAATACTTCACTTTATACAGTGAGCGAAATTGATTTAGCCGCATTAAATTCTTCTTGTAAATAACAGCGTTTCAGCTAAGTTTACAAAAAATATAAACATGTCGTGGCATGTCTTGTAACGGCTGAAAGTTCTTAGTTGAACTTAAAAGCTTATATGCATTTTACGCGACTTTTGCGCTTTTCATAAGTTAAAAGAGTTTAGTTGCTTCATGTTATGCGCGAAGTTGATTTAGCCGCACAGTCAAATCTTGAGCAATTTTGACATTTCAATTAAAATAACGGTACATTTCGAAATATTTTTCATTAAGGAGGAGGTAAACGATTACTTTTATTATAAATATTGCAACAAAATACAACTGTTTAAATTGTTTAGGCCACTTTCACAAGATGCCGAAACAAAAATTTTTAACAGCGGAAGAAAAAGCGAAAATTGATGCTTTTAAGGAATTACATCTTTCGAATAGACAAATTGCTATTAGAATTTGCCGATCTGAAAAAGTGATTCGAAATTATTTAAAACTGGGCAAGAATTATGGCCAAAATTGCAACAAGAAAGGGAACAAAAAACTTTCGGCGCGGCAAAAGAGTCAAATAAAAACGATGGCAATAAAGGATCGTCTAAGTGCTGCTCAGATCAAAGCTACCCTTGAACTACCTGTGACGAAACGACGAGTCCAGCAAATTTTATCTTCATCTGAACACATCAGGTACAAAAAACCATGCAGAAAACCAATGCTTAAAGCACACCATAAACAGAACCGGCTACAATTTGCAAAAGAACACATGGAAATGGGGAGCAAGTGGGAAACCGTCATATTTTCAGATGAAAAGAAATTTAATTTAGACGGTCCTGATGGTTTTAGCTATTATTGGCACGATCTACGCCAACAAAATTCGCCCAAGTTAAGTCGAAATTTTGGTGGTGGAAATGTTATGGTTTGGGCAGCTTTTAGCCACTGTGCGAAATCGCCAATATGTTTTATTTCCAATAGAATGACGTCAGAGGACTACATAGACGTCTTAGATAGCGTTTTAATTCCGTTCATGGA
The DNA here is from genome assembly GCA_949715965.1 of Dysmachus trigonus. Classification (NCBI taxonomy): domain Eukaryota; kingdom Metazoa; phylum Arthropoda; class Insecta; order Diptera; family Asilidae; genus Dysmachus; species Dysmachus trigonus. The sequence goes on along the minus strand of OX454322.1, from coordinate 40,566,403 downwards.
AGATTATATGGAAGACGAAGTAATTTTCCAACACGACAATGCAGCCATTCACGTTTCCAGATTCACAAAAGAATGGTTTGTTGAGCGAAACATAAGTGTTTTAAATTGGCCAGCTTGTAGTCCAGATTTAAACCCCATAGAGAATCTATGGGGGATTTTGGCTAGAGAAGTATATAAAAATGGACGCCAATTCAACCGTATTTCGGATCTTAAAGACGAAATCAAGAAGTGTTGGGAAGCAATTCCAGTCAGCACTTTAGAAAGCCTTATAAAGTCCATGCCAAACCGAATTTTTTCTGTGATTAATAAAAATGGAGGTCACACTAAATATTGAATAATGTTAATTTGTATTTAATAAAAATAATTTAATAATTATGGTCATTATTAATGTTGCGGCTAAATCAATTTCACCCTTTTATAATGCTGAATTTTCTATTTTGTTACTAACTGTAAAAACTACTGTATGAATTAAAGATTATTATATGTATATAATATTACATGATAATATTAATATTATAAAAAATCATCACTTCTTATTAAGAATAGTGTTTCACGCTTTTCGGAACGTTTAATGTGAAAAATGTTGATGCGGCTAAATCAATTTCGTTCACTGTAGCTTACGCTGAAAATGCTGTCTGTGAGAATTTGTTAGTGACTATTTCTGCCTCTGTATTTCTTATAAGAATTTACAGAATTAGAAGTCATGACCTGAGGAGTATCTACACCTGATTTCCAGCGGTACTGCCAGTGTAAACTTGGAGCTAGAGGGGCTGCGCCCACATACTTGTCTTATTGGTGTTATTTAGAAAAAAGAAAATAGTCTTTTCTATCAATCTTCGCTCAGTGACGGAGGAAGAGATTGGTCAAGTGAAGACGAAACGATGGGAGACATAGAAATTGAAGATAAGTAGTCAAGAATAACGTTTTTAGTTGTATCATGCCTTTAAGAAACTGTAACTGCATCTAATTATTACTATTTACATTATTTTTCATTTTAAAGTTTATATTATCCATAATTATGTCATACTCTTAAAAATGATAACAAGTCGTGTGAAATAAGTAAAATGTTGATGTGGAATGATGTTGAAATTTATTGTCATTTTTTACTAAGAAGAAAATTAAATGTCTTTAATGTTGTTTTCATTTATATCACCCTAGTTCCTTAATAAACGTATATACTTGTACGTACCCAACTTGTACCTCATATAGTAGTTTTGTAAGTTTTTAATCATAAGGGGCACCACTAGTGTGACCGCCTGAACAAAAAGTGATTTTTGGGAATTTTTTTAAAGACAAATACTGCATGGAATGTTAATATTTTAAGGATATGTTTGTGGATATATAGTTAATACATAATCAAATTTTTGGACCAAAAAATTAAAAATTTAGCGAGTTATTCGCAATTTCCCAAAGCCCCCCCTTCACAATTCCTGAATTCATAAAAACCAAAAAGTTTATTAAACTAGAAGGTATTGCCCGTGCCATGAACCTCGACCGAAAATAAAAAAATTTAAATTTAAAAAAATGGCGCAGTGTTAAAAAAATTGATGATTTTTGGCCTGCCAAAATTACATTTTTTATTCGATCGGAAAACTGGAGGCCACGGAGAAACATGTATAAAAGAAGTTGCAATAAGAATCAAATCGATTGGATGATTTGTCTTAGAGTTACAACTGCAGCAAATTTGAAAAAAGTATTTTCCAGAAAAACGCGTTTAAAGTTTAATTCATACATTTGTCATTACCTCGATACGATGAGCTGCTACTCTTCAGATGGCTGTAACTAAAAAACTATTTGAGATATGCACTTGAAATTTTAGTATGTTATTTTTAAAGGTATAGTATCGAAATATGAAAAATAAATTTCACACTAGTGGTGGCACTCAATGATTCTATTTCCCATGATTTCTATTATTCCAGTAAAATAAACATGACGGGAATAAAATCACGTGAATTATTTGTTATTTTGACGATTCAAACTAAGAAACATTTCACCAAATAACCTTGCGCATCAGATTTCTTCAAAACTATTTTGAAATACTGAATTGAATCAAAATTCATGCGTATTCTTAAAGAGATAAAAAATTCAAAGATTGATCCTTTTTCCCGTTGTTCATCTTAGCATCTTGAAGTTTTAAAATTACGGTTATATTGCGTCAACCTGTTATATTGAAACTATGTGCAACGAATTTAATTTTATATCTGTACTTTGAACTTACAGTTTTTTAGTTTGTGTATTTATAACGCTATGCCAATGTTGTAGTTAACCCTCAAACATTAAACCCACCACCTGTGTGATAATGCCCCTATACCGTAAAACATCGCCTTACACCAATTTCACAAAGAAGGGTTCTTACCCTTCGGTAATATAGGAAAAAAAGTTTCCTCAATTTAAAGAAAAACTCAAAACAATCTCCCCGCCCGACCCAGATTAAGATTTCTATTAATATTGATGGTTATTTTATGCGGAATCAATACCGATACCTGACATTCCCCACCACAAACAAATTTATGGCCTTGTCCTTAAGTTTTGCCTCACTGGACCCCTCACATCTTTTTACAAAATTCCTTACTGGAGTAAATTATGTTTTCATTGTTAGGGCCTCTTAATTTTTTATGGAGCATATTTTACAGTTTTCAATGATTAAGCCCTAATTTCCGCAATTGTCGCATACAAGTTGCAAATTTAAAGCCTTAGTTATAGTGGAGAAGATAAATTTCAGTCGTTGCTCTAGAATAGAGGAAAACATTATCAGACTGAGGATAAGCAAGTGGCTCTTTTGGAATCATTCCGCAGCTAAGAGAACTTTCTCTTCCTTCCAGTGGTGTTCCGAAACTGGGAGCAGGATACTTTGTGCGCATGATAGCCCCATCAGAGCCCCAAACAGGCGGGACGTGACATCACGAACCGCGCCAGGACAAAATACATCTACGTGCAGACCAGATTTCACCACTTTATTCGCCTTCCTAGTACTATATCCTGAAGCAACCACGCCTCGCTCATTGGGAAACATATACGTGTCCCTGGAATGGGCTCTATGTACAGAATACCGAATGATTCCGTTGGCCCCTGCCTGTCCCTATCAGCTATACTACTATATAGCGTTCCATAAAGCGTGCAGTACTAGTCACTAACTAGGATTTTCGAGAAACTTGTATCTGTCACGTTCGATGGACTACGAAAACTGAATATGAAACATTCTGAAGTGGCCAGGAATTGTTTTGTTGACCAGGTTTCAATGGATCCGGGAATAATAACACGCCCTGGGAACGATGAGTATTAGTGACACTTCCGATCTCTGCCGACTTGCTCCTGTCCATTTACATTTTTCGGTGTCTTCGATTAAATCTGGTCAAGGGGCACAGCTTGTCTGATGGTGCATTATAATATCATCAGGTGTTGCTGCATCCTCCTTGGAATCTTAATTAGAGCGGAAAACAAGTATACTGGCAAAGTGGTTGGGAAAGGGTCCTATGGCTCTTTTAAATTCGTCCTCATAGCGGATGTGAAAAATTATAATTAGACGAAGGAACATTACTTTAACCCTCCCACTAGAATTCAAAAATTAATTTAATTCTATTATGAAACGATAAAATATGCTCAGGCTGTTTGACATGTACGTTTCCTGAAATAATAAAATAAAATAATCGGCGTATATGAAATTTTGGTATTGATGCTCTCTATACCATAAATCTTACTATGTTTACTTAGAAAAAAACAAATAAATTTAAAATTAAAAATTTCTTAAATATTTTACACATTTGCTTCCTAAATTTTTGATTTTAATACATACTTTCCTATTATCATAGTCTAGAGATGTACATGTAGAGACATGTGGCTGTTCAAAAATACACTTAGGCCATTATATAACCATCGTGATAGCACTTTTTGTGACTAGGATTTCTAGTGAACCAGTTAAGCATGTTCCCATATTTAATAAGAACAAACTTTTTCGTTATTCGGAAGTAAAAGAGAAAATATAATTGTTTTGTTGTTAGTTTTAATCAGTGTGCAAAGGTAAAATTGCCATTAGTTTGTCGTGCTTACCATCTATTATTAATTATGTAGGCTCAATATTCCTGAAAGTTAATTTTTTTATGACATAATCTAGCACAATCTTTAAAACAAAAAAATCAAGTTTTTTCAAACAAGGAAATTAAAAAACACGACATATAGTCCGTCACATTTATGTAAACTTGCCTTAGTTTTCGTATTTTAAAAAATGTTTCGTATTTTAAAAAGTTAAAAGTGGTATATATACTGTAGGAAATGTTCCGAATTCCCTAGGTACTATGCTAACATAAATTCTGAGCGCTTCACGCGTGGGATCACACGTAATATACACAATAATAATTTTAAAAGTGATTGAAAACCTGAATTGTCTACCGTTTGGGTAATTTGGGGACTTAATGATTCTTCAAGTATGGTTATGGGGTTTACACTTAGCCACAAAAGTCTACAAACCATTTAAAAATTCGGAGAATAAGGATAATAATAATATTATTAATTTACACATAAATTGAGATTTTCTTTTTTTTTATAATTTTAACAAAAATGGGATATTATTTAGAAAGTAAGTATTTATAATTAAGAATTTTATTGTTTCAATATAGACTTCATGACTTTTCATTACTAATGAATGAATCTTCCCCTTTCGCGAAACAAATATTTCGAGTCGCTTCAGCAGCCTTGTGTCCGAGTTGGAATTCATAAAGCAAAAGTTCTCTAATTAAGCAGTTTTGTGTATCCATTTTGTGATTAATTGCCGATGAAACGTCGAAATGAAACACTGACCGTGTCAGAATAAACCCTTACTAATCACTATATTCAGTGCTGGAGAAAACTTGAGAACAAGTCTAAACATGCAACACACCAGCCGCGATAAAAGAAGGTATCGAATGTTGCAAGACTCCAATATAAAACATCTTAGTAATTCGTATATTAAAATTAACTAAATATCATACTATCTTTATTTTTTATTTTTTTATTTATTTATTGCTAGGGGCAAACTTTATGGTGCGCACTGCGACCGTAAGGTCTTTTGTGTCGAAGCCCCTTTAAAGTAAAAGACGATATGCTACTTTAAGGAACGTCAGAAGGTCTTTGACAGAAGATTACCGAACGTCAGCCGAGTCCATGCACTCTTGGCTGAAGATCTTCCTTCTTAACCGCGCCAAAGCTCGGACTCAATATCAAACTAAAATAATTTAATTTATTTAGGTCCAAAAATCGGATACGAGATATACTAATTAATTTCATAGAGTCAACACTTCAGAGAATAATACTGCCAAACAAACTAAGTAGAAAAATAACAACTAGTTTTAAGAACCTGTGGTGATGTGAATATTCCTGCACTCTCGTCTTAAATGTTTGTTGACGTAGTAATAAAATATATTAAGTATTTCAGTTCCAAAATAAAATTCATAGGAATATAATTTCCATGTTTTAAAAATATTAAAAGGAGAAGAATTTACCAAACATAAATAACTAATAATTAAATTTAAACAAAACTGAGGCTTTTTTTTAATTATATAGTCAAACCAATTAATCTTAATTATTCAGATAGATTACCTACTTAAAATTGTAAGTGCATTATATTTTAATAATTTGGTTGACATTTAACCTTTAACCAGGGACATGAAAAATGTATAATACAGGCTACTACTTTCAAAGTCAATTTTTGTTATAAAAATCAATTTGGATGTTTTAAAATTGTGTTGATATTTAACCATTGATATGTAATAAAAAACATTAAGTACATTTAACCAGCTTTTATTATCAAATATTTAAAAAAAAACAGTATAACAGTCAGTGGTGGCAGAACGCGCGACGCCTGTGAGACTCCATGTCACCAGTTAAAGGTTAACAAACAAAATCTTCCTTCCTTCTTTTATATTTCATAATTTCAGAAAAGTCTAATATTATATTCTTCAATTGGTCAAGCCGACATTTGACTTTCGGTCAAAATCTAAATATAATATAAAACATGTCCCAAACTCCCTAACAAATGGAGACTGCGGCAAATTGAACAACCCTTCTATGTTAATTTAAGCTGCATACCACCCTGCTTCTGGTATATGAAATGAGAGCAGACCACTTCTTTTTTTATATGCAAATTGAAACGTGGAAAATAATCCCTTAATTTTCCGCAAAAGGTCAACCCACCGACTACCCTTAACCAACAGAGAAACAAATGTTTGAGTTCATAATCTGGGTATTAAGGAAGAAAATTTGATTATGAAAATATAAAAGAAAATCATATAGGCACTAAAGACCCCTTCAGACTATGCAGGAACTCGTATGAGTACTCAAATGAGTTAGATTAAGTAACAGATACAATAGTCTGAACGCGGTAGAATCGCTCATCTATATTTCTGTGCTAGCTTTCTATATATTATTTATATTACTAATATATAGAGATCTACTTTCTTCCTTTAAAAGATTACAATATCATGTAGAAATTCCGTTAACTCAAATATGCTACAATTTTTTAATAATTTCAATGGAAAATTAGGCCTACATATTGGAGTTAAGAGTGTCGACCTCTTTGAAAAGAAAATATTCTTTTGTTTTAACAAACGACTTTATTGAATTGAAATTTGATATTTGTAATTTGAAAATTGTCCTTGTTAAGTTAAAAAAGTACATATAAAATATTAATACAATCCCCAGGAAAGCCGGGTTATGGTCAGCTAGTGTGATATAAAACGCGGTTGAAATGCTTAATTTAAACTCTTCTGAGCGTTTTGTATCGCGTTCAGACTATTAAATCTGTTACTTAATCCAGCTCATTTGAGAACTCATATGAGAAACTATGTACATAGTCTGAAGGGGCTTTAAGACCCTATTAAAATATACTCTTCCCAGTAAAATCGGCAAACACAACGACTGTTCTTATCAATTTCCTCTGGAAATGAAAACTCTTTAAAGTTGTGTCTATCAGATTTGCGTAAAGCAGATTTATCGACGATCGGAATTACTTCCTTTGACACATTTATTACCTTCGGCAAGCGCAGCATAAAGAACACCCCCGACCTCGAATGCGGCCGAGTCAATTCGAGGCGACACTCATACGCGCGCAGCCCATTCATCAGATGATTGCCAAATGTGACAATAATTTTCCGCCCTCTTGCGATATTGTCTCCTTGGAGTGGAGTGGGGAGGGGACTTTAAAAAACAGCAAACACGTTCAGTATATTTAGAGGCAATAATCGATCCCCCAGGCATTTTAAAAATAAATCGGATTCAGGAGCTCAGGGTAGGAAGGATTCGTGCTTCGTGCTTAAGGTGAGCTCACACGAACATATACCGCTTCAAGGGTATACCGAGTGAACACGTCCGGGGACCAAATCTTTGGGGAAAACTTCGCTATCTTTCGTTGTTTAACTGATTTCGCGTGTGATAAATAGCTTCCAACCGAGCGGAACTGCGACTTCTATTGGTCGTTAACGTCCTGTATGAGAAATTAAGGACCTGGAACTGAACCACTTTTAGTCCTGTTCTCAGTCAATGACCCGAAAAATGAAGAATTATAAAAATCTCAAATGTAGTCTTCCAGTCAGTTCTGTAGTGCATATTTTCATTTAACCTTCTTACGTATCTACGAGATTTTCAATAAATATTGAATTATAAGACTTTATTTGTATACTTATGAATTCCAATGAATTTTACATTTATATACATACAGCCTGTTCAACAAGAAAGGAACCGCATTTTTTCACTTACAGAGGAAATATTTATTTGTAAGTTTTTTACATACAAGTCTATTGAAAGTACTACGACGCAACCAATTAATAAATTGTGTAGTCCCCGCCGCTATCGAGAATGGCCTGGCATCTTTTGGGCATGCTTTCAACGACTTTTTCCGCCTATTCAATAAACAGCGAACGCCAGACCTTCCGAATCACCCATGTTAGCAGCTTGAGATTGAGCAAAGGCCTTCTAACGAGTTGGCTCTTTATTATGCCCTACACATTCTCAATTAGATTGGCATCTGGGGATTGGTGTGGCCAGTCTAACATTGTTATGTTATTTTCTGTTTTCCTGATCCTGCAGAGTTGACCCCTATGTTTGGGATCGTTGTCCTCTTGTAAGACCCAATCATCATAGCTGAGTCCATACATCTTTTTCACTGATTTTAGGAGACCAGGCTGATAAATTTTGACCATCTTCTTAGCGTCCAAATTCTCTGTAAAGAACTCTAAGCAGCCAAAACAGTGTTCGAAAAGCATTCCCAAACATTTATTTTTATTGGATGCTTGACAGTGCGCTGGATGAAACGGATCCCGCGAGAGGACCAAGCACGCTTCATGCGAGCCCATGCCCGAAAAGTCGATTCATCACTGAACACAATGTTCGACAAATCGCGATTAAAATTCTCGGTAGCCCAGGCCCTTCGTTTTTCTATATGGGCTTCGGAAAGAAGGGGTTTTGATATGGTAGCACGGTATTCTACGTTTGCCTCGCGTAAACGCTCTGTGATTATATTGATGTTGATGTGAATTCCCTTTTTTGCCAGTTGAGCCCTCGCCTCGCGCAGTCATAAAGCAAGGATAAGCTAAAAAAAAAAAACTGTAGTATCACTCTATCTTCCTTCTTTGGGGATGCTTTCTTCACCCCTCGTCTAGGAAGGTCGTCGACAGTTTTTGGCTCCAAATACCAGTTTACCCACTTTACAACGAACTTCTTAGATTTTTAATTGCCTTTGCAGTAACTACATACGTCAACTTTGGTCCTTTTGGATGTGTGCAAAGAAAGACTGTTTCATACCGTTTCGCGTACTTTGAACTCATTTTGAATAAGTTGAGCGCACTGTGACGTTTCAAGCGACACTGAAATGAACTAGTATTGGCGTCGTAGAAAGAAAGAGAGAGAGAAGTATCTTTTATCTTGTTTGAAAAAGGGCAGTTCCTTTCTTGTTGAACATACTGTAAATAACAACTCTTTATCTTCAATACTTTCAGAAATAAATATAATTATATGTTATTAATATAATACAATCTGCATCTAAATTGAAAATTGGATGTAATCAATTATAATTATGGTGAATTCATAAAAATATTACATACTTATGCAAAATAGCAAAATTTCTGAAAATTAATTTTAAATTGAAAAACATAAAATCGATGCATGTAAATTTTTTTCAATTTAGTTTTTTTATTGGCTTAATTAATCCCTTACATCAAGTAGAAGGCCTATTTTTAGAGTTCAGGATAATCTCCTATATAACTATGAAGACTAAGTTAGCTAGCTGAAGGTTTATTTGGTTTGATGTGATAGTTAAGGAAAAATAGCTATTAAAACAACCTCTATGATTCTTAAGTCTATCCTACTTATTTACTTATAGTACATTTTGTTACTTAATTTATGTGAAATTATTTTGCAAAAAAAATTCAATTTTGACAAGCTTCATAAAACGTATGAGATAATCTTAAGATTTTTATTATATTACGTTGGTAAGAAAGATTTCCGACACTTTTTTTTCGATTAAAATATTTTCTCTAATAAAGAAGTTCGAGAACATTCGAGAGTAGTAAATGCAATACCGGTCTAGAATCTTCCATGCCGCAGGGTATATAAGTAAGTCAATTTTCTGCGCAGACAGTATAAGCAAAGATGGATCGAAGTTACACTTCGAGCGATCGCATATTACGAGTTCTTGCAAGGGCATTCTGCTGGAGCCACAGCCGCTAATATGTGCAGGGCGTTCAAGGCTAACGTAGTTTATCGTTCAACGGTCTCCCGTTGGTATCGGCATTTCCGTTCGGGCGATACATCTTTTGAAGACGAACCTAGGTCCGGCAGGAAATCAACTGTCGATGATGAAGAGCTGCGAGCACTTATAAAGACAAAGACTAATACGTCGTCACGAGAATTAGCCAACAAACTCGGATGTAGTCATGCCACGATCCTTCAACATTTACAAGAGCTGGGATATAAGAAAGTTATTTCGTCTTGCATACCGCACGATCTCAGCGAATCAAACAAAGTGACACGCATGTCCATTTTTCTTTCACTCCTGCATCGTCCGCACAGAAAGGATTTCCTTCAAGAAATAGTCACTGGAGATGAAAGCTGGGTGCTCTATGTTTACCACACAAGCAAGCGAGAGTTGGGGAAGAACCAGAACCGACCTCTAAGCTGCCTAGTGAAATGAAGAGAGTTTTACTCTGTTGTTGGTGGTACTCTGAGGGCATGCTTTATTACGAACTTCTGCGGATCCAACACCCAACAAATGCAGAGACTTACTCTGCACAACTGCAAAAGCTGGCTTGAATTATTAAACAAAAAAGGCATAAACGTTTCCAAGTTCGGCTTCTCCACGACAGTGCTCGACCCATGTAGCTAAGATGACACAAGAATCAATTTCGCAGCTAGGGTGGGAAGTTCTACCACACCCACCGCATTCATCAGACTTAGCACCTACCGAGTACCATCTGTTTGGAGCTTTGAAAAGTTATTAACAGGATAAAAAAATTTATGATCTCGCGGATCTTAAAGATACATTGGACAAATTTTTTAATTCACGATCAAAAAAATTCTGGACTGAGGGCGTGCAAAGTTGGTGTCGCTATCCTAGCCTTATCCTAATAGAGGAAGAGTAAAATATTGTAAATTACTTACCTCTCGAATATATTCGTTAGTTCTTACAGCAAAATTATCGGTATACAAAATTAAAACAAATTCATGGAGGAAATATATTTTTTTTTTATTTTTTTTAATGTTATATTTTGTCTAGTTTTTTTTTTTTTTGGAGTGGGGAAATGCTTTATGCACCATAGGTGTCCGAAGACACCCGTGTGCCGGACTTCCCAGCCTACCGGCTAAACCCCCACTCCCCGTCCGCAGGAGCTCCACCCTGGAACCGTCTGTTGGACATTATTTCAGGGTGGAGTCCTATTTAGTCGCCCCCGCCATGGGGTCTTTTTTCTCCACTCACCGGGCGTCATTCGATCTACCCCAGCAGGCTCTCGCTGCTGACGTCCCTTTCTTTCTGGCGCAGGATCGCTCTCACGAAAAGAGCGACCCTTCGCTAGAGATCCTCCCCCTACAGCATAACCTCGACTATATTGTCCCGGGTTATGCTGCCAGCCGCACTCTCCAACTCCTCCCTCTCCGCTCTCCATCTCATAACAAAGAAAAGAATGTGTGGAGAGCGGAGGCCGACGGGGAGTCGCAGTAAATGCAGCACGGGCTCGGTGTCTTCCATATACGGTGAAGGTAGGCCCGAAAGTGCCCCGTCAGAATTTGTGTGAGGTAGTAATCCACCTCACCATGCTGACGGTTTAACCAAGTGTCCAGCTGGGGGATAGCTCGAGCTGTCCACTGGCCCCGCGACACCCCATCCCATCGTGTCCACTACGGCCTCTTTGCTCCCTAAAACGTCTTTCTCCTCGTGGACGAACTGTCGCTCCTTGGCTAGAAGATCAATGGGTATGACCCCCGCGACCACTAAAACCACTGGTTCCGAGACCGTTCGATAGGAGCTCGCGATGCGAAGCGCCGCTGGACTACCGCCATGCGTTTGCGATACTTCTCATACCGCATTGCGTCGGCCCAGACTTCCGCACCGTACAGCATAACGGCCTTGGCTGTGCGGAGCAGCAGACGACTTTTGCAGGTTCTCGGCCCCCAATGTTGGCCATAAGCCTGCTCAGCGCCGCTGTCACCGCGGCCGCCTGGCTCTTAATTTCGTCCCAGAAGGTGAGCCTACAATCAAGGCTCACCCCCAGGTACTTGACTGTCGGCTTCGTCTGGATCGTCATGTCTCCTACCCGCATTCCTATCAGTAGCGGAATGCGCTTTTTTGTCAGAAGGACGATCTCGGTCTTGGCCAGGGCCAGCTCCAGCCCGTGATCGCTTAGCCAAGGACCCACCCGACGCATCACCTGGCTGAACCTCATTTGAGCTGCTTCGACATTTCTGGCGGTGATGACCGCCGCAATGTCGTCAGCATACCCAACCAGGAAAAACCCTTCTTGCATCTCCATACCCGTCATATGTATAATTCCATATGTCTGGCCCCAGTATAGATCCCTGGGCCGCCCCTGCCAAGAGAGCCTTCGTTTCCGGACCATCTTCCGTTTCGTAGGTGAGGGTGCGATCCTTCAAATAATCGCCCATCATCCGCAGGAGATACTGGGGGACCCTGAAATCCCGTTCTAGCGTATCCCCCCACCTCACCGAGTTAAAGGCGTTGCGCACATCCAGAGTGACCAGCAGGCACACCAGACGGGAATAATGATTCCCGCATTCGGTGGCCCTGGCCGCGTCGACTAACTCCTGGGTAGCGTGAACCGTCGACCTCCTTTTCCGAAAGCCATACTGTCTTTCGGAAAGATCCCCAGCGGCCACAACCGCCACATGGAGACAAGGCTTCAGGAGCTTGCCGACCGTGTCGAGCATACACAGCAGTCTGTGCGACCCAGGGGACCCTGCCGGTCCCTTGCCCTTGCTGATCAGCACAAGCTTCGCTGCCCTCCAGCGAGACCGAAAGATTCCCGCCTTCAGGCAGGCGTTGTACATGTCCAGAAAGAGCTCTGGATGGCTTGCCGTCAACGCCTTTAGCACCTCCGCTGGAAGCCCGTCAGGCCCCGGCGCCTTCTGTTTTGAAGACCTTGCGAGGCCCTCGTGAGCTCCTCTGTTATGGCAGGCGAGGTAAAAATTTAAAAAAATAATTTAGAGGAAGTAGGCGTTTGTAAAATAAAAGAAAATTCAGTCTGTCTGAATTAATTTTAAAGAAAGTAACATTATCCTTTTAAAAGAAGTAAATTTGTAATAAATTAAATAAAAAAGAATCAAAAGGCTAAAATTTTATTTATTGGGTATTAACTTCACTTCACTATCACCCATAAACTGTTGACCCCGACAAGGAACTAATAAGAAGCAAACAGCCACGAAACATCTATTTACAACCACAAATAGCCTATCAGGCTCCGAAACAGATTATCGTCGAACAATATTGTTACAAAGAATATACAACCACAAAGACTAATATGGAAAAGCCATCCACATCTTCAAAGATCAGTACCAGCGGAAGTATTAAAAAGAAAAAAGATGCATATAGGATCCGGGACATGTTGCTAAGGCAGTGTGCTAATCACACATATGTATACGTAGGAAATGGAAAATTTACTCTCAAGAAGTAGATTGAAGCCTTCCTCACTTCCAACTAGCAGCAACCTTTTGAACATTTTGGAATATTTGCAACAAAATCATATAGAGACCACTTCATTATTCCCTGTTTTCTTTTCCAACAGGCGGACGGTCGTAACGTTAAAGGTCCATTTTCAGCTTCAGGTACAAGAGCACCTCCCAAGTACATTTTCAGCTTCAGGTACAAGAGCACCAAGTACTCATCATATCAACAGCCTCTTCTGACAGTGTCTCAATAACAACATCTAAACAGCATTCCTGCCACCCCGACAATAGGATACTAATCATCCTCTTCCGCAACCAATTACAATCAACTAACTTCTTCTAATCTACAATCAACTTATTCAACCAATCAATTGTCAAACAACATTCAAATCGCAAATCAACTTAACATTAACAACTAAATGAAACTAGGATATTAAGATTAATTATCCCTTTAATTGGTTTCAATTATTACAGCTGCAAATCTATCTATAAATAATTTCTTTTTCACGTTGACTACAAACCAACATCCTTTTGTGCTATAGCCCATCGAGCTAACAATCAACAACCGACCAGCTTATTTTTTTTTTGTATCTCGTTGTACTGGGAGGAGGGTGATGTTTAAAAAATAATTTAGAGGAAGTAGGTGTTTGTAAAACAAAAGAAAATTCAGTCAGTCAGGAATTAATTTTAAAGAAAGTAACATTATCTTTTTAAAAGAAGTAAATTTGTAATAAATTGAATAAAAAAGAATCAAAAGACTAAAATTTTATTTATTGGGTATTAACTTCACTTCACTTTTACCCATACCTCCATTGTGAAAGGAGGAGCCTCGAGTTCCCCGCCAGCCACGCGGTTGGGTCCCAACTGGTGGGTGGAGAAAAGGGCATCCACAATGGTTCGGATCGTATCCGCATCGAGGGGAGCGTTCGGTGAGAACGCCCCAATTTGCGGAGACCGATCCTATACCCCAACCCCCAAGGATCCTCATTGAAATCCTTGCCCAGCCGCTTCCAACATCGGCGCTTACTCATCTTGATGGCCCTACGAAGGTCTCTCTTCGCCGCCTTGTGTTCGGCAGATTTACGGCCTGCGTCGGGATCGCGTCGATCGGCTCGCTGAGCCAACCGCCTGAGACGGAGATATACCCGCCTCAACTCCGCGATCTCATCCGTCCACCAATACGCCGGGTGTCGCCCCTCCCAATATCCCTTTCTCCTTGGCACGGCTTCTCGGCAAGCCCGGTGGACTAGACTCATCGTTGAATCCACCACCAGTTTGGCTCGCTCTAGAGGCGGCAATCCTTGCGGGATCCCATCAATGATTTGCCGGCCGCGTGTGATGGCTAGAGACATCTTTACCTTTAACCTTACCTGTTTACCTGTTTACCTTTATACCCTAAATTTCCCTCGATTTATGAAATTTTAGTTTATAAAAAAAGCCGTGGAGATAAAAAATTTTCCGAGAGCCTAGAACTAGCACTGACTTACACGCTAAGATCATATTGCGGTGCCTGCGGCGCAGCGCCCTTCTCATCTTGGCGCCCCAAGCGGCCGCTTGTTCCGCTTATGCCTAGAACCGGCCCTGCATCCACACATTATTACGAGCTCGACTTGCACTTCACCTCGCACTAATTTGTTTTCTAGCTTTGGCATTCCCTTTCTAGTTGATTTTACCGTGCCACACATTCCTGTGTCGCGACCATGCAAAAATTCTGCCAAACTAGGAGATGTGTACCAGTTGTCTAGATACACAACATGACCCTTATAAAAATAAGGTTGTAAGAAGTGAGCGACTATATCACCAGTAACACCCAAGCCCAATATGAATCCAGTCTCGCAGTCTACTAACTCAAAAAGCTTGATGCCAAAACGATTTCTCTTCAAGGGAATATATTGCTTGAATCGAAGCCTACCTTTCCATAATAACAGAGAGATTTTGCCTGGAATAAGAACTGCTGAGAATTTACTTTGTAGGTGGTCTATTACTGACTTTATTTTCACTAAAGGATGATATACGATTTCTGAGTCATCTTCGTTATCGTGAAAATGTAAACAACGCAGAATTTGAATATATCTATCGCGAGATATTATCTGATTAAAAATTGGAGTGTGCAGCAAATGATCTGTAGACCAATAACTTTTCAAATCGCTTTTCTAAACATAGCCCATTAGAATCGAAAGACCGAGAACATTTTCAAACTCAGCTTTTGTGAGAAGACACCAAGCTTTTACATGAGAAGTCTGAACTCGACGATGTTGAGTTTCATAACGATTCGTCTCCTCTATAATCCTTTCAAGCATAGAAGAATCATAAATATAATTGAAATAATCAATTGGCCTATTCCGCAATATAGACATATTTATTTTGGAGCGACCTTCGAAGTCTTTGATCGATGAATAAAAATTTGCATTCTCAAAAATTTGGCTTCCGCCATAATCGTCGTCTCCCAAATCAATATAACCAATTTTTTCAATCTTTGAATCTCGTACCTCTGGTTCAGACTCACCACTACTCCAAGCTTGATTTTGAGCCATTTTACCAAGATAAGAATCGGTCTTTCACTCACAAGGCTCGATTGCGTCTAATAAATTCTGTCGTGTGGAGAGCACACCCAATTTTTCACCCAACACATCGGGCCCTGCAGATTGAGTCGCCTGGCCGCATTAACCCACGGGCAGGTATTAACAATAATTTCAATTTTTGACCTAGAATTCACCTTGCAGATGAGTTTCGCGATTCGTGGTACTATATTTTTCGTAATCAGTACATAAAAAAAGGTAGGCATGCCAACTTCCAGGGCTAAATAGCACAAAAATTTGACATTGAAAACGCGATACAAGAATTTGGTTTCCCTCCAGGGTTGAGTTGACTTCTTGAAAATATTCGTAGTTTTCTTCGTATTTCGATGAAGTGAGCTCTGCTAGGACAATCGAGATCCGTAGCTTTATGTTCTCCATTGCAGTTGCACATTTGACGGTGTTCTCTGAGGTACAATTTTTTGTGGGGTATTGTCCAACACAAACTACACAAAATGATTTGACGTTGCAGTGTTGGGAGTGAAGGCCGAACATTTGACAATTATAACATTGCGTGAAATATTTTACGTTTTTCTTATGATAATCCCAATGTATAATTGCGTTGGATATTGTTTTAATTTTACTCAGTTTTATTGTTCCTTTTTTTAAATAGATCAGGTAGTTGGTGGTGGCGTTGTTTTTGGTGATTTTATAGTTAACCCATTAATGCGCAAAACGAGGATTTTGTGCACGCAAGTTCAATTATACGATTCGAATAGAAAATTGGGGCCAATTCCCTCCAAATTCGTATATAAGGGGTTTTTGGGGGTGCTTTTTCAGAATCTGGCATTTGTTTTGCATAAAAACTTCAAAAACCCTATTATTTTTTGGGTTTCTTCAAAAAAGTGCCGATTTTTTTTTGTCATTTTTCGTCTCAGAGTCGATTATCTTGTCGTTGCTGCTATTGAATGTCACATAACTACCAGAAATCGCGGTTTGAATGTCTACACTTTCTCAAACCATAGTTTTGAATTTTTTTTTTGCTTTGGTTTTTGCAAAATGGCCATTTTGTACAGCAATGTAATAAAAAATTCCGCAATTTTTTTATACGAAAAGGATCAACTTTACAAAAAAAATTATATGACAAAAAGTGCTTATAATTAGCCAGGGAAAACATGTAAATTTTTTCAGAATTGTTTGGACTATTTTTGGTTTTTTGGATTTGGGCAATTTTTGAAAAATCTATCTATATCTCTAACGATCATTGCAAGGAGGAAGAACTGGATTTCCCCAAGGTAGATCCTTAAGAGCGAATCTGACAAATTTTCTTTGCACAGATTCGACGCAGTATATAGCAGCAATAGGGCGACCAAACTTGACTCGCGTATTCGAAAATTGGTCTAACAAAAGAAAAGTAAAGCTGTTTTAAGGGGTTAGGTGGGTTTCAGCGGTTCAAAAAAAGGATATTTTTACAATTTTTTTTTTAATATATAGAATCATATAAATTATTTAATAAATTCAGCATATCAAAGATACATGTTTAAACAGTATTTTGTGAAATTTTTATTTAAAAATTCTGAAAACTCAGCCGTTGGTACCTCATCTCCCTTGACGTTTAAAAAAAAAATTCTTTTGCCGTGGACAGCATAACTCATTATTGGTTCATCTAAAATCAAAAAACCAAAAATATTTCGTTAGTACATGAATAAATCTCGTTAATGAACGAAGCAAAAAAAAAAAAAAAAAAAAAAAATTGGAATTTTTGACAGACTTTGAACAAAAAAACACATTTTTTGGTAAAATTTTCGCCATGTATTGGCTCGAAAAAATTAGTTATAATAAAAAAAAAAAAAATCCTTCGTTCATTAACTAGATAATGTTATTTCAAAGATGTGTGCAAAATTTGAACAAAATCGCTTCATAACTTTTCGAGAAATCATGTCCACCGACTTAAAAAATTGAGTTTTGAGATAAACGCGTTTAAAGTTTAAAGCGCTGCACTGACGTGGCCTGATGGGCGGAACTTCCGAAGGGTGTATCTCTTAGAATTTTACTCGGATCGATTTGAAATTTTAGGAGAATATTTTAAACATATTGTACTATGTAATAAGACAAAAAAAAATTCGATTTTTTGAAATTCTCAAACCCACCTAACCCCTTAAGACAGTCCTATTGGAAAATTCACGGGACCATCTTTTGATGAATCCCAGCATTAAGAATATTTTCATGTCGTCTGCGTAGATTAAGATTTTACAGATTTTAAGGAGTTGTGAGATGTCATCAATATATAAAATATGTAAAAAGAAGTGAATCTAAATGGCTACCCTGCGGGACAGTTGACGTAGCTGATATCTTGTTCGAGGTAGAGCGACGAAAAGAAACTTGTCCTGTCGAGTAAGTAAGAACGAATCCGGTTAATAACCAGAAGTGGAAAGCCTAGACTTACTAATTTAAGGATTATTGCGGAATGAGAAAGCTTATCGAAAGCCTTGCTAAAGTCAGTGTAGATGCAGTATGTTTGCAAACCATTTTGAAAGCCTTCGGTAACAAAGGTAACCAGTTCGAGGATATTCCTAGAAGTAGACCGCCCCGGGAGAAAACCTTGCTGGTTTGTTGAGATGAGGCGCTTGCAGACAGTTTAAAATTGTGAGTGTGCAACTGACTCAAAAAGTTATGGAATACATGAGAGTTTCGCAATAGACCTGTAGTTACATACCTCATTTTTTTACCCTTTTTATGAATAGGAATGATGAGGGAGTTCTTCCAGAGCACAGGAAATTTTCCAGTCTTAAGAGACTTTTGAAAAATTAATGTTAAAGACATGACTAATTCATTAGAAGAAGCCTTAAGAATAGCTGGCGGAATACCATCGGGTCCTGATGTAAAATCAAGAGGGAGGTCATTAATATGCTTGAGGACATCATTAGGAGTAATACAAACGGATAAATTAACAGGAATAGGATTTTTGTTTAAGTGGTTAAAATTGTTAAGATCGCGTTTAAATTCAGGTGAGAATGATTTTTCGAAAAAGACGCAAACATATCCCATATTGCAGATGGAGTGTCACTAGAAACTCCTTCATATTGCATATTAGCAAGGTAGTCGTCCACTTTTCTTTTAGAGTTAATAAAATTATAAAATGCGCGCGGATTGTTGTAGAATTCAGTTGCCATTCGTTTTACGTAATCGTTATATAACTGAATGGAATATTCCTGAAAGTTATTATAATATTTAACAAATTCATCGTTCGAAAAGTTATTCCTATCCAAAAGATATGCCTTCCACAAGTTATTCTTCCTATTTCTAAGACTCCGAAGATCGTTTTTGAACCAGGCAGGTGATGAAGTAAGGGAGCGCTGCTGTTCGTAAGCGACGCAAGATTCAAAAATGTTGAAGAGTAAGGTGTAGAACGTGGACAAGGCATTGTCAATGTTATCATCAGATAAAAGTGTAGTGAAGTCAATGGAAGATATTCTTCTAGAAAGTTTGTCCATATCCGCCTTCCTGAAATTGTAAGCTTAGTCGCTAATATTAACAAGCTCAAGCTGTTGACCCCTATCATTCTATATGGAACTTATCTGACTGAGACCGAAAGAGAAAACCGATCCCAGAAATGAGGACTCTTTAGTATTTAATTTATTAAATGGATGGCAACCATCGTCCGCAGAATTGGCTACCCATTGAACGTTGGGTAAATTAAAATCAATCAATAAAAGGAGATCCTCGTCTGAGTTATTAATGAATTCCAATCTAACATATCATACACACTATATTCGTCCCTGTCAAGGGTATTGATTAGATCACGAATAATAAACACATAATAAATAAAGAATTTCTGGCTAATGTTACTTTGAGAGTAATTAGCTCAATGTCAGAAGAAGCAGATAGGTCGGGTGGTGAAACTAAGCTGAAATTGAGGTGAGTTTTGTAAGCTACGAGAACTCCTTCTCCTCGCGCCTCCAATCAGTAAACCTATCCCTACGAAATACTTGATAGGATGAATCAAAAATCTCAGCATCCCGAAGACCGTGATGTAACCACGTTTCAGTTAACGCGATAATGTCGAAATTACTAGTGCTGGACGACTGGTAAAGAGTCCTAGTCTTGGTCCTGATACCTCACCCGAGGGCCAAAAAGAAGAATTTAGCAAAGTCGGAGCCAATTCCTCAGGCACATCCCTAAATATACAGTAGGTGATCAATGAATTAAAAACACTTGAAAATTTTAACACATTTTCAATTTATTATGATGTATTTCTGATGAAGTTTGATGAAAAGATTTTTGCATAAATCAAGTAATGGAA
Organism: Dysmachus trigonus; assembly: GCA_949715965.1. Lineage (NCBI taxonomy): Eukaryota > Metazoa > Arthropoda > Insecta > Diptera > Asilidae > Dysmachus > Dysmachus trigonus. Next base: position 40,546,444 of record OX454322.1, on the reverse strand, counting down.
TCTCCCACATTGGTTTAGGTAGGTAAATTTCATAATATCCTTCCTAGAATGGGTAAAAAAGAGGTATAAAAAGGGCAATTTCAGCTAAAGTGCAGTCATTTGCATTAAGGGGTTATACCCCTGACAGACTGCAACGAAATTTAGAATTTCGAGCTTTCTAAATTTCAAAATAATCATATTGCTTTGAAATTAAAATGTCAACATGTTTTTCGATGGAATATTCGTTTGAGTTTTCATTTCAATTGCAAGGCAATATGATAATTTTGAAATTGAGAACGCTCAAAATTCTAAATCTCATTGCAATCTGTCCAGGGTATTAGGTGGGTTTCAGAGGTTCAAAAAAAAGGTATTTTTACAATTTTTTTTTAATATATAGAATCATATATTTTATTTAAACAATTCAGCATATCAAAGATACATATTTAAACAGTATTTTGTCAAATTTTTATTTAAAAATTCCGAAAACTCAGCCGTTGGTACCTCATCTCCTTTGACGTCTCAAAAAAAAAATGCTTTTGCCGTGGACAGCATAACTCATTATTGGTTCATCTCAAATCAAAAAACCAAAAATATTTCGTTAGTACATAGATAAATCTCGATATTGAACGAAGCAAAAAAAAATTAAAATTTGAATTTTTGACAGGCTTTGAACAAAAAAACACATTTTTTGGTCAAATTTTCGCCATGTATTGGCTCGAAAAAATTAGTTGTAATAAAAAAAAAGTCCTTCGTTCAATAACTAGATAGTGTTATTTCAAAGATGTGTGCAAAATTTGAAGAAATCGCTTCATAACTTTTCGAGAAATCATGTCCACCGACTTAAAAAATTGAGTTTTGAGATAAACGCGTTTTAAGTTTAAAGCGCTGCACTGACGTGGCCTGATGGGCGGAACTTTCGAAGGGTCTATCTCTTAGAATTTTACTGGGATCGATTTGAAATTTTAGGAGAATATTTTAAACATATTGTACTATTTAATAAGACAGAGCAGAAGGAAAACCGCTGCCAGAACTGACCGGGAAATTATTCGGAAAAGTGCACAACAACGCAGGGTACCAGTACGCGTACTCACTAGAAAGCTAAATGAGCAGGCAGTAAATATATCAGCGGTGACAGAAGAAGATTTTATGAGGTATGTCTAAAATGTAGGCGACCTGCAAAGAAGCCGAAATTAACGGAAAAAATGAAGAAAAAGCGATTAATTTGGGCAAAACTTCATATAAATTTAACCATCGATGATTGCAAAAAAGTAATTAAAAACTGGAACATTAGGGTTGCGTTGACCCGTATGTTTGTCAAAAATATCTATTTTTTACTTTTTCTTTTAAATTCAGGTCATATTTAGTGACGAATGTCGCTCAGAGGCTGTCACGGAAGCAGCTCATTTTTTTAGAAGGAGACCCAATGAACGTTTTAACCCATTAACGCCCAAGCGACTATTTTTGAGTCGATTTGAAATTCACTTGACAGAACCGATCAAATATCGAAAGTGGTATATCAAAATATGGTTTTTGCTTAAAATTGTCCGCTCTTCATAATCTGCCACCATAATTTTAATATTACGCACTCTAAAATTACTGTGGCGGCTCAAAGATGGCGCAAATATTGCAAATATTTCTTTATTGAATTGCTTAGTAATATCGAAAATTAAACTTTAAATTCTGCACTAGAATATTTCAATCGATTTTTAGGATACTTATTTGGAAAATTTAGACTTTTTCAAATGCATAAAGTTGGATGAATGCTGTTTATATCTTAAAAATCGATTGACATATTCTAGTGCAGAATTTAAAGTTTGATCTTCGATATTACCAAGCAATTCAATAAAGAAATATTTGCAATATTTGCGCCATTTTTGAGCCGCCATAGTAAATTTTGAGTGCGTAATATTAAAATTCTGGTTGCAGATTATGAAAGAGCAAACAATTTTAACCAAAAAACCATATTTTGATATACCACTTTCGATATTTGATCGGTTCTGTCAAGTGAATTCCAAATCGACTCAAAAATGGTCGCTTGGGCGTTAATGGGTTAAAGAAGATTGCCTCACAAGAACGGTAAAACATCCACCAGTAACAATAATTTGGAGTTGCATTACCTCAGAAGACCCCGGTTCTATTTAATTCGTCGAAGGAACGTTACGCTCCGAACAATATAAACGTGTCCTGGAAACAGTCCTTCTTCCTTATATGGACTCCCTGGGTTCCAGAAGGTCTCCCTACACATTTATGCAGGATGGGGCACCATGCCATACAGCAAGATCTGTGAATAACTCTTTCAGTTTGAAAAATATTTATGTTCTTCTTTGGTCGTGCAATTCCCCTGATCTCAATTCCATTGAGAATTGTTGGACCTTTCTAAAATGTAAAGTATACTCGAGGTCAATAATACAATACAAATTTTGAGAAATAATATCGAAGATATATGGAATAACGATCATTGCATGATTGCGATTTTGGCCGGCACAACCATTCAGCATCATTACCAATATAATTTTTAATATAATCCAGCACAGAGGTGCCCACCTCATTGGGAACTTTGTTACCCACTCCTTCAAAATCAGAGTAGAATACTGATTTACCAGTTTTCAGATTATAAATGCAAAACTCATGCAGCCACAGCTGTCGTAGATAAAAAATTTCCTGCACCGGAGGTAGGAAGAGGTAAATTTTACATATAATCATATGCAATCCCATACACCCTTGGATCATCCTTATACTTATCTTTAATTCCAAATTTAATGAATTTAGTAACTTCGTCATACGTTTTCACATTTTCTAGTTTAAATGCTTAACCATAAGAATAGATGAAAGTTTTGATGGAATTGGAGTCTAAAGGCTCTTTTACGCCAGAGCAACATCGTGCTACAGTGCGGAATGCTACAAATTGAAGCATGCGTCTCCTTGTTGCATGCTACGATCGCCAACATCATGCTGCCGATGTAGCATGCGGTAGTCTATTTTACGCCGATGCAACACCGTGCCTAGATGATTTTCAAAGCATCGTGCTATTTTTGGAGTGTTTTTGGTCTACTTACTCGATTGATCGAGGAGATAGACACCGTAGAATATGGCTGATCAAGCAACTTTCTATAATCTTCAATGAAGTCTAAATATTTTTCATGACTCCACTCCATGACCGATAATCTTTAATTCAATTCAATTTCTTGGTGTGATTTCGCCAAAATCGTTACTTTCCAAAACAAGTACAAACAAAACATAACCTAGAAACTATTTCGACGCACCAAAAATGTCGCATCGTGTTCGGATACAAGCTGCGACAGTCTGCCTCATGACGCAAGCTGTTGCCATGCCGCACGATTCTTGCCACAATGTGCGACATTTTTAATATTGTAGCATGCGGCCTTGTGGCATGCCGCAATGCCGCAAAGTGTTGCCCCGGTGTAAAAGGGCCCTAATAATTCCTAATGTATGTAAGTATTACATTGCAGTCATAGATCATTCAACAGAATGACGCTGCGTGCCAGCCAATCTTGCAACGATCGATCTTCTGCGAGCTAAGAATAAATTTAATAATCGCGTAATCAGCAGTTTTGGAAATATGCCATGGTCACTGCGCAGCTGCGATTTGACGCCGTTGGACTGGGAGTAGTCATGTTATTCGAAGTGGCCATACATTTGTGATTATTTATGAAAACGGTGTAATATAAGATGAAGCGATCGAAATTTGAAAGCCGTTACGAATAATTTTTGTTCGAAGGCCTTAGGTTAATCGCCAATTTCAAAATGTAAGAAAAAACCCTATACAGTGTTACCCATCTAAGCACCTTTAGACCCATTTTAAAGGTATTTACACTAGTGATCAAAAAAAAGTGAGCACAGCAAAATATTCAATAAATTGGTGTAATAAGGGTGGTAAAACATAACCAGAGTGAAAAAATTTTAACAAAAGTATATTTTAAAGTATTTCACAAATCACAGCAATCAATATACAGTAAAAAGTTGCTTATATTTACTAATAAGGGATGTTTCTTCCTTTGTTTTGCAAAACCTCCTCTAACCTCCTCGGCATGGACATTGCTAAGTTTTCAATTAGTGATGATGGAATTTCATTCCAAGCGGTTTGTACTGCTTGCCAAAGTTCATTAATGTTGTTTATGGGATTCTTGTGGATTTCTCGATCAATGTGGTCCCACAAACTCTCAATAGGGTTCAAATCCGGACTCTGAGCAGGCAGACTGATCCATTATTTGAATATTTTTTTCTTCGAACCAGGTCTTCGTATTCCGGGCAGTATGTCATGCAGCATTGTCCTGCTGGAAGACGTATTGACTTCTGAGATCGCTCAAAGTGGGAATCAAGCCCTCCTTTAAGGATATTTATGTAAATATCCGTTTTTATTTTTACACCTTGATTAATTTTTACGAGTTTTGTAATGGGCGCTGCTTAAGCCACTCAAGCTAAATGCATGGCGGTGACCTCAGCCTTAGTGCATCAAAAAAGGAAACCGCTGCAAACAAACAGTGGCTCCTTCCTGCCCAGCGCGCGATCCGGCTGACAGCCGTCAGTCGGCCATCGACGCTCTACTCGACATAATCACCCGAAGTGAAGTCTTATTAGCGTAGGAAGCCAGGTTCAGGTAAGGAAAAAAATATATAATTTGAGTTTCACTGTAAATCCGAGTGCGGAGACTCACCCTCCTAACTTCTCCAGCAAGAAAAAAAAAAAAATTTTATTAAAAATACAAAAAAATAAGTCGCCCAGCGGAGTCGCCTGCCTAACGGAGCGCCCACGCGGTTGTGCTGCCCCACATACGGAGCCCTGGAAATAGGACCATTCGGGGGCGCAAGTTTCGTGTTTTTCCTGCCACAACCCCCCCCCAGCTACTGCTGTGCATCGCCAGGACCGCTAATCTAGCGGAACCACCACGGGCGGTGGAGAATTTAACACGTGCCTTTCCAGTGATCTACTCATCGCGGTTGGCGTTTGGGAAAAGTTCCTGATTCTTTTGTGAGTCACCCTGGATGATCACCTCCGTGATACGTTCGCAACATCCCTCCTCCGCCCTCGGGGTCTGCATCTCGCCAGGCGGTGATCCGAAGGTTTTCTTTTCTTTTTGAATTGGGCGCATTGACGAAGTCACTCGGAACCGAAGGAAGCTGAGCCCTGGCTTACATCTCGTCTCACCCCCCTTCCAGGATGTCACCAGTGTAGCCGCATCACTTTTTTAAGCCTGTTATTATTATTAATGTCTTGTAATTAACGTGACTCCGAACCAGACCCCACTAACGGATTTGCGATCGGCGGGTCGGTGATTCCCCCCAAGGACCCCCTTCCCGACAGGCCTATGCCCGAAGTTCTACAATTTATTTTGAGTTTTACAACAGGAATCCTCGGAAGATCGATCTCCTCAGGATCCAGGTACGTACCCTTTGAATGATCTGATTTTTTTTCTGTTTAAATATCTTATGCTGGGCTGTGGGAAGGTCGGGTGAAACGACCGACATACAAAAAAAAAAAAAAGAAAAAAAAAAAAAAAAAAAAAGAAAAAAAAAAGAAAAAAAAGGTCGAAGAACAAAACAAAAAGAAAAGGGGATTTTTTTTTCCTTGAACACAGGGGCAGATTAATTCATCCCCCTTGGGTGATACTCTGCTCACGGTGTAGTGTGATCTGGTTATGGACGTCATTTCCTTAATTTCAATAACAAGTTTGTGTATCCGTAGTTTAAAAAAACAAAATTTTTGAATTTTTTTCGAATAGCTTGCCCAATACTTGAATACAATATACTGTTACATAATTCCAGAATGGAGTAAATTTTTTTTGATAATTGATGGCTGACCCCTGATGTTTGATCCTGACCCCTCTACGCTCTGGTCCCCTCTCTTTCCCACCCCCATGGCGCGTGACCCATGTTTTTCACTCGGTGTGAGATCGGCGGTTCAAGACCCCACCCCCCCAATCCAACGAGCTAGGCCGTGCTAGCCAGCCCGACGCGCCCGAGCCCGACCATCTCACTGCCTCCCTCATTCTCTTCTTCTTAAAGAATTTTTTTTTCTGATGTTGTCTGGTCATAACCCAGGCCTAGGGGCACCTTTTTTTTCGAGACTACGCCCCTGACTGGGCCCTTCAGACGGGGACACATTACAAAAAAATGGCGCCCAACGTGGGGCCAGGAAATGTTCACAGATTTCCTCGTTTCAAGTTTTATTAAGCTAGTCCTGGTTCCACAAGGCCTACACGGCCGCAATTTACTAGCACCTTCGTTTCCCTAATGGAAGCAGACCTTCTTCCCCTCTTCCCTGCCTTTATCTCTGTGAGTTCTTCGTGGGCGGAGCAGCTAAGCTCACGGATATGCCAGATCGCACTTAAAGGCCCTTGCCTGTAAGTGTTGCGGTTATTCTAATTACTTAGTAATACCTAGCTCTTACCCTAGAAACAAATAGTTACGCTTTCGCTTGCATTGCCAGAGATCCAGTGACGCGGTGGTCTGATCACCCCACTGTGCCCGGTGATGCTTGAAACTACCATAGTCGCGGATGGTGGTGGAGTGCTGCCCATCGGTTACACAGAGATCAGTTAATCGAGGGCACGGCCCGGATAACTTGCCTGGTTTCCGAGGTGATAGATGAACCCCCTCCACGCAACTCTAAATACTCACAGATTAAAAAAAAAAAAAAAAAAAAAAATTTTTTTCTATCCTTAAACCGTCCCTCCTATTTTAGTATTTTTATATACCCCCTCTCCAGTATTTCAACCAAGCGAGAATCGGGATCAAAATCAGGTACAGCCATGTTAGATTCGTTTAGTCTTTTCATACATTTTGCAATTTTTTTTTGTCTCTCGAATTTTTTTTTTTCCCTGATAAAATTTAATTTTTTTTCCTGGGCTTGACTATTTTCCGAATATCAATACTATACTTTATTATTATCCGGCAATACCAACTTACTACTAAAACTCGTTTGGGACAGCCACATTCTTTGAGCTTTTCTCTCTATTAAAAAGAATTTTTTTTTGGTAATTACAACGTGGTTTCTCCTAAACGGGAAGGCAGCTGTTGTGTATGAATAGAGGGTGTGGTCACAAGCATATACCATGCCTATTAATCGGACACCGCCGCGCGATGAGTCGGGACCGTCGGCGGACGGATCGGCTCCCACTGGCGATCCAGGTCCATCCGGAATCGCAGTGCTAGGCAATGAAGACCGTCTCAACGAGTCGATAGATACATTACGCGCTGACTTGGAGAGTATCAAACGAAGTATCACTTCCCTTCAAGTAGGAACTAATAATACGAGACGCAACAACCGCCGAGGTCAGAGTGGCAATCAGAGAGGCAGTAGGACTGGCTTACGCAGCCAAGGGCCTATAGCTGAACCACACCAGTCTACGTCTAGAGACCCCCGAGCAGCGAGGCCTTCTGTTAGCAGAAGCGTTGAACTACCTCCAATGGATGGCTCAAGATCGACTTGGATGGCTCCTTCAGCCCCAAGCCTCATATCAGCTCACTCACCTTCGGTTCCCAATAGTAGTGACACCTCACATGGACCTTTTAATTCGCCAGGAAGGAATTCATCGACCTTCATACCTGCAAAGAAATCGGTCATAACCACCTGGAATTTTCACTTCACCGGAGACCCTCAGGGATTCGCAGTAGAAGATTTTTTATACCGCACTGAGTGCGTGGCTCAGTCTAATGGGGTGAGCGAAATAGAATTATGTTCGAATTTGCACTTCCTTCTCAAAGGAAAAGCGGAAAGCTGGTTTTGGTCCGTATTTAGAAAACAAAACCGTAACTTCGATTGGAATACTTTCAAGACGAGTCTTAATAATAGGTTCAAATCTCTCCAAACCAACCATATGGTTTTGCAGGCTCTTATGACCGCTAGACAGCAACCGGAAAAGTCATACAACGATTTTGAGCAGCGAGTATTGGGGTTGCAGTATAAATTATCTGCGCCATTGGCGGAATCTGAATTGATTAGCGTCATTAAGGATGGATTATCCCCTCGTCTCGCTCACCTAGTATACGTACAACCCGCAACTACGCTGAATGAACTTAGGACTTTCTGCATACAGGCCGAGCGATTGCAGGCTCATCAACGGACCTCCTATTCTCACAATGTGACAAAGGTTCATGAATTGGGATGTGAGTTACGGGGCGTGCAACCCATGTTAACTGAAGGATCGGTAGAAGCAATAAATCTTAAGGATAAAGAACCGCTTTACTGGAACTGTCGTCGTCAGGGACATTATTTCCAATTGTGCCCAGAGGAACAGAGACAGCTTTTCTGTTATAAATGCGGAACCCCAAACACCACTACACCGCGCTGTCTAAAATGTTCGGGAAACCGGGGAGCGGGTTCCACGCACACCGGACCGTGTCGCCCGAACTCTCGTCATCCGGCCATAATGGAAGAGACATCTCAAACCCCAACCCAACTTCAGTGAAAGTTCTTACACCTCCTACATTCACTTATCAAATACTGTCAACTAATCGTCAACCCCTAGATTTGTCAAGCAGTGGGTCTGTTGATAATTCAGATCCAGCCCCAGCTAGTCACGGAAGCGAAGTAGCTCCAAAGACCTCAGACAAGACCCCTTATTCATCTACTTTCCATCAAAGGTGGTTGAATTACCAGAGGATTCGTAAGCGCATTTTTAACTCGAGCCTAGGTAGCCAGCATTCATCGCACAAGTATAAAGCGCTTTTGCGAGTTCGTCGGCTCGCAAAAGAACGGAAACAACTGGTGAAACCGATTCTGTCAGCAGTGTTGAGCCTCCCAGGAGATGAACGACCTTATTTAAGAGTGCAGGTGAACGGTACGCCTATTCTAGGACTCTTAGATAGCGGTGCCAGTATTACTTGCCTGGGAAGAGGTTTTGAAAAAGTTTTGCAAGCCACGGGTCTAGCCCCAATAAAGCTTCAGAAGACCGTGCAAACAGCTGACGGCAGAAGGCAGTTGATTTCAGGTTTCATCAAAGCAACGATTACTTACCGTGGTCGCTCCAAATTAATAACCATTTATATTGTCCCGGACCTCTCACAAGAGCTATATTTGGGAATAGACTTTTGGCGTGAGTTCAGCCTAGCTCCACACCTCATCTCCGAACTATCCATCATGCCTAATCACGAGTCGGAAGAACAACACCATCTAAGTCCGGAGCAAAAGTATCTCTTAGACGAAACCGTAGCTAAGTTTCCGAATTATTCGATACATGGCTTAGGGAAAACACACCTTGAGGAACATGTTATTGATACTGGAAGTGCCTTACCCATTAAGCAAAGACATTACCCCGTCTCACCAGCAATCCAAAAACTTATGTACGACGAGTTGGACCGAATGCTGTCAATGGGAGTAATCGAAGAGTCAAACAGCCCCTGGAACTCTCCCGTCGTGCTGGTAAGGAAATCGGGGAAGAATCGCCTGTGTTTGGACTCTCGAAAGGTCAACTCAGTCACGGTAAAAGACGCCTACCCTTTACCGCACATAGACGGATTGCTGGGGAGACTTCAAGATACACGCTTTATTAGTGGCATAGACCTAAAGGATGCTTTTTGGCAAATACCGTTAGAAAAACATAGCCGTGAGAAAACTGCATTTACTGTGCCAGGGAGGCCACTCTACCAATTCACGGTAATGCCTTTTGGCCTATGTAATGCCCCGCAAAGAATGTGTCGCTTGATGGACAAGGTAATACCAGGTCACCTCAGAGAACATGTGTTTGTATATCTTGATGATCTACTGGTAGTATCAGCTGATTTCGACTCACACATCCAGATTTTGAATAAGGTAGCAGCCTGCTTAAGAGCCGCAGGCCTCACGATAAACGTCTCCAAAAGTAGATTCTGCGTTCGCGAGGTGCGCTATCTCGGGTTTATTGTTGGGGACGGAACCCTGAAAAAGGACCCCGAAAAGATAACGGCAATCGTCAATTTTCCGGAGCCAAAAACACCTAAACAGCTCCGCCGATTTCTAGGCATGACTGGTTGGTATCAGCGTTTCCTCCGCAATTATGCTGCAGAAGCTGCACCCCTTACTGACTGCTTAAAAAAATCGAAAACCTTCACATTGACTCCGGAAGCAGTGCAAGCATTCAATGCTCTAAAAATGGGACTAGCTGAAGCAACTGATCTATATACTCCCGACTATAAAAAACACTTTTATATTCAGTGCGACGCAAGTACCACCGGCGTCGGCAGTGTGTTGTTTCAGAAGGACGAAGAAGGTAGAGAACATCCGATCGCCTTCATGTCTAAGAAACTCAATACGACCCAAAGGAAATATAGTGTGACCGAGTTAGAGTGTTATGCAGCGTTGCTCAGTGTGCAGAAGTTCCGAGCATACGTGGAAGGGCATCCATTCACCATCATAACAGACCATGCTAGCCTCCGCTGGCTGATGAATCAGAGCGATCTCTCCGGCCGCCTCGCACGGTGGAGTCTCAAACTGCAAGGTTTTGACTTCACCATTGAACATCGCAAAGGAAGCCAGAGTGTCGTACCCGACGCACTCTCACGTATCCACATGGAAGAATTAAAAGATGCAGAACGTTTGCCCCTTGACATTGACCTAGACTCACCACACTTTACATCCGACGAATACCAGAAATTGAAGACTACCATCCAACAGAATAGCACACGCTTACCAGACCTGAAGATTTCCGAGGGCTATGTGTACGCTCGACGCGAGCCCCGTACTGGCGACCCAGCCAAGGATGAACCTTATTGGAGATTGTGGGTTCCCCGTGAGCTGACCCACGACTTAATAGTTGCTGCTCATGACCCACCACACATGAGCCACGGCGGCTTTCACAAAACTTTACATCGGCTACGTCAGAAATATTATTGGCCAGGCATGGTGGTTCAAACACGTAAATACGTTGATTCGTGCCCTACATGCAAAGAAACAAAAGTTAGTACCCAAGTGCAGAGACCACCGATGGGCGGTCCAATGCAGGTACACCGGCCGTTTCAGTTTTTATATGTCGATTTTATGGGCCCGTATCCCCGCACACCCCGAAAAAACACGTGTATATTGGTTGTATTAGACAATTTCAGTAAATTTGTTTTTTTGAAAGCCCTCAGAGCAGAGACAGCAGAATTGGCCACCCAGTACTTGGAGGATGAACTTTTTACCACCTTTGGAGTCCCTGAAACTATATTCACCGACAATGGAAAACAATTTACATCGCAGATCTTCCAGAAACTCATAGCCGATTATGGAATTAAACATTTGAAGACCGCCAAACATTCACCTCATCCAAACGCGTCAGAACGAGTTAACCGTTCTGTGCTATCAGCCCTCAGAGCATATCTTGAAGAGGACCAGAAACACTGGGATATCCACCTCCCAAAGATCGCCTGTGCCTTGCGTAGCTCTCACCATCAGTCAATCGATACGGAACCCTATTACACGGTATTTGGTCAACACATGGCTTTACATGGCACTGTCTACCCACTGTTGAAAAAATTAGGAAGCCTAACCGAAGGTTCAGCGATGGCCCTGCCAACGTGTGACAAGCTGAAATTAATCCGCAACAGAGTTCAAGCACGACTGCAGGAGGCTCACCTTCGCCATGAACGAAGCTACAATACGAGATGTAGAGAGGTAAAGTATGTAGCGGGCCAGGAAGTGTACCGACGGATATGGCCTTTGAGCAACATGCCACAAGGACTCAATGCCAAGTTGGCGAACAAGTATGCTAAAGGTCGCATAATTCGTGCCGTAGGAAACAGCCGTTACGAACTTGAAGACCTCGCCGGACGATCACTAGGAGTGTATCACGCGAAGGACCTACGTCAATAACGCCTTTTTTTCTGACATCTTCTTCACGGTGAGACCGCTCATAAGCTGCCAGCCTTGTAATGGGCGCTGCTTAAGCCACTCAAGCTAAATGCATGGCGGTGACCTCAGCCTTAGTGCATCAAAAAAGGAAACCGCTGCAAACAAACAGTGGCTCCTTCCTGCCCAGCGCGCGATCCGGCTGACAGCCGTCAGTCGGCCATCGACGCTCTACTCGACATAATCACCCGAAGTGAAGTCTTATTAGCGTAGGAAGCCAGGTTCAGGTAAGGAAAAAAATATATAATTTGAGTTTCACTGTAAATCCGAGTGCGGAGACTCACCCTCCTAACTTCTCCAGCAAGAAAAAAAAAACAATTTTATTAAAAATACAAAAAAATAAGTCGCCCAGCGGAGTCGCCTGCCTAACGGAGCGCCCACGCGGTTGTGCTGCCCCACATACGGAGCCCTGGAAATAGGACCATTCGGGGGCGCAAGTTTCGTGTTTTTCCTGCCACAACCCCCCCCAGCTACTGCTGTGCATCGCCAGGACCGCTAATCTAGCGGAACCACCACGGGCGGTGGAGAATTTAACACGTGCCTTTCCAGTGATCTACTCATCGCGGTTGGCGTTTGGGAAAAGTTCCTGATTCTTTTGTGAGTCACCCTGGATGATCACCTCCGTGATACGTTCGCAACATCCCTCCTCCGCCCTCGGGGTCTGCATCTCGCCAGGCGGTGATCCGAAGGTTTTCTTTTCTTTTTGAATTGGGCGCATTGACGAAGTCACTCGGAACCGAAGGAAGCTGAGCCCTGGCTTACATCTCGTCTCACCCCCCTTCCAGGATGTCACCAGTGTAGCCGCATCACTTTTTTAAGCCTGTTATTATTATTAATGTCTTGTAATTAACGTGACTCCGAACCAGACCCCACTAACGGATTTGGGATCTGCGGGTCGGTGATTCCCCCCAAGGACCCCCTTCCCGACAGGCCTATGCCCGAAGTTCTACAATTTATTTTGAGTTTTACAACAGGAATCCTCGGAAGATCGATCTCCTCAGGATCCAGGTACGTACCCTTTGAATGATCTGATTTTTTTTCTGTTTAAATATCTTATGCTGGGCTGTGGGAAGGTCGGGTGAAACGACCGACATACAAAAAAAAAAAAAAAAAGAAAAAAAAAAGGTCGAAGAACAAAACAAAAAGAAAAGGGGATTTTTTTTCCTTGAACACAGGGGCAGATTAATTCATCCCCCTTGGGTGATACTCTGCTCAAGGTGTAGTGTGATCTGGTTATGGACGTCATTTCCTTAATTTCAATAACAAGTTTGTGTATCCGTAGTTTAAAAAAACAAAATTTTTGAATTTTCTTCGAATAGCTTGCCCAATACTTGAATACAATATACTGTTTCATAATTCCAGAATGGAGTAAATTTTTTTTGATAATTGATGGCTGACCCCTGATGTTTGATCCTGACCCCTCTACGCTCTGGTCCCCTCTCTTTCCCACCCCCATGGCGCGTGACCCATGTTTTTCACTCGGTGTGAGATCGGCGGTTCAAGACCCCACCCCCCCAATCCAACGAGCTAGGCCGTGCTAGCCAGCCCGACGCGCCCGAGCCCGACCATCTCACTGCCTCCCTCATTCTCTTCTTCTTAAAGAATTTTTTTTTTCTGATGTTGTCTGGTCATAACCCAGGCCTAGGGGCACCTTTTTTTTTCGAGACTACGCCCCTGACTGGGCCCTTCAGACGGGGACACATTACAGTTTTCCAACACCTGCTGCGGAAAAACATCCCCAAACCATTATTCCCAAATTTTCTTTTGTAGTCGTTTGGACGCACTGAGAGTCGTACTGTTCACCGGACCTCCTAATACAGGTTTGAGGACGATCAGATTGCAGACAAAACCTGGATTTATCAGACCATACAATTTTTCTCCAATCTGTGTTTTGATGCTCGTTAGCCCGTTGGATTCTTTTGCGCTTATGAGTCGCCGTAAGTAAGGGGACTCGCCTGCAACGATAGCTGCGAAACCCAATCTCCCTAAGGCGTCGACTTATGGTATGTCTTCTGACTTGGGATCCGGAAGCAGTTTGAAAATTTGCCGCGAGCTCCACAAATGCCGATTTTATGTTTTTTAAAATTTTCATATTTAAGGCGTGGCTATCTCTCTCGGTCAATTTTCGTGGTCTAGCTGACCCGGCCTTGCGGGAAAATGTTGCACGTTCCCTATACGAAGCAATAACCTTGTGCCCGCCACCCGTACTAATGATGACACCTTTTTTTCTCATCTCCTCTCTGATGGCACGTTGGGATTTTCCACTTTCGTGCAATCCAATAATGTATCCTTTGCTTGCTTCAGTCAATTGTTTCCTGGAAAATGAACCAAAATACGCTTATTATGAGGCAAATTCATATTTAAAGCACAGAATCACAATTTGAGCAATAATTTTAACTTTTTTTTAAGTTTTAAAAAAAACGTTAAAGAAACACAAACATGGAGACAGTACGGTACTTAAAGCCGTTAAAAGTTACAGTTTTCTTACTCAAATTAAATAATTGTAGGGGAGAGGGTGGCAAGATGGGGTACTTAAGGTTTGAAGATCAATAAAAGAAAACTTTACGTAGTGAGGCAATCATATTTATGTTTTAATTAACAACTACTTAATACTCTTCTAATATTTGGTGAAATTAGGAATTTTTAATTATACATTTTAGAAAAAAAAATCAAAATAAAAATAAAGGTGTTTTGCCCCGTCTTGCCCCATGGTGCTGGTAAGATGGGGTACCCCCCTGAGGTAAGATGGGGTAATGAGAATTATCATACAGAATGATGATTATTTCGACTGGTACAACTCGCAGACGTGAAAAGCTTCGTCATCATCATCGTCGATTCCTGCACAGCTATTATGTGCCCATTTTCCACAATTTGAGCATTATATCCACCCTTCGATGGAAGCAGAATATACTTCTATACAGTACATACATGGCGTGTAGTCATTACCCCATCTTGCCTACTGTGCCATTTTCTAATAATAATTAAAAAAAAAAAAGAAACAGCCGGCAATCTCAAGGAAACACAATGTTTACCTTATTGTAGGTTAGTTTAAGTGTCAATAGCAGTAACTCCTCACCAGCTAGTATTATTTAACAAACCACAGTCACGGGTCAAACTGGAAGAAAATGTGATAAGCACTTTGCAGTAAAACAGTTTTTTTAGATTATTTCGCCACGCGTACACTTCCGAACAATTAATGGCCGGACAACTGATAGGTGTCATGGCGGCGCATCGAACGATGCATGAACGAGCGTGATCGGTCAGTTTAAACTGTGAATTTCGCTGGGTACCCCGTCTTACCCGCTACCCCGTCTTACCCCCATCTCCCCTATTTATTTATCATTTAGATTTAAAAAAAAAATAGTAATAACACTTACCGTCTCGCCGGAGCCATTATCAAAAGTAATTAAAATAACTTTAGGTTTTATGAAAAATTCAGGTCACTTTGCTTAACTGGGATTTTTTGTCCACTTCCTACCACGATCGATGAAAAAGTGTGATCTAGCCATTCAAAACATGTCCTTTTATATCCCTAATTAACCCCTTTACCGTACAGGTAGAAAAAGTGGGTGGCAGTGAGGGTAAAGTTCACATATTAAGAATAGATGTGTGTGCTCACTTTTTTTTGATCACTAGTGTATAACCGAGAAAAAAATCTGGCAATATTTTTTTTTGTATTCTAAATAGTGTAAATTAAGATATACTCAGGTGCCAGACTTGTAGTAGTACATTTTTTTTAATTATTTATTGGCAACTTTTAAAAAATAGTAGGTTATGTTCTTACTTCAATTACATTAAATAGTAAGTATAAAAAGTTTCAGCTTTGTAGCTGTACCTTAGTCGAATTGACGACCAGCTCTTAGACTATATTCTTCAAACCCAGCGTATTTCTTTATTTCCAATCTGTACTTACCCACTAGCTTCTACCTAAAATTATTTTTTTAATATTTGAAAAAACTTTATATGCTTCATTTAATTCTAATAATAAAAAGAAACGTATATTTATCATTGTAGTAATAAAATGCTTCTGGGCTTTCAAACATAATGTTGACCGAATAACACTCTCACGCGTGTAAGGAATGAAAAGGTAATAGTAAAACAGAATGAGTTGTTTTTGCGATAAAAGGATTTATTGAACCATTTTGGCTTTCCAAATAAGTTTCCAATAGTGTGGTCATACAAGCCTTCACAAAATACTTAACTAACAGTTTTTTTTTAAATGTTTTTTGTCGGAAACAATCCAGCAGCACATACATGTTATAAATTTAGCAAATTTCCTAAAAAGTTGTGTTTTGTTTCGTTGTTGCAATTTTCAAGTTAAATGTTTTTTTTTATTTTTTGTAACCCTTTTTTTAATTTCATTTAATAATAAAATGATGAAAAGTAAAAGTCCTCAAAATGTATTAAAAAATACGAAAGCTACATAAAATCGTATCATCTATTAATGTAATAGAATAAAACTAAAAGGTATCTCCTAACGCTACTCTGCACTCCACTCAATTTCGCGTCTTCGTCCAACTATTGCTCACCTAAGGCAGTTACAATTCCTCTAGAAGTTATTGCGCGGAAATTCCCCGCGTCCCGCACTTTTGCAGAACTCGTACAGAGTACGAAATATGCATTGGAGCTCGGGCTTTGGGAAATAAAAGAAAATAAAAATAGGAATTCCATTGTTATTCTGAGGCACTTCGTAGGTACTTGAAATCAATCATTGCGATTTTGTTCTTCTTTTCTTTCGTTTTTAATAATTTGTTTTTTTTTCTTTGCTTTTGAAAGGGATGACGCTTTAAAATGAAAAGTCCACCACCCAAAAGTTCCCTTTCTCCGCGTCCTTAAACTGCTTACTTAGCTGATATGTTACGCATAAAAAATAGGCCAACACAGATCTTGTTAGAGAAACGGCGCACTTAAACTAGAGCTCGTCTACGATAAACCTTTTGCTTGTTAGTTTCCAACTTATGGGGAAAGTCCCCTCCCTAAACTTAAAATGACTCAAAACACGTGGCTTATCCTAAAAGGCTATGCCATATCCTCTGCTATTGTGGCAAGTATAAAAGGATTTGTGTCTTTTGTCCAACTATCTCATTTCTTCTGTTTCATCCCTTTTTCGAGGGTATAGTCACTTGTACAATTCTCGCGTTTGGACTTTCATTGTCAGTTCAGTCAGTAAAAAAAAAAGTTCATCTCAAAAAATACAATTGCTTTTGAAGCTCCCATCCAATCTTCAATTTTTAAGTCGAATCCATTCAATTTTGCACGATTAAAAAGAACTTAGTCCAGCTATCTCCTGCTTAATGCTACTTAGAACACAACTTAAATCTTCCCTATTTAAAGTCGAACTAGCTAGAGGACCAGGTCACCCGGACGCGATTATGTGGCATTGTGGAACAGCCACCCCAGCTTTAAGCCTAGTAGTCCTCTAACGCAGAAAAACGACTCGTTAATTGTGAGTAAGTAAAAAAACCTCGTCGATCGGGGTAAACTACGTTAAATGAACGTAACGACCGATCGAAATTTTTTTGTCTTTTCCATATTGTAGGTGTAACGTCACAGGTTTTATTTCGCTATGACATATACGTAGCGCACAGATACGCTCGGCACGGCCGGGCTAAGTGTGGCTGCTGTCTTCAGATCGGTGGAGGACCGCGAATGTACCGCAATTGTGGCGTGAAACTCATCGAGAGATTATTCAGTGAGTCACAGCAGTGGGGCTCCATTAGACAAGCGGCGCAGAAGAGCGTCAGCAGCGCTATCTGGACGGGAAAAGCGATCTTCGCCACCCTCCATGCCCATCCACCTTTTGGATCAGAGTCGCCATCGGCTGGGCACAGAATCCAGGGATCGTCACTGGGATCGCCGGGATCACCAGCAGCCGGTACGTAGTTGTATTGAGGCTTTGTGTAGTATTTCTTGTGAGTCTTTACAAGTGTCCCGGTCACAGGTCCTGGGACCGTCTTTCGCTTGTTCTTCCTCTTCGGGGGCGGACTCTTCCTCAATCTCTGAGGTGTGCCATACGACATCAGAGCTTGGGATTTATGTTGCGAGACGGCAGTGCGCACGATCAGTTCCCTACAGGTGTTCTGGAGCGTTTTGAGTTCGGCTTCAGCGGCTTCCATTCGTGCCGCAATTGATTTCAGAGCATCACTTCCCGGCGCTAAGGCACT
This sequence comes from Dysmachus trigonus, assembly GCA_949715965.1. Taxonomy (NCBI): domain Eukaryota; kingdom Metazoa; phylum Arthropoda; class Insecta; order Diptera; family Asilidae; genus Dysmachus; species Dysmachus trigonus. Next base: position 40,528,478 of record OX454322.1, on the reverse strand, counting down.
TTCCAGCTGTTTCGCTAAACGACGCAGCACACCGAGCCTCCTTTCACGTTCTGATAGACCTCCGTCTGATGTGGCACCACCATCCGAAATTCCACTGTCCGATAAGGACCCATTTGAAGAAGTGAATTGAGCAATATTGATTATACGGTTGGCGTCCATTGGTTCATCTGTTGCAACAGCGATCTAAAATAAAATTTAGAAATATAGAAATTTAAATAAATTAAACCTTTTGTATATTTCAATGTAAACAAGTTGATATTTATTATCAATTCAATTAAAATATTCGTATATTTTCCGTTGTTTTTATACTTTTCGGTGGGCATTTCTAAATTAAGGCAATAAATTCAGTTTCATAATCACGATCGGGGTAAAACATTACATAAGATTACTATGCCAAATTTCAAGTTTCTAACACGCATAGTTTCTGGGAAAATCGGTTGTGGTTAGACACGCGAGTGATCTTATAAAAGTTTCGTTTTTTCCCTTTGGAGATAAGAGCCCTAAAAAATGGTCAGTTGCGATATTCCCCCCCGCGCCAACGATTCCGTACAGAATTACTAATTTTTAACCGACTTCCAAAAAGAAGTAGGCTCTCAATTCGAGGCGTATGCATCTTTTTTACTGTATTTGCACCTATTATTCCGAGATTCCGTGATTAATTTTTTAATTGAAAAGGGTTGTTCGCTTCGTCCCATTTAAATTTAATCAAAATCGGTTTAGCAGTTGTTTTAGAAAATCAGCAATAATTTCAATATTTCATATGGAAAAATCAAACCGTACTTTCTTTCTTTATTTCTTTTTTCTCTCACTAATATACATTTTATCGCATTTTCAATAATTTTCTGTACATCACTAGGGTGCATAACTCTATCATGATAATATTCATTATTTTCCACAACCCACACTCTGGCCCCACCAAAACCATTTATAGCTTTTATTTATTTTTTTCAACTTTCTCCACATTTCCACTTTTCATTTTTTTCAATCAACTTCCTTTAAATTAATTTCACGTACTCAGTATGGACTGGCTGATTGTTTGTCTTTTTTTCATCTTATTTCGGGGAACTCGAACAGTGATCTTCTGGGAAGTGGAAATCAGCATCTATTCAATATCCTTACTTATTTTTTTCATAATTTTCAACATTCAAAGCTCGACCGAATCATAACCAATTTTCTTCATTTAAATTTCTTCGACACACGGATAACTAGAGCGACGCATCTATGTACTATTGTTAAATAACGTATCAATCCAGTTGAAGCCTACGGTGTCATAGTCCCTCACGATCTTTTCTGCTGAAAGTCGAATTCAACCGAACTCAAAAAACTACTAAATATGTGAACAACATAGTTATTGCTCCAGATGTTAGTGTATTGTAATAATTTAGAGCTTTAGATTGAACTCGTCTGTGAAATGAAGACATGATATTTTCTGCCAGTTGGAAAACGTTTAATTGTTTTCTTCTTGAAATAGTCCAAAAATTGAAAACGAGAGGAACTGTTACAATTAATAACCTTTAATGACTGTTAATAACACTGAAACGTTTTCCGTGACCATAAAAAGATATTTAATTTAAAAGTACTTTCTCTCAATCAGATCATAAAAAGCCGTTAATTTACGCTCCCATTTTCTTATTGTTTTCACGGTCCATTTATTTTTGTAATAGTCTGCTACCATAAAAAATACACAGAAATTGTCCATCATTGAGGAAAATTCAAAATTGGTTTAGGTCAAACATCCAAAATAAGAAGTAACTGGTTTAGCGGGTGCTGAAGCAATTTATCGGCAACATAAGCCATAAAAGAGTCAAATACCTCAAATCCTAATTTGGAATTAATCAGTTTTTGCGAAAATTTTAAAACCACTTCATTTTGCGGAGGTTGATTAAGGCGAACACGAGATATAATATTTGAATTCCGTGAAAACATAAATGGAATTTTTAACTCGTTTGCCGAGGTTAAACAAATAAAGGAGGAAGGTTAAGTTACAACTGCAGTTCTCACTTTTGAAATTGTTGGAAGCATAAAGAGATAAGTATATAAAGGTGGAATTTAATGAGATCACTTTTTAAAAGTTACACCTTGTTCTAAATGGTCTTATTTGAACGCACTTTCAAACTTGTATCTAATAGGAATGTATAGTTTATTACTAGAAAAAGTGTACTCACCTGCTGTGTACAAACGTCGACCTTTTCCGAAAGAAGCTTAGCAACTAATTTAACATTTTGAGCAAGTTCGATGGGGGTGGCATGCCCTTTATTGAGAGCACCTTCTAGGCCCTTGAGCGTACCTCTGTCCTTGCCGAGCACCTGGTGAAACTCAGACAGACCGCACTCGAGTTGTCTCCAGGCAATCAGGGAAGCAGTCAGCGCCTCCAAGTGGTTGTTGATCCTAACCATCGGAAAAGATAGACTTTTACTAACTAAGATCAGCAAAAATTGAGCTATTACTTACCTCGCATCAGCCTCATCCCAGGCACTGTACATCTCGCTAACCTCGTCTTTCAGATGCTTGTGGAACTCGTTCTCGGAGTGGACAATCGAGCTGATTTGAGACCCTTTCTCCAATCCATTGTTATTGTTCTCGGCCTCATTAGCCAGCGCCTCCAATTCCTTCTTCAACTTCATCTCCTGGCGCGTTAACCAACTGTGAACAGAAGCATTCAAGCGCAACATATTTGTCCGGTACGTCTGCAGCTGTGTCTTTTCATTCTGCAAAAACATTTTAAAATTACAATTTTGTTAGTAATAATGGCAATTATAGCGCGTGGTTCACGGATTTCTATAGACTGGCCCTCAAGAGCGCGACTTGTGTCGGACTCGTGCCTCAACCAGTCGCCTACCTTCAGCTCCTCAATCACAAATTGAATTGATGACTCCGAGTCAAAGTCGCAGGTCTGCTTGCCAAGACGATTGAGTGCATTCTTCAAGACGACCATCTCCTCTTGCATTTGCCTTGCCGCGCCGGCGTTTTCACTCCAACTGAGCAGATTTTCCCAAGAAGAAAGTAAATCTGAAATTCCATACAATTGCCGGTTATTTCATGAGTTAATTCGTGAGAAATCATTGACCATCATATCATTATTATGGTGGATTCGTACAAAAACACCAAAGAATCGTTAATGGAAAGAAATGCACAAAAAGCCGTCTTACAGCAGTTATAAACCGCGATCTTTGTCGGGAAGTTAAGTCCCTGAAAAAGCTGAAAGTTGCCGCACTATCAAGCTAATAACACTTATGAAAGCTGCCACCAATTACAAATGACTGCGCTTGGAGAACACGCTAGACCTGGTTTACATGATATATTACGTTATGTCCGCGCAGAATCCCATTTGCATCTTTGAGGCTGGGCCCACGCGACCAGAGCCGGTTGCGCGGAAAACTAGTTTCACAGTGTAAATTGCGTAGCGAGATGAGCGAGCGGAAAAATTAAAGAAAGTCAGCGACAATTTAAATGCGAAAAATTCAAATTTTTACATATTTGAAACAAAGCAGCGAATTGCTCGTGATTAATGTGCGAAAGGTGCAGGCCACGATTTTCATTGTCGAATCACTTTTACTCGAGCGTTCGGTGCCAGCTGTTTTCGGTCAATTTAACTTTTGGTCTCTTTCAAAAAGAAAGTCAACAAATGCGCTCAAAGCATGACTGATGATTTTCAGTCTTTTGTTCCAAATCGGATCTGGGATATGCATTCAACACGAAATAATGATGGTCATTATCACTGATTCGGTTTTCGATTTTGCCAACGCAGTCTCAATCCTTTGTTGAAATCGTACTGATTTTTACATTTACTAGAGGTAAAAATAATATGTTATGCAATAAGTTCAACTTTGGGGCACAGCCAAACCCCCCAACAAAGCCATCATCCAGAGATTTCAAAATAAGCTTCTACGCATAATCACTGATGCACTATGGTACCTCCTGAGATACATTGCAGCTGCATGTCCAGACCTCGATCTACTAACCATCGATGAAGAGTACAGCAGAGTAAGAAACCAGTACATAGACCGAATGCACGAACACACCAAAGTGGAGACCATTATGCTCCTGGACAACGAGCTGGACAGGCGACTGAACACAATGTATTCGCTGGATCCCAACACAATATATAAATAATCGGTTAGTTACTTAATTATGACAACTGTATAACCCGTCATGCTATGTCTAAGTTTTATTATTTATTATTATTCATCAAAGCTTCATCAACAACTGATTACTACAAAAAAAAATATTTTTATATGAACGAAAATTGAAAATAAAAATAAAAATATAAAACAAAAACAAAAATAAAGACAAAAATAAAAAAAATAAAAAACAAAAGTAACCCTAAGAAAGCTGACCTTTAATGTGGCGCTTCGTTAGGTTGAAGTCAATTTTATCGAAGTTGCGATTGAAAAGTCGAGACATCGATGAAACCGGCACATTTAAACCATAATTTGTGTGGTGAGGCGGAACGTAGAAAAAGTTGTAATTCCTCAAGGAGCGAGAGGGTACATTTATTTTAAAGGAATCAACCAATTCTGGAGAGTTAATTGACCCTTGCATACACTCAAAAGCTAAAACAGTCCTGGAAATGTCCCTTCTCTTCTCAAGGGAAGGCAGAGAAAGGAGATTTAGCCTATCGGCGTAAGGTGGGAGAGAATCAGGGTTGGCCCAGGGAAGCCCACGTAAAGCAAAGCGTATGAATCTTCGCTGAACGGCTTCAACGCGATTGATGTGCACCGCGTAGAAAGGTGACCAAACGGGGCTAGCATACTCTAGAATGGGCCGAACAAAAGTGCAATAAAGCAGTCTCGTAATATACGGATCGTCAAATTCTTTGGACCATCTCTTAATAAAGCCCAAAGTAGCATTAGCTTTGGCAGCAATGGCATTGATGTGGCCTTCGAAGGACATGCGAGAGTTGAGTATGACGCTTAAATCCCTGATTGTGTCAACTCGGGTGAGGGAGCATCCATTTATGGAGTAAGTAAAGTGAAGGGGGATCTTTTTACGGGTAAAAGACATGGACGTACACTTAGTGACATTAAGGGGGAGGTAATTGATAGAACACCATTTGAAAAAGATGTCTAAGTCCGAATTTAAAATTTCACTATCCCTTACATTAGACACTCTGCGAAAAATTTTGGCATCGTCAGCATAGCAGAGGATTTTAGAATTTTTTAAAATCAGAGATACATCATTGATGTAAATAAGGAAAAGCAGTGGTCCCAGATGGCTTCCCTGGGGAACGCCAGAAGTGTTGTTTATTTCGTGAGACAGAGCATCACGAAATTTTACACGCTGTGTACGGTTAGACAAATACGAATAAATCCAATCAATAAAAATAGATGGGAAACCGAGAAGAGAAAGCTTGTGGATGAGAATCTTGTGATTAATCCTGTCAAAGGCCTTGCTAAAATCGGTAAAAACACAATCAACTTGCATTCCAGCTTCAATAGAGGAAGTGCAAAAGTTAGTAAACTCTAACAAATTAGTGGTCGTGGATTTACCTTTCATGAAGCCGTGCTGAAATGATTGCAAAAAAGGTTTGCAATGGAATGACAACACATTGCAAACCATGGCTTCGAAGATCTTAGCGATGCACGAAAGATTAGCAACAGGGCGGTAATTAGTAATATCGCACCTATTGCCTTTTTTGTGAAGGGGGATAATAACTGAGGGTTTCCACTGACTAGGAAAGACACCACAAGATAAAGATAAGTTAAATAAATAACATAGAACAGGGACGAGAGACAAACTACAGCGTTTAAAAAACGTAGATGGAATACCATCAGGACCACAAGAGAAACTATCTGCCAAAGTGGAGATGTACTTAAGGATAGACTCAGTGTCTAGAATAAGGTCTTTGGTCTGAAAAGAAGTCAGCGAAAGCTCTGTCAAATGAGTAAAATTGTCAATATTAAAATCACAGTTAATATCACAGAAGGCAGTTTTGAAAAAATCCCCAAAGAGATTAGCAGTGATGAGAGGATCGTCACTGCTAGTGTCCCCAAGTTTCAGTAAGGAAGGATACCCATCCGAATTACGCTTGGAATTGACGAATTTCCAGAACTGTTTAGGCTCGTCATGCAGGGACGATTGTATTTTAAACAGATAATTTCTATAAGATTCCTCAAGGCCAGCAATATATTGAGTGCAAAGGTCCGAATAGGTGGCATAGTCGGAATCGCTCCTTGAAGAGCAAAACCTCTTCCACGCTTTATTCTTCCGGTTCTTCAAATGCTTAAGCGAAGAGTCAATCCACGGTTGACAAGTCGCAGTTCGTTTCGCGGGAGCGAAAGGAACACACTGAGTGAAGCACAACGATAAAACATCATAAAAAAGGTCAACGGCTTGATCGACGTCACGCATACCCAAAACGGAAGATCAATCATAGTTTAAAAGCCAATCATTAATTTTGTCAAAGTCAGCCTTCTTAAAGTTATAACAATAATTAATGGGTAATGATGATGAAGCACTGGATAGCACAGGATCAAAACACAAAACAATATGAAGCGCCGGATGATGACCCGTCTCAGGAACCAGCGGAGAAAGGGAACGCTTCACAAGAGTCCCGTCCGGATCAGAAGAAAACACCAAGTCCAGAAACCTTCCCGAATGATTAGCAACTTCACTCGTCTGTGCCAAGCCAAGGGACAAAATATCGTCGATAAAGGTGGTGGAATGTAGAGGCGATGCAAGGAAGGAAGGAAGTAGGCCGGCGCTCTCAGAAGATCGCTCCCACATAATGCCAGGCAAATTGAAATCCCCCAGAAGTATGAGCTCATCCGCAGCCGATAGGGACGAAATGAGAGTCTCAACGCATGAGAACAGAGTCCTGAGCGTGTCGACCGATGGGCCAGGCGGTAAGTAAGCCGTGGCGATGAAAACGCGTTGAAGCTTGAGGGCAACACAAATAAATTCTAAGTCTCTGGAGCAAGCAATGTCAACGACCTCACAGGCCAAATCGCGTCGAACGGCGCAAAGCACACCACCACCAACAGGGGCATCAGAGGCAGAACGATGACGGTCACGACGAAATACTAAAAATTCCGGACCAAACAGCTCCGCATCCGCAATCTTCCCGCACAGCCAGGTTTCGGTCATACAGACCACGTCGAAATTAGAATTCGTCGAGCTAGAAAAAAGCCGAGTTGTCTTGGAACGTAGGCCGGTTACATTAGCGTAATAGATGGAGACCTCGCGGATGCGTTTTTTTGGAGGGACGCCAGTACCAGAACGACCCTTAGGAATAAATTCGCGGGCAATGGAGTTGGTGGGCCAAATATCGGGCGAAATAACAGAATTAAAAATATCTTCCGGAACGAGGACGAGGAAGTTAATACCTAGCTAGGTAGTCCCTGAAAAAACAGTATTAAAAAAAAAAAAAGACAGTAAGTTCGATAAGTTCATATTTATACAACCGTCTACAGTTCGTCAAGACATACTTAAAAAAAGAAAAAAACAAGAAAGAAAAACCAAGTAGATGCGACATCTGGCGTACCTCTAGAAAGCCATCTCGGCCCACTGTTCATCTTATTATTTATTAATGATAATGTTTCAATTTTTTCCTTTGCCAAATGCTTTATATATGTGGCTGATTTAAAACTTTATGTTACTATTCGATCAATATCCTGTTGTCAATTATTGCAGAATGACCTCGACAAACTACAGGAATGGTGCTCAATAAATCATGTGTCACTTAACACATTACCGACCGCAATTTTGCTTAAAAGAAATTCCTTCGCAACAAATGCATTTTTTGCCCTAAGTGTCTCTTAAATTATGTTTTGAATCTAGAAATAGACTTGCGGTCGGTGAAATGTTAACATATCCAAATGCAATAATCCAATACTGTATGTAGGACTACAAAATTCAGAACATCTCCGTAGCAAGAGTGAATGAATTCAGGGACTTGGGAGTTCTAATTGATAATAAACTTTATTTTTCTAGGCATATAAAATCAATAGTATGCAGCGCATTTAAAATGGTACGTTTTATAAAACAAAATACGTACTACTGATTTAGGGGGCCTCAATAGCCCAGTTGGTAACGCGACGTGTTCACTGCGAGCCAGCAGGACGCTAGAGGTTGTCGGTTCGATTCCCACGAGAAACCCTGGTCACAAAAAGTGGTATCACAATGGGCCTGTAATGGCTTAAGTGTGTCTTCGGACAGCCACAACAATCTACATCTCTACATCTACTACTGATTTCCGTAACCCTCAAATTTTAAAATTATTGGATACTGTTGTGGTCAAATCTATATTGGAATATCAGCTATTTGGTACTCTATTATTCTATATGTACATGCGCTTTTGGTTGGTATGTGTCCTTATTTATGTACACCTGAGCATACAAGTTTTTACACATATGGTTAATGAGCGGTTATTAAAATTTGACCCACCAACATTCATGATAAACATGTGTTCGCTTTAACTTTGTATCTTAATAGCAACTTAAGAACTTGAATGAACGAGGCGGTATTTGTTTATTATCACTCCTTTTTCATACCAAAATATAATTTTTATTATAAATTATTGAGTCAAGAATTTTAAGTAGAATCGTAACCAAAGTAGTTAAAAAGGTTATGGCTAGTGCATTAAGGAAATCTAATTCTTGCGTTACAGAACAAAACTCATTTAAAAATCCGTAATCACCCAAATAGTGTATATTGCATAATTCTTATTTTACATGATAAGTATATATATAGGTAATGTAAGCTCTAGGCAAGTGTAAATAGAAAGGCTTTGCTTCAGTAGGCTAATAGACGGACTAAACATTTCAAGCAAAATTGCACACTCTAGTAAAATCCTCTAAATGATCTCTCCAGCGGTACAAAGTGCCAAAACACTTTTTTTTTACCTATATTAATCGCTGTGCATGACTTTCACTTTTACTTACGTAAAAGATTTTTTGGAAACTTCATGATATTACAAATGTTCAAAGATCGAATATCAAAATCAAAGTTTCATTAAATATCATCAAATTCTTATGTAGGTTGCACCGAAGTTACCATCTGTTACATCACTTTCATTTGTTCTTAATGAGGCTTCAAAGGCTAAGTCAAAACATTATTATGAAGCATTTCACGAAATGGTTAATACGAAGCGAATAACCTGCTTGAAAAGCTGTTCAAAATGATATATCAACGCTTGTGAAGTATATAAGATTTCACGCTCACACTATCTGGGACTGGGGCTTAAATATGTACATGTTCATCGATAATTATTTTTCTTAAATTTTAAAAATTCCTTTAATAAATATGAATTTTTCCAGCAGTAAGTTTTTTATGGTATTTAGGAACTTCTGTATGAACTATTTTGTTACAGACAATATAACAGAAATTGTGCAACAAACAATCTAGCATGTGAAATTCCACGAGCAAGTCCAATGCCTGAAACAGGAGTGGTTATTATCGTGGGCTCCAAATAGAGTTAAGAGAATGTTCACTTCCAGTGCATATTTTTAGGTTTTAATGGGATTACTACATGCTTTGGGGTATGACATTTCCATAATCTATATTAAATATTTCCCAGTTGACACTTTTATTGACAGCGATTGTGTAAAAAATAACCGGAAAAGCTAATAATGCATTTTTATGCTAGTGAGCAGAGAAATCACACATTATTAATGCTTTTCTATATATAGCATGTTCTGAGATCAAAACAATATTTTTATTTGTCATTAAATTAAGAGATGGACTGGTGGCTGAATTTTTGGCAGCGGGGAAAAAACAATTAATGTTTTGTTTTGTCGATTAGATGAGTTCAAAATACTGATTATTCAACATTTACAACTCCACTATAATTATATATTAGGGTGCTTTTTTTTTGTGACTATTTTTTTTTTCAGTCCCACCTCGAAATTTTGTGGCAAATACCTAAACAAAAATTCCCTGAAAATTTGAGTCCTTAATATTAATATTAAGTACAAGACCAAGGCGTATAAAGATTTCCCATATAAAATACACGTAAACTTTGATTATTTTTCTTCAAAACTCTTCAGCTCAGAGGCATTTTATGGTATAACCTTGGTCAATGGTAGGATTTCTTCAGAATTGAATGCTCTACAAAAGTGTCCATTGCAGTATAACCCTAACTCCCACCAGCGACCAGTACGGGTCACTAACCCCAATTTTTCCATGAAATTCTCGCTTTTTGCCCCTATCTCGTAAACAACATGAGGTACAGAAAAAGTGAATATGACAGACTTGTAGAAAATTTAATTTTCTACAAAAAAGTTTTGAACACCAAATCGCTAACATCGATATTTCTTGAGATATTGGGCTTTGAAGTTGAGGTAGTGTTTCTACAATTTAGCTCAATAATCCATGAACATTCCACACTACCTCAACTTTAAAGCCCAATATCTCAAGAAATATTGATGTTAGTGATTTGGTGTACAAGAACTTTTTGGAGGAAATTGAGTTTCCTATAAGTTTGTCATATTCACTTTTTCTGTACCTCTTGTTGTTTACGAGATAGGGGCAAAAAGCGAGAATTTCATGGAAAAATTGGGGTTAGTGACCCGTACTACCTCGCTGGTGGGAGTTAGGGTTACACCGCACTGGACACTTTTGTAGAGCATTCAATTCTGAAGAAATCCTACCATTGACCAAGATTATACCATAAAATGCCTCTGAACTGTAGAGTTTTGAAGAAAAATAATTAATTAATTAATTAATAACAATTTTGAAAAATTTCCTAACTAACCGATTTTTTGTTTCCGTTCTCGAGAAAAGTACAAAAAACGGTACATAATAATATAATAACTTTTTTATGTCAATTTAACTCATTGTTCAGAACCAATACATTTCAAATGTCATTGCTACAAACAGAGGTATTCACGATTAGTGGCATTTCCTACGTGTCAAAAACTGGTGGCATTAAAACGTCATAGTGAACTCGTCAGCTTAAACTTCAATACTACCATACAATATACCATGTGTATATAGTACATTAGAAATCTCAGTCTCCGAAATCTCTTTTGTTCTAATTTTTAACCGACTTGAAAACTAGGAGGAGGTTTTCAATTCGACTGTACTTTTTGTTCTTTTTGTGGGTAGGTTACGCGATGTCTGCGCCGATTGTGAACTAATTTTAAGGTTTTTTTTTTTATTGAATAGGGTATTTCTCGAAATTTGGAAAAAATATCCAAGCTCTTGTGTGTATGTTAGGCGATATCTTCGCCGATTGTAAACCGATTTTAATGATTCCTTTTTCATTTAATAGGCTATATCTCGAGGGTGGTCCCATTTAAATTTGAAGAAAATATCTCATTTATTGGATTTCAGCCACTTTCCGTTAACTAAAAATTGAAATATCAAGAAAACTGTACAAAAAAAATAAAAACCGACTTCAAAACTTTGCAAATATTATTTTTAACTACATATTTACTTTAAATTTGTATATACAGGCAAAGTTTTGAAGTCGCTTTTTATTTTTGTTTTTTTTGTTTTTTATGATATGTGAAATAGGAGTAAGCGGTTGGATTTTGGGAAATTTTCATTTCATACCATGTTTCAAGAAAACCCGACCAACAACATTTTTCTTCAATACAAACTTTTATACTCCCTTCTCACCTCCTTAGGGATTGATTTCCAAGAAAATAAGAAATACGTGTTTAATTATTTTTTGACAAATCCTTTCTAAGTGAATCTTTCCATTATAAAATAAAATTGCTGACCAAATGTTTATAGTCTTAGCGGTTTCAGCTTGGCGATGATGAATCAAGACTTGTTACTTTATATACAGGGTGTTCAGAGGTGGGAGGTCAATACTGCAGGGGGTGAAAGGTCAGACCGAGACAAGCAAAAAATCGTATGGGTGGGGGGGGGGGGGGGGGGCATCTCGCACCGTTTGGCAGTTACAGGGTGATTCGTAAATCAGGATTTTGCCTTATATGGGAACCGCTCTTGTATTTTTATCTTTTTTTCTACGCATCGCAGCGGCCCCAAACTGATTTCAAAAAATCACTATTTGGAAGTCCTTTCCAGAAAAGTTTACACCACCCCCCTATCCCCAACCCCTTGGCCACAATCCCCCCTGGAAGTTGAAAAAATTAACTTTTATTTCACGATTTTTCACCTTTCGCCCCACTTTTCTCTGAAATTCATGTTATTAACATACCTACTTCTTATTTTTTTTAAGTTGCCTATCTAATAACCTTGCCAAAAAGGTGCAACATGCCCAGGTAGGAAAAGGATACGAAAATTTATTTACAAAAATCCTTTTACAGAATATCATGATAATTCGAATTTTTAGGAAATTATACTTAAATTTACTAAAAAATAATTTTTTTTCGCTTAAAAACTAATTACAATTAAAACGTTTGTCCTTTAAAAGCTGTTCAAAATGTTCTCCGCTAGTTTCGATGCATGCAAGTAGCCTTCGTTTCATTTCACGTTTGAGGTCTATGGTAGCCAGTCTCTCCCGTATTTTCGTGGCTGCAGTCACAATCCTGGTAACTAATTCTTCTCAGGTGTTGATTGGTCTTGAGTAAACTTCATCTTTCATGATTCCCTATAAGAAAAAGTCCAGTGGAGTAAGGTCCGGTGACCTAGCAGGCCAAGGAATCGGTCCACCTCGTCCAATCCAGCGCTCTGGGTAATGTGCATTCAACCTTGCCCTAACAATGTTCCCAGTATGCGCAGGTGCTCCGTCGAGCTGTAAATAAATTGCGCTTCTGGTGGCCAGGGGGATGTCCTCCAACAGATCCGGAAGGGTATTCTCCAAAAAGTCCGAGTATAGCTGACTATTCAGCACTTGGGGCAAGATGAAGGGTCCTATCAACTGGTTGCCGATGATGCCAGCCCAGACATTGACACTAAATCTTTGCTGGAAGGACCGACACCTGGTCCTATGTGGGTTCACATCTGACCAGGTGTGGAGGTTGTGGAAGTTTGTGATGCCATCCCGGGTGAATTGCGATTCATCCGTCCACAGAATTCGGTCTAGAAACCTTCTGTTTTCAATGTCAGACTCGAACAGCCAAGTGCAAAATTGCAATCGTCCTTCGGAATCTCCTTCCCTAGTGCTTGGACCGGGATATGGTGGTATGGATGTAGTCCCTCTAGGTTCACAACGGTCCAAACTCTTCCTGAAGACAATCCTGACCTTCGTGCGACCTGCCTGGTGCTTATTACAGGGCTGTTCCTGACGATGTTGAGGATTTGTTGGTCGGGGTCCGCTGAATCGGCCGATTTTCCTGCTCGCGTTTCCGCTCTGGGGGCGGTTACACTTCCGGTTTCTTTTAACCTTCTGAAAGTCCTTGAAAATACCCTTCTGTCGGGTACACGTCGATTCGGGAATCTCCTTTGGTATTGTCGTACGGCCTCACTATCATTTCCGTCTACTAAACTGTACACGTAAATTATATCGGCAGACTCTTCAACACTGCATTCTGCCATTTTATCTTAATTTTTTCTATTAAACACCCGGTTTTATCGCTTGCTTCTTCAACTGTGGTCAATGTCCTTTCAAACTTACCCATTTTTATACCATAATTCATAGGAGGTATTAGAAACGGAGCGTCAGGATACTTAAGAGTCAATACTGGATATAATAAACTAATAACGCTATTTAACGAGATTACAATTATTATTTTATTACTGTTTTGCTGAAATAATAAAAATGTACTACCTCTGTTTCCGAAACAAACATTTCCGAACTTGCTGTCATAAAAATTTTTTACTTAACGACGTTTTCCATTATGGTGCAATAAAGTAATTAGGTACCTGTGAGGATGTTTTAATTTCAGGACTTTTGCAACCCTTTTCTACCTGGCCATGTTGCACCTTTTTGGAAAGGTAATTAGATAGGCAACTTAAAAAAAATAAAAACTAGGTATGTTAATAACATGAATTTCGGAGAAAAGTGGGGCGAAAGGTGAAAAATCGTGAAATAAAAGTTAATTTTTTCAACTTCCAGGGGGGATTGTGGCCAAGGGGTTGGGGATAGGGGGGTGGCGTAAACTTGTTTGGAAAGGGCTTCCAGTTTGGGGCCGCTGCGATGCGTAGAAAAAAAGATAAAAATACAAGAGCGGTTCCCATATAAGGCAAAATCCTGATTTACGAATCACCCTGTAACTGCCAAACGGTGCGAGATGCCCCCCCCCCCCCCCCCCCCCCCCCTCCACCCATACGATTTTTTGCTTGTCTCGGTCTGACCTTTCACCCCCTGCAGTATTGACCTCCCACCTCTGAACACCCTGTATACAAATAAATATAAAGAGTATACTTATTCACCGGCTGACCATACCAGGTACCTATTTAACACGTTCGCTACCGGAACCCGAGAAAAAATTCTTGTGCCACAGACCATGGGAATTTTTCGCATTGGGGTTTTCAACATTATCTTTATAATATTGAAAATAAACAAAATAAGCAATTTTCCAAACTGACACGTATTTGTTGTTTTATAATCAAAACACAAAAAACAAAAACAAAAAGGAGGGGAATTAAAATTAGTGCAATAAATTGTCATAAACTGATAAATGAGAGGCCACAAAGATGACTGAATCGACGAATTGTGATATTTAAGGATTAAAGATTTGCTATTTCGTAATTCAGGCAATCCGATGTTGATATTTAAATTTACAATATACGTAGACTATTCAATAAATGTATACGATTTGATTTTTTTTAAATATACTCTATAATTTCTATAAGACTTCGTTTTAGCTAACAAAAATTGTTGAGATTTAACATTGACATTCTGCGTAGATATTTGGTCGTTCTTAAGAGAAATAGATCGACATCAACTGCGCATAAACCAGAATAGTCCAATTAATCCATGTTGAATATAAACAATCGTAAACTGATCCAGTTCGTGTCTATCTGGTAAATTAACATAAACTCAATGTCAACAACAAAACCCGCAAACAGAACGCGGGGCAGAATATTTCAAGAGCGAGTTATGCTAGCGGTGGCAGGTTGGTGGTGGAGTTATCCATTAATAGCACTTTTCACGGTAATAGTTTAAGGTTTCTCCAAGGTTGTCGGTTCCCACACATTTTCTCTAGCAGCAGCAATAGGCATCAATTGCATACGTATCAAATTTTGTTTACAGCAGATATCGCGGGATATTTGCGGTCTAGAAATCACAGAAATATCTGGCAGCCACCACCTGAAACACTTCAGTTCATGATGAACACAGTACGAATGCACCAACACAAGACAATGCACCATGCAGCACAGCACAGGTTTATTTTTAAGCCCGAGAGCTACTTATTATACGTACCCAAAGTGCCCGAGACGTACGTCTGTACGCCGATGTCTCTGCCCATCGCAACCAAACCACTCGTCAATAAGTTTCAATTAATAAAATAAGAACAGTTCATCAAATCAATAAAAACAAAAAGGAATCACTCGAAGACGCCTTAATAGTTCGCCTCGCGATTAACCGAATTGGGGTTGCGCCCCACAACAACCCTCTGGGCATTCTTCCGCGGCACGAAACCAGAGAGGAAGTCGACTCCGAATTCGTTGCGATTGGCCCGGCGAATTCAGGCCACTCATATCGATCAAGCGTTAAGTAGGCTACTCATTTCCGACTCGGGGTGCAGCATAAACATTTAGGCCGTCTGTTTCCAAAGTTTTGGTAAGAAAAATAAAAAATTACGTTCATAGCGGGAGACTAACCACGAGCGCTATTCCGCGAGATTATGAACGCGAGCTGGTAGTGGAGTTGCTTTATGCTGGCAAGAGACTGAGTCCGCAGAGCGAATCAGACTGGTTAGACGTGGTGCGTACTGTCACGAAATAGTGACGACACGCTTGGCAGTCGGTCAAGCCACGGCTCCGTAACGTAAGCCGCCGAGCTCCACACCTTCGTAGAATAAGCCCTATAATAGCCGGGGCCTCACAGCGGAAAGGTGAATTGGGGGCGACATTTACATAATCTCTGGAACTACAGGAAATAGAAGACTCACTGAACTTGGCGGCGCGAGCGTATTGCACGTAAAAAACGTACCCGCTTACGTGGAAGCCACTGTCGCTCTATAGAAGCCCAACTTCTATAACAGCCATAAAGCCCGCCAAAATGGAAGATCGAAACGCGGTGATATAAGCGCTTAATTACTTTTGTTGACGCGGCCTCTGTCAGGCGGCGACGACGCGGCGTTTGTTTTGTGACTACAATGATTATCGATAAACTCCTGCACGCTCTACGGCTCGGTATATCGCAGAGCAGCGCAGCCAAGATCATTACAGTAGCTCAATTTAATAAACTGGTTACTGCACTTCGCCAATTGTCCGAAGTCACGTGAGCGACCGACGGTAGTGAACCTGTTTCCTGGACAGTTACCACATAAAATCACTCAATTGTCCAGAACAAAACGGCGTACATAAAGTATGACAATAAGGCGTCCTCTCCTCGCCCTTCCATAACTTCAGGTGTTCCAAAAAGAAAAATTAAAAAAAAAGAGATAAAAAAGTACCGAAATAGCTCGTGCCATCAGCCCAGAGGGAGGTTGATTTAGTGACTTTAACCGTGGCTATAAATCCACCTTCCAAAAAAAAGTGGACTCTTACGTGGCTCCCGCCCCGCGGCCCGATGATCATCATTTTGGTCGCATTTTGTGAGCGCAGATAAGCTGAGATTTATTTGTGCTTAACGCTGCTCTGAGTCGCACTGCCCGTACCGCCAACTAAGAAGGTCAGCGAAAATAAATGGCGGCAATGTTTTATGAACCACTGATCTTGAGGGTAATTGGATTACGTAATGGACCGAACTACACGAAGCATACTTCGCATTCGTGATGGCTTAAATTGAGAAGAGACATAGTATACGACCAGCTTTCAAACGCCAGCGCGTTTGATAAATAAAAGGCCGGTTCAAGTGCAAAACGATCATAAGGTCTAATGCAGAATGATATGATAAGACTCAGCTGTTGGCTTTTAAAAGTTCGTAAATTCATTAATACCCAGCAGCCAGCTTCTGTAACTTTTAGTGAGCAAAATACTTCATTAGATAGAGTATTGGAAATGTACTTTTCATAGTGAGAAATTTTTGATTTCTGTAACTTCAGGTGAGAACTCACTTGGAAGTTTGCACCTTCCATTGAAATATTTTTTCGACTATTATGTGACTGTGACTTAAAAATGTTGGCAGTAAATGCGCGACACGTCGCACAGTGGACTATTTGGTGATTTCTTTATTTTCAAAAGTATTTATCTCCAGAATAAATTCAGATATCGCTTGTAATTCTTACTTTAAATTGAATTTGAGACTATTTAAATTATTGGAAAAATAACCAGAATGGTTAAAAGGAAAATAAATACTCTGTAACATAACCTCAAAGTTGAATTTTTCGCGGAAAATTAAATAAGTACACACCAACAGACAAATTGGTCTTTATTTTAAATGCCGTATATGCTGTCCGATGTACGTTTATCTGCTGATCACGAATCCGTGGTCAGAATTGAACCCCTCTCACCATCCAGTTTTCAGAAAAATTAAAAATGTCGGTGCTAAGCTTTTTTAACCTTTTGTGTAACAAAATTCGAGCTTAAATTAATATTTGCTATGTCATAGTAACTGAAGGTTTTTGGGTAGCTGATCACGAACCAGAAGTCAGATTTAGGAAATTCAAAATGGCCTAAAAGCTGCATACATGGGTTTTTGGAGCCGCTGATTGCGAATCTGAAGTCAGATTTTGAAAATTCAAAATGACGGATCAGATATGGCGGACCACAATTTTAATTTAATTAATAAATAAATTGAAAAAAAAAAATTCACAAAATAGTCCACTGTGCGCCGTACTGCAGTGTTCCAAATAGTCAAAAAATTGCCCAAAATTCGAAATGCCGTCAGATATGCTAATCAGTATCAACATTTAAAAACTCAATGCGACCGAAATGGAATACCACTTTCAGAATACATAAACAATTTTGATTTACAACGGAACCATTCGGATAATAAAAATCATAACAAAATTTGAAGTCTGATGGATCTTGGAATAGGCCTTATAATTTAGGATTAGAATAACGTATTAACTACTGAGACAAACAGAATCTTCGGAATTATGAAAGATCCCAATTATAATAAAATCAATCACTTAGAAAGCTACTTTCTTGAATCATCTAATTGTATTTATTACATAAAGGTTATACAAATTTAAAACTGCGATACTCACGACGAAATTGTTTTCACAAACGCAGGATAAGAAAATACAATATAATTATCTTGGTACTGAATAAAAAACTAAAGAGTTTTTTCCAACCGACGCTACTGCTCTTGTAATCAATAATAATAATACCAGGCCTTTAGCTCTCCAATTCGAAATACAATTTCCTTGGACAATACAGAGATAATAATCTCCGTCATCCGTTTACTTCTAATACATTAGAAGCTATTAGTTGAATTTTACCTCACGTACCTACTTTATTTAGTCATAGCTGGAATCATCCGAAACCTAAAACCAACATGCTTTTCTCGTTCCTTCGAAGTAGCACTAAAGCGATTAGTTCATGAGATAAAATGTTGATTAACCCTTCACGCTATGTGATTTGTTCGTTAGATCATATATCAAAAATCGCGACAGAAAAATGTTGACACTGACTTAATTGGATTCGCATAATTGGATTTTTTTTTTCTCTTATTTTTGCAAGCTGACCTCAACTCGGCCTTGGTAGGTATTGAATAACTTTTCCTAGTAACAAAGAAGTCTGCTCTTTAAAGTAATCTCCATTAATTTAATTCCTTACCATAAAGAGTAAGTTGTGCAATGAGAATTGCTTTTAAAAATTTTGATTAAAATTTCATTGTGTTAATTTTTCACAATTTTTGTTTTTATTGTAAGCTAAAGCGAAAGTAAAAAAAACAATCGCAAACCTCACTGTAGCTGGACTTCCAGATGAAGGTGAAATTTTGTTATTGAACCCGACTAGAATGCTATATATCCTTCATATGAATCAATCATCAATCCTTAATACGAATGAGGGGCTAGTGAGCAAAACTGAGGCAAACCAAAATATAGAAAGCATAATTTTTATCTTGGGTTACCCTAAGCTAACTTTAACTTTATTAATAGCGTATGTACTCTATATGTTTTTCATTTAACATAAGTATGGATTCTTCATACTTTTCATATATTCCATTGTTTTTAATTTAAACATACATAAATTAAAGTTTTCTAAAAATTTGCCAAAAAAAAATATATTTTATTATTAGGTCTAATTACAACCTAATATCTATTCAATGAGGTCTTCCCATTTAGGGCTCGAGAGGGACATGCGTTATTTTTGTGATAAGGGTCTGTGCTTTCCTCATCAGGCCGTAATGCGAAATTCGGCATGTTTTATGCCAACCTCTTAACTACCGAACTCTAAATAGTTCAGTCAATTTAACCTCTGAAGCGGAAGTTTGTGATGGAGTGCTAATTTTTGGATATATTGTTGGGGACGGTGAGAAATGAAGCTATAATTTCTTTCACCCCTGAGGGGTGTTTGCGAAGGGGTGAAAAAGGGTGAAAAAGGGTGAAAACGGTTTTTTGTTTATAACTTTGAATAAAAAAGTCAGCCTGGGTGGGAACGTTAGAGGGTGATATAATAAATGATTATTCATCTTGTATTAAAGTTTCCCCCGGTTTTGTTTATTGCAAAATTGTTTATTAACAATTTCACTCTCCCAAACCGAAAAAAATCACGGCTGATTTTTTTAAAAATACTTAAGCTCGTACGATGTCTTTCATTTTCACAATATCACTAGAAGACGCAATCCCCCATTATATACCAAAAATTCAAAACGGTTCCATGCATTTTACCTGAGATAATCACCCAGATACCTCACCTGTTTTACACCGAAAAATGTACAGTTTTAATCCAAGTCAAGATATCCCCCACGAATCGTCGCCCTCCGACCAGCTATCGCTGAGCAGCACACATTTTTCACATTTTTTCCCAGCCCACGGCGGGGAAGAAGAAGATTTGCGACTGATTCAAAAACGGAAATCGCTATAACTTTCGATGTATGTAACGGAACTTAATGTATGCTGGCTTCAAAAATCACTTATTTGTTTCTCCATCTTTTCCTCATACACCACTTTCACCTAATATTTTTACTTTTTTTTATATTGAATTAAACTTAAAAAAAAAATAAAAATTAATTACATTTTATTCCTTTTCTCCCACAAAACTAAACTTTTTTGAAATATTCTTAATTTTATAGTTATCTACAGATTCCACCCTTTATTCTCATAATTTTTATTATTTTCCACAAATCCCCCCCTGACCCCCCGAATAAATATATTACCCCTTAAATTTTACAAACAAAAAACTCGCCAAACATTTTATTTTTTTTCTCCAACAAAACTAAACTTTTTTGAAATATTCTTAATTTTGTAGTTATCTACAGATTCCACCCTTTATTCTCATAATTTTTATTATTTTCCACAAATCCCCCCTGACCCCCCGAATAAATATATTACCCCTTAAATTTTACAAACAAAAAACTCGCCAAACATTTTATTTTTTTTCTCCAACAAAACTAAACTTTTTTTAAATATTCTTAATTTTGTAGTTATCTACAGATTCCACCCTTTATTCTCATAATTTTTATTATTTTCCACAAATCCCCCCTGACCCCCCCGAATAAATTTATTACCCCTTAAATTTTACAAACAAAAAACTTGCCAAACATTTTATTTTTTTTCTCCCACAAAACTAAACTTTTTTTTAATATTCTTAATTTTGTAGTTATCTACAGATTCCGCCCTTTATTCCCATAATTTTTATTATTTTCCAAACATCACCCCCTGACCCCCCCGAATAAATTTATACCATTTACCTTTTTTTTAAATTATTCCCCATTTTTTCTATTCAATTTTTTCCACCAATTCTCAATTAATCTCACTTTTTTTTTCACCCACATCTACTTCAAGGTCTTCCGAAACTAAATCTACATTTTTTTCTCCATTATTGCTAATAGTATGTCCCCAATCTGCCCCCGTGTGTGCTAGCGGATCATTTTTCGCCCAAAATATTAATTTCTCCCCAGTTTCGATTTACGATTATTGCATAAAGATCTACTCCAATTGGGGACAAACTATTAGCAATAATGGAGAAAAAATGTAGATTTGGTTTCGGAAGACCTTGAAGTAGATGTGGGTGAAAAAAAAAGTGAGATTAATTGAGAATTGGTGGAAAAAATTGAATAGTAAAAATGGGGAATAATTTAAAAAAAAGGTAAATACACCTATCCCTCGATTTACACGATACTTTTTTTACACGATTTCGCTTTTACACGGTTTATAAAATCAGAGGTTTAAGAAAAAAACAGGTAAAACTGAACATTTTAACTGCATGGATATTACCACTGCCATTTTTGAATTGTGTTCACAATAAAAATCGTCTGAGTAAGAGTTTATTTATTTATTTATGATTTTTAATTAAGATTTTAATACCACCTTTGGTTAATGCGAGATTGTCTCTTATTTCTCTACATAGAACCAATATCGCATTAAGTACTATCAAATTATGAAAGATACCAACGACAACACAACACCAATCAAGAAGAAAAGATTAGAAAGAAAGGTTTTAAGGACTTGATTTCTTCTTTCTATATGTAAAATGAATTCCATACTTATACCTTATACACCTACTACTAATTTTATAAATAGACTAGTATTTTTATGTTTTTCAAAATATATTTACTTTTATTTTACTTTTAAATAAATTACCGAATTATGCACATTTCAGTCTGTTTTCGTTTTACACGGTTTTACTTATACGAAATCCCGATTTCGATTTGCACGGTTTTCTGAGGAACCTATCTATCGTGTAAATCGAGGGATAGGTGTAGTATAAATTAATTCGGGGGGGTCAGGGGGTGATGTTTGGAAAATAATAAAAATTATGGGAATAAAGGGCGGAATCTGTAGATAACTACAAAATTATTAAAATTTCAAAAAAGTTTAGTTTTGTGGGAGAAAAAAAATAAAATGTTTGGTAAGTTTTTTGTTAGTAAAATTTAAGGGGTAATAAATTTATTCGGGGGGGTCAGGGGGGGATTTGTGGAAAATAATAAAAATTATGAGAATAAAGGGTGGAATCTGTAGATAACTACAAAATTAAGAATATTTAAAAAAAGTTTAGTTTTGTGGGAGAAAAAAAATAAAATGTTTGGCAAGTTTTTTGTTTGTAAAATTTAAGGGGTAATATATTTATTCGGGGGGTCAGGGAGGATTTGTGGAAAATAATAAAAATTATGAGAATAAAGGGTGAAATCTGTAGATAACTACAAAATTAAGAATATTTAAAAAAAGTTTAGTTTTGTGGGAGAAAAAAAATAAAATGTTTGGCAAGTTTTTTGTTTGTAAAATTTAAGGGGTAATATATTTATTCGGGGGGTCAGGGGGGGATTTGTGGAAAATAATAAAAATTATGAAAATAAAGGGTGGAATCTGTAGATAACTACAAAATTAAGAATATTTCAAAAAAGTTTAGTTTTGTTGGAGAAAAAAAATAAAATGTTTGGCGAGTTTTTTGTTTGTAAAATTTAAGGGGTAATATATTTATTCGGGGGGTCAGGGGGGATTTGTGGAAAATAATAAAAATTATGAGAATAAAGGGTGGAATCTGTAGATAACTACAAAATTAAGAATATTTCAAAAAAGTTTAGTTTTGTTGGAGAAAAAAAATAAAATGTTTGGCGAGTTTTTTGTTTGTAAAATTTAAGGGGTAATATATTTATTCGGGGGGTCAGGGGGGGATTTGTGGAAAATGATAAAAATTATGAGAATAAAGGGTGGAATCTGTAGATAACTATAAAATTAAGAATATTTCAAAAAAGTTTAGTTTTGTGGGAGAAAAGGAATAAAATGTAATTAATTTTTATTTTTTTTTAAGTTTAATTCAATATAAAAAAAAGTAAAAATATTAGGTGAAAGTGGTGTATGAGGAAAAGATGGAGAAAAAAATAAGTGATTTTTGAAGCCATCATACATTAAGTTCCGTTACATACATCGAAAGTTATAGCGATTTCCGTTTTTGAATCAGTCGCAAATCTTCTTCTTCCCCGCCGTGGGCTGGGAAAAAATGTGAAAAATGTGTGCTGCTCAGCGATAGCTGGTCGGAGGGCGACGATTCGTGGGGGATATCTTGACTTGGATTAAAACTGTACATTTTTCGGTGTAAAACAGGTGAGGTATCTGGGTGATTATCTCAGGTAAAATGCATGGAACCGTTTTGAATTTTTGGTATATGATGGGGGATTGCGTCTTCTAGTGATATTGTGAAAATGAAAGACATCGTACGAGCTTAAGTATTTTTAAAAAAATCAGCCGTGATTTTTTTCGGTTTGGGAGAGTGAAATTGTTAATAAACAATTTTGCAATAAACAAAACCGGGGGAAACTTTAATACAAGATGAATAATCATTTATTATATCACCCTCTAACGTTCCCACCCAGGCTGACTTTTTTATTCAAAGTTATAAACAAAAAACCGTTTTCACCCTTTTTCACCCTTTTTCACCCCTTCGCAAACACCCCTCAGGGGTGAAAGAAATTATAGCTTCATTTCTCACCGTCCCCAACAATATATCCAAAAATTAGCACTCCATCACAAACTTCCGCTTCAGAGGTTAAATTGACTGGACTAAAATTCCAGTCAGAAAGTATTTTAACCGAGCGACAGGGGTAGCTCCCGAAACCTGACGTATGTTTTTCAAACGTGATCATATGGGCATTTAAATCAAATTTTATACTTTAATACGAATATTACAATCCAACAGTGCCTAAGCGTACGAACACAATGTGTAATATAAGGTCTAATAAGTAAGCTATGTTAAACTCTAAAATGGAAGACTTCATAAACTATTACACAGAAATTCTTTTTTTTTCTTTTATATTGTCAATTTTGGCTTTCTCGTTTAACTAATACCTACTAACACTAACACTAGTAGTGCCGATCATTTGAAAAATTGTTTTACTTACAAATTTAATAGTACTTAACATTATTGTTAGTGAGAATTCTCTGAGAGCCGTGATAAGTTTCTTTACCTCAAAAGAGACAAATCATTTACAAGCAATAATGGACATCGGTGTAAAATCTGATCTTAATAAAAGAAAATAGTGTTTCTAATCTCACCAATCACACATTGAAGGCCTTGAGCGTGGGAAATTTTCATGGCTTACTGGTGTCGATCTAAGATTTTAAATTAGACGATCAATATCCATTCGGACGATATGACGCCGCAAGAACTCAGTTATTATTGTGTGTAAACATGAATGCGATTTTAATTTACGTTTTGTTGATTACCATCAAATATTCCATGAAAATAACGCAATCTTAGAGGAAATTTGGTGAACAAGGTATTACTCACCGAGATTCACTATTGACCTTGTATTGCTTGTATGGCTGGACGTTGCGCGCTCTCCGGCCTCTATCTCAAAAAAGGTTGAGAGCATGAAAAAATGATTGGAACAAAAATTGTTGCAAATTTTACGCTCTACAATTTGTATAATAGGTGTTAACATTATTGAAGCTGTAGAAACAGAGATAATCCCGGAAAACCGATTTATCTGACCTTTGACCTTCAATAAGTTACGACGCAGACACGAGATTTTATGAGACTTTTGACACAACATTTAGAATGCCAAAATGAAGGTGTACACAAGTTTCCAGCTTATTATCTCTCATTCCGAGGTGGACTATATATGCACCTACAGTGGAGTCGGAAATTATGTTAACACAGCTGAACGCAATCAATCCTTCTTCCCCATCTATGCAGGAATAGATCCCGTTACAAAATAAACTCATAATTGTGTAGTTCTCTGTGGAAGGTTCCAGGAAAGAGAAATCAAAATAAAAACTAAGTGTTCTTATTTCCGCAATTTCCATTTAATTGTAGCAAGTCCTAGAGACGGGGTGTCGATAAATAAGTTAACTAAAGTGTTTTTTTGTGTTTTTGTATCTATTGCTTGGTGAATCATTTCCTGACTGAACAGATATTAAATTCATTCTAATATTATCCTAACTGCATTATCTTAAAGGTATTGCAATTGCTTTTGCTTTATGAAATTTGGAAAATAAAATATTCTGTTTTAGAAAATGCCAAAATACAAAGAATTAACACCCAACGAGAGAGTAACAGTGTTTAACCGTAGGATGAAAGGCGAAACACTGCAATCGATTGCTACGGATTACGGTATATCAAAAGTTGGTGTAAAAAAGATCGTTGAACGGATGTTGGAAAGGGGAAATGCTGAAAATAAAAAACGTTCTGGGAGGAAAAGGAAAACTTCTGTGCCTCAGGACAGAGAAATCATAAGGGAAATTAAAAAAAATCCTCGGATAACTGCCAGGCAATTAAAAGAAAACCTAAATTTACCAATACAAATAACCCAGATCAAGCAGCGCATACATGAACAAGGCTTTGCAGGTAGAGTTTCCCGAAAACGTCCATTCATTTCAAAGCAAAATGCTGTAAAACGTCTTTCTTTTGCCAAAAAATATAAAAATATGCCACAAGAATACTGGAATAAAATTATTTGGAGCGACGAATCAAAATTTGAGTTGCAATCGAATAAAAGACGCAGTTATGTATGGAGCAAAAAGGGGCAGGAATTCAAGAAGGAAATGATCACACCAACAGTGAAGCATGGTGGAGCAAAAGCAGTAATGGTATGGGGTTGTTTCAACTCTAATGGAGTAGGCAACCTTCATTTCATCGAAGGTCGACTTACGGGCAGTGGTTATGTAGAAATTCTGCAGGAAAATTTAGTACCTTCTGCTAGGAAATTGGGTATACAAGGATCGTTTGTCTTTCAACACGACAACGATCCTCAGCATACTTGTAGAGTGGCAAGGGAATATCTTCAGGGAGAAAATATTGAAGTGCTACAGTGGCCTGCTCAAAGCCCTGACATGAATCCTATCGAGCACTTATGGGATTATCTCGATAGGGAGATTGAAAAGAGTCGACGGATGAATATTAATGAGTTTAAAGCAGTACTGAAGGACGAATGGAACGCAATCGATGTAGAAGTTTTAAGAAAACTTGTAAAAAGTATGCCAAATCGATTAGAAGAAGTAATCAGAGCAAAAGGGTACCAAACCAAATATTAAATTTAGTTCTTAATTAGAAACCAGAGTGAAATCTTCAAAAGTTAACATACTTTCCGACCAGGCTAATTTTCTGAATTATTTAATTTTTTTCTTATTTAATTTAAATTTAATAAATAAAGTTCCTAAATAAAACCTGTAGCAAGAGATTAATATGTACATATAATTTTATTTTGAAAGAAGTACCTTATTTTAATTCAATCATACTTTTTCTTCAAATTTGTCGTTGTTAACTTACTTTCCGACTCCACTGTATGTAATAAGACGTTCTGAACGAGGCACGTTAAGTATTGGCGTATTTGTAATTTGATTTGGGAGGGCTGGAAAGATCGTCGTTGCTAAGATGAAGATGAAATTCGATTTGATACACTACTCACAAAAAAATAAAAGGGAATAACAAGTCTATCCTCGTTATTTTGGGTATTTAATCCCAATTAAATCAGTGTATACTACAACAGATTATACACTGTTGTCGTAGAGGTCTTTTTTTTTTTTGGAATTAATGTTAGTAAATTTTCAATGTAGATTGTAGAGTTCAACTTCTGATATGTTATTTATAAGTTTTATGACATTTTACTACCCAAAAATCTGTTTTTGGAATTGTGTAGAATTATATACATCATTATTGTTGCAATTACGTATTAACTATTTCATTTTATAAACAAGTTATGTATGAAATCATATATATTTGCTGTAGCTGTAATGAAATGTGGCATCATTGGAATTGTGTTAATAATGTTTGTTAAGCTGAATATTATCACAGAAAATTGTAAAACACCTGACAAAACACAAGACCAAGCAATAAAAGAGATTCCTTTGGAAATTAATTTCATGTTTTCAGCTATGTTCCGCATTGTAGTGTTACTTACAGCGCTTCTTGCGCTTACATCTTGTAAAAGTGTTAATAAAAGAGAAATCGGACGGGATGTGAACCTCTCAGCTTTTGGACCAGTTGTTCAGCCACATGAAGCACATTTGTATCGATATCAGGTAGCTCTTGGAACAAATTGTGGACAACACTGTGGAGGAGCCATCATTTCAGACAGACTTATTCTTACGGCAGCTCATTGCGTGTTTGGGATTGACCCAAGATCTTTGACCATCAAGGCTGGAATAACGTATGTGAATGATGACAAAAATGCACAATTCGCGGAAGTAGTCAACATCAAAATTCACAGGAATCATATTCCACCGTCTGATAAAAATGACATTGCACTTCTTCTCCTGCAAGAACCTCTTGACCTCACAAATCTTACTGTAGCTAGACTTCCAGATGAAGGAGAAAATTTTGTGGGTGAAGTGTTCGAAGCGAGCGGTTGGGGCAAGACCCAAAACCTGACGTATGCTCTTGAAACTGTCACAGAGGCCCCTACATGTGAGCATATGAGCAGACTCTGCGGAAAACCCCTCCGTCCTAATATGGGTACGACACATGGAGATTCCGGAGGTCCAGCTGTTATACGTAGAGGGAATGAGGTCATTTTGATCGGTCTTGTTAGAGGAAGCAGTGACGGATACGACATCTTTTCCGATGTTGCAAATCTAAAACCGTGGATTGATGAAGGCATTACTCAAGCAATGAGAATTGCTAAGGCGGTTGATCGATATCAAGCAAATTTACCGAAGCATCATTGTAAATTGTATACCAAATAAAACGAAGTTGAAATATAAAATTCTATATACTGAAGTGATGCACTTTCATGGTTTTTTCTGTATTATTCTGTACTAATTTATGTAGGTACTATATGTGTCTAGTCAAGGAAAATAACTGAAGTGCAGCAGGTAGTTTTTTAACAT
Source organism: Dysmachus trigonus (assembly GCA_949715965.1). NCBI lineage: Eukaryota > Metazoa > Arthropoda > Insecta > Diptera > Asilidae > Dysmachus > Dysmachus trigonus. The sequence goes on along the minus strand of OX454322.1, from coordinate 40,500,636 downwards.
ATTATAATTCCTAGCCCATCTAGTCAAGCAAAATTGGAATTAAAATAAAATCAGAAATACCATTTAAAATTTCAGAATCCAAATTTCAACCTTTAACTTGAACTGAATTAAGGGGACTTAACACACCCAAAGAAAAAAAATCAATATTTTTTTATGATCGATTTTGAGAGGAATAGGAATTTCATTATATTAAAGTCAAATTCGGTTTCGGTGCAGGCATTGCAGATTAAATTTAGGTAAGCTTTTCCTTTAAAAATATCTTTTAAGAACTTTAAACGCGATTTTCTCAAAACCGCTTTTTTAGATGGTGTACACGATTAAAAAAAAAAAAAAACTATTGGACCGATCGGTCTGAAATTTTGATATGTTATTTGGCAGATGATTTTCCAGGGACCAAAAAGATGCAAAGTTTCATTAATCTCTTTTTTCCCTTCGATTTTCCAATTTTCAAAAAAAAAAAAAAAAAAAAAAAAAAAAAAAAAAAAAAAAAAAAAAAATTAACTTTTGGGTGTGTAAAGTCCCCTTAAGTTTTAAAGTTTCCACAGAAAATTCTTTCAACAATTCAGTAATAAAACAATACTAAAAGAAAAACAGAAAATATTCCTTGCTAAAGAATTAGCAATCCGAGTTCCGAAAGAGATCATATGTACATATATATGAAATGAAAAACAAGGTGAAATGACATGTATGTATACATGTCATTTCACCTTGTTTTTCATTTCATTATTTAAACAACTGCAGCATTTGCAATTGTAAATGCTATATGCCTAACGAATGCTTCACCTATAAAGTAGACTTCGAAACCTCATTTCCAGTTTACAAAATGCTCAACACGCATTTATTTTATATTTTTATTGCCCTAACGGGTTTTGTAACCTGTAAAAGTTTTAATAAAAGGGAAATTCATTCCGACACCAAAGTAGAAGTTATCGGTCCAACTGTTGAGCCTCGTAGAGTGCATTTGTACCGATATATAGTGGAACTTAGGTACAAGTGTAACCATATCTGCGGAGGTACCATTATATCCGCAAGGCATATCCTTACAGCAGCTCATTGTGTTTGGGCGCGTGATCCTCGACATTTTACTATTACGGCCGGTATAACGAATCGATTTGAACCAAATGGAGATATACGAGATGTGTTCGCCGTTCAGCTTCATACTGGCTATAATCCAATTCTATACAACGACATAGCCCTTCTCACATTGCAAGAACCTCTTGATGTCAGCAAATATACAGTAGCTAAAATGCCTGAAGTAGACGAGGATTTTGAAGGATCAGTTGTAGATGTAAGTGGATGGGGCCATACGAATAACTTAACCTATGGCTACTTTACTCTCGAACAAAGTCCATTGTGCTCTTATCCAAGTCAAATGTGTGCTACACCTTTTCCGGATATGTCGACTTATGGGGGCGATTCTGGCGGTCCAGTTGTTGTACGTAAAGGAAGTGATGTGATTTTAGTGGGAATCGTAAGTGGAAAAATCTATCAGTTACCACTACAAGCACATTTATTTGCAAAAGTTTCGCACCTAAGGTCATGGATCGATAACGCAATGGCTGAAGGAGAACAATTTTTCAAAATAGGTAAAATAAATCTATTAACTTTATTGAAAAACGAATGTGCAGCGATCGATGACGCTGTTTCGAAAGTTCTTCAAGAACTTTAGAGGATATTTACTGAATTTCAACAGCTCAAATGTATATGAATGTTTGTATAACTAGTTTTACATCAGAACAAGCAGTTATAATAAAAACAATTATTTAAAAAAAAAAACTTGTGAATATTTCTTAGTACTGTAAATTTACGAGACGTTGGTCTACAGGATCAACTAAAGTCTAGCCTTACAATATAACACTGCTGAATAAAAAAATCGATTTTTTTCTTTGCATTACCTGAACATACATACTATACTTTCAGAAGAATTTGTACACATTTTTAAGTCCAAATTTGCAAAATTAACAAAGTTCTGTCTTTTCAAGTAGTAAGTATTGTCGTGCATAAAATAAAGTTTAATTTTCAATAAGGTTTTTCCAAAACAACTTTGTTCACCTTCGTACATGTGAAAACATTAGGACTTCGATTTTCAACTTTGGGTAATCGTAATAACTCTTTGTTTACAGTCGTTTTAAATTTTTTTTAAATTACTGCTTTTTAAGGTCCTTTGAAAGAAAGAAAAAAGAAGAAGAAGAAAAATTATCCAGTTCAATCGGCAATTTTGTACATTATTTTTTTATTATAGGACGATTCCATATAATAACAATTTAACAAAATAAAATTCCACATTCTGTAACTATCTTCAATTGGTTGTAAATAATTGAGAGACGAAAGGTCTGGAGGACCTTAAGTTAAAAGGAAGGACTAAGTTTGCTGAAAATTTCAAATTTTTACCTTGTACTTTTGACATAAATATTAAGTTCGAAGCACGAAATATGTGATGTAAGAAAAAAAAATTTTTTGAAGTGAAAAATTCTTTAGCGGCGTTGGGCAGTTTTTGGTAGGGGAAAATGTTATGGGTTCGCGTCACCGACATGCTCATGACTGGCGCATGCGCAGCGGCCGTATGCTGTGCGCGTGAGACGATGGGTGAAATCTCGTGCGTTCGCGTCACCGACATGCTTATAGCAGTACAACTGTAGCAAATTTTGGATGATAGCTCATAATCATTGCCATCTCCGCATATTAACACTTACATTTTCCCTTCACCCCTTTCCCCGCAAATCGCTTCTGAAGGAGGACATCTCCAGAAAAGGTACCTTTCCACATTCTGGCTCAGAACTCCTCCAGATGAAGACCGATTTTCTTCATTCTAATTTTGTATGAAAGCCCCCCGTCGGCGCCATCTCTGCATACTAACACTTATCTTTTCCCTTCACCCCTTTCCCCCCGAAAGATTTCTTAAAGTGGCCATCTCTAAAAAATTATGTTTCTACATTCTGGCCCACAACTCCTCTGAATAATAACCGATCTTCTTCATTTAAATTTCGTATGAAAGCCCCCCACGGCTGCCATCTTTGTATATTTATATTTATTTTCTCCGTTCGTACTATCTCCTGTTATGATGAGGGCGACGCCCGAGCGTCGGTCAGGCGATGCCGGCCATACCAAAAATACTAGTTTTAATATTAAAAGTTCTAAGTTTTCACTTCTATCGGCAGTCCCTATGACTGCCAATTTTTTTTTTTTATTTATATATATAAGAGATAATCGAACGAACTAATCTAGATTTTTGCAGTGTATAATAAGTGGAAGCTGTATAAAAACTCAGCTTATTTGATTGAACAGGAAATTGTTTTTAATTTTTTAAGAAACTATATTATCTTTTAGGTTTGATATGAAATAACGAACATCCAGATATATTTCTATAATAGAACCACTTAGATAACTAAAGAGTACAGTCTAAATATCCTACTTTATAATTGTTCAGGTGGTGGTTGCGGACAGGAATTTTCTTTTTTGAGGTCCAATATTCTTACGAAATTTGATCAAATCAAAAATTTCGCCGTTTTCAATTTTATGTAATTTTGACGCTTTATAATTCTGATTCAAGTGTCCTTTTCTTATATATAAAGTGCGTTTCATAAATTATAAACGCAGCTGAAATTTTAAAGTTGGTATAAATTCCACTAAATATATTTGAGAACCACTGGCCTTAGGTAACGGTGCTTCTACTAACAACACATTTTTCAAAAGAAAATGTCAAAGTTGTTAGGAGAAATAAGAAGCCTATACGACGATACTTGTTTTGGTAGTGTTTCAAAATTATGAACGCATCTCATAAACAGTCCTTTTTAAAAAACATCCTGGGCGCCTTTAAATATTTACTGAGATAAAAGAAAAATTGCTAATACTGCAACTAATTCAACAAAAAGTTGCAATGATATTAAGAGAGAATGCAACTTATCGGTATTTAGTAGTTATTGAAAACATAACTCCATCCAATTTACCAAGAAATGAAAGCTTATTTCGTTGATACCCTAGTGTATTGGCTATTCGATTCAATTGCATACTTTACGGCAAATGAATTGTTGGATTTGTGCAGTATGTACTTTTAATCAACATGTTGGAGTTGTTTCATACTACTAAGGTTGAATTGTAACCTTAGATAACTAAACTTAATTCGGTACAACTCTGTAAATAATCAATCGTTTCATAGACTACGTTTTAAAAGCCTGGTATTTTTATACGTCCTTCATTTATTTTAAACAAATTAGTGTAATTAAGAGTAGTATAATTAAAAACTGATTAAAAAAACAAAAAAAACCGACCACCTTTCCGCCCCCACTACCCAAGTAAACAAAATCCGGAAACGTAGGTAGCATTGTAACTATAGTAAGGGTGTACACTTATATATGCAAGCCATTAAGTGCAAAGATCTTGTATAGTAAAGATGGATGCCAGCCAAGAAGTACGTCGCCAATTAATTGTTTCCATACATGTGGAAAATCCGAATATGTCGCAAAGGGACATCGCTTAAAAGTTGAAAATTCCGAAGACGCTCATCCAAAATGTGTTCAGCAAATTTCGAGAATTTTGTAATGTCCAGAGAAAGTCCGAATCGGAAAGGAAATCTGGTTCGGCAGACCAAAAAATGGCCAAAGAAGTGGTAGTCAACTTTAAACGGAATCTCAACCTCTCGTTGAGAGATGTGGCTGATAAGGTTAGAACATCATCTGCTACGGTCTAACGAATCAAAAGAAGAGAAGGTCTACGAAGTTTCCATGTTTAGAAAACACCGGACAAAACATTAGACAAGAACCAAGTTGCAAAATCCAGGAGCCAGATTTTGTATGAAAATCTTCTAACGAAATTCGACTGCTGCATTATATATGATGAAACTTATGTGAAAGCGAACTTCAACCAACTTCCAGAACAGGCAAAGAAGAGGAGTGACACAGATCCCAAGTTTAAGAATCGTCAATGCACCAAATTTCCTGTTAAATATTTAGTTTGGCAGGCAATATGTACGTGAGGTCAGAAATCAACACCTTTCGTGGCAACAAGCAGAATCAACAAGGATATATACGTTAAGGAGTGTCTTCAGAAGCATCCTCTTCCATTCTTTAGAAAGCATGACGCATCAGCTTTTTTTTTTTTTGCCGGATTTAGCAACTTGCCACTACAGCAGCAAAGCGAGAGATTTTTACCATACACAATCTATACCCATAATACCAAAAGAAGCGAATCCACCAAAATGTCCAGAACTAAGGCTAATCGAAAAATATTGGGCTAATATTATACAACTCAATTTCGTCAACTTTGATCGTTCGTTTCTCAGAATTGAAGCAGTTTCTCATCTTGTGAGAGCGTTATCCTATCATAAGCATTCAATTGGCACACATTTAAAATACCAGTTCCACGAAATAGGCTAAATTTGGCCTCTTTTTGGCATGACACTTTCAAATTTCAGCTCAATCAGTCAATTTCTACAGTTTTTCATTTTATGTTTAGTATTAGATGCATTCAGTAGCTGGAAACCAGTGTAAGTTTTGCTTTTCAATTAAATTTTGTGTATCTCGAAAACCAGTTTGATTTTCTATGAATTTTTTAAATTAACTTCGAGAGAAAATTCGATTAATCCAAAAACAAAACAAACAAAATATAAATCAGCGATCGTAAACAGGTTAACAATTTATGTTTGGCAAAAACGTTATCTTGCAATAAATACATTTACTCTACATATGAGAATAATTCTAGTACTATTTTATTAAGCACAACAGACATTGTCAAACAGCGTACAATTTCATTAAAATCGAAAAATTTGTGCATTTTTTCAGCTGTTTGCCATAAATTATTTAAACAATAACAACAGCAAATCTACAACAGCACCTACTGAATGCCTGGTGGATACTTTATATATAAGAGGTACGTTTAAATATTTCATTCCTATTGTCGAAAATGTACGGCGTGGTATACATTTATTTTATATTGGTGTTATCTACAGGGATTCTGTAACCTTTAAACATTCTTAAAATTAAAATTGTTTTTACCATTACACCCGGGACAAGCAAAAATTAAGTTTTCTCTTGATGAAGAAGTAATCATTCGATAGTATATTACTCTGCTGAACTATTATAATAATAATAGACATTCTAGTGCAGTATAGAATAATGTCTTATTACAGAATGGATTCATTTGGATTACAACTCTACGCAACTACATTCATGATTACAACTTTTTGAACTTCAATTCACATTTGGTCCAATATTATGTGTTCATACATTTACTATTCTTTTATGGCTAAATTTTTTTTCAAATGTGGTTTGGAGGAGGAAAAATATTGCACAAACTTAAGTAAACGTGTACTTTTTATTTATACCTTAAAGTTTAAGTATATATACCCCCTTTTATTTCCCCCTTCCCGCTGGTTTTGTAAAAGAGATTCATACAATCTATAAGTAGGGATAAAGTTTAGATTAAATAGTATACTGTAAATATTCAGGCACGGACTAATATAACTTTCGTGTTTTTTAGTAACGAAGTAAACAATAATAATATTTAAATATGAATGCTTTGAAATTTTATATGTATACGTTTTGCGAAAGAATTTCGGCCTGAGACTAAAGAATTAAATGTTACTGTTTCTACAAAAACAGTTTATTGAAGATTCATCAGGAAAGAATATTTACATAATGTTTCTTCAGCTGACTATTTCAATTGAAAATCGAAAAACAGCTGTCAAAGTATAAAGACTGATTGTGCGTTTTTGAAGCAATATAAAAGGAATTCGTCAAAAAGTCCAGCCTATACTCCGCGCCATGTTAAGCGTTACTGTATTGCTTACAGCGCTGCTTGCGTTTGTAGCTTCCAAAAGTGTTAATAAAAGAGAAATTGGGCGGGATATGAACCTTTCAGCAATTGGTCCAACTGTCAGGCCCGATCAAGCACATTTGTACCGATACCAAGTAGCTCTTGGAACAAATTGTGGACAAAGTTGTGGAGGAACTATAATATCAGACAGATTGATTCTTACAGCAGCTCATTGTGTGCATGGCGTTGACCCTAGATCTATGACCATCAAGGCCGGTATAACGTATGTGGACGATAACAGAAATGCACAAATTGGAGAGGTATTCGATATCAAAGTTCACAGGAATTACTTTCGGTCAACTCTCTTGAATGACGTTGCTCTCCTTGTCTTGCAAGAGCCTCTTGATCTCACCCATCTAACTGTAGCTCGACTTCCAGAAATAGGCGAAAATTTTGACGGCGAACAATTTGAAATGAGCGGCTGGGGTAATACCTCAAACCTTACATATGCGCTTTTTACTGTCAAAGATCAACCCGCTTGTGAGCATAAAAGTAGGATCTGTGGAGTTCCTTATACTAATATGAGAACCTACCCTGGTGATTCTGGAGGACCTGCAGTTATACGGAGAGGAAATGAAGTCACTTTAATCGGCGTTGTTAGCGGATTTACTGGAAACCAACAATACTTCTTTGCCAATGTAGCAAACCTGAGGCCTTGGATTGATGAAGCCATTACTCAAGCAGTCAGAACTGTCAAAGTAGCTGATAAATTTATAGCCAGTTTACCTAAGCATACATGTCAGTAGTATAAACAAATTTTGTCTTTTAAATAAAATTATGGTATTGAAGAAAAATATTATTTGTTTTAATATTCAAAACGTTCGTAAAATTATTCGACACCTTGTAAAATATATATATATATATATATATAAATGAAAATTCGTTTGTTTGTTGCTCAATCACGCCTAAACGCTTGCATCGATATTTCTCATTTTTTGTCTCAAGGTAGTACATATTCCAACTTAACATATAGGCCAATTTTTTTTTCGGATAATATATGGGGTTTCAAAATGGCGAATCCAAGTGGCGGTTAAAAATTTTTAAATTATAAGCGATTTTCATGAAAATTGGTACTTAGGGGTTTTGCGGGATGCTAATTTCAAATCCGCTGTCCAAATTTAGAAATTCAAGACGGCGGATCCAATATGACGACCAAGATTTCTCAATTTCAGCGGATTTTAATGAAAATTAGTACAATGATTATTTTGAGGTCCCTGATTTTGAATATTATCAAAATTTACAAATGCAAGATGGCGGACCCAATATGGCGACTAATATTTCTCAATTTCAAGGGATTTTAATAAAAATTAGTACAATAATTATCTTGAGGTCACTTATTGCAAATGTTATTAAAATTTACAAATACAAGATGTCGGACCCAATATGGCTGCCAATATTTCTCGATTTCAACGGATTTTAATGAAAATTAGTACAATAATTATCTTGAGGTCACTTATTGCAAATGTTATCAAAATTTACAAATACAAGAATCTAATATGGCGACGAATATTTCTCGATTTCAACGGATTTTAATGAAAAGAAGTACAATGATTGTTTTAAGGTAACTGATTTTGAATACTACCAAAATTTACAAATCCAAAATGGCGGACCCAATATGGCGACCAAGATTTCTCGATTCCAACGGATTTTAATAAAAATTAGTACAATGATTGTTTTGAGGTCACTGATTTTGAATATTATCAAAATTTCCAAATCCACGACGGCGGATCCAACATGGTGACTAAAATGTCTTGATTACAACGTATTTTAATGAAAATTAGTACAATGATTATTCTGATTGAACTAATTTCGAATATTACTAAAATTTCTAAATCCAAGATGGCGGATCGAACGTGGCGACTAAAATGTCACGATTACAACAGATTTTAATGAAACTTATTAAAATAATTATTCTGAGGCAACTAATTGCGAATATTATCGAAATTGCCAAATCCAAGATGACGACCATTTTTCGATTTAACGGATTTTAATGGAAATTAGTACTATAATTATTCTGAGGTAAATAATTACCAAAATTTTCAAATCCAAGATGGCGGATCCAACATGGCGACCAAAATGTCTCGATTTCGACGGATTTTAATGAAAATTAGTACAATGGTTTTTCTGAGGCTCAATTTTCGAATATTATCAAAATTTCTAAATCCAAGATGGCGTATCCAATATGGAGACCAAATGTCTCGAATTCAATGGATATCAATGAAAATTAGTAAAACGATTATTCTGAAGCCACTAATATCGAATATTAGCAAACTTTCCAAATCCAAGATGGCGGATCCAATATGATGATCAAAATTTCTCGACTTTAACGAATTTTAATGAAAATTAGTACGATTTTTTTTGGGCCACTAATTTTGAATATTTTCAAAATTTTTAGATCCAGGATGGCGGCAAAAATTTCTCGATTTCAACAAGTTTCAATGAAAATTTGTACAATGATTATTTTAAGGCCACTAATTTTGAATATTATTAAGATTTGGATATTCAAGATGGCAGATCCATAAAGGGGTTTTCGGCTTGCTTCTAGGATATAACAAACTAGAAGATTTGAGATGTATATTTAGTAAGTATTTACCCAACGCCGGGTGAAACCGGGTAACCCAGCTAGTAATAAATAAAAGTAAATACATAATACCTTACAACTTGTAGAAACCCTAATTTTTATCATCCATAGTCGTATTTCGTTTAGTAGAATTATATTAGAAGGTATAAAAATGTTATAAAAACAGTTTATTTCCACTCTTGGATCAAAATATAAAAGTGAAATTTATTTTTGAATCTTCCTTATTTTGTCTAATTGCTGAAAGTCCATTTTATAGAATATTATTAAATTATTAATTGAATTCATAAGATCTCATAAAGAAGTCCAAAGTTTGTAATTAAGTTTAAAAAAGGGCCATTTATGGCACTTTTTGTTTTAATCCTAGATATTTTCTAAAAATTATTATTTAAAAAAAAAATTTATTCTATTATCAATGTATGGTACATCAATTCCTTTACTGAAAACTGTTCAGTAGTATTAGTACGGCAGGCGTTCTCCTACAGGACGTTTTTAAAATCGCAGTTTCCGGTGACGAGGATTAAGAAAAAAATACATTGGATTGAATCTTTTGATCGATTGATTTTTCGAACTTTTGATTTATGACAAAATGACAGAGGTCAAAAGTCAAAAATTATTTTTTCGAATAAAAGTCACAACTATATTGCGAAAATTAAAAAACTTTCGTTCAATGATAACATTTATAAATCTTGAAGACATGTATATAATTGGGGCAAAATCAGTTCATTAGTTTTTGAGAAATGGCGGTCATTGGTTAGAAAAATACTGTTTTCAGAAAAACACACGACTCCTTAATAGGTTATATGAACTGAATCTTAATTAATAAGTCAATGTAATGCATTTACAGAAATAAGTTTTATAGGGTATTATAAAGTTATCATTCTTTAAAATTGTACTGAACTTTGAAATAAGTTCACGTTAAAACTGAAACGTTTCATAAAAAAATTAGTAAAATAAAGTATGCATTTTTGCGATTGAAACCCTATCTACATATCTGCAATTTTTCTGCCGTAGAATTTCTTGATATTGGATTGCTACTGTTTAATATCAACGGCTTAGATACTGGTTATAAAATGTTTTCACTTTCTTGAGAATAATGACTTTATAAAAGTAAAGTAGAGTAAGTCTTGTTTGAAACTACAATTTTCATTGTTAATGTTAAACTTGGCCACACGTGTCGTTTATTTCCCAGCTTAAAAATCGTAATATACAAAAAAAAAACGTACTTCACTCTAATATAAGTAAATAATCTCTTTAGCACAGAAACAAAAGCCTATATAACCAATGCTCGTGTACTTTTTTTGAATTCGGCAACAACGTTTGTTACTACCCACATGTTTAAGCCAAATAATGAAACAAACCTACGTCATGCGTGCAAAATTGCGCATATATCTGTTTTTCAAGGATAATTTCCAATATTTGTGACGTAAATGGCAATTCATTGTTCTTTATCTTCTGTTTCACAAACAATATTGGATGTCTGTGGAGTTGTACAAATATACATACAGAAGTTATAGGCATCTGTTGAGAAACATCTGAATAAATGTCTGCAAATCATTCACTGACTGAAGACTTATTGCTTGAAAAGTGGAAAAAAACTGATTAAATTCTGAATTAATTTTTTCATTCATTTGACTTTTCATTTGATAGAAAGACAAAAACAAATTATTTTTTGATAATAAATTCAATCTGTACTGATTGCAAGTTATACTATTGGCAATTTTATTATTTTTTGCATGTTTAATAACTTTTCTATGAACATAATCAAATAAATTATTATTATGGATTATTTTTATCGTTTCTGAATAACCTATGAAAACTATTCATTTTACGAAAAAGTTCTATATTTTATTGAAAGTCTAACCCTGGAATGGATTCAAAATAATAATAATTAGCATAATTCTTCACAGCGATTATAAGACGGTTTCTTGCCTGGCGCTCTCATTAACGAAGATATGTTAGATAATGTTAGCAACACTATTCAAATTCTGAAATTTTATTGTAACGATTACCTGACATGTCAAAGTAGAAGACACGACAATTAAGAATCCCTCCCATTAAAAGTTATGGAAAAAATAATTTTTTTATTATTTTATATTTTCATTGTGTGTACAAATTTCAAGTGGTAATCCGCAATAATTTAAATACTACAGGTCAATAAAGAATGCTGAAAAATTGAATGGCATTCAATTTTTAAGATATCTCAAAAGGCTTTTTGCATTCTACTTGTCATTAAATCGCTATGGACTTATCCATAACTATAAATTTTGGTTCAGCCATTTCCTTTTTAGGGTTCCCTAGCCAAATGGCAAAAAACGGAACCCTTATGGATTCGTCATGTCTGTCTGTCTGTCTGTCTGTCCGTCCGTATGTCACAGCCACTTTTTTCCGAAACAATAAGAACTAGACTGTTGAAACTTGGTAAGTAGATGTATTCTGTAAACCACATTAAGATTTTCACACAAAAATAGAAAAAAAAGCGGCCAAGTGTGAGTCCCCATACTTAGAACTGAAACTCAAAATTTTTTTTTCATCAAACCCATACGTGTGGGGTATCTATGGATAGGTCTTCAAAAATGATATTGACTGACTCGCACTTGGCCGCTTTTTTTTTATATTGGATCCTGTCACGAGTTCTAATGGCACCCGTCTAACAACTTTTTTAAAGGAAACTCATAATAATAATAATTTTGGAATTGTACATCATTTTTGGTGTACTAAAAGGATGTTTAAGTAAAACTCTAAAAGTGTCTTTCGATATGTTGTATAGTTTTTATAAAAAAAATTTAAACAAATGATGTTTTATTTAAGCATTTAGATAATAGGGTAGCCTTAAACTGAGGGCCAACTTCGAATCCTTTGTAACCATCTCATTAACACTTTGAAAATATAAGTCCATTGAGACTCATCTGTACTTTGAATAGTATAATCTTACGTTTTCTTCTCACTATAGACGCTAGCGAGTCTTGGCTCAGCAAAACCAATCAATCACCATAATTTCGAAAGGAATTGATCCATATTTAATGCTATATGAAGCATTAGTTTTGAAAAGTTGGCGATAATAAATACAGAAAACAAAGCAGAAAAGTAAGAAAATGGTTACCGGATCAATCAAAAACAAAAAAATTATGAGGCAATCACTTCAAATAACTTGTTGGAATTTCCATTGTTAACAATGCATTGAATAAATGAACAATGATTTCTTAACATATAACACCTCTTTTATTGAACAGTGCTTCAAAAAGTTTGTAACAATATTTATGGCTGGACTAGGTACATTTTTTAAGACGTTGTTATATACAAAAATCCATTTTGTCTTAACAATTCAAACAGTACTATTTTTAATAGCAAGCTGTTTAATCTAAGCCCTGAAAATACAAATTGGGAGAGATGAAAGCTGCTACATACAACATTTGTGAATGTACGAGAGGGACATCCTATAATACAAAAAAGAAGAAAAAATCCTGGCTTAAAACGTTCACCACTGATATATGTACATACTACTGTGATCAAAAAATAGTAAAACTTTTCCCATTTAAATCACGTGGGCTTATACAAACAAGAATTTTTTTTCTTGGGGTTGATACGTGTACCAACTCTAACTGACATCTCTGTCGAATGCCAATATTTTCAGTAGTACATTTTTCGATTTGAAATTACTAAAAAAGTTCAGCAAAGAAATTTTATTAAATTTTGCTTCAAAAATAGAATTTTGGCTTCAGAAACGTTTGAAATGTTGAAAAAGGCTTTAATAATGCATTGTCCAGAGCGATTCCTTTTGATGGTATAAGTTGTTCGAAGAAGGCAGAGAACGCGTTGAAGACGATGAACATCCTGGCCACTCTCCGAAATCTACCGATGAACACCATGTCAAGGAAGTCAAGGATTTGGTGCTCAAAAATCGTCGATTGACAATTAGAGACCTTGCTAACATTATTTTGAAAGACCATTTGGGCCTCAGACGCGTAGCATCTTGTTTGGATCCGAAAATGATAATGCTCACACTGAATTGGTTATTTGAAACTATTTGGACAAAAATTCGACTCATATCGTTCCGCAACCGCAATATTCGCCTGATTTAGCTCCGTCTGAGTTCTGGCTATTCCCGAAACTTAACTTTGTGTTTTATTTAAAAAGTCTTACTATTTTTGTTATCACAGTACACATTTAATAGATTACTTTCCCATTAAAATTGCATATACAAAAATCATGCACCTTTCCTTTCATTCCCAACAATTTTCACATAAGCACATCAAAAAATAATTGTCTGTTTTGCAAATATTCGTTTTTCTCTTTCACTCAATACTTTTTTTACAGCACTTTTTCAAGCCTTCTACAAGTCAGTATCATAATACAATAGCTTTAAAGGCCAACCAAAATGTGCACAAGTTAACATGTGGAAATGATACTTATTTGTCGAATGTAAAAAATGTATGTGCATTTATTTTGATAAAATATGGGCTCATCGATCGATTCACTCCTGAAGAAGCAAGAAGCAAGAACTTATTAAGCAGTATGACTGCCATTTAGGGTCAGAAGAGTTTAATTTTCAGAAAAAGCTGAACTTACAAATTAAGTACTATCATTTATTTTTTTTAAAAAATTTCATTACAGTTAAAAAAAAATCTAAAATAAAGAAAAGGTATAGTTATAATTTGAATTTATGCAGTACGACTTTTAAGGCTTTCAAGGCGCTTTACTTCTCCAATATTTTACAATTAAAGTTAGTTAGCAAAATGTAATTTGGAGTCGTTTAGTATAAACAATTATGTACCGGCAATTGGGTTACCAAACTGTTAACTACGGAGCTTTCGTCCTTGCTTTCCGCCATAACTTCGTCAATCCAAGGCCTAAGATGTGCTACATTCGAAAAGATATGCTGCCCTTTGTAGGTTATTCCGCTTATAACTCCGACTAAAACGACATCATTTCCTGTTCTTAGTATAGCCGGACCACCAGAATCGCCTTTGTAGATACTCATTGTAGTATTATGGTCAGCACAGAGATGGCTTGGATGGGTACATTCGGAGTTATTCCGGACAGTATAATATGCGTATGTTAAATCAAGAGTTTTGCCCCAACCACTGGCTTCAATGAGTTCACCTTCGAAGTCTTCATCTACATTCGGGAGCCTAGCTACAGTCAGCCGTGTAAGATTGAGCGGTTCTTGCAGTGTAAGAAGTGCAACATCATTGTGTAACCGGTAAACATCAAAATTTCTATGAGTTCTGACAGAAAACACATCACGAATTTGTCCTTTTGGATCATTCACAAAAGTTATACCAGCCTTAATTGTCATTGGCCTTGGGTCACTTCCAGCCACACAATGAGCTGCAGTGAGAATATGTCGATCAGAAATTATTGTTCCTCCACAATTCTGACCGCAATTTTCACGGAATGCAACTTGGTATCGATACAAATGTGCATCTTCTGGCTTAACAGTTGGACCGATAGCGTAATGTTGACTATCACGTTCGATTTCTCTTTTCTTAACACTTTTGCCTGCTACGAATGCAACAAGCATTGCTGAAAACCAAACGACTTTGACGATGTTCATTTCACGGATTATAGGAACAGTTGAAAATGATTGCCTTTTATTACCCGAAAGTATAAAGCCACAGATATGTTTTATTTGTTAACCGTCAGCTGTTTTAATAACAGCACTCGAATGTAACTATGCCTTTGTTAACTGGATCCCATTGTTTCCAAAATGATTATGACGTTTTTATTGTATGTGGGGACACATCAGTTGTAAACTAATATTTAAAGCAATGACTCGGAAATTGTGTATATATTATCATTTAAAATCTTTACAATTTAGGAATACGATCTAAAGATGTATATGTATATGGAATTTACAATCCCAAGCTAAGAGAAGAATTTTGCAAAATCACACAGATATAAATCTAAACCTACCTTCTGAGTGATAAAAGATCAAGATAGAGGATAGTGTGGTTAGTCGTCATAAATACAAATTGTTTTCATGTTTTTGATTTTTATCAGGAAACACTAAAATCATAATTAAGAAATTCGAGATGGCAACTCAAACTCAAAATGCAGCTATGATACTTTCCCTGGGATATGATTGTAATTTTATTCATGCAAGGTTTTTATGTGTTTAGATTACATTGTACTATTAAATACTATAAAAATATATAGTACAATGCAGACTATCTCATTCATGTAGAGCGAAGAAATATGTTTTTCAATTGTTGATAAACTAAAAAAGATATTTCTGCGGAATGTTTTGAAAAGGTGTAAGGTTTAAACGTAGTATTGACAGACAGATGTAAATAACATACTCCTGCCGTTTAATTTAATTAATTTAATTTATTTGTATTTTCTAGCGTTTAAGTTTGTATGCTTGTTTTGTACATTTGTATAGCTTGTACTAAGTTGAATAAGTAAACATTGAAGCATTTTCTGTTCTATAATTTTTTTTTGTACAGTTGATCCTTTTCGTGTAAAAAAATCGCGAAGTTTTTTATTACATTGCTGTACAAAATGGCCATTTTGCAAAATCCAAAGCAAAAACAAAACTTTCAAAACCATGGTTTGAGGAAGTCTAGACATTCGGACTGCGATTTCTTGTGCTTATATGATCATTCAATAGCAGCAACGACAATATAATCGACTTTGAGGAAAAAATGACCAAAACAAAAATCAGCACTTTTTTGAAGAAATCCAAAAAATAATAGGGTTTTTGAAACTTTTATGCAACACAAATGCCAGATTCTGAAAGAGAAACCTCAAAAATCCCTTATATACGAATGTGGAAGAAAATCGCCCCAACTTGCTATTCGAATCGTACAATTGAACTTGCGTCCACAAAATCCTCGTTTTGCGTATTAATGGGTTAAGCTGTTAAAAGTATATCTGTGACCTAATTGATAACCTCTTTACCCTGCTTCTTAAGGGTTTCAGCGTGAAAAAAACACTTTTTTGCAATTTTTTTTTTAGAAATATGGATAGAGCAAAGTTATTGAAACCTTTTGTACATTATTAAGCATAATTTCAATAATACTCAGCAATTTTCTATGCGAAAATATCGACAAACAAGCCCGGGTAAGGCCCTTTAAATCCAATATGACTCCCAAAATACTCAAAGCAAAGGAAACAGAAATTAGACGAATGTATCGACTTTGGTATCAAATGTAAGGTTTTAATACGCCGTTTTGGTCGTAACTCAGCAAATAAGACTAACTAGTGACAATTATCAATATTTAGATATTTCAATAACGAATATAATATGTAACTGCAAATGATGTTTAAAGAATTTTCATATAAAGTAAATAAAGTCTTGTTCAAAACTTATTTAAAAGACATTTAAATTTTCGAGTTTTAGTTTTTAACTTGGTTTTATTTTTCTGATTATGAATTGAAAATTAAGAGAGAAGAAACATTTGCTTAAAACCTTTTCTATGAAAAATGCATTTATCGTACAACTCGCTTTTGTTTTTTAGAAAAATGCGTATCAGACAAAAAAATGTTCGTTATAAATCTGACGAAAAGTTCTTTTTATTTAACAAAGTAATAACGCAAAAAAAGATTACCTGGTTTAAATACATTTAATTAGGAAAACAAAATAATGACACCATTAACTTTAACAGTTATTTTTTGGTAATTGGGGACGTAATCCATCGGCTACATAGTTTACTTGATTGCCTTCCTCCAAAGCTGCATCAATCCACGGTCTTAGATACGCAACATTCGTAAAGATATGCTGTTTATCATCCCCGGATTTTCCGCTAACAATGCCCACTAAAGTAACGTTTTTGCCATTTCGTAGAACGACCGGACCACCAGAATCGCCACTATAGGTGCTCATATTTGGTGCAGGGTCAGAACATAGACTGCTTGGTCGCTGACAATCCGGCCTGGAGTTATTTCTAACCGTGTAATATGCGTAAGTCAAATCATCAGTACCGCCCCAACCACTCACTTCGATTAATGCCCCTTGAAAGTCCTCATCTTTTTCCGGAAGTTTGGGTATAGTCAGCCCTGTAAGATTGAGCGGTTCTTGCAGTGTAATAAGAGCAATATCATTTATTAGAAAGAAGTCATCGAAATTCCTGTGTGTTTTGACCGAAAACACGTCCCTAATTTGCCCATTAGGATCATGTTTATTAAGTACACCAGCCCTAATAGTCATTGGTGTGGGATCACTAAAAGCCAAACAATGAGCTGCAGTGAGAATGTGTCGATCAGAAATTATCGTTCCTCCACAATATTGGTGACATCCTTCCTCGTAAGCAACTTGGTAGCGGTACAAATGTGCATCCTCTGGCTTAACCTTTGGACCAATAGCGTAGTTTTGCATATCACGTCCGATATCTCTTTTATTAAGGCTTTTGCATGTGACGAGCACAGCAAGTACTGCCGAAAACCAAACTACTTTGACGAGGAACATTTCACAAAGTAAAGAAGAAGTTGACAGTAGCTACCTTTTATTTCCTCAAATCGTAGATGTCTACAGATTTCATCTGCAATACTTAACAGCTGAGTTAATAAGATCGACATACGTCATTTATGACAAAAGTAAAGTTGTTTGTTAATTGAACAATTGCAAGACCTTCAACATGTATTATACTGTTACTGTAGCAGTCGACACAGAAAACGTTTATGATTCCTTACCTTTGAAAATAAAATCATATTTCAATTAAAAATAGCCGCTAGTGATCGTTATTTGAATCAAAACTTATCTTTGCTCCGTACCTCAAGAAGAAGAAAATGGAACTCTATAAGATCGCACTTGCATCAGTTCGGCTGTCTGTTGTTTCAAAAACGACGTGACGTGGGAATTTGAAATTTGGCAGAATGTTAGGTCTTCGTTTCGACATTACCCTACTTAGTAACGAGCTTTCTGTTTATTATTTCATAAATGTGTTTCCTACATAACCAAAATAAGGATCAAATTTCAACAAATTAATTATTATTCCACACATGTACCTAACTGATATTTTAATCACGTTTTCTCAGACACAAAGAGGGGATCGCAAAACTCGCCCCTTTTTTGCGTCGTGCATAGCTTTTGAAGGAAATAACATAAAATAATGCAACATGGCTCAGAATAATCGATATTACAACCGTTATTCGGGTTATTCGGGTTTCTTTCAGTTTACACCTTTCATGCCTTAAAAATCGAAAAAGTACCCATATAAGGTTTATGGGTATTTCTTATGAAATTTCAAAATTTGAGAATTATTGAAATTTTTTTTTTTTTAAACTTAGATATTTTTTTTGCAGAGATCAAAAAAGTTGCTTTAAGAGACCTATTTAGGAGTATTGGTCTTCCATATTTTTGTATATAATCTATCCTCCTATATATATATATATACTCCTAAATGCAGTGAGGGAATGACGAATTTTAACTAAAGCTACAAAAACACCGGCACATAACCTCAATTTGCTTGTTACATTTCGAATATGCATTTTACTCCCAAAAACGCATAAAAACAAGAAATTTTATATATGTATATTAAAATGCTTAATACATTCATGTAACGTGAGGTAATGATCGGCATAAATGTAACTCTTAACAATTTTTCACATAATATGTTTTTGCACAAACTCCCCTACGGTTGAGAAGAAATCGCCATATTGAATCATTTGAGAGTGTTGTTAAAAACTCAAGGTTGCGTTCCTAAATATCGTTCGATACGTTTAGAAATCGAATATTCGTAATAGGGTGAGGGAATGATTTTATTTGGCGGGACATAATTAAAATCGAATTATTGTTTTTATAAACTCATTTTTGTAAGATGGAAGCTTTTATAGACAATAACAAACATCTTTCTAATATATTAGCATAATTTTATTATTAAGAATATTTATATATTTGAGATGAATAGGCATTTTAGTAATGTTTTTGAACTAAGGGACAAGGTGAGGGAATGACTTTCACGGTAAAAAAGTAGCCATATCTTTTTTTTCTTTAGAGATAATACGTTTTCTTTTTAAACAATAGTGGCATAGACAGCGTGCATTGAGATAAAAAAAGACCTATGTAGTTAATGCATATGACTCGGCACTAATGACTCGGGAATCAAATTGCTAAATTTGATGAGAAATACCCTTATATGTATGTAGCACTCTAGCACCAAAAAACATTTGAAAAAGGTTTAATTATCTTTTCCATTAAAATGTAATACCTATCACGTTCTTTGGCACAATAGTACTTTCCACCCCCTTATAGGGGTAGTTTTTTGACACTTAAGGTTTTAAGCGATAATTAGGTAGGTACATATTATACTTTAATGACGAAGAAGAAATAAGAGTTAATTTTGCAGCGTTTTTGATACTGGAGTACTTCCCACCTTATTGGGGTCATTTATCGATTTTTAAGGGTTGAAAGGGGGAACTAAAAGCAAACTCGGATAACGATTATTTTGAGCCTTGTTGCATTCATTTATGATATTTGCTTCAAAAGTTATGCAGAACGCAAAAAAGCGGGGTAATATTCAACGTTTTTTGCGGTCCTTCATTGATCGTTAATTTGAATTTTCCAAACTTTTAGTAATATCATTCGCTATTTTTAAGTGTAGCTGTTTTGATTTGTATTTAGAAATTTCGTAATCTGATACTTATGACTTCCACGTCGGTGAATTTGGGTAACGCTAAAAAAACGAGTATAATGTAAGTACATACAGTAATGTAATGTAATAATATACGCTTTTCAATTTCCTTTTAGTGCGTATTTGTAACATAATAATATGACAAAATAAAGTAAAGAGGGGTAAGGGTTTCAGGGTGAAAAAATAATGAAAGGTTTTAATACGCCGTTTTGGTCGTAGCTCAAGCAAATAAGACTAACTAGTGACAATTATCGATATTTAGATATTTCATTAACGAATATAATATGTAACTGCAAATGATGTTTAAAGAATTTTCATATAAAGTAAATAAAGTCTTGTTCAAAACTTATTTAAAAGACATTTAAGTTTTGGAGTTTTAGTTTTTAACTTGGTTTTATTTTTCTGATTGAAAATTAAGAGAGAAGAAACATTTGCTTAAAACCTTTTCTATGAATAATGCATTCATCGTACAACACGCTTCTGTTTTTTAGAAAAACGCGCATCACACAAAAAAATGTTCGTTATAAATCTGACGAAAAGCTCCTTTTACTTAACACAGAAATAACGCAAAAAAAAATTACCTGGTTTCAAAAACATTTAATTAGGAAAGGAAAATAATGACGTTAAAAATAACAGCTATGAAGTGGTAATTTGTGACGTATTCCATGGGCTACATAGTATACTTGATTGCCTTCATCCAAAGCTGTATCAATCCACGATCTTAGATACGCAACATTCGTAAAGAGATGCTGTTTATCATCCCAGGATTTGCCACTAACAATTCCCACTAAAGTAACGTTTTTGCCATTTCGTAGAACGACCGGACCACCAGAATCGCCACTATAGGTGCTCATATTTGGTGCAGGATCAACACATAGACTGCTTGCTCGCTGACATTCCGGCCTAGAGTTATTTCTAACCGTGTAATGTGCGTAAGTCAAATCATCAGTATTGCCCCAACCACTTGCTTCGATGAATGCTCCTTCAAAGTCCTCATCTTTTTCCGGAAGTTTGGGTATAGTCACCCCTGTAATATTGAGCGGATCTTGCAGTGTAATAAGAGCAATATCATTTAATAGATGGAAGTCGCCGAAATTCCTGTGTGTTTTGACCGAAAACACGTCCTTAATTTGCCCACTACGATCATGTCTATTAAGTACACCAGCCCTAATAGTCAATGATGTAGGATCACTAAAAGCCAAACAATGAGCTGCAGTGAGAATGTGTCGCTCAGAAAGTATCGTTCCTCCACAAAATTGGTGACATCTTGTCTCTAAAGCAACTTGGTAGCTGTACAAATGTGCATCCTCTGGCTTAACCTTTGGACCAATAGCGTAGTTTTGAATATCACGTCCGATATCTCTTTTATTAAGGCTTTTGCATGTGACGAGCACAGCAAGTACTGCCGAAAACCAAACTACTTTGACGAGGAACATTTCACAAAGTAAAGAATAAGTTGACAGTAGCTACCTTTTATTTCCTCAAATCGTAGATGTCTACAGATTTCATCTGCAATACTTAACAGCTGAGTTAATAAGATCGACATACGTCATTTATGACAAAAGTAAAGTTGTTTGTTAATTGAACAATTGCAAGACCTTCAACATGTATTATACTGTTATTATAGCAGTCGACACAGAAAAGGTTTATGATTCCTTACCTTTGAAAATAAAATCATATTTCAATTAAAAATAGCCGCTAGTGATAGTAATTTGTATCAAAACTTATCTTTACTCCGTACCTCAAGAAGAAGAAAATGAAATTCTATAAGATCGCACTTGCATCAGTTCAGCTGTCTGTTGTTTCAAAAACGACGTGACGTGGGTATTTGAAATTTGGCAGAATCTTGGTCTTCGTTATGCACACGCATTTCGTTAGCCAGAGGATTATGAAATATATTTGCTTTTTCTGAATTTTTAATGACGGTGAGTTGGCCCTCTCAAAAAAGTTGTCACATTTTAGGGCGATTGGTAAGTAAAGATATAGTCCCAAATGTGCGAAAAAACACCGTTTCCCCTGATCCTCTAGGTTTCTAAAGGAAACCTCCTGTTGTAGGAAACTACATTCCTAACTTGTCCATTGGGGTCGTATACATTGGTTACACCAGCCTTGGTGGTCAGTATTCTAGGATCAGTTTTCATCAAGCAATGAGCCGCGGTAAGAATAAGAAATAGTGTAGGAGCCCGCCCACATACGACCGGAATTATTAATATACTCTTCTTACTTCTTGGGTGGCTTAATTATGGGGAGTCTACCACATTTTTTTTCTGCGAAAATTCTCGTAAAAGGTTTCTTCGCTTTCCCGAGGTTCCGAAAGACGTCGATTTCCCGTTGTATTTGTATTTATACATATACTTTTTTTCAAATTGTAGGCGTTGGAAAATTGAACGAAACGCGCGAAAAAAAATTGTCGGACAAAAATTTTGGTTTGTAAGGGGTTGTCCACCACCCTGAACATGTCGATTTGACGAATTATAAAAATTTATTGATAACCAGCTGATCTTTTCAGAATGGTTTGATAATAATATTTAAAAGTCCCTGATGACATTGTCGGACAAAATAGATGTTCCAATTTTCCAGTCGGACACATTGAAGTCGACGGTTTCGTGACAAAAAAATCTTTATTGATATTTGTCGGACAAAGAAAATATAAGCCTAACAGCTTATTACCTGATCTGTCATCAACTGGTCGGACAAAAATATCGCTTTATACGCATAGTCGGACAGAAAATATATATATATTTTGGGTTTGCGCGATAGCGAAGGGGTAAAGTGCCCCCGCCCCGATTTATATTTTTTTTTTATCGTCAGGACTAACACAAGTTACACTTTGGACAAGTTTCATTCCTTAATAATTAACCCCCAAGGGGTGAGAATTAATTTTAAAAATTTCGAAATAATTAATACCTTTTGAACGCGTGGAACGATTTGGATGACATTCACCATGTTCAGGGTGGTGGACAACCCCTTACAAACCAACATTTTTGTCCGACAATTTTTTTTTCGCGCGTTTCGTTCAATTGTCTAACGCCTGCAATTTGAAAAAAAAGTTTATGTAAAAATACAAATACAACGGGAAATCGACGTCTTTCGGAACCTCGGGAAAGCGAAGAAACCTTTTACGAGAATTTTCGCAGATAAAAAATGTAGTAGACTCCCCATAATTAAGCCACCCAAGAAGTAAGAAGAGTATATTAATAACTCCGGTCGTATGTGGGCGGGTTCCCGGAGTAAAATGATTGTACTTCCACATATTTGTTGGCAGGATCTCTGGAGCGAAACTTGATACCGGTACAAATGTGCTTGATGAGGTTGGACAGTAGGACCGATGACTTTGTTATGAATATCACGCGCAATTTCTCTTTTCGTCAGATTTTTACACGTTGCAAATACGGCAAATAAGTCCAAAAACCAAAACACCTACCAACAATAATGGAAATATCGCTATGAGTAACCTTTTGTTTCAGAAGAATCGTTTACAATTAATAAGCTGTATCAATACATTTTACATTTAATAACCTGTGTCAATAAAACAAGACGTAAGTGTGCACCTTAGAATTAAGACAAAAATCTTGTATCGGAGCCGGTTTGAGAAATTTCTGGTAAACAATTTTTAAGAAAAATGAATTAGGAAAGAAAATCGACTTTAGCATTTTGCTGGGCCCAAAGATAAAAAATTATACTCAGTTATTATCTCTGCTATTGTTGATATGTGCATATATTGTTAATCGTATGTCCATCATCAATTTTATCTAACAAATGATGTACTATGAAAATCATGATATTTAAAAACAAGTGTCGTTTCTTGAGTATGGCTTTTTGGTGAGAAATCGGGGATCAGCCATTGCACAATTTTATATAAATTAATTATTGAATAACACATAAAATAGTGAATTTTAGTTACTCTACTCACACAAACCGACCAAAGGGGAATGCCGATTTCTGGCCTATTTCATGTTTTACAACAACACTTTTCAAACTAGTTTTAAGTGAACACACATGTAATTCTGACCAAGAAATTGTATGACACCAAAGCTACAGAAGTTGAGTGTCCGGTGATACACAGTCATTGCTTTTATTTATAAAACTAAGTCAAGCAGCAGAAAAACACATAAAAGTCATTTTTTTAAGAATAGTTTCCGAAATTTAATATATATTATATATAACTGAAATTGATGTATCGCTCTAAATCTAAGGTAACCAAAAGATTCGTTCATTGTCTCTATAAAAAAGAACGAATTGTTTTTCTGCTATTTGCCGCAGTTTTTTTTTTTTTAAAGAGCGATTTTCTTTTATACTGAATTACCATGTTATTCAGAAATTCCCACTTCGGAAGATTTGGTTTAGTACTTTTTTATGTTTTAATTTAACATTAGTTTGACGAGAGTTTGTAATAGGCCTAAACTCCCATACAAAACCTAGCATTCCCTTTTGGAGAGAAAAAGTAACATTTACCCCCTCCCTTATATCACTCACCATCATTATATTATTTGTTTTTTAAACCAACATAAATATTTGTTTCAAGTTTAATTCTCAACCGTTAAAATTCAAATGGTGTTTTTGGTATAATCTCTTAAACCAAGATTAAAAATTTCAAAATTAAGCAAAATAAAACATTTATACAAACAACAGCAATCAACGTTCATCATAAACCCGTCTCCGAAAGAGCTTTTATATTAAAAAAAAAAGAAAAGAACATAATACAAAACATGAAATCACATACATAAAACCGACAAGCATGCTCAGTAAAACGAAATACGGCATGATGTTCTCTGATTTATTTTGTATTCACAGCAAAAATATTGTGTATAAAATAGGAGAAATTGACAAATTGCATTAACATTTAAACATAAAAATGAAAACTTGAAATGATAAAACATTCATTCTTGTAAGACTCCTTAAAAACCTCTCAGACGAGGAAACCACAAAAAGAGAGATTGCATTTTTGAACCGGTTCCGTTGACAAGGCTATAAAAGCTCTTCAGGGTGTTCATAAAAAATTTATAGAGTGTCCATTGCTTGAACAAGTTCAGGGTGTCCAAAACGAAGTTTATGATGAACGCGATAAAACGCGTTATGGCCGCGCATTGACAATTTGTGTGCAGAACAACTTTGAACTCACCTCGAGTTTCATTGCTTCTTGCCGCCGAAAGGACTGTTCCAGGTGCACCCCGAAGGACAGATTCCAAGCACCGAATGTTGTCGCGACACGTTGCAATGATCTCCGACTGAAAATAGAAATTGCGGCAAAATTGAAATAAGACCGATATAAAGTGAACCTAATTCAACGATATTTCAGTTCATTATGAGAAAAAGTTTAGTTCGACCAATAAAATGCGAATGTGATCACTACTTACAAATAAATTGTTACAATGATAGTACAGTAGTTTTAACTGGGATTATTCTGGACCGTTGCTACAACCCGGGTAGCCCGGGGCCTCCAAACAAGGAGAGTATTTTTTCACGAAATTACTTCCTTTCAAATGAAACATTCAAAATAAATCGATAAAACAATTTTACTAAACAAATTAACTTTTATAAACTAATCAATGAGTTTCCTTCTAAAAAAAGTTTTGAAACATACGTTTTGAAACATACGTTTTAAAACAATTTACTTAAATTTTTTTAAAATATATTGTTTTTTTTTAACTTTTAATGACTTCTATTATTATATATATTATTGTTTCAATAATCACTTTTAAGATAAATAAATTTTTCATGTAAATTATAGATTTGGAAGTAATTGAATTTAAATATTACAAAAAATGGTGTCAAACGGAAATCCAGGGATAGTTACTCATATTTTTATGTGATGTGACTGTCGGAATAGGGGCCATAGTCCATAGTCCATACTATAGCACCAAAAGGAATTTTTAAATTCCATAAAGTTCAACAAAATAAAACCTAACAAAATTTTTCATAAAAAAACAGTCGCATAATATTTTCCACCTAAACCTATTTTAAAAAGTTCCCTTCATTGGCTTTTTACCGTGTAAATTTTAATGAGCTATCTCTATGGGGCATATATAAAATTTAATACAAAACGTACTAAGTCTTAAACTCTGATTCCTAAATAAAATTTGTTTTGAAACAATAATATAATTATGGAATCAAATA
This sequence comes from Dysmachus trigonus, assembly GCA_949715965.1. Lineage (NCBI taxonomy): Eukaryota > Metazoa > Arthropoda > Insecta > Diptera > Asilidae > Dysmachus > Dysmachus trigonus. The sequence goes on along the minus strand of OX454322.1, from coordinate 40,474,557 downwards.
TTTTAGTGTTGAATAGGCCTAAAATTCAGCTAAATTGAAAACCAAAATCAGGCATTTATCTCAATTATTCCCTAGTCAACTATGATCAAAAATGTTTTCGAACTAGTAGTTTGGTGAAAAATCACGAACAAAAATCATAACTCGTATACTATAAAAAACAGGACATACATGGGGGTGATTCTGGTAGGGTATGATTTCTTGGAAGACCCTGTTTGATTTTACAATAGTCCCATTTAAATTTCGGAATTTCTATATTAAACTTAGTGTAAAAAGTCAAGATGTGTTTGGCCTGATTACGCTTAACACACACAAAAAACTAAAGAGCAACATATAAAAATTTCAAGTTTCCAGCTTTACTCAAATTTGTCAAAGTTTACGATTACATCTGAATTCGCTTCGCTAGAGTCCCCGTATAAACGTTTCGAACGTTCAAAAGGTTACTAAACGCAAGTGGGGAGATAAAGGGCTTCTGATCACTTCGTGCCCTGGGGTTGTTCAATGGAAAGTAGCCCGAAGTATGCTTATCATCCAGTCGAGTAGAAAGAAAATACTTACGTAATCTTCTGGACGGAGCAGATGACTTCTGATCTTCAAGGAGTTGGTATTTTCTAGACGAATTCTGCTCTGGGATAAAAGGTTCTGAACTTCCTTTTCATCATCGGAATCATCATTACTCGATGATGACGTCGAAGGTATTACCTTGAAAGATTTCTCAAGCGTTCTCGAGGATCGACGACGCATGGTTAAAACTTCTTCAGATTTTCGCCGTCTACAAGACGTATCACTTTCTGATGTCCTTCGCAAGCTGGTTGCCGAGTTGCTCATTCCAAAATCAAGCTTCCTGCTAGCATCCGAGTAAGTACGGGTCATAGTTTTATCAGTGCTCTTCGGCGTAAGATTTGATGTTGATGAACTTGTGGGACTTCGGATATTGTTAATTTCATCTGAAATTAATATAAGGATTTCAATAATATGAAACAGTTTTGATTAGTCTTTGTTTGAGTTTGCATTAGCAACCAAAACCAGAATTGGAAAGATCTGGAATCCCAAAAACATCTCCTTGGATTAACTTAAAATACCCAAGTGAAAAGCCCGAAACAAAAATACTGTACGATTTTATTTAAAAAAAAAAAAAAAAGATGTTTCAGCATCAATCAATCCTAGGAGCTCTTACACTAAATACTTTAACAATAACAAATATTAAGATTAAGAAGTCATATTTTTATTTTTTATTGAATGTAGGTAAATGCAATTTGGTTAAAGTATAAGTACGTATTCGTAGTATTTTTGTATATTGTACTGGTAGTACTTAGTAATTAGTATTGCTGCTAAGACTGCTAAAGAGCGGAAAAACAACTAATGAATGTTCCATAGAAAGTTCCTGAATGTAGTCAGTCTAAGTATTTGAATGAAGGAAATGGAAAAAATAAATATTTTATTTGAAATAAAGTAATTATAATAGTTTGCGAACAATATTTTGAAAATGCGGATCATAAAATGGTGCATAAAGATCAATTATTTTAGAATGTGTGTTGAAATCTCGGTCTAACACTTTATTTGTGACAAAAACGGTTATTGTTTTTGTAAATGCTATAATTTATTTTAATGATGTCAACTCATACCCCAAATAATCAATATTCTTCAAAATTCGTGAGTACATACCTATCTTTTTTGCATCTGTTTAATTTGAAATAACATTGACTTATTGAAAGTATGGAGTGATTATTTAATTTGAAAAACTTCCTATGGGACACCCTGTATGCATTTAAAGTTTATGAAATTTAGCAAAATAAGCCATAATGTATTTCGAGAAGTGTGTATCACCATATTGTCCTAATTAGTAATCCATAAATCTAGAGTAAATAAAGGACCATGCATATTTTGCTTCGGATTCTACGAATTTTACTACATACGAATAGATATCTCTAGGTAACTTCCTCTCCAAGATTACCTAAAACTAATAAAATAACAAAAATATTATGCTTCGTCCAGCGAACATCAAAATGATTTTAATAGAACAAAGTACAACACAATTTAAGCTGCGAAAGTTGTAAATTTAAAAAAACAGAGTGCGGGGAGATATTATATTTATTACTTTAAAACGAAAAGTTTTTTATATGTTCAGAAATCCTAGAGGCGATTAAATATTCTTTTTAAAATATTCATTGTATTATAAATAGGTGATTTTCCGCCACTGTTTCCCGGACAAATCAAATCCAACCTTCAAAAAAACAAAACTCTTTTTTTAAAATTTGAATTCAGAATACAAATTTGAAAACTCCCATCAAATCACCTTGTATAAAGAGATCGTAAAGTTAAGTAATTTGGGTTCACCACAATTTCACAAAAATAACTCCTGGACAACGTGAAAAACCGACAGAAAAATATTTGATTTATACATACGTCCAATCTAAGAAAACTATTTATTAATAGTAATAATAATATAATAACTTGTGAGATTTATTGTAGTTCAACACAACGAAATCTTTTCCAAACAGAATATTTAATTTGTACGACTCCAAAAAACACTCAAAAGATAAATTCAGTGTGTTTAATGGTAATCTAGTAAGTACGTAGTCTATTTTAAAATAATAAATAAATGCTGATATTGCGTTGTGCTGCTCCGCCCAAAAAAAAAATGCATTCTAATATTATTTTACCTTAGAATACTACCATATAAATACTTACTTACGTTAACCCCACCTTCAGAGATTAATATTAGAAGACTATTACGTATGTCGATTTTCAGTCGATGCGACGCGACGGCGCAGATACACTTGTTAAGGTATTTTAGTGTAGTATAGTTATTTTAAAACACTGCTCGTAATAGGTCTCCTTAATCTCATGAAGCAATTTTGCAATTTATTGATTGACTCTTAAAATACCTAAACGCATCCAACAATTATTAAAAATACAACACAATTCACAGAAATGATTAGGTAGGAAATCCACAAAATGCAATCAGTTTACATTAAATACTTACGGAAATAAAAAGGAATTGATTGCAAATACGAATAAACAATAAGTAATCACTAAAGAGGTTTCAAAAAGTGAAAGAAAACATTAAATTAAACAAATGGCTAACAAAACCCATACAACGCCAAAAGTCCTAGCAGCAAATTATAAAGTTATTCTTTCGAGAAAAACAAATTTAACATAAAAATAAAAAATGACCAGTGCAGCTTATATTCAAATCTTCGATTGGAAAGGGTGGAATGCCTAAGAGTTATATACTCCAAAAATACAACGATATCGTTTAAGTTTCACGTTCCAATTTGAAGTATGTCCTCAAATGTGGAAACCGTGATACGCTTTTTTCAAATACATCTCGAAAATCTTTTCCTGTTATATTTGTTTCAAAATAAAATCCAATACATTTGTTTACAATTAACGCTAAAAATATATAATTTTTACCAGAAGGAAAAAACTAAATAAAAAGGATGACTGTCAACGATTTTGAAAATAGTTTTTTTTTTCTTCATCGTTGATATTTTCGTTCGATTGCGATTCTTTTTCCACATAGAAATTTTTTTATATAACGAAAAAGAAAGAAGTTTGAAGAGAACAAATACAGAAAATAAGTGGAAATTAGCAGAATTACATTACGTCTTTCCATTATAGCACAGAGTCACAAGCTTATCATTTTTCAAATACTGTTTTTTTGTGTACTAAATAAAGAAGACTAATAATAAGTAAATTGCATTTTGCAAATGAAAATGTATTTTTCCAATGTCCCTGATTTATCGAATAGTTTACGTACATAATGTACGTATGTAAATGCTTATTTAGATAGGATCTTTGTTGCGTCCTCTGATTCGATTCCTCTTAATCTAAGATGTGTCATAATCTAGGTAAACCGAAACAGCGGAACGAAAATCGAAATAAGATAATCCGTAAATAAACATCGATATCGATATATGAATGACGAATTTAAGAATATATATGTTTTCGTATTCGGACTTTGCTTTCCTTAAAAAGAAGTTGTTTTATAGCTTTACGAATGGAATATAAACAAAAGATAATGTATGATATTTGATAAAACTTATTGTATTACCCTTTAGACTCAATACTGGAATCTCCAAAACTTATTAATATATTTAAGAGATTTTATTCCGCCATACTACAAAGAGAGAAATCTTGCTATCCCCAAGTAATAAAAACTGTTACTGAATCTTGTTCTTTTCAGTAGGTGTTATATTTCTTGCTTATTTTTGGAGTACCTTTAAGTTTTAGTGGCGCCTTATAGGATCCTACCCATAGTAAGGAAAAGATCTGGTTTCTATAAAGCATATATTACTTTTTCCCTCAAAAATACGATGATACAGAAAACAATAAAAAAACATAGTAGTGGTCGCAGACGAAATTTACCTTGTGACTTCTTCTTCATTTCTATGTTTTTCCGACGTCTCTCATATTCCAGTTCGAGAGCGCGACGCCTTCTGGCATGGTCCACGGAGCCAGTTATTGTCTGCTGTGTCATTTTGTTTTCAGTTTGCTTCAAAGAATCCATTCTCGGTGGCGATAGGGAATCCAGATTATTAGCGGCAGAGAGGGAGGAACAACAATCCGACTGTGAGTCCAAAAAATTACTAAAAATTAAGAAAGTGAAATTTCGAAGCCTTTGAGAAATTACTTTTAAACAATATAACTAACCGATAGTCGTCACCAAATTCAAGCAATCGCCTAGCAGCATCTGAGTCCAGTCCTTCGGAATAATTTTCTGAAAGATACTTTTCCTGGTAGTTATCCCAGGCCTGTTCGGAAAAGCTGCTGTGATCTTCATTTCCGGTATTGTACTCTGAAAATGATTAAAAAAAAACGTACATACCTGTTGCGTAAAAAACGCAAAAATTGTGGGTGAAATTAAAGACTATACCTTTTTTAGGCTTCAGGGTAGGAGCTTGTGGATAAAATTCATTGGAAATTAGGCTGAATGAGAAAAAATTCTATGACTTACCTCCTTGCTCCTCATTCATGTAGTTGGCAAGAGCAGCCAAAGAGCCCAGTTTGGATTCATTCATCATATAAGCACTTGTATAAGATCCCAATTTGAAGTTCGGCTTCATTAAATTTTGCTCTTCCTCGCTCTCCACCTCCTCTGAGTTGGACTTTTCCTCAGGTTTCTTTGTTTTTGTTACATTTATTATCGACAGAGCCATTGTCAGATCTTGGATGATGTTGATTTGACCAGAAAGTGACTCTGACTTCATAAGGGTCTTTGTTAACTTAGGAAGGTCATAAGGAAGAATTCCATCTGATCCTGAGTCACTTTTCTTCCCTGTTAATTTACGTCTGCGCATCCTGCGCCTCTTCAGAGAATTTTTACTATCAGAATTCTTGACCGTGGTTTGGGTTGAATGCTTACTTCTGGCAGGAGAGGACAGAATATGCAGGGCAGATTCACTTATGGAATGACTGGCCAGACCCTGGTTATTATTTACTTTATCTGGACTGATTGTATCCTTTTCTGTAAGTTGAGATAGACAAGACACCGACCAGGGTCGATCAGAGTTCCTACGATTTCCACGTCGAACTACTTTTGCACAACATAAATTCGGATTGCTTCCCGCATTTGTTATTGGTTCGGCAGAGCCTCCAATAATTTCTGTTGAAGTGCATTGTGAGGTACTTCCAGTTTGCATACAAGTGGCAATCGAATCTGTCATCCCTTCAGAAGTATCTGATTCTCTTGCTGCAGAGTCTGATTCGGTATACTCGCCGGATGCTTCACAATCAGTAGCAGTCAAGGGTGTGCCAGGCATATTGACGTCTTTTGAAGAGATCGGTTGGTGCTCAAGCCATTCCTAAAATAAATACATTAAGATAATTCGGAGTCTTTATCTTTAGAAGCTGGAAAGTACCTGAACTCTCTGGATATTTGGGCCGGGCATGTTAATTTCTCGCTTCTTTCCGGCACTTATTTTAACGGTGGAATGTTTCTTCTTCATCGGGGTCTTTAGCACCTCTTCACGAACTAAGTTTTCTGCATTGATAACCAGTTGTTTGATTGATTCGTGTGAGCACTCCTGAAAACGAAGTTCAGAGATATTACTGTCTTATCACAAGAGTGATTGCATTTAGGAAATTCTATGAAATGTGCTCAATGATCAAAACTAGAAATTTAAATTACATGTTTAATAATAATAATTAATAATCGTTGTGGCTATAATTAAACGTAATCGTTTTTGTAATCTATTTCCTCAAATGCAGATTAAAAAAAAAATGACGTACACCAGTTTGTCAAAACTTGGAAAAAAGAAGAAAACAGATACGATTAACAATAATTGTAATTTTGTGATTCAATATACTATTTGAATTCTTGTTTTGAGGTAAACAAGTCAATAAATTGTGTACACTCAGATCAGGAAGCCTTTTTTCTGTGCTACGCATTTTTCAACTTATATACTTATAAATAATGTTTCCTTTTGTTTAAATAAAAAATTGTATGTAAACAAAGTTTAAGGTAACTCTAATAATTTAACCATTCCACAATAATAATTTAAGTTCCAGAAAAAATTCACGAAAAAGTCCTTTGTTTTGGGCCGACACTGTGGTGATTCATGCCATTAAGAAGACAGATCTGATTTATCAGGAAGATACTATACCTATGTCCTATGTATAGCAACATATAATTTTTTTGAAACGGCGTACGATGAAACTTAGTTGTAACTTAGATGACCTTAAAACGGTCAAAAATGATATCGATACAAGAAATTGCATTGGCGAAATATTCACATAATTATCATTTTCCTCAATTGATTATTCTTATCTTGTGATAACGGAAACATTGATCGGCCAGAACAAAAATAATTTTAAGAAATTTTTCAAATCCATTAATCGATGATCCAAATCAAGTAAAAAAACACTTTTCACTTTCAACGTCTGATTAAAGCTTTTAAGCCACTGTAAAAATATGATGCATCCTTGGAGTCAAAATGATCATTACTGCCTGTTTAATTTCATCTTCGCTGTTAAATTTTCTACTCCTTAAATTTGCCTTGAGTTTTAAGACCAGACGGGGCCAAATCAGGACTATGTGTGGGATATTGAATCCTCTTTATAGCCACAATCGCGAATAGTAGCCTTAGAAAGTGAAGTAGTGTGGATTGAGAATTATTATGAAGCAAGCGCACATCTCGGCTCATTTTTCCGAACCTTTTCTCGATCATTTTTGACGCAACTGCCTTAATAAGTCAGAGCAATATGCCGCGTTAACGACTGTATTCGATTCCTTGAAGTCAATCAAAAGAATTCTCTCGCAGTCCCAAAACATTGCAGCCATAACTTTTTTTGTGCTTTGAGTGACCTTTGCTTTTTTGTAGCGCAGGTTCTCCTTTCCGATGACACTCCATTGAATCTCTTTTGGATGTTGGATCATAGTAGATCACCATAGTTTCATCCCCCGTCACAATTGATTGATTGACTCCTTCTTGCTCCTCACGGTATTAAGCTCTAAAAATTGCTCACAACATTCTACTCACTGCTGCTTTTGCATTGCGCTAAAAATTCGAGACACCCACCTTCCACAAATTGTTGTCATACTTAAATACTGATGTAGGATACTCTTTTTGAAAATGCCGGTCTGTGCTGCAATTTCTTTTCTTTTTAAGCGTGGGTCACTCAGAACAATTTCTTCCACTAAATTAATGTTTTCTGCCAGTGATTACGTCACAGGACCTCCCGCACGTGGGTTATCTTCTAATGATTCTCGTCGCAACCGAAACAGACCAGAAGACCAGTTTTTTATTGTTGAAATCATGGACACGAGTCACCGTAAACAGCTTCCATTCTTTATTTGATTTGTGTTGGCGTTAAACCTTCTTTAGTCAAAAACTTTCTAACAGCGCGATATTCAACTTGAGACATTTTTTAAAATCACTTTTCTGAGTTGTGATTCAAGATCTGTTACAATTAAACGGATTACAGAAGCAACTTCAAACTTTGTGTAGAGCTTGTGTGTAGTTACTGTCACGAACTTGAAGATTTTTTCGGACGCAATCTACTATATGAGGCTCAGAACTCATGGATCACGTATGTATATTGTATATATATATAATTATTATTATTATTATTTTTTTTTTTTTTTTGCTTCATTCGTTGCTTGTTTTAAGTGGCGACTCGGACTAATCTAGTCCGAATTCAATTAGCGCTAGAAGCACACCGTTTTCTTACCACATTATATGATCTAGTTATTAATAAGCTTTATTTTACACAAAGGATCACAGCCAGCCAATGGAATTCAGAAAGTGAATTATATACCCAAGCGTTTTGTAACGAGCTTTTTGTTTCATTAATATATAATTTAAAATAATGCCTGTTTGATTTGTTCCCATTAATTAAAAATATACAACTCACATATCAATTGTACGCATGATTATCTTTGATGTACATCAAAATATGATTATCTTTCTAAGGTTAAAGTAACTTATGGAAAAAATATAATTCATTGGAATAGAAATTTTAGTCTTTTTTAATCTTGGAACGCAATAAACCCTCAGGACTCAGCATGTATCCATGTTTAAAATGTTTCAAAACTTCTGATAATCTCAATATCTCAATCGCATTCCAAAAACATTGCTCCATGCCGTTTTGCTGTTCGGCAATAAATTTTCAGTTGTTATAATCAAAAACGTTTGCAGAATGCAATGTTTGCGAACTGCCTTCCAGTGATGTAGTACTTGATCAAGATAATTAATCTTTTGCAATGATTGCCCAAAAATCAATCAACTTCATTTGACTTCCATTATCCTTCACTTTCTCTGAAAGCGATACACAGATGCCTCAATATCAGGTCTTTCTTGGGAATTGCCTGTTTAGCAAGATCGCGCGATAGGCATAACTAACGGCGGTGGCTAAATTAATCCGATCCGATGCCGACGTATATTTGCGAATTATAGATTACCGCATTTCTCTAGCTACTAAGCTCCGCTAGAGTGAAATATGTCGCGAATATGATTTTCGTAATGGCGGTGCGCCACTATTGATTTTCTCAGCGGATGACCGCGCCGCTTGCCATGAGAATGTCACCGGCGAACAGCCTTATCAATATTTATATCGCTTTCATTTAGCTCCACCACCTGTCCGTGTTTGCTTGAGCACCGGGAGATAAGGTGTACGGCGAAAAAAGCACCGACGACGATTAAATATATCTAGGGGGCATGTGAATTGGTGATTCCTGCGGCAAGGCGACAGGTAAATATGAAACTACTCAACGGCAGTGGCAGCGGCAGCTGCGACAAGATTAATCGGGTGCAGAGAAAATGGAGCCTGCTCATTACCTTATGCGACATCTCGGCGGCCTCCACTATGGTCTCCGATGGGTTTTTGTTCTTGCCACGAGCAATGGCGGCACTTTCTGCGCTGACAGCTTCCATATGAATTTCTCCCTTTAAATGATTTAAACCAGATCTCAATGGACGTTCTCTTTCCTGAAGTGAAAATTGTTTGAACTTAAGTTACGTTACGGCTAACTTCTAGCACGTGCTGCGATGACACTCACCTCTGATGCTGCTGCTGCTCCGCCGGGAATTGCTGGGTCAAAGTTGCTCATAATCTCTTTGGGGCTGCGCTCCAGGCTGTTCACGTTCCCCGCAGTCGCGACTTCCTTATTTTCTTTGTCCGAGTCGTCGTTCAGTGAAGTCTGGCCGTCGATGCCGTTATTGGTGAAGAGCCATCCCTCGTCATCTGAAGATGGCTCACCGGACTTGAGTGCCTATAAAGTGGATAATAGCATCTTAAGTGTCAGCAATCTCGTGTAATCATATAAAATTCAATTTTCGAAAGTCTTACACAATTTTCAAAATTATTTCAAATTAAAGATCACTGATCTTTTATACCGTTTCTAGAATCCTGATCAGAGCACAAAATATGAATCTCTGTCTTAGAATTTAAAAAACTCTCACATGCATTCAGAAACAAAGTAGACTGGTTAATATCATTTCACCCCCAGATAGGATAAATATTTTGAATATTTCTATAATTTAATTGAACCTATGTGAATCAAAAAGCTTTCACGCAAAACTTAACCGCGAGTTCGCTTATCTAGTTACACAGCGGACCATTGGAAACAATAATTATTCTTTATACTGCCTATGTCTCGCTGTTGATTTTGTGCTAGATATAGGAAGTACTTTTTTACTACACCCTTTCTAGAATTCCTTACGTTTTTGCAAACTAAAACGCTATAGAAAAATTAATTCCATTCCAAGTATATGATGATGGGATTCGCGTATGTTTTATTAATATCTAAGTTACTCAATAACTTATGATTTTAGTTCTCCTAGGAAACTTATTCTAAAAAGAAGGGTTAATTCACTTATAATCTGAATTAGTTTCAGCTTGGCTACGGTGTTCATGTAAAAATGATCAGTCTCCTTAAGTTATTCCTCAAACGAAAAGTATCATCGAAAAAATTACCAAGAAACGTGAAATTTGATAAAATAGTTTAGAATTTCGAATAGTTTTATAAATGTTGTGATGTTCCTTTAACAAATATATATAAAATGTTCTAAAATTAGTCGGAAAATAATGAGAATTTTGTAAATAACACTAATTGTTAAGACTCTGAATTGAGAAAAACAAAAAATCTCTCCGTTAACTATTAGGAGTATAGTACGAAAATAAAATTTATGATGAACTACCATATTCTAAGCATTTTAAATTATTTATTATTTAACCGTCAAAAAATATGCTTAGCCGGAGCAAAAAAGGAACGGTGGCTGCATCTCGGCCGCAAGATTTCTAGATCGGGGTACAAGGGCTGCACACGATCCGCAGTGTTTTTGGAAAATATGAAACTGCCGCACAGCGCTTAAATAGTTTATGATCATTTTTAACGACTGCACGCTGTAAAATTGAGTACAAACGACAACGGCCGCACTTCGGCTGTACCACGGCGGAACCAATTTATATATATGGGACATTTCACGTCAAACGGATCACCGACACCGACTTTCGAAAGCCATGTGGTATTTTATAAAATTCAATATGGCGGCCGGAAGACGGAGAAAAATCGAATGTCCAGTAAGAAAAGCTTGCAAAAATAAAAATGTGCAACCAATCGGGTCGAATTTTGGCTCAGATTGCAGCTGATGGGTCCCTACAAGTTCGGTTGCCAAAATCCAATATGGCACTTAAAAATCCAATATGGTGACCGAATTTATGAAAATCAACCGATTTGCACCAAATTTGGTATACAGGGGTTTTTGGGATTTCCGATCACGAATCCGAATTTGGATTTGCAAAATTCAATATGGTGGATGCAATATGGCAATTTGAGCCCTTATTTATCTCAATCGGTTTATTCAAATTTTGAGGGCGCCGGTGATCCGTTTGACGTGAAATTTCCCATATATATATTTATTTATAAATTGCTTTACCCGATGGCGCGGCCGAGTCTAATTTTTGATACATTTTACAGTGCGGCCAAATTTGTCTGACAAACGGGAGCGTATTTATTACTGTAAACAATATAACAATTCTTTGATAATTCTTATCAATCATCTACTTTTAACGGAAACAACTAATTCCAAATAGCGAAGCAAAAAAAGTCCAATTAATAATAGGAGTGGTCATAAAAATAGTATAACAGAGTAACATAAAAATAAATAAAAAAAGAGATAAAAATGAAATAAATAAAAAACACAATACCAAAATTAAAAGGATAATTCCTTTGTGTTTTCACTCTTTATCTCCCATATACGCGTGAGACCGAATATATTATTAAAATTTGATAAACCAATTCATATGCGGAAATTGTCTTTTATATGCGATCTGGTATGAAACTGTCAAAGTCAAAAACAGCTCCTTCCTCCTCCCTCTCCCCTACATACAAATCGACTAAAAACAGGATTACTCGAATTAGGATGATATAGGTCTTACAGTTTTTGAGGAATTCAGAATATTCCAAAAAAGTTGCCAAAAGGTTCTTCGCTGCAGAGGCAGTTTTGAATTGTGGATTTTAAATAGAGCAGAATTGTTAAGCTGGCCGACTAGCTACTAGGCTACCGAGATTGTTGGCTAGGACGCTAAATCATGCCCCAGAATTAAACACCCGTAAGAACCTAACTCATAATCTGTAAAACAATTTATAATAAAAACTCATTTTGTCACCGTATTTTCACATAAATGAATAGTTATTACTATTTAATAAACTTGTATAAAATAAAAGCCACTTAGTAATAAAACAATGGCTTACAGTGGGCGATATTGACTTAATTAGCTACCCTTCGCTAAATGGCGCCGTACTAATTTATAATTTCTGGATTTTAACTTAAATACGACTGTGGTGCGAGACCCTTGGAGCGTGCGTCATACTCGCACTTCACGGTTTTTTTTTTTTTTTTTTTTGAAGTTGAGAATAGTTTACTCTTTTTTTTATAATTATTTGATTATTGTTACATAATAACTATATTTAGATTTCTCCCGGGATATATTGCAAGCCAGAAGAGTTTTACAGTACGTGTTGTGCAACATTTCAAATACATAACTTCTCCATTTTGTAATATTTTTCACCAACAAAACTTAATACAATCAATGTGAAAACCGAAGACTTACTTCCTAAAACCTATTTCGCACTTTGCTTTACCATTTAAAAAAAAAATGGAAAATTTCACACAGTTTAGTACCCTTTGTGTGGTGAGAAGCTTCTACTGATTTTTATTATTTACATACTATACATTTGTAAGTTTTAATTTACAATTATTGAATCACTTTTAATTAAGACACACCATTCGTGCGAGTAAAACGTTCATTAAAACATCTTGACTGTTTCGATTTAAACAATATATTTGAAATGAGCAATCCTGAAAACACACTTTTCTTTTGTAATACTTACATCGCTTCCTTGGGAGGAGAGGCCAAAATTTTCGTTGTCCGTATCCAAATGCTTAAAGTAGAATATGGCACAGTTCTTTGATTTTCTGTTCGACCTATTAAACTTGGATATGTCGACAGTGCGCTGACGCTTTTTACTGGAACTGCCCGACCCAGAAGACCGGCTAACGTTCTGGTTAGAGTCTTGCAACTTCTTCTCGACCACTGTATAATCCAGAGATCCGCCTTCGCATAAGTTAGAGTCCATATTTTCACTTAAAACTGAATCATTTTTGAACTTGTTGAAGCGACTCGATTTGTCCTTCTTGCCGGGGTGCCGACTTAGCTCCTTAACCACAACTTCACAGTCACTGCCCTCGGAGTCTGCGTCGAAATCTGCATTTACTTCTTGCAAGTGTTCGGCGCTTAAAATCGAGTCGAAGGCTAAATCTGGCCAGTCCTCGCCCTCGTCGCCTCCCTGTGGGAAGAGACCGCAGAAGAGTTGAGAATTTTTCGGTTCGTGTTTCGTGCATAAAAGCAGTCTTACTTACCTCTGATTTGTTTTCGTCGCTTATTGTGTGCTCACAGCTGAGAAGGTCACCACTGGCCGAAGCATGAGTTTGTGATTCGGAGTCCGAAAGACGCGCTAGCTTAGATGCTGGCTCGTCGTCTGTCTCTGTAGATGAAGCTCGACTCAAGACGCTCTGCAAAGAAACAAAAAAAAATGAGAATAGAGGCTGAGCATGATTTCGCAAAAACCACTATGATTAATTATTTCAAGACGTAACTAGAGTGTGCGGTGACCTCAACTAGCGTTTCAATCGACGGTAAGAGCCATTAGCGCCTTTTTTCTATCTTCGAGGCCCGCAACCGGCCATTAGTAGCGCTCTTCTTTTGGTATAGTGATCCGTAAAAAAAGCGTTGAGCAACCCAAGTTACCAGCCAAAAATAAAGGCAGATTACAAGACGGATGATCGTGCAAATGGTACTCTCTTGCGAAGTGTAGAAGCAGCCTTTATTTCGCGTATAATGGTGCTTTAAGTGAAGCTCTGATGATCCTAATAAAGATCGCCCGTAAATACAAGGTTGAGAGCAACCATTACAATTTCTGCTTTTGTTTCCTGAATTAAAAAATTTCCGCCTGCTGAACAAAACAAAGCTTACATCCCCGACAACAAATTTCCGGGAAATGATCTGAGCCGCATAGCAGACAAATTTCAGTCACTTTGTTGTCCCCACAGCGCACCCACGCTAGATAATGTCGCGCAGAATAATTACCACAGCTAGTGGAAAGGGAATATGACCTACCACAGCGGCGGATCTAACAATCGAGATGCTTCAAGTGATCTATCATATCTTAGGAAGAGGAAATGTCATTTAGCCCGACGACCAATGTCACGATCAAATTTGTAACTGGAAAACAAAAGACCGAAGTTGATTGTGCTGCGAAAGGTTTGAGCGGGTAGGGATCATCTTCGCAGGTTCGAATAATCTTCACATGCATATTCATATGCAGCCTGCAACAAAGTCGATGATTGTTGGCATTTGAAATTAGACATGGTCGCTTTGATTAGTGGTTTTAAAGACATAAAACTCACAAGGTCTCTTCAAAAATTAACCTATGAATTACTGGCTTTTCATATCTCATCCGGTCTTTGTATATATGATTACTCACTTTCAACTACAAGACATAATATCACAAAAAATTAAAATCTTCGTACTCCTTAGTTCAACTATTAAATGTATTCAGTGTGACCGGTAAAAAAAGAATATTAAATTAGTAGTTAATGAATTTTTTAGCAATTTTATTATTACTTAGAAAGATGGTAAATAGTTAAATTAATAACACAAACTTTATATTTATTTCTCCAACGGAACAAGTGATATACACTGCTGGTCCAAATAATTGGTGTTACATATAATTTCTAAGCTTAAGGGATTTTTATTACGAAAATTACTTCATACATTATTCTATCGGTTTCTATTTGGCTAAGTTTATAATTAGGAAAGCAAAAATAAAAATTATAATATAATCAGTTAATTTATTTAAACTGTACAAAAATAATAGATTTTAAACAAACATAAATATTCAATATCTTGAAGCCCCTCCATTATTTAACAAAACAGCTTCAATTCGCCTTAGCATGGAATTTATTAATTTGCGGCACTTCTCAATGGGTAGCTTTCCAATGCAACTAAACCACATCCCACAACTGTTCCTTATTTATTATTTGTTCTTTTTCCAAGGATTGCTTCAACTTATCCCACAAGTTCTCAATGGGATTGAGGTCCTGGGTTTGATTTGGCCAAAAAAGAACAATAACATTATGATCCGCAAACCATTCATTCACCAATTTAGATGAGTGTTTGGGATCATTATCCTTTTGAAATCGCCACCTAAGGGGCATAATGTCTGGGAGCATCACATTTTTCAAAATGTCCCTATAAGCTATCTTGGTCATTGTCTCCTTAATCCATATAATGAGATCGACATCGTACCAAGAAAAGAATCTCCATACCATGATGCTTCCCCCACCATGTCTAACTGTCCTTTTTGTGATTCTTTGCCGTTTGGACGTCGAACATTCCGCCTGCTATCAGATCCGTATAAGTTGATCTTTATTTCGTCGCTCCATGGAATGTTGTACAACTTTTTCAGATTTCCTTCACCGACCCAATCTCTATGACTAATGGCAAACTCTTTTCTGGCCTTAAAATTCTTTCCATGAAGCAAAAGAACTCTTCTAGCAAATCTTCCTGATAGATTTGCCCTTTGTAAGATTACAGAAGATTCTGCGGATAGTTCTCCGTTCCCTGTAGCTGCGCAAATCGGATCCCTATTAGCCATAATGATGATCTGGTGATCAGTGTTTGCAGTCGTTTCCTTAGGTTGACCTCTGGTTTTCAGTTTTCTTTTATGCTTTAATGCACTTGTAACAAAATTCTGAGGGCGACCTAAGACGTCGGCGATGAATTTATAGGTTTTTCCCAACTTTTTAATTTTCTTACTAAACGACGCTCTTCTCCCGTAGAATGTACACTACTGCCCATCTAATTAAGATTTTCGCAGTGTTATTTCTTTATTATGAATATTTTTAATTTCTTAGTACTCACCATGAATAAATTTATTTTCAAATCTTACAAATTCCTTTAAAAATGCTATAATCTTACAAGCACACTAATTTTTTGACCAACTATTTACTGCATTCAGTGACTTATTGCTCTGCTAATGTTAATAAAGCAACTATTTTAGAGTGTTAGTATTGCATGTTTATTTAAATGAGGCATGGTTTAAGTAACGGTAAAAGAAGATAAGCGAATGGAGAAGACTTTACAAAAAAATTGTATTAGTGAAGTATTTCCAGTGTTCGCATCTATTATTTTGACCAACGGTGTATAATTTTTATTGGATTTTCTCCATAGATTACGATATGTTTCTGAACAAAATAGAAATATTTCGCAGTGTTAACTTATACAGGGTGTCCCAAAAATACCAGGTTAGAGTGACATGGAAGTTGGGTTAGCCTTAGATTTAGTCAGATAAAATAAACATGACCTTAGTAAAAGTTTCTTAGTTTTCGTGATATTGTCACTTTTTTAATTTTGTTTAAAATCTCTACTTTTAGTTAGAATTTCAACCACCATTGCTAAAAATTACTTCAAGTTGTTTACTTTTTTATTTTTCAGGTATCTTGAATAGTTGTTTCAGGCGTTAAAAGTAAAATTTTGCCGAAATTTAGTTTACCTTCCAAGAAAAATAACTCATTTGTGTTACCTTTTAACTCTGTTAAAATTGTAACTTTAACTTTGACAATCAGTCGTGGAAAAAAAATGTACTAAAAGAAACTGGAAAATTATCTTAAAAATTACTCAATTTAATGCAGATTCAGAAATGGTATGATACTTGGGGAATTATTTTACAAAAACTTAGAAATTGCTATTTTTATCATTAATGTCTGCAAAATAAAGAAAAAATGCAAAAAAAAAGTTTGAAAAAAATGTGAACAAATTGACATTTTTTTCCATCTTTTTCTCTTGTCAAAATTTTCCGTTTTTAATTTTTGGGCTAAATTGTGATAAATTACAATATAGGCAACCTAAACAAACAAAACGCACCAGGGTTTATTCAAATCGGTTCAGTAAATCCGGAGATTATCTATGGCCAGACTCAAAAAATGTCATTTCGGGAAAAACGCGTTTAAACTTTAGAGAGTCGCTCGGAGCCCATCCGCGCGCTTTCGCTGTATAACGCTATAACTTTTTTTCTACGAATTTGTACTACGAATTTCTCAACAAAAATTTAGAAGATGATTTCTGAGACTATGAGTAGAAAAATTAAAAAAATTGACTTTTTGAAAATTCTAGACGGTAGCAGTACCTTAAGCCACGTTACAAGCTTTTTTAATAATCTGTTATGTTTTAATAATTTTTCAAAAATTACTAAAATACGTTTTTTTACACTTTTTAATCCTATTTTTCTCAAAATCGTGGTGTAGGCTTTTCGTTTATGAATTCGTAATCTATGGAAAAGATCACTTAAAACCCGTAAACTTTATCAGGACTGCAACGCCCGATTAATCATATCCAGCGGAACTTTTTTGCATTCCACCACTATAACATTTTTGAGAACTCGTATTGTGCGCAACTTCCTCTTCTTTATTTTTAAATATCCCCATAAGGAATATTATGTTTTTCTCATTAATTTTAAAATTATGTTTAGTGGTAGGATTGATTAATTTTCGCACCAGGGTCAACGATACTGAGTTTTGTAAGTGCCTTGCTTGAAGTTCCTATCCAAACAATGAAACCCTTTGCATAATTTGTCCAGACACACTTTCCTAATACCGTTGTGTTGAAAGTTACCAGATTTCAGACTTAGAAAATATGTTGTACATGAAATCGTTCACAGCTATTTAAATCAGACCTGAATGTTAGCTATGCTTCGTACATTCACAATTGTAAAGTATTTGACAAAAGCTAATTAGATTTCATCTAAACTTTTCGATCTGCTGTGAAGGGTCTTTGGGTTATAAAGTGCAACAATTTTATTGTTCTTACACTTTGAAATTTCTGCAATTAGATTTTTATTAAAATTCTAATTAAAAGACAGGCTTTTTGCAGACTAATAATTAATTTTTGCAATAAAATGTATACTAAAGCTGTTTGCGAATTCGCATACATTTGCACTACTCCCTAACCATTTTTAGTGTACTTTAGAGAACACTTGAAATTCGACAGATAAAATAGTGCAATTACAAAACAAACTACGTGTATTTTCGATCGCCCCACGCACTATTCGGAGTTTTTAGGAGAACTTTTAGTGAGAACAATAAATTTAATTGCAAGTGAATTCGAATACGGCCTAAGAGCCGTAACCTTTTTTATTCGTTGGAAAAAAAAAGTGTTAACCAGTTTTCCAACTGAAAATTTTTGCAAATTTGAATATTTTGTAAAACTCTTATAAATTTACGCTCTTAGACTACTGAGGTCTTAGGTACTGAGAATAGCACCTGGCAGTTCGCATTCCTTCGTGACTCGCAGTGTGTCACGTAACGAAATCCGGCAAGGAATTTTAAAATCTACAATTTGAATGGCGTAACTTTAAAAACATTTCAAAAATTCTTTCGCAGTTAATTTTGAGATTTTTAGAACTATGCTTGAGAGTAAAAAAAAAAAGAAACTTCCTAATTAACTTAACTACATGTTATATGAAATGATGATTTAATTTTAAGCATATATTATAGTTAACTAAAGACTACTCGTGTTAGCTCGAGAAAATTACATTATTCCATTTAAGAGAGACTATTTGAATTTGAAAAAAAAAAAAAATGTTCAATCATTTGAAATCAACTAACTATTCAGTGGTTTTTTAAACCCTTAAAATAACTAGCATGATTTCCTTTCAGTTTTAAAATCAATTAGGCGCAAATCAAATCAAATCACTTTACTGAACAAACTAAGCCCTGAGGTTACCTGGAAGTCCCAGTCCTAATCAATACAAACAGTTGACTGAGACTGAGGCATAGGCAGTAGAGTCTTAAATCAATCGGGGAAAACAAAAAAACACTCTAGAAAACATCATGACACCTGTCCAGCATGATGTGTTATGTAAGCAGTCATTGCTGACTTTTTCTCCGAACGAGATTATGATAAGCTATCCATAGTCTGTCGATCAAGGGGCTAATTGACATGAGGTACTTCGCTCAGAGATGACAACAATCTCAAATCTCGGAAGGCAGAAAAGACGAAACGAAAAAAAAAATTCTGAGATGTTTAATTGTGATAAATTCTGTATGGCCTAGGCGAAGTTTTCACTTGTCCAATTAGCGAAGCCCAAAGATCGGTGGAAGGCCTCCGAAACCATTAGACATGGCCAACTACTTTCTTTTGGTCTATGCAAATATAGGCGCCGATAGCATCTCGGGAACAAACCCTGCCAAATATGGTACAGAGAAATATTTAATGTACTGGGATATGTTATTAATTATGCTCTCTCTGGATAGAAGAATAAGAAGACATCAGAGGCGGCGCATAATTGCACAAGCATAACCTATGCACACATGCCCCCCATACGTGTACGCGGCCTGAACGGTTGCCCTTCCTTCTGCGTCACGATTTACTGACTTTGAGATTATCTCTAATTGGCAAGACAACCGAAGAGTTATGAGATAAATTTGCGAATATTCGGTATCGTGCATCATAAAACGACGGGCAAGTCTGGGCGATTAATGATGAGACTTAAGATGATGATCGTCAGGAGGTGACACCGGATGTGGCCATTTCCCAACATTGCTCCTTGGTACATAATGCAAATTTAAGACTTTAAAAGAGAAGATTGAGCCTTCGGCTGAACTTCAAATCGATTGCCTCTACGATTCATGACTTTCAGATTAAGACAAGAGTCGTGCTGGCAGTCGACAATTTGACGCAAATTGCGGTCAAGTGTTAAATTGATTCGAGCGAGACCCTTTTATATTCGTCACGAGCCGGATAGGCTTGACGAAACAGCTCTAGACATATTTTGGGCATGTGCCAATAAATTGGGTCGCTTTTTATGGCTCGCAATCATCCATAGCCTAACTCAATAATTTGCCCGTTTAGATTGCTTCTTTTAGCGTCTGAGTCCAGGTTTTCAGTCCCCCAAAATAAACTTTTCGAGTGTTACTCAATCTCGCGGACCCAAGAGCATGATGTCAACAGCAAATAAAGGAAAATGGGTCAAAGAACTTCTTGCTGCTCTGTTACGCGACCTTTAAATATGCAAAAAAATAACTGCTCGCTGTTTTACGCTCTTTTTATGAGGCGCATTAATTCTTATGCGAATAAGGTCATTTTGCTTGCCTCCTTTTCTTCCGATGATGACGAAAGGTGTAAGATGTAGAATAGACGAATGCTTGCGCACTCTGCGAACAAATCTAGTTTATTTTTCAAACATAATTAACCGAGCCTTCTCGAGCTCAGTTGCCTTCATCCAAAGGGAGAAATGTGTTTAAAATGAAGCAATTCTTAAACATTTTACTAAATCATTAAGTTGTTTAGACTAGAGCTATCGGCACGTTCCGGCTTTTGAAATAGTCTCAACCGATGAGAACGTGAGGGATTTTATAGGTGCAAAGAAATACGGAAAATTGTCGATAGATGGAAACTGTAACAAAAGAGGTACATAAAACATACTGTTAAAGTTTCGAGAAAGGGCAGACATATGGTGATAAAGTATTGCAACATTAAGGGCCATAAATCATAGCTCCAATGTACATGTAATTCAATAGGCTTTTGTATTAAAAGTTGTAAGTCTTTAATAGTATGGCGTATTTCAAAACATTCGCTTCATACAGGAAGTTGAGAAAACTATATTTAGAGGAGAAAATATTTCCAGTTTATTGCGATACGAACTGCGATGTGGAAGATTATTCATTGGCACTCTTTTAGGATCGACGGAATTGAAACGATCGTGAATTCCCATACACGCTTTTCAAGAACATATTCAATTCTATATTAAAAATTGCAATTTGCATTCTTTTTTGTTTTCCATAAATGAACTTTGTTTTAAAAATTAAATTTCACACTACATCCACTGTTGAGACAAGACATATCGTACTTTATTTCCAAAATATTTTATGTTTTTGAAACAAAATTAAAATAAATGTTTTGCTAATAAAATATGTTCGGAAAAACACCAAATGATATAATGTACATGCTCATATAAATCAATTTCTTTATTATTCCCATATTTGGCAGGATTATTCAAGTGGTTAGAAAAGTTTAATGCAATTTTCGGATTTTCGAATTGGACAAGGGCAATTCTGAAGTTGGTTTGTGGTTGTTTATCAATTTAATGCAACGATGAATTTTTTAAAACATTCTTAATCCTCAATTTTTTTAAGACTGTATGTGCCACTGAGATTTACTGACCTATCACGTTCTTTGGCAGAAAAGTATTTCCCTACCCCTTACAAGGGAATGTAAGTATAAGTTAGGTAGATATTATATTTTAATGAAGAAAAAGAATTAATTTTCCGAATTCACAAAGATTGTACAGCACAGGGAACGGCAACAAACAAAACGTTTTTTTTTTCAAGGTAAATTATTATATAAATCCTATATAGATTCAGGAATTCAAAGGACTGATTAAAACTGGCAAAACAAAAATTCTAAACATTGTTAACATAATCGTTTCCACATAGGCCACATGGAGATCTTAAATATCAAAAATAGATATTGCCTACATTAGGTGCTGAACTTCCGATGAAGCTAATCGATAGTAAATTTCTGCGGATTTCCATCATGTTGTAATGTTTTAAACAATATTAAATAATGATACTATTGTAGATGTAAATGTAGATTTATGTGACTGTTCGAAGACACACTTAGGCCATTAAAGGCCCATTTGTGATACTACTTTTTGTGACCAGGGTTTCTGGTGGGAATTGAACCTACAAATTCTAGCGACCTACTGGCTCGCAGACAACGCGCCGCGCTATCAACCGAGCTATTTTACTTATAAGTCCTACTTTTTGCTCTTTTACTACTACTTTTATCTATGCCTAAAAAGTGTTATAAAACTGATTATTAAAAAACTGATCATTTCAAATTAGCGAAATGAACAGCCTGTTACCTTAATCAACTTGCATTTCCTGAAAGGGGCGGAAATATGTGATATAATCTCACAAACAGCAACATTCTGACAACTTTCTAAAGGCCCAAAGTAAACGTGGTCACCCCTTTACTTAGAACATTCAGCTCCCTATTCAGTTCCAACATTATGTAGTTTACAATTACGTTTAGTGCACTTTTACGAGCTTTTAAAATGCATACTAGTAATATCAATTACAGCCGCGATTGCAGAAGTAATAAAAGTTCGAACTGGTCGAATGCAGTGATTATTAGCTCGAGCCCTCTTGCCCTTCCCTGTATCTAATTTTCTTACTCGACAGGATCTCAATCAACGCACGATTGGAATAAGTTATGGTAAGGCTATTAAATCGAAAATCAGGCTATAAACTTCCCCCCAGTGGTAAACTGCAGCATTAAAGTCGCAAGCAGTGGGGTCTGACTATATCATATTTTAATGTTGAGCATGTGGTAAGAGACTGAAATGTATTCCGACTGGGATAATTAATGTGAGTTATGTTGAATGCGACAAAGTCAAGAGCTAAGATTCCAGCTTTCCCTAAAATGTCACGGGAATGACGTAATCCCATCAGTGACACCGCGCCGTTAAATTTGACTTAATTTTTCACGGCAGGCCGCGAGGCAATGAAACATTATCTCAGACGAGCGTACATTTGTCGCTGTGACATGCATGCTAGAAGGAGAGTAATTTAATGTCGAAATGAGAACTCCTCCTACGTGGGCCTTCATCACCGGCGCATGTTCTTGAAGATCTTTTACAGCGAAGTTTGCTATTCCGACTGAACCTTAGGGGGAAATCTCGGCGCGAGGCTCACCTACGCCCGGCCCATTTACACCGATCATTGCTGACTCGGTTTGACTCCGACTGGGAAGATACAGCTGAGGTAAGGTCTTAGGTCTTCTCCGTCCAGAATCCGAAAGATTTCGACATAATCCAGGAAATAGTGTCAATAAAATCTGGTGAGTGTTCAGCCCCCATTAGCTGCACAACCGAGGTATGATCAGCAGTGAATCCTAATCTTCTCATATTTTAATGAAATCAAAACTTTGGCAGCACTTTTTCGTACTGCTCTGAGATAAAAGAGTCATACAGTAGATGAGAATTATTTTTTAAATTGTAAAAAACTACATATTATAAAACTCCTCAAAATCCAGAAAATCAACTTGCTGCCCTAATGATTTTTCTTGTTGACAATAACTAACGTCGAGCTCGTATTTATAAAAAGTTTGATATGTGTTTAAAAGGCCTATATATGAATCATATTGTCTAATTTTCAAGTTAACTATCGTAATGCTTGAAACAAATTTTGTAGATTATTTGTACTGTATAATTTGGTAAAAATAATAATAATAATAAATATATGTCTGATGTTTCAAAGTCTATATACAATAGAATAAAACGTGCTCCACCAAAATGGTGTTTTTTAGAGTTGGAATACTTTTTGTTTGTTTGTAATTCTCTAATTCAACGCTGTGATTATGCAGCAACCGTTCATTCGATTAACTCCGACTAGGAAGCTAGGAAGATATAGCACAGAAGTAAAGTCTTGGGTAAAGATTTCGACATAATCCAGGAAATAGTGTCAATAAAATCCGGTGACTGTTCAGCTCCCATTAGTGGCTCAATCGAGGTATAATCGGCAGTAAATTGCGCCTCTATTCATATTCAAATGGCGTCAAGACGTTGGTGGCACTTTTTCGTGCTGCTCTGAGGTCAAAGCGTCATCCAGTAGGTGAGGATGAGCCAAGCTTCAGGCATAGATCACGTTTTCAACAGCCGGCGAACAGTAGTCGATGATAAACATTTCTCGAAATAGACGTGATACAAGCATCCAACCAGAGGATTTGTCCGAGGAGAAGTCGTCAATTAATCATCTCAGTTTGATTCTTGAAATTTTCAGGCTTCCTGCTGAAAGACCCAGGCTGTGTAGAGCAAGGGGATCATTGATCGTGACCCGTTTATCATGTAACTTTTCTTGGCCGCATGTCGAAGAAGACGAAGATGAGGGGAAAAAACGAGGCTTGTAACTTCCCGGATGGTTACAAGAAAATAACTTGCTGCTTTGGCGGCCCTGGGGGACACGATTCGTCCCGCAGTACTCAAACCTTGTAACAGGCGTCTTCGATTGGTTTTCAATCAAAAGTAAAAGTTTCTTACTTTCTCGCCAGAAATTGGCTTACTTTTTACACGCCTCTTACTGTCTGACTTCCTTCCCTTCATCATAAAGGGCTTAGTTGACCAAACGCTTTGAATCTTTTCGTGACCAGGTAGTTACGACCCGAAAAATTTCTGACCACGACAGGGGGAGGAACAAAAAGCTTTATTTCCGTGTTCGCTGTCGAATGAAATAATTTTTTTGTGCAGGTTTCTAACCCAGAGCACAACAAAGCAGGGCGGAGCGGTGTACTTGGACATGGGGCAGTGACAAAACGCAATTATGCTTTTGCGTTATAAAGAGAACTGGCCGTTGCGTCTCACTTTCTAGCCCATAGGTGTACGTTTTGTAATGCTTATCATCGGTCACATCTTAGACCACTGATAAGACCGAGAAATTGAGCAAACCGAATGGTAATGATGTACATGAAAATGAATGGGTTTCACAGGACTTTTCGCGGTCGTGTGGGCCGACGCGGCCACTCAGACTGTGGCAGTAATTAATGGCAGACAATCATCAGGATTGATAATATAAGAGCGAACCATTTATTAATGGACTACTTGAAAAATGACCAAAATGGTTAGCCGCAGACGCAGTGTAAATTAGTTCATGTATTGCATGGCGCTTTACATGGTTCGTGTTGTTGCTGCAAACGATAAATGGACCCCACAGGTTCATTATATTATTCTGGAAATGGGAGACATTTGGAAATTTTGATTGATAGGTTATAATAAGATAAGGAAAAATCGTAAATGTAGGCTAGATATAGCATTTATCATATACAAAATTGTTCATTTTAGGGAGAGTTAATTTAATTGATTAAAGTTTGAATTTGCGTGCAGTAGCGACAGAAAATCCATTTTAATGAAAAAAGAAATCTATGGTAAGCAGTCCAGTGTAAATGTCGATTCACGGATGAATTTACATTCTTGTGATATGTATATAATATAGTATATATAATATACTATACCATATACAATTTATCAAAATTCGCTAGATAAACTGGACCGAAAGAATCTTTAGGCATTAGCAAAAAGAATAGCATTGCAGGAAACGTATGAGCTCATCGCTCAGTGTCAGTCGGAGTTGAATCTTCAACGTGTGCTATAGGCTATTTTTGTGAACCCGGGTATAATATACCCAGGATCCTTCTTTAAATTAACTTTTATTATTGTCACTTTATGTATTCTCTTAAATTTGAATAATTTACCGCTTAATTTTATAAGACCTGCTGAATGTCTTATTACGTATATTGGAACTTTGTGGAAAGGTTTTTTTTACACCTTAAAATTGTATGAATAATGTATTCCAAAAGAAACCTCTTTTATTTATGAAAAAATTCTGGAATATTTAGTCTATCTTTTAAAAAATCAATAACATTTCAGAAAAACATTTGATCTTCATAGATTTCCAATAATCATAGCTAGAGTTTTCGTAAAAATAACTAGTAAAATATAATTCTATCTTAATCGGAATTTTCTTTAAAATTACTATAAAAACTTCATTAACATTCATAGAATGTCAGAAATGTATTACCACAAAAATTACTACACAAACATAATTGAAATTTCATAGAATACCATTAATTTTAACTATAGTTTCCGTGCAAATTATGAGTTTCATCGTTACATAATTCCAGGCACCTTAACTAGACTTTCAGTAAATATTATCAGAAAAACATATTTTTGTCTTCATAGATTTTCAGTAAGTTAAATTATAAATTCTGGAAAATTTACTAGAACCTCGTCATTTGGGTTCAGTAGATTTCTAGAAAAATTAATTTTACTAGATTTTTTAATAGCATTCCTAGCGATATGATTATAGTAAAAAATTTACTAGAACTTAGTCAAAAATTATTTAGAGTGTACAAATGACGAATTTTCGTCATGCGGACGGATATGCGTTAAGCATAAGGCACATAAAACCCCATAATTAACCCTAATCCCTACTTTTATCGCAGCTTTATCCCTCCTGCGACGATCTTTTGACTACAGCTCCCCACTACGTTAAACAATTCGGCAAAATTTACAATAATTTATAAGTCTTTATCATCTCGATCAGAAACTAGAAATCGATGTTAAGAAATTTGGGATATTACTTATTTATAACTAATATTATATTACAACCATTAGGTTTTCTAAACTAGTTAGAAATAGAGGGTCACAAAGGACACGATTTGAAAGAAATCGGACAACTGACAAGAAGAGGTCACACTGCGTGGGTCACCGATTTGGCCAAGTCTCCGTGTATTTAAAGAGGTTCACTAGTGTAGTAAATCCCCAAAGCCCTAGGGTGCAACACTCGGAAATAAGGTAGAAATTAATTAGACTCACCAATAGTACAAGTTCCACAAAGTTCCACAAGCTGTCGTGGCGAAGTATCATTGAAAAAAACCCAATTCCATAAGTATGCTATTTATAATTCAAATTATGCTGGCAAATAAATATGTTTTATGAAGAAAGGTAGAAGAAACATATACGATGCTCACTTCGCCAAGACAAGTTTCATAAGTTCGATTTTTTGGAACTTGTACTAATTATTAAGCCTAAAACTTTCGAGAGAAATTTCTCCCTTATTTTAGAGTGTTGCACCCTAGGGCTTTGGGTATGTACTACATTAGTGAACCTCTTTAATTAAACGGAGACTCGGCCAAATCGTTGACC
Source organism: Dysmachus trigonus (assembly GCA_949715965.1). NCBI lineage: Eukaryota > Metazoa > Arthropoda > Insecta > Diptera > Asilidae > Dysmachus > Dysmachus trigonus. Next base: position 40,447,793 of record OX454322.1, on the reverse strand, counting down.
TACAAAGTGTGACCTCTTCTTGTGAGAGACGAACCTCAATTATAAATAGTTTAACGTTAAATTAAACAGTTGATAGCAATTACGTTCTAATATTGGACTAAATTGTTGTGGTTATATATCTGCTTTTATCCATATTATATCCGGCGGGAAATTTCAGACCTCTAGCAATGTCGGCATTATCTTTCACGATCCACGCTTACGCTGCCACGTGACGAGAAAACCAAAATAAGGGCCAAAACATTTGAAACTCTAATTAAGAATAAAACAACAACAGCAACAAAATCAATATCAATATTGACATATTTTAAAATAGTACTAGTACTCTAAAATCCGTCGGACTCCGCTCTCCACACATTCTTTGAATGTGATAGATGGGGAGAGGAGAGGGAGGAGCTGGAGACTGTGGCGGGCAGCATAACCCCGGACAATATAGCCGAGGTTATGCTGCAGGGGGAGGACCTCTGGCGAAGGGTCGCTGTTTTCGTTAGAGCGATCCTTCGCCAGAAAGAGAGGGACGCCAGTGGGGAGCGGGAGGGGTAAATCGCCTGGAGAAAGGAGGGCCCCCGGCGGGGGCGGCTCTTAATAGGACTCCACCCTGAAGTAATGTCCAACAGACGGTTCCGGGGTGGAGGTCTTGCGGGCGGGGAGTGGGTTTTTAGCCGGTAGGCCTGGGTAGGCTGGGGAGTCCGGCACACGGGTGTCTTCGGACACCTACGGTGCATAAAGCATTTTCCCACTCCCTTAAAAAAAAAAAAAAAAAAAAAAAAAAAAAAAAAAAGTACTCTAAATTGATGACATGATATAAAATAAACATCATCGCAAAAACAAAGAATGAAATATCTGGAATAAGACCTCACTCAATCAAATTTTAAAAGATCCGGGAATTTAAGCAATAATCAGAAACAAGGTCAATCGCTGAACTCTACGAAAGAGCTAAACTACAAAAAAAAAAAAAAAAAAAAAAATTAACTAAGAAATTAGACTTTCCTAGATAAGAATTATCATTTTCCGTTACTATTAGAGTTCGACAACTTTTTTAGTTAGATAAGAAAATGAAATATCAAAGCTAATTACCGGCTTATATTAAACTTTTGTCTAGCACTTACTGAAATAAAAGAAAAAGAATAAAGAAGATAAAAGAATGATGGATTATTTAATTTATAAAACATCAATCTCAATGTACTATTCATTTTAAAAATATTTGTAGAACTAATGAATTCATATATATTAATCCTTTGCATTCCTAAGGCCACCTGTACTGCCCAGGAACTTGAAGGCGTTCTCCTCGTACGGCCAGTGTCACCGTCCAAAATTTATCATTAAGTTTTAATAAGCAATTGTTCACCAATGTCATCAGGTGTTTGTACCGTTATGCGTTTTTTGTACTCTTACCCATAACTTAGAAATCTTGGTGTTGGAGTTGACTACCTGTATATAGCCAAACTGCTTGGAGTGCAAAGGGTTAATTGTAATAAGTGCACACAGAAGACTCTACACTATCCAAATTTCAAAAAAGCGGTCTAAATTGAAGTGTCAAATTGGCTCTTGCGGAGGTTTGTAGAAAGTGGGAAATGTCACAAAATTTAAATCTTCAAAGTTTTGACATTCTACTAGAAATCTAAATTTAGTACCAGGTAGATGTAAAACTTCAAGAAATATTGAAGCAATACTGATTTGATAACATAATTTAAAAAAAAAATTATAATATGGAGAAAGTTGAAGAATCAACTGTTTTCAATACATTTTTTTTTTGCTGGGGAAAGCAGAATGGAAAATTGTTATTTCAATTTGTGGCTGCATGTTGAAGATTTTAACAATTAATTGCCATTTAATTATTAAAACTTGCCTCAAATTAACTCGTCCATTCTCCTGCAGCATGAAAAGCAGGTCCACCAGCCTAATTTTTTATGACGAGGAAGGGAATGCGTAGAAGATCCATAATTTTTTTTGGTTTTTTTTTTTTTAATGTTTCGTTTAAATGCAGAAGTAATTTTTACTCAAACATAATTGCAAAGAGAGTGAGAAAAAAATTGGTTAACCAAATTCAAATTGGGCATTGAGTAATCACTTTCTCGAGTATCATCGCTGCAGCTCCGCCGTTTGGCGTTGGCGCACTTTTTGATACCTTTAATGAAGCGGCGAGACCGTTCGTCTCCTTATAAATTACTCGGATTCCAGCGACTTCACCATTTACGAGGAAATCGATGCAATGCCTGTGAGATGCCTTCTCTTCATTTCGGAAATGCAGTAGCAAAAAACGATGCTCATTTAGCTGAAGTAATGCAGCTAATGAGCGAAATTTCACAGGGCTTTCATTTCATTGTAATCGATCTGTTTTTAATCACTTAGGCGTAATGAATGACTGCAATTTGCTTTCTTCGCGCATTCTACTCACCGATCTATTGCTGCGTTTTTGCCGTGTGTTGCACACCGTTAAGCATGATTTTATTGCACCTTTATGGTCGAGGCTAATTAATTATAACCACCACCAGGGATGAGTGATGACCTTTCACTTAGAAAAACGGTTTATGAAGGTACTTAAGTGGAAGAAAACATCGATTGGAATTTTTTTGTAAGGAATTTCTATTTTCCAATAAAAACAAAAGCCGTTTCACGTATAAAGGCACTTTCTATAAATAAATTTAAAAAATCCATTAACTCTTATTGATTAAGAAACAACGATTTTCGGATACTTACTGCAGAAAAATCGCATTAATGATTTCAAAAATAAAGAATTAAGTCTAGGGAAGTGCTTACTACACTAACATAAATTTATTCTTCATTTTTACTTTTACTCTCATTTGCCTTTCAATATCAATCAAAATAATCAAGACCTTTTTATCACAAATACTACCCAACGGTACAACATGAATCTATGCAAAAAAGTAAGATAAAAACTAGCAGGTTTGCGTCATTTTAACACTCATAGATTCTTACAAGTTCATCTGTCCATAAAAACGTCTGGAACAACAACGGACCTTACGATATGGAACGATCGTGTGGCCTACGCCTTAGCAAGATTAACAAGGGATGATTTGGTCAGAAGAATAAGAATTAACTAGAGAAGTTATTAAAATAACATTTAAAAAAGTGAACTTATACCTACCACTTACAAAAATAAATTTCAGTGAGTTTCGAAATGTGAAATAACGTGAATTTCTCAAAGAAGAGGAAATTCTAGAGACTCTAAATAAATAAATAAATACATATATGTGATTTTAAAAGAACTTTCGTAAATGGGTTTGACGCTACCGGTGGCTTTATATCAATAATAAATTCTTAAAAAAAAAGTATAAGAACAATTTTTGTAGATAATTTTATGATCTACAACTTGTGTCTGTTCTATTTTTATGATAAAACTTACTGTTTACCGGAAAAATTGAAAAAAACCATTTTTTTTTTACCTTTGACCTTGAATAACTTTTTTTTGCAGATGTGGGGTCGATGGGGACTTTTAGTATTTTATTTGTAATAATGTCCCCAAGGTCTGTACCATTTTTCAGCTCTATGCGGATTATTGTACACCTATCACTATCTTTTCGACTATTTTGACTGGACTACCTATTGTTGTTTTCCGTTCTTGGAGATTATATAATGAAAATATATCATTATCAACTTTCTGCTATCAGTATTTTATGAATCATCTTTTATCTGTTCAATGCTGTCTGGCTTTTCGGCAGGTTAAAAGTGCCGGATTAGGATCAACGTTAATTCTTAAATATTTTTGAACGGAACTGAACACAAAATGTTTTCCAACTAGAATCTAAAAATATTCTAACTAAAATTGATTTTCTAGCATTTCCAGTAATAAATCTAATGAAATTATAGACTATAAAATTATATTTATATTACCTATTTCGACTAGATTCTAAATTCTAAATATAAAAGCCGGAATTTTATTGGTTACTAGATTTATATCCAAATTCACTGGGTTTCTCGAATCGTTACTAGAACACATCTAGACTTGTCACTTTTGTTGCTAGCAATGCAACATATTTTTATCTATATTAGGAGTTTAATTTCAATAATCATACAACTAGAATTCGAACAGAAAAGCAGTTAAATATACTGGAATTTCAGTGTTGCATTTTCGCTTGATCAATTAAAATGTAACGAAAATCTCGCTTTCTCTAGAACTTAAGTCAATTTTGGAAAAAGATCAGTAGAAGTAGCTTCTTTCCTAGTGAGGAGCACTAGAAACAAAAAATCAACAACAGAAAAACAAATTTAGAGTGTGGAAGACATTAATGCACATTCTTATAAAACTATAAGATTTTCAAATTTTATTTTGACACCATTTCATAAAAGTTTAATTATTTCGATTTACACGGCTTTGGAAAGCAAGAGCGGAAATGATATTCAAAATCATGTCTAATCGAAAGAACCCACAAACTACATAAGATTTCCCAAGGCGGATGCTAATGACCTTAGATACGTGATTGCAGCATTTTCACGCTTCCACGGCATCTTAAGAGCAAAACCTCTTCTCTCCGCAGGAAACTAACCTGCAACAGCAACAATCTTTTGAGAGAGCCCATTTCCATACTCGAAGAAAATTAATTAGACAAACCAGTTGAATTCCGGCGCCCTGAAAAAGGTAAATGAAATCGAAGACAGTCATCTCGTCTCGTAATCAGCGGTTGCATTGCATGTCGCGAACAATATCAATTTGGTGCTCTCGCTCGACCGTTATTAAATCATTTAATCTGCATAATTTACATTTACAAATACTGGAAGAGGAGGATTTACTTACCGAAGAGTTCTTTTTTCCTAGGAGGCCCTCGAAAAGGCACTGCACTTCGATCGCCTTTAGGTAGAGCAGGTGATATCGTCTTTCTAGACCTTTCAGATTTCCATCGGATCTTTTGGTGCCATTCGGCGACGGAGTCGCTGACGAAATGGAATGATCGTTCTCCTTCTCTGAAGCCCTTACACATGCGCCAACCACTCGAGCATGAGATACAATTTCACAGTATAACACCTGGAAGAATAAAATGACAAATTATTAGAGAAAAATATTTAAAATTCAATATGCTCAAATATGTTTCATTTAAGGAAATAGTTTTAACTTCACAAATATACAATTAGCATTTCCCTTTAGGAATTCTTCAAGATTTCAAACGAATTTCCGAAACAAAGTTGATACATTTTTTCCTTAATAAGAAGGTTTTCAACTAATCGAAAGCTACTTATCGTCAGGCGCGAGAAGTTTAGCATTAAGTATGTTTGACAGAGATTATAAGTACTCAAATATGTATTTATCTATCTTATATATTTACGCGAAAAGCTTGTAAAACAATAAATTTAATATAATATATTATATCTGTTGTGATAGCTTTGATGCTACTTTTATTAGATCCACCCATGCGAACTATGTTGACTATAAATAGCATTCAGCTCTGCTCCAATAAAAAAAAACTACACCTACTTTTTTTCGTTTTAGTACACCTTTACCTTTTAGTAATATTGTATATAATTCTCATTACCTGGCCAAAATTTAAAACTTGACCAATAGTGGTTAACCAATAACCAATAAAATTAAACCAAAAAATAATTGTTAAAGTGGGATGTTTACTATATATCCTATAACAATTATAGTTCCTGTTTTTTTTACGATTTTTTTCTCGAGAGTAGGAAAGTAGATACACTCGCGTCTCGTTAGATACTACGGAATATAATTTCATTTCAACTGAATGAGACACTGTTTCAGCACGCTACAATTGTGCAATTGGCTAATGGCCCGCGGGCACGGGTGCCTTCCCAGCCCGGCTGGCACAATGCACGTGGGTATCGCGATGTTGTTGAACCCTCTCCTCAAGTAACCCGAATAGGCCTTTTAATGCACATATTGCAAAAAGCCTGCGAATAATTTTAGTTAGGTGTGCATACCGGTTACCTCGCTTATTGCAACGTGTTCCGCACCGCAGCGGCGATGCGAACTTGAGAAAGACTCAGAAAAACGAAGTTGTGGGCGTCTTCGATCAATAATTCTCGGCGAATTGCCAGCCTAAGTGAGCGGAGCACTCTGGTGATTAACACCCTATTGATTGACACGTAAGCAGCGATAAATAAGTCATGTGCAGCAAAACGCGGTTACCCGCCCTTAACAAAGTGGCTGCGCGCCGCTTTCTTTATCTAAAACAATGAAGAGAGTAAATGGGCGGCAGCTTGGACCGCATAATTTATCGGAAAATTGCAGACTGACAGCAAAAACGCTGATATTGTGGCTTCGGGAGAAATTCTGGGCTGGGTGTACCTCAAGTAACGAAAAAGTAATGCCGAACAGAGAAATTTCTGCAAGGGAAGTTCAGGTACTACTTTGATGTGACTTACGCAATTCGTTCAAAAAATTACATCCCATATAACTTTGGAAATGTTCCTATTGTTATTTTCACGTAACAGCTAAATTATCGGTGTATTGGAACAACGCTCAATAAAACTTTCCCTAGAAGTGTAAGAAAACCTTCATAATAACAATAGCATTTCAAATAATACAAGCAAAAGTAATTACCAGTAATGAATCTCCATTACACTTAAGTGCATAATTAAATAATCACTATCCCATTTATATGAACACTGCTTCTACTTACTCAGCACTAAATATCAGTTCTTAGTACTACTTAGCACACAGTAACAATTACAAAAATTACATAAGTTTAAAAGTTATATATGTATTTTCATAGCACATTTTAACGCGATTTTGTAGTACACCACGAAATGGTGTGTAAAAATACTGCAAACAATTGGTAAAACCAAAGGAGGTGTACACTTTTTATAGAAAATCAATCCAATTTTTTGACTAAAAATCGACAATCGCGGATTATTGTTAATAGAAATCTGCGTTATTTACAATTACAACGAAAAAATATGACGATACGGAAAACTTAATGGATGCTGTTTTAACGGAACAGTCTCATATTGATCAAGATAGTGATTGATTATTTTAGAAACATAAAAAATCTCGGCTATTATAACAGAAAAGTTACGAATGTTTAATTTTAGTATATGTTATGTATAACTACACTAATAAAATAAAATAAATATACAAGTTGAACAATTCTAAATAAAAATCTTATTTTCGCTAATGTTTTTCTAACAATTAAAAATAATATATAGATGATTGAATTCGGCCGTTTTTCTAAGAAAGATGATGATGTAGATGTATATTAATGTGGCTGGCCGAAGACATACTTAAGCCAATATAGGCCCATTGTGATACTACTTTTTGTGACCAGGGTTTCTGGTGGGAATTGAACCCACAACCTCTAGCGTCGCGCTACCAAGCGTTTATTTTTTTTTAAAGAAATTAGAGAATTAATTCATCAATTTTATGAATGAAGTACCTACAAGTTATTTTAATTTACAAAAAAATTATCGACATTTTCATTGATATTTTTTCCTTTTTATATTACTATTTATATTAGCAAAGAAAGGTAGCTAAAAAAAATTTAAAATCAGAGTAAATAATGAATTAATCAATTAATTATTTGTTTTTTTATGAAAATAAAAAATTTATTCACGAATTTTTTAAAAGCAGTATAATGTTATTTTAATTTACTCAAAAATTATGAACGTTTTTATTGATATTTTTTCGGGTTACGTCATGCTGCCCTAGGCCTTGCCAGTCGCATGCAAACTGAACTTATATTTAAGTTGCTTGGTAGAAGCAACTTTGAAACTATTGAGCGTTGCGTGATTTTCTTTTGGGTAATTACTCACTTACTCAAATATAACAACATATATAAAAATCATTGAAATCGGAGGCGGACAATCTTGGCAGTCTCCTTGTAAAATTAAAAAGTCCCAGATTATTTTTTGTTGAATGACTCGAATTTTCTTCATTTCTGGGTAGGTTTTGGGGTTTTAATATACATGCTTGCACCAAATTGAATCTCAAAAACTCCAAAACTGAGAGAATAATAGTGCTGTGACCCACGACAGGACAGACGGACATGGCAAAACTATAAGAGTTAATAGCTGCCTACGGCCCTAAAAAGAGCTAAGTGCAAGTTAATTTGACATTGACAGCTGTGTTTTTTTCATTCAGCTCTGGCTCTGGATCAGCACTTTAACATGGGAATACAACAACAACAACTCCTTAATCCAAATACTTATCCGGATCTAGATCAAAGAGCCAGATGAAAAGTTTGAAAATATTCTAACAGAAGCGCTGCTGTAGTTTTCCGTTTCTGAAATGATGGTAGCAATGACATTCGAAGTGTATTGGTTCTGAACACCGAACATAAAAAGGTGATTTAAAGTTACAAAATAAATCAAATATTTTTTCTGATTACGGGATTTAATAAGAAACAAAACTTTGGAGACCATTTTTGAAATTTTTTTTAACGAAAGTTTTCCTCTAATTTTTAATTCTAATCTAAGCAAAAACAAGAATTCCAGCTCCTCAAACCCAAAATTGTTAAAGCGGTGATTAGCTTGGATCGTTTTTTTCATTTGAAACCAAAGCCAGATGAAAACAAGACAGCTATAGATTACGTTTTTAGGGTTAATTAATAAATATTTATTACGTCAGAATACCTGAAGTAATAAAATAAATAAGATATTATTGCTCTCAAATTTCGACATTCAATTCTTGGTCCCGATCGATCATTAAAATTTTACACTATGAATCCGTGCCAGTTTTATTATTTATTTAAAACATCAAAGAATTTCACTCTAATGCTGATAATTAATAAAATTCTTAAGAGACAAAAAAACATTATTTTGGGTGCTAAATGTTTTCGTTATAAACCAACGTCTTCACTTTTCCTTAATAAAGATTTTAATTGCTTTCATTTTTACTGGATCTACTATTTTAATACAAGAGGTTCCGCAATAAAAATCCCTCCAGCCTTTCAAATACGGACTAAAGACAATTTTAGTCACTGGTTTTCATGACATCACTACAATTCGCTAGGCGTCTCTCGCGTCTAATTAAGCACAAATTGCAGCTGATAGCGGCCAGATAGACTCAGCTGGTTTCATCATAGTCGCGACCAAGGTTGGTGGGCTGGCCCGTTGTAAATTTTGCGCAAATATCAGTCGGGAAATAATAGGACCGTGATTTTTTTTCCGGTTTGAATTCAATTCATTTCTACCATTGGCCCCGGCCATAATAGGATAATTATCGAGCTTTACTGGGAAAACTTTGCGTGAGTGGGCAGCAATTTCCTTAGGGTTTGGCCTTAACTCCGGTGCCCACTGCCGCAATTAATAGGCCGAGCCCGTTTGAAAGGTTTGCCGCCCGAGAACTTCGGCTGTTCAAGACCTCAGGTGATTTGTTGTAAAAAAAAAAAGAAAAAGAAAAACGACCAAACTGACAATGATAAAGACCCGCGCCGCGACTCAGCGATGGCATGCCCGTCGTTTAGCACTGCCCGCTTTTTACGTTCTTTGCGGCTCAATCTTCGTTTAGCTGGTGCCGCCTCAATTCCCTTGAGAAATGAGCTCAATTTGGAGCTGGGCACGGTATACGCTAATTCGTCTGAGACGCTCAAAATCAGGCCGATGATGAGTTTCTGCACCGCTCCCAGGTTTTTGTCGCAGGTGAACGGCACCAGGTACTTACCCCTGCCCTGTGGAAATATTGCGGCAAGAATGACTCGTTATCTAGACGGTGTGGAACGCTCGCACTATCTTATGACTAATTGTATCTTAATGGACCTTTGACATAGATAGAAAGTTTTATTGTGATTTCAATTTATTCGATTCGGAGCTGCTCAAAGAGAACCCCCGGAAAGTTAAAACTGCTGCGCAAGCCTTCTTTATACCAAGGAGGCTAATTGTCATCGCGGCAATGTTTTTTATCTCACACATATTCGCTGTGTATTGTTCACATGAAGATATCTCACAACACGCCAAATTAGGTAGCGCTGAGACCTCAGCCATGATTTTCCTAGGTATTTCGGGGAAAGTGGTAAGGCACAAGTGCATTATACCATGTTACTCTGCGCCGAAGAAAAGCGCTTTTTCTTCATCTGGGAACGCTTGGAGAAAGCGTGATAAGCAAAATAATTGATTAAGTTCAAGATCAGATAACCTCTCTTCCTGCATGTGGTCACGGGATGGCCTGGCCTTTTCCGTGGCTCCCAATAGAATGAGAAAGAAATTATTTACAGTGGCATGGACTCACCGCCATAATGTCAATATTTATGTTGTGTTTAACTGCAATAGCATCCACGTCTCGAGTGCGCTAATAGAGATCTTGGCGCGAATCGCCCCCAGCCCGCATATTATAGTCGCAGATTCCATGGAGCCTTCGGGACCCATAATGCCAATCTATGTGTTTGGTATGTGGCTCGAGTGCTCGCATCGCCGCTGCGAGCAGATGTGAGGAATTTTCATATGAATAATAAAAAGATATTTTAGGGGCGATAAATGCGCGCGGTTAATTTCAGCTTCGCACGCCAGCAATTAATCGAACCGGTGCGAGCAAATGAAGAGAAAACGGATATATAGTATAGCAAATGGAATATGGGAGTGTTGGCTGGTACAAGAAAAAAAAAAAATTCACCAAACAATAGTTACTCTTCAGGTATTTGCCTATTGAAAAAATAGCGAGATTTATGCCTTCCTGGTCGTAATGTTTGCCGCTTGCCGCATTTTAAAGGAATTTTATGAAGAAAATCTCTTGTGAAATTGAAAGTGACCTCAGGCAATCTGCATTCAGGCATTTGAAGGAGTATCGGAAAACTAATGGGAAGTGTGGAAGTGTTATAAGTGATAATATTGTACATTCGTTTTCTCTTCCTTACAAACTTACGTAATTTCGTGAAATTTTATATATTTTTATACAAAAAATAAATTACATTTTATTCAAAATATTGCTTAACGTTATGGGGTACAACACGAATTCCGTCTCGACATCGCATCTAAGTGCTTCCAGTATTTCATTAACTGATTTAGCTACATTGTGTCGAGCATTGTCAAGCAGGAGAATTATTTTATCGTGCCTCTTCACATATTCTGGTCTTTTTTCTTTCAAATCTCGGGTCAAACTAATTGTTGTCGATATCGTTCTCCAGTAACTACTTCACCAGGTTTTAGGAACTCATAGTACACCACTTCTTTTTGATCCCACCAGATGCAGAGCATTACCTTCGAACCGTGAATATCGCGCTTTAGTGTTCATGTTGACGTTGATGGTAATGGTTCGATTGTCTTTGTCCACACTTTTTTGCGTTTAGGATTGTCGAAATAAATTCATTTTTCGTCACCAGTAATAATTCTGTGCAAGATCGCTTTTCTTTGGTGCCTTTGACGAAGCATTTCACAGGTCATCAAACGTCTTTCCATGTCTTTATCTGTTAATGAATGTGGTACTCAATTTGTAAACGTTTCTTAACGGTAGATTCGTCAACATTTAATGATTGTGCCAAGAATATGAGCGTTAGAAATTGATCTTGATCCAATAATTATGCATCCAGTTCTTCGTCTGCAAATTTTTTTGGCTGGCATTCCTTGTCGCCAACATCAAAATAGTCTTTACACGTGGTCTCCGACAGAGCATACTGGAATAAGCTTCGACCAGCAATCGGTGACTTTCAGCAGCAGATTTTTTCAAATTTAGAAAACAAAAATGTCGACATTTTCGATGTAAAAAAAATAACTCTGTTGAAATTTTGACGAAATGAAGAGGATTTATAAGGTTATCAACAATCCTATCACGTGTTCCAGCGACCGTGTTTATGACATTAGAATAATACTACTTATATCATCCATACGAAAAGGGCGGAAATTAGTACCCAATAATTAAAATAAAACTTTTTTCTTCTCATTAAATTAAATTCATAGAGATTAATTTGAAGTCCAATAATAGAATATCTTAATATATACGTATATACCTAATCGTTGGTGCGTCTTTTAGTGATCGCGTAACTTCTGAACGACTTGACCGATTGAGGTCATAATTAAATTTGTTTTATAGAGAAGATGGTTCATAGCTATGCTAGGATCTAATAGGTAACGTTGTATTCAAGTTATTTCATATTTCCATACATTTGAAGCGATTCTTATGTACACTGGTACTTAGGAGATTTGGGGAATGCTGACTTCAAATCCGCTCTCCAAATTTAGAACTTCAAGATGGCGAATCCAAAATGGTGACAAAAATTTCTCGATTACATCCGATTTTAATGCAAATTAGGACAATGATTATTTTCAGGCCACTAATTTTGAATGTTGTCAAAATTGGAAATCTAAGATGGCGACAAAAATCCCTCGATTTCAACGGTGTTTATGATTATTTTGAGGGTACTAATTTTGAATATTAACAAAATCTTTAAATCCAAGATGGCGGATCCAAAATGGCGACCTTAATTCCGCCATTTCATTGTAATGAAAATTGGTACGATGATTGTTTTGAGACCACTAATTTTGAATATGTTAAAATTTGGAAATTCAAGATGGCGGATCCATAAAGGGGTTTTCAGGTTGAAACAAGGAATACACCAAACTAGAGCATGTGAGAAGTGTTTAATTAAAAAGTATTTACGCAAAACCCGGTGAAACCGGGTAACTCAGCTATTAGTATATGGTATTTTGGGATACTAATAAAAGATTCAAGTTGTCTAAGTCGCATCAATGCTGGCAATTCGGTACAACTTTCATTGAAAAATGTCTTCACATAACTTCTCTGATTTATTTTCCTTCGTTGTGATGTTCAGGACCCGTGATAATTTTACTTTTTCTAATGTTTCTACTATTTATTTTACATATTTAAATACCTACACTGAGAGGAAACACATTGTAAAAATAATGGAAACATTAGATCAATAATTTTCAAATGTGATTTAGCGCTAAAGCCGAATATACTACGTTTCGCATTAAATTTTGGATATGAAAATTTCCATCGTTAATTTGACAAAAAACAATTGCGAAACGTATTGCAAACGTACCCAAAATAAAGTGCTTAATTTTTGTTATTAACTACATTTGTATTTGAATCAAAGGTATTGAAATTTTTGAAAAATACATTGTAAAATTAAGTATCTAGAGCTTTTGATTCAATTTTTTTTTATTTATTTCAAAATATTACTTCTTTGATTTGAATGCGTCATATTATTTCTGTTATAACGAAATACTGTGAAACTTGTGCCCGCCAAATACTTTCAACTTTGCAAAATGGTTCAGGACCCTTGAATCGAGATGATGAAGCTTCCCTAAAAAAAAATTGCTATATACGTAAACACAAAGTTGAAAACGTACTTATTCTGAAAAATGTTCCTTTTGTTATAAAGTATCTAAAAAATATGTTATGTTTTTTCAGATTATTTTATAAGGTCGTCAACAAAAAGCTTGGTTGAATTAATAATTATTCTTGTAGCATTAAAATTTAACTTCGTTGAATATCTTATTGAATGGGTTTCGTAGTTGTTTCAAATAACATTTTATTAAATGTACAACGATCTGCAACCAATCTAATAATAATCTAAAACGCATTTATTTGATATTACAATGGGATATTTTTCTCAGTGTAGCTTTGTTTTCCAAAGTAACCAATTTGGTAGCCAAACTAACGATATCCTACTTTTTTTAAATTCAGACAATATTTAGATTACATGTTATTTTATCTATGTCAAAGTTCTACTTTCTAGGTCAAAGAAGTTAACAGGCTGTAGCAGATAAACAAACATCGAGTTCGCGTATTTTTCTCAAAAATTAAATTAGATTTTGAATTTTTTGACTGATTGAAAACAAACGGATTATAAAGAAATGAAAGATGGTTCTGATACATCTAGGGCCATTGGATTTGCCAGAGCTGCATCATTTTCATAATCACTTGTATGTGAAAAGTTGCAGGAGATTGTTACTCTATGCAAAGCATAGATGAAAAATATGTTGGTCAGTAGGCATAATTTTTTAAATTGTTATAGTTGTTAAGGATATTCTATTAAATTAGTGAGCAAAGTCGAGAATCTCAGACTAGTGCTTGTAAGTATCTGCACCGTGGCGGGAACGTTGTTCTCGTTCCTAATCTATTACGAAAACTATTTCATGCATTATGAGCAATATGTGCTTGCTTCCATCTGCAATTTTCTGCATTATCTATGCTCGAGCGAAATGTATGCCGAAGTAAATCCATTCGATAAAACCCGAGTACATTTTGCAAACTGCAACTATTTTCCTCATTTCCCTGTAAATATAAAAATTGTGTCATGTAACTGAAGCGCACAGGAGACGAACTGTGCAAATACTCGCAGCATTCGCCGGGCAGAGCTCAGCGAAAGCAGGAAGCGAACTCACGCCAGAGACAGTATTGCGATCACTTAGCATACCACTCCTAATTACAAGCGGCAAGCTCTCAAATTACAAGCGGTGCAGGCCGCGTAATTAATTGTCCTATTCAAATATAATTCAGGCGGTCTAATGGAGACTTTCAACAGATGTTACTTTCCTCGGCGATACACTAAAATTAAACTCCATTATTGATTTTGTTTCGCAGCGAAACTCGTCGGATGGAAAATCTGATTGCATTGCATGCTTTAGCAGCTTGCTTCACTAATCATGTGTTTCACAACGATCTTTAATAAACACGGCGGCGGCTACCGTGCCGTGGCCGCAGCCGCGGAAAGGCGAGTCTAATGTTTCTTTTCAGAAAGCGTAAAGTTTCCGTCGAGAAGGCAAAAAAAACCCAATTTTCAATTTTTCTTAATTCCATTTCGACCTACATAACTCTAGCACAACTATGTCGACTGAGCTTGGGCAGAATGTCGCCCGACTATTTCGTCCCCTCTGATTGCTTTTGTCCCTGAAAAGTATTTTTAGAACCCTTTTAATATCCCACAGGAATGTATGATAGCCCAAACTTATTGGTCTATTTGCGGATTTGTCGCTCCGGGACTTGAACTAATTCCTGGACCCATGTGGATGTTAAAAGCTAAATATTTTCATGGTGATGTCCACTTGCGGTTCTAAAAATTCATAATAGACGCGATCAGTTCACGCTTTCGGGCGTGATTTATCTTCTTCCATCGATCGCTCTGTGAAAGGAACACAACGTTTCGGGAAAACTTACATTGTGGATGGACGTTGGAATGCCGCGGAGTCAACGAACTGTTGCATCCGGTGTAAAAATAGTTCAATCCATTTACAAATGCTCCGCAAAATAATGGCTCCCTGCGCGTTGCGCTTATCAGACGGCTGGCGCATGTGCCCTTACGCTTCAACCGTTGAATATCCCCAAAGCTAATGCTTCAGTGAGGGCTGTTGATTTTCATCAAAGGTTTGAAACGCAATTTTGATTTGTTTACACATGCAAATTTCTCATTTCGTTTTAAGGGAAAAGCAGATGTCATCATCTACACCAATTTTACCACTTACTTTCTCTATAATATTTTGAGTGAGTCACTATATATTTACTATGGTGAAGGCACTTAACCGTTTACGTAAACATGAGAGGTGCTGCATACCTACATCTTACACAATTATTTTCTTGTGTTTATTTCATTTTAAAACTACTTTGGGGTTTTTGGCATCTGGTATCTTTCAGATTGCAAAAACCATACATATAACAAAATAAAAATGCCCATATTTGCTTATCTACAATAGTAAAGAACTAAAGTATACGCAAATATACCATATAGTTTTACGTAGTTCTGAAATGAGGTTGTAATACCTAAATATACAATTCGATGGGAAAAATTACGTTTGTGTACAATTTTGCACTGGGCTTTTAAAAACGAGTGCACAACCCTTAGCTGGGTTACGTTACATAAGCAATATTTGGCTAATATTTGACGATATATACTGATATGCTTAGAGATACAGACTAGGTATAAACAACGGATAGACGGAAAGATTTTCACCTTTTGAAATGCGTGTTAAAATTCATCCGAACTCACTTGTAAATTGTTCCCTCATTCATTCAAAGATATCTTTTCTTTTTCACTATTTAGAGGTAGACCTGGCACAGTTAACAAAACGAGAAAGGTGCCCAGATATAGATTTAATAACGACGAGTTCTACAGGGTGAGCCATTTAAGATTTGGAATTTGAATCGGCTATAAAAAAAAAACAAATGAATATTTTTTCAAAGTTATGAGTTTATTAGAAAGATTGAACCTTTCCATTTAGGAATGGAAGACAATATCATTCAAATGACTGCCACAGCTAGCCTTATAATACCCCATTCGATCAGTCCAATTTTTCAGTACATTTTCGATTGTTTCCTATTCCTCTATTTCGTCAATGGCAACTTAAATTTCACGTTTCAAGTCGTCAATCGTCTCTGGATGGTTAGCGTAACACTTGTCCTTAACGGCTCCCCACAAAAAAAAGTCTAGCGGAGTCAAATCGCAGCTTCGAGGTGGCCAATTGACATCAGCATTTCGGCTGATTATGCGATTTCCGAAAACAGTGCGCAAAAGATCGATTGTTATGTTGGCTGTGTGGCACATTGCGTCGTCCTGTTGAAACCAAATGTCGTCTATGTCATACTCTTCAATTTTGGGAAACAAAAAATCGCTTAGCATGGCGCGGTAGCGATTGCCATTCACTGTAACGGCGTTTCCTTGCTCATTTTCGTAGAAAAATGGCCCAATAATGCCGCCAGACCAAAATCCGCAACAGACAGTCACTCGTTGTGGATGCATTGGTTTCTCCACGATGACGTATGGATTTTCTGAGCCCCAGATACGAAAATTTTGTTTATTGATGTATCCTCCGAGGTGGAAATGAGCTTCATCTGAAAAGATGATTTTTCGGTAAAAATGCCCATCTTCGATCAAGCGGTCTTCGGTCCATTGAGCAAACCGAAAACGCATCGGATGGCCATGCGGCTTCAGCTCATGCACTAATTGAACTTTGTACGCATTAATACCGAGATCTTTATGTAAAATTCTTCTCAAAGAAGTGCGTGAAATGTTCAGTTCTTGAGAACGATGACGATTTGATGTTGATGGTTGTTCACGCACACTCTGAGCAACAGCAGCGATGTTTTCGGTTGAGCGCGCTGGACTGGACACGGGTTGTTTTATCCAACAACGATCCAGTTTCACGAACTCGCTTCACAAATTGATCCACAAACTGCGTTTTTGACGCATCCTTTTTGTGAAATTTTTTCCGTAAATTTCTTACAGTTTGAGTAGAAGACTCACCAATTTGGAAATAAGTTTTTAATATTTCCCAACTTTGTTCAAGCGAAAAACAACCCATTTCATAAATGCCAAACATAAAGCTAACTTTCTGTCACATCGGAAATGTCATCAAACCTTCCAACCTCAAAATAACCTATAGTTCCAATTCCAAACGTTAGATGGCCCGCCCTGTATGATCAATTCTATTTGTACAAAAAGATAATTTCACAAAATTGTAGTACTATCATAGTTAAAATTCGTTTTCACACGTTACTTTTGTGCTTAATACTGGAACGTATTCTACGTTATTTTTAATTTTTTTTAAAAGAATGTAAACCTTTGATAAACCCATGATACACACCAGAGCATAGTACCTACATTTCTATTATTTCTAAAAGTACATGTGATAACCTACTTTTTTGTCCATAACTCGTTTATAGGATTTTGTAAGCTAGCTACTAGTAAATGCCGAACCCGAAATTTGTTTTCATAAAATTAATGATACTGCATATAATGAATATTATTGCATCTATTACAATTCGACAGTCAAACATGTCTCTGCTTTAAAGATTTCTATCAAATTGACTTTATTTGATGTCAAACATCGCTTGCCTTTCTCTCATGTGTGCCACCGATTAATGCAGGCTTTTTGCATAACATGCTGCCTGCAGCTACCACAAGCCCTGTTGACACAGCATAACACGCAAAATAGCCAATAGTGCCTCCAAGAGATATGCAAAATCATCTAAACGTGAGCATCAAAACGAGGAACGTAATGGGTACGAAATTTTTGATACTATTCTATTCCGCGAAGGCTGAAACAAAAAGGAGACCCCAAAACCAATTGAAATTCATATCGCAATCGAGTTTTCACACCTGGCGTGTTCCGCCTCAGGGGCATCAGATAAAAAGGTCCTACACTAAAACGTGCATTGTCACTTTGCGCCACGTTCACATCATTGTGAACGAGTTTTAACCCAAATTCCTAAGTGATCTAGATTTTAAAGGTTGAAAAGCGCTATCCATGATTGATAGACACTCGGATCGGAGAGATAAGACGACAGGCTAAACGGGCATCGTCGAGAGGGCGATCGCGGTCTTTTGATGCAGCCCAAAAATTTCTCGGGGACAAATACAAAGTAAGGAGTTACAGAGAAAAACGTCGTCGTTCGATCTTGTCTAGATCTAGAATCCAGATGTCTGAAAAGCTCCTGCATGGGGTCAGCTTTAATTGCTTTTTTTTTCCTACCATTGTAACGGGCTCGTTTGATTGATGCAAGGCGTCAGCAGCAACAGGCTGCCTAGCCCAAATCGATCTATTAAAGTAAAGCGAACAAGAGCGAAATATGAGCGCGACCACGGCGCATATTACCTTTATTAAAAATTGCTTATGGCCGATATTCATTATTACCCGCAGCTAATCGAACCTAATGGCATCGATCGTGCACAGCATCAGAGCAGGCAATTTCCGATCGACTCAGCGGTGATCGGATGATCGATCGAAAAAAATTAGATCTAATAAATTATTTTCGCCGATTTTCCCGCACGATCCCGTTAATCATTATTCATTTGCCGCTACCGGTAACAACAATTCAGTCTTCGGTCGGCGCTTCGAGAGGATCGATTTGCGCGTCACAGCTCGAAACCGGCCTCTGGTCGCGCTGATTTGATGACTGATCACGCACCAACACGCACTCGACCGGACCTTCTCATCTTAGATCGAAGAAGGTGTCGTACCAAATGGACAGATATTCGCTAGACTCAGCCAACTAGACAGCGACTATCGGCCGCTAATTGTCTTCATCCATTACGCCGCCTTGACACTGATAACCCGTCTGATTCCCAGAGTCGCGGATGGCCGTTTTCTTGTTTGCGGCTTTAAGCCCAGCCACTTTCTTAGCCAATATATCGTTCGGATATGACGACGACGACGCTTCTCACAATCGTGGCATAAAGAAGTCGTTTTTCTTGCTCCTTCCTGATATGTATTGACAGATAGCAGCGGGGGCACCCGTACTGGCGCTGACAGTCCTCATTCTCTCATAGATGGTTCGCCACTAAGGGTTTTCATTCATTATGCAAGATTTCCACACCGTACCCAGTCGCCTATAAATGCCATTTATATATCATTAAGCGCGCGTGCTGCCGCCACCACCGTCGCCGTGGTATTTGCGACCCGCGCGCTACTCGGGAACTGGATTTGCATATATTCGCATATGTCCCACTTTCGGAAATTATTATTACTTGAGCTCCCATCGGATCGTGCTGTCTATCTTATACTTTGCCAGGGATTTATTTCCTTGGAGGTTTCCTCCACAATGACTTGGCCTCTATGACAGGAGTTATGCTGTGGAAGAAATGAAATCAGGAAGTTTTCCGCTAATCGATTGTCGATTGACGCAGAAATAGACCTCCGTCACGTAGAGTTACCATCGATTGTGTCACTATCGTTGAGTTTTTGCTGTTACCTACTTACAGGCATAGTGAATGGAACCGGACAAAATTGTACGTAATTTGACTCCATTGATTATAATTAGTTAATGCAGCAATATCGACCGAACAAAAAAAATGAAAGTCAAAGAACAAGAAAATGCGGAACAAATAGGGATTACAATTGAATTGATAGTTTTCCAAAAAAACTATCCGCAAACTCGGATTATGCTATGGAAATAGCATTTCAACCACACCGCCCGAAACGTTGATTTGATTCGTGATTCGTAACTAAGTGTTCTAAGTTCTAACATATATCCATCGATTCTATCGAGTGTCTTGATGAACATTTGTGAAAACAGCCCTCTCTTAAAATAACCCTCCAAAAACGCCATTGAAAATGTTATGTTTTTGAAAGGCAGTGCGCTCACATTTTCAGGGGTATTGCAAGATAATAAAGGACACTTCATAGAATCGATTGGTATATGTTACAGCCTTAGATCATAGAGAGAAAGAATAGGGAAGTCGATGTATGTGAGTGAAGCTTTATACCCTCAAAATTAGCTCTCATGGAGAACGTGATTGGAGTAGGCTACCAAAATAAAAAAACAAGATTTTCAATTAACTTTTCGGGTAATGTCAAATCGTACAAGCTTCAAGACATTTTTGAACGTTCTTGACAACAAACGTTTATACAGTGCGCGCAATTTCTATAAGCGCACGTCTGATTTTCAAGTGAAATGCACAATTCATTGAAATAAAGCGATATAGTAACAAAATTTCTTTACAGGACAATTGTTAAAGTTTATGACTATTCATAAAAGCAATTAAACAATTCCAAATATCAGGCAATGCGTGAATGCAATAGATCAATCTTTCTTTCACAATTGATCTTAGAGTGCGCAGTTTCTATAAACGCAGTTTCTTTTTGTAGTATTACTAGTTAAACGCAAAGTAATTTTGCAACTTTTTAGGAAACAATTCATGTGAGTTTCATTTTCATTTTCCAACTATAGCTTAATTCTGTGTAATTGCTGTTATTTCTTAAGATTTATTGTAATGCCACGAGGAAAGGTCCTTGACAACGACGATCGCGTCAGAATCCGTGCGTTTAGGAAAACTGGCCTTGGTATAAAAGAAATTGCAAGGAGAATTGGACGTTCAGAATGTGTGGTGCGAAATTTTATTAAAAAGGGCAATCGTAATGGATTATGGGATCATCCAAGAGGGAGCACCAAAGTTTCCAAAAAAAATATTGGGAACATAAGAGAAGAAGTTATGAAAAAAAAGTTAAGTGCAGCTCAAATAATAGCGGAATTACAACTCCCAATTAAAGGAAGAGAAGTTCAACAAATTTTGAAGGACATTACTTATATTAAATATAAGAAACCGGCCAAATCTCTCCAACTGCAACAGCATCATAAATATGCGCGCTAGAAGTCACATGAACTGGGACGAAAAGTGGCAAAACGTTATTTTTTCTTACGGAAAACAATTTAATTTAGATAGCCCAGATGGATTGAGTACATATTTGCATGATTTAAGGAAGCCCGATTCGCCTCGTCTAAGTAGTAATTTTGGTGTTGGTAGTTTAATGTTTTGGGGTGCCTTTTCTTATCAAGGAAGTTATTTTTACGCTTTGTTCCCACCCGAATGAACTCTGCCATATATACAGACCTGCTGGAGGAATCTCTTATTCCATATTTAAAAGACAATATGGAAAAAGATTTGATTTTTCAACAGAATAACGTCGCTGTGCATTCTTCTGCCGAAACAAGACGATGGTTTAGTGAAAGAAATATTCCTGTAATGGAGTGGCCATCACGTAGTCCGGATTTAAATCCAATGGAAAACATTTGGGGAATCATGGCACGAAGAGTTTACGCAAATGGTGGACAATTTTCTTCGTTATCTCAACTGAAAGCCGATATTTTGAAATGCTGGAATGATATTGATGAACATTTGTTTAAAAAGTTAATAAATTCGATGTCTAACAGGTTTTTTCAAGTTATAACTAACAAAGGAGGTAAAACACAATACTTAGAAAATATAAAAAAATTTTCTTTTCGTTAAGCTTTTAAAATAATGACTATAATATAAAGTGAGTTTATAGAAATTGCGCAGACAAAAGAGACTTTTAAATATATTTATTTTTATTATAAAGTAATTACTTACTTTAATGAATGTTTTATATTATTTAATTAATATTTACCAATGGGGAATTTATGCAATATAATCGGTTTTGAAAAATAAAAAGTAGTTTTCTTTAAACATGAATAAAACTGGCTGCGCTTATAGAAATTGCGCACACTGTAATAGCCGTTCTTTCCGTCTTGAAGTAGAATGTTTTTTAAAGCGTTCCATTCAGTTTTCATTCACAATTGAAGTTAAGAATGGTTGCACTGTTTCTTTAAAAGGAATTCTTAAAATTATCTTACCAAAATTACCCATTAAGGACATTGATTGTGGGATTTACTGATGTAAAATACTAACCCTTTATGATATTTTCATATTTTGCACTATGCTTCCTTAAAAAACAAACTTTTTGCCCCAGAAGCACTGACCGCCAACTTGGCCGTCACGCCAACTTTAGTTTTATATACATTCATAATAAAGCACCTGTATAAATGTCAAATTCATTGCGATTTTCATGATTTTTTTTTTTGTGGTTTCTGTGCTTTTTTTTTGTCTCATACATACAGTAACAGATTATTATGATTTCAACAAATCCCGTGTACGTGCATGCTCTCTACACTTTCTGGGTTCTCTTTATTCAAAAGTTTGGATTAAGTATTGATTATCGACAACGAATGTGCACGACTGACAACTTAGAATGATTCCTAAAGGACGGTGGTGAGCTAATTAACTTGATTAATTATAATCTTTATTTAAAATCACCCAGAACACTGCCACTGAAGTATTTTTTTTTCTCTGAAACCAATATCTCCGGAATCCGGGGGCATACCTTTCATAAAACCGCAACAAGAATGCACACATGAACGCGAACGTGAGAAGCGCTTTTTGGCGGGAATGCTCCAGTGCAGGTCTGCGACCGCCATGACGGTATGTGTGCAGAAGAAAGAACATTCCACTAGCGGCCGTTCAAGAGTCTTGGCGGCCAACACAGGAAGCTGTCGGACTGGGCGAGCTCCTTAGCTTCCAGCTTCATGTTACACTCCATTGTCCGATAATTAAATTTCATTGCTCACGATTTGGCCGAATCAACTTGTTACTTAATTTAATTCGAGCCGGTGGTGTTCCACATCGAATTTAACGCTCCGCTGGGTTATCTCACCTTGGCTGATTCGGGGCCTGGCGAGGCCGAGCGGCTGCTGGTGCTGCTGATGTTGGGCAGCACTTTTTCGTGTTGCGATGTTTTCTCATATGATTGCCTTCGTCCTGGCTGAGTGAGCATGGATTTCACCAGCGGTAACGGAGTCTTGTTACGGTTTTGGTTTTCACTGCGAACCCGGCTCGGTTCTATTGATTTTTCCCCGCCACTGGTCGCGCTCGGCTCGTTCTGATACTTCTGCAAGAAGACTCTCAATGAAACGGGCGAAGAGAAAGGAATCCACCTGTCCTTTGTAGGGTTCTGACTAATTTAACGAGACACTTGCAAGGTCGCAGATCCGAGCCGAGTACGGTTTATTGCGGTGAAAGGTAAACGACCAGAGTTTCACTTTTTTTTCTTCACGTGCAGGAGTGAACGCTCCTAGCGGAGCTCACGTCCTGCCCAGCACTATTACCTCCTCAACTGGGAGTGGATGGGCTCAAGTACGACTGTCGCATGTCATGCCTCTGTCACGCGATCTCCAACCCGTCGGGTCAAAGGGTGAACAAACTCCGGAGCGCCTTCACACGAAATGTCGGCTACATATCAACTGGTTTTGTTTTACCTAGAATACGACAAGAATTGAACCACCGGTTGCCAGGTTATTAGTTTCCCCAAGTACATAAAATAAAAACGGGCGTGTAAATGGGCATTAGCCCGGAGCAGCAACCAGCACCTTGAAGTTAATGATTTTTATGGTAGGGTAACAGTCGCAACCTTTCTTATAAGTGCTGGCGAATCGATTTTCTCTGATTTATTCGAAGAGATATTTACTGTTTGATGAAATTGAAATTAACTTATATGTAGGTTTCATCAAAAGTTCATCAGAGAACTTTATGACGAATATCATCATTTCAACCTCTTTTTATTACAAGCCATTAACTGGCTTTTTGAATATGTGTGTAAGTGTTCTGACATTTCAAGAAATTCACATTCCGAATTCACTCCGAAATTCGCAATTACCCGATTTCAATCACTAATTAGTTAAAAAAAGTAAACTCGTTAAATCTCAAAAAGTTTTACTTTATATAGGCTAAAACTAAAAAATAAATTCTTTTGTATAAATTATTTTATTTATA
Source organism: Dysmachus trigonus (assembly GCA_949715965.1). NCBI lineage: Eukaryota > Metazoa > Arthropoda > Insecta > Diptera > Asilidae > Dysmachus > Dysmachus trigonus. Next base: position 40,423,878 of record OX454322.1, on the reverse strand, counting down.
AAATTGTGAGCGCTTGCATTGTATGACTAAAATGTGCTATTATGATAATGACAAATTAAGTTTCATTTGAAACTAACCAAGATATCTTAATTGCATTTAATCACTTTTTTAGTCACTAAATAGCGCCCACGATTTTATTTATATGCGCAAAATAAATTATCAAACTAATAATCTAAAATATGAAACCATATGATACCACTTAAACCTTCTTTTTTATTTACTTTATTTTTACTTTTTTTAATTAGAACTAAAGTCGAGGCGAATTAAATTAGCCCAAACACGATAGTTCTGCTAAAATTCATTAAGCAGTTTCCGTGACCCGTTTCTGTGTACTTCGTCAGACCCTCGATTTGCCTCAACCACTTTCCGTCTCCATACTATTCAATTAACTAGGACTTCTAGTCAGGATAAATGTGATCCTACACCATCTGCTTTTATTATTATTTTTACTTAGACCTCTGAATTTTATTCCATTTAGTATTGAAAATTATATTTTTATGGCATTTTCTATCACTTTTGAGTTATGATCTTAATTTCTTGTCGAATTCAGGCTGCAAGAGTCTGCGGCTTGTTTACATAAACCAATGACTTTAAATAACCCCAAAAAAAGAAGTCTGAACTGGTCAAAGCAGGTGATCTTGTGGACCAATGTATTTCGTCAAAAAAGGAGATAACATGACCTAGACAAATGTTCTTCACAATTATTCCACGTTCTTAAGAAGTACAGCGTTCAATTTTTCATCGTCGTGCATTTCAAAAAGATTTACTACACAACTGTCAATATCACAGTGACATGAGTAGACACAGTAGTCGCAATTTCCAAAAACCGAAGAGAATTCCTATAGGGTCATGACTTTGCGCCACAATCTGGATCAGATAAAATTTTTGATAAACCGATTTCTACATTGAATTGAATTTTTTAAACCTTTTTAAGCAAGAATTTTCAAATTTCTGAAAAGTGCATTTTACCCATCCAGTTTTTGACCTAATGGTATAAATACATATAAAAAAACGCAACTAATATGGCACGATTCAAATATGCATAAGGTCTAAAATTTAGTAGACGCATTTTTGAGTTGTACCATTAGTGGCCTTTGAGTGATATGAGTCTATCAAACTGCATTACAAATATATGTACACATGTCGTGCTCTTCCTTATTTTGCTAAATGATCCTTACATGCTTACTGGAAGATGAAATTATCGCGAATGCCCGGAGCTTGTACTTTGTCCATATCTACCAGACGAACTGAATAAGGGCCCTATTATGGAAGTCGATTTCGGTCGACTCGACTAGCGAAGACACATTTTCAAACCTGAAATGCTAAGGAAATTAGTGTCTTCGCTAGTCGAGTCGACCGAAATCGACTTCCATAATAGGTCCCTAAATCAACAATTTAGTCGGTCGAAGTGACTAATGGGAGTTATCGCCTGACTGGTCAGACACATGGCTTCTCTGGCGGGCCAGAATAGCATAAAACCTTACGATTGCAACTGAAAATGACATAAAGCGCAGCAACTGCCGGAGAAAGATCCCCCAGGCTTCGAACCTCTATCGATTGAATGCAAATACAATTCATTCTCACACAGCGGACAATCATTTCCTTGTTGGAGCAAGGTGTGAACTGCTCCAATAAATCACACTTCCTGAATCGCCGACCCTTGTCCGCCATAAATCGCGACTGACCCCTGCCCATACATCATCAAATGGACTAACTTACAAATAGGCGATATTAAATTGTTTTCTAACGAACGGCTGTAAATCAGGTAAATAATAGGACATAAACCAAAAAGCCACTTAATACCCATGTTATGGCGGCTAGCCGGGGTCCGGGTCCAGACCCATGTGCCGCCGGTGGATTAGCGCGCGCACGGAGCGGCGGCGGCGGCTGGTGAAACCGCGCGAGGAAGACTTAACAACCGCAGCACGTTTCGAAAGTTTGTTAAAGGAACGTGAAAATCCGAATGGACTTCCTCGCGCGCCTCGGCGCGAAATTTCAAAATTTTAATATAAAACTAACTGTAAGTCGGAGTGAGGCTTATCGGCCGTATCAATCAGCACAACATGCTGGAAATATATTATTACTATCATAATGCGAATTTACTACTGCTTTCAAGTGCGGTGTGGTGCGCAACTTTGCTCTTTGTAGAGGCGCGGTGTGCAGCGATACAACTCGTTGATTGCGGGCGAATTTTAACACGTTCCAGCCGAGAAGATACGGAGCGCAGAAAGAGTCGCCGCAGGCTCACCGCCACTCGCCGCACTTATTTCGCCCGATGCGATTACATTTCCTACAATTTCTACACCTTCCTCCTATTTACAAAGGTCCGCCTCGCGAACGGACAACTGGACGATATCGCGAGCGGAACAGGCCGAATAGTCCTGCTCGCTTTCGGCTATCTATTGTCGGCAAAGGCAATTATTGTAATTGATTAATTCCCAGGTCCACTGCACTCGCCGTTGTATGATTTTTGATTTTCACTTTCGCGTCCTGGCTGGCCGCGACCGCCCGCCCGCTGATTTAATCGCTTTATTGCGAGTTCTGATCGTGTCTATGAGCCCCGATGGCGAAGATTAATTGTCGACGAAGTGTATTATCAAATGTGAGGAATAAGCTGTAAATTAGGAGCCTTTCATAATATTTATTGCTTTTAGGAACTTTACGACGTCTCGACTCGCTGCAGTCAGAGGTCAGTCATAATACGCCTCAACCTTCGATGATAAACCCACTTTCGCCGAGCGAAGGCTCTCTATGCTGCTTGTGGGCATTAATTTGCATAGAAAAATTCAATTTTAGCAATTTTCTTGCATCATCGTCGTAATGATCAAGCAGAATGATTCCCAAATAGCTCAATTGGCGCTCATTGCAGCCGGTGAATGGCTACAATTTTACAATGTCCTCGCCGTATCGTCGCCGTCTCTTCGCAAGGAGGCTCTTTTAAAATTTATTCTGATTGCGAAGCGCCTTAATGGAAACTCTGAAATCGCCACTTAGAATGTAATGTACAATAAATCATGCGGGCTCGACATTCGACAGAGGAAGAATCGCGAGAACTTAAGATTTATGCTGTTCGAACAGCTGTGCTTCACTGGGCTGGAAAAGTTGTATAATTCCTTCCAAGCGAGATGTACTCGGAGGCAAACGGGCACAGGTATATGTTGGACATGGAAATTTGTGCCACACGATGCAGTTTATGCAAACTATACAAAATTTGAATGGATTAACAGTTATTTAATATGCAAAACTGGGACGGTGAATTATAAAAAAGGTTTACTGACTCAGACACTATTTTCAGCCTCGTACCTGCTAAGACCCAAAACGCTCAATACCCATTCATTAGAACTAGTTCGTAACAAAAATAAAAATATCAAGGACTTAGAAATTAATTAGACTTTCATACAAAATGTTACCACTTTTAAAATAAATGAGTTATAATGTAAATTTAGTTTTTTGTCATTTTCAATATCTTATACGAGACATTTTAAAATATATGTATGTATATGTAATGTATGTATATTCATAAGATACGAAGGTAAAAACAAGCTTGGAAATGTCAAAATCTTCGAAAATAAATCAAATCGCTATTTAAATCAATGAAACATTAGATTCAATTCCAACTCAAGCGATATTTTGTTTGCCGTTCAATCACACTTTTTGCGTGCATGTAGGTAGTCTACGAGTAACATGTCAAGGAGTTATGAAGTAAAAAACGGAACGGATCGGAATAATATATAAATACGCAGTGTGTGTGTCACCTTCCACATGAAGCTGACAAGAGTGACTCAAAAATTATCGAAATCGATGCATTCTTTACAGATGTTCAATGGTGCAAACATACGGTTTATCTAAAAGTATTCATCTCCTTCTAGTGTAGTATGTCAAACTGTTATGGTCAGGGCAAAGTTGTAATTTTCGAATTGACTTGAGAGAGATTTTAAATGCAAAAAATCCGCAAAGTGCGAACTGAACTAGTGCGTCAAAGATTCCGTACCCTACATAAGAAGTTACAGAAGAAAAGGCCAATACGCTCCCCATATACAAATAAAGTACTTTTTCCGCAAATTTTTGGTAATAAGTCAAGAGCTATACGGCTTAAAACTAATAATATGATACCGCACTTGACATTGTTGCTGTTGAAGTTCGACCCCCGATTTCGAACCCCATTTTCAATGATAATAAAAATATTTCCAACCGTCTTTCACCTACGACAGATGCGAGCAAGCAAATTCTATAACTATGCTACATTTAAAGATAAATAGTTTCAAGATACTAATTGCAGAAAAAAAACGGCCATACGGAATCCTAATAATACAATTATACATACTGTGCCTTTTTTTAAGACGCTACCACTACTAGAAGAGGAATGTAAGAAGTGGAAGGCAAAACCTTGCAATAACTAAGTGAAATTGCAAGTAGTGAAAAAGAGGTAAATTTTGTTGTAAGGAAAGGCATTGGATTTACGTTGGAACAATTATATTAGACATAGACGCAATTATATTTTTACTCTTGACAGTAAAATATGGAATGTTCACATTCTTATGATTTTAAAAAAGTTTCAAATTGCGAATTTCTTGCTTTGAATAAAGATAATCCAAGAAGCGCAAAGAGCGTTCATGTACATGGGATTTCCTCTCGTCAGAATGATCTTTCATTGCATGGGTATGGGCGAAACCTTCTACAATTACATTGCGTAAGTGATCTGGCAGGTCGAGAAATTTGCATTGCTGCTTATGGCGGATCGGAAATTTATTGTTCATTCTAGAAAATCCCTCAGGAACTTTTACTTCAAATAGGCTTAAAATATGGAATTCCAGTGATTTTTCGGTTCTCCGAAACCCAGTTTTTCTCCAACTGTCAAACAGCCGTTCTTTGCTGGTGAGGTGTGAGGCTCGTATTTTCGTAAAGTTAGATTTAAACTGAAAATTTTAACATATTTTGTTTAAAAAGGTGATCAAACGTCCACTAGGCCTTGATATTGAAACATAGGGTAAATATTAGTGAACACTATTTTTAGATTGGAGCTTTCAGTTTGGATGCTGCCGTGAATTTCTTACCATGATTATGTCGCCCACCATAAAACCCAGTGTATTTTATTTGATAGATCAGCAACTCGGTTCTGTAATTGCGATAGAGAAAATTCTCTATGCAATGTCGTCAAACATATTGGCCATCTATAAATCTACTGACCTAAGTTGATTCATTTTTGTATGTACTAGGAAGAAAGCCATCGTGAATTGTTTGGTGTGAATATTAACGTTTGAATTTGAATAAAAAAAATCAGAAGTTTAAAATATAAAAACACAGGGATAGAGAATGACGACAAAGTGACGTCTAATAGAGAATTGGAATGGAGTTAAAAGTTACAGAACGAAGCTGCAGATCACAAAAACCACAAAAAAATTCGTGAAAATCAAATTTAATTTGACATTCATAAAACTTTGGTATTGATTTGTTCCAAACTTCCTTTTCGCCTCCCCCTGTTTTGTTTTATATTCAGCTATGAGTACTCTCTGCGCTTCCGGTGTTCTCTCTATTCAAAGCCTTATAGTCAGACTAGGACTAGATAACAACAAAGATATGACTGGTGATTCCTCTGTGATTTTCCCCATGATATCATGGGCAATATTAAAGAATTAGAAAGAAGTATAGCCATTTGAATTTAATGATCGCTTAGAGCACATGGAACAGAGACCTCGTAAGTCAGCCTTCGTAGTTTTTAATTTGCTTAGTTACAAAAAATCTGCCGCATAATATGCTGTAATTAAAGATAAAATGAAATGAACTGTTGGAATTGACAGAAGTACCACAACACAATAAGTTAATCTCTTTTCCCTATTTTTTCCTTTAACACTAGATTTACCAGCGCGAAAACCTCTAATTTTTATAATTTTCGGTACCTTTAAAGTGTTAAATTAGTAACTATAAATGGGAAAAAAGTCTTTGATATGTCGTAATTTTGAACCATAATAAGCTTCGGCATAACTCTTAGGAGATAACTTTACAAAATTTAATCAATCCAGAGAATAAATTGAGTACCAGTCAATTTGACTGGTCGTGGTAAATCTAGTGTTAACGAATGAATTTGAGATGTACAAAATTGTAAAACTTCAAATAGGATGAAAAATTTACAATTCTGCAACCCTGAAGTGGCGCAGCTCAAATGAAGCGATTTAATGCGCTACAACAGAGCCGGGCAAAGTTACCCTCCAAGGGAGCCGTGTACCTGCCTAAATTTTGGGTCGCTCCATAAGTCCCATGAGTGCGAATGAGCAAGAAATAAAACACATATTCTTGTCTATGAAATGGAGGGGACTAAAGGATTGGAAAGGAGAAGAAAAGGATAGAAAGATGAGTTTCTCAATCGGCAAGAGCAATAAGAAGTTCCTAGAATTGACATTGGCAGCTCTCGGGACAAAGAGCATCTATACTAATAACAAGAGAGGATACTCGAGCGGTTATTCCTTATCTTTTTTCGACCTTGGTACCGTTACAGGAACCAAGTGGAAATTACTGTAGAATAGATAGTAATAAAGAACTCATTAGCGAGAAAGACAAAAATTTGGGGGGAAACACTACTGCAGGATGTTTTATCATAACATTTTCTATGAATGCATTACACACTGCCTTTTCCACAGCCACACACCAAGCACATTATATGATGCTTACCCATCATTTATCTGAAACAAATTTTATTTTATAATTTATTTAATTAATTGCGTCTAAGAAGCATTTTTTTACTTAAAATTTTTTAAGCTTGTTCACATTAACGAACAAATCAAGACCTGTACCCTGTACTTTGCTTAAACCAAAACCCCCGGGAATAATAAATACAAGCCGTGAAGTAGACCTGTTCACTACCACATGTATAGGGTCATGTAGTCCGATGATTGCACCGAAATAACATTGCTTCTTATGGCGGTAGAGCTCATTCATTCCGCTCCAGAGGGCGAATCTGCTAAACTATCGCTTTTACGAAAAAGTGATGTTCTACTGACTGTAACTGGGGAGGAATACCGTTCTTATGGTACCAAAATCATTATAGGGGTAAGAACAAAATATTAAAGATATTTGAGCTCAAAAGTTACTCTTACTGCCCACGAACAAATTACCACGGAAAGTCGTGCTGTCAAGTCGACCTGCCGCTGCTGTTTTGTTCGAGGAAATGGTTAGAGTTGTGTTTAAGTGCAAAAAACTCTAATATTTTGTTCTTGTGACTATAAAGTTTTTTAGATCACTAGAAAGGTATTCCTCCATAGTTATAGTTAGTAGAACATCATTTTCGCGTAAAAGTTATAGTTTAGCAGTTCAGGCGAGTTGAGTGGCATACTTTGGATCAGCCTCCATAAGAAGCAATGTTATTTCACGGCGATTTTCGGACTACATCACTACGTATGCATTTTCTACTTCACGTCTTGTGTTTATATGGATTCCCGGGGGTTTTGCTTAAACCAAAACCCCCGGGAATAATAAATACAAGCCGTGAAGTAGACCTGTTCACTACCACATGTATAGGGTCATGTAGTCCGATGATTGCACCGAAATAACATTGCTTCTTATGGCGGTATAGCCCATTCATTCCGCTCCACAGGGCGAATCAGCTAAACTATCGCTTTTACGAAAAAGTGATGTTCTACTGACTGTAACTGGGGAGGAATACCATTCTTATGGTACCAAAATCATTATAGGGGCAAGAACAAAATATCAAAGATATTTGCGTTCAAAAGTTACTCTTACTGCCCATCGAACAAATTATCACGGAAAGCCGTGCTGTCATGTCGACCTGCCGCTGCTGTTTTGTTCGGGGAAATGGTTAGAGTTATGTTTAAGTGCAAAAAACTCTAATATTTTGTTCTTGTCACTATACATTTTTTAAGTTCAGTAGAAAGGTATTCCTTTATAGTTATAGTTAGTAGAATATCATTTTCGCGTAAAAGTTATAGCTTAGCAGGCCAGGGGAGTAGAGCGGCATACTTCGGATCTTCCGCCATAAGAAGCAATGTTATTCCGCGGCGATTCTCGGACTACATCACTACGTATGCATTTTCTACTTCACGGCTTGTGTTTATATGTATTCCCGGGGGTTTTGCTTAAACCAAAACCCCCGGGAATAATAAATACAAGCCGTGAAGTAGACCTGTTCACTACCACATGTATAGGGTCATGTAGTCCGATGATTGCACCGAAATAACATTGCTTCTTATGGCGGTAGAGCTCATTCATTCCGCTCCAGAGGGCGAATCTGCTAAACTATCGCTTTTACGAAAAAGTGATGTTCTACTGACTGTAACTGGGGAGGAATACCGTTCTTATGGTACCAAAATCATTATAGGGGTAAGAACAAAATATTAAAGATATTTGAGCTCAAAAGTTACTCTTACTGCCCACGAACAAATTACCACGGAAAGTCGTGCTGTCAAGTCGACCTGCCGCTGCTGTTTTGTTCGAGGAAATGGTTAGAGTTGTGTTTAAGTGCAAAAAACTCTAATATTTTGTTCTTGTCACTATAAAGTTTTTTAGATCACTAGAAAGGTATTCCTCCATAGTTATAGTTAGTAGAACATCATTTTCGCGTAAAAGTTATAGTTTAGCAGTTCCGGCGAGTTGAGTGGCATACTTTGGATCATCCGCCATAAGAAGCAATGTTATTTCACGGCGATTCTCGGACTACATCACTACGTATGCATTTTCTCCTTCACGGCTTGTGTTTATATGTATTCCCGGGGGTTTTGCTTAAACCCACTAAGCACACAACAACGATCCTTTTGTCCCGCCTTTAAACATACACAGTGAAAAAATGTAAACAATCTCGTCCGTATTTATGGTCGGTGTGTGCTAGTTGCCTTTTCCCCATTCTTCCCTATAATTTAACTTTGCGAGGGGAGTTCTTAGAGAGACTGATACCAAAGTAGTTCTTTTGTCCCGCCTTTAAAAATACGTTATGAAAAAACGCTTCAATTTATTGCTTACGCTGGAAATGCTGTCTGTGAGAATTTTTTGGTGACTATTTCTCTCTCTAAACTTCTTATAAGAATTTGCAGAGGTAGTAGATTTGCTTGATCTAATGGGAAATTTTACTGGGTGTATTTTTTAGAGATTACATATGGGTTGGAGCTTTAAGAGCGTGTTGAGAGTGTCTATTCTTATTATTATCGATATTCTTTGTCTCGGGAGCCAAAAGAGCCGAGTTTTCTCCGCTCTGCGCTACACCCATTCACAGCAGGACGTCCCGAGCCTTTACAAAAGAGCAAGCGAAACTTTTGATTTTTTTTCCTTTGTTATTTTCTTCATACAGATTCTTTTTCTCCGTCGTTGCTATTTTCTTCATACAGATTCTTGTTATCTGCCGTTGCTAAACTAAGAATTTTCACAATTACTCGGCAAGCACGACGATGGGTGTTGCTCAGACACCCAGAAATTGAGTAATTAAATCATCGCGTGCACGGTCGAACAATGAGTGCGAGCGAGGCATGAAGCGAATAAAGTCGAGGGCTAAAGTTCAAGAATTCCGACTGCCGTGGGGCACCTCAAATTGAGCAAATTAATAACAACAGCCACACCTAGCCGAATGTAACAATTTTTGACGATTATATCCAAAACGTATGGGGCTGAAAGTAACTAGCGCGATATCGCCCGCTGGTAAGGTTATAAGACGTATGTCAGCAGCCGCTTACAGTACAGCATCTTTCGTGATCTGAATGTGGGTTTTTTTTTCAGAAACTCGAGCAACTACGAATTTTTAATGCTAATGACTCACACTGCGCCACGCCGCAAGGCTGTCGGCGCGCGAGTCCATGACCCGAATCGGATACTATAATTAAGTAGGAATCCCAAAAAGTCCAGGAAATAACTCACTCCCGTTCCGTAAAAGGAGCAAATTAAAATTCCACTCAATTGGAACCTGAGGCTGCGCGAGCATTCTAAAGTGCCACTGCGCGAGACCGCTTACCGTTTCGGTGCACCTGAAGGTTTTTTATAAATGTATATGGTACATGTTTTATTTTTATTTTTTTCTTTTTGTGAGAGGCATAGGAAAGGCATAAATTCCAAAAAGGTTGAATTTCTCCACACCTCGGCCTGTACAAATTTGCAAATTTATCAACGAAAAACCCGTGGCATATTTTAAAGTGCTGAGTGCTAACGAAATGCTCCCCCCGCCTCGGGGGGAATCATGCATCCCCGCATCGCAGTTTTGCCAACAAGGTGAATCGTGATTTCCACCGGCACACGTTTCACTCCAAATTGTCATGCCGAGAGGAATTGTATTACAACACACAGAAGATTTCAGCAAAACTCTCAATGGAAATTGTTGTAATTTTTGCGAATTGTTGAAGTGCGGGAAGGGAATTGATTGACCGGTGAAAATTGCTCTCCACTGGGCATCCATAATTCCCTACCTTATTAGAGTCCGACCGGCGTTATTAGGCGCATTTAGAGATCTCTAATTGCACCTATCTTGCGTCGACAGATGAGCAGACAAAGCGCACACAGAGCGATCTACATTTTGATCGGAATTGGCTTGACGGCTCGATGGCTTGATGTAGTAGATGAATCCGCTGAAGGAAAGAAAACCAATTTCGGCACCAACAAAGGAGATAAATGAGACGCGGCCCCCAACAGAAGAGGTGCGCATTTTGCGCTGATTAAGTGACTGATCGGCGGAGCGGAAACCTCCAGCGCTGGTCCAGGTTAATTCCTCGGAAAAGGGGCATTATTAAAAAATCATTTCCACCTGTGCGTCGTCCTATTAATGAGGCCTTCCAGATTACTCACTGGTGACGCAAGTGGCTACCTGTCGAAAGTAACGGTGGAACAATTACATCAACGCCACAAGCGAGCTCGTGGAAGAGAAATTATTTAAATAGCACCGCGGTGGCGTTTCCGGTTATGAAAACTGAAATAGAACAGGCGCAAGGGAAAACGGATTGGCCCCAGCTGATTTTGTGGACGAACAAAACCGCGCTGTCGATTTCGATGCGATTCTTCTGCACATCCGGCAGGCGCAGTCAAATGAGAATGCGGCGCAGCGAGATAAGGAAGTGAAGTTGAAAATGAAAAGGAAATTTGAGGGATCTTAATTTAAGATACTTTAATTGGGGAAGAAAGATGTTAATTCCATTAGTTGAACTTGTGCAGTAGGGCTTGCAGAGAAATATCAGCATTAGGGGAAATTAAGGCAAGACGGGATAATTTACGTTTAGAGGCCAATAAAACTTACAACTCTTAAGTTGGCAACAATATTTCCTTTTTGCAAATAGTCTTTGATATCTTTGCTGTTTTATGATTTCAAAAGAAAAACAAGACAGTCAGTAATTACACAGGGCAACAAATTTTATATTTTCCTGTTTCCGATTTCTATAGGATATTTGCCTTTTCCTTTTCTTTCGCAAATGAAAATCTATCAGGTGTCGTTTTCGTGAAAAATAGAATTAAAAGGTTCAAAAATCCGTTTTAGCAATTTTTTTAAAAGTAATAGATTGTAACACGACTTGCGAGTGGTAATCCAAAAGTAATGATAATGGTAACTAAAATTACATATGTGGTTTTAAAAATTAAATTTATTTGTCCACATAGTCTCCTAAAAAATTCACCTATTTTTCTAAACCCCGAATACCCTCTGAATAATATTCGTTATATTGACCCCCGAAAATGCCTTTACAGCAGCTATCACCTCGCCATCGTCTTAAAATTTCTTGCCTCTGAGCTGTTCTTTCAGCTGAGGAAAGAGGAAAAGAGGTAGAAGTCGCTGGGACCAGTTCTTGAGAATAAAGGGGGTGTGTTTAAGCAGTTAGAAGCTTCTTCATAGAGGGCAGCCATCGCTTCTTCGACCATAAGGCGAGTACGTAGTCCTAGTAGAACAGGACTCCCGGTCCCAGTTTTCCTTAACTGCGCATATTCAAATGAATGAACCTACCACAACTGAGGCGCTATTTCAATGTTTTTTTTTCCCCCTTAACTATTAAAAGTATAATGAATCCAAATCAGTTTTGTTCTTTTCATTCTGTGCATTACAAATATCTATTTATTACTTTTCTTTTGGATTACCCCTCGCAAATAAGAGCCTAATTCCTAAGCTAGAGGTAAGAAGAAGCACTAATATACAGAGCGAGGTAGTACGGGTCACTAAACCCAATTTTTCCATGAACTTTTCGATTTTTGTCCCTACCTTCCTAAATAACAAGAGCTACAGAAAAAAATTAATATTCCTACAAAAAAGTTCTGAACACCAAATTGCTAATACATATCAATATTTCTTGAGATATTGGGCTTTGAAGTTGAGGTAGTGTGAAATTTACATGGATTATTGAGCTAAATTGTAGAAACACAGGCAAAAAGCGAAAATTTCATGGAAAAATTGGGGTTAGTGACCCGTACTACCTCGCTGGTGGGAGTTAGGGTTATACCGCAATGGACACTTTTATAGAGCACTCAATTCTGAAGAAATCCTACCATTGACCAAGATTATACCATAAAATTCGTCTGAGCTGTAGAATTTTGAAGAAAAATAATCAAAGTTTACGTGTATTTTATATGGGAAATCTTTATATGCCTTGGTCTAGTACTTAATATTAATATTAATGGCTCCAATTTTCAGGGAATTTTTGTTTAGGTATTTAGCACAAAATTTCGAGGTGGGACTAAAAAAAAAAAAATAGTCACGAAAAAAAAACACTCTAATATGTATATATATTTTTTAAGGCGATATCGATGTGTATCTTTGGGAATATTTAAAAATTTTGTTTTATTATTCGAACAAGAATTCAAATGCGTCCAAGTTTCTAAACAATCTGTTTTAGATCAATTTAATGTTATATTAAAAATAAGCTTTACCTAAGCTATATTTAAAATAGTTATTTCCAAAATAAGATAATATTCAACAAACGTTAACCCTTAACGGTCGTAAGTCACCTCTGACGTGACAACAGTTCTTTGTCGCTAAGGTCGTATGGCACATGGGAGGTGACAACCGTCGAAACTCGCTGTCTGTGAAATGCGCGCACGATGTGCTCAATACCTGTTTTAATCAATTTTTAATATATTGAGCCCAAAACATGAATGAAGAAAATTTTATAAATTTCGATATTGATTATGACAGTGGATTTTTCGCATATTTACTGAAAACAGCTTCAACATAATGAGAATATAAAAAGCTAGCGTCCGATAAGGGTTAATACTCACGCTTTGAAGCATAATACACCAAACTGAATATCGAACTTACCTAGAAAGAGAGAAAATTATATAATTAGTATAAATGTGACATTTGGGTTAATAAGGAAAGATAATATAAAATTAATTTCGAATAGTATAGTTGAACAATGGATTGACCCAAAAATCCAGCAGTATATTTTCACCACTAGCCATTATCTCCAAAAAATTGGCAATTAACCGACAATTTCCTCGATAAAGCGAAGGTATAAAACTATGTGCTATAAAATGCCAAATTAGCCTTCATTTGTGGTACAAAATCATTAGTGTTTGTGAAAAGAGAACGCTCGAGAATTTTAACGACCTTGCAATGAATTATGAAATTATATGCAAGTCATCAACTTTTGTAATAATTAAATTAAAAACGAATTTAATTGCATTGCCGATTAGTAACAGAGCACGCAATAACCATAACCAACAACCAATATACTGTGGCCCATCACAAATCGAAATGAAAGCAACATATTTAAAAATGAGTTTGCCGAACTCGTGAATTTTTAGCACAACCCCATAAGTCTTATCGGGTAAGCAATAAGAATCTCAATTAAGAAATCTCTTTGCACCTTAATGATTTCCTGCCAAACTTTACCTATTAGTCATGCTCGCGACGACTACAAAAAAGTTTTAACAATTTTTGGGTGGCCAGAAAAAAAGTGAACTACTAGTCTGGAGAACTGTGTGCTTTCTTGTAGTTTTAGACGTAGAAAATTGCTCTGCTGACCGTCAAAAATTGCAAAAGTCAAATAAGAACTCGACAAAAGTATTTATTCTGTGTGGAAGTGTGGACCGTCGATTAGATCACGAAAATTTACCCATTGAAGGTCGCTCGTTCATCTTTGGAAATATTCTTTTGTTTCAGATCTTTTGTTGGACAAACATGACGACTGATGATGGTGATGCCTTTTTGATGACCATCTTGTTTATTACCGGTCTTCAAAAGGATGGAAATGATTTGTAATTGAAATCAGCAACGTTTTTGTTACTTTCTTGATCACCACATATTTTTAAACATTTTTTTAATTTTTTTCATTTTTAAAGCGCGTGTTTGCGTTTTCATGATGCGCACACAATAAATCTAGTTCTCTTTTTTTTTTTTCTTTTACAAGAAAACTGTTAATCATAGATAACACAAATTATGAGTTCAATAAATCTCTGATAAGAAAGTTAGTAAAAAAGCCAAGATTTGTTTGAATCGTGTTTTAAATTAACTTTGCTTTGTTACATTGTAAGCGGCATTTGAACACAACTTGAAAGAAATCGGTTTTTCTTCAGTTCGAATTTTCCGTTAACTAAGTTTGTTTGGAAGCATGATTATTTGCACGCTTGGAGTTGCCATTGTAAATTCGATTTCCAACTTGATTCTGTGGTTTTGTAACAAATAGTGTGAGGCGATAGGTATAACACTGCGACTAGTTCGCCTCACATTTCGCGCAAGAATATGTTTATTATAATTTTTGAATAAATATTATTAACCCATTTGTATCATATGGAAATATGTAAAAAAGGCCCATATCACAGAAAATTTTTTATTTTATATTTAGATGTAAAATTGTATAAAAGTAAAAAAAAATCATTTTTCAGCATTATTTGTTAGAAATTTTGTTCAGTGTGGTAATATTTCAAATATGGGATGCATATAGGCACTTCATAATTTTTACACTGGTAAATAGTTTCCTTCGAACGCAACGATTTTGAGCTTGTTTTGACGAAGTTGATGGTATGACCATTGGAAAATGTTGTCCAGAAAATCTTGGTAGCAATGATACGGACGTTGTAACTTTTCGGGTTTTTCTTGGTGTATTTCCCTATATTATTTGCGATAATTTCTTCAGCAAGTTTTTGTTTGAACACGTGAAATGCTCTGTTAGGGAGTGTTTTTTTTTTATTACTTACATATTTGAATTTAATGCCGAACGCAGTCGCGTATATATACGCTCCTGTGATAGTGACCAGAAACACTGAGCGTATATATACGCTTAAGATGCAAATGGGTTAAATTTTGTTTATTTTTTATGATTATTGCTTTCTTGGCTAATTATATGGATATTTTTCGTGTTATCAATGTAGCTAGAATTCCTCACGCTTAAATGCGAAATGTTACATAAGTACCCACGTAAGTAAGTTTTATACTGAAAATTCATTAATCCAAAACAATTAAATGGGTACAGGACCCCAAATAATCTAGTTCGATATATTTTATTACATGTAATTTTTTTATTATACATTTATTGGTCTCTATCGATCGTTGTCCACCCCTTTAAATCAGATCAGATCAATAAGATGCTGAACACTGACATACTTATTTTGTATGTGCAGTTTCTATCTAGACCACAAAAATTCAAGAATACTGGGGTCGTGAAAAACTGATGTTTTTAGTCAGACATGATGTGATTGTTCTTCATTGAATCTTAGGAAAAAAACATTAAAAATATGTAATCTTATTTTCTGCTTCCATTTCATCATCGTCATTCAGAAATATCGTACCTTATAGACAGACATTAACCGATAATCACAGCCTGCTTGCCTTCTGACCCAAATACGGATTAAAAAACTTTGAAACTTTCGTTTTCCTACACGTTACACCTTACAATACCTCACAAAATACACCGTCATCATAAAATGCACGTGCTTGGAGCAATTATCCGACTGAATTTCCGAAACATACGGAACTTTTCCTAAAATTACCTTTCTTCTCCTCTATAATCACGACGTAGTCCATCAAATGGGTGATTCCATTACTACTACCTATTGCAACACATCAGGGGAAGTATGTCTATAGAAGAAAAAATCTCCGTCGATCTAATACCTTTGAAAAAAGAATAACCGTAGGCAGCGGAAAGCACAGCAACGCACAGGTACACGTGATTACGCACGCATATACGTGATATTGTATCGATGAAAGCGCAATTTGGGAAAAGGGTTCTCGCTTAAGGTAGCCACCGAAATAGTCAATCAATTAAGGCCCAGTCATTTAGACTAGCCTGTCGAATCAAGTGAAATTCGGAACGGAGGGAGTTTCAGCTTCTGTCTCAATTACCCATCGCGTTCGCCGCCACCACCTCCTCTTTCAATTTATTGATCGATATTTTATGGAACCGGATAGGGATAAGAGGATTCCGCCTTTGTTTTCTTAATTTTCTTTCAGTGAAAGCGAATGGTGGTGATGTACTCACACCTTTTTTTGTATGTTTTTTAGACGTTTTTACTTGTCGCACGCGGTCTTGAACTTTCTTCGTTTATCAGAGCACTTAGAAAACGGACTTTTATTTGACAGCGAGGTTGGGCTTTTCGAAAGGTATTACGTAATTGACGAGAAAATTTCGAATAATGGAAATTAATTTTAGATATCGTGGTCATCAAATAAATGTTAGGTTTTATTTTGACATTACCATTATATGTGTTTTGAGTTAACTTTTATATAAAATAAACACTCAGAGAAAAATTGCATTGTAAAATTCAATTTTGAATTGAATATAATTTCACTTCTGAGAAAACGTTTTTTTAACATATCAAATATTCAATTTAGAGATGAAAACACTTTGTTACGGCGCGATGGTTGAAAACTGCTTTGATGTAAAGTAGAAATCGCAAACTAAGTTGAAACGATAACACTTTTTTCCTTTTCTGCCTTATTATTATAGCCTTTGAACTGAAGTTAAAACATATCCAATTAGAGTCCGATTTCTCTCTAAATAGGCTTCCTTTTTTGGCCTTATTATTCTCGCTTTCAAAATGAAGTTGAAATATTTTCTATTCTAATATGTTTTCTCTCTAGATCATCTCCCAGGCTCTCAATTTAAATTAAACTAAGTCTTCTAACTTTAGAGTTCAGTGAAATGAGGCTTATTTTTAGGGGTTTAATTTCTTTAGTGTTATGAAACTGGTGAACAATTTAAAATTATTATTATTGAAAAAAAATGCATTCTTCACATGGTATGTTTCGTCGAAGACCTGGATCCGGTAGGCAGCGCTGTACATCGGAAAGTGAGGATCGTTTCATTGTAATAGCATCTCTTAAAAATCGGCACCTAACTAGTGCTGGACTACAACAGGAACTTCGGCGAACACAAGGAGTGAATATCTCTAAGCTGACGGTCAGAAGACTCAAGGAGGCTGGCTTGACACCGAAAACGCCAACATCAGGACCACTATTAAACATAGCGCGCATCGGCAAACACGTTTACAATTCGCTCAGGAACACATCATTGGAACATCGATGAATGGAGCTCAGTTCTATTCTTGGACGAAAGCAGAATATGTTTATACAGCAATGACAGACGAAGCAGGGTATGTATATAGGAAGTCTGGAGAACGATATGCTCAATGTTGCATAACCGAAACATCAAATTTTGGCGGAGGTTCCTGTATGGTATTATGGGCAGGTATTTCACTCGACGCGTAAACTGAGTCGGTTTTCATCGAAAGAGGAAGCAGAGGGAGAGGTTTAACAGGTGTACGATACGTTGAAGAGATTTTTGAAGAACATGTGGTCCCTTACGCAGGTTTTGTTGGCGAAACCTTTAAATTGATGCACGATAACGCTAATGTCCTACTTCCAAAAACGTCGAAATTTCCGCTTTAATCATTGCACTGATATCCTTTGTTTAACCCAAAATAAATTTTATAAAATTCAAGAAAACCTCCTTCATGTTCACTGTTCGAAGTCTGAAATAAGATTAAATGTCATCGGTTAGATCCTAATCCTTAAATACTGCACAGGTATCATAAAATTAAAGCGCTTTGTAACTGAAACTAATTAACTAATTGTTACTTTACCGAAAAGGCCATTCAGGTAATAATTGCTCCCGGAAAGGGATATCTTCAAGAATATGACATTTTTCTTGCATTACTTCTTCATAATTCCAGTAACTTTTGCAAACGATATGCAATTTAGAAAAAGGATACAACTTCAGTTGTGTAAACTAAATTAATAAGTTTTTTTAAGAGTTTTATAATAATTCTGTCACATCTGTATGTCTAGTTGAAATTCACTATGAAAAATATACTCCTGAAAATTCAAACATAAAATCGTAAAAATTTAAGTTTAAATAAAAAACCCCAACAAACAGGATAAATTTTAAAAAATTGGGTTCATTTCATTATTTACAAAATATCGAAACTAATCACCGATATTAAATAGCAACTAACTTTATGAAAACAGTTGAAAGTAACCTTTTGAATTGGCAGTTCAATGCAAATCTTGCGAAATCTTTTCAATCTTTTCCAGCGAATGAACGGATCGATACTACGAATATGGTTATGTCTGCCTTTTTGGAAATCTTTGCATATTCTTTTGTTCGAAAATCCATTTAGAGAAGACCTCAAAGCGGGCACACTAACATACACCCAAGTTTAGCCTCGAGAATTCGCTAACTTTTTTTCTTTTATATTCAATTGAATTTTAAAAAGTTTCCCACAATCGCCTCAATTCGGCGATGATTTATATTATCCCGTCACCTTAATCGAATTGCCTTTTAAATGTGTAAGAGTACTTTCTCAAACTCAATTTGTCGGCCGAGAGAGCGGTGAAAATCCTTTCTTTCATCCAACAGGCTCTCGAAAGTGCATTCTTACGAAGGTGCATGAAGACATGCGCAGAAGCACCGTCAAAATTTTGTAATAACATGTCCAGTCTCTCATTAAGCCG
This sequence comes from Dysmachus trigonus, assembly GCA_949715965.1. Taxonomy (NCBI): domain Eukaryota; kingdom Metazoa; phylum Arthropoda; class Insecta; order Diptera; family Asilidae; genus Dysmachus; species Dysmachus trigonus. Next base: position 40,405,028 of record OX454322.1, on the reverse strand, counting down.
GACACTTTGGAGAGCGTAAGATTTGCATAAATTGCCGATACGAAATGCCACCAGGCAAGGCGACAAGAAAATATACGCACCCAACGACCGGCGCTGATTCAATTTACCTCGACAACTTCTACATTAGAGGCCGAGACGATGCATGCCTACCTGTCCAACCTCATCCAGGTGACCACATTCAAGCGAATATTAATTTTCGAGGGGGCGTGCTGCGTTATCACCTATCTGGGGCCAATCAGCAAGCTCATGGTTGCAAATGAGATCGCAGGAGGGATAAGAACGAGGGTCGAAATGATCCGACTGAAAATTTTGCTTGATTGATTTGAGGCAATGATGAAACTGAAGAATGGACATTTGGCTGATAAAGATCACCTATTCAGTCGTCGAGTCGACTGCCTAGCTCTGCCTTTGAAATCATTAATCGTTTTTAAAATGAGACAAAAACAAAGGCACACAAGAAACATGCTGAAATCCACCGCGGCTAGGCATAGGTTACTTAATTAACGTGCACACATAATGGTCCAGCGATGCAAATGCGCGTGACTGAGATGTTAACAAGAAGAAAATAATTGAAAATGTAGTGGAAGCCATTCAGTTTAAATTATGACGCTCGAAGAAGAATGTTTTATTCGCTGCCCCGTGGTCGTGTGGCGACACAGCTGTTCGAAGAATTTTTGAGGTCCTTTCACTTTACCACACGGTAAAAAATTTTGGACTAAAAACCAATATTTTCTGGATTGTATATAAGTCCACACCAAAAAAGTATTAGATTTTAATATTTTCAAAGGATTAAAATGAAACTGTAATATTGGCATGTATTAAAATAAAATCTCTTCAGTATTAAATTAATTTTAATACTAGAACATTAAAAATCAATACTTGTTATATTAAAAGGTAATATTATCTATACTTTACTTCTAATCTACTATAGTTTGAAGAAGTTAATACTAATTTTTGTTTTAATACAAAAATATTGAATTGTAATCTTTTATTGAGGTATAAATAAATCCCATTTCCCATTAAAATTAGTACTTATTGTAAGTTAATATTAACGATACGTTATCTTCAATGCAACATGGTTTTAATAAGTTAATACTAGCTGTTTTACTTTATAATGCATTAATCCAATGAAAAAGTGACAAGGTGCTTTTTTTTTTTTTGGATTTGAGGGAAAATTCAGGTTTTATGATTTTTGTTTTCCCAAAAAAGATGTATTAATTTTCTTCTCATAGAAAAAATAAGGAAATGTTCAAACACAGACTAATTTATTTTATTTTATTCAAATTATATATATATATATTAGTACACAAAATAATGTTATACGTAATATAAACTATCGCTTGACTATCTAATATAAACGTATTATTAAACGTTATATAAACTATCGATCTTGACTATGAAAGAAATGCGTTACCGACGCGGCGTGGCCAACGTGACACATTGTGGAATAAAAAAACTTAAAATTCAATCTGCTTGGATTGAAGTAGTACCTCTTAATCTAATTTTAATCCAATTAATATTGAAAATTACTTCAAAAAGATTACAAAGTATTTTAACATATTATTTGGATTACTTTTCAATACAAAAATTATTGCATTTTTAAGTAATATTCGATGAATATTTACTTTTAATTCGAAGTTGATTGAAAAATGGCTGTAATACAAGCAAAAGATTAAATTTTACTCCAAAATTTTTAACCGTGCAGCGACATGCTAATTGCTTCCGGTTAACTGGCCCAAATATTGTCTCAAGCAATTTGAGTAAGAACAACTGTAATGAGCTTTTTAGCGGGGCCATTTAGCGGTTTCATAGAGAAGATATGGGAAAACTTGTGTGTGAATGGTGAGAAATGTTCGCTGAAATATTGACATCCGTATTAAACAAGCAAAAGGACTAATTTTTAAATATAAAAATGACTTCGGCCATACTATTTAGCCACCGAGATATTTCTTGACGAAGCTCATTCTATCAGTCCAATTTTGGTTCACTTTTCCGAGCAATGTCGGCCGTATGTCACGAATAACACTAACAATGTTGGCTTCCAATTTGTCAGTTGTTCTGGTTTATTAGCATAAACAAGTGACACGTAACCCGATAGGAAATATAATAGTCTAGATCACACGACCTTTGAGGCAATTTCCCGAAATCACTTCATTGCCAAATCGTGATTTCAATAAATCGACGGTTTGTGTTGTATGACACGTACCGCTATCCTGTTGAAATCACATCTTTCTGGGATTAATGTCATCCATATTTTCGAATAAATTCTATATTCATTGATCATGGTCTTGTTGTGTTGTTGCATCCTGCAGAGAATTCTATCCACAGTTACACAGATGGCTTACTATGACGGAAGATTATGTGCACCATAAAAATCAAGTCGTCTATAAATCTGGCGAACTGCCGACTGATTTTCAAAGTAAATTTTGAAAATTCTATACTGTTCCTCAAGCGTGAGTCTATTCATGATTACTTGCCAGACTATACTAAAAATAAATATCACATAGAACTGTCGGAATGACAGCTCGGATTGACAGTTATTCCTATAGAATGCTCTATCTAAGCTTAAAAAAACATCCTTTATAAATATTTGCTGAAAATGCGCGGATTAAAGAAATAATAAGAAATATAGTAAGAAATTGTTAGTATTTTAAGGTAGGTACTATCTAGAATTTTCAAAAAACCACTTTGCATTTCTATTCATTTTTCGACTCCTCATAGTCTCAGAAATCATCTCTTAAATTTTTGTTGAGAAATTCGTTATAGAAAAAAAAGTTATAGCGTTTTACAGCGAAAGCGCGCGGGTGGGCTCCGAGCGACTCTCTAAACTTTAAACGCGTTTTACTCGAAATGACATTTTTTGAGTCTGCCAGTAGACAATCTCCGGATTTACTGAACCGATTTGAATAAACCTGTGCGTTTTGTTTATTTAGGTTGCCTCTATTATAATTTACCGCAATTTAGCCCAAGAATTAAAAAAGAAAACGTTTGGCAAAATAAAAAGAATAAAAAAAAACTCAATTTTTTCACATTTTTTCAAACCTTCGTAATTTTTTTGCATTTTTCGACTAAAAGTGGTAAATTACAAGGTACGGGACCTTCCTTTTAAAAATCCCCTTTGAATTTTTTGTTTCAGACATCTCAATCCTGAGATTATCTGTGGGACTAGCATATTTTCGAGCTGCCGGTTTCAGCACCCTCTATACAAATTTCTAAATACAAAAATTAAATTAAATTTTTTTTTTCAATCTACAAGGATCAACCTTAATGTAAAAATTTTTTTTGTTGTAATATCGAATTAAAGGGCTGAAAAACAAAATCATGAAAAAGTATCACTTTTTGGCTATCTAGACGATAGTGGTACCTTAAAGGTTTATGTTCTTATATATGTAGTTCGAAACTCTAACATTGGGTTCCAATTTAGTATAAACGAAAATAAGCCATTCATCTTTTACATTAATCATTAGAACAATGTTATAATAGAAATCAGAAGATGTTCATTCACAAAAAAGAATGAAGACGTGAAAGAAACTACAAATTAATTATTGCAAGCCCATGAATAGAAGGGCTAAATTAACAGCAAATTAATTTGAAATTTTCAAATTTACAAGGGAAAAGCATTTCTCGGAATGTGAATAATTGAATCACTAATTAATTATACCTTCGATTTATGTTTTTTATTGGTCTCACGATTATTAAAAGCAGTATGATACAATCAAAAACTAAGGTTGAAATTATATTAATTGGCAATTTTATACCTTCTTTCGTTAAAATTAAGCTAGAAAACAGCAATGATAGGGTCAATAAATTAAAAAAAAAATTTTATAAATAATATAAACGCCAATATTATGAGTTAAAACGATTTAACATTATTGATGATAACTCCACTCAAGCCAACACTATAAACCTTTTAAATCTTATGAAATTGACCTCTCCTATGAGAATCAAATAATGCCTTCCGGACTTTCCCAACGTTTTCCGGAATGAAAAATTGCTAAGCTTTCGCCACATAGATATATATATTTATAAGAAGACGGGTCATTGCCTGCTGTCCTTCACGGTTTATGAAATTTATTTTTGAACATTGCAAAACTGACGGTTCTAAATCCATTATCAAGGGGATGTTGAAAAAATTACAACACTCCTCAGCATCATTAATGTCACGTGCTATAAATGTCTCGTCTATAAAAAAATTTCTTTTTCCCGAACTTGAGGTGTATAAAAAGAACGATGACGACGATAAAACGTGTTCTTTTTTATGAAAATCATCGTAGGAAGTGGAAATCGCACTGATAAATGTTTTCAAAGTTATTGAGCAGCAATCCGAAAGCTGGTGCCAAGAAATTATGAAAAACTAAAATTCTTTGCGATTCTGTGGTATCTAGTTTCCAAAGTTATTTTCATTGCTCCTCTCTAGGAATGATTTGTCGTTTTTATGACAATAAATTATTTAAAAGTCTTTCTACTTTTACCTCCTCAGTGCCATCAAGCCAAACATAACAGTTTAGTTCGTGCCTCCTTTTAAGGTGAAAAGAACTAAAATAAATTTTATCACTCCATTAAACTACCGTAATTCCCTAGAAGTGTGGCTTTGGCGCGTCTCGGAAAGTCATCTATCTCTTTGATGTCGAAACAAGCATCTTCAGGCGGTATTTATGTCTGAAGCTGTTGACATTGAATACCGCATGTTTTTTTCAATTTCTCATCTATTTTAAATTTGGGAAATTTTTTTCTTTTGCTACTTCTTGGCAAGATATTCACACGCTTGCAAAAAAAAAAATGCGTTTTCTGCATGATTTCTCTTTATTAGTTTTCCTCTGAAAATCGCATTCATTTCAATGCTACAATGGTTGGAAAAATCTAGCGAATAGTTATAGAAAATTAGTTACGTTTCACATAATGCACCCACAGAGTGATGCTTTCTTTGCACTTTCTTATCGAGATTGTTACCGTGGATGTGCAGGAGGCGAAACATAGTAGAAAACGCTGAATCAGGCAACTTAACGACTTCTAACTAACGCTGCAATCGTAAAGTTAACTGCATGAAAAGGTATCGCGTGGGTTTTGCGTGCTAATGCTTGCTTCTTATCAGCTATCAAAACGTAGGCAATTGCGAGTCAAATCGATTCGTTTTCGGTTTTTTTAAGGCATCAAAATAAGACCCTGCTATTTTCTTAAGTGGCATATTGATCTTACATTACTGGAATAGAAGTTGTTCCTTCCGGCGGAAGAAAGCAAAATATGTTGATAAATTTACATACAACTAACTTTAACCGAAGGCTACGAATCGTAGATATAATAGTCAAATAAAAGTTTACAATATAGACGAATAAGTCAGGATAAGAATGTCAAGTTTTGTGTAAAACACAGGTATCTTAGCCTACTCAAAATTCTACAAAATGCGAAATGTCGATGTAGTTTTCAAAAGGTTTTTATATTGCACATAATATTTAAAGTTATAACTACTTAAAAAACTACATATTTGTTCGTAAGCCATTTTAATTAAAGGGGATAATTAAATAAGGCACTCTTAGTCGAAGGATATTAACATTTGTGTATTACCCTTAATTTCGTATATAGCCTATTAAAGCTGTCATCTTGAAATACTTCAAAAACTTAGTTACTCAGAAAATTGAGATCGAAAACAATTAAAAACTGGTCTAGGTAATTAGACACAGTTTGGAACGTGGCTCGGAATACACTCGCAGTCAGTCAGATAACAAATCACAAATGCAGCAAAATTTGATCAAGCGCATTTGAAGAGCTGGCAACAAAAAACTGAATTATTATTTATTTCAAAAAATGAACAGAAGCGAAATTTTGACCTTTACATTAAGTGGACCCCGTTGGTCTAGCGCCCGAAAATTGGAGGTATTTTTAGAATTTTTTTTTAAGGTTAAATTAATGAATGAACAACAATATTGAAACTTTTTAGGTATGTTATAGTAATCATGCTGCATACAACATTTTTTTTAAATTAAACAAACTTGATTTTCGCTCTTAGCGTGACCCAGGATCAACAACGTGGATGTGGCAAAAAAATTGGAGTGTGCAACAAATGATCTGTAGACCAATAACTTTTCAAATCGCCTTTCCGAACATGGCCCATTCGAATCGAAAGACCGAGAACATTTTTAAACTTTTAAATCTTTTGTGAGAGGAAACCAAGCATTCATATGGGAAGTTTGAACTCGACGATTTTCAGTTTCATAACGATTCGTCTCGTCTATAATCCTCTATAATACGAAAATTTTATCTACCGGTATCCGTTGATGTTTCGCTTTCATTTGTATTCAGAAGCTCTTTAAAATAATCTGCTCATCTTTCAAGAACAGCAACTTTGTCATTAACAATGCCACCGTCCTTATCCTTTATTATTGTAGTTCTTGGTTTATATTCCCTACGCAGATTTTTGGTTTGCTTCTTCTTTGCTTTATGTATCCTTGTTTCTTATCTTCTTCTCTGGCTATAAATTTCAGTGGAAATTCTAGTATTATTTTTTTGTATCATATGTACATGCTTCATTTCACTTTTTAACCACAAATCCACATTCTTCATCAAACCATTCTTTTCTGTTTTCGTAGTTTATCCATATAGCCTATTTTATTTTAAAATATGTATTATGTGAAACGTACTCTTAACACTAATTTATTCTAAATTATACTATTCTAGCATTGAAAATGTTTGGCTAGCGAAAGAATTTTTCTTCACTTTATTTCAACGCAAAAATTTCGAAAAAAAATCGGATGAGAACTATCTACACGTTAAGATGTTAGTGGAAAAGTTGTCAAAATGGCAGTAAGAAAAGTGGACTTATACCACTGTCAAAAATAATGGCTATAATATTGATCTCTACATTGATAAACTCATTAACATAAGAAAAGTTAAATCTACAATACTTTTCTTGAAATTTCGGTCAATCACGTTTTAAGGATGGGGTATCGCTGAGATCAATAATAATCGACTGATTTACTAAAAACCTGCCGATTTTCAGGTAATACAAAATTGCATTTGTATGTACATAAAATTAATTGCATTACCTTAGTGTCTTTAAGGAGGGTCATTATTTTAAAAAGGTGATTACATCTTTAACCCAAGGTTTAGTGAAAATTGTCGGAACTTTATGAAATTTTAACAAAATAGTTATTAATTTGGTATTAATTGAGCTTATACTCCAAATTTGACAGAGTTTTGTTCTACAGTTTCTAAGACATTGCCATTGAAAATTTGATTCTTATAGACAATTATAAAGATTAATTGTTCTTCAATGTTAAATGTTTAATTAATTCCCTTTTTATGAATGGCATGTTCATGGTATTATACTTGTACTTAGACAGTAAAGTTAGATTGTAATAACGGTATGCTGGAGTAAATAAAACTCGAGATCTTTAATCTCATAATCAGTGACGATAAAAACCCCTTGGTACAGAATTTCACGAAAATCTGTACGATTTTCAGAGTTTCAGATTTTCAGAATCTGCACTATAGAAAATCCGCCATTATGAAAAAGTTATGAGTGATTGCGATCAGCAAAAAAACTTTTTTCTGTAAGTTCAAACATTCCGATCACCGTTGATCATAGTAAGAATTGCATTGCAAAACTCTATTGACTTGAAAAAAAAAAATAAAAAAAATTTTTTGATACTTTTTTTTCCAAAAATTCGCCATATTTAATTTCCTATTAGAAAAAACTCAATTTTGACGACAGATTCTGAAAGAGCACACTCAAAACTAGTAAGATTCATGGTTTTTATTGGAAAATAAATGTCCTTTAATTGTAAGAATGAGGTTTCAAACTGCAAAAAAAAATTAGGTTCTTTGGGCGTTAATAGGTTAATCTCGTGGAGCACACAACAATATTCGTTTTGTCTCGCCTTTAAAAATGCGCAGTGAAAAAATGTAAACAACCTCCTCCGTATTTATGCTCGATGTGTGCTAGTTGCCTCTTCCCCATTCTTCGATTCAGCATTTCCCTATAACTTAACATTGCGAGGAAAGGTAGAATTGAGAGACTGATACCAATGCAGTCCTTTTGTCCCGTCTTTAAAAAAACATTGTGAAAAAACGTTTCAGTTTATTGCTTACATTCTCAATGCTGTCTGTGAGGATTTTTTGGTGACTATTTTCCTCTCTACATTTCTTATAACAATTTACAAAGGTAGTAGTCCTAACCTTCTTTATCTAATGGAAAGTTTTGCTGGATTTATTTTAGAGAGCTTGCATATGGGTTGGAATTTTGAAAACATATTAGGGTCCCTTCTGGTTGATTTTGATATTCTTTGAACGAGTCTGCGGGACCAAGACCAGTCTTTGTTTAGTCTTATTTGCTCATCACTATATAACAGTTTCTACTTTATTATTCCCAGAGTTCTTTGTTGATTTAAGATAAATTAGCAAAATCACCGTGACAAAACAAGCTTACCAAAATCACAATTGTTTACAAAAGGTTAAGGTGATGTCAAAAACCGGTTGCGCCAGCACTTTTAAAACATATGAAAAATTTACAACAAATTCGATGCTCATAAGAAAACTAGCAGCAGGCGATGATCAGAGTATTCCATTAAATCTCAAAACGCAAGCAATTCCCATTGCATCATATTCGATGTGACCTTCCCAGATTGGCGTATGCACGCAAAGTGGCCGACGGCGGCGCAGCAAGTCAAGTGATCGTACGGGCTCGCCTAGTCGGGCCGGTTCCCTTCGATCTTAAGCAATCATAGCGTCTTAGAACAGGTTCTCAGCTAGCATCACTATAGCAATAGCAGCTACCGGCATCTAACACTGAAGAGTCTCAAGACGCCGAGAATTTTCTCACTGTAAGCCGATAAAATCACAGAAGCATTCTCACGTCCGTACTACGTGAGATCTGTCAGTATTCGCGACTCGCGTATCGAGCGCGATTGTGACTAGAATTGGAAGATTAGGGCTAACCTACTGCTAGTTTCCTAAAACCCGACGAAATCAGAATAGATTTCCTGGAAACGATTACTCGAAAGCAAAAGACGGAAGAGAGTGAACAAACGATTGCCTATAGCGGCTTGCGACAAGTCGCACATGAGGTGCATTGCGTTACTTTCGTTCACCTGCAAGTGACTGCTATTGTTTCGAGACCCGAAACTCTGATATTCTTCTAGGCCCCAATCATTTTTTGTCTACAAGTAGCGTGCAACACGAAGCGCGAGTTGCATAAAGCTCCGTACAAAGGAATTCCTTGAGGCGAACACGGCTTCTCTGTTGTCCATGATCTGCGGAAAGGCCACGCTCCAACCAGCAAATGACTTCATGCCGGAGCCCAACTAAATTTGCACAAAATGTTGTTTCCTTAAATTCTTTTTTTTTATCATTTTATTTTTTTCGGTTTCGTCTTGTGAAAGGAAAGTTGGTCCTCGTGTGTGTCTCGACTGTAATTCAAGAACCAAGAGATATCCCAAACCGATCTGTGGTCGCTTTGTCAGAGATCAGGGGTCTGCTTCGGCTCCGAGTGGTTATCTTAGGTATCTGCTCTTGCAGCCATTGCCGTGTGGCTTTCGAAGAATTGTTTTAATATTGTCTTCACCACTGTTGGAACGTAAAATCCATCGCCAGAAGCTGTTGATGGTATCAGCGAAGATATCATTTCACACTGGACATTTACAGGAGGTATTTGCAAAAAGCCAATAACACCTTAATGCGAAAGGAACGGGGTCTGCGCTCAGTCCGAAAACCGCAAACCAAAATTCACCAGGTGCGGTCTCCGTGCTAACAATGTGCGATCGCTTGTTGTTATGGGAGGCTGGGGCATCTCCATCTTTTATTTTAGTTTGCTCAGATATTTACGGCAATACCCAACATATTATAATAAGTCTCAATTACAAGCTATGGGTAGCAATCAAGAAAATGTATTTAACTACCGATTCTTGTAATTGAGACTTAGTATGTTGGGCATTGCCATAAATTTCTGAGCAAACTAAAATAAAAAATGGAGATGCCCAACCAAACAATTTCAGCAAACAAAAATATGCATGAAGTCTACAACGTAGACGAGGTGTGTGTGTAAAATTTGTAGACTCGGGTGTCAATTTCCTGTCGACTCAACAGCCAAGACCCCGCAAAACGAGAATTTTGTGCCACGCAAGTTCAATTGTACGACTCGAATAGAAAATTGGGGCGATTTTCTTCCATAATCGTATATAGGGGGTTTTGGGGAATGTTCTTTCAGAATCTGGCATTTGTTTTGCATAAAAGCTTCAAAAACCCTATTATTTTTCGGGTTTTTAAAATAAAAAAGTGATTTTTGTTATTCTTTTTTCCTTTAAAAGTCGATTATCTTGACGTTGCTACTATTGAATGATCATATAACCACCAGAAATCGTGATCCGAATGTCTAAACTTTCTCAAACAATGGTTTTGAAAGTTTTATTTTGCTTTGGTTTTTGCAAAATGGCCATGTAATAAAAAGCTTTACAAAAAAATTTCTAGAACAAAAATTTATAGAAAATGCTTGAAATTAGCCAAAGAGTAAGGTACAGTCGCCAAATTTCGTCCCCAAACCTAATTTCGTCCCCTTCAATATCTACTCTTTTAAAAACCGCCATTTATTATCAGTGGCCCGAACCAACAGCTAGTTGCATCAGTCCGCCATTGTGTAGAAGTGAGTGCGTCACGATGTTCGTATCGACAGAAATTCGAAAATCAAAAAAAATGTTCAAGATGAGTTTTTCATTGAAATATTCTCGGGTTCCATAAAATATTGAGATACCTGACTTATTGATACAATTTTTTTGTCAAAATAACTATTAATATCTCAGATGTTAATCGATTGAGTAATATTTTCAGATTATGACCCGGTTTTTCCTTTAATGGATGCGACAAAATAAATAGAACTTTCCTAATATCGTCCCCTTACGTGAACCTTATATCGTCCCCGGGACGGTATTAGGATCTCGTATGGTGAACACAACGGTCATAGCACTTCATTTTGCATGTAACATTAGAATGTTTTTTTTATTATTTAGATGCCGAAAGGGCTGATTAGATATTAATATGATAGTGAGTAAGGAGTAAGTACAACTCCAGTTCACGTACTGATTATAGTGATCTCAATATCGTCCCCGGGACGAAATTAGGAGCCCAAAAATATATTTTCATAATTTGAATATTTTTGTTAAAGCTATTTTATAACTTTTTCTAACAATGTTAACGCGTTTTTGATTATTTTTAAGGATAAAGGAATACTGAACCTAATGTTTGACGTTTTATTTATTATTGTAGTATTTTTTTTTATTTTTTCAGATTTGTTTTACAAAAAGGGGACGATATTTGGCGACTCTACCTTACATGTGAATTTTTTCAGAATTTTTGGGACTATTGTTGGTTTTTTGATTTGGTTAATTTTTGGAAAATCCAAAAATGAAATCGTGTTCTTTGGCTAATTACAATCACTTTTGTTCTATAAAAAGAAAACTAGAATTCAACTCCTAAAAAGAACCCACGGTTCAAATTAAGGGTACTTTTAAGCATATACTTAAGACATCATAAAAGTCTCCACAGAAATGCAGCTTGATCGGATTTTTTTCGAAGTCAAAGTCTAATTTTAGTGGGCTATTAAAACAGTGAACAAATCCAAAAATCAAGGAGTTACGATTTTTTATTCTAGTTCTAGGAAGCGATAAGAAGTTGGAAATGAATGATCTAAACTGGAAATTTTTTCCTAATTGTTAGTAGTACGAAGATCTATAATCTACACAATATCGCTAAGGCGTTTTTATAATTGTATTGGTCCGCAGAGCAGAGATTAATAATTTTTATAATGTCAATGAACTTCTGCAGGAGCACGAAATCGAAAGCATGGAATAGAAAATTCGTGCAATTTAAATCTATGCATATTGTTTTACATATTTTCAAACTTTAGAAAACTATTTCTGGTAATATGTTTTATCTGGAGTTTTATGAGAACATATAAAAGATTAGCTATTTATGCTTTATTGATAAAAGCAAGGTACATCATTTTTATAGTTTCACATGCTTAAAAAAAAATTATTCCAGCCACGGAATAAAATTCTTGAAAACTTGTTGCAGCAATTTTCAGCTATGGAATTACTGTACTTAGATAAGGAAACTTTAGTAAGGTGAAGCTTGTGGTACCAAGATTTAATTGTCAACAAAAGAAAACATTTGACACATTGTTGTTCAGATTGCAGCACAAAATCTAGCAACTATACACAATCGGCGAGAGTTCATTATCCCGCGACATTGGAGATGCCTTTCAACCAGATCACCACACCAACGACATAGCGCAGATGCTGAAGCGGCGCTATTATGTTTCACGGCATCGCCATTGCAACTTCATTTCTTCGTCGTTCTTTTTATCCAGCTAAATGAATGGCTCTCATCGAATTAATTGTTTTTTATGGGATTAACTGAAATTAAAACCATGCAAATTCTCGAGAAAGCCATAACACAGCTTCAATTTGCATCTGACGCTGACATGACACGTATGAAAGTACATGGCGCGACATTGCATGGCGGCGTCGGCGCGCGGCGGGCAAATTTCCCAACCGAAGACGTGCCTGTTATTAGCCATCTGCATTTTAGGAAAAACGCCGCTCCAATGCTGAGAAATGGCAATCCCGCTTCGTGCTACAAGAGGTGCCTCAATGGTTTTTCTTGCGAAACACTCGGTTACAAGCCTACTGCCTCTATATTTGGTGCACCGTCAGGTGAGATCAAATTTGCTAGCATAAAACTATTGGAAGTGCGCTGCCATCCCTGGCTTGGCACTGCCAGGGATTCAGTTTCTACCGGTATGTGGTGTGCATTCGCGGAATAAATGGCAAATTTATTGCTCGTGGGTTGAATTTATTAATTAAGTGCCCAAATAGGAAGAAGACATTTTTCAATATCAAAGCGGCTTTATGTTGCAGCTCCTTGTAAATGGGCGACATGCAGTGTTTCCAATGCATGATAGAATTGGTTATGACTCATCTAAATAGGTTTAGGCGCGAGTACTGCAAGAGATTTATTTGCCTTTTTTTCTGGGTGGCCGATATTCGAATGGGGCGCTCTCGGCCATACTATTTAGACGTTCTCTAGGTCTTACGAGTTATGATGGACATTAATTTCTCTCTTAATTGGTTTTATTGAGAACGTCAATAAGCAACTGCAATAATTGATAGATTTTTTAATTTCAGAAGTAGCCACTAGGGCTGTGACTATCAAGCAATGGCTCAAAATCATAGCCACTGTAAAAAGCACTTCTCTATAAAAAAATTGTATTCTGCAAACCCATTGGCTTGACCAGTGAAAATTTAAAAGACTTTAACAAACTATTGATGAGTTTGTTTTTCCTATTTTTGTATAATTGGACGTGAAACTTATTTTAAAAGTAAATTTATTTTTTCTAATTATCGATTTCTAATAATTCAAAATCCTATTTATTTCTATGTTTTGCTCACAACTGTGACAACATTTGACCAACTATACCTTGACATTTAACACTATATGTCAGTTTTTTTTTCTTCAGCTGTTCAAAGATAATAGCTACGAAAAACTGGTAATGATACCCACAATAGTAATATATCATTCTACAAAACGTATATTGAGTTATAAAAACTTTGCGAAATTTATTTAAACCGCTAAAGAAAATTACGAGAGCAATTTTTCAAGGTAAAATTTCAAATTAGTGCGAAATATTCCCATTCTTCTGTGTTAAGAAGAGATAAAAACTCAGGAGAACTCGCACGAATTTCATCAATCCTCATTAAAATTCACCAAGCAAGAATGATGCCATTTATCGTGAGACAGTATAGATTTAATGTGTTTTATCACATTGCAATGGCCTTTTCTAATTGCATTAAGTTTACTTTGTACTGAAAAGTATTTCTAAAAAATAAAGAAAAACGTAGCTACATCTCAGCAGCTGTGTCAAAAACAGTACGCCTTTCACAATTTTGAATGGTAAATATTACCAAAGAACGAAATTAACAATTGACCGTAAATTTTCTATAAGAAATCTGACTGCCTTATTTTAACATTTATTGTGCCAGGCTTTAAGTGAAACTAAATTTCTTAAGAGCATAAGATAATGTAATCGTTGAAACATCTCTGCCAAATTCATATATTCTGCTGAATGTAACTGCTGCCTGAAATTAAAAACTGCTCATAAACACTCTTTTATGGATCAATTAAAATATATTTTTAATGCAATATTCGTGAATATTAATGCCAAAACAAAATATGTGTTTACGGGGTACTAAATGAGGGCATTAGTTATTATTCTTTTTTCGAAAGTTTATGTTATGAATTTTTCCCCATCTTTAATGGCACCAGTTCCCACGATTCATGGGAACTCTTAATTAATTGACCTAAATTAGCCGTGATGACTAGCAATTTTCAATTCAAAACTCGGGAAGCTGCTTCAATTAAGTGCAATAGCCAATGTTCTACAATAAAATTTACTGAGATAAGTCGTAATCTTAAAATCGAAAGAAACTTTAAGGTTCCAAGAAACTTTTTTATTTGTTTACTTTTTCGAATACAGAGAACTCGATATCTATTATGTCAAGGCTCACCAAAAACACTGATCCACTTCAGACTTTTTTATGACCCACATTGTATCAACTAGAACAATCTAGGCAGTCTAGTTTGCTTAAATTACGCCCGAAGTCGACGCCCATATTCAGCTGCTTTGTTTACTTAAAATGTCAACCGTGTTTTACTGGACAACCGGACGAAGTCATCACCTATAAATTAGTAAATTCTCGCCGTTAAAAGAAGTTTCTTTCTTCTTGTTTTTTCTACTTCCTTTCTCATAAGAATTTAAGTTTTCTCTGTTTTATGGAGCAGAATTGCTGCAGGTACATCGGATCTAAAACTTTGAATGAGCCAATTTGACCAAATATGGTAAAATTTTAAAGTAGCTTAGTAGGATTCATTGACATTTTTGATTTTATTACTCTGTTGTGATAATTTTGGAATCAGGATTGGGCCAAACAATGCAAGGTTGTTCTACCCACGCATGATCAAAAAGTATTGAATAAACTATCGCTACTTCATTATTACAAACGTGGTCATTTATGAATTTACAAATAAAAAAATCTATGTTATGTTATCTATGTCTCTATACTATCATATAAAGAGAGAGAGAGAGTTTATAGACAGTGTTTCTTTATATGTAAGAGGTAATCTCAGAAATTACTGAACCGATTTCAGTAATTTTTGGCAACGTTTATGTCCTTCCGGTTGATATAGGCTATAAATTGACACGAATGAACACTTTTACATTAATTTACACTACCATGACAGAAAAATTATTTTTTTTTACTTCGGTTCTTTTGTTTACTTTGGCAGAATGCATGACATGTGATGTGATATGACACTTGACGTGACATAACATGGTACATCACATCACCCAGGATATGGAAGAAGATGAGAAGTAATATTTAATGTTAAATGGGGAAACTAGATTTGAATTTTGGGCCTTGGTTTGAAGCATTTTTCAGGACAAGATTCTCTTTTAATTTGAGTTTTCAAGCACTTTACCCCTCCCGGTTAGTTATGTTTTTATTGTACTTTTTATACCTACTTTTAAAACGCATACGTTGATTAGGTTTTACTTTCTTTAGAATAATGATTGCGCTCGGGCAACGCCAGATAATTCAGCTAGTGAGCAATAAATTTGAATATTTTCCCTTCTTTTCTCAACTTTGTCATAATGCGAGTTGCAACGCTTTTCAGTTGAAAAAACATTATTCAACCCATCTAAAATAATTTAATTAAAGAGTCTAGTCTCTTATAAGAAATAATTTTAAATTTAGTGTAATGTAATCATCTTGTTATCCAATTAACAAATTAAATTAAAAACAACAAACAATACCTACTTGATCACTTTGAAAAAAACATTCATTTTTCCAATGTAACTTGGGTGATTAACTTTCCGTATGATAAATAATGAAAAGTTCTTTACTCAAATTAAGGTACTAAAGGTAAACGCGAAATTTATATTTAGACTATGTTCAGCTTTATTACCTATTATTTTGATCAGTCCTGCAGTTGAAATGAAGATAAATTGTAATTTTTCCTTGTTATGTTTACTAAACGTACAACAGTTCTTTGATGATGATTCATTTACTCGCTTGAGCAATCTTTTATTAAATCGTACAAAAAAATTTCCAAATATCTAAATATCAAAAGCAATGTACTTTCTTTTCTAGAGAAACCTAAAGCATATTCCCGCGAAAACTATAAAGTCCATTTGCACTCACTTATACCTGCCAACCTGATTGATATAGCTCAATAAAATTTCGCCCTGCAGACACATTCGTTGGAACAATTTAATTGCCCCAGCGATATAGATAAGTGATATCACATCCACCTTTTGTCTGCAAAATTCTAGCAATACTATCACTTCCAATTTAATGCAACTTCTTATCACTGCGATAAAGTCAGCGATAAGAGAATAAACACTTTCAATATATGTTTTTGCAATATTTATTCGTTGGAAAGCGAAGAAGATTTATTTTACCACAATTAATTTACTTACACGCCATCGAAAATATATGATATGCATATGCAAAGCGATAGATAAATTCTAAACCGCAAAGCTCGCATGAATGCTGACTTTTACGCTACTCAAATTGTGACCGCAATTAACTTCCATTGGTATTGTTTCACTTGAAGGAAATTGTTTTTAATTTTAATTTAATTATACATCACACAACTTGTCAGTCATTACATCTTGGATAGCGAACGGTTCACACTGAAAGGCGAAACATCAAAAATCCCTTGTCTGGAATGATCGAGAGGGTCGCTTCCGCGTCTCACTTTGGATATTGCGGAAACGCCTTATTATGAAAAGGTGAATGAGTACACAATTTTTTCCCGTCGTAAGTTATCTTGCTTTATCTTGCAAACTATGTCGATGTGAACGATCGAATTTTTAGAAATTCAACACCTGAGAGAATTTTCGTACAGATTTGTGGGTTTTGTAAATAAAAAAAACTCGTACAAAAATTGGATCGATTTAGCCGTACTGCAATACTAATAAAAGAGCAAAATGTAGCAATATGGGTGGCAAAATAATGACCAATGTTTTTTTTAAATATTTGAGAAGTCTTTTATTGGCTACCAGAAAACTGAACAAATTTATATTCTATTGAGCATACCATCAAACACAAAAGTTTAAATATACAGTTCCGGTGCTTTCAACCATTCCCTAAGTAAGTACAAATCGAATTTTATGTCACACTATCAAAGTCTGATAAGAAGCGAATTATCAAAATCTCGAATCACTGTCATATTCAGAAACATCTACACAAAAGTATCGGCTAAATATAAATCCACATGAATGTGTTACGTACTCTCTGCTTAAGGCACATTTAGTGTATGTGAGGGGAACAGTAGTTATCTAGGGCACACGCGAAACGCTCGTTATATTTCTATTTTGGTGGTGAATTAAAATGAATAATCGGGGAAATATTCCGGTAAATGAGCACACAGCCATTAACCATTTCGCAAAAAATTGATGAGATTATGATTTCAATAAAGAGGAATAAATAATTGAAGAATATGATAGTCCAATTTTTAAACTTTTCTTTAGAGATCGTTTACTTTCATCTGTATTTATTGTAAAAAAAACAACTATAAGTTGCTGAGATTTAAACACTAACGAAATGCATTTAATAAACTCCAGAATGTCCTACAAATCCACCCATCCTCCATAAGCATCCCTTCCTATGACAAAACATAAAGTATATTACTCAATGACATTTTCTATTTTTAATTTTCCTGACATGTGAACAACTGCTCCCTCAAGAATAAATAAATTAGAGATAGTGAGGCACAACAACTTGAATTGTACAATTTGGGAGAACTTCAGTTGTCGAATTATTCTGAATGGCTGTACCTTTCAACTAAAACTATTAATTCAAAAGGAGTATTTTTATTTCTTTTGCTGATAAGTTGTTAGGGAGGAGTTCGAGTTTTGATATTTGCAGTTTCTTATTAAACTACTCAATTCAAATACATGTCTTTTTCTGTTACAGTTCTTGAGGTAAAAACATTTTCGAATTGTTAAAAATTTTAAAAGTACGTATTCTCATAAGGATTTAAAAATACTTATAGGTCTGACTGTTAAACTCATTCGCGACGAGCAACACACCGTCTGTCTGTATTATACGTTTCCGAGCATATCATTTCTATAGGAGTTTTTCAGTATATCACGAATTTGCCCCATTCGATCAGTCAAATTTTTTAGTACATTTTCGATTGTTTGGGCCTCTATTTCGTCAATGGTAACTTCGATTTCACGTTTCAAGTCGTCAATCGTCTCTGGATGGTTAGCGTAACACTTATCCTTAACGGCTCGCCACAAAAAAAAGTCTAACGGAGTCAAATCGCAGCTTCGAGGTGGCCAGTTGACATCAGCATTTCGGCTGATTATGCGATTTCCGAAAACAGTACGCAAAAGATCGATTGTTACGTTGGCTGTGTGGCACGTTGCGCCGTCCTGTTGAAACCAAATGTCGTCTATGTCATACTCTTCAATTCTGGGAAATAAAAAATCGCTTAGCATGGCGCGGTATTGATCGCCATTCACTGTAACGACGTTTCCTTGCTCATTTTCGAAGAAAAATGGCCCAATAATGCCGCCAGACCAAAATCCGCACCAGACAGTCACTCGTTGTAGATGCATTTGTTTCTCCACAATGACGTGTGGATTTTCTGAGCCCCAGATATGACAATTTTGTGTATTGACGTATCCTCCGAGGTGGAAATGAGCTTCATCTGTAAAGATGATTTTTCGGTAAAAATGCCCATCTTCGATCAAGCGGTCTTCGGCCCATTGAGCAAACCGAAAACACATCGGATGGTCATGCGGCTTCAGCTCTTGCACTAATTGAACTTTGTACGCATTTATACCGAGATCTTTATGCAAAATTCTTCTCAAAGAAGTGCGTGAAATGTTCAATTCTTGAAAACGATGACAAGTTGATGTTGATGGTTGTTCACACAGCAGCGATGTTTTCGGTTGAGCGCACTGGACGAGTAGGTACATGGGTTGTTTTATCCAACAACGATCCAGTTTCATGAACTCGCTTCACAAATTGATTCACAAACTGCACAACCTTTTTGTCAAATTTTTTCCGTAAATTTCTTACAGTTTGAGTAGAAGACTCACCACTTTGGAAACAAGTTTTTAAT
Source organism: Dysmachus trigonus (assembly GCA_949715965.1). NCBI lineage: Eukaryota > Metazoa > Arthropoda > Insecta > Diptera > Asilidae > Dysmachus > Dysmachus trigonus. The sequence goes on along the minus strand of OX454322.1, from coordinate 40,385,849 downwards.
ATTTCCCAACTTTGTTCAAGCGAAAAGCGACTCATTTCATAAATGTCAAACATAAAACTAACTTTCTGTCACATCGGAAATGTCATCAAACCTTCCAACCTCAAAATAACCTATAGTTCCAATTCCAAACGTTAGATGGCCCACCCTGTACTTCATACTATAGATAGTGAATGTAGATTACTGTTTGCGCACGCTCATGAAAATCTTATTCCCGAAGACGCTTTGTAAGTGTTATAGATTAGTGGTATTTTATATATCTCGACAAGGATTCAGGTGCTCTTTTAACTCATGTTACGAGAGTTTTCAACGTTTCGTTATTTGTTAAATGAATTTTTAAAAGTGTCCATAACACGGTATTTTGCACTTTTCAAACATATTTTTTTTAAAAAATGTGACGTAATAGGATAGTTTGCAAATTCGTAATCTACGGAAAAAATCCTATAGAAATGATATATATATATATATTGTTGTTTAACAAATTAAATATTAAATTGTGTCGCACAGTCATTAGTTAAAAAGCAATAGTAAAATTAAGTTCGTTTAAAAAAAAATAGAAGCTTTAAGTTGAGTAAAGCTTAATCTTTGTTTTGGTTTTAAGTTAGACCCTAAAATGAAGAGCCCACAGTCAGGACCATCGGGCATGCCAAATAATTAATTTAAGCAGCAAAAATTGCTCCTCTCCTGGGGATAATCTTCAAAAAAAATGTCTCGTCTCAAATGAGTTATTAGTCAACCAATTTACAAAACGGTTATTTGAAAGTTTTAAATATTTTAATAAAAGTAAGGAACGACATTTTATAAAAAAAATTACATATAATTTAAGCACAAAACATCTCTTACAAAATGTTAATATTATATTTGAATTTAAAGTGTAATTAATTTGAAAATAAATTAAAAAATTTTGAAAACTGAATTTTTTTTTTTTTTTTTTCATTTATACGAAACCAGCTTAAATACAAATAACAGATTTCGAAACTGGCTAACTCATATAATAAAATCAATGTTTATCTTACAGAACATAACTTCTTTAAATAAGTATCAGCTACACAAGCATTTCTCTTGCAATGTCTGGTGAAATATTAATTTTAGTCAAATCACCGTCATATTTAATATGTTTACCGGGTATGACGAAATTTTCCATAATTTTTTAAACAATTTGCAAAAATGGCCAAAATACGCTGAAAATTTAATTATTTTCTCAAAAACGTTACATGATAGAATTTTGTCGTTTGAGAATTTGTGATCTACGAAAAAAACAATATCGTTTTGTACCAAACTAAATAACTTTGTTTTTTATTAGAACTGCAACTATTTGAATAAAAAAAAAATTATTCAAGTAAACAACTATTCCGTAAAATTACATATAAAATGGGTATCAAAATGTTGTCTATCTTTTTATAGTAATTTAAGCTAGATGAAATATCGCCATTCATTCACAATTTTGGTAACGTTATATTAATTGCGAATAGATGAGTAAACCCGTATCATATTAGAAATTAAATTAGATATAAGTTACATCTAAGAGGTTAAAAAACATTCAATCTAAAATCCCAAATGACAAAAAGGAAGAAAACTATGGTCCAATCTGCTATGATGAAAAGTAGGCTGCTGGACTTTATCAAAGTTTTTTATCATTCTTCGGGAGAATAACATCTACTGCTTTTTACTGAATAATCTATTTCTAGCTACAAAACAGACAAGCGCGCAAATAGGAAAACAGGTTCGTTAACATCTTAATTAATTCCCCCTAAATGAGAGCACATCTACAGCCGAATAATTAAGATCTTGCCAAAACCAGAGCAAATCCACTAATCCCTGGCCGTAAGTATAGCAAAAAGCAGATCTGATCCGCAAAGTACATCGAATTATATTCACCGGGAGCTGGCTAAAAATTTAGACGATACTCTCTAATGAGATCAAAGCCCGGGAGAATGTAAGAGATAAGCGTAATACGATTCCGCAATGATCGCTACATGTTTTTTATTTATTTACTTATTTTGTATAGCTCAACAGGTCTTCAAGGTTTAATAGGAATGGGACAGAAAAACGCTTTTGTCAGCAAGACAGCCGTCATGTCCAAATTCTTCAAAGGAATGGGCTTGGACTCGGCATATCATCTCATAACGTGAAATTTGATCGCAGCTGGCATTAAGTTTCTTAAGTTTCAGAGCGTTTAATGGGATCATTTATTCACGTCTTAGAGGAATTGCAAAACAAGTTTGCAAAATAAAAATACAAATAAATTAGTGCCCGCCTGTACGGTTTTGCCCCGAAAAGAGGGAGATTTGTGCCGTGCAGTGATAAATGGCCTAGTAGCTTGAGGTTAAAAAAAGGTAAGCATTCAAAAAAGTTCCACCTGGCAATGTCCTTGTCCCGAGCCCTTCTTCAAATGGTCTGCTTCGCCCTCGGTCACATATGCCCGTATCTTTGTCAGCAGATATTTTATGTATGTATATACATTGTGAGAGCCAGGCTCAAATAAACGATCCCCGATTGGGGTTACCATATGGTCGAATTTTGCCAGAAGAGTAAGGAATTTTGTGGAAAAGCCAAGTCCTAGGCGATATTTTGATAATGCGAGCTTTTTAAGATGTAACAGTAGGTTCAAAAATCTTTTTGCTGATACCCCTTTGCATATTTTGTAATTTTGTATCTTTTCATTATTTGTTTTTTCTTAACTAGTTTTTATTTGTAAACTTTATAATGTGTTGATATAATTTGAACGCCTATTTACGCAAAGAAACAAATATCACTGTTTAAGAAGTATCAATATTTTCATATTGATTACTACAATCCTCTTTGTGAGTTTTTGTTAGTCAAGTTTCCTCTACTGAATCATTTCAGACTCATGAATTACGAAGCGTGCATATCTTTATGCTAACACGAGATTTCGCAGCAATTTGCCTTTTTGTCATGATGTTCCAGTTCTTTCAGTTTCAAAATTGACCAACCTTTTTCGTCCAACATCAAAATAAGTTAAATTTCACCTTCACTCAGCCATTTTTTGCTGTTTATGTTGTTTTTCGCTACTACTACTACTACTTTTTGACTACTTGACAAATAGATCTTCATTTCTTAAGTCGAATTGCACTTTACAGACAATATTTTCGTGCAAATTTGCTCCGTATGCTATTCACTTGCTAAAACTTTTTTAAAGGATGAAAGACTGGATTATTTTTTTGGTTGATCTAGTTTTTAACAAATTAGAAAACATAACGCAGGGCAACGAATCCTGCAATAATTACGAAGGTGAACATTTAGAGATGTACTACCTTTTTTTTGAGAATGTATGTATACATATTAGGGTGCTTTTTTTTCGCGATTATTTTTTTTTTTTTCAATCCCACCTCGAAATTTTGTGGCTAATACCTAAACAAAAATTCCCTGAAAATTGGAGTGTTTCTACAACTTAGATCAATAATCCATGAAAATTCCATACTACCTCAACTTCAAAGCCCAATATCTCAAGAAATATCGATGTTAGCAATTTGGTGTTCAAGAACTTTTTGGAGGAAATTTAATTTCCTACAAGTTTGTCATATTCACTTTTTCTGTACCCCTTGTTGTTTACAGGATAGGGGCAAAAAGCAAGAATTTCGTGGAAAAATTGGGGTTAGTGACCCGTACTACCTCGCTGGTGGGAGTAAGTGTTACACCGCAATGGACACTTTTGTAGAGAATTCAATTCTGAAGAAATCCTACCATTGACCAAGATTATACCATAAAATGCCTCTGAGCTGTAGAGTTTTGAAGAAAAATAATCAAAGTTTACGTGTATTTTATATAGGAAATCTTTATACGCCTTGGTCTAGTACTTAATATTAATATTAAGGGCTCCAATTTTCAGGGAATTTTTGTTTAGGTATTAGCCACAAAATTTCGAGGTGGGACTGAAAAAACAAAAATAGTCGCGAGAAAAAAACACCCTAATACATATATTAATCAAATTCTCCAAATTTTGAATTTAAAATGCGTAGGATGTACAAAATAAGATGTAAATCTTCAAAAGTTTTGTTCCCTAAATAATTATTTTGTATTTGTAAGCATTCAGCTAGTTTGTTTTCCTCTATTTGAATGATACGTGAATAAGGTACTAATGATGGTAACCCTTACCCGTCCAATTCCAGTTAGAAAATGCCGAGCAGGTAAGAGGACGCCCAAAATTTAGGGTAAAAAAGCCAACAAGAAATTGCACCGCTTGCCAGACAGCGCAGCATCCAAAAGGGATAAATAAGAATAAAAAAGCCGGAGGAGAACGCAAGCCACGGAGCCGGTCTGGTTTGGTGAATTTATATGCTCAAAGAACAAGAAACCAAAAAAAAAAAAAAAGTAAGCATCTCAAGATGAAAACTTTTCTCGTGATTCATTTCCCTCTGGGGACGAACAATTCTTTTCGTTTTTGTTTGCCCAGCAGAACCTATTTCAGCGTAGTTGCCGTCGTCGCTATCGTTGCCCGGCCCCTACATGCGAGACGGCACCAGCAGGCAGCAAGCATCAAGCAGCACGAACATGCACCAAGTGAAGATCGCCGATCTTATTCATCACGGGCGCGTTCAGCGCAATGATCCCGGCAGACGCTTTCGCGAGAGATCACTGTGGATTTCGCGCAATGTTCTTAAATTGAATCTTCACCAGATCGTCGGCGGTGACTAATAATTTATTTAAATTGACGCTAATAAAAAACTGTCCCCGGAGGTCTTGCGCCGCGTCGCGTTGATTTGCTCGATCTCTCCACTGCCCGATCTTGCTGCAATCGGTTAGCGTGGCGGGCGCAAGGAAACGAAAGATTTTCCCGCGGTTCGGCGTCTTATTAGCTAAACCTAATCAAATAAGGCACAGACCTATTTGTATAATGATAGAGGCCACTAAGCGGCCTCCAAGCTGATCACCGATCAACCGATCGCAGGTCAGTATTTACCTTGCCTCACGGTTATATCCAATTAGACGGTAATCTCCTCACCACGCATTAAAGCTCAAATGAGTTTCGAGTCGTTATCACCAATTCACACAGGTATGTCACTGGGACTATATAATATGAAAAAGCACCAATAGAATATATCGCACTCTTTGTGTTCCGCGATTTGTTTGGTTTCTCAGCACTCCAGAGGCAACTGCACATTCGCGAAAGAAAAGCCGCGAAAATAACTCTTTCTTGAACTTGATTATACTGAGTGCATGCGATACCTGCACTTGTGCGTATCGTAGGAACTATCAGCGCTGGTTGATATATAAATATAGCCCCCCAAAAAGGGTTCCACCACAAGAACGGTCTAATATGGAATAGCACAGAAAATTCCGAAACACCACTGCAATGAGATTTGATTTTATTGAATTCAAAAAGACATTTAAAAAAATATCACTCAGCAATTTTTTTAAAATATAGACTCTTTCGGTGATGAGGCACAAGGCACTAGCAGCTATTGTGGACGGAGCAGTAAAGGCCGGCAGTGAGGTATTTTTGTGTCTTAGAAATTACTTATCCGCCGTCTTATGTTTTGTCGAGGCCACTTGGGTAGGAAACGAAACGTTCGTTCAACGGAGCAGCTCGCGTGCAACTGAGTCTCATTCACACTGCCGCGGAGGCACTATAGTATAGCAACGCCCGGCCACGGCTTCGTCCTATGGTAGTGTGAGCTGAGCTTCGTCGTGGTCGGTCGTGACGTGACTCGGGCCTTAGCCCATGTTCCACGAAGACCCACTGTCTGTGCAACCGAGTGTATCGAGGTTCAAACGTGTTCGAGTTGCGGCTCGGTCATACTTTTATGTAATACAGTAACGGCCGAAAATAGAGACAGCACTTTTTCGCGATTTAAATTTTTATTTTTGCTCCATTTTTTGCCCTGATGGTTATCACAAAGGTTACGGCAGTTAACAATTTAAAGTGCGTTCAGAGTTGCGCTCTGTTTAGCATTTAGGAAGGCACTCTAAGCGACTTTTGTTCGAATTAATGAAAAAGTTGCGTTCCACTCCCTTCTTATCTCGCAAAACTTTCGTTGATTAGATGCACAATGAAGTCATTCCCCAAAATGTTTTTGTTCGAGTTTAGCAAGTCTGTATTGTATCAATTTTAAGAAAGTGAATTGCAGAATGACTCTTCAAAATTAACGAGCAGGCAAGGAATTTTATACCTCTATAACCGGCTATAATTTATAAACTAAATAGGAAAGAAAAGACTCTGGTACCTGCCATGTTAAAAAAACTGTTTTTATGGTTCAACATATCCTCATCTTACAGAAATTAAACTAACGTTCAAATCCATAAATTTAATATCAAGGCTAAAGTAGAACACGAATTTTTCATTAGCTATTCATTGAAACTTAAAGCATTCGGAAATATATTCTTCTGTTAATAATGATGCACTGATGCATGGCAGTTTTTTTTAAATTTACCTTCGTCATGTAGTAACTTTTCATTACTCGATGACGTTTTTGAAGTCACGATGCAGATCGGATATTATACATTCCATCATAAGATTTGTATCGAACTGAGATCACTTAAATAATTATAGATGTATTCATAAGGAAAATGTCTATGGGAAAATGGAATTCAGTAGACATTAATGCTTGATTAGTTGCAAAGTGGAAAAAATGTAATTCAACAGAGTCAGTTATCTACGGAGTTAGATGAAGTATCATATTAAACTGCATAGATTTAGGTAGGGGCATTATATTGTCAATGGCTAAAAATTAAAAGAAGTGACCCCAAATGCCCCGAATGTGCTTGCGGCACTTTAATAAATGTTTTTTCCAAAATTCAATTTATTTTTCATATAATGTGAAGTAGACTCTATCAAACCGAAAATGTTGTAGATAAGATTGTGTTTCTTTGCTCCAGTGTTGAACGTAGTTAAATAATTTTTTAGTTGAATAACAGTAGTTCTTAGTTAGGTACAACTGCACGTTCAACTAAATTAATTGCTAGTTGACAGTTCCAACTAAATTTTGTCAACTAAAGTAGTTCTGGTTGGAAAAACAAACTGAAAAATTTGAAGTGGTATCAAATAATAACTAATTTCGATCTTAGCTTCTTATTTCTACTGAAAACTTTAAATGAAAAAATACGTTCATGACAATCTGTCCAAAAAGAAACCGCTTATCCGATCATAATTTCGAAATGAGAGTGATTCTGAAACCAAATGGGTTTCAACTTAATTTAAGTTTTGATTCATTTTAATTTTTTTTTTTTATCTTACGTTCTTGTTTTATAACCTTATTAAAAGAAACTTTTTAATATGATAATGTGATAACTTCTTTTCCTTAGATTAAAAAAATAAAGTTTAATGTTCCATACAAAAATAAAGTTTAATGTTTCTTAAACCGCTACTTAGTTATTATATCTGAATCTACGAAATTCAAAATACAAATTTCTCAGATGTGATTCCACACCCCACAACTAAACTAATGTTTGTTAGTTGATGTGTACAACTACTTGTTGTTTTTTTATTTATTGGGGACATAATTTAATTATTAGTTTTTACTTGAAAGAACTAAAACTCAATAATTAATTGTGAGTTGATGTGAACACAACAATAAATCAATTGGAAAAAATTTAGTTCTGAATTAAACTAACAACTCAACTGTCTTTGCGAACTATTGACGTAATTAAGGGGACTTTTCATTTTAGGAAAAAAAATACATTTTTTTTTAACTATTATATGTACATATATATCAAACACATTCCTTTTAAATATTGTAGTAGAACATATGGAGAATATAAACTAAAATTGTTTTCTGCATTTTTAGTATGTCTTGTTCACTGAAGAGGGCGTCTTCCAAGTCACTTTGAAAACGCCCGTATTTTTCTAGGACTTCCTGTAACACACAGAGTAAAAATTCCAACGGGATTCTATTCATAAGACCAGTAACTAAACCTAAAAAATAGAGATGCCACGAATATTCGGCAACTATTCGGTATTCGGCTATTCGGCCACTTTTTTTCGCTATTCGGTATTCGGCCGAATATGGTTAACTATTCGGCCGAATACCGAATAGCAATTTATTTATTATTTTTTTATTACTAGCTGTTTTCCCGCGACTTCGTCCGAGTAAATTATAGCCCATGTCCTTTCTAAGGCTCTAGAGTATCTGTGTACCAAACATTTAAATCGGTTCAGCAGTTTTGGCGTGAAATCGTGATAAACAGATTTACTTTCGTATTTATGATAAAATATAGTAAGGATTACCGAATAAATCATGAAAAAAGAACTCAAAATATTACTCACAAAGATATATTTATTTAACCAAAAAAAAAGAACTAACAAATTAATATTTAAAATCTACCAGTGGTAAGTTATGATGAATGAAAACAATTTTTTCAGCGTTTGTTGATAGCAGACGGTTGCGTTTTTCCTCATAAATTATACCTGCTTCCGAAAACAGCCGCTCACTATACACACTGCTACCGGGAGATGATAAATACATCTTAGCAAATTGTAAAAGGGTTGGATATTGTTTCGCGTTTGCTGACCACCACTTGTAAGGGTCTGCTGTCCGATCTAAACGAACAGATACCATGTAAAAATCAAGTTCATTTGCAACAGAATTTTTCTGTTCCACACCTTCATCTGAACGAACATTTTCTGCAGCGACAGTTGTGACTTATCGCCCGCGGAAAGTACTAAGTGTGGCCGAATATTCGGCTGCCGAATGTTCGGCGCTTCGGCCAAGAACCTCGCCGAATATTCGGTATTCGGTATTCGGCCAAATTACTATTCGTGGCATCTCTACTAAAAAACATTTAATTTTTAATATAAACATTTTTCTGTAAACTTCCCCCGTATAAAAAAATAGGGGTATGTAACATAATATTTTTAAAGGTTTAGTTACCAGTATTTTTCATAACGAATCGAGCGTATTTTGAATTATTAAGTAGTTTTCGAGTTACAGATGCGGGCACTTTAAAAAATGTAGTTTCGAGAAAAATGTGTTTAAAGTCTTTGTTATATAATTTTTGCTTATAAAACGCTTATAACTAATATTTTACTAATAGGTATAACTTTTTTTTCCTGTATGAATTTCTTACAACGAATGTTCTTAAAGAACACTTTAATGGAAAAAAAAACTGATTTTCTTTCAAACATGAAAGGAAAGGTCCTCTAAGCTAAACATTGTCGACCTTAAAATTTTCGCTAGTTAGATGTGTATTACAGATAAACTCTAAAGCGTACAATACGAAAACTTCAAAATATCCATCATGAACACATAAAGTTTTCTTCATCAAATCAATTATATTCTACATTTGACATAATTAAAGTCGGATAATTAATCTTTCGATACTAACTTACAATTAGATGTAAACAAAAGTAACTAAGATATGTATGTGTAAAAACTTAATGGTGACTTAACCATAACGGTACTACTGACACACGTTCAGACAGACCCGGGCGAGAACATTGGGATTAAGATTATGTGCAACGTACCCGTTTGGATGAGGAACCCTAAATATGTTCAACAAATTACTTAAGGTTCCACAGACATTCCTAGAACAGCAGCAGACCAAGATGTGACATCTGAAACGTCTCGGTGCGGCAAAGATAAGAAGCGAGGATGGAGCCAACTTGAAGAAATTATGTAAATTATTCAACGAAAGAGGCCCGTGAAGACAACAATAGATTATCCGTCCATCACAATCAGATGTAAATTTGTTTCAATAACGTCGTGAATGCAACTAGTAAGAGATAATGCCGAGAAAAACAAAACGCCACCACCGTGCCACGATCATAAAAAATGTCCGTAGAAAGTTCAACTTAAGTCTGTGACCTGACTCTTAATGCACAACCGTACCACTTGCGAATATTTAGATTGTTGCAAATTTTGCTGAAAGAAAATCTTTTTGGCGGTAATGGTTGCGGATTAAAAGGGGTTTACCGATGAATATAAATTTCACATTTTTGGCGATCGCAGTTGATAGAAATCGAGAGTTTTTGTTCGGATGATCGATTTCGATTTTACTTATTTCTCCCGGACTTACCGAGGGTGAAGTCATTATATCTTTGGGAGAATATTAATGAAATGAACTCCTCTCCGATCAATAAACAATATGTCTCTCATAAGGCCAATCAAGAGTATTGCAATGATTAAAACATGCCTAGCTAAAATACAACTTCAAAAAATTATTCATTAGGAATTTTTGAAGACCATTACTAACCAAGAAATAGCGGTAGAGGATTTCCTCACTAGCTCTCTTCAATTCACTAAGAACGTGTCAAAAGCAGAAATAAGTGTTAATATCGATAAAATACGTTTTGAAGAGAGTTCGTGGTTTTCTGTAACTGTAATAAGTACTATAGGTATATTACAAAATTATAGCTCTAGGTAAAGCGAAGGATGTAAAAAAAGAGAAGAAATTATGGTAATGAAATTTGGAGTGATGCCTCCAAAAAGTACTTGTCTAAAAGCGTTCTCATTAATCGGCATGAAATGATACATAATAGTGTTATTTTTAATATGGTTCTTTAAAAGATCAAAATATCCATCCAAAATGCAGTAATATTTGAATAAAACACAGAAACTTCAGAGTAACGAATTTATTTTTCAATTTTACTTTATTACGACTTGATTGAAGCAAAATATGTCTGGTTGTTGTTGTCTTCCCTCAAGTCTTCATAAGTCGTTTTATGGAATTTTCTCATAAATATGTATATAATTATATAAATAAATAAATTGGCAAGACGAGACAATAAACAATATTGTTATTAGTGAATTACAAAAGTAAATTCTTATTAAATTCTCTTTCAAGTTTTTTTTTAGTAAGTAAGCAATTCCCTATTAGTTTTATTCGACTTTTATAAAAAATTTACTCTTGAAGTGTTATTGGTTAAATTTATTATAAAAGTATTATTCACACTGACTTTAAAGCATTTTTAAACAAGATTATTAGAAGCGTCTACTCTGAATACATTCTTGAAATAAAGGAATATTATCAGGTTTGGTCTAAATTTGCTAGTAGGGAAACATCCATATTTTATAAGTCCTAAGAATTCCCGCCTTGAAATTATGCCCAAGTGTATCATGAAAATGTGTTTCGATTTAAACCGGTAAACTTAGTACTCTCGGATTTCTGTTGTAAAAATCATTTAATAAAAACGTTATTTTTATAACGTGCTTATTTATTAATACCATAGAGTGTAGTCACTTGCCCGATTCATCGTACTCTTTTCTAAGTTGCGAAGAAAAAATCTAATCGTCTGATTAGATTAGATGATCCGTGCGAACACACACGGTTGTATGATTGTATTTTGTAAATATATGGGCGCATTCAGGGAAGAAAATGTACCTGCTTACCAAAAGACGCTGATTTTTCAGGAGATGCTTTGCACCAGTCTTGAAAGGGTTGGACGTTCAAGCCTTTTTCCTCAGAATTTTATTGCTTGGGACGAACTTTTTATTGTTTCGAAGAATAAGCGTGACTTTTTCCTTATCTTTCCCCAAGAATTTTATTGTTCGAAGGTAGGCTGACAGACATGAATCCCTAAATATATTTTTATATCTACCCTGTGCTCGGGGTTGCCTGAAATTGCTTGAGTTTGCTCCTAAATATACAAGGCGGGCAGGCAGTCAAAGCCAGGAGTTGAAATATGTTTGTGAACCACTTTTGCTTCGCGGCTCAAACATTTTACCCTTTGGTTGGTGGAAACTGTGACCATTTATCAACATTTTTTAAATTAAATTTTCAAAAGATCAAGCCGTTCTTTTTCATTGTAAGGCAGTAATCGGTATAATATATCTTCTGAAAATTCAAAGTTACTAATAAGAGTTTCTAGCCGCGACTCCATTTAAAAATTATGTAAATACAAATTCTTAAAAAAGTAAAATATAGTATAAATAAACTATTCGAAGTGATATTTAGAAAAATCCTTTATAATCCTGAAACGAAATATTTATGAAAAATGTAATAAGATTTTTATAAATCTACTTTAAATTAGTTTAAAAGTTGACACTTGTAAATTTTGGGTGGTAACTGGAAGATTTTCAAGCGGATGACTTGTTTGCAAATCAAAATCAACTTTAAGCGTTCACTCGTTGAGGGAATTTGACGTGCCTCGGGGCAGCACTGAAGATTTCGATCGTTCAATTGTTTTGAAAAAAAAAGTAACAAAAGTTACGTACTACGTCCCTTCGGCAACTGAAGCCGGAATTGCTGCCAGAACATCTGCAACCACCGCAATGTGCTTCACACATGGTTGCCTCATATGTTATGTTTGCTAGTGGCGGGCAAAGGCGCGCATATCTCATGGCTCCTCATTGTGTTATGGGTGCCCGGAATAATCCCGATAAACATTCGGTTCCCTGCCCGCGCGTTTCCCATCTAAATCGTGCCATTGCTGATGTTTCCCGCCAGTGATGCTGCTGTTTCTGCCCACGAATGTGTGTTCGTATTCGTACCTTCTCAGCAGTCGCGGCTGAAGCATGTGTGCCCTAGGCGTCAATTAGAGACCACTTTTTTGCGAACATTAAAATTACTGTGTTGCCCCGCCTCACACCCCCTGCACTGTTTATGGTGCGTGAGTGGTTTTGGTTTAATGGCCTCAACAACCTCAGCGCTGAAGCACTTGCGGCGAATGAAAAAATTCACCGGCTTCCATGGGTTCGTGTCGAGTGCGCACGGCATCTTCGAAAATCAGCTTCAATTCCGTTCTCGGATCAAGCGTGCGCCATTTACGCTCCTGATCAGATTCAATACGATTTCATCCGCTTGGCACTCGCCAGTCGTCCCTGACACCGCGTTCACTTTGCACTGTGCATTCAACATAAGCAGCCCCTCGCTTATCATCGCCCTCTGGCCAAACAGGGTACATGGCACATGTCGTTTTTGTTCGTCGATCGTTGATCAGCTGCCGCTAGGCTTCTTCTGGACTGGTATTATTTTATACAGTCCTCGTCAAAAGTGAATGAAACATTTCGGGGAAATAAACGACACAGCTTTCTGGGAAATCAAAGCCTTAAGCGCCAACACACATTATTTATTTATTTATTTATTTATTTAGTCATTCATTCAGTCTACAGATCAATACAATAACCCTACAGACTAGAATATATTATTACAAAATTCAATAATTCATTTAAACGACATATTCAATATAATCAATTGAGAGATATATTTTCCAGGTACGTGATTTTGGATTTGTAACTTGATCTACATAAAGAGAAGTCAACGAAATCATTGAAATAATTAAATTTAATAATGCACCTAGTAATAACTTCCTGAGACCCATAGTTGGTTCTATGATACGGAGCAAGTAGCAGCTCTCTTGTACGAAGAGGTCTTTCAGGGGCATAAAGCATTATCAAGGAGAGTAACTCTGCGCATTTTATGTCATTGCACAATAAATCCCTAATAAACATGGCACAACAACAATCGCGTCTAAACTCGAGTGTTGACAAACCAAATAACAGACGCCGAGATTTATAGGATGGTAAAACATTTTTAAAAAGGTTGCATTTGAAGCATAAAAATCTAGTGAAGTTCTTTTGGACTGCTTCTATTCTACAAATATATGTAGTATACATAGGGCACCAGATAACAGCGGCATATTCTACCAGAGATCTTACTAACGAGACATATAAATTTTTAATTGCGAAAGGATCAGTAAACTCTTTGGTACTCCTTTTAATGAAACCAAGCATTTTATAGGCCTTAGAAATGATATGATCAACATGGAGGGAAAAAGAGAGCTTTTTATCCAGGATAACGCCTAAATCGGTTATACCCTCAACACGATCTAAAGTTTCCGAATTTAAAACGTACTTATAACTATAACAAACAGCGGTCCTGCAAAATGATATAACCTTACATTTAGAAATATTAAGATGGAGATAATTAGTTGAGCACCAGCTTAAAAGACTGTTCAGGTCTTGCTGCAACATTGAACAGCAATTTTGATCAGTTATTTTAATGAAAATTTTCAGATCATCCGCATAAATTAAGCATTGAGAAAATAAAAAGCAATTGACAATATCATTTATAAATAAGATAAATAAAATGGGACCACAGTGGCTACCTTGTGGAACACCAGAAACAGCATTAAAAATTCTCGAACAGTAACCATTAATAATCACACTTTGTTTTCTATTAGACAAGTAAGAAGAAATCCATTGTAAAAAGGTAGAGTGAATTCCGAGATGATAAAGTTTATTAACAAGAACAGATATGTTAACTTTGTCGAACGCTTTAGAGAAGTCAGTATAGACTGTATCAACTTGGTAGCCATCTTCCATAGCGTTTAAGCAATAATTAGTAAATAAAGCGAGATTAGTAACTGTAGATTTTCCTTTTAAAAAGCCATGTTGCTGTGAACAGATAACTTCCTTACATAAAAAAGCCAATTTATTCGCCACAATACAATCGAGTAATTTAGGAATTATTTTCATCAAAGAAACTGCTCTATAGTATGGTAAGACTTTTATATCATAAAACATACTATGATGCGACTAATAAAACCAACCAACCACTTTGATCGCTCCGAGCAAATGTCTTTCTGCGTATGATAAACTGAAATACCTTTTGACATTTCACCGTATTTTGTTTCTGTCGTAACGAGAGTGCAATAAACATTGCATCTGAATATTTCAGAATTCGGTATTGAAAAATCTCAAATGACACCCAGAAAATGACAAAAAGTTTTTTTTTTTTTAAATTTATTTATGAGAACCACCGTGAACATTTTCTGCAAATCTACCACCAGTTTCAGGCAGGATATGAAATCTCCATGTCCAAACTTGGAGACTTTTAATTTTCCTACAAAAAGTACTTAAACACGCTGTTGAAAGCTTGAATGGTCAATTATTGAATAACTTTAAGCAATGTTTATAAAGTGTATTTGAGAGTAATTACAGCGTGTTATCGAAACTGATTTGTAATCTTTCGGCCCTCTTTTACAGGCTTAATTTTTTCTCGTACAGAAAAATTTGAAAATTATAAGATTTTGTGATCTAAAATTTGTACATCGGTTTATTTTTACATACAGCCAGAAACGAAATAAGTGAGAGAAAAAATGTGTATCCTAAAATTCTCACCTTACTACTGCTATCGTTCGAAAAGTAGTTAGTCCATGTAACTAAATTTATAGAAAATTTCAAGTTCTAAAAGACTGTTTTTAACCTGTTAACTGATTATGTCGTATATATGCGTCAATTTCAAAAGTTCCATATTTTTACATAAAACTGTTTGTAATTATAAAAGTACTTTTAATGTTGAGTCAAACCCAATTTAAAAAAGTTACACTTTTTGAACTTTTATAACGCATAGTAACTTACTTTGCTTATGTCGTAAATACGCGTCTTTGCTTGAAATTAATTCAGTACATATCGAACTTTCTAAGAAAAACTAATCAGTTAACAGGTTAAAATATTCACTTACATTTCCAGAAAGTGAGATATTTACGAAAATAGAATTTTGAAATATTTTTAAAATGGCGGCGAAAGCTCAAGATCTGTGACTACAAAAAATCAATGTTAAAGTTGTACATATTTTCCAGACTAACAATTTTGTCGTCGATTTTGGCTAGTTGACTGTTAAGACTGAAAATAATAACTTTAAAGTATTTTCTTACAACAACGTTTTCGTCAATTTCCACGTCCACATTTTTGCAAAATTTAGGAACTTAAGGATTTTCGGATTTAACCTTACTTTTGATTTCTTGGAGACTTCTATTAAGTTTAATTTTATTACTGCAATACTTTGTACCCTAAATTAGAATTTTTTGACATAAAGTCATCAAAAAACGTATACAGATGAAATTATGTAGTAAACTGTCTGTACATTCGTACTAACGACAGTGAACAATTCTTTTTCCAAAATTCATTACGCAAGGCAAAACTTTTACTTGATCTTAAAGTAAAAAGAGCATTTGAATACTTTTTCATTTACCTAAAATCCAATTACGTCGTCAAGCACCAGCCATTCTGCACTCACCACGACATTAGACTAAAAACACAAGTAATTTTGCCAGAGATCGCAACACTTCAAAAGATAATGCCGAGGGAATTAGATTTCTGGGTTGCACGTCTTTAAAAAAAAACCATTTCTTTAGCATCTGCAAGCGGCTGAATTTCGCACAGCGTTTTACGTAAATCAATTGTGTAAAAGCGAATTAATGCACGACTGGATTGTGAGATTAATCGAGCACTCCAGTTTTCGACAGTGTAAAAAAGTCTACACTCATAATAGTAAAAAGTGACTAAAATGGCCTAGGTACATTGTCGACAACCAGAGGTAAAAGCTTCTTGAGAAAACTGTAAGAAAATTTATGTAACACAGCCCACCGTCGTAACAATTTAAAAACATACAAAAGGTTGAAGAATGTTGAAAAAGGAGGTGTTAACTCATCGGCGACTGCTATTAAATGAAAATAATTTGTTTACGGAAATTCGGATGGCTTTTACCTTGCCGTTCCCTTTAGCACGCTGAGTGGAGCGCAGTTTAAACCACGAGAAGAGCCCCCTATTGTCTCAACAGTAGCTGCATTGTGTCCGGCTAGATGATGTTAACAAAAATTCGTTACCACATCAAATTCTGTAAGACTGCAGGCCAAAAGCGAAAGGTAAAAACTGCACGGAACTTATGTAATGCGGTTCCTGGCCAAATGTGGATGTGATGTGCCGGACTGGCCGGCATAAGAACTAGTTCTCCTTCGAGCGTGTTCTTGCCTATGCAACCGGCCCGACCCTAAGTCAGAGGCCCAAGATGGAATAGTGGCAAACGAGTATCTAAATAGCTCCGTTGACATATTTAACCAATAAGTAGCCGCGGTATCGTGGAAAAGTTAACGGCCGTGGTGGTATCGGGCATCCGGTGCAAATCCCGCGAGATGCGACGATGTCCCCATCTCCCGGCATTGTCCGGCTCCGGACCGCGGCCTCGAAACAGCCACCGATGATGCATTACCTTCAAGGTCAATGATCGTTTGAATTCCATCGTGAGATAAAAATACTTCGCAATCCGAGCCTTATAGACCACGACTCATACATAAATCGAAGAAAAGTCAAGTACAGAACCCACGGAACAAAGCCTGCCGCGTCGCTGAACCGCGCGCGCGCGCGAGTTACATTATGCAACGCATAAGAACACAACAGATCACCTCATTCGGGTATATTCACCTTCCCACGATCAAGCAACTCTTCCAGGAAAAGCAGCAGACATAGCATCAGCAGAAACAGCGTCAGCAGAAATAGTAAACTTAATCATAATTCCTTAAAGTAGAACTTTTGTAGTTTCAGTCTTGTAGTAGCATTCGAATAAACCACATCTCTCTAGAAATTAACGTGTTTTAATTTTTTTTTCATAAGATCATTGGTTGATACCATAACTGGCGCAGTCGATAAAGCAGCCTAAGTAAAAACTACATTTTCACGTGTAAAAATTCGACAACGCGACGGCTTATCGCGAAGAATTTGCAATTATCGACGGAATATCGGTAAAAATCGTGAATAGTGTAGTCAAAATCGACTCCCAACTGTATCCTCGCGTTTTGCAAAATTTAGTACGCGACGGTTTATCGCAGACAAATTTTACAAATTATCGACGGTTCATCGATAAAAAACCGCGAAGTGCGGAGTTAAAAAATTCACTTAGGAGGACCTGCAAGACTCAAGGATTTTCCACGGAATGCGGACATTAATCTTTCTGTAAGTCAAGTTCGTTCTTCCCTAAAATCCTTTAAAATCCCTATTCTTAGTAACATAGTTGTAAGCTAATAAGATTTTATCTACCTATATAATAATAATATAATAAAGAAATCGTGAAATTGTGTAAGTGATTAATTACAATTTGTTTTTATATATAAAATAAATATCATAAAATAAAAATCTTCAAAAATAAAAGAAAGTTCATAAGTATCAAAAAAAAAAGTGAAACAAAATTTTATACATATATTTAACAACCTGAAAATTATTATAACCGCATAAAGAAAACATATAAAATCATTTAAATTAGTTAATCAAAGTAAGAAACATATAACGTAATAAATAGAAAGTAAAACTCATAAATTGTAGGAATTTTTTTTAAGTGAATTAAACTATTAAGTAACCAGCAAAACTGATAAAAAGGAGAAAATAAGCAAATTTATTTGTACAAGTTAATAAAAAAAAAAAATAAATAAAACAAATATATAAAGTTTTAGCGAATACAAGTGTGAAAATTAATGTATCGCTAAAAATCTATGTACAATACAATACGCGATAAAATTTCGGCTGTCAATAGGTTTCGTAGACCAAGAAATCCCCCGTATAGTATCGTTCCCGGTAGTATTCATTCTTCGGAATTAAGAAATAGTGAACCCGACCTACCAAGCTTAACAATTAACGAACCCTCAATCGATCTCAGTAGAAGCGAATCAAATTTACATCTTATTCCCGGAATTACATCGACGCTAAATATGGCAACGCCATCAGCAACAGACATTTTCAACAGTTTAAGAGTGCCAGACGTAATCAAAGACTTACCCAAATTCGACGGTAATCCGAGATTACTCTATGAATTCGTAAATAACGTAGAAGAAATTTTAAGTTTAATTGCTGGCATCGATGGCACACCTTACGGTAAAATTCTTTTACGGGCAATTCGAAATAAAATTGAAGGCCCTGCAAACGAAGTTTTAAACATGTACGGCACACCTTTGGTGTGGGCGGACATTAAGAATAACCTCATATCCCACTACTCCGATAAAAGGAACGAGACCTCGTTAATAAAAGACCTCCATAATTTAAAGCAAAGTAACAAAACGGTCGAACAATTTTATAGCGAAGTAATAGAAATTCTATCCACTGCAAGTAACCACTTGCAAATTCACGAAACCGACCCAAACGTTGTAAAATCAAAACGAAACTTATACGCAGAAATGTGTCTTAGCGTTTTCCTGTCCGGTCTAAGAGAACCACTAGGCTCCACCATAAGAGCCATGAGACCCAAAGACCTAGCCGAAGCCTTTACCTATTGCGTGAAAGAGCAAAACATCTCTTACATCAAATCATATAACCAACCTATTACGCCAACATCTTTTGGGGCTTCTATACCCAAAAATTTTTACAAATCTAAACCTATTAACCCTAACCCAAATCCTCAACCCGCTTTTAGACAAAATCGACCTACAAATAATCGCCCTTTCCAACAACAGAGGCAATACTATCCCCAATTTACGGCAACGCAACCCTTTCAACCTCAAACACCGAAACACCACACTACGGCACCACAAGCCTCCCAACCTCAACAGAGACAACAGCCTATGTTTCCACAAGCCTTCCAACCTCAACAACCGCGACAACAATTTAATATTCCGCAAAATTTTCAACCCCAACCACAAAGATTACCGCCTCCACAACCAATGGAAGTAGATTCAGGTAACACCAGAATTTCTAATCGAAACCACCAACCATCTAGGCAAGTATCAAATAGCTTCCTTAAACCCAACCCCACATCATTCGGCAATCGAGAGCTTCATAATATATCAGAATTTAATCATCCCGAAAATTTTAACGAAAACCCCCATTTTTCCTATCCATACGAACTACCCAACTCCCATCAACAGGAACTAGATCATTACTATAATTACCGGCAGAATAGCGACCCCACTCCACAAAATGATTTTTACAACGCAACGGAACAAGAAATCGATGACACAAATTTTCGTTTGAGTGCCTCGACGATCAAATCGGGTACCTAGACGTTAATAAACATGGATTTGTCTTACCCTATATACACATATCATCCCCATTTGGCCGACCCTTGAAGTTTTTAATCGACACAGGTGCCTCATCCTCCTTCATTAATCCGGAGTTTACACACCCCCGAGCATTGGAAAAAATTCAGCCCACCACGATTAATACAATCTCCAACACTTACCACATAGACAGACAGATCACTCTGCCTACATTTATTGAATTCAAGCAAAACGGACAAATGAGATTTTTAGTGTTCAGATTCCATGGTTATTTTGACGGTTTGATCGGCTTAGATATTCTCACCGCGTTAAAAGCAAAAGTTGACCTAGAAAATAAAACCTTAATAACACAAAATTCAGTGATTCCCCTCAATTTCAAGCCAAACTTTATGTCTGGTAAACTTACCATTCCGGCAAACTCGAAGACTATTACAAAACTACCAGTAGATATCCAAGATGGTGATATTTACATAAAACCCACAAAATTGAAGAACGGTTTAATTATTCAAGAAGGCATCTACCATGCCAGGAACTGGTACAGCGCAATAGAAGTCGCTAATTTCTCAAACTTTGATAAAGAGCTATTTTTAGAACAACCCCTTAAAGTAAGCCAATTTAAGAATGAATTTAACGAATTAAATAATTTTAATATACAACATAAGCACGAAATCGCAAATTCACCCAACCCAAACGACATAACGAACTTGATCCGAACCTCCCATCTCAATGCAGAAGAAAAGAAAACTATCTTTAAAATTTGCAGAGAGTACGAAGATATATTTTTCAAAGAAAATGAAAAACTGACCTTTACAAGCAGGATAAAGCATCGAATTAGAACCACCGATGACACTCCTGTATATACTAAATCGTATCGTTTCCCTCACGTTCATAAACAAGAGGTCCAACGACAAATCAAACAAATGTTGGATCAAGGAATAATAAGACCTAGCTACTCCCCATGGAGCGCACCAATCTGGATTGTTCCTAAAAAGAAAGACTCAAGTGGTAAACAAAAATGGCGGTTAGTCATTGATTACCGCAAGCTAAATGAAAAAACTGTTAGTGACAGGTATCCCATCCCCAATATCAATGACATTTTGGACAAACTTGGAAAGTCTATTTATTTTTCAACCCTAGATCTGGCGAGTGGTTTCCACCAGATCGAAATGGATCCCAAAGACATCGAAAAAACAGCATTCACAGTAGAAGGAGGCCACTACGAGTACCTCCGAATGCCATTCGGCCTCAAAAACGCTCCATCAACCTTCCAGAGAGTTATGGACAATGTTTTAGAGGACTTGCAAGGCAAAATCTGCCTAGTTTACCTGGATGATATAATAATTTACTCGACCTCCCTCCAGGAACACGCAGAAAACCTGAGAAAAGTTTTCAATAAACTACGGCAAGCCAACTTCAAAATCCAGTTGGATAAGTCAGAATTCCTTCACAAAGAAATTGGCTTCTTGGGCCACATCATTACTAACCAGGGTATAAGACCAAACCCAGATAAAATCAAAGCGATTCGTAACTTTCCAATTCCCCAAAGTCGAAAAGACATAAAATCTTTCCTAGGGTTACTGGGATACTATCGCAAGTTCATAAAAGACTTCGCGAAACTTACAAAACCATTTACAGAATGCTTAAAGAAAGGAAGAACAATAGAACTCAACGAGAGATACATCCAAACCTTCGAAAGCTGCAAAGATATTTTAACCAATGAACCGATCCTCCAACATCCCGATTTCTCCAAGCCATTCGTCCTTACGACAGACGCTAGCAACGTCGCAATAGGTGCAATTCTATCACAAGGACCTATCGGAAATGATAGACCTGTGTGCTATGCAAGCCGAACCTTAACGGACACCGAAAACAACTACTCTACAATAGAGAAAGAATTGCTGGCGATAGTTTGGGCAACCAAGTATTTTAGGCCATACCTACTAGGGAACAAATTCACAATAGTAACTGACCATAAACCTTTAACATGGCTTATGAGTTTAAAAGACCCGAACTCTAAACTAGTCCGATGGAGACTTAAACTTGAGGAATTCGACTACCAAGTAATTTACAAAAAAGGCACGCAAAACTCCAATGCCGACGCCCTCAGCCGTGTAAAATTAATCAATGACGAATCAGGAACTAATAATAAGATAGAATTAAATATGAACGAACCCGCTAACGCCAATAACGCAGAAAATCTGAACCAGAGTACTAATATCTCCACAATACATTCAGCAGTAGAAAACCTCAATGACCATATATTCATCTCTGAACGCCCCTTAAACGAATTCAATTTACAACTTATTTTAGAAAAATCCGACAAACGACCACCCATGACCGTAGAGCAAGTCTTTAAGAATAAACAAAGACGCACTATGCGCATGCCAAATTTTAGCAAAGAGAATATAACAGGCATTTTTAAACGATTTCTAGCACCAAATAGACTAACAGCCATATTCACCGACGACGAAACCTTCAAGGTAGTACAAGAAATCTATAGTAAGTTCTTTTCACGTAGCAAGTTATTTAAAATAATTCGTTGTAAAGAAATATTAACAGATGTAATTAAAGACGACGAGCAAGACAAGCTTATTCACGAATATCATACAAGAAACAACCATCGCGGAATCAACGAAACCTTTATGCATTTAAAAAGGGAATACTACTTCCCATTCATGAAAAATAAGATTACACAAACTATTAATAACTGCGAAATTTGCCAAACGTTGAAGTACGACAGAAACCCAGTAAAACTAAAATTTGAAAAACCAGAATGTCCCGATAAACCCCTCGATATTTTACACATAGATATTTATACTATCAATTCCAAACAGATCCTAACCATAATTGACAAATTCTCTAAATTCGCCGCCGCTTATACACTCCCAATACGCAACAGCTTAAGTGTAATCAGATTTATCAAACATTTTATGAGCATGCATGGCATCCCCAAAAAACTCATTGCAGACCAAGGCTCCGAATTTACAGCCAACATCTTCAAAGACTTTTGTAAGCAATACAATATTAACCTTCACATTACCTCATTTCAACAAAGTAGCAGTAACTCTCCTGTAGAACGTTTACACTCGACATTGACAGAAATATACAGAATCATATACAAACTAAAGAAGGACAGAGACCACAACAACATCCTCAACGAAACCCTAATTACATACAATAACGCTATACACTCAACCACAGGCTTAACCCCTTACGAACTTTTCACAGGAAAAACCTTTAAATTTCTCAATAGTGTAGATTACAGCGACGAACACGACTTCCTAAAAAAATTGAACGAATTCCAGAAACAACTTTATCCTTCCATTAAAACAAAAGTCCAAGAAATAGTAAACAAAAATTTAGATAAGTTGAATCAGACGAGAGAAGACCCGACAGACCTTAGAGAAAATGAGACTGTTTATAGAAAAGAATGTAGACGTAACAAACTGACACCTAGATTTACTAAACAAAAGATTAAACGTAACAGGAAAATTACAGTTCTTACAAAAGAAGATAAAAAACTCCATAAATCAAAAATTAAAAGAAAACGTAAATTCCAGGTTCCTCACGATGACGACCAACGGACAGAAACTAGAAATCTATGACCTCAATAACAGAAACGGACTCTTACCGCTCACACTGGGCAAAGCACGGATGATACAGACATACAAGAAACTGATTCACATTATAGAACTCGACAAGTACAACGAGAACGTAGTTAACATAGGCAAATCTCTAGAAACTTTAGGTAATAACGAAGCTCTACAAGATACTATAGAAATCACAAAACTTAAATTTAAACAATTAAATTTTAAACTACATACCCTGTTGCCTAAAAGAAAAAGCAAAAGAGGCCTAATTAACGGTCTAGGTAGCGCGATCAAGTTCATAACAGGAAATATGGATGCTTATGACGCCATAGAAATAAATAAACAAATCTCAAACATTCAAAATAACCAAGGGAATCTAAACAACAAAATTAACAGACAAACGCTCATAAACGAACAGATGAATGAAAGATTTAGCAATATAACTAACCACATAAATAAACAGCAAGAAACTATTGAGTCATACTTAAACTACTACCATAGAACTATAGATAATAAAATAAGAACAAACGAAGAATCACTTAAATACGCGCAGTACATAAATAGAATTAACTTTAACATTGACTTACTGACCAGCCACTTATCAGACATCGCAGAAGCTGTTACACTAGCACGAATCAATATTATTTCCAAGCACATCCTGAACCCATCAGAACTTAACGAAATCCACGAATTTTTTCAAAAAGAGAATGTCGAAACAATATCTGATGAACAAGCATACGAGTTTCTCGGTCTACAAGCCTACTATAATTGCTCAAATATCATATTCAATATACTAATTCCAGTAGTTTCTAAGGAATATTATACATTTTATCACTTAATACCCCTTCCGATTAACAAAACCCTAACCATAGCTACCAAACCCTATGTTTCCCTGAGCGAACTTGATACCTACTTTTACGACGAACCCTGCCAACTAATAGAGAGGACCTACTACTGCAAACTTCCAACCGCCAACGCAACAATAGACCAAAGCAAATGTGTTTCAAACATCATAAAAAATAAACAAGCTAGCTGCAGCCTTTTCGACGGAGTAGAAATAACCGAAATTTACCAGCCGGAACCTAACTACATCCTTTTCATAAACATACCAAACACAAATTTGACCTCCACCTGTGGTATCACGGAAAGCACGATCAATGGGACAGGATTGATTCATTTTGAAAATTGTACTACAAGTATCAACGAAATTACCTACGACAGTAAATACAGCCTACATTGGGATGACATCCTCATACACCCTACATCGTTTAACAAAATAAATTCATCTTCAACACCCATCAATATCACCCTAGAAAAATTAAAAAGCTATCACCAAGAGAATCTATCAGTAATAAAACTCCTAGAAAATCAAACAATGACAACATATTATCAAAGTTTCGGATTTTTCACCTTCATCTGCATTGCCATCACAGCTTACGCACTATACTCGCAACACAAATTCAACCGTTACCGAACCAGCATGTCACCAGTCATCCCTACGCCAGCATCCACCGGCATCCAACTCTTATGGCCTTCCCTCCATACGCATCAATCTCAGGGGGGAGGAGTTACATTATGCAACGCATAAGAACACAACAGATCACCTCATTCGGGTATATTCACCTTCCCACGATCAAGCAACTCTTCCAGGAAAAGCAGCAGACATAGCATCAGCAGAAACAGCGTCAGCAGAAATAGTAAACTTAATCATAATTCCTTAAAGTAGAACTTTTGTAGTTTCAGTCTTGTAGTAGCATTCGAATAAACCACATCTCTCTAGAAATTAACGTGTTTTAATTTTTTTTTCATAAGATCATTGGTTGATACCATAACTCGCGCGCGCCACCAGTTTGCCAACTTTTCAATTTACACTCCGGTGACTCTACCCGCTCCTGTACTGCTTTAGCTTTGCGGCTCCGGTTTGAGCCAATTGGCTGAATATTGCGGTGTGTTCCCGTCTGTGGCTGATGCTTTTCTTGTGAGAAATCTCCCAAGATGCTGGGATGCTGCTGGTCGCGCTGTTCCTGCCTGCGGTCAAGCCCAAACCACACAGGAATGTGCTATCTTAATTTAAACGACTCCACAATAGAAAGATATCGCCGATTAATGGTTTCGGTGCGCTTTCTCCAAGCCCCGGCAACCTTCCGTCCGCATAATGAAACGTTTTCACGAATTATAATTGCCATAATAGTCAGTGATGAATTTGCTAAGAGATTTCTGTGGCCTGCCCTATTTCTCCGTTAATTATGGCTCTACTCCCATCTATCTACTCAGCGTGGTCCCATCGTGCCACAATAACCGAGACCCATATTGTCTGAGCCGCACCGGGTTGCCAACTACTCGCCATACTAACATAAAATGTACTTTAAAAATCAATATTCAATATTTACAGGTCGCAACATAAAGATTTTCCTGTTTAGCATTTTCCTATTGCAACTATAGAAAATAATAATAATAGGCTGTAAATAATTTTAATAAGAAAAAAGGAAATATTAATATTAAATGAAAATATATCCAAGAAATTTATGATAAATTAATATCATAATATTTTTAGTTGCAGATTTCACCCAACTCACTTTGTACACGGTCTTTTTATACACGATTAACACGGCCAAAAAAAAAAGACGGACAAGTGAAAATAGGAAGACTCGCGCCCTGAAGGTTCCGTACCGTTATATAGGATATTCAAAAATTAGGGGATTACTCGGTATCGGATTTCCACATAGAATTAGAAATTATTAATTTTCGAATTTTTCCCTTTAATTGTGCTATCGACAATAGGTTTTGATATGTCAGTCAGTGAGTGAGTTTGTCTGGCAGAATGAAAATACAATTTCAAAGACCATATCTTTTTATTAGATTGAGTTAGATTTTAATTTTTTACAGGACTATGATGTTGTTTAGTAGGTATTAATTTCAACTTGATACCTCTAGCCGTTCCTGTGAAGAGGTACAGTGCTGTGCAAAACATTTGCAACTAAAACCCCAATTTTCTATGTCTTACTACAACAAACCTTAAATTCTTAAAAACAAAAAAGTTAATACAGTATTTTATTCTTTATTATATCTAATTTAAGAATATTAAAAAACTAAAGGTAACTATTCAATAAAAAAGGAGAAATATTCGTTTTTTCATACTAAGATACAAAACTGACTGTGCAAAACATTTGCAACTCCTTGACATTAACAATTTTGGCGACTTTAAATATATATTATCATTAATATTTGGTTGAATAGCCTTTATTTACAATAACTGCTGCACATCTTCTTGGCATAGAATTAAATAGCGACTCAATATGTAAAGAAGTTATATCATTCCAAGCCTTTTTTATACCATTAAAGAGTTCGTCACGGTTGTTGTAAAATTGACCCCTCATATTCTTCTTAACCAGTTGCCATAGCTTTTCTATGGGGTTGAGATCTGGGGACTGTCCGAGCCATTTCAAAACTTCAATGTTTTGCTGCGAAAACCAAGCCTGAAGAAGTCTAGAGGTTTGCTTGGGATCATTGTCCTGTTCGAAGCGCCAGTGCAGGGGCATTTCTTCCTCTGCGTAAGGGAGCATAACATTTTCCATAATGTTTTTGTAGTCCTCCGCTTTAATTATCAGTGGTATTTCATAAATAGGTCCCACGCCCTGAGCTGATAAACACCCCCAGACCGTTGTATTACCAATTCCATGCTTCATAGTTACCACAGTTTATCGCGGTTTTATTCGAAAGACCGAGATTTAATTAAAATTTAAATTCTACGATCCTCAGCCTTTGTCGTTTTCCTTAGTCTACCACCCAATATGAATATTTTCAATACTCCCAGTCTTTTTAAAACTGCTTTTAATTCTGGATATGGTGGATTTAGCTATTTTATATTTTTCACTAATGTCTTTTTAGGTTATACCATCTGTGTAAACAAATATTATTCGGTTTTTTATTTCGCTGTAAAATTAATTACCCCCATTTTAAGAACTTGTAGAAGTATTATCTTCTATTATATTCTTCTACTTGAATTATTTTATTTATTATATTTTTAATTGTTTACATTTATTTTAATTATTATTTTTTTTAATATTATTTCAAATTTACACATTTTTTTAATAATTTTTATCACAATGACTGGATGATGAAAACTAAAACAAAAACAGTCTACTTTTTTAAAAAATAAAAATTCAACTGCTACTTCGATGATAAATTCAATTCTTACTTTAATGAACCCCACATTACCCTCCTCCCAGTGTAACGAAAAATAAAAATTATTTTTGAAGTGGGCTTGATGGGTCTTTAGGTGGCATGATGGGCCATTTTGGTGATGGTGGCACGATGGGCCATGCTGGTGGTGGTGGTGGCACGATGGGCCATGCTGGTGGTGATGGTGGCACGATGGGCCTTGCTGGTGGTGATGGTGGCACGATGGGCCTTGCTGGTGGTGATGGTGGCACGATGGGCCATGCTGGTGGTGATGGTGGCACGATGGGCCTTGCTGGTGGTAATGGTGATGTAATTTTAAATTTTCCTCCTTCGGTGTAAATATAATCCCGGTCGGCAGCTTGGGCTTTTAACCAAGACCTAATAGTCTAAGAGCTGGTCGCCACTTCGACTAAGGTACAGCTACAAAGCTGAAACTTTTTTTACATACTATTTAATGTAATTGAAGTAAGAAAATCCACGTCTGGCAGGTTTATCGCGGTTGCAACATTTTTTTTTTTTTTTGAAGTTGGCAATTTGTTATTAAAAAAAAAGGTACTACTACAAGTCTGGCATCTGAGTATATCGTAATTCACACTATTTTGAATACAAAAAAAATATTGCCAGACGTTTTTCGCGGTTACAAATGCCTGTCAGGTGGGTCTAAAGGTGCTAATATTTGGAGCACTGGTCGCCACTTCGACTAAAGTATAGCTACAAGGCTGAAACTTTTTGTACATACTATTTAATGTAATTGAAGAAAGAAAATCCACTTCTGGCAGGATTATCGCGGTTGCAACATTTTTTTTTTTTTTTAAGTTGGCAATTTATTATTTAAAAAAATGTACTACTACAAGTCTGGCATCTGGGTATATCTTAATTTACACTATTTTGAATACAAAAAAAATATTGCCAGACGTTTTTCGCGGTTACAAATCCCTGTCAGATGGGTCTAAAGGTGCTAATATTTGGAGAACTGGTCGCCACTTCGATTAAGGTACAGCTACAAAGCTGAAACTTTTTATACATACTATTTAATGTAATTGAAGTAAGAAAATCCACTTCTGGCAGGATTATCGCAGTTGCAACAAATTTGTTTTTTCAAGTTGGCAATTTATTATTTAAAAAAATGTACTACTACAAGTCTGGCATCTGAGTATATCGTAATTCACACTATTTTTTACTGTATTTCTACTGAAAATGTTCTATGAAATATTCTAGGAAAATATTTTGAAAACCAGACAATACTTCCCAGATGAATATATTATTCACCATATGTAGTGGAAATACAGGTAAGATCAACTAATGCAGATCATGGGCGGAATTAGAGGTCATCCTTTGGGGGGGCAAACTTTTATCAAGTATAAGAAAAACGAACAAGGAACTAATTTTCCGATTTTCGGTCTGAAATCTTGGGGGGCAATGCCCCCCCATGCCCTCTCTTAACTCCGCCCATGAATTGCAGATGCCTATTCGGAAAAGAGTTATGACAAATTATAATTATATTAAAACAGAGATTATATTATTATAGAAAGTAAAACAAATCACAAGGCATCGACATGTACACAAAAAAAAAAACATAATTCTGATGCTGAACAATTTGCTTTTTCATTTTTTATTAGTTATTATTCTGTTTCTTCATCATAAACTATTTCGTCCTCTGAATTCAAAAAGCCTTCATTCTTCAAAGCCCAATATGTGAAGAAATATCAATGTTAGCCATTTGGTGTTCTAGAACTTTTTGGAGGAAATCGAATTTCCTACAAGTTTGTCATTTACATTTTTTCTGTAGCTCTTGTTATTTACAAGATAGGGGCAAAAAAAAAACGAGAATTTCATGAAACAATTGGGTTATTGACCCGTGCTACCTCCTTGGTGGGAGTTAGGGTTACGCCGCAACGGACACTTTTGTAGAGCATTCAATTCTGAAGAAACCCGACCATTGACCAAGATTATACCATAAAATGCCTCTGAGCTGTAAAGTTTTGAAGAAAAATAATCAAAGTTCACGTGTATTTTATATGGGAAATCTTTATACGCCTTGGTCTAGTACTTAATATTAATATTAAGGGCTCCAATTTTCAGGGAATTTTTCTTTAGGTATTTGCCACAAAATTTCGAGGTGGGACTGAAAAAAAAAATAGTCGCGATAAAAAGAGCACCCTAATATATATATATACATACGTCTGTAAAAACGTTTATAATGATTTGTTTTCCAGAGAGTGAAGAAAATATAGATGAAGGCTTTTTGAATTCAGAGGACGAAATAGTTTATGTTGAAGAAACAGAATAATAACTAATAAAAAATTAAAAAGCAAATTGTTCAGCATCAGAATTATATTTTTTTTTTGTGTACAGAATTATGTTTTTTTAATTTAAAAAAAAATTATATAATATTAATCTATGCCTTGTGATTTGTTTTACTTTCTATAATAAAATAATCTCTGTTTGAATATATGTAATTATAATTTGTCATAACTCTTTTCCGAATAGGCATCTGCATTAGTTGATCTTACCTGTATTTCCACTACATATGGTGAATAATATATTCATCTGGGAAGTATTGTCTGGTTTTCAAAATATTTTCCTAGAATATTTCATAGAACATTTTCAGTAGAAATACAGTTAAAAATAGTGTGAATTGCGATATACTCAGATGCCAGACTTGTAGTAGTACATTTTTTTAAATAATAAATTGCCAACTTGAAAAAAAAAATTTGTTGCAACTGCGATAATCCTGCCAGTAGTGGATTTTCTTACTTCAATTACATTAAATAGTATGTATAAAAAGTTTCAGCTTTGCAGCTGTACCTTAATCGAAGTGGTGACCAGTTCTCCAAATATTAGCACCTTTAGACCCATCTGACAGGGATTTGTAACCGCGAAAAACGTCTGGCAATATTTTTTTTGTATTCAAAATAGTGTGAATTAAGATATACTCAGATGCCAGACTTGTAGTAGCACCTTTTTTTTTAATAACAAATTGCCAACTTCAAAAAAAAAAAAAAATTTTGCAACCGCGATAATCCTGCCAGACGTGGATTTTCTTACTTCAATTACATTAAATAGTATGTACAAAAAGTTTCAGCCTTGTAGCTATACTTTAGTCGAAGTGGCGACCAGTGCTCCAAATATTAGCACCTTTAGACCCACCTGACAGGCATTTGTAACCGCGAAAAACGTCTGGCAATATTTTTTTTGTATTCAAAATAGTGTGAATTACGATATACTCAGATGCCAGACTTGTAGTAGTACCTTTTTTTTTAATAACAAATTGCCAACTTCAAAAAAAAAAAAAAAAATGTTGCAACCGCGATAATCCTGCCAGACGTGGATTTTCTTACTTCAATTACATTAAATAGTATGTACAAAAAGTTTCAGCCTTGTAGCTGTACCTTAGTCGAAGTGGCGACCAGCTCTCCGACTATAAGGGATGTCGACCGGGAAGACTTCCTGAAATACGACTCCATTTCAGCGTTGATGGGAGGAATGTGGAGAAATGTGGAGAGCTGATTTCTTAATAGTTGTTCGTTAGTGGTCGGGGTCACCAATGTAGAAGTATTATCTTCTATTATATTCTTCTACTTGAATTATTTTATTTATTATATTTTTAATTGTTTACATTTATTTTAATTATTATTTTTTTTAATATTATTTCAAATTTACACATTTTTTTAATAATTTTTATCACAATGACTGGATGATGAAAACTAAAACAAAAACAGTCTACTTTTTTAAAAAATAAAAATTCAACTGCTACTTCGATGATAAATTCAATTCTTACTTTAATGAACCCCACAAACTTTTAGTTTAATTGCGTTTCAAGGAAAAAAATATTTTAATAATACACTTCCGCGCATGCATCGGAATAGAAAATTATTATTATTATTTTTTATTAACTATATATGGACTAGAAAATAACAGTTAGCTAACAAAGTACTGCCAATTCTCATTTATTCCTAGAAAAGTATTTGTTGATATATAAAGTTGCAAATGTTTTGCACAGGCAAAATCGTTACGTTGAATAAAAAAATTGATATTGCTCCCTTATTACGGGATATTACATCCTGCTATTGTTATATCTGGAAACTAGACATAATAAAGAATAATGCACTGTAAAACTTTTTTTGGTATCAGTGGTTTAGGAAATTTTATAATGATCTGTAACAAACTATGATTTTAGTTGCAAATGTTTTGCACAGCACTGTAACTCTATAGCAAATGTAATTTTGGATGTGAAAAATCAATAAAAAAATCCCCCAATAAGAATGCTGAATACAGCCTTTTTCAACAAATAAAAATTAGATAAAGAAAAAAATCTGCTTTTTATTATTTCTTCTTTAACCCATTCACGACGAGCAACATGACGAGCTGAGCTTTTCCGAGCCAAAACGACGCACAACACACCGTGTGTGCTATGCAACTGATCTTTAATTGTCAGTATTGGTTTTAGGTTTTAGGATTAGACCCTAAAATGAATAACCCACTGCCAGGACCGTAGCAAATGCAAAGTAATTAATGTATACAGCAATTCCTTTTCTCCGCATGTTTCATCAATGATTTTACTGGAAGAATTCACTTTGGAAAACGTTTTATTTGATAGAAAGAGAAAGCCTTGACAGTTTTAAAAAATACAATTTTTATTCTTTTCGTTTTGATTAAAGTATCAATATTTTAAAAATCGATATTTAAATAAAGAGATTTACCGTGAAATCAAGGAAGAGGGGTCAACACACCCCACAGTATCGTTTGTGGTAAAAAAGGGATGGATTTACGGGTAGAAATCAACTTTTACAACAATTACAACTTACAAAAATGAATTTTCTTTTTTGCATAAAATGTTAGTCAAACATGTGTAGAATATCGTCCTAAAACGTCAGAGCGAAATTCGCAGTCCTTCCGAAATTTATAGCCTGTGAACGCTACTGACCTCCGCTCGACTTGAGAGCTCTTAGCAGGATTTGGGGCCGAGAAGCTGCTTTTTTTTACTTCGTCATTTCAAATGTTGCCATTGTTCAGGTAAAGAAGATGGCCGAAAAAGCTGAAAACTTTAATACTCCAGAGTAGCTGACCCAGCATTTACTTAGGGGTGGGGCAAAAGTAAGGAAACTTGATAAGTAGTAGGAATTTAAAAATGCTTTTTTTTATTAAGTGATCTTCCATTTCTTATCTCAACAATAATCTGCGAGGGTTCTGGCAAAATCTGTTCAAAATTTCTTTTTCAAATGTATTTTGTGCTTCCAGAACCCTATTCTTATGCACACTCATCATGCACAGGCCAATAAGCCGGTTTTCTGTCATTGTTGACCGTAACCAAGTTTTTACTCTGCGCATAGTACTGAAGGACCTTTCTACAGTGCATGTTGTGCAGGGCTGTGCAAGTAAAATATGAAGCGCCTGTTTTATGGCTAGATAAAATAGTTGTGTTTTTTTAACTACGCAACTAGCTCCATTTCTTTTAGTTCGCTCTGTGCCACATTCTTTTGTTTCCACATATTATACCACAGTTCAGCCACACCATGAAAACCACTTCAACTATAATAACTACAAGAAGGTTCTGTTTTTTTTTTTTCAAAAAGTCTTGGACTCTGTTTTCAATCTTCCCCGCCGCTATCACTTTCGCCATTACTTTTATCGGGTTTTTTCCTCTTCTAATTCTGCTAAAAAATTGAATAGGTATAGTTAATTAAAATCTATACCAAGCTGAATAATGCTTCTAACATTTTGATATTTTTGAATCGCCAAATAAATAGGTTTAAGATTACGTAGTTAATGTACCTAGTTTCTACTCAAAACGATAGATCTGTCATCAAAATAGCGTCATCAACCAATACCAAAAGGATTTTCAAGATTCCGTATTTCACTGTTAAAATCCCATATCTCAAAAATTACAAAAGCGTAAGTAGTAGGTAAGTAAGCTTAAGTCGTTCAAATCAATTTTCTTGAAAGTTATGTTATGTTCTACTTCCTCAATTTTTTTCAGAATTTTCAACCCTTTAGTTTAAAAGTTTTCACACCACATATCTAAAAAAAAAAGAAATAAAGTAGTTAGTAGGTAATATAAGTTAGGCTTGCGTTAAAAACTAAGTGATCAAAGTATTCGAAAACAATTAATTAAAAATATAATCTGTTATCTAACAATGCTGAAGTAAAATGTATTAGAGAATAACATTTGATCACAAATAGGTATTATAACTTGGGTGAACAAAAAATATTGTTGCTTTTTCTAATTAAACCCGCCACCGAAAACACAGCAAAAAGATACCTACTTAATTCAGAGCAGGCAGTTCACTTTGCCCAGGAGTTACATTTTATTTTTTAATTCGTTCACAAAATTTCGAATGTCAAAGATGTACACCCCTATTCTTCATTCCGACGGAATTGAAATCCGTTCGGAATGTAGGATATTCAAAAGCAGGCTGGCACTGTCAGAAAACTCGACAATTGCTAAACTTTTAAAATGTTCCAGCATGCTTTCAAATTTCCTACATTCCGAACGGATTTCAATTCCGTCGGAATGAAGAATAGGGGTGGTATTTTCGTAATCGAAATGTCAAAAATTCGCAATTTTGAACAGTCATACCATAGATTTTTTTGGGTTTTCGAACGCGAGAATCCATCTTTCTTCTACATTCGAAATTTTGTAAGTGACATCAAAAATTGATCTCCAGATCTCCTTACAAATCATCATAAGTAGGTACACTACTTATTTTGTAATATACGTAAATTTCTAGCTTTGAGTCAGGGTGCGTACGCCCATGTTTTTGAGTGTTAAAACTTTGAACACGTTTTTCTCCAAATTACTTTTTCGTAAACCTCGTGTACAAAATAACTCAAAAACTATTTAATCAATCATTTCGAAATTTTGCACACTTTTAGATAACAGAATAACTTCCGTGAACCTAAGTTCCTTAGAAATTATTTAAAAAAAACATTGACATATGTAGTATAGAATATATAGTATAGTATAAAAAAAACATTGACATATTTTGTATAGTATAAATTTAACGTTTTTTCAAACACATACAATTTTTTGAATTTTCACTTTTCTTTGAATTTTTTTAGGTTCAAATAGAGCGTGTGGGTCTAAGAAATCTAGCTTGTCTTGGATCTGATGTTTTAGATCAATGTAGCGGATACTATGTTGTACGCCGTGGAGCAACTTAGGCAGCAACCATCTCTGAAGGAAATGTTGCACAACCATCATTGTTGAATATTAAAAAATAAATAAATAAAAGTTTTGTAAATTAAAAGATTTAATAAATAATAAATAAAAATTTTGTAGATTAAAGGATTTAATAAATAATAAATAAAAATTGTGTAAATTAAAAGATGTAATAATCTGTACTTGAAATTTAAATTATGTAGAATAAAAAGTTTCCTTCCACACACAAAAAATTTTTGGAATTTGCTTATTTTCAGCTGCCTAAAGAAATTAAATTTGGCCCTAGGGTTAGAAATAGCATTTTTTCTACTCAAAGCCGAATAGTTGGCAACTCTGAATGTGCCACACAAAATCCAGGTACCGGCGCGGCGCGGCGCGAATTCGTACGTACGCGAACGTGTGCTGCTATCCAGCCAGATTAACCTATTCCCGGTGATGTTGCCCGACTGGCGGGCTCTGTACCTCCGAGAAATGGTTGAAATTTTCAATCAGATTCTAACTGTTTATTAACCTTATTTCAGAGCATCTCACCGGCTCATGTAATTGTGGTAAAGGCCTTTTTCTCTGAATGCTTTCTTCCGTTTTGTTTCCTTCAGAATAGTCGCGAAGACAGTTGAAAAGAATGCTTGGCACCGATGAGATGAGCGGCAGCGCGCACAAGATCATCAGGTGATCCGCATCGCGGCGGCGCGGCGGTGAGCGGCCGCAAAAGAGGTAATCATCAATAACTTCCAATCAATACCATTTGCACTATTTCCAACTCTAATTAACCTTTTAATGGAACAGTTTGAATGAGCGCTGCGCCCCGATAGTGTTCTGTAATTATTTTTCGGGTCAATCGGCTTTTGCTATCCGGCGCGCGGAGGATGGGATTCCTTTCCTCCAGGTGCAGCACGGCACGATGCGATCGCTGCGATCAACGATCAATGATCAACACACGCCGATCGATGGATGCTGTGTCTCCACGGCATCGTGGAGCCCTTCCTTTTGTGGACTATTGATCTATGGATGGTTTCTCGATATCTGATTTTCCCAGATAATTATGCTGAGTTATTGCATAACGGGAGATGTACTCGTTCGACCGAGATTATCCCCTCATTACCGGCTGAGTGG
This sequence comes from Dysmachus trigonus, assembly GCA_949715965.1. Classification (NCBI taxonomy): domain Eukaryota; kingdom Metazoa; phylum Arthropoda; class Insecta; order Diptera; family Asilidae; genus Dysmachus; species Dysmachus trigonus. The sequence continues at coordinate 40,350,148 of OX454322.1, read as the reverse complement.
GTGGTGATTCTTTGATCCATCATGTAAGCCTAATTCCGCAGATCTGTGTGCTTTCGCTCAACATATTATGGTCTTTATCTCAAAACGATGTGATAAATTGAGAAAATTGCCCTGGCTGAGGTCTTGGTCTGTGCGCAGCTCCTCAAGATCTCGGTGAACAGAGCGCGCCAAGGTAAAGATCTTATATCGTAGATTTGTTCTGCTGGCACACATTCCTTCACACAAACAAAAATGTTCATGTAATTAAATTTTACGAAGAATTACCCAGTGCCAGCGGTTAATTAAAATCAAGGAAGCGGCCTTAATAAGGAAAATTTTAGCTAGGCCGTGACTCGGCAGAATTTTAAAAAAAAATATCTTGCGCTGTCGGCGGACCCTTTTTTTTGCTTTTTCCAATTTGTAGCTCTATTATTGCGTCATTAGCGAATTATAAGCCCCTGTTCGAGTTGGTAAACTAACATTCGTGGTAATGCTGAGCTCAAAATTAATTACCCTCTAGAGTTTTAATAAAACAGTGAATTTAGTTTCGCCAAAATTACTTTAAGCTGCTGCAGACTGTTGGAACGGAATTTAATTGAACCACTATCAGCCAAAATTATGCATCATTAGCATTAATTAAGATATTTTATGTTTCCTGCGTAATAAGATTGCTGTTTCTTTCAAAGAAACACTACAATCTCACTATTATTTATTATACGGGCAAGATATTATGTAAACTAATCGTAATTGGTTACACACCTTTTTGCAAAACAGAACAGAAAGTAGTCTTCTTCTAGAATCAATTGTTTCATCTGTAGCCAAGAGCATATTGTAAGTGTAGCAAGAAGAAGTACATTCTACGAAATAGTGTTAGAACGTATTGGTTTAATATTTATGGTCTGTATGTTTTATGGCACTTTTTCTGGTTGTAACGTCAATTTCAAGGCACCAAAAAAATATTCAATAAGAGGGTGCCACGAGTCACACATCGCACGAATTTATTAGATTATTGAGGCAAAAAGAAGAATGTCAGTTTGTTTCGGCATTACAGTCAATCATTAAAACTGACTGTAAAATAATAAAACTTCCAAGGATTGAGCTGGCGAAGTTTGAAAAAATACGTTTAATTTAATATTAAGTTCTTGGAGTTATTTAAGTAGTACCTTAACCCATTAATGCGCAAAACGAGGATTTTGTGCACGCAAGTTCAATTGTACGATTCGAATAGCGAATTGGGGCGAATTTCCTCCAAATTCGTATATAGGGGGTTTTTGAGGGTGCTCTTTCAGAATCTGGCATTTGTTTTGCATAAAGTTTATTATATTGTCGATACTGCTACTGAATGATCATATAACTACCAGAAATCGCGGGCTGAATGTCTACACTCTCTCAATCCATAGTTTCGAATTTTTTTTTTTCACTTTGGTTTTTGCAAAATGGGCACTTTGTACAGCAATGTAATAAAAAACGTCGCGATTTTTTTACACGAAAAGCATCAACTTTATAAAAAAAAACTTATATGACAAAAAGTGCTTATAATTAGCCAAGGAAAACATGTAAATTTTTTTAGACTATTTTTGGTTTTTTGGATTTGGCCAATTTTTTAAAAATCCAAAAATGTCCCGAACAATTCTGAAAAAATTCACATGTGTTCTTTGGCTACTTATAAGCACTTTTTATCATATACAATTTATTCGTATAATTGATCCTTTTTGAGTAAAAATATCACAAAATTTCATCATAAAAAAACTTCATTTTTGAAGATTATGCAAAAAATCTCTAAAATATCGCTAATAATTGTCTCAAGAAAACTAATTTCATGCAATAGAACATGAATTTATTGTTCTCATGAACTTGGAACTCAAAATGGATATATAAAATTGTTACCTTTATTATAAAGCCCTATATTGTGAAGAAAATCTGTTGTGTGGTATCCGTGTTTATTGTAGCAGCTTGTTGGAATGTGATCCAATTTTTTTTTATAAATAAAACAGATCCATTCAGTTGCGACAATTTCTATTAGTAAGAAATCCAATAATTTTGACTAATTGAGATCTTTAGTATGTTTTTTCGAATCTTTTCAAGGCAATCTCAAATTCAATCCAATTTGGTATCTTTTTGCTGCTTGCAAACTCACTTTCAAGTATTTACTTGAAGCGATCTATCGACAACTTCAACTCAAAATTGCCAACTCGAGCCGATATGAGAGTGCTTTCCATTATTTTTGCCAATTGGCGCACGGACGGACGTCGGACATGCTTATTAAGCAATATCAGCCAGTAGAAGAAGTAGTAATAGTAAACGGTCCTCAATTTGTCGGCCATGTCCAGAGTGAAGGGAGTGCTAAGGTGTTGATAATAGCCAAAGAGTAAGCGGCAATTTGCTGATCATTGATCTGGGTTCACGCCCAATTGTGTAATTGAATATAATGCGATACCGGAAAGTGATCACCATCAAGATCCATGTAAATGCTGTAAAATACACAGCATAGAATGTAATTTGTGGCGTATCACATAAGGTGCATAATACCATCGCGCTGCGCGGTAAATGGAGGAGGCTGAGTGGTTCACTATCAGCTGCACCATCATGCCACCATGGGAAAACGGCGACCGCCCGAAGATGCCTGATAAAACTGATTGATTCCGCAATAAAAACATCCGCAGGTTGGTGCTGTATTTTCTAACAGTAATTGCGTCCATAAACCTCTCCAAGAGTGGACAAGAACATTTTCTGGAATTAATTAATTAGAATGAGGACAGCAGCAGGCAGTTACTTCGGCTCCCACAGACAAAAGCAGATCCGCCCGAAGACCGGCTGACCTATAACTGGATACCAGCCCTAAAATAACTGCTTTGGTTGAAGGAAGTCCTCTTGCGTAATGGGGCAAGCGATGACGCCTAATTGACGTAATTTCAGTAAATTAAACCCGGCCTACATTCACTTTATTTGCGGACAGTGGACGATGTCGTTGTCGTCTCTCTCGCGATTTCTGAATTTATGCAAACAAGAAGAAGTGGTTGGTCGCACTTTGTGGACGAACGCCTGCTGAAGGCCCTCCACGTGGGAGCAACGCTATACCTTGCCCGAGCTCCATTAATTTACGACTTGCTTATGGTTAACTGGACGTTTATAGATAAACCATAAATTTGACGGATGGTCTTTGCCTGCTGACCAGACCAGCTGGTACAACAATTACGTAGTTTAATACCGTTACTGTACAAGAACATGCTCCGCGAAGACGAGGAGGGAGCGATGATGACTGGAAGCTGGACAAGGGCGGATTAGGTAAATTTATGAGCATCTATATGTAAGAAATAGGCTGGCTTTTAATTGTGCATACAATAACCGTCGTGATAGGAGGGAGTTACCCACACGACAAACTGTTTTTGATTTGGACAAATTGAAATAAATTGAAGTCTATTCATACAAGGCGGACATGCGATGGGTTTTTTGTAAGAATACCTTTAATACGTTCGCGTGCAGAGATCTCTTTGAGATACGAGTATGGTAACTGTTTGCGTAGCAATCAAGTTAGAAATATTGAAATTAAAGGCTTAATTTTCAGGGCGACACAAAGACCCTAGCCATCCCTTATATTAACTGAGGCTAGTCTGACAAACCATTTACAAAATAGAGTTCAATCTTAATTTGGAAAGCAGTCGGAACAGCTGATCTCAATCAAGATGTTATAAACAGATAATTCTAATTGATATTGGGACAAAAGAGCAAAACAGAAAATTGTGTTACTAGTTTGTCACGTATATGTCTGTATGGTGGAATGGCTAAGTTTTATTTCAACTTCTTAACTTTTCCACGAAAAGTCGGATTTTTGTACCACTCTCTGATTTATTGTTACAAAAGCAAGACATGGAACCACAAAACGTCTTCTGTTAAGATATTAAGGCTGAAATAAATCAGACCGGTTAGATTTTGTAGTGAAAGAAACAAATTCTATGGCGCCTAGTACTGTCGTAAATACTTTTTGTAATAGCAAATATTTTAGACTATGAAGATTTTTGGAACTTACCAAAAAGAATTGGAGAAAATGTAATATATTCAGTTTAAATAAAAACGTGGCTCTTAAATAACTTGTAGGTTAACTAGTAGTCTCAACATTTTAGCGTTGATTTCGCTTTTGAAAGTTTCATACATTTTCCAATCTTGTCTTAACAAAACGATGTAAGTAAGACGATGTAAATTGAAACATCGAAACAAGGCACAGATGTAGCAGGAGTGGCAGCAAGTAAATAAATCTGATACCTCCGACTGTAATTACTTATCATAATAACAATGATTACTTTAATTTAAGACAAAAATGCTTTCCATTATACTACTGTGATCAAAAAGTAAAGCCAATTTGTTTATAACTTTGAAATTTTTTATTTATTCTTCCACATCTATGTATATAATCCCCTTCAAAGTAGTCCCCGCCCAATACAATACACCCATGCCAGTGATTTTTCCAATCGTCGAAACACTACTGAAACTCGATGGTTGGAATGGCCTTCAGTTCCTTCTACGATTTTTCTTTTATCTCATCGGTAGATTTAAAACGGTGTCCCCGAAGCGCTCTTTTGAGTTTAGAGAATAGCCAGAAGTCACATGGAGCTAAATCGGGTGAATACGGTGGTTGTGGAACGATATGCATCGAATTTTTGATGAAAAAGTCTCGAAGAACCAATGCAGTGCAGTGCAAAAAATTTAATGTTTTTGGAACCGATCGAGATGTGACTCTTCTAAAGCACAAATGTTCTTTCAAAATGGTTTGGACCGATCCAAATAAAATGTTTACAGTATCAGCAAGGTCTCTAAATGTCAACTGACGATTTTTGATCACCAAATCTTTGATTTCATTGACATGTTGCGCACTGATTGATGTTGATGGTCGTCCACGACGCTCTTTGTCTTCAACGCTTTCTCTACCTTCTTTGAACTGTTTATACCACTTGTAAACATTTTTTTGAGATAAAACCTGATCGCCGAATTCCTTCTGCAACATCCTAAACGTTTCTACAGCAGAAATTTCATTCCGCAAACAAAATTGAATGAAACTTCTTTGCTCAATAAAATCACACATTGTAAAAATCGTGAAATTCACTTTTATTTGCTCAGAAAACACAACGAAACTAACCAAACAAATGACGTACTGGTGTGAAGATATGAGTGACAGTGCTGCCAACCTAAAAACAAGAAGATTTGCTCGAACCGATGTATTCAAAACTGGTTTTACTTTTTGATCACAGTAGTACATGCTGATATGTTCCCAGGTCATGTCGTTTCCATCTTTTTAGTTCGCTTTTTACACAATTGGCTTTTTTGATTTTTTTAATTTACTTTTTTATTTACGCCTTTTTAGTTTTTACCAATACAGTATTAATCTTTATCAAAATAAATAGGCTATTTACTTTAGGCATTTCATACAGACCAACTTAGTCTTTTATACACAATTTCAATGAGTACTTTAGGAAATACAACAGATTCATTCAGTACGCGCAATAAGAAATACATATGTAGAGATCCTACCTACACAAATCTCAGGTTGTGTAATTCTTAAATGGAACTTATGGCTGCAAAATAGTCTAGAAAACTTTATCTTAATTTTTAAAGACCTAATCAGTGATATGACACTCAATATGGTAAGCAATCTTTTTTTCCCGCTCTACCGCCATTTTGTACTTTATGGCCGACATTATGACTTTATTTAACCCTTTAACCTACGATTTAATTTCCAACAGAGCAGGCCAAATTCAACCATGCAGTAGACAAATCGGACCCAAATTGGGCGCCCTATGATATGCAAAGACAAGTGTAACATACAAATGGTTTATAAGTAGACACCGGATTATATGGAAATGCATATTCTGTATTTACCTTTCGGGTCGAATCCGAATGTAAATCTGATCTGTTGGTTTTTTAAATATTTAATTTAATTATTTATAAAATATAGCTGCGTGCGCATAGGACTAATGACAACACATAAATTAAAAAAAAAACTTTTGCCCTTCTGTCCCACGAGCACTATGCGCCTAACTCTATGTTATATAATTTTTGCCCTAAAAGACTCACCACGAGTGAGGCTCGATGTTATCGTTTTTGGCCCAATCGAGCGACCACGAGTGAGACTCGATGTTGTAGGTTAAGGGGTTAAACAAGTCTAGCCTATAACCATCGCACGGTATAGACCAATCGATAGACACCTCATTGATTAAAATCCATCCATATAGAAAGAATACCACATACATACCCAGATAAAAACAAGGCCATTTTTTAAATTCCAGTTCCTCAAAATTAAAATCACTAACCCGGTAATTTTTATTTGATACTCAGTCAGACCGAGAAATTAACCGAATGAAAAAACTCAGCTAATGTGATGTAATTACCATTATATATGTAACTAGTCGTAATGGAATTTTGTTTAAACGTGATAAATATAAAACAATTCGAGATTCGAGCTGACGGTCCCTTCTATAAAATAACAGAATACCGTCTAGTTCATTTAACTCCACCATGTTAATTTTACCATATTTAAATCATCATCCCAAATTAGCAATTAATTCACATAACATGAAAGTCAAATTAAAAAAAAAAAAGCTGTTACGTCACACAGTGCAAAATTTTTGGGAGAAATATCGAGCATAACTCTAGTGAATTAAATTCATCAAATTATGTCGCCATTAATCACTCCAAAACGAAGAATTGAGCTGTTACAAAATGACTACCTACTTGCTCGAGACTAGACAAAAACCTAACAAGTTGAAGAGCCAACCTATGATCCATTTTGTGTCAAGGAAACGCTAATGCGATGCGTTTTGAAAAAAAAACGCTTTTCAATTAACCGAATGCAGATTGGCGCTGGTTTCTTTTTTTCTTTTATGTTTCCTCAGGAAATGAATGCCGGCGATTTCGTAAGGCATACTGCCGCTCGTGTCGCGAGCGAAGGTGTCACATATCCACACAAATCCCCATTAAATTTACATAATTTATGTATTGGCGGACATAAATTGCGGAGATGAAACAATTTGGTACGTGTACCAACATACATAGCAAGGGAGTAATCTTCTAGTTCGTTTACATGATAATGGCGCGGATTTAATTTGTAATCAAATTTTTATGCAAATATTGCGTCGCTAGCCCTTGTTTACACCTATATTGTTGGCAGTACTTTACAAAGCATATTATTTAGAGGTGTCGCACACCATCGATAGAGCCGAAGAAGGTCTTGATTTTTATTTTACAAATAGTTCACCGTCTTTGAAAGTTCGACCGATTCATGAATGACAATATAGATCTTACCTTTAATGAATTTTAGCGCACAAGGGTTGTTGCCCTCTTCTGCAAGCAATATGATAATCTTGCGAAATAATCTTCCACAAATTGAATATTTAAGAGGGCCAACAAACGCTCGAAAATAGCTGCTGAAAAGAGTCAAGAGCGAACTTCGCCAAGATTTATACTAGAGATGCCACGAATATTCGGCAACTATTCGGTATTCGGCTATTCGGCCACATTTTTTCGCTATTCGGTATTCGGCCGAATATGGTTAACCATTCGGCCGAATACCGAATAGCAATTTATTTATTATTTTTTTATTACTAGCTGTTTTCCCGCAATTTCGTCCGCGTAAATTATAGCCCATGTCCTTTCTAAGGCTCTAGAGTATCTGTGTACCAAATTTCATTTAAATCGGTTCAGCAGTTTTGGCGTGAAATCGTGATAAACAGATTTACTTTCGTATTTATGATAAAATATAGTAAGGATTACCAAATTAATCATGAAAAAAGAACTCAAAATAGGTATTACTCACAAAGATATTTATTTAACCAAAAAAACAAAAGAACTAACAAATTAATATTTAAAATCTACCAGTGGTAAGTTATAATGAATGAAAACAATTTTTTCAGCGTTTGTTGATAGCAGACGATTGCGTTTTTCCTCATAAATTATACCTGCTTCCGAAAACAGCCGCTCACTATACACACTGCTACCGGGAGATGATAAATAAATCTTAGCAAAGTGTGAAAGGGTTGGATATTGTTTCGCGTTTACTGACCATCACTTGTAAGGGTCTGCTGTCCGATCTAACCGAACAGATGCCATGTAAAAATCAAGTTCATTTGCAACAGAATTTTTCTGTTCCACACCTTCATCTGAACGAACATTTTCTGCAGCGACTTCCTTAACACGTTGACTGCCGCGTTTTATTCAGCTAAACATTCAGCTAGTGGGTGCCGGTCACCGGTGACCCCCACGGCAGTCAACGTGTTAAAACAATTCCAGAAACTATCATGCGTCTCAATGGTTTTGTCATTATCATTGACATTCCTTTTCTTTCGAATTGGAGATGACTTGTCGCCCGCGGAAAGTACTAAGTGTGGCCGAATATTCGGCTGCCGAATGTTCGGCGCTTCGGCCAAGAACTTCGCCGAACATTCGGTATTCGGTATTCGGCCAAATTACTATTCGTGGCATCTCTAATTTATACTATCATTGTTTATAGCTATGCTACCCTGCCTCTTTTTCTGCCTTACTAGCGCGTTCTGTAATAAAGAATTCGATTTTTTCCTAAAAATTTCCCAAATCTAATAAAGAGCATCTTGGAGTTACGACATCAATTATTTTTGATTGAATAGAGACAAATTTGGCGAATAGAACTATTTCATTACCTTTCTGCAGTATGGATACATCCTTTTGACAACAACTCTAAAATGCTAAAGGAGTCAAGTGGTAAACTGATTCATTCAATACACATCACATTCAAAGACGATGTAGAGGAGGTGTTATTCCAAAATAAAAACTAGGTTGGCATCGTTTTTAAATTTTAAACATTTTTGATTGGAGGTAAGTGTCACTTAAAAATAAAAGTTTCAGTTTCAATTGTACTTTCGACATAGACCAACATAAAAAATATTTGATGTTCATGAATCAATCAATTAATTAATTAAAAAATCAAATAAATAAAAATAAATTAAGAATTCGCTGTTAGATAAAAGTGGGAATAAAAAAAAAATATATAGATTACAACCATCCTGGCTATAACAAGAACAACGAACTCTGAAACCGTTTCAGTGGTAGTCGTGAATTTTGGAGATAAATCCCTTCATATGAATAGACACTTAGCGAAAATGCTTCTCTTATGTTTTCAGGGGTGCTGAATCTGTTTCTGAAATTACCTTAACCCGTTAAGGCCCAAACGGACGCATTTTCATAAGTGTTTTCAGCCGCCCTAAATTCTACTGAAACCTTCACATAAACATTCTGAATTAGTCAATACTGATATAAAATTTTATGAACTTTCAGAATATGATAATGATTTGTAATTAAAATTGGAACTACAGATGTTATGTTCGCTTTTTTTTAAGAAAAATCTGTTTTTTTTCAAAAATTTTTTTTATAAAATCCTTATTTATGGCTCGAAACCAATGAAAAATTTGGTGGAAAAGGAATAATATCGCGTCCATGGACCCTGTCCCTTAATTTGCAAATGAGTACGCTTTGAAATTCAAAATGGCGGTATCCAAAATAGCGTTTGAAAGTCGAAAATTCAATGATATATAATATTATGACTATTAAAAAAGAAGTTCTTAATGGATTTATTTAGAAACTTATACAGGGAGGTTTTTGAGTTCGCTGATTGCGAATCTGAGGTCAAATTTAAGAAATTCAAAATGGCGGGTGCAAGATGGCGGACAAAGACATTAAAATTTTATAAATCTGAGCATAAAATAGCTCTAGGGGGTTTTCGGGGTCGCTGATTGCGAATCTGAGGTCAGATTTGCGACGATAAAAATGGCGGATCCAAGATGGCGGATCCAAGATGGCGGACGAAAAAATTAAAATCACATGGATGTGAGGAAAAATTTGCACTGAGGGGTTTTTGGGGTCGCTGATTACTAAAATTGACATGCATTTCCTTAATTTTAACTATTCTCTAGTAAAATTGACATTAAAATAGTCCAAAAAATTGACATTAAAAAAATCCATGAAAGAGAGGAACAATTTCTTTTCTCTGAATTCTGTAGTCAAATATAAGGAGTTTCATATAAATAATCAAGTTGACCTCGAAATGACCATTGAATGCAACCTCTAAATCAGTATCAAGTTCACTATCAACGAGTCCTACAAATTTTGTCTACAGCATTTTTTGCTATATTGCTATATATATAAATTTTCAACTAAGAAACTGTCTATTAAACTGCCTCGCACCCATATAAATTTTTGATCGAGCTGACGCAGGGTACATCATAGCGAAAATCGACCGGGCCCCGTTTCCCATAAAAAATGTGCGGAGTCGTTTACCTATTAATTACAAACTTCAACCAACTTTTACCTTGAATTACTTTATGCGGTTTAGCCTATCTTATTTTTGTGCAAAAATCATCTAATCCTAGATAGCTCATAAGAAAGACATTTTTGAGATACCTTTGGCATCTTTCATTTCAGCAAGCGAAGAAATATTTCCGCACATTTTTCGTAAAAGAACCATATTTTGAAAATCGGGGAATGAATAAATGTTACAAACAATGAACGAAGCTGATTGTAATAAGCTAGACCTTGTAAATAGCAGACATGAGCCCGACCTTCGATAAAGGGTCATCAAGGAAAATTATTAAAAAAAAAAAAAAAAGGATTCAAAACAAAAGAATTTTCAATCAAACAATAAAAACTTTAACAAGTGCCGAGACAACTGACTGAATTTCAGAAAAAACAGAGTCTTTCAAGTATGTAATAAAAATTTGACCAATGAGCACAAATAAGAAAACTTATCGGTTACTAAGACGATGTGGCTATTCCTTTCTTGAATTAATTACAATTTTTAAAGTTATCTCTTAAAGGTTTTATCCAAAGGCTTATTAAGGTTCAAAATTAGGAAATATTCAAACCCTTTTCCATTTACACATAAAATATATATATGAAAGCATATTATTTTAAAGTTGCAGAAAATTATCAAAATTACAAGCTTGCAAGAAGGTGGTAGTTCTAGTGTTAAACTCTAATGATTTCAAAAATCCAGGTGATGAAAGTATGTCAATAAGATATGTAGTGATTTTACTGTACAACTGTACAATTTTTAACAGACCTTACGAATACGCAAAAAAAAGTCAATTTTTCCAACTCGTCACAGTGTTCTTCCCTGTTTCTACCTCCACTGAAAAACTATTTCCTCAATAGTCGTAAAACTGCGCCTGTTACCTTATGATTTTCTATTTCGATTCTTTATTTTCAATTTAACTGCCTCAGAGGTGCCTAATGAGCGGATTTACAGCACTATTATCCGCATCAGTTCGTAATTTGAAGACTTCTCACTTTTTAAAGACCTCTTAAGCTTTTGTTTGAGTTGTGAAACTCCAAAAAATTAAGTAACTTTGTCCTGTGTCGGTTCGTTAGAGACACCAGTCTCTATATAAACCAATTTTACTCAAATAACACCGGATTGCACCGTGACTTTCTACCAGTCGCGATGCGATGCTTTTATACTGCCGTTGATTGCGCAGTCCATCTTGACCAACGGGCAGGGGACCAATAAATCACAAAATGCTTTCGATCGGCCGTAATTGCTTGATTTCGAATGCTCATCAAACGGTGTTGATTAATTTCACGGTTTAAACAAAACGAATGGATGGCCAGAGCTGGGCCCATTAAAAGCTTCTGGTCCGAGCAGGGTTCGAACCATTCAATTCGCAGTTCCTTTTGACCAGCGGTCAAGTTCGTGAAGTGGCGGCCCCTAGGTCTCCCGGGGAAATCTAAATTGCCAAACAAAAGACACCCCGTCGAGGGAGGGGCGTTTGCCCTCGGTTCTCGAAAGCCACCACTTTCACTGGACCCCTAGAATTATGAAATTTCGTTGTAGCGGCGGCGGCAACATGTTTTTTTTCAAATTAGATTTCCTCGCAAAGCAAATGTTTGCGAAAACGAAGAGCAGCGTGTTGCATCAAGTCAATCGGAGGAGGCAAAAAAAAGCTTAAAGCCATTACGGTGGCACTTATCGCCCCGTCGATCTGCGGCTGCGGCATGTCATGTCGGAGCAGCAGTAGGCCTTAATTGGCCACAGTCATTCATTTCGGCCGCTTTCTATCTCACGGCGACTTTCGGAAGTCAATTGCCGCACTTTTCATGCGGGTCCAACTGGTCCATCTGTTTTGAGCGTCGATAAGAAGTGAAGCCGCCGCCGCATTAATATGATCACAGAGGGTGGGCGTGCCGTGACACTGATGAGATTCGGGTTAAGCACCGGATTCAATTGCTCTTTAGATTTGACAAATAGTTCTCACCTTGCAGGTGTATCAATCAACGTCGTCGTTCCCGTTAGCATATCTACGAATTTTGCTAGGTACTTTTACGTAACACAAGTTTCATCAGTCTAACTTTAATTCGATTACTTTTTCGATAAAGCTTGCTTTTAGCTCGATAGATCTTTCAAATATAAACTTCTTTGCCTTTCGAAACTTGAGGAAATGTCTGGTTCGAAAAAAAAAACTTTTTAACAAAAAAAATAAACCGACGAAGAAAAAAACTGAAAAGCGAAAAATGAAATAAATCTCTTTAGTCTTAATAACTAAGCTTCTAAACTAATGTCAGTAACCAATTTTGAGTCGGCGCCAAACAAATCGCGAAATGTTATTGTTTATCGCTGAAGATTTCACATTGCATTTTTATGTTATTTTATTTCGATTATTTCTTTAAAGTAATTTAATGAATTTTTTTTTTTTTTTTGCGCCGACTCAAAATTAGTTCAGAAGCTTAGTTATTAAGACTAGAAAGGTTTATTTTATTTTTCGCTTTTCAGTTTCTTTTTGTCGTCGGTTTAATTTTTTGTTAAAAAGTTTTTTTTTCCAAATAAATACTTCCCTGGGCTGTCTTCCGTTTTCATCGTCAGATTAACTCCAGGTCTCCATTATGTAAAAATGTCATCAGAACTACATATGTATGCCAAGTGTCAACAGAATCAGTTCACAGGTGAATGGAAAATCAATCATCCCCTATTTTTTTTCTACCCTTACGGATGGTATTTTTTTTTTTCAAAAAAAAAAAAAAAAACAATCATCAAAACCGGACTACTTTGTAAAAAGTTACGCGCGGTCATGCATTAAAAAAATAATTCGGATCACCGAATTTCAATGAATTAGGGGCTTTCGTGATCGCTGATATCCGATCTTATATTTAGATTTGCGAATTTAAATAATAAAATGGCGATCGAAAATTTTCAACTGGAATGGTTTTCAAAAATTAATATAAAGGGGCTTTTGTAGCCGCTCTTTTCGAATCTGATGATGAAGGAGAGTGTCAAATTTCTTAAATTCAATTAATGATTAAATAAGTATTTTTGTTGTTGATTTCGGGTCTGTTATTGAATGAAATTTATTATTAAATTTATATTTTTTTCAAAAGCAGTTGGAATCGTTAAATCGAAATTGGTTTTTTTATTTGTTAATTCTCGCAAGCGAAATTTGGTTTGTAAAACCCTTGCTTAGATCATAGAGAATAGGGTAGAACCTACCGTGTAAAATTCCTATACGTGAGTGAGGCATTTTCCCTTCAAAATAGACCTCAGTGGAGTTAGTCTAACATGGTTAGAGTAGGCCAGCGATATAAAAACGAAGAATGGAAGCATCATGTCACAACTGAAACACCGGAAGCAGTATGAACTTATGATTTGGAGTTGTTTTAGTAGCCGTGGATTAGGAAGATTAATGCCTGTAACTGTAAGCAACAGGATAAATGGTTTGAGCTATAGGAATAAAATTTGCTGCCATCCATCCACGATATACACATGGGACATTCCACGTCAACCGGGTCACCTAAATGACCACAAATCATCAAGACCTAGAAAATTGTTTTTGGGCTTAAATTTTTTGTCTATTTTTACCCTTCAGAAATTGACTTGGCCTTTTGAAAAATTCAAAATGGCGAATCCAATATGGCAGCCAACTTTTCAAAAATGAACGAAATTTGAATAAAAAAAATACTATGATATTCTGCATAAAATTCTAAGTAAGAAATGTCTCTTGCAAATTTCTGAACAAAATTGCCGTTTTTGAGAAAAAGAATTCATGAATTTTTAAAAATTTTCTATCTTGGTGAAATCCATATTGGCCATATTGGATTCGACATTGTGAATTTTTTTGACATCTGACATTGTATTCATCACTAGCGACCTCCTAACACCTGAGTATTTTTTAAATCTTTCTAATATGCCAATTGTCAATTTTTTCCTATATAAGACCGAAATTTAGGATTTCATCAAGATAGAAAATTTTTAAAAATCCATGAATTTTTTCTCAAAAACGCCTGCACAAAACCCATCATCACGGCCCTCATCGAATCAATGCCAACGAGATATATAACGACTTCAGAAGGAAGTTTATAGGTGTAAGTCTGATGTACCTAATTGCCAAATAAAACAAGTAAAATTACTTTGCTCGAAATAATGTTAGTTACCTGACTTTTGTGTTTTTTAAAGAAATCATTAAATTAGGACTATTATCGTTTGTAACTTTATATTTTCTAAGGATATCAACGGTCCGAAGGAGCAATAAAATAATTTGGGTAAATGATTTATCTTCATTACTAAACTGGAGAATTAGGATAAATATGTAATTCTGCTTCTTTTTTTTTGCCGCTAGTGTATATAAGGATTTTCTTACAAATTGTATTCTTTCCTAAGACAATTTTCGTAAATATGTAAAATCATGTGACATCACATAGGAGAGGGGAGCATTCAAAATGTGACATGGAAGCAGGGAGTATTATAAAAACCACTAAATTTGTGTGACTTAATATTTGGACCATCCCTAAGCAATAAAATGTTCTGCGACAAAAAACCTGTTAACTACTTCAAAGAAGGCAAGCAGCCAAAATTCTGTTTACGAACTTATTTTTCACAGTTGGATGATGATATGGAAAACCAGTACAGTAATTTCTTTCCGTGATAAATCCAACTACCTGTTTTCTATCTCAATTGTTTTCAAACGAATTCAAAACAAAGTTTACAGACGAATAAATTCCTCAATTCGAATCGAACAAAATAACTGGCTTTCCACACGAAACGAAAGTGATCTTGTGAAACATTTGAGCATAATTGCAGTCCACAACATCTTCTAGTCATGAACGGCACAATCCATCATGAGTAAGTACGCCGAGTCCACGCAAACCCCCAAAACCTTCTTGACCTCCATGTAAAACACGAAGGTCGAACTGCTCAGCAAATCTCTAGTTCAATTGCTACATGAGCACTTCTCACGAACCGACATCCCCCCGAAAAACAAAAAAAAAAAAAAACTTCAAGCGCAAAATAAATGATTTTCCCTTCTTGGAGCCGCCTCGGAAGTGATCACGTCGAGAACTCACTGGCTTTACACCATGCGGCTGCGCCGACTCGCAACCTTACATGGCTCAAATTTGTTTAAATCTGCGCTCGGCCAGGCCAGAGATTGAATCGTAAACATGATGGACTGGTGGTGATCGAATCGTGATCCGAAATCGATGGAAAAATGAAAAAATTAAATAAAAAAGAAAAAAAAAATAGCTAGAAAAGAGCTAGCGAAAATGGCAACAAAGGCAATTGAGGTGGCCGCGCTGATTTTCGCTATGATTGAGATTTCACAGTCATTCGTACCGGCAGTGTGATGTCATCGTTTTGAAAGCTAGCGATTTCCACGGCGTACTGTTGTCTGCCGAGGGCATGACTTGCGCAATTGACTACAAATGAATTGACGATGACCACCATGCCATGGCACACCACCTCCCGTAGAAATAGACAGGTAAAAACAAACACCGAATTGAAATAGGAATTCTCCAATTCCGTTTCAAGGCTCTTCAACACAATAAGGAAACTGAAAAAAACAAACCCAAAATAATAAGGAGTACCCATAATTAATCTTGTTTTTTGTTTGGATATTTAACCCTTCGCATACTGCAGAGACAGACATTTTGGGTTGTCCAGATCCAAACAAAATTTAACTTGCGAGACATTCCAACAAAACAAATTTTAGCAAAAACTAGCACGACTATTAAAAAAAAACATTTCTTCAAAATGCTTCGCGACTCTTTCAATGAGATTGTACTTCCATCTGAACACAAACTACTTTACAATGTGCATTGGAAGAAAATGTTTCAGGATATTTCGATACCCAATTTATTTAATACAAAAATGAGCAAAAGCAATTATATTAGAATAAAACACAAATTACACAGCAGATTATATTTTCAACACAGATTAATGTCACTAAATTAAAATAACCAAATAAATAAATGGAAAGTTAAATCAAAACCTAAACAGATTGAAAATTCCAAGCTCTGAACTTCACGGAGCTAACACGTTAGCACCCTACAGAGTGAAACATTAACCACACATAAACAAGTGACTTCACGTAACCCCATAGGAAGAAGACGGGAAGTGTCAGATCACACGACCTTGGAGGCCAATTTACAGAGCCATTTCTCGAAATCACTTTATCGCCAAATCGTGATTTCAATAAATTAATGATGTATGTGTCGCTGTATGGCACGTAGCGTCATCGTGTTGAAATCACATATAGTCAGGATCAATCTTATCCATATTTTATAGATAAATTTGAATCCTCTTGCAAAATTTCGTTAACTGCGGCAACATGTGCTTCAGTACACACATTCCGATTCCATATTGGTGTTTTTGCATCCTGCAGAAAGTAATTGGTACGAAATCTATTCACAGTTCGACGGATGGCTTGCTCTGATGGATTATGTGCACCATAAAAATAACGAAATCGCTATAAATCTCGCGAACTGACGACTGATTTCCAAAATAATTGTATAATTCTTAATAGTTCCTCAAGAGTGTGTTTATTCATGATTACTTGCCAGACTATAAAGAATAGGAAGTTTTAACTAAGTTAAAAACAAACCCTTTATAAAGATGGACCGCTCAATCTCCTGACTCTCTCCACCAATTTGACAACCAACCTGTGTCAATGCGACGACAAAAGATATATAAGTGTTGCACTATATACTGTCTTTTTATTTCATTACAAGGATAGGATTTATTAGGGTTGGATCTAGAAATGAAACCGGTCGCCAGAATTAATTTTTGTTAACATTTACATGAAATCAAATTTTTTTCTGAATAATTTTAAATTATACTCGTTAGATAGTGCATTAACAATAAGTGGACAATATTTAATACGATTCACAAATTCTGTGATATTTATTTATAAATGGTGGGCAGCAAAAAGAGGCTAACATAACTTTAAAAACAGTCAGTTGGTTGTTTTAATTAAATTTTCAGGGAAAAAATTGAAAAAAAACATTATTTATAATTAACAGCTACTTAAAGACCAAAAATAAAAAATTAGTAACAATTCATAACAATTTCGGAATTCATGTTGTGGCTGTCACTGTCAGAATGCGAAAGAGGACGAACAAAAATATAGCGCCCTTCCACTGACATACATATAATATAATATTGGACCGCTTGATTTGCGATGGAAGAATTCCTATATATGTAAGTGGCACTTTTGAATATAGCTATATTTCTTTCGCATTAGCAAAGTAGCTTGAATTGGAAAGTTTTCACTGAAAAATCTCCAGCCAACCGGCGAAATGCTAATTTCCGGCAATACCATTTAAATCATTAATTAACAATTTTAAGAAGTCAAAAGAGGCAATTGGAGCATGAAATAACTTTTTGCTATAACCCTCATTTAATTTTACCTACAATAAAAGGACGTAATTAGAAATAAATCTGTTTTAATTTCTCTCATGAAGCCTCCTCATTTTCTATGGTTTGTATGTCATTTTCATGGGAAAAGCTCGCATAAAATAGGAAGAATTCGAAACGTGAGATACTAAGAAATAGATTTGCATCCCTTAATAATAATATATCTATTAAAAACTTAAGAAAGTGTAAGAAATTCAAATGTATCTCAAAGTGGACTATTTACATGTTTGCATTCTTTTTGATAGGCTAAAGGGCAAAGTGCATTAATTACTAATCTTCGCTGTAATTATTTGATGGATTTGTATCATTCAAATTGAGAAATGCTCCAAAAATGCATCTCGTATTAACACTAGCTTTACGGACATTTATTTTATGATTTGTAAAGATTCCGAGAAAATAAGTGTAGAATATATTTCCGTTCGAAATAAACGGCTTGTGACGTAGGGCACTTACAAAAACATATTGTCGTATTATTACATCAATTAGATGAAACATATTTCACTTAAAACTGATAAATACGACTTCTATAAATTTCGCAACGAAATCGATCGCTCATCACTTTTTTGTTCTAATTAATAAGTTCAATCACTGACGATCACGTGCCACCTCAATAATGCTAATTATTGCCGAATTTGTTAATTGTAAGATGTGGGTGCAATAAATCACTTTTACTTGGACTGGCAACGTGTGCAGTCGTTTTTCTTCGAAATCTAAAACCTAAACCCCCTTAACACTGGACCGCACGCGCCCCTGTTTGGTACGTGAGAGCACGCGTGGGAGAAATGAGTACCCCAACTTGGGGACAATTTTATTTAGCCAAATAGTCTTACATATTAATGAAACAATTATTATAATTATAGAAAACAACTTTATTTTAACCACATTTTTAAAGATGAATGTAAAATAGCTTGTTTTTTTTTTGAGTAAAATTAACACTGGGGTACGTATGACACCACGCGTGCGCTTCCAGTGTTAAACATATGAAACAAGACCATTGAGAATTTTCAATTTAATTAAACATCATATATGTCTTTCTAATTAGTTGTGCACAGCTGTACATCTACATCTACAGTAGAGATGCCACGAATAGTAATTTGGCCGAATACCGAATACCGAATATTCGGCGAGGTTCTTGGCCGAAGCGCCGAACATTCGGCAGCCGAATATTCGGCCACACTTAGTACTTTCCGCGGGCGATAAGTCACAACTGTCGCTGCAGAAAATGTTCGCTCAGATGAAGGTGTGGAACAGAAAAATTCTGTTGCAAATGAACTTGATTTTTACATGGTATCTGTTCGTTTAAATCGGACAGCAGACCCTTACAAGTGGTGGTCAGCAAACGCGAAACAATATCCAACCCTTTCACAATTTGCTAAGATGTATTTATCATCTCCCGGTAGCAGTGTGTATAGTGAGCGGCTGTTTTCGGAAGCAGGTATAATTTATGAGGAAAAACGCAATCGTCTGCTATCAACAAACGCTGAAAAAATTGTTTTGATTCATCATAACTTACCACTGGTAGATTTTAAATATTAATTTGTTAGTTCTTTTTTTTTGGTTAAATAAATATATCTTTGTGAGTAATATTTTGAGTTCTTTTTTCATGATTTATTTGGTAATCCTTACTATATTTTATCATAAATACGAAAGTAAATCTATTTATCACGATTTCACGCCAAAACTGCTGAACCGATTTAAATGAAATTTGGTACACAGATACTCTAGAGCCTTAGAAAGGACATGGGCTATAATTTACGCGGACGAAGTCGCGGGAAAACAGCTAGTAATAAAAAAATAATAAATAAATTGCTATTCGGTATTCGGCCGAATAGTTAACCATATTCGGCCGAATACCGAATAGCGAAAAAAAGTGGCCGAATAGCCGAATACCGAATAGTTGCCGAATATTCGTGGCATCTCTAATCTACAGATACCATAAATCTGAAATTTCAAAGAAAGAGCAAAACATTTATCTCATGAATATGCTGCTTATATCGTCAGATCCATCCATCTCATCATTTCGGAGAATAAGGGACAAACGTTTAAGGGGAGGTTCCTCTGATCGACTCTGAAAAGTTCTTCACTTATATGAATTTTTTTGAGGTATAAAGAAATGTGATATGAACAAACGGTTTTTTGAACAATGTTTATTGATAAAAAGAGTCCCTAAATTTATTTTTCCCCCCCTCTTTCAATTCAAAATGGCGGCTCCAGCCATATCTCCGCGAGGCCTTGCGCGCCATATATGCGTCTGCGCGGGACGTTCCCGAGGGTCGTAGGGGTCACTGAAACATGAACATTTTTTAAGTTAGTTAAATAAACATATGTAGCGGCCCTTCAACCAAAAATTTCGAAATTTTGATAAAAAAAACAGAGAAAGTTATCCACTTGAAAATTAAGGTCGTGTTTTGGGGTGTGTTTTAGTTGTTTAAGACAGGCGTAAACATTGTTTATTATTAAAATATATTGTTAATAATGGTTCAAGGGCTCCGAAATTGAATTTTACACATGACTTTAAAATTTCAAGTGGATCCGATCAGTGGTTCTCGAGATACACTGTCCCGCACACTGAAAATATCAACTTTCGGGAAAACGCGTTTGAAGTTTTAGAACCAATTTCGCCTTGTTCGCTAGTTGTGCCGCGTTCACAGTTGCACGCTTCTCTTTGAAGCGCTGTAACTTTCTTAAAACTGCATAAAACGCAAAACGGTTTTAGGATCATGTTTTTAACATATTATAGATTGATAATATGTAAAAAAAAAAAATCGATTTTTTCATCGCCGATCAAAGGAACCTCCCCTTAAGAAGCAGGGAGTATCCAGAGAAAATGGTTTATTTACTAGACACAGATGAAAATATAGATTATATGTATGTTGGAAAGTGTTCAAGACAATCGATTAGTATTTGAGTATATACAACTTAATATTATTTTTTTTAAATATATTTGTAAATTTTTTTTTTTATTTAACTATTGTTATGGAGACAATAATTAAAGATTAACCCATTAATGCGCAAAACGAGAATTTTGTGCACGCAAGTTCAATTGTACGTTTCGAATAGAAAATTGGAGCAATTTTCTTCCAGTATCACTAAGTTTTTTATGATGCTTTTATGATGAGGATCAATTTTATAAATAAAGGACAAAAAGTGCTTATAATTAGCCAAAAAACACGTTTTTCAGAATTTTTCGGGATGTTTTTGGATTTTTCAAAATTTTTCAAATCGGTTCTTTGGATAATTTCAAGCATTTTCTGTTTTATACAATTTTTTTGTAAAGTTTATCCTTTTCGTGTAAAAAAAAACCGGCCAAGTGCGAGTTGTTTCTACAATTTAGCTCAATAATCCATGAAACTTCCACACTACCTCAACTTCAAAGCCCAATATCTCAAGAAATATCGATGTTAGCGATTTGGTGTTCAAGAATTTTTTGAGGAAATTGAATTTACTACAAGTTTGTAATATTCACTTTTTCTGTACCTCTTGTTGTTTACGAGATAGGGGCAAAAAGCGAGAATTTCGTGGAAAAATTGGGGTCAATGACCCGTACTACCTCGCTGGTGGGAGTTAGGGTTACACCGCAATGGAGACTTTTGTAGAGCATTCATTTCTGAAGAAATCCTACCATTGACCAAAATTATACCATAAAATGCCTCTGAGCTGTAGAGTTTTGAAGAAAAATAATCAAAGTTTGCGTGTATTTTATATGGGAAATCTTTATACGCCTTGGTCTAGTACTTAATATTAATATTAAGGGCTCCAATTTTCAGGGAATATTTGTTTAGGTATTTGCCACAAAATTTCGAGGTGGGACTAAAAAAAAAAAAAATAGTATCGAAAAAAAAAGCACCCTAATATATATATATTCCAGCTTGATACCTCCAGCCGTTCCTGAGAAAAAGGGTCTTGACAGACAGACAGACGGACCGACAACAAAGTGATCCTATAAGGTTTCCGTTTTTTCCTTTCGAGGTACGGAACCCTAAAAACCGCGAATTTTATATTACACTGGCCATTTTGCAAAAACCCAAGCAAAAAAAAAATTGCAAATACATGTTTTGAGGAAGTTTAGACATTCGGACCGCGATTTCTGGTATATGATCATTCAATAGTAGTAACGTCAAAGTCGATTGAAAAAAAAAAGACCAACAAAAATCAGCACTTTTTTTTAAAACAAACAAAAAATAATAGAATTTTTGAAGCTTTTATGCAAAACAAATGACAGATTCTGAAAGAACATCCTCAAAAACCCCCTATATATGGTTTTGGAAGAAAATCACCCCAATTTTCTATTCGAATCGTACAATTGAACTTGCGTGCAAAACATTCTCGTGTGCGGACAAGAAATAATATGGCATGACAATGTAAAATATCTAGGAATTACTCTCGATAAAACCCTCACTTACAAACTACATATAGATAGAGTAATTAATAAAATAATTCTACTAACCAAAATCCTATATCCCTTCATCAAACTAACCCCCCGATTCTGGATACAAATTAAGAGCTCTTAACCTCTTAACTACTATCAAAAATCCTTTTAAAGCAATTAATATGCTACCACATTTTTGAGCAAATATTAAAAATACACAGATTTCTTATAATTTATGAATTCTTCTACAAAAAGAGGTCCATCTTTTGAATTAAAGGGATTTTTCAAAACAATTAAGAGGTTAAGAGTTCTTAACTTTAATGTAGAATTGGTGGGTAAGTCTGGATAACAAACTCCTAATTTTCAAAGTGATTTTTCCAGCAATCATGCTTTACGGGGCCCCCTTGTGGTGCAAAGCTGCAAAATGTCACATTAATAAAATACAAATTTCACAAAATAAACTATTAAAAATTATTAACAATCTACCATGGTGGTTTTCGATGAGCCATCTTCATGAAATATCCGAAATGCAGCAAATAGCAGATAAAAGCGTATTGTTGGCAGACAAATTCTATGAGAACTGCACCTTTTCGGACAACCCTTTAATAAGGCAACTCAATGTAGACTATGTAAGCTAGGCTTAGGTACAGTGAGTCGCAAAAGTCTAGGTACCCACAGATTTCTTTTCAAGAAAGTCTGTAATGTGTCTTTGTTCCAAATAGTATCGGCGATATTTCTCCGAATTTCTTCAGTTTAGTTTATACTCAATGAATGTATAAAAAAAATTGACTTAGACCTACATAGTCAAAACTGAGGACAAAAATACAGTTTTTTCTCAGAAAATAAACTCGCAAAAGTCTAGGTACCTTCCCTTTGTTCAAGCTGAATCCATAGTATTCACGCCCGATTATGGAAGGCAATTGTCCCGTTATATTTTCAAAAAGATAGCGAAATGAATTTAGTTTATCAGTTTGCAGTTTACCTCTGTTTGAATAACGCACGCGAGCAAAATTTACAATGGGTGGTGACAATAGAAAAGAAATTAGTGAGGCGGAAGGAAAAATTATTATTAATTTACACGAAAAAGGCAAATCGTACAAGGAAATTAGAGACATTATAAATAGAAGTAAATCGTCCGTTCAGAAAGTTATAAACCGATTTAAAAGTGAAGGGAGAATTAAAAACAAAGTGCGAAGTGGACGTCCTAAAAAATTAACTGTTCGGGAAGAAAGAGAAATTGTGAAAATGGTACGAAAAGATCCACGTATATCTGCACCTAAAATAACTAGACACTTAAAAGAAAACTATAATAAAACTGTGCATGCAGATACTGGAAGGAGAACTCTTAAAGGAGCGGGGTACCGGGCACGTGTTGCGCGAAGAAAACCATTTATCAGCAAGACCAACAGAAAAAAGCGGTTAGAGTTTGCTGAAAAGTACAAAAGTAGCAGCCTAGATTTCTGGAACAGAGTGATTTTCTCTGATGAATCCAAATTTAATGTGTTTGGTTCGGATGGCCGTATATTGGTTTGGAGGAAGGCTGGTGAAGAATGGGCACCGAAAAATCTACAAGCGACTGTTAAGCACGGGGGTGGAGGAGTAATGGTATGGGGATGTATGGCTGCTGCCGGTGTCGGAAACTTAGTAATTATAGATGGCATAATGGATAAAGATGTTTATTTAAAAATCCTCAAAGAAAATTTGAGAGAAAGCGCACAAAAATTAGGCATAGAAGCGAATTACCATTTCCAACAAGATAACGACCCGAAACATATGGCGTATATTGTGCGTCAGTGGATTGTTTATAACACTCCCCACATGCTCAAAACTCCCCCTCAATCGCCGGACCTAAACCCTATTGAGCATGTTTGGAATGAGCTGGAAAAACGTCTGAGGAACCATAATATTACAAGCAAAAACCAACTAAAAGAGTTGTTACGTCTAGAGTGGAGCAATATTGATTCCGATTTTACAAGGAAGTTAGTGAACTCAATGCCTCGAAGGTTGGAAGCTGTTCGGAAAGCCAAAGGATATCCAACAGAATACTAAAATGAATAAATTAATTTAGTATTCCTTTGCTTTTCTTAAGGTACCTAGACTTTTGCCTAAATATTTTCTGAAAAAGAATTGGTTTTCGTTATTTTATGTATTTATATTTTGTTGAATTCGCAGTTTTTTTATACATTTTTTAAGATTACATGAGAATAAAATTAATTTGTGATACACAGTCGAGTTTCTTTTAATTGAATAGTTTCTGAGAGGAATTACTTTTGGGTTAGGTAGGGGTACCTAGACTTTTGCGACTCACTGTAGGTAGTTAAGATATAGTAAGTAAGAGTAGGTAGTCTCCTTTTAGAGGTTTTGAAAACTTTTCTTCAATTTTGAAGCCAAGAAGAGAAAATTAAATTATTAGTCAATACTACATCCCAGCTGAAATATGTGTTTTGCATAAAACTCTGTACGACATACTATATTATATTATATTCAGAGCAAATAAATAAATAATAATAAATAATAACATTCTCGTTTTGCGCATTTATGGGTTAAGTTCAAAATGTTGTTAAAACTGTTTAAATAACATTAATAATTCATTTATTGACTTCAAATTTTGTTGATTTATTTTGAAGCAACCTGTAAACCAATTGAGCTTGTTTTTTTTATCAGTTAAGGGATAATAATGTTAAAATATATTGCCCTAAGTTTCACTATGATATCTTTAATATAACAAAAATTACAGATTTTTTATAGCCAACAAGTCGTTTTGGCCCACTGTGCGCCGCCCCTGGCACTTCAAGGAATACAAGAAGCACAAAAGTGGCTATACTTTTTTCCTAACATGGCATCTCCTTTTGTTCTCTGCTCAAAAACTAATTCAGAGGCGGATGAAAAAACCACAGCCTATATGTAAAGTGGATTATCCTTAAATTTTTCCGACTTACCGAGTGTTCAGCCAACCTTCGCTGCAGCTCCACGATGCTCATGTGCGTCGCCTCCGACAGCGAGGGCACATTCGAAAGCTTGTTCTCCATGTCCCGCAACCACTTTCGGAGCTCGCGCGGGTCCTCAGCGGAGCCCTCGGACCGCGGAGACTGGCCAAGCATCTGTTGGAGAGATTTCTCGGGTGAATTTCGGCTGTGCAAGTGGGAAAAGCTCACCGAATGCACTCACCTGGTAGCAGTCTTGTGTACTCGCTGAGATGCTCGCGACACCTTCCAGCTCGCCGCGAGCTTCGCGGCACGTGTCGAGAAGGTTCGTGTCCATGATGTAGTTGTAGTTCGTCTGGAGTGCAGCCCAGAAGTCGTCCTTGCCTGCGCGCAAGCTCACGCCGCCGTGCAGGCTGCACGAGCTGTGGCTGTTGTTGCTGCCCCACGAGTGCCGCCACAGTTCGCGGTCCGTGTTCCGCTTCTTCTGGGGATTCGCGTGCAGCGCCGACAGTGGGGCGTTGTTGGTAGCGTTGGGTTCGAGCAGGAGACGAGGCGGGTTGCCGGTAGAAATGCAAATGAAATGGAAAAACGACGCAAAATTAGATGATTTAGCCTAACAGAATTAATTAAGCGGTGCTGGTGCTGAAATTAGGCGGCCGGACTACTCGCCTTTGATAGCGGCCTGAAATTTATGTTCAAGGCTGAAGCGCGAATAATTAACGCGCATAAACAATGCACGTCAAGTAGGCAGCTCCAGCCCCGGAATACCGCAAATGGCTCTCGAAACGCAAGTATTTGGCGATTTTGCATAAATCTAACTCCGAACACGGCAATGAATTGTAACGTCGTTTCCGTCTGCCAAAAATTCAGTTAGGCAAAACTAAGCCTTAAGAATATTCCGGTTCTAAAAACATAAACAAGATATGCTGACTTCAACGATTTATATTCATTTCAAATTATCAAAATAACAAACTTTTTATTATTTGCATTTTTATGGATATTCCAACCAAAAAATTAAAAATTTTCTGCGAGATCTGGCAAGTTAACTACTGAAAAAGATTTAATCAAAATTTCAACTAAAAATTCCTATAACGTCTGTAGTTTAGAAACTTTGTGTCTCAGCAGGTATAGAGACTATCTGTAGGAACTTTAAACTTTAAACGTGATTTTCTCAAAACACAATTTTCGAAGCTGGTTGCCAAAATAGAAAAAAAAGCAACTATTGCATCGTTTAACTTGAAATTTTTACGGATGAACGGAAAAGATATTATATATATTTTATTGCATAACATTTTTCTGCACAAATTAATTTTTTTTCTGTTTTTTCATCGGACAATAACTAACGACGATATTGATTTGAAATATCCTGAAGCAAGCTACCATGACAATCGTTTAACGTTTGTGCCCATATTTTTAAGAAAAACTTTATTGTAAAACTGTTTTATAAATACATAAAAACACATAATAAAAACCGGTCAAGTGTGAGTTCAAACCGAACGCAGAGGGTTCCGTTTCATATTTCTAGAATTTATGAAAAAATATATAAGACCTTGGACTTTTCTATAATTTTCCTGAATTTTCTATTTTCGTATATTTTTGAGAATATCCTTTTAAATTGGCTCGTAAAAATTATGAAAAAATAATATTTTGCATTCCACATAAGAAGCCCTTTTGAATGATAATACATAAATTTAAATACAGAAAAAAAAGATGTATAACTCTGCCAAATTTTAAATTTCTGCGTCGTATGGTTTCTGAGAAAATCGGCTGTGACAGCCAGACGAATATATTTTCTAAATATGATGTTCAAGTTTTAAAGCAGCGATAATGATTGATAGATATTCTCGGTGTTTCTTTTCCGTAATTTTTGTACATTGTAAATAATTAATAAAGCCATTTAACATACATTTTAAATACAGCTTAATTTATGGGACCTAATATCTGCTTACTTATTACTTTTTTTTTTACTTGTTTTACTCATTCGATTTTGATGAAACTAGGCATACTACTAAAGAATATGTAGAGAAATATTTAAAGTTTTTTCGAAGTGGTCAATAAAAAAAGAGTTATAAAAAAATTAAAAAAAAAAAAATTTAAAATTTATATGCACATATGTGAAATTTTCAAACAAATATTGTAATAAATCTAGAATTTTTCCTAACACTCTCATTTGGTTTTACTTTCTCAGCTTCAGTACTTTATTAAATATACGAATTTGAAAAATAGTTGGTAAGACAATTTTCTTTATATATCTCAAGGACACAGCAAGGACGAAAAATATACTTTTATATGAATTTTTAAAAATTATTTTTTTATTGCAAAAATAACTAAAAAACGTGTAAAATTGACATTATTTTCCCAATTTTTTTTATTTTTGTATTTGATACGCTTCAACAGTATCCAGTTAAAATTTTAGGTCGGTTGGAGCAAAACTACCGGAGATACAGTGCCTCGCATCTCCCGCCGTTCGAACAACTCAATGCGCTATTAAAACTCTAAACGTGTTTTTCTCCCACTTCGAATGGTCAAAGTCGCTGGACACTGTAACTCAAAATCTACTTGACCCATCCTCTTCAAATTTGACACACTCTTTAAGTACATAAAATATGAGGTAGTGACGTCGAGATAATGTTTTTTTTTTTTTTTTTTTGGCATTATAATTTGTTTTACTATGACAAAGAGGCTGATTTTTACCGCTTTTTCCTTTTAAAATTCGTTTTTTTTTACTTTAAAATTATGCCATAAATTGAAAAATCTTCAAAAAAACAAAATCTCGACGTCATTATCTCGAGAAACTCATAAACTAACCAAATATATTCGATTTTTTAATTTGATATAATCCAGTAATGAGTTCTGATGTCCACCGCAAACTGCTTTTTTTTTTAACGAGTATCCGAAGATTTGCTCTCAATGGCTTATTTCTAAATATTTTAGGCTAAAATTTTAACTGAATATTCTTGAAATGATACTTTATTATGTGTACAATTTACAAATAAATACACTTCACCATATGCTCAAAAAAATTATCAAAGATATGCTTAAAATGACGTGAATTAACCCTACCCCCTCCTTAAATTACATTCCTCGACTTTCCTAAATTCGTGCTTAATGCAGCTCATACTGTGTCCGATTGAAATACTAGAATTTATATCCCTATGTATATAAAAACGAAAGTTTGTTTGTTTGTTTGTTGCTCAATCACGCCTAAACGTTTGCATCGATATTTTTCATTTTTTGTCCGAGGGTAGTACATATTTCAACTTAACATATAGGTTAATTTTTTTTGAGATAATATATAGGGTTTCAAAATGGCGGATCCACGATGGCGGCTGAAAATTTTAAATTTGAAGCGATTTTTATGAAAATTGGTACATAGGGGTTTTGCGGAATGCTAATGTCAAATCCGTTGTACAAATTTAGAAATTCAAGATGGCGGACCCAATATGGCGACCAAGATTTCTTGATTTCAACGTATTTAAATGAAAATTAGTACAATGATTATTTTGAGGTCACTGATTTTGAATGTTATCAAAATTAACAAATCCAAGATGGCGGACCCAATATGGCAACCAAGATTTCTTGATCTCAACGGATTTTAGTGAAAATTGGTAAAATATTTATTCTGAGGCCACTAATTTTGAATATTATGGGGTCCAGAATGACTCGATTTCGACGGATTTTAATGAAAATATGTACAATGATTATTCTGAGGCTACAAATTTCGAAAATTATTTGTAAATCCAAGATGGCGGATCCAATATGAAACCAAATATCGCGATTTCAACGGATTTTAATGAAAATTATTACAATGATTATTCCAGAGCCACTAATTTCGAATATTAGCAAAATTTCCAAATTCAAGATGGCGGATCCAATATGGCGACCAAAATTTCTTGATTTCAAAGGATTTTAATTAAAACTGGTACAATGATCATTTGAAGACCACTAATTTTGAATATTATTAAAGTTTTGAAATTCAAGATGGCGGATCCATAAAGGCGTTTTCGGGTTGAAACAATTACTAGGATATAACAAACTAGAACATTTGAAAGGTGTTTAATTAGTAAGTATTTACCCAACGCCGGGTGAAACCGGGTAACCCAGCTAGTTTGGTAAATAATTATTCACTTTCATCTTTTGTCGAATAGTAGTGCTATTTTCGTTGACTGAATTTAAAAACAAATATTGCATATAGGGCAAACTTCATTGTAGCAGTTCGAACCTCCTCAAATTAGTACTTTATCATGTTGGTAGCCTAAACAACTAATTTTTTTAAGCCTGTGAGTGTAGTATTATTGCAAGTATTAGAAGATTTTGATTTTGTAAAATATAAAATAGCAAGTTCTTGCCTACATGAATTCACCAAATGATCAACTTTCTTGATATTCAAAAGAAAATATTTCAAAGGTGAGAAGCAAGAAGTTTAGTTTACAAAAAAATTTGCATAAATTAGACCTAGGTAAACTGAAGTACTAACAAAGTTTGGTAAAAAATGCAAAAAGACAAATGGGCAAATAAAAAACACATAGACAAACATCCTAAAATTACGCAAATAAACTTTCTTCCGATATGAACATACTTATGAGGAAAAAACACAGATCTGGATTCTTCTCCTTTTACAAAATATATCCGGAATTTTTTTCTCTGAACTTCTATTTTATGCAAAATATTTAACACCTGATCTCATCAATTTGCACTTACAATAAAGGGGAAAAATCGTGTGCGAACAGCAAATTTACACAGTTGTTTTACAACATCGTGAAACAACTTCATTTTCAGTTAAACGAGGCAGAAACACTTTTGAATTTATATAAAAAAAAAAGGGTAAATTATATTAACATAGAAAGGTTCAGTTAATTATTCAATCGTTGTTCAATCGCTTTTCTTCTTGAAATTAGCTTTTAGAGGGTACACGTGAACTTGATGAAACTAATTAGCTGTTATTTTATAAAGCACGCAGTATTAATTACTTTTTTTAGTTGTTGTTACTACAATACTTTTGTTCCGCTGCTTTAAAAAATCAATGATTCTATTGTGATTGAAGGTCGAAATGCTTACTATTCAATTATTCTAGTAAATTGGATGAAAATATATGAAAACAAAAATAAAATTAAAGGTCGCGGAACGCTGCCAATATGAAAACCTCGATACGCGTATGCATGCGTTTTTTTTTTTCCTTATCGTAGCAATAACTGATGTTTTAAGAAAGTCGAATAGAAATACTGAAATGTTGCGAATTGTATCAAGTGCTGTTGCAAATTGTGAATAAAATTTATATTTGAGCAAACTTCCAACTCCAAAAAACAACCCAAAACTGCACATTGTATTTTAATGTTTTTAAGAAATTTATCTCTTTCTACAAATCGAATCAATTCTGGTTTATTTACCTAAATTTTGATGCCATTCTTCCGGATCCAAACCGCGGAAGGTAGAAAACTGGATCGCAAAAAAAATCTTTTTGAACTTTAATTAACTTTTTTTCTTTTTAATTGATTAATTAAAATTTGCGAGTGCGATCGCGATATGATGTGTAAACATATTTGTATCACATCTATATATATAAAAGAAAGTCGTGTTAGTTACACTATTTATAACTCAAGAACGGCTGAAAAAATTTATAATATTAATATTTATTTTTAACGGCTGAAGAACCGATTTGGCTGAAAATTGGTGGGGAGGTAGCTTAGAACCAGGAAACGGCTGAAAATTTTAAATTAGAAGCGATTTTCATGAAAATTGGTATATAGGGGTTTTGCCCCATCCCGCAATCCGCTGTCCAAATTTAGAAATTCAAGATGGCGGATCCAATATGGCGACCAAGATTTCCTAATTTCAACGGATTTTAATGAAAATTAGTACAATGAATGTTTTGAGGTCACTGATTTTGAATATAATCAAAATTTACAAATCCAAGATGGCGGATCCAAAATGGCGACCAAATTTCTCGATTTCAAGGGATTTTAATTAAAATTAGTACAATGATTATCTTGAGGTCACTGATTTTGAATATTATCAAAATTTACAAATCCAAGATGGCGGACCCAATATGGTGACGAAGATTTCTCGATTTCAACGGATTTTAATGAAAATTGGTACAATGATTATTCTGAGGATACAAGTTCCGAATATTATCGAAAGTTGTAAATCCAAGATGGCGGATCCAATATGGCAACCGAATATCTCAATTTCAACGGATTTTAATTAAAATTAGTACAATGATTATTCTGGAGCCACTAATTTCGAATATTATCAAAATTTCCATATCCAACATGGCGACCGAAATTTTTCGATTTCAACGGATTGTAATAGAAATTAGTACAGTGACTATTCTGAGACCACTAATTTTGTATATTATTAAAATTTCTAAATGCAAGATGGCGGACCCATCTCGATTTCGACGGATTTTAATGAAAATTAGTACAATGATTATTCTGAAGCTACAAATTTCGAATATTATCAAAATTTGTAAATCCAAGATGGCGGGTCCAATATGAGACCAAATTTCTTGATTTCAACGGATTTTACTGAAAATTTGTACAATGATTATTCTGAGGCCACCAATTTCGAATATTAGCCAAATTTCCAAACTCAAGATGGCGAATCCAATATGGCGACCAACATTTCTCGATTTCAACGGATTTGAATGAAAATTGATACAATAATTATTTTAAGGCCACTAATTTTGAATATTATTAAGATTTGGATTTTCAAGATAGCGGATCCATAAAGGGGTTTTCGGGTTGAAACAATTTCTAGGATATAACAAACTAGAACATTTGAGAAGTGTTTAATTAGTAAGTATTTACCCAACGCCGGGTGAAACCGGGTAACAGCTAGTTTCCATGTAATTTAATATTTAGTAATAATAAAGCGCGAAATTTAGCTAAAAGAATAAATGTAAGAGTGGAAAAATTGTCATTTCACTCCTACATATGCGAAGTAAATCAAAATCAACTGATCTGAGTTCTTGAATATGGTTACTATGGTGTCACGCAAGAGAATGTATTATGTCATTTCAGTCGTCGTTGCGAGCTTTCGTTTGTTTGTGTTGTTTATTGTTGTGAAAAAGGTTTTTCCTTGCAAATATACAAAACTGCTTCCACTGAAGAATTTTGGAGTAAACATGTTTTGGAAAAGCATGCAAATTGAAATAAAAATGGCTATTAACCTGGTTAATAGGTTTAGCTCCACATATACTGCCTTGGCCATAAGTAACGCAAAGGAGCGTAGTTCCGACCACCGAACTCCTTCCTCATCTGTTTTTCCTAAACTGGGATTTAAATTAAATTGATGTAAGAATTTAAAAAAAAGTTGTACAGTACGTTTAATTTTCAAAATGTATTAAAATAAAATTTCAAATTGACGTGAAGCAAAGAGGTTAGATGAACCTATTTCCGACCACAAGAACTATTGTTTCCTAATACCGACCAGCGCTTAACCTAATTCCGACTGCATTAAAAAACAGACGTTTTCCTTATCAAATATAGTTAAAAAGTTGAAAATGTGAAATAATATCTATAATAATTTATTAAACACACATTTTTAATTAAGATTTTGAAAAATATAAAAATAAAATATTATAGTATTGCAAAAACAAATAAATACCTTTATGTCAAGTACTATTTATTGAGTAGTTAAATCATTAACCCTTTAACTGTTTATGTCGAGTATACTCGTCATGAACAAACCACGATTTTTCGCATAATGTCGATTGTATTCGCCACAATGATAAAAAGATAGCATTTGTATTATCAATCAACGAAACGATAATAATTTTTATTTCTGAAAAAGGGCAAATAAAGAAATTTAAAAAAATTTACATTTTAGAATATTGGTTAGTTTGCGGGCAGAAAAAGTTCTTAAAAACAAAATTAAACAGTTAAAGGGTTAAACTAAAGAGCACACTTTTTTAAGCGTATAGTTGATTTAAGCGTATCCCTTCATTTGTACGGTACTTAATTTGCACAGACTCGGTTTTACACAGTTTTGCAATTTAAAAAAAAATGCAATTTATCTGAATACATGCATATGTCGAACGTACTCCTTCCACAAACTGGATTTATTATTGAAAGCACCTTCTTACTCGTATATTAATCGTAGATATTAAAAAGAATGGGAAGATGTGTAAATAAATAACAAAAGAGTACCTCCTACCAAACTTGTAAACAAGAAGAAATGATTTATTGTCTTTTAAAATTTGTTATGGAGCATATTATATGTACATATATACACTGAGAAAAATATCGCATTGTAAAATCAAATATACGCGTTTTTAATTATCATGTATTTAAAATTGATGATGAATCGTAGTACATTTAATGATATTTGAGATATTCAATAATGTTAAATTTCAAACCTATATCAGGAATAACGAAACGAAAGCATTTTGTTTTGAATATGTTTGGAATATCTTTCCAAAATTGTTTGTTGTCAAATTGACAATAGAAATTGTTAACTCCGAAGTTAAGTTTAATGTGAAATGTAGTTAAATTAATCATTTTCAGCATTGGCGGCAAATCATATTTGAAAATTATTGATTTAATGTTGTTTCCATTGCTTTTACAACTTTTTTCTCAGTGTATTTTTGTTTTTATTGTTTTTTGTTTGTTATGGATTATTACTTATTTATATTTATTTCTTTTTAATTTTTATATGTGAATTTAAATAGTACATAACGTAACGGCTTCAATTTCTAAACTTAATATTCACTATAACCTCACTTTACACGGTTATTATATTGAAATATAAAGTTTCCGATATTTCCAAGCGCCTTCTTAGTTCTGATTTCACTTAGTTATAGTCCTCTTTAATGTAATTCGTGTCATTTGCGAAACAGTTTCCTAGGACTAATAAGTGATATAGAGAGATCTGGTGTTCCACAAATAAAACGCGACCAGGTAGAAATCGCGTTATCTTGCATCCAGACAATAATACGCGATTTACTAGAAAATCATCACAAGACCAACTAAGCTTGTTGCTAACCTCACTAAGGAAGGAGGTCGAACCATTTCCACACGAACCGCTGAGAGGAGGATAAGGAAAGGTGGTTTAAAAGGTTACATAGCTAGAAAAAAACCGTGGCTCTCAGAACGCAACAAAAACCGACGGGCCAAATTGGACCAAAGAACGAAAAGATTGGAGTGGATTGGACCAAAGTTGTTTAGTCAGATGAATCTAATTTTAACACATTGTTGACCGGGAATTTTATGCAACCCACTAGCAATAAAGATAGATAAACGTCTTTAACTTTCTGAATGCATTATGTAATTAAGGGATCATTCTGGTTTATAATTTTCAAAAAATCGTTCTTTTTACATTTTTTTTTTTGAGTATATGTATCCAAAAGTATTATGTGAAAATTGTAGAACAATTGGAGTAGTCTAACTATACTAACTTTATGTTGGTACCTTTACTACCTTGAAAATTGAAAAGGGACCATGAAACGCTTGAATAGCTAAAGTAACATTCGTTTTCGCTCGGACTCTGAACGAGCAACATCTGTACATGTGATTTTTCACTATGGAGAAAAAATCTATCAAAAACGGTTCAAAACGTCCGGGTTAAGGTAAGACTTTTTCATAATTTGTCATTAAAAAAACTTTAATCGCGTTTTTCTCAAAACAACGTTTTTTCTGTCGGCGGCGGTGATTTTTCCGGAACCACTTCAACAATCCTTATGAAATTTTAACCAGATATTCCACACATGAATAGCTTCAGCGCATTCTATAATCGTTTCAAAATTTTAATTTTTTTAATTTTTTTTTTTGCCAAAAATAAAGAAAGGTTTTTTTTTTTTTTTTTTTTAAATCTCCGCCATTTTATTATTTATCAATAAATATTAATATCCATAGAATGCGCGAGTGCCATACTGAATCTAAATATTTTTGAATTTTTCGTTTTACATCAGCAGTTATTGAGATTTCAACGCCACCAATGACATATCTACTTTTCGAGGAGTTTTTTGTCTATTTTTTGCGCATAAAAAGTGACATTGTTTTATATATTCCGAGAGTGTATTTATTAAGCTCAACAAATTGTATATCAATATCTATAATAATAAATTCTAAAAAAAAATTTACAAAAATATCCCTTTTTTGAGCATCTAAACCAGAATGATCCCTTAAATTAAAGTTATTAATTAAGTATCTTTACATTTTAATTCTTTTTCTTGGTTTGATAGGTCGTTGTAACATTCACCTACCTGCAATGGTACACAACAGGTATTACAAATATGTCTGGTTTCGCTGCGATTTGCAAACACGAGTTAACTCGTGACCGGTCAACAATGTTTAGGCATGAAAACACGAGTCAACTCGGGACCGGTCAACAATGTGTTAAGGTAAGTGTTTATCAGACTGTCTGCCAAAAATAAAAATTTGTTATGTAACATTTTCAATATTCGTTTTGTATATTTTCAGGACTACTAACGCGATATTTGTTTAGAGAACTAGAAAAGCATGCCATTCTGATTATGATACGGTCAAACATGGTGCAGGAAGTATGTGTTTTGGGGTTGTATGGCGGCAAATGGCATTGCGGAAGGTTTCGCATGCGAGGAAAGAATGAATAGTAACAAATATATTTCTGTTTTAGATACCACACTGCAAAGTTGCTACAGGTAAATATTCACCAGTAGAAATCATTCGTCCTTAATATTCCAATAGGACAATGCTCCATGCTCCATGCTCTACTTCCCGAAAACGAACGGATTGATTAAGCTGCAAACAGCGTTAGACTTATGGACTGGCCTGTCTACTCCTGCGACCACAATCCCATCGAACATCTATGAACAATCGTATGGCGAAAGATTAAGGAGCACAGCATACCATCACTTCAAAATTTATAGGACATTGTACATTAAGAACAGGAAAATATTACCCCTACTGCCTGCAACAATTTTGTAGACAATATGCCGAGGAGAGTTTTCGCGGTTATAAAAACCAATTAAGGGCCAACAAAATATTAAAATTAAAATAAAATACAACGATAATTTCGTTAATAGTATTTTTTTATTCTAAAGGCCATAGGGAGCTAAGAAGAGATAAAGTGCTACCGCGCCGATTATGGTTGTTATATTTTTTTTATCGTCAAAACTAACGCAAGTAACAATTTGGCCAAGTTTCATCCCTTAATAATTAACCCCCAAGAGGTGAGAATTAATTTTAAAAATTTCTGAAAAAATTAATATCTTTTGAACGCCGATTTGGATGGGATTTTGACACATTATAAATGTCATTGAGGTGCTTCACACAAAAAATCAGTGGAACTGAAAACTGGGTATAACCTAAAAAAAAGTTGGTACAATCACCAACATTTTGTTATAGCTTCCTAACATTTCCTAACAGTTTTTTATAACATGTATTTTTTCCAGATCTTTTTTCCACCTGCGTCATGAAAAAATCAAATGTCGATTTTTATTTGTTTTTTGTAGGTTATAACTGCACGGCA
Source organism: Dysmachus trigonus (assembly GCA_949715965.1). NCBI lineage: Eukaryota > Metazoa > Arthropoda > Insecta > Diptera > Asilidae > Dysmachus > Dysmachus trigonus. The sequence continues at coordinate 40,313,736 of OX454322.1, read as the reverse complement.
AAATCGCCAAAAATTGTTTGTGACTTTCTGGCATGAATAGTATATCTTTCGACAGCTACATTAATCTATTCGTTATTGCAATCCTACTTTTTGAAATCGTTTCCTTAATTAAAAAACTTATACAGTTTATATACAATGTCAATCATATGATGTGTACCATAATTTTATTAAAACAAAGGTCTTTTACTTTGAGTTAATAATGTTGTATTTGATACACACATTACTTGTTTCTTTAATAACTTTATGGACCTTACGAAAAATTTTCCATAAAAACGTAATTTATTTTCGTTACTGTAACATTATTAGTGGTAACGAAAAATAACGTTATTTCAGATCCCTCATTTTTTCTTTTCCTGATACCTACATCCATTACAAAATAGCAGATAATTTAAATTTCAGGAGACACTGCACCAACAATAGATAGATGATCTTATTTTTTAAATATAAGTTGTACGATCTATTTAATATTGTAAAAAAGCTTTCAGTTTTTGAAAGTAATTTACAATGGTAAAACTTTATTCTTCCCACCAATTGCATAGAAGTTTCACAAATTTTAGGATTTATAAATCATTTAAAATGTGTTTATATATTTTTATTTTTTTTTTAATGTGTTAATTACATAACCCTCAAGCAAAACGCTCAATATATCTTGACAACATTCTCAAATTGCCTCACCTTATCGCGCAATAATTCTCGAGTAATTGATTCATTGCTAAGCTGATAAGCGGCTTCGATAAGTGGCACGTTATTGAGCAAAAAATAAACGTGATATTATCGCCAAGAGTCAAATATTTGCACACTTTCAATTATGGCGGGAAATCGTCGGCCAAACGACTGGTCGTTAAATTCCGCACTCTGAATTCGGTTCGAGAGCCAGAGGTCTTAAGACGAAGCGAAAGAATGTCGCGGCAATCGGAGTTCGCCACCCGCGATTTAGCTCAAGGTCCCCCTTTAAATCCCTTCCAGCTCACCGGCAGCCCACGAGCACTCCTCCGTGCTCCAGAAAAGAGCTCCTTACCTTCAAACTGTTGTATGGTCTCTCCACCCTCAGCTTGGCCTTAATAACTTCGCGGTTGTCTTGGGGCTCGTCCGGGGGCAGCGAAGTCATTGACAGCGATGTTTTGATGAATGAGCAGGTGGAACTGCTGCCGTTGATGGCGCTCTCGTCCACCGGCGCCTTCATTGTTGCTGCTGCTGCTTCTAGTGCTCAGGTTGCTCTTCTTTGGGTCTGTGCGGTGCGGCGCGGCGCACCGGTCGGCGGTCGCGTCGTTAATTAAGCGAACAAAGGCTCAGGTATGTCGTCAGTGTGAGCTACCCGCGCTGCCCATCATCGTTCCCACGCGAGCTGCACCTGTGATCCACTGAACTTTCGATTATATCACGTATTGCAGCCAATCCACCATTTCCCGGTATGCGCTGAACTGGGCGCCTCCGGCCACGGACAGATCTGAAATTGCACAAAAAGATGGTGAAAAGCCGGCAAACACATGCCCGCCACTCGGTGCGATGAACAACCAAAGTAGAGGCCAAAATTAAGTTACCACATAATATTAAATAAATAACCAGCCAAGTTTAACCGAGGCGAAGCTCAGCAGTTCCATTCATGGACATACGAGCTTGCTTCCGATTTTGGAATTTCTTGTTGGAATTGTATACTACTAGTGATTAGAACCAATTTTTTAGCATCCCTTTTTTTTTTTAATATGGGTAAAAATATATTTTTTCAAATATTTTTAAAAGTTAAAATTTGGCGAAGTTTCTTTTTAACACCAACATTGACTGTTACGAGGCCACACTTAGAAAAATAAAGTTCGTCGATTTAAATAAAATAAATTGTTGAAAAACCATGCCGTGGATATTGCTGAAACTGTGTAAATTTTAAAACATTTGTGTTGTTCAAGACCAACTACCAAAAATAGTTAATTCGAAAATCTGTTCTTAAGCATTCATCTTGTTAGATACAATTAACGCTGTGTGTTGTTATACAAAAAAAATGCCTGAACTTTTGTTTAATCTGCTGTCAGGTGGTCAAAACTAACTCTTCTCTTCTAAAATCGAAAAAAATGCCTATATTCACAAATGCTGGGGAATGGAACTGTAAGAGGGCTCCGAAAAGATTTAATAATTTTTCAAACGGATCCAGATCGCATATCATTAAAAGACGATAAAGGAAATTAATTAAATGTGGATCCGAACCTATGTTCAATACTTAGAAGTTTAATGAACAAAATATAGCGATTTCTGTCGAACAATGAATTTTATTTTATAATTCTTTAAAGGTATATTTACTACGTTACTTCAGCTTTCCCAACAAAAGTTGAAGCTAGAAGAAGCAAAAGAAGAAGTTAGCTGTGAAGTTTGAAACATTCAGAGAAGTGGAAAATCTCAAAAATTTCCCTTAATACCCTATTAAGACATCCAGATAAAAAGGTGAATTTTCACTTTATCATTAAAAAACCACAGTTTAATATAATAATATCGATAATCGCAGACCTCGTTTTATTTTTCCTTTAATCTTTACCAACCGTGATATTAGTAGAAAAATAAAATGTAATTTTCGGATGCAAAACTGCAGAAATGAGGGGAATATTTCTTCTCGTGCGATTTTAATGATATCTCTAATAACGGAGGTACTTGTTTGTTTGTACACAACCCTTAATGATAAAAATAGCAATTTCTAAGTTTTTGTAAAATAATTCCCCAAGTATCATACCATTTCTGAATCTGCATTAAATTAAGTAGATTTTAAGATAATTTGCCAGTTTCTTTTAGTACATTTTTTTTCCACGACTGATTGTCAAAGTTAAAGTTACAATTGTAACAGAGTTAAAAGATAACACAAATGATTTATTTTTCTTGGAAGGTATACTAAATTTCGACAACATTTTACTTTTAACGCCTGAAACAACTATTCAAGATATCTGAAAAATAAAAAAGTAAACAACTTGAAGTAATTTTTAGCAATGGTGGTTGAAATTCTAACTAAATGTAGAGATTTTAAACAAAATTGAAAAAGTGACAATATCTCGAAAACTAAGAAACTTTTACTAAGGTTATGTTTATTTTATCTAATGCTAACCTATCTTCCATGTCACTCTGACCTGGTATTTTTGGGACACCCTGTATAAAGGTACAAAATACGAGTTATTTTATTCTCTATCTTTCTTAGATTTTCGCTTTTAGTATATTAGTAAAAAGTTATTCGCTAACGTTATTCGTTATAACGCAAAGTCAGAATCAAAAAATATGCGGTGCAATGAAGAACGTAAATCTAGATCAAGATCGGAAGTTAAGTGTATATCAATTATCCAGAAAAGCCTTATGTACTTCATTTTCATAAAAATCTCTTTTAGTTTAAAATTTTGAAAATCCATAGAATTGTTCAAAACTCACAAATTATATTTAAGGTTTCAGTAGGTAATGTCGCTTTTCTTAACTACAAACTGAAATTTCCTAACGTTTGGAGATTTTATTCAAAATTCCGGATCGCTTGGTTAGATCAAGTGAATATAATTTAAAAAAGATACAGCCGTTGGTATTCTAGTCAATGAGCTCTAAAAGATCTTAACCCGTGTTTAAATAGAAAATAATTTTTTTCCTATTCCATTTCTATGTAGCTATGAGCTAAAGAAACATAAAATAATAAAAGTAAATTCATTTTAAAAGATACAGCCTTGTTCAAAAGTATTAGGCACCCTCGATATTCATTGATATATGGAGTCTGAATGGGTTCCAGAAAAATTTAACATAGTAAGTGTTCAAACCCAACTGTCACCAGTTTAATGATGGGGTTTGCCGGTCGTAAAATCCCAGTAACTATAAAAACGAGGATGTTTTTCAAATTTTCGCTCATTTATGGTTTGGTGTTAGATGCGATAAAGTGCAATTTAGAAACGGTTTCAAGTGATTTTAAAAATTGGTTTTAAGTTTTTAATAAGGAAGTGTTAAAGGTGATAAAATGCCAAAAATTAAAGAACTAAGCCAGTCTTTAAGGTCAGAAATAATTATTTTGGACGCAAAAGGTGTTAGTCAAACTATTAGCTATTGCAAAAAAACTAAATTGCTCACGTTGTTCTGTACAAACAACACTCAAAAGGTATAAGGAGACTAAATCCTTCGAAAATAAGCCCAGAAGCGGACGATAGCGTGCCACAACATCAAGACAGGATCGTTTTTTAATATTGATGTCTCTTCGGAACCGCAGAAAAACATCGAAAGATCTCACTGCAGATCTTCAGGATGAAGCGGGAGCTAGTTTTTCTGCAGTAACAGTTAGAAGACGACTTATAGGCGCAGGACTACGTGGTTGCAAGACAAGAAAAAATCCATGGCTTTCTGAGCGAAACAAGCAAAACCGGCTTAAATGGGCGAAAAAATATAAAAATTGGAAAGCCGAGGACTATTAAAAAATCGTATGGCCGGACGAATCAAATATTGAGGTAAATATGCCAACTGTTCTTCTTCACTTTAAAAAAAAATAATAATTTCTGAGGCTCTTAGTTAAGAAAAACAAATTTTTTTTTAATTGTTTAATTTTTTTGTTTACATTACAGATTTTCGTCCAACCTAGGGCACAGTTCGTGCGACGGAGGAAGAAGGAAGCTTTTCGTCCGGATTGCCTGGTCCCTACAGTGAAACATGGTGGCGGAAGTATTATGATCTGGGCCTGTATGGCCACATCAGGAATCGGAAAGCCATTTGTGTGTGAAGGAAGGATGAATTCCGAAAAATATACAGCCCATGCTGGAACAAATTTTGGAGCCATCCATAATACAAATTCTCGGAGGAGTACTTGATAATTATATTTTTCAACAAGATAATGCTCCTTGCCACACAGCAAAGAAAATTCGCAAGTTATTCGCGAACAACAATATCCAATTCATTGATTGGCCTTCACAGTCCACCAGCCTTATCCCCCCCTCTAGCATCTTGGTCTCATATTAAACGCATGAGTCCACCAACGTAACTGCACTTCACTTTCGTCCCTGCGCCAAGCCGTGTTTGAGGAAAGGGAGAAAATATCTCCAGATATTTGTGCCACCTTAGTCAACAATATGCCGAAAAGAATTGCAGCGGTGATAAAAGCAAACGGGGGAAATACGAAGTATTAATAAAATTAATAAATGATCATGTTTTTTTAGAAAATATGTGCATTTTTCATTAAACATGTCTTAAACGGCTTGTTTTGAAGAAATCTAGGGGTGCCTAATACTTTTGAACAAGGCTGTATATGTAAGTTTGAAAGTTTATTTTGTTTACGAGTTAAAGGATTCCGCGAGAGTTCCGCGTGAGGTTAAGGGTACGTTTCCAATGCTAGCGTAACGCAGCGTGGATTTGTGTTCCTTTTCCTAATCGTGCATTTTTACATATTCATATCTCCTTCTAATCCACGCTGGCGCTGCAAACTGAAGTTGATTTATTTCTACTCCAGATTGAAGCTCTTCGAAATATGTTCGAATTTTGTGTTAAAATAGTTTTCAATAGATGGAGTTTTAAAAGCTCTTGTGATTCCCTTTAAAAAAAAAACATTTATTTTTGGCCAAAATGAAGATATTCTAAAACTAAAGTATATTTTTATAATTAATATATCCCTTTTCCATAAGATTACGTGAAACAAGTTATTAAAAATGCCGTTTAAATATTGAGAAAAACAGGTGGGGTTCGTGCATTTGAAATTCTAATTCGAATATGCTCAGACGTCGTAAGCAATGCACAGCTGATTGCAATTTGTTTATGAAATTAATGAAGGGGATACATTTAAGTTAAGGTACTATTACCGTCTAGAATGCTAAAAAATGACATATATTCAACAATTTTTTTCTCACTTTCTATATTATATATTGTTATCAAACTCTTTTTCCAGTATTAAACAGTTCTTGAAGATTACGAAAAAAATTTTTATTTTTATTTTCTATTAACTGTAAATTTAATACAGGGCGCTCAAATTTTCTTCTCAAAAAAACATTGCTGCATGGCGGACAGTTAATCTCTGGAACGGTAAGTCTGAAACATAAAATTCAAAAAGAGTTACAAAAAGGAAGTGCTCTTACGTGATAGTTTACCAGAAAAATTGAAAAATCATTAAAAATAAAAAAATGGCGGACATTTCAAAATTTTTTTCAAAAATCGCCTTTTTTTTCGACCTTTTTTCAAGCTCAAAAATTTTATATATTTTTTTTGTGGTTAAATTGTGGTAAACTATCACGCAGGATATAACAACGAACAGAAGGCTTCAAAGTTTATTAAAATCGGCCCAGTAGATCCGGAGATTAACTGTCCGCCAGTTAAAAAAACCTAAACTCGAGAAAAACGCATTTAAAGTTTATTTAGAACATGGGAACAGCCGAGAGCGCGCTTCAATTGAGTCGTTATATCTCGGCACTGGCTTCGAATTTCGATTTAATATTTTAGACAGTTATTATTGAAGGTATAGAGAATCTAAAAATGTAAAAAAAAAAAAATTCATTTTTTGAAAATTCTAGACGGTAATAGTACCTTAATTGAAAATGTTCGTTGTGAGATTTGAAAATAATAACACAATATTATTCGTCTGCGATTATCCATTTTGCATACAAACTTTGCTGTCACAAATCGGCTGTTTAGTTCCTTCCATAACGAAGTTCGAAATTCGAAACTCACGCTACGCTCGTATTGGAAACAGGGCCAATCTGCGCTGAGCCTCAGCGAAAGCACACTCCAGCATTGGAAACGTACCCTAATTGCCGATAATTGATGAGAATAATATAGCAGATTCAAAAACTTCATAAAATGGCAGCTTTTAGTTGACCACTACGGTACTAGCTTATCGACAATCGAATGGGGCTCTAATAAATTTGTCCAAACGACAGTGCGCGGCATATCGGAATATCTTGACAAAAGCGAAAGTCTCGGAACTTTAATTAGCGCGTCGCCGTTGCACCTCGCAGTGGACGCTTAGATTCCATGAAGGTGAGGATAAGTGGATCACAAACGACAGACGGCGTGTTATCAATTGATTTGTTCGGAAGGTGACAACATTTTAGAAATTTCATCCATTCGGTCACGATAGCGACCAGATCGTTTAAGATTGCACGCTTTTCTGCTGGTGGTGCAATTGAACTCGAATGGCTTAATGAAATTTTTAGGGGACGTCGAAATGGGGGACGTCGAAATGGGTCTTACTTTTCCGGATTATCTACCAAAAATGTCACCTCAGCAGCGATTGTACAAAGGAATATATTTATTTGCTTTCTTGAGAAGTATCAGGTTGCCGGCCAATAACTTCCGATCACATTACTGGGAAAATAAATGTTTAAGTAGGGGAAACAAGCATGAAATCAAATGAAAAGGAATTCCGAATATTTGTTATCCGAAACCACCTAATCGATCGTGATCCAATTTTACAAAAAACAAAACTCAGAGTTTATGCAATCGCTGGAGACTTTTGAAGAGTCCACTGTTTTAGCTGCGTGACCCGGTACCGCTCGAGTGCACATCGGTTTTGTGGGATTTCGCCAACAGCTGAGAAACGTGAAGAATATATGGCCTATGTTGCTTATAGCCAACAACTCGTAACGTTATAGAAAATAAGAAGACGTTTAGCCAGACAAAATCTTTGCTTGCCATGAGAACAGAGAAGAATGAAATCAAAGTGTTAGGGTTTTTCTAACTTTGAATTTTCCCACAAATATTTTTGTAACACATGAGAACTAAAATAAAATAAATAAATAAAAGCATAATAATCATACTATGCCTGGACAATGACCGCACCAATTACGGACACTTCGAACCTATACAAAATTGTTACGCAAAGTTAATAATTCTACCACTTTCAACTTTCACTTAGACAAAACCTTCCTTTTACCAGCCTGACCCTCCATCATATTTATATTCTCCCATTTCTTCTTTACCCTATTTGCTCCCTTTCTTTTACCCTGTATCTGTACTTATTCTTAGTTTTAAGTTTGAGCTGCTTTTGTTGATTAATTTTGCTATATTTGTTTGTCTTAAGCGAAATAATTAAATACTTAGGACGTTCTCAAAGTTCTGACATTTGACTTTACTTTTTACAATTTTTCAATATAATTGCCAACACAATCAATGAACTTTGGATCCATAAAAACCAATCACTAAAAATTACTTCCCATTTCTGCTCAGGAATTTCCACACATAATATGTAGTCCCAGACTGAAAGTAAAGCATCTTCGTCATAAAAACCTTGCCCTTTCAATTTATTTTTGACGAATGGAAAGCGTCCAAAGTCGCATGGCGCCAAGTCTCGGCTGTAAGGCGGATGCTCAAAAACTTTCAAGCCTGGATCTCATCAATATTGGCAAGAGATATGAGCTCAATGTGGCGGAGCATTATAATGGTGAAGATTCCAGGAGCTAAGATGTTACTTTGGACGTGTCTTTAATCACTGAATAAGTTGTGGAAGACAGACAATGGTGCAGCCTTAACAATCTTTAGGTCCTGGAGAACAACATGTTCGATATTTCCACGTAATACCCTTGATACACGGGCACGACTGAATGAAGATCCAGCAGGGATTATCATCGGATGTACCGTGTATCACTGTGGATTAAGTTTGAATCTTCATTCATAACTGCATTCGAAGGCTACTCGATGAAGTTCCAAAAACTTAATTCAGAGCGGATGAAAATGGAAGTCCTGGAAAAATCAGCTGATTTTCAGTGTCAATTATTCAAAAACATGAATAAACCCGCTCTTTGCAACTTGAACTGTAAAAATGAAATATCATCGACTCCTATGCCCGTGTATCTTGCATTGAATGAATTCAAATCCGAGTGAATTTTTATTCATAGGATCTTCATTCAGCCGTGTCCGTGTATCTTGGGTGTAATCCGAAAAAAACAATGATCATTTTCTTTTTTGTTGACGAACTATTTTCCAATGTCACCGCTTCCGCCGGTCGCCCTGAACGCGGATCGTTTTCTAAGCTAAAGCAGTCACTCTCGAACTGTACGCAGTTGCACGAGATGGACAGTCATAACAAAGTTAAAGCTTAATTTCTGCTCAACATTTTGCTGGGCTTAATCCATGTACAAAGTTATAACGCAAAATTGCGCAATATTCAATAGTAGTCCAGGATGCCTTTGCAGTAAACTTGTCTCAACTCAATCTGCTCCGAAAATGAATGCAAGCAAATGACAACTGACGCTATAGTATAACATAACATAAACAATCAAACGGCGTACACCTGACCCATGTCCAACTCAGAATTGTTAAATATCTGAAAACGTTCAGTTCTTTATTATTGTAAACAAATTAGAAGCAGTTACAATCAGTCAAACATACAATATAAAAACATCTTTCTAAGCATATATTTCTAATCCAAATATGGGTTTCCAATATTCACGCAGAAGTGGAAACCGCGTAGAATTTGTAAAATATTGATTTTGGCGACATCTATCCCGGCTAGAAAAGAGTTTAGGATCACAGGAACGCATTAGATCTAGTTGTTTACCTACTATACGAAATTCAAAGTTGATCCGAAAGTTCCATAGTCTACATATAGAGGGAAATATTAGTAGGAAACCATATCTCCAATCTCCAAATATAGATTTTCGTCTACACTCCATATATCAACCGTTATTCTCCAAAACAGATTATTTATGCATAATAAAAAAAAATTATTTTAAAATTTTCATATTTAATTTTTTCAGAAAGGGTAGATATAACGGTAAGGTAGATAAACCAAAAGTAGCCTTCGTGAAATTTCCTTAACATTGGTTAAGTGAACTAATTTTAAACTCAACTATAATACGATAGCCTTCAGACATCTTTCACAATTTGTGAAAATGATATTTTAAATCTCTTACTTATTCGACCAACAAAGCTAAAACAACCAATAAATCCAAATGCTAAATTTTATCACAATATCATTACACCAAAATGTATACATAAAATACTCACTACTTCACTTTTGTTAAATTAAAATTCATATGCTCGGGACCGTACCCTTAAGATTTGATGACATTTGGCAGTTATCCTACCGAAACGGAAGACCTTGACGTACCATAAGGCTGTTATACTGTAGTTAAAAATAAACCTAGTATAATTAGACTAAAGGGCGGGTTTTAACCACTGAAAATTTGAAGGTCTTAATGAGAAGAATAAGCATTTCTATTATATGAAGTCTTAAAGTTTAAGTAGTAATAAAAATTAATACAGTTTAATGTGCTTCGGTATTTAACATCTTATAATTTGTTAAACTCACGTCCTATGAAGTTCAATAAGATGTCATTCGGCTAAGTACCAAATCTGCGTTCCAATATACGTTAAATGAAGTGAGAAGTGAATTCTTAGGACTGATTTAAATTAAATATTGTTTGAGTCATTTAAAAACTGTTCCGAATTTAAAATAGGAACTTTCTGTGCCGTACTAAAATTAAATTTATATTTGGTGCCCCCTGGTAAATTTAATTACATTTGGTATTTGAGAATCTTTCTAACAGATAAACCTAAGATAAATAAAAGCTTTTCTTTACATGTTACTACCACTTTTAAAACTAGAAATGATGTGACGTCATTTTGTATCCATAACAGGTTTCTTGATATTGAGTGTAATTACGAAAATATTCGAATTTCATTGCACTGGACGTATTTGCACAATACAGTGTTTGTACATAAACTATGCATCATTGTTGTTATATTGTTCATTGCAAACACTGTAGGTATATCATGGTTACTGTAAGTTAGAACAAATTGCAGTGATAAATGATAATGTAGCATGTATGTACTTATTGTTACCTGAACTCAAAACTAATTTTTGACTATAATCAATTGACCATAACTTTATTATGGCAGCCAAATGCCAATGACAAATATAAGTTTATGATATGAGCCGTTCAGTGCACACATCGATTAACTCCACTTTTTGAAAAATCTTAAATTTAAATGTCAAAGCACTTGGTATAGTCATAACTTTTTATATTTATAATAACTTTCCTGAATAATAAAGATTAACACCATTAAACGGCAAAATTTTTTTGGCCATTGAATAATAAGTAATTTATTTCAGAAGCCATTTTGATTAACTCGATACTCTAATGTAAATCGTTTCAATAACACAATTCAAATACACTACCAAGCGATAACGGTAAATTGTTTGCATCTTGTCTAATAAAGTACATAAAGACTTATGCTACAAACTTTGAAAAAATAACAACATATTCAAATTCATGTACCGGGAAAAATAGAAATATTAAAACTGTCTTAAGTTTATTGAAACTTGTTCAAAGTACGGAAATAAGAGCTGAGTCAATTAAAATCAAATTTTTGGTAAGTGGACATAGCTATTTGCCTAATGAGATTTTGCCATTATTGAGTCACATGCCAAAAAAATCAAAACATTTTTTCACCAGATGATTGGTACAATATAATCAAAACATGTAAAAGGAAAGCGCCATTTAATCTAATCCAAATGTCCCACCAAGATTTTTTTTTCAACAAAACCTTTAGGAAAATCAATCATTAACAGAAAAGTAACCATTACAGGATTTCCAGTAAATTGGCTTAAAATACGCTGGATAAAGTTAGAAAGGCCCAAATTCCATCTCATACAATTCAAATGTGATTATAATGAAGATTCAGAATTTAATGCCATTAATATAAGGAAATCTGTAGCAGGTAGAATGCAAAGTTTAAAAAATGTAGATCAGCCTTTATTATATCCTAAAGGTAGAACTATGACAAGGGAAAAAAGGAGAGACATGATGCATAGACATAGACTGCTAAAATTCATTCCTCCTGTTAAACATGATTACTATAAAAACTTGACAACAAATCGAAATGACGAGTCCTCACATACAGCTGATGAAGAAGAAATTATTTATGTTGCTGATGAATTAATTACAAATAATATATTACAACAGAACTGTCAACATTCATTTTTATGGAAAATCTGTAATAAAAATATATAATAACTAACTTTTTCTGTAATAAAAAACTTAAAAATTTAAAGACTGAATTTAACTTTATTACTTTTTTCAGTTGCCAAATCGATTAACTCCACCAGTCACATAAAAATTGTAACATTACTGACGATTATTTTTTGGCTATTCGTTCTTATTAATTTTATATACCGTTAGATGAAAGCTATATCTGCATTTATGCATTCCACAATATATATTTGAATTTATATTATAAAGGGAATTTTAAAAAACAATGTACATTATTACATCGCATTTCTCAACTTTTTGTTTTATGGAGTTAATCAATTTGTACACTGAACGGCTCATATCTTGTTGAATAGCGCTCTAACGGTTTTTAACGGACGATCATAGTTGATCATATAAATAATCCGACGATTACTTTCTAGAAAACACTAAAACCATATTGAAAAAGGCGGCAAATTTCTACAAAGGCCTATCAGCAAGTTTATTTGAGCTGAATATTTACAAGTTGGCAGACATCGTGAATAATTGCTCCCATTAATCCGCCGTCCATTGCCAAATGTTGAATCACGATCGTCCCGCGAGCCGTGTTTACACATTTACGGCGCTCTCACGATTATTATGGATGACTTAGCTGATATCAGTAATGAAGCGCAGACGACCGCATATCTGTCGCGTCAAAGCTAGACATTCGACACGCGGAGCATTTCTTCACTCTTTCACCCATTAAGACTTATCACAAAATCGTAGCGCTGACAAATTCCTTGACAAATTCCATAAATACCTGGTGGCCGTCCTCCAAAGCGGCTCGGTACAGTGCCGAAGAATCTAAAGCTTCTTCGAGCCAAGAACGTCGGCCGGCGCGGAGGCGCCTCCAATGAACACGTCTTCTTCCGAGAGAGATTAAAGTGGACCAGATTACCGCATACCAATTGTGTGTCGCATAATCGCTGCGAGCATTACTTGTAATGGACTGTCAAACGAAGGCTTCCGTCTCCTTTCAGTGGATGTCACCATGCCCACCATTAAGTGAGATAAACCTGCCGAATGTGACGAAACCTCCTTGGCGCATTTGTTCGGTTATTCTTGAGCTCTCTGTTCACTGGAGTGCCGTAACGATTTGGCCTCAAAATCCGGTTATAATAAATGTATATTTATGAAACTTTTTTAATCATCTCTTCTAGTATTTATTGCTATAAATTAGCCTTAAAAAGTTACTTTCACTTAATTGTTTAAAAAGAAAGAGCGACCATCAGCTGGTTTCATTTTAAAAGTGCTACAAAATAAGGACTGTTCAATATTTTTCAATGTTTATTGATTTATTGAAAAGAGTAAGCGTCCGATTAGTTATGGAATATGATTTAATTTAAATGAGCCCCCGTATGCATATAGTATGTAGGTAAAAAAAAGGCGTATCTACCTAGCCATGCGGGATGGTATGGAATTAAAATTACTATAAAAGGGCTTTGTAATTCGTCGATTCCAAAACTGGTATTGCTATTTTTAAATTCAGCATGAAGACTAAAAACTGGTAACTAAAATTTACCTAAGCCTTCGCAATTTCGACTCAAATTTATATTTCCAAATTTAAGATTAATCGTAACCCAGTAAATAATATGTATAAATGAAATAAACATGAACAATGAACATTATATCACAAATAAGAAATTTCATATTTTGAAATTGGTTACGATGTGCCGACTGATTTTCTCTTACTCAACTAAATAGCAACAGTTAGATGTAAAGAGAAAAAGGTTTTTTAATATTTTCTACTATAACTGACATTTCGAAAAACCAAACGAAGGTGCGCCCTATATGTATATTGTAGATATAATCAAAAATGCTTAAGAAATAGAAGGATTGTTCTGAGTAATCGTAACCGTCGAGATAGTTTAAGCTAAATCTGGTTTCACAGTACCTAAATGTAATTATGCCCTACCTATTTTTTCATGATGTTGGTATCAATTCATCGATTGTGAACTAAATTTTTTTTTGGAACCATTTCAAAATAAAATTGCCGTTATCATCATCGCAACCAAGTATAGACAACAAAAACTACTTTTTGTTAAGGTCTAACAATAAAATAAACATGGTTCCGTTGAAAAATTTATATCCATTAGTATAAGAAACTTGTTACAAATTACAAAAATAAATTGTTGGTATAGACAAGGGAATAAAATGAATGACTGATTTTTTTCCAAAACAGTCGGTTTAAACTTTAGTTTAACTAATAGCGTCGAACACATTCAGGCAAGATTAAATCAGATATTTAGTTCAACACGTTCAACCCGGCGCAGTTTTTTATACTTAACTTCGTCGGGCGGCAGTACAAATCGTATTTTGCTTTATCTGGCGGCACCTTTCACAAAAAGTTAAAAAAAAGAACATAAAAACAAATAAATATGTAAATACATTAAGTATATTATAGTCTACCTGTAAAAATAAGCTCTTGAATTTTACAATAAAAAAAACATGTGATGTGATGTGAGCCACCGGTGGTATACGCCGCCAGATGAACCATTCGCCTGTGAGCCACCGTGGTACACGCCGGATTGAACGTGATAAACTAATACTGTAAAAGCAGCAAACTGCAAAAACCACACGAGGGGCACGCAGGGTGGTCTATGATTCCTAGGGTGAAGTCTTTACCAAATGTGTTGTGCCCTATAATTGTCCCTACTAGAGCTCTGCAATCTTTCCTGTCTCTTGTTCGGACTACCTAAAAAGTACTTGGTAAGTCTACAGATAGTTAGGCTGGACCATCTCTCTGCGTGAACTAAGCCTGCGAGTCGAGTTATCCAGTTCTTCAACGCTGCAGAGCTAACACCAATCATGGGTTCTGGACCTGTGGGGTAAGAATTAGCGCCTTCCCTCGCCAGAGAATCTGTAGACTCATTGTCTTCTATTCCTTGGTGGGCAGGGACCCATATAAGAAGGACCTGATTGCACTTTGCAACCGAATTTAGTCGTTTTTTGCAATCCTGGACTATTTTTTTCCGAGTGTTGGAATTGAGAAGGGTAGCAAGAGCAGTTTTATTGTCACTGCAGATACCTATTCTCCTATTTTGCTATCTCTGAGCAATTATCCAATTAGCCACTTCTATTGTAGAATGGCAAAAACTTCCGCTTGGAAGACCGTCGCCATGTTTCCAAGTGAGTAACTGTGTTTGACCTTTTCATTCAAATACCATCAATCGCCCGTATCATTTGATACTTTCGTGCCGTCTGTATAGAACATGTCGCTAAGTCCATTCAATAATTTGTTTGGATTTTCCCATTCCTCTCTTTTCGGGAGGAGGATTTGAAATCTTCCAAGGGTCTAAGAGTACTCGACTGGTGAGATAAATCTGTCGAATGTGACGAAAAGCTGCGGTGTCGACAGGTTTAGATCGGCTTTCAGCGCGTCTTTCATTAAAGTCTTAATAATCGTCGAAAACGCGTCTTGCGCTCGTCTGGAAGGAAGGCCACCAGCCAGTCTTTGTTTTATGGGTCAGTCAGCGACTTCCTAGCGTCGCTCACCATGTAGCGATGTTCCACTGGACATTTCACATATTCATAGGCATTAACCTTAATCCACGCTCTCGAGTACCGGCAGAATGCCTCATTCATTTTTATATCGAACATGTGTTTTATGAAATTGGAGGAAGACACGCCGCGGGAATGATCGATAGCCGTTCGAAGACGACTTGAATGGGTCTCGGAGGTGTCGGTTAATCTAATGGTCCCACCAATTCAATTTGCGGCGTTTGATCTCTTGTACTAAGTGTCTCGCCGTAGCCGCTTTTGTAGGCTGACTTTTAAAATGTTTAATCTATTCAGCGTCCGCCATGGTCGTTATGACCCACAATGCACTGCATATCAATTTCCCTCCACACCCAGTCCACCGGAGAAAGTTCTTCTTCAGATGATGCATTTTATAGGATCTAATTTACCGCTGGGGCTGCAATATGCCCTCAGCCCATATAGCCCGGACAAAGCGCTTATTTGCTGTGACCCCAAATTGATTGCGTCTATTATCACCCACAAAAAGCGTTGAGCACAGGGCGGGGCACAATGAATGTGACAACTTCCTCAAACGAACAGCAATTTCAACAGCCACGAGCGGAGCCAGCGCGGTCCGAGCGCCGCACGCCGTACCGGGCGGCGAGATGTCGCCTCAACAACACGATTAACGTCTCTTATTATTGGTTGGTAGGGGTGGTTTTTAAGGGTTGTAAGGGTGTGGGGGATGAGAAATGCCCATGCCGGGTTAATGTGGGTTAGCCTGTCTGTTCTTAAGGAATGCATATTTGTTAATAAACCAAGTTGATAGAAGTCGCTCTGCCCAGGGTTAGGTAGGTTAGCCTGCTTGGGGGTGGGTTGACCGCTTTAGGGGTGGTTTTTACCCCTATAAATTTGGATTTCCGCAGTGATACAAGATAGCGGACATAATAACGAGTATTTAAAAAAAAGAAAGACTTAATTTGGACGTTTTTTTCTGCCCCGCGCGTAATTTTGATCGTTTCCGCCCACTGCCGCCGCGAGCGACCTTCGACGCGAAGATACTTTATCTTGAATTCCTACCTGGACTCTGGACACACCTTAAGTGATTTTTTGTTTATAATTTTATATGTAATGGATTTTTGCGGAAATACTGTGACGAGTTAAATTGGTGAAGGTAATTTTTTGAATTTCAAACAACGTAAAGCAAGCTCGGTTTTAATTTACATTATACAGACAAGGTGTTAAGAAATGTTATGAGTTCGCCTGCAGCTCATATAGTAAAGCTCAAACAATAAAAGTTTAACTGAGTAATTACGTATAATGAACATCGGTAATAAATAACACTTAAATGGAACAATGATATTTAAAATAATTTGGGTAATAGAACACTATTTTGTATTACCATCATTATATGTAAATACAAGAATAAATAGAAAAAGTTTGTTTTAAAAAGAACAGAGGTTTGTTTAATTAGTTTTAGATTGCTCGTGAATTTTGATGTGTAACTCGAAATGCAAACTCATTCAAGGTCACCGATTATCAACAGATTTGTGCCTCTTTCCTCTACAACTTTAATACATATTAAGTTTGCTCCTCCTACCTGTCATAATTTTTATAATAAAAACAATATTTGTTTGAACCACCCTGTATATCTTCAATGGTTTAATTAGAATCATTGAATTTTCAACCCTCTTTATTTTCCTTTGACCGCTGAATTGTGCGACGTTTAACGTGTGCTGTGGATAGCGAACTTTCGAACTTTTTTTTAATATCTGTAGGCTTACAAGCATCGTTGGTATCGAATATATGCCTTCACGGCCCTAATTGAATGCTTATGTGAAAATCCATATATGCGTTCACTGCCCGTGGTGAACGATTTTGCCGAAAACATATGGGTTCATAGCGCTCAAAGGGTTAACCCGTTGCACTCCTTTGGCGCCGCTAATGCGCCATTCAGCGATTACTTAAACGAAATCTTGGAGTGCAAAGGGTTAAATCCTATCTTGACAGTCGCCAATATAGGATTCGTTTTGATTCTTCGACCTCTGATCACTCCCTCAGGGCAGGCACAGTGATCCGTTGATTTTCATTTAGTCCATAAACGATGTTGTGAAGGTGATTCGTCATTCCGAAATTCTAGTTTATGCCGACGACATGAAGATTCTAAACAAATTATCACCATATCCCTCAATACTAACCGCTACAACGTTAGATCTTTCTACATACTAACTCGTGCAACGTTAGATCTTCACCTACTATTCATCTTGATCGTCATCGCATTAATTATTAAGCCGTTTAGCCGTCCCTCCTACCAATTGCAATTATTTAATAATTAGTTATAATTAGAATAGCTTCCTTTTTAGTACTTTAACTTAAGTCTGCATACGTGTATCTTTGTATTAAGCGAAATAAATAAATACAATTTGTTTGGTAAAAACTATATTTAATTTAAAATAATTTGCACGCGGAAAAAAAATAATATAATAATAATATAATAAAAAATAATAATAACAAAAATGGCCATTCTCATTTCAATTTTTTAATCGACTACATGGAAATACCCTTTAATTTTGGATGGTGTGACCCAAAAAACATACGTAGCTATACTCGTATACGTTTTCGAAGTTAATTCCTGAACTTTATGACAATAGGAATGAAAATCCATTTCTCGATTCAACACCACCAGTCGGTGGTGGATTTCCTCACTTGTTGGATTTTCGATTCGACCTTGAATTTGCAAATATGTTCAGTACGATACTGTTTAATGTATGATTGCAGTAACAGTACAAATTACTGAATAGATGACAACTACTTTAGTCTAATGATTGACGTATTTTATATCATCAAAACTGGTATCGCATTTCCTTATTCGTCATTGTAACCATGCGGTTGCACTGCGCAAAAAAACATCATAAAAGTAATGGAAACAATTTTAAATCAATAATTTTCAAAGATGATTTGGCGCCAATAACACAAATTAATAATTTAACTACACTCCACATTAAACTTTTTCCACTTTTCACCGTTAATTTGGCAAAAACCAATTTTGAAACAACACTGTAAACATATTGCAAAACAAAATGCTTTATTTTCGTTATTGCCTATATTTTTTTGTATAATTTAAATTTAACTTTCTTGAATGTCTTAAGGGGTTCCATAGTTGTTTCAAATAAACTATTAAGACTAAAACATCGGAACCGTTTTTCACATTACTTCAGGCTGAGCCTTTTAGCTTAGCCCGGCGGGCTGCCTCTCCTGCGCGCGACGGCCTGCAGCTGGGCTTCACAATTCTTAGTGCGGAGCGTGTTTGCCACGAACTCCGCGACCAAACGCCATTGGTGCTCTCCGTCCAGCATGTGCCCCAGCACCGTCTCTGGCGACAAGCGACCTATCTCCCTAGTGGCAAAGGGATAACGTATTTGTAAGCTATACTAATAGAATGAATGAATTTGGAATTTGTAAAACTTATTGTACTTTAATGAAAAATCTTATAGACATTTCCATTGAAAATAACATTTCAAATTGTACTTTTCAGAGATATCACAATTTTTAAAACTAATGCCAAAACAGCATTTTTTTTTTGTTAAATTTATTAATAAAGGTTTATTATTTATTATTATTATACGGAAGCACGGTTATAGAAATATATTTCCAATTTATTTACTATTTGTTTTGTTCAAGAATATCTCATTAAAATACGTATTTCACATGAAGTCATTACGTTAATCACTTTTATGTTGTAGGAGATTAAGCTGGACATTTTATAGCACTTGAATCCAACATAAGCCAAGCATTTCATATGAATCATAATATCGAAATAAAGGTTAAATGAAATGAAACGATATTATATGCACACTAAGCAATTGTTACAAAGGCTAATATCATAATACATAATGACCAAGTGCTTAAAAGAGCAATATATGTAAACGCTTCTGACCTCTAAGGCCTAAAAATATGAGGATAAATCGGCCAACCTCAATTACCGAGCAATTACCTGAATGAAACCACCTCAAGTCCTAAACAAATGTCGAACGGCATACAGGCGTGTTAATTTTTCATATCTTCATAATTTCCCATGTTTTCCCAGAGCATTAAGAGCGTCGGTAACGATTTGCCCGCCCAGTAAAAAAATAATAGTGAGTAAATTGTGTATTCATCCGAGATGGATTTCCTAATTCCAGCGTTTCTTCAAGCGCTCGTTACTGCAATTTGGCTTGAATTATGGCGATAACTCGAGACGGGTCAGCGCTGGTTAGTGAAGAGAAGACCATTACCCAGCGCTGGAAAAAACTGCTGAAGCGGGGAGTGCCCACACTGCTGGGCTGATGGGGCCCATATCTGACACTGACTTTACGCCGGAAAACCTATTAATTTAGTGTCCGGAAAACTCTAGGTTGCACTTTCCGAGTCGATTCAATTCGTCAGAGACTCAGTAATTATTCCAGTTTTCCGTGAGCGCGATGGTTTCGTTGTCGCAGGTAAATTGAATAAGACCATAAAAATAATGCAAAGAGAAGAGAAATGAAGATAAATGGCGCGGGCTTTCGGGAGATGTGAGAGATAGTCAATTGAACTTACAACTGAGGTACCGCGATATCTGCGGTTTCTCAATAATTTATTTACCTTTTGATATTTATTGGCTGTTTTATAATTTCAAGCATCTGTGCCAATTTGCTGGCTTAATTGATTATCTATAGTTAGGCGCATGTGGTTAGGGTATAGTTGATTCGCTATAAAAAGAAGCATATTTTCGATAATTTTTTTGATGACATATAAGAAAATCGAAATTTTGTTATTTTAAAATAAGTTATAATTACAAAAGCTCGATAGCGCGTTACCTCTTAATTTATGTGAAGAAAGAGTGTGTACAATTACAAAAGGATTGGTGCAGTAAATTTTGAGCTAGAGCAATGTAATAAAAAATTTCGCGATTTTTTTTCACGAAAAGGATCAACTTTATAAAAACCTTTTATAGAACAGAAAATGCCTGAAATTAGCCAAAGAACACGTGTGATTTTTTCAGACTTTTTTAGACTATTTTTGGTTTTTTGGATTTGACAAATTTTTGGAAAATCCAACTGTCCTGGAAAATTCTTAAAAAAATTCACGCGCGTTTTTTGGCTAATTTCAAGTACCTACTCTTTGTCCTATAAAATTTATTCGTAAAATTGATCCTTTCTGAGTAAAAATATCACCAAGTTTTTTATGATGAAATTTGGTGATAATTTTACTCAAAACGGATCAATTTTGCGAATGAATTTTATAGTACTTATAATTAGCCAAAGAATACGTGTGAGTTTTTTCAGAATTTTTGAGGACATTTGTGGATTTTTCAAAAATTGGCCAAATCCAAAAAACCAAAAGTAGTCGAAAAAATTCACGCGTGTTCTTCGATTAATTTCAACCATTTTCTGTTCTATAATTTGTATGTAAAGTTGATCCTTTTCGTGTAAAAAAATCGCGAAGTTTTTTATTACATTGCTGTACCAAATGGCCATTTTGCAAAAACCAAAGTAAAAACAAACTTTCAGAACCATGGTTTGAGAAAGTTTAGACATTCGGACCGTGATTACTGGTGGTTATATGATCATTCCATAGCAGCAACGTCAAGATAATTGACTTTGAAAAGAAATATACCAAAAAAAATTAGCATATTTTTTAAAAAACTCAAAAAGTAATATTCTCCTCCTTCGATGACCTTCCTAAACGGGGGGTGAAGAGAGCAATCACCCCCCGTCCAAGAAGGTCGTCGACAGTTTTCGACACGAAATACCGGTTTACGCACTTCACAGTGAATATACAACTTTGGTCCTTTTGGATGCGTACACAGAAAGAATGCTTCATACCGTTTCGCGTATTTTGAACTCATTTTGAATAAGTTGCGTGCACTGTGATGTTTCAAGCAACACCGAAATTAATTAGTATTGGTATCGTTGCCCTTCCATGGTACAATCACTCACAGAAAGAGAGAGAGAGACGGGTTCTTACAATATAATTGTCGAACAGACAGTATATTGTAAGAACCATTGACTTGTGTATTGTTACGGCGAAAGAAAGTTATTAGCAAAAATATAAAGTGGTCGGAAGTAGACCACTTCACGTTATTAAACCAATGCTCAACAGAAACCACAAAAATATTTGAGTAATTGCATCAGACCCATATCTACTATTTATAGTTAAGAATTTTTTAAAACTGCGAAATGTTTGACAACTTTGTATTAGAGTAGCAGTTCAATATAACCGAATGATTGGTTTAACGAAACCTTTTATCAAACGTATTTATGTTTGTATACAAACAAAGTAAATGTAGATTTTATACAACAAATATCTTTTGTATATATTGCATCTTGTAAATTTAGGGCTGTCCAGTTATTTAGTTAGTTTGCATCCATTATACCTGGGCGAACATATGCATATTTGTAGTCTAGTTTCAAGTCTTGATATCTTATCACTCTATGTTTTTTAGCTAAAAATTTAGCATAATACAAGTAAACTCGCCACAAGTAAAAACGCCACGTTATCTGAAAACTCATTATAGATAAGATAAAACAACTCTTCTATCTAAGAATAGTTCCAGCGTACTTTAATTTCTTGCTAGAATTTCATTGTGATATGTTAGATATATTTCATCAGTTTATCAATATATTCTATACTTGAAAACATATTTTTGAATTTCGAAAAGAATTATTCCATTCTAAGATATAGTATAGTAAATCTGCATCAAAAAAAATTTGGATTGGCTTGAATTAAATAAATATTCTAATAATAATTTGTCTTTTTTCATTACAGGTTTTCACTGGTTTGGTTAAAGAAATAGACAAAAAGTCTGATCCAAAATAACAGAAGTGAAGAGTGGTACGGGGCACGGGGTAGGGGTAGTTGGCAGGGGGGTACGGGGTAGGGTTAATTTGCTTCATTTTAAGCATATCTTAGATAATTTTTTTGAGCATATGGTAAAATGTATTTATTTGTAAATTGTGTACATAATAAAGTATCATTTCAAGAATATTCAGTTAAATTTTTAGCCTAAAATATTAAGGGGTTATATCTATGTGACGGTCAAAAAACAAGGCTTTTTTCAGGATTTTTTTTTGCATTCATTTTGTGAAAAAGGTGTTACAAATAATATACCAATCGATAGGGCAACTCTTCAAGAGTAAAAAAAAAATTTTTTATACGAAATTTAAAACAAAATGGCGGCTGTAGATCATGGTAACGTATGTAGTATTTTCAAAAGGTGTTCCGCGGCCGGACACATTACGCAGCCCCATCAGCAT
Source organism: Dysmachus trigonus (assembly GCA_949715965.1). Taxonomy (NCBI): domain Eukaryota; kingdom Metazoa; phylum Arthropoda; class Insecta; order Diptera; family Asilidae; genus Dysmachus; species Dysmachus trigonus. The sequence continues at coordinate 40,291,079 of OX454322.1, read as the reverse complement.
CTGGAACAGTAGTAAAAATTTTTTCATTATCTTCATGAGTTTTGCTAGTGAAGTACCCACGATTATATTTTTAGAATTTTTTTTCGCAAAATAGCGGCGGTTTAAAAAAAATCGTTTTTTTGACGAAAAAAATCGATTTAAATTGTTTATAATTTTTTTTCTTGTTAACCAATCGCAAAAATCGTGTGTACTTCACTAGATAATCATATTAAGAAGCTACAGTTAAAATTTCAAGTCAATCGGATGAAAACTGACGAAGTTTGGTGTCCGGCCGATTTCACAAACATGGTTTCGAGAAAAACGCGTTTGAAGTTTTTGAAGATCGACTAAATAGAAGCGCTCCTGGCGTCGTTTGCGAGGGAACACGTCCTAAAGAGTGTATAATATGTGCTATATAGTATACAGTGACATCTATACTTCAATTTAGAAGTCCATTATCTATGATCGATAAGTAATAATTTAATTTACGACCGCCGAATTCAAAAAATCAAGAACCGCTGAAAAGAGTAAATTTTACGTTTTTCGAGCGTTGCTTCAGAAAATTAATTCTCAAAAATTATCTGAAGTATATTAGTATTTGGACTTTTTTTATTCCAATTCTAGGGATGTTTTGGCATACTTTTAGCCAATAAAAAAAAATCGAAAACAAAAATTTTTCACATAGATATAACCCCTTAAGAAATAAGCCATTGAGAGCAAATCTTTGAAAACTCTTTAAAAAAAAGCAGTTTGCGGTGGACATCAGAAGTCATTACTGGATTATCTCAAATCAAAAAATTGAATATATTTGGTTAGTTTATGATTTTCTCGAGGTAATGACGTCGAAATTTTTTTTTTACGAATTTTCAATTTTTGGCATAATGTTAAAGTAAAAAAAAAAGAATTTTAAAATATAAAACCGGTAGAAATCAGCCTATTTGTCATAGTAAAACTAATTATAATGCAAAAAAAAAAAATTGTCTATAGTTGCATACCTGATTTCTGTTACCCTTTTTATCAATCGGGATAATGAAGGAGTTCTTCCAGAGCATGGGGAATGAACCACATTTAACCAAATACATATGATGGAAAAGTCGCTTTGGTCAAGAAGAAAATAATGCCAGCATTTGTCGTTGGTTATTAAAAATTCCCTATTTTTACCAACATTTTTAATTACCCTAAAATACATAAAATACAGAAAATCCAGGGATATTGCTAGAAAAGAATCGATATTTACTACAATTTTCTCCCCGTGTAATGTCTACATTTTTAGGGTTCCGTAGCCAAATGGCAAAAAACGGAACCCTTATGGATTCGTCATGTCTGTCTGTCTGTCTGTCCGTCCGTATGTCACAGCCACTTTTTTCCGAAACTATAAGAACTATACTGTTGAAACTTGGTAAGTAGATGTATTCTGTGAACCGCATTCAGATTTCCACACAAAAATAGAAAAAAAAACAATAAATTTTGGGGGTTCCCCATACTTAGAACTGAAACTCAAAAATTTGTTTTCATCAAACCCATACGTGTGGGGTATCTATGGATAGGTCTTCAAAAATGATATTGAGGTTTCTAATATCACTTTTTTCTAAACTGTTAAATAGTTTGCGCGAGAGACAAAGTGGTAAAATGTAATTTTAATGTATTTCCTATTTATTCAAGGTTCGTCTAACACCTTTAATCGCTAAAAATCGCTCCAAATTCTAAGCAAAATATCCAACTTCCACCAACAACAAGCCGTATCAGATAGTGTAAGCTGTATTAAGTAATGCCATATTTTAAATATTCGAGCGAACCCGTCAGCCTTTACACCTACGTAACATTTCTACCGGTAATTACGGTCCAAATAAGACATCAATTCAATAGCGTACGTGCACCTTCATCGGAGAAAAATTATATTAAATGCGATACTTCTACGGAGCCATTTTGGTGCGCGAAGAGCCCAAACGAGAGGCAGATCGCGATCTTGAACAACTTCCTTTGAGTGGTGTACTCACGTCAGCCACCCACTTTCCGCAGCATTTGAAAAATTTGAAACGAGTTCCCCCGACCAATAATTTTGACCGACAGCTGTAAAAGATATAAAAGTCCAATTGCACACCTCCAAGGTCACATAGGTGGGAGCTAATTGTGATTTTCCGCAATAAAACCGCGACCAGCCCAAATCGAAGTACAAAACTAAAATACAATATATACAATGCACCTCGCATTTCCGCTGACGAAATCGCGTGAAATTTCTCCGCGAATAGATCGCCGCCGGGAGCGTGACCCAGCCCAGGTCATTCAATCCGCCTCCCGATTTGAACGAGTGCGTTTTCTCCTCTTTGTACATTTATACGCTTTACGTAACAGGAGCCTAATTTACGCTGACCAGGGCGCGAATGTGACACTTCTCGTGATACATATATGCCGTGGTGTTGATCATACTACTGAGTTCTTGTCAACTATATTCATCGTGGAAAGCGTTATAAAATGGGGTGAACTCATCTCACCTGCATCTCGCCGCGGCAGCCAGTGGCGATCATGACATTATGCCATCACGCGTCTCACATCGCGCCTCCGCTGTCTCGTTATGCAAGGTAGCTCTCGTGTAATAAAACTTTCAGACGAACTTTCCAAGGCAATTCAAGCACGCGGCTGCTGCAGCCTTTGTAATCAAATCGACCGTTTCCGTGGACCGCGGCTGCTGTCTTCCAGCGCGCGGGAGGCCCGGCGCGCGCAATTATCAGCTTGAGTTGGCGCTTTTTGTTTTTCCGCGATCAGCTAACCAATTATGAAACTCTTTTCGACGCTGACACTAATTAAATTGGGGCAGCACTGCTAATTTGTCATGTAAGATATGAGTAACCTTTGAGCAGTTCTTGGGCTCATGTCGCATGTCTTAGCAATTAGCAAACGATCTTGATGAGTTCGCAGTATGCAAGAATTTGCGTGGGATGAATAATCCAAGAAAATTCTTTTGAATTCCAATTATGAAGTCGATTTTCATGAAACACTAGTTCATTCGTTTATCTTATCATTTATGAGTTAGATCTACCACTAGGCACGTCCGCTTTTACTCATTCACATGTTTAATCCAACGGATTGAGCTCATTCTTCGAATTTTAAGTTACTAATGAACTACTCTGGAAAAACTTAGCCATCCATGAAATGATAGCCGTTTATTGTAATTTTTAATAAAGTGAAAAAATTAAAATACTTTAGAATTAAATTGTCTTTATAAAGTATTATGTCAAACTGCTGAAAAATATTATATATTTGACATTCATTAATATTTTCTGATATTTTAGTGGTAATTTAGTATCGTTACGACAAAATACAATATCACAAATGCATAGCAATCCATTATGCAACAAACCTACCGCTATGACTGTTTAATTCCTTAGCTTAAAAAATTATAAAATAAGATATATATTGGAAATACCGAATAAGTAATTAATTTAAATAATTTAGTTTTTATCACTCATATATGAAATTTTGTTATTGTTGTTCCCAAATATAAATTACCTGATAAAAGTAAGCGAACCCTAAACATTCAATATATTTCGTACATTTCATAATAAGGTTATAGTCTCCATCACAGCCAAGTTAATTTTATATTTAACGAATACATATATAAAAACAGTGCTGTACACATAATTAGAGATTCTGGATTGCACTTTTGCATCAAAATATTGAATTTAAAACCTATTAAATATCTTTGAAATTAAAGCGCGGCGGAGCTACGGCTTTACATGTGTTAATCCCACTTTTTTACTATTGTATATGTATTTTACAGTGCGGTTGCACCAACCGTAGCTGCGTACGGCCTCGCATTTTAATTTTTTGGTTATCGTGGTTACATGTCCTTACAAATACTTTGGACTAAGTGGAAAGTTGTGAAATTAGGAGGCGTTTTCAATATTGTTTTTTTAGCTTAAAAAAATTGTAAAAATAAGAGTAGTCGAAGAGAAAATACATATACTTATTAGCTTCGCTGGTTATTAAAAAATGTATCAGAATGTTCAAAATACAACTATAATAAACATGTTTCCAGCCTTTTGATCATGGAGCGAATACCTTCCATATCCTTTCCCCATAGCCATAAGAGGCTGTAATAAAAAGGGTGTCTAAAACCACCCGGTGACCCCTTCTAAATCGGCCAAAAACTTTTTTTTCGCCAAGGCAATTTCTCCATTTATGTAAAGTGGGTACATTCTATCGACTGGCGCTATTTTCAGTTTCCGATCTCGACCGGAAGTGCGTTATTTAGACCGGAAGTATATTTTTGTTAAATGGATGGGTACATTTTGACCTCGAATTCGGATTCCACGATGAAAAATACACAACTTTCATTCAGTACATTTTTCAAAAAAAATAACGTTTTCGCCCTCTAAATGACCTTTGAAGTTGTTCAAGCTGGAAATAGACCTTTAACTCCGGAATTGCAATATGTTACGGCGAATTCACATTCTACGTCATAACTTGTGCATGCTGGGTTTAAAAAAATTACAACAGATATCGTTTTGAAATTTTGTAAGCTTATATATTTAGGTTTGAACATTATATTTTCATTAATAAAAAAAAAATTATAAAAACAAAATGGCGGCTACCGAGCGCAATGTTGTAGTGCAGTTAAATGAAGAAAAAAAGTTTTGCGCCTGGCAAAAATGCGAAAAAACTACTCGACCGATTTAGTTCAAATTTTGTGTACATACTTATTTAATATTTATCTACTACACTGACCGCAGTTTAATTTTTTTTAATTGAAAAAATGTCAAAAATCGACACTTTTTTTCAAACTTGTGCCAAATTGCAAAAAAACATAAATTTTGACCTAAAGTAAGATCAGTGTGGTAATTAATACTCAAAATTAATAATTTTTTTTTTTTTTTGTATGGTTGCAGATGAATATTTTCGCCAGAATTTTACCAGGCGTAAAACTTATTTTCGTTTAGCGGCACTACAACGTTGCGGCTCGGTAGCCGCCATTTTTTTTTTTGTTTTAAACATATAAGCATGCAAAATTTCAAAACGATATGTTGTAGTTGTTTTTTATAGCAGTTTGAAAAAGAGATCAATTTTTCAATAACCCCTAAGGGGGTATTCTAGTGTAGAAATTCATTTTTTCATATTTATAAAGTTTAAACATTCAAGAATATGCCTTCAAAGGGATTTTACAAAATTTCAATTATTTACCGAGTTATAGCGATTTTGGTGAAGCGACAACCAAACTGGTCCGACCGGAATGAATTGAACAATACACGGTAGGCGTGGCCCGAGTACCTGCGGATAAATTCCCCCATGAAACTTCTTTTGTATTTTATAGCTATATATTGAAGATTTTGAACGGGAGCAAGGATCGCCGATTAAAAATATTTAAGTATACTACGATTGCATGAGCGCAACTGCTTGAAACTTTACTCTAAACTTTAAACGCATTTTTCTCGAAACTACTTTTTTCAAGTTGGCGGTAAGGATATCTCGAGATCTACTGAACCGATTTACTTGAAATTTGGTGTGAACGTTCTTTATATAAAAGTTGAAAATTTTAATTTTAATATTTTTAAAAAATTTAACTGTTGAAAAAATCGCAAAAAAAATTTGTTTTCAACCGGCCGCCATTTTTTGAAAAAAAAAAAATTTTTTACCTTCTTGAGGTTGATGCCATAGCGACAACATTACTAATTAAGAATCCATTGGATTTTTTTGTTTCAGTTGACTAGAACGGTTGTAATTTTGACCGCCGTCACACCCCTTTTTTTTGGATCCCCCACTCTTCCAGCCGATAACTTCTGGAATTTTTGGTTTTTTTTTTCATTTAATTTTTATGTATTCTTAAAATATCATTAAGCAAATAAGAAAAAAATGGATACTAAAAGTATTTTTTCTTTTTTTACGAAACTTGAAAAAACGGCCGAAATTCGTGCCTCTACACTAGAATACCCCCTTAAGTAGGCTAGGAACGAATAGTAAAAATCACAATTTTGATACGGTCATAGAATGCGCTGAAGCTATTCATATGTAGAATATGTGGTTAAAATTTCATAAAAATCGGTTCAGTGGTTCCAGAGAAATCACCGCCGCCGACAGAAAAAAATATTTTTTTGAGAAAAACGCGTTTAAAGTTTTTTTTTTAATGAAAATTTATGAAAAAGTCTTACCTTAACCTGGAGGTTTTATGCTGTTTTTGGTAGATTTGTTCTCCATAGTGAAAAACCACACACGCACAGGTGTTGCTTGTTCAAAATCTGTGCGAAAACTGATGTTACTTTAGCTATTCAAACGTTTCAAGGCCCCTCTTCAATTTTCAAGGTAGTAAAGGTAACAACCGTAAAAGTCACAGAATAACATGATTTAACTACCCCGATCGTTCTAAAAAATTTCCACAATGCTTTTAGATATATATAAAAAAGTATAAAAAAACTAAATCGATTTTTTAAAATTATAAACCAGAATGATCCCTTAAAGTGTTGTTTTCTTAAGGTCGGTTTCTAAACGTTGTTTGTCGACGCGTCGAACTGACCCCAGGGGATCGAATATGACGATAGAAATTGTTCAATTTTAAGGGATTTCAATTAAAATGAATTTATAGCAATTTTCAGGGTCATTGATTTTTGTTGTTCGCGAAATTAAGATATCAGAAAAAAATTTCTTATAAAATAGATTTACTTTTACACTCAAGGAAAAATGTTCAATTAAAAAAGTTTATTAATATTACTTTTGGACCGACATATTCGTACATAGTCGTTTCTTTATTAGTATTTGCGTAAATAAAACGTAAAGTTGTACGGAACCATAAATATTAGAGATGAAGCACATACTACATGTATGTAGTTAAGAGGGCCGATACTGCTCAAATTATAAAGTAAGCTTCAAAAACAGTTCTTCATCTTGAGAATCTTGAATTAATTAATGGCGGGCTCAACTGAATTGAATCTTAGCAGGTTTTTACAGCTACACCTGCATTTGTTGTGGCTGCTGCCTAATTATGAAGCAAACAATTAATAATCGCGCACGTAACGTACCCCTTGCGCAGGGACCATAACAAAAGAAATTACGCCTTGTCTGGAGGCACTTGCAGTTAATTAACATTGGCCGAGAGATAGAACCGGAAAAAAGTCTGTAATTTATCCGCGGTAATCACGTAAACAAGTCGAATAAGGCACGTCACAAAAGCCAAATAGGAACTAATGTGTCGAAAGCAGCGTGCCGCGACATTAATGTGTCCGTGTCGCGCAACGTAGGGCAGCCACTCAGGCGGTCGTAGGACCCCCCAAAAGACCGCTTATCGCTTACAGCTTATCGCAGGCGGCGTGAGATGGGGACGTGAATTCATAGATAAAAATGGTGATCATTGACTGACCATATGCCGGGGATTGCGTGCGTCGCTGCAACAAAGTTTCCCTTGGGATAGACGAAATTCACTTGATTTATGGAAAAGCATATAAATTACTTTCCAAACCGCGCGGTGGCGGGCTGAGCGGACTGGTTTCGCTGTTTTTCTGTTTTTGGCGGGAAGGAAGCGTGTCCACTCGCGGCGCTGGGAAGGCGCCCGAATGTGGGTAACACAAAGCGCTTATACGGTAGCTGCCGGCTACATTCTCGGCCCCAAGTATCTCAATGAAATGCACAAAATAGGCCTAGAAAGTGCATGCTATCACAATTTTTATTATTTCGTTACGATGGGGCTGCAGCGAGTCGGGCAGACTAGCATGTGACATACATTTATCCGCCAGCGGCTCCATTTATATGCATTTATATGCCATTTTACCTGCAAGACAGAGCCACGTCCATCTCGTAACAATATCATTAGACTGCAACCCATGTAAGGGAACGAGCTGCCGGTGCAGGTCTTGCTTTCTCGGATTTCGTTTTCAGCCTATCCCAGTCGGGCCCCAAAGTGCGTGTTTATGTTGTTCCTATATATTTTTCGGATTATTGTTGTACGGCGAATACCACGAATGCTCTGTCTAATTGCAATTAAAAGGAACAAAGTTGTGGGAACGGTCGATTGTATATACACGGCCTTAATTGGACAGGGTCCATCCTATCAACTGAACACTTTAAATTCGAATTCCATTATTATTTTACTTTTTGAAATTAGCATTATTCACGAAACGCAAAGACGCATAACCAATGTTATTTGATATGGCATTAAAAGAAAATCCACCCGAAGGGCACTTTCCAATGTAGCTGGGATAATTAATGAAGAGAAAATCGCTGCATCTAATGCATTTATTACGACTTCTATGAATGGCCTTTTATGATTTTCCGACATTTGCATTTTATCACCTTTCTAAAGCGGAAATAATACGAAGCAAAGAATTAAAATAGTATGTATTATGCAATGAAAATCAATAAAGCCCTAAGGTATGTAAGAAAGGTCACGAATGAAGGGACTTCTTTATTTTATATCTGGCTAATCTGACTATTTAAAATTAACTCAGAAAAAGTGAAAGCAATACTCTGAAAGTTAGAAATTCATAATCAAATGCATTCCTGATTATTACAATCAATTTTGTCTTAATAAAAATAACATTGATAACATTGTGTAATGACTAATGATCCTACCTAGGAACGACAAGAATTATAGTAAGAACATATAGTAATCTTACTCTGTTTCTAGTGTTTCTATTTTTATGAGGTACCGGACCTGAAAAACTTCTTGTTTGAGACAGTCTTAAAATATGGTTCACATGAAATCTAAATAAATATATTATCTAAAATTCTCTAAATTTGTGGATTAAAAAATAGAAGTATAATTTGATGTTCTGAAGTATACCTGTTTCACTTAACATCCAGTAATTTTCTTAATTTACAAAGAATTCTACACCCGTTCAATCCATTACAATATTGCACAAGGCAACAAATTTTTTATTTTTTTCTGTTGCCAAATAAATGTAGATTATTTAATTTCTACAGGATTTCTTCCGTAGATTACGAATTCGTAAACGGAAATGTTCAATTAGCTCCCATTTTCTAGAAAAATAGAATTAAAAAGTGCAAGAGACCGTATTTCAGCCAATTTTGAATGATGATTGAAAAAAAACGAATTAGTGAAAAATTAATTACAATAATATTGAAGTATAATTTCAATTGAACAATTTAAAATCCTGCATAAAAAATTTTTAAATTAAAAATGTGTATTGGTTGAAAGTAAAATTTAAATTCAATCAATTATTTTAATTCGATAATTTTTATTCTCGTGATATCTAATTAGTGAATTTTTATTCTTGCATTAAAATTATTTAAATAATTTTAATTCGTGAATATTTATTCTTGTGAATTTATATTCTTGAATAAAAATTACGTACATAATTTTAATTCAAGAATTTTAATTTAGAAATCTTAATTCAAGAATTAAAGTTATGTATATGAATTCAATTCAAGAATTTTAATTTAAGAATTAAAATTATGCACATTATTTTAATTCAAACATGAATAATCAAAAATTAAAATTATGTACATAAAAATAATTCGTGAATTAAAATTATGTACATAATAAAAAATCATTAAATTTCTCTTGATAGAATGATAATTGATTTCGGTAAGTGAAATTTACGTTGTGTTATAATTCTAAATCAACAATTTGATTTTATATTTGAATATAGTTTAAATTACGAATAAGTTTTCACCACAACCTCATAATAATTCATGAAATTCTTCTATTGTTAGAAAGACTTGAAATTAATTAAACTACTTCAATAAAAATTTTATTTTTATTTCATCGTGACACAATTATAAATTATACATACAGGTATCAACTAGACTCTAAAAAGTTATGTAGGTATATGTAACATTTTTTTCCCCACATTCTGCTCACAAAATACTATAGCAGTACTTCCTTTATTTTTTATGAAATTACTTAAGATGCATAGTAATACTACTTGCGATGAAAAATTCGAAATTTCGGCAAATGTCTTTTGCGATAAAAAAGCTGGAAATGTTCAGCATGTAAATTTGGATGTGTCAAGTATAAAAATACTTTCGACCAACCTGCTTGAATATTGTTGTTAAAAACAAAATGAAGGTAGTGAAGGAACTGAAAGCTGGCGATAAATAGGAGCAATATTTTCAACTGCACTTTTATGAATAAAATTCAAATCTTCCGAGATCTGCTGCAAGCCAGAGAAAGCCTTTCCTGGTTGACCAAAATTGATCTACCTGCGTAGTTAACGTTTATTTGTTTGAACGACGTATTGGAATGCCCAATTTATTCACATTTCTGTCGATCTTTTAGTTCCACATACTTTGGCATATTGACGTTTTTAGGTCGTTTCAGGCACACGCACAACATCAGTCTCAGTAGTCCCTAAAAAGCGACATTGCCGGCTAAAACAAATTCATGAGTTGCTTTTGGGATAAATGTCCTCATTAAAGTTACATGCACAAAATTGTTCCGCAAACGTTCTCCTCATATTTTAGTCATGTCACCAGAGCTCCTCAATGGACTGCAAAAACTTGTCCCGGCCGCGTCGAATAACCGCCATTGCAACTCTGTGCTGCGCAACTGGTTGTGCGAGTTCTTAAAAACAAATAATTGTTCAATGAACCTTTTAATCGCTTACTGCGTACTCGCAGTGACAGGAAATGCTGAAACCTTTCCGTCGGCGGTCGTAAAGTCTCGATTTAATGTGCAGCTAGTAGCGGCATCTGAGTATTTTAAAAATGGAATTGCCGTGCCGTACGGAAATTATATTTTCAGATTTTCACTAAATACCGGAAATTACGGTGAAATTTGACCTCCAAAGGTGAGAAGTATGATAGTATCGAAAAAAGTGACTAAATGCATTCCACTGCATTGAAACTTTAATTTTTTTTTTCGATGAACATCGGACTCCATGCAACCTGTGGAGACAAGGCTTAAAATTTCTTTCGGCATTTAGGCTCATATCTGTCATAACACGTAGCTACCGTCAACAGTAGAAATTAAAAAAAAAAAAAAAAATACCAATTGGTTTGTTATGGTTTTATACGGTATTTTTACTCTTAAATGGAATTTGTGGTATTTTTAATGGTACTCTTCCGCAAGCTTCACGTTGACGATTTTAGCTAAAAGTACTTACTGCCTTTTTATGATGATGATGATGATGATTATACGGGCCTTTTTTATACAATGAGTATAATAAAAAAATATATTGTTTCAAAAATAATGCAACTTAAGAGGGAAATCAAAATAATTCACAAAACGTGACTAAGCCGCGCAGATAGCTCATGGCTAATTTCTAGTGCCGTGTGCTCCAAGTAACAGGATTCCTACCAAATTTCAATAGGAAATATTTTAGGCCGGCCATACACGCTCAGTTATATTGCACAATAAAACTACGAGACGTCAGAATTGATGAAAAAACTGAAGAAAATTCAGGTCACATGCGCACAGTTTTTGACCTGCGTAAAGTTGTCGTGATTGCGCAGTTAAATGCACATGTCGCATGAATTGCTTTCAATATAACTGTGCAATTATGTGTGAGAAGAAAACGAAACTTCTTGATTTTATAGAAACGTAACGTTTCCTTCTATTTCTTTTTGCTTTTAAAATTGCAGCAGCTAATAGCATGTAAATTAATCCTTTTCTTTGACACATTATGGCTTACTATTAATTTCCTTCACAATGAATTCTTCACGTGTTAAACCTTCAAACTCTCACGAAAAATGAGCAAATAACTGAGCAAATTGCACTGTGTCTGGACACCATCTACAGCAGTTTTTTGCGCAATATTTTACAGAGTTTTTTTTAAATAAAAAATGTATTATTGCCATTATATTTGACTTTTGAATTTTGGAAATTTATGGACCTTATTTGTAGGATTTGTAGGGATTCTGAAAAAACAAGTTTAGAATATATTTCCGTTCGAATTAAGGGGCTAGAAAAATGAGGAATTTACTCGTGTTATTACATCAATCAGATGTATCATATTATTAATACATATATAAAAATTAGATAGTAAATGTGATTTCTTAAGTTACGCCACGAAATCGGAAATTCGTCAAATTGACGGGTCTCGTAAATCTAGTGTTAAAAACTTCTAAGCACACATTTGCATTCAAATTTCACCATCACCCATCTGTGGTGCAAGTACATTTGATGATTCAACTTTAATTTGAAATTTAGTGGTGGGTATGTTAACGTTTCAAATGTTAAAAATCCCAATTTTAATTTATTTTAATTCAGATATTTGAGAATTCCTGGAATTACAATTAACTTTTTGAAGTGAACACTTTTTATTTGTGGCTCTCAGGCGATCCTCTTGTGACGACTGTTGACTAATACTATAGTGGCATAAATTTTGTTCGTGGTTTTTATGACAAAATACAGGTGTTCAAACTAAGCATTTTATTTTTATTCTTCAGTGGTATCCAATGACGTCTGATTGTTAAAATGCAAAACACTGCACTTTGAAATTTCAGTAAAAATAATGCTAAAATTCTTTACATAATAAACAAGTAAATCTACTTATGCTTGCATGTAAATTTAAAGTTCATTAGGAGATCGATTCTTCAGAAAATTAACATTTAAGGGATAACTGTGAAATGAGATGGCATTTGTTGTAATGGTCACTGTCATTTTTATTCGGTGGGCTAATAAATTATCATGAAAAGATCTTGAACATTTCTGCAATCAAACTTTCATGGACCGCATGACAACACGCCATCAAAAAGAGGGAGATCAGTGCGCTAGGTGCCATATAGCAGCCGAAACAATGGATTTATTGAAATGACAATTTGGCAAAAATCTTATTACAAGAAATGAACCTGTCAATTAGCCACTAAGATCGTGTGATTTGATACCGCTTGACTTTATAGGGATATGTGAAGTACATATCTAGTCTATGCAAATAAACCAGCATCGATTGACGCATTGGAAGTCAACGTAAGTCGTATCATTGCGGATATAGGACCCCAAATGCTCGAAAAAAATTTCGAAAATTGTACTGATAGGATTTGCTATGTAACTGACAGCCGCGGTGCCCTCATATGGCCGAAATTGAATTTAAATATTACTTAAATCTTAAAAAATGACTTTTCGGATAAACGAATATTAAAAAATTATCTTTCGAACAGCTTACTCAATTTTTGTGTTTTATTTAACCAGTTAACTGCGTTCGACGTGCATACACGTCAATCTAAAGCTCTATTGCGGTGCGGTTGTTGTGTATACACGTCCTGGAAAAAAAAAAATACCATTCGATATAAAGACTCAACACTTCAGTAAGATAGAATACAGATTTCATTTAGTATTATCTTTCCTTTTTATTAATAGTAAACCTGTAATAAAGTTATAAAAAAAAATATTGGTTAAATTGTTTGCTATTGAGGTCATTCCCCATACAATACAGGGTGTTCAGAGGTGGGTGGTCAATACTGCAGGGGGTGAAAGGTCAGACCGAGACAAGCAAAAAATCGTATGGGTGGGGGGGGGGGGGGCATCTCGCACCGTTTGGCAGTTACAGGGTGATTCGTAAATCAGGATTTTGCCTTATATGGGAACCGCTCTTGTATTTTTATCTTTTTTTCTACGCATCGCAGCGGCCCCAAACTGATTTCAAAAAATCACTATTTGGAAGCCCTTTCCAAAAAAGTTTACACCACCCCCCTATCCCCAACCCCTTGGCCACAATCTCCCCTGGAAGTTGAAAAAATTAATTTTTATTTCACGATTTTTCACCTCTCGCCCCACTTTTCTCCGAAATTCATGTTATTAATATACCTACTTTTTATTTTTTTTAAGTTGCCTATCTAATTACCTTTCCAAAAAGGTGCAACATGCCCAGGTAGGAAAAGGATACGAAAATTTATTTACAAAAATCCTTTTACAGAATATCATGAGAATTCGAATTATTTAAGAAATTATACTTAAGTTAACTAAAAAATACATTTTGTTCGCATAAAAACTAATTACAATTAAAACTTATGTCCTACAAAAGCTGTTCAAAATGTTCTCCGCCAGTTTCGATGCATGACTTGCCTTCGTCTTATTTCGCGTTTGAGGTCTATGGTAGCCAGTCTTTCCCGTATTTTCGTGGCTGCAGTTCCAATCCTGGTAACTAATTCTTCTCTGGTGTTGATTGGTCTTGAGTAAACTTCATCTTTCATCATTCCCCATAAGAAAAAGTCCAGTGGAGTAAGGTCCGGTGACCTAGCAGGCCAAGGAATCGGTCCACCTCGTCCAATCCAGCGTTCTGAGTAATGTTCATTCAACCTTGCCCTAAAAATGTTCCCAGTATGCGCAGGTGCTCCGTCGAGCTTTAAATAAATTGCGCTTCTGGTGGCCAGGGGGATGTCCTCCAACAGATCCGGAAGGGTATTCTCCAAAAAGTTCGAGTATAGCTGACTATTCAGCACTTGGGGCAAGATGAAGGGTCCTATCAACTGGTTGCCGATGATGCCAGCCCAGACATTGACACTAAATCTTTGCTGGAAGGACCGACACCTTGTCCTATGTGGGTTCACATCTGGCCAGGTGTGGAGGTTGTGCAAGTTTGTGATGCCATCCCGGGTGAATTGCGATTCATCCGTCCACAGAATTCGGTCTAGAAACCTTCTGTTTTCGATGTCAGACTCGAACAGCCAAGTGCAAATTGCAATCGTCTTTCGGAATCTCCTTCCTGTAGTGCTTGGACCGGGATATGGTGGTATGGATGTAGTCCCTCTCGGTTCACAACGGTCCAAACTCTCCCTGAAGACAATCCTAACCGTCGTGCGACCTGCCTAATGCTTATTTCAGGGCTGTTCCTGACGATGTTGAGAATTTGTTGGTCGGGGTCCGCTGAATCGGCCGATTTTCCTGCTCGCGTTTCTGCTCTGGGGGCGGTTACACTTCCGGTTTCTTTTAACCTTCTGAAAGTCCTTGAAAATACCCTTCTGTTGAGTACCCGCCGATTCGGAAATCTCCTTTGGTATTCTCGTACGGCCTCACTATCATTTCCTTCTACTAAACCGTGCACGTAAATTATATCGGCATACTCGTCAACACTGAATTCTGCCATTTTATCTTAATTTTTTCTATTAACCACCCGTTCTTATCGCTTGCTTCTTCAACTGTGGTCAATGTCCTTTCAAACTTACCCATTTTTATACCATAATTCATACGAAGTATTAGAAACGGAGCGTCAGGATACTTAGGAGTCAATACTGGATATAATAAACTAATAACGCTATTTAACGAGATTACATTTAGTATTTTATTACTGTTTTGCTGAAATAATAAAAATGTACTACCTCTGTTTCCTAAACAAACATTTCCGAACTTGCTGTCATAAAAATTGTTTACTTAACGATTTTTTTCATTATGGTGCAATAAAGTAATTAGGTACCTGTGAGGATGTTTTAATTTCAGGACTTTTGCAACCCTTTTCTACCTGGGCATGTTGCACCTTTTTGGAAAGGTAATTAGATGGGCAATTTAAAAAAAATAAAAAGTAGGTATGTTAATAACATGAATTTCGGAGAAAAGTGGGGCGAGAAGTGAAAAATCGTGAAATAAAAGTTAATTTTTTCAACTTCCAGGGGGGATTGTGGCCAAGGGGTTGGGGATAGGGGGGTGGTGTAAACTTTTTTGGAAAGGGCTTCCACATAGTGATTTTTTGAAATCAGTTTGGGGCCGCTGCGATGCGTAGAAAAAAAGATAAAAATACAAGAGCGGTTCCCATATAAGGAAAAATCCTGATTTACGAATCACCCTGTAACTGCCAAACGGTGCGAGATGCCCCCCCCCCCACCCATACGATTTTTTGCTTGTCTCGGTCTGACCTTTCACCCCCTTCAGTATTGACCTCCCACCTCTGAACACCCTGTATATTGTTGTTTACAACATTATTTGTTTATTTAGCCCAGGGCATCGGATATAACTTGAATTGTTTGGTTTACGTTACTGTGTACCAGATTCTACGATAACATTGACAATAATATAAATGAGTTGCGCACACTGTGAAAGTCTTTAGTCATTTCTGATTTGTTGCAACAACGTGATACTAATAAGAAAATCGCTTGCTTGAATTTTTACCTATTTCCTCTGTATCAAAATAAAGTAAAAGGTAAAATGGTATAATATGTAGTTAGCCAATAGTTCGTTATTGCTAAAAAACCGTTTTTCAGAATTGGGTTAGCAGTCTAGTTCGTAAATGTCAGTGTTTATATTATATGTTATTATTAAATGACAGCTGATGCATACCATACTAAATTGTCAAATCAAAAACTGGCAAGAGTTTTGAAATTAAATAGCTAAAATAGCAAAAATTGGGCAGTACCGATCGAACCTCCTCAAAACCCGTGAATTGTACCGGAAAACATGAAAAATATCAAAAATACCCATTGAAAATCTGAAAAATACCAGAAATATGGCATTTTTAAGTATACTAATATCTCTACTACCCAGTAGGAAAAGGAGGCCTCAAAGATTAAACTTGGATGCCTCCTAAAAGAGATTTGATACCTCCAGGAGATCTCCTTTTGGCATGATTTTAACATTAGCATGTCATTGCAGGCGAGGCCTCTTTTTATGCTCACGAAAAAGTTGAAGAGAGATCTCTCTTTGACCACTTCCTGAACATAAGTGGAGGTCTCGATTTTCCTTTCATTAAATGCTTGAGGGAGACCTCGCCTGCAATGACATGCTGATGTCAAAATCATGCCATAAGGAGACATCTTGGAGGTATGAAAACTCTTTTAGGAGACATCCAGGTTTAATCTTTGGGAAATTTAATTTAAAATATTATTAACATATTGTAACAACCTCCTTCAACGCTTTATAGAAACAGAATGTTCACTTGTTTTTCACTGCTCCGAGACTGTACCTATTCGGTAAAAAAAACAAAACACGGAAGGTAAACAAAAATACGCGAAACTTAAACTCATATTGCCATCCCTTTGTCATCCCTTAGGAATTTACTCTTCAGATCGCGTAATAAAGAAATAAAATGAACGAAGAGCGAGACTTAAACTCATATTGTCATCCCTTTTTCCTCCCATGGGATTTTACTCTTGTGATCGCATCACTCCCTTATACCTCTTAGAGGGAGGCATCCCAATTTTTCCTACTGGGTAGTTCCTACCCATCAAAAGATAATTCCTATACACTCCGCCACTTGCAAGCCCGTGTTGGAATGAAGTCATCTGTTTTGGTCGGATATCGCCACTTCCTGGCACCGTGCGCACGCAACTAATTAAGCACTCCTTGGGACCCCTTTTGTTTGCACTCCGGATTCGCCTAACATCCACTTGAATGAACTAAAAGCGGATGGATTGGCGACGGAGAAAAAAAAAACCCATTTGCAAACCATTTGCATTGTGAGTCATTTGCGGAGTTTTTCGCAAACAATGTGCAAGAGGACGCCTGCCATTAAGCCTGGGCACCTTTTTTGTCTTCTACTGGCACGTCCACGCGAAGATGCTCTCAGCGCGCGCAGTGGCGAAGAAGCAAATTGTCCAGCATTCTACTGTTACACTGGGTCTTAGCGGCTTGTCGTAGCATCTTAGCAGCTCGCCAGCTTTGTTGCAGGCGAAGATTGCAAATTATGCCCGCATTTTGGCTTTCTTACACATGCAATAGCGGTAAATGCGCACCGTTCCAGAACTCTATGGATTTGTGATAGCGGGCAACACGGACGAACGTACCGTGTTTTTCCGGATCTATCTTTTTTTATGGTGCAGCAGCTGAATGGTCACTTCATTAAACATGTTTTTAGCTTTTCTCGCCGATTAGACAAATTCCAGAGGTTGGCGTATAATTTTCTTCATTGATTGGAACTGCAAAAGAAACTTCCATGTAATTTACTTTCTCTAAGTAATTTTTGCTAAAAGGGTTTTTTAGAAGTGGGAGTTTCTAATGTGAAGTTGTCATGAAGTGGACTGTTAATTAAAAAAAAAAAAACCGACCAAGAACATGTCGGGCACCTACCCATATAATTATTATTAATATTCAATTGTTTATTTGTACAGTAGAGTTCAGATATAACGACTTCGTTTATAACGATTAATCTCTTTTAGTGACGAAAATGCAAGCTCAAGTTAGGTTTCATATAAACTTACTATGAAAACATATCCATTTAGTACGACTCCGGTTTAAGCGACCAACTGCTTATAGCGACCTATTTTGAAAGAAATCGTCCGCTTAGAACGACGCGCAGTGTTATTTACAATATCTACGCACAAACAATACCTAAACGCCCCGTGTCCCGGCTTTCTCCCCTCTCTTACGTTGGTATGCTGATTAGTGCGCTTAAATCAAAGTCAGTGTTTTTCATCTCGTGTGCCAAGGTCAAGGACTCATTACGTGCGCTAAACTGAGTTCCGAACCGGAGGCGACTAATTCGACTTCCAGTGCATCTGAGGCTCTGAAGGCTGCAGAAACGCCCAATGTGTTTGTTCAAAATAACTTTGATGGTGATGTAATAAATATGATGTGTTTTATTCACAATGCTGTACGTAATTCTTACTATCGCACAAAAAGCAATCAAAAACATGAATTTACATGCATAGAATGTATTATACAATGTTTAAGTACCATTTAAGTTAATTTTTATTTTTTTTAATATGAATTTGTTTTATTTATTTATAGAAATTAATCTATGTATATTATTATTTCATAATTACAGTAATATTAATACATAAAAACAAGCTTAAATTCATTCGTCGGTGTTCGTTCGTTTTGTGTGTCGTCCGGTTAGTACGACTAACAAGGAAACGTTCTCAGGTTCTCGATTTTGATGAAATTGAAATATGTTATAGAGTACCAAAAAATAAGAGACACGTATTTTTTTTTTTTATCTGCGGATATGCAGATATGGGTCCCTAAACTATGGGACCCCCTCTTTAGATTTTTAATTTAAAGTTGAAAATTCAAGACTGACTGGCTCGAATGTAAATTTTTTATTCTTGACAATTTTTTTGTAACTTTTGTTCGTGTAACGAAGCTGATTTTTTTATTCCTGAAAGTACAATTCATGAGTAGTAATCACAAAAATATATATTAAAAAAACCTAACGCAATTATTTAAAAAAAATATTAAACCGATCCGGCTGACTTTTTTCGGAAAATCATAAAAAAAATTCGTAACTCGAAAACAACAAAAAATCGCGGAACATACATGGGGGTGATTCGGATACCCCTTGATATGAGGCATCTAATTTTTTTCTTTGGACGTCACTTTACGGGCCACCCTGTATAACCAACACACTATACTTTATGTGTTTGTGTGCTTTTAGTTAAAAAAAATGTCTATTTAAGTGAGTGGCTTTAAAGCTATTTCCTCCACTGTACTTTCCCCCCAAAACATGGCCAATTTTTAAAATTTTTAGAAAAGCAGTTTTAAAAAAATTTAAAAAATAAAAAGTACCATTTTTAAAGGTCTATGTCCTAGAAAAAAGTCTAAAGAACAAAACCCATTTTGAATTTTGTATTTATCTTCTCCAGGAAGACCGCAGGAACTGGTACCAGCTAAAAAGGGACTTTTCGTACAACACCCTCTATTGTCGCAAAACATAACAAACAAACAAATTTTTTTGTATACTTCGATGCCTATATATTCATATGTGAAAAAAGTTCTTTGAATAAATGCAATAGATTTAAAAAAAAAAATTCCAAAAAAGTCGTTTTTTTATCCATTTCGAATGAAAATGTCCCCTTAAAGGTTTTAATTTGCCATCTATATTACACAATCGTATACAGCAATTTATTTTATAAACGGAATCTAATTACTACGTTTATAGACGTTATTCACTTTTTTATATATTTACTAGCTGGGTTACCCGGTTTCACTCGGCGTTGGGTAAATACTTACTAATTAAACACTTCTCAAATTTTCTAGTTTTTTATATCCTAGAGATTGTTTCAACCCGAAAACCCTTTTATGGATCCGCTATCATGAATTGACAAATTGTAATAATATTCAAAAAAAGTGACCTTGAAATAGTCATTGTACCAATTTTCATTAAAATCGAGAAATTTTGGTCGCCATTTTACCATCATCTTGAATGTGGAAATCTTGCTAGTATTCGAAATTAGTGGCCTCAGAATAATCATTGTACTAATTTTCTTTAAAATCTGTTCAAATCGAGACATTTGGTCTCATATTGGATCCGCCATGTTGGATTTGGAAATTTTGCTAGTATTCAAAATTAGTGGCCTCAGAATAATCATTGTACGAATTTTCACAAAAATCCGTTGAAATCGAGAAATCTTGGTCGCCATATTGGGAATTCGTAAATTTTGATAACATTCAAAATCAGTGACCTCAAGATAATCATTATACTAATTTTCAATAAAAATCCGTTGAAATCGAGAAATATTGGTCGTCATATCAGGTCCGCCATCTTGGATTTGTAAATTCTGATAACATTCAAAATCAGTTACCTCAAGATAATCATTGTACTCATTTTCATTAAAATCAGTTGAAATCTAGAAATATTGCTCGCCATATTGGGTCCGCCATCTTGAATTTCTAAATTTTGATAACATTCAAAATCCGTGACTTCAAGATAATCAATGTACCAATTTTCGTTAGAAACCGTTGAAATTGAGAAATATTGGTCACCATATTGGATCCGCCATCTTGGATTTCTAAATGTTGATAATATTCAAAATGAGTGACCTCAAAACAATCACTGTACTAATTTTCATTCAAATCTGTTGAAATCGAGAAATCTTGGTCGCCATATTGGATCCGCCATCTTGAATTCCTAAATTTGGAGAGCGGATTTGAAATCAGCGTACCGTAAAACCCCTATGTACCAATTTTCATGAAAATTGCTTCAAATCAAAAATTAGCCTATATGTTAAGTTGGAATATGTACTACCTTCGGACAAAAAATGAAAAATATCGATGCAAGCGTTTAGGCGGGATTGAGCAACAAACAAACAAACAAACAAACGAACTTTCATTTTTATATATATATAGGGATAGGGATTGCATTTTCCGTTTTTCTCCCTCAATTTTGCTGTAGGTATATATATTAACTTACCTCCTGATATTTTAATTAATTAATTTTAATTTATTTATTTATTCCCAATATAATAAATTATTATTATCATTAACTCAGCTTTTAGGTGTTGTGGAAAAAAAAGCCGCAAATATTTCCGTGAGAGAATTTTATCAAAGACTTTACAAATTTTTGTCGAAATGATTTATATAAAATAAAGATTTTAATGATATTCAATAATAATGCAAACAGGAGAAGACACATACAAAACAATAAAATTTTAAGGTTGGAAACTTCGCTAGAGATCAAAGTTTAATCTATACTTTAACCATACAAACACACTTTTCCCATCTATGAATGGAAATAACTCACTTTTCTAGGTAAATAGGATTTTCATTTTCTAAAGCAGGTAAGTCTAAGTTTACCGTTGCATTATATATCACCTAAGTAATGACTCCTAACATACTAAACCCGCGAAGTTGGGAATAATTGGAGGTCGTAACCTGTAAGCATAAACAACCGGGAGGACAAGAAAGAGATTCTCTCCATACGACTGTTACGGTGAAGGTGACTGTAGAGGAACTATACGAATGGCAAATTATTACCACAGTGTGTCTTCTCGAGTCGTTCGAGATATAAAAAAATAACTAATAACCCATTGTTGGAACTATAGCACCCAGGTCTGATGAAGAAAATTATGTCCGTAGCTTAACATTGTATTCAAATCAAGTTATTAACGATGACAGGTTGTGATGATAGAGGTGCTATTGAGGGTTTGCCTACTGTAATTAGCACCGGAATGGCTAATTGGTAGCGGAGGTATTAGTAATTATCGTAGTCAAACAAAATGCGAGACTCTTTCATAGGTATACCTCCTTGTGTAACAAATATTCAAATATTTTGGCGGCGCAAATTATGAATAGTAACAGGCCCTGAAAGGTTTCAAACAATGGATAATAGTTTCGGTTACAAAATAACCCTATACTGCCACGAACATGAGATGATGTCAATCGATACATCTTTCATATCAAGTGATCTTGAATGAATCATTTTCATAACATTTCGCGGTGCTCGGAATGTTGGTAGGAACACTAAATTTTGCACGATCAAGTTGAAAGCAGCAATTAAACTCACCTGTAAATCTGACTGACAGTTTATCCCGTAGACGGAGCAAAAGTGGTTCGTGACTCTAAATTCCTTTCACTCGCAAACGAGCTGAAACGAAAAAAAAGGAAAATAATTAGAAGGAATCGATAGACGGGTTATAAAGGCTGGTATAACTTTTGTAGGTAGCATTAACCCTAGCTTTTTGCTAGTGATTCAGAAAATAAGCAGAAAATTGCGTAAAGTAAAATCTTTTGGAGAAACTTGTAGCATATCAATGGTAGCAGAGGTCACTCACGATTTGGCGCCAAATACCCTTCGTTGCTGGCGGCGTGAAACTTTTGCTGAATTCGGCTGACAGCCACTTCGAATTGATCACACATTTGGGCAGTTACAAGTCGAGTTATAAATAGACCCTCTGATCTGGGCTATTTTCAGGAGGTGATTCCTCCCAACCGTTCCAAACTAAATTTGTAAGAAATTCTTTTGAGCGTAGAGGTTCTGGGCCCCAATTCCTCGAGCACATAAACAAGAACGAAGCAACAAGGCGTTTCTGAGTCACTCAAATTCTATAGGAGTAATTTGCTGCTTTGCTGCATGGAAATGTTGAAACAAAACGCAAATAACGGTTGCAGGTTCTATTTGAGAACATCTAAAGATTAATTGGATTTTTTGATTACAGGGTAGTTCCCAGCTCTATTTAGGGCAGGATCTAGCTTGCTCCAGCTGGAAACGCCCAACAATTTTTAAAATATATGTATCTGCGCAGAAAAATCTACGAAATATTCCCAGGTATTTAGATATACTCGTCATTTCAAATTTTAATTTAATTAATCAAGAGATACCTGTTAAGTTCGTAGAAAATAGTCACTTTTCGATTTTTTGGTAGTTTTCAGCTAAGTTATTATACGATGATATAAGTGAAAATAAGAATTTATTTAAATTCGTTATTTATTGTTTTAAGTCTGGTATGGATGTTGCAAAGAAATTACATGACTTATACAAAACACACGTAAAAAAATGCTCAAGGAATACTCAAGGCACTTTTTTTCTGTTTCGGTTGCCGTTCGGCAAGAAAACGAGTAGGTACTTAGTTTGAATTTCACGAGTTGATGGTGCAAAGGCCGTAGCAGGATAAGAATGGGTGGGCTGCCCCCGCATGTATCTTGCCCATTTGAATGTGGTAAGTTGCTACGGTGATATATTGGGTTGGCACGAAAGTAATGAGACACTCTAGAAAACTCTACTCATGTTGTTTTTCTAATCAATTGTTTTCGACCATATTCTAGTATGTTATAGAACATCCTAGGTGATTCAGTCCTAGGGGTATATAAAAGCGCACGCACGATTAATTCAGTCAGTTTGAAGAAAAATGGATGAGCGACTAGTTCGAACTCTATACCTTTACGAGTATTTGTTAGGCCATAGTACGCGAGCTGCGGCAGACAACATCAACACTGCATTTGGCTTAGATACTACAAGTCACGCAACAGTGTCTCGTTGGTTCAAACGCTTCAGTACAGGAGACCGAAGCCTCGAAAGTCAGCCTCACTCGGGACGACCACCAGCTTTCGACAATGATGATTTGCGCCGTGAACTGCAACAGAAGCCGGATGCAAGCACTCGTGAATTAGCGACAAAACTACACTGCAGCCATCACACTATAGAACATCACCTGCACGAGCTCGGATATAGGAGAGTTTTATCCCGATGGACACCTCACGCCCTTACAGACGCCACTCGTACTGCTCGGGTCGCCGTCTGCCAATCGCTACTACTTCGACCGCGCCGGAAGGAGTTTTTGGAGGATTTGGTCACAGGGGACGAGTCGTGGGTTCTCTACGAAAACAATACGCGCCGTGCCTTCTGACTGCCACGAAAGGAAGACCCACCAACTCAACCAAAGCAATATCAAAACCGCGGCAAAAAAGTTCTATTGTGCTGCTTTTGGGATTCTCAGGGCATGCTGTTTTATGAATTATTACATAATGAAACAGTTAATGCTAACACATATGCGGCGCCGCTCGATAAACTAGCCACAGTTATCAAAGAAAAAAGACGAAGAGGAGCCAATGTCATTTTACTTCATGACAATGCTCGCCCGCACACTGCATCCACCACCCGCCAACAACTGCAGGGCTTAGGCTGGGAGACGGTACCTCATCCACCACATTCGCAAGAGATTGCCCCTTCAGACTATCATTTATTCAGAGCAATGATTTGCGTGATAAACGCTTTAACACTTTTAATGAAGTTGAAACCTACATAGCCACCTTCTTCAACTCACGGCCCGCTGAGTTCTGGGCAACAGGCATCCAGTCCTTGCCTATACGTTGGCAAGAAGTCATAGATGCTCACGGCGAGTATTTGATTGACTAAATGTATAGTAAAATTGACTAAATGTATAGTAAAATAAAAATGTTAGAATTTAAAATAAAAACAAACTGTCTCATTTCTTTCGTGCCAATCCGATAAATTTCAAAAAAATGTTTTTTACACTAGTTAAGTATAACGAGTTTTTGGAAAATTGAAAATTTTTTCCAATTTTACCAAATTAGTCCTGGAAAAAAAATCATCGAAAATTAATTTCGTTGATTAGAAGGGGGTAAAAAAAAATATTTAAATTTTCAAAAAATAATTTTTTTATGAAATCCTTTTTGTACCACCGCCACTTTGAAACAACGAGGACGAAATATTATGTCAACTTAAATTCTAAAAGATGATTTTCATATTTTGGGTAAGCACAAAAGAAGTAAGAAATTATTCTTTCAATTATTTTCCACAATTAATGTAATTGTAATTAGTAGTAATAATTAGTTTAATCAATGTAAGTGTACTTGTGTTTATTCACAATTAAATGAAGGTATCACATAAATCATAAATAAAAACTTCAATTGTGTAAAAAAAATTGTTTTTCTTCTTTTTTAACTTTGAAGCTCTTCACAATTAATATCTTTTAAATCTTGTGGAACGCACTTTATTAAGATAATTAATAAATAGTTATATTGCACAGAAACAAAAAAGAGTAACATGAAAGACCACTTTTTTATAATTAAAACAAATTAAAATTTAAAATATTTGGCCTTTTCTCTTCTTTCACATGGAATAACCCTTCTATTCTACCGACTTACATATATTTACCTACTTTGGAATTGTCGTCGCTCTGACCTATTTTCTGCACTGGAATTTGAGTAATTTAAGTACTTTTATCGATTTATTGCTTTAGTTAATAACCCAACTATTCAACCGAAAGGACTTTCGTATCTTATAATATATTAGGAATATCCTTTCTATCAAGATTCCTGCCCAATAATAATCCATAATTCCCCTCAACCAGGCGGAAACGACCGTCAAACACAGCGGGACATCATTTCCTCATATAATTAATTTACAATTTGTGATCTTGCAAAGCGCCGACGATAATCATAATTCATAAGTAAGATCCAATAGAGCCGCAGATCGGTAAAAACAGTGTGCTTGATTAAATCGTGGACATTTGACCATTGAAATGAGCGCATTACAGGGGGAAGCCCCACGACTACTTCGCTGATCATTTGGATGTTTTTAGTGCACCTATCCGGTTTTATGCGGCGTCGCACTCTTTTCGCCCGGAATTTTTTCGTTTTGATTTATGATTTGATAAAATGTGAACGGTCCATTAGCTGTTGCAGGCGGTCAGAAACCCGACTTTCAGGTGGGAATTAAGTCCAATGCGCATGCTAATGTCGCCTATTCAAGCGGGATATCGGCGGCATTCTCGCGAGACAGTTTTAAGCGAGCGCGCGTGTAACTGCCCCGTGACAGGCGTTCGCTGCTTTTCAAACAGCGGTGGCGGCATATATAGCCGTTGCGATAATGACGATTGCACGCCGGATTAATTGAATATGAGGATGCCTGCGGCAGCGTAATGCGATTTGATTCGACAGATCCACGCACAAGTGCATTTTAGACGGGATTTTATTGAATTAAACTTGTTATGCTAACGATTGTTCGTTTGCGAGCATATCAAACAAATATGCTAAATTCGTTGTCACATCGGGAAGCCTTTAATTTCCGCTGGTACATGCG
This sequence comes from Dysmachus trigonus, assembly GCA_949715965.1. Classification (NCBI taxonomy): domain Eukaryota; kingdom Metazoa; phylum Arthropoda; class Insecta; order Diptera; family Asilidae; genus Dysmachus; species Dysmachus trigonus. Next base: position 40,265,031 of record OX454322.1, on the reverse strand, counting down.
GAAAGAATGCTTCGAAACGGATTCTCACAGAAAATCACAGAGGTTACAGCATGGGTCCCAATGTCCAAAAGCCATGTAGCGTTGTTTCGCCTCCTCGTGCCCCCTGCACCGGCAGAGTTTCCCGACGCGGCCCCATGGAGTAATGGCCGACTCATCATTTAACCTTCTAATTGAAAATTCACGGCATGTCTGGACGCGAACGAGTCCCGTGCACCTTCGAAACGGGAAGCCTTGTCGTTCCCATGCCCCCCCCCTTAATAAGCAGTGACGATACATGACGTTCGACATCGATTCAGAGATTGACAAATAATTCATTCGGCGGTGTATGTTTCTTCCATCGACCTCTGTCTCGATGCGGCGGCCAGAATTTGCTAAAAATTGTTAAGTGATTTTGTGAACGACATAACGGGATGTCAATTTTCCAATTCAATCCCAAGTGGAGCACGGGAAAATCACGTACGAAGACACGGACCCTCTTTTGGAGAATTCTGGGGAATTTTGTTCTTTTATTAGTCACAGCGCGTTTATAGCAGCAGGATTGCTTTCTTGCTTTTCAAACAGGCAATTATAGCGTGACAAGTTAGACTGAAATTCACAGTCATTCCGAGGATGACTGACAAATTACCACCCCACAGATATACGTAGGGAAGGTGTATGTCATTTCTTAATGTCACTCACTGACGATAGTGAAGTCAATATCCTTTTCTTTCCCTAAGTAATCACACAAAATTAGCGGAAAACGCCTTAAATATACTGAGTCTTAACATACATTTTTGCTGCTCCTCGATGACTTGCAAAAATTAGATAATACACGTTTTAATAAAGCCTAAGAAAATTATACTTTACGATAACAAACAGATTTTTCGAAAATTAAATGCTTATAGCAGATATACAAAATAAGACGACCAAGAACTTGTTATTTTAAGCATCTATCCCTAAAATTCTAATTTCAGTAGCACATAATTTGGCTAACATAGGTTAGGCATCTTGTTTTGGTAACTGCCCAGATTCTAAATGGTGTGGTTTTAAGAGGCGCCAAATTTACGATAGGAATAACTGTTAAATAAACTATCATTTATTGTAAGTATCAAAGTCGTTCTTATTCGGGAAAGTCTAACAAGTCATCATGGAAACACATACACCGCAAAAACGATTCCAAATCGTTGAAATTTGTTTTCGAAATTTGGGGTCAGTTAAAAAAAACTTATAAAGCACTACGTGAATTTCATGGACGCCTATAAGAGCGGTACAAAGCAATGATCCGCGACTTTTTGTTTCCAAAACTTCAGAACATTTATGTTGGTGACTGGTGGTTTCAACAGAACGGCGCTATATGCCATGCAGCGACTGAAACAATCAATTTATTAAAAGGACAATTTGGCGATCTTATTTCAGGAAATGGACCTGTCAATTGGACACTAAGATCGTGTGATTTGACACCGCTCGACTTCGATTGACGTATTGGAAATCAACATAAGATGTATCACTGCGAATATACAGCCCCAAATGCTCGAAAAAGTGGTCAAAAATGTGACTGACAAGGAAACGTTCTCAGGTGTGTCTCACCGGTTTTGATGAAATTGAAATATATAATAGAGTATCGAAAAATAAGTTATACCATAGAGTCGGATCTGGTTTGGTGTTGCCTGTCAACATTAAAAATACTTGCAAAGTCCAATAGGCTTACCATAGCCTGGGTACCGGGCCATGAAGGAATAATTGGTAACGAGAAGGCGGATGAACTTGCCAGAAATGGAACTAAATCCGATTTCATCGGACCAGAGCCTTACTGTGGCCTTGCCAGGAGCTATTACAGATCCTACCTAAGGCTATGGGAAAAAGACAGTAAAGCCATACATTGGAATAATCAAATCGGATTAAGACAAGCAAAAAGATTCATCGGCCCCTCAGAACAGAGGACGAGGAAAATCTTACTGCTCAATAAGCTGGATCTAAAAATCATCACCGACCTACTAACGGGACACTGTGCCCTAAAATACCATCTTAAAAAGATAGGTGTAGCGGATGATGACACTTGCCGATTCTGTTTGGAAGAAGAGGAAACAGCAGAGCACGTACTCTGTCCGGCCTTATGTCGACAAAGGCTGACACACTTCGGAGCGTCTATCATCGCTCCGGCAGATGTGTCGAATGCGACGCCCCAGAGTACCATAGCCTACTTTAAGGACCTTGAATTGGATGGGGTTTAATCGAGAGGGGTTTAGCACAATAGATCTTTCAGGTCGCGTTTGCTATCGAGAGGTACCTAGAGTAACTTAACGACCCGCTACAAATAATAATAATAAATAATAATCGAAAAATAAGAGACACATATTTCTTTTTATCTGCGGATACGCACATTTAGGGGGTGAAAGGCACCCATAAAGTATACTCCCAAAAAGAGTTTTTCCTAAATATTTCAAGTTCTAATGAATTTTTTCGAATGAAACAAAATGGAAATTATGTCTCATAAATATACTAACCTTTTGTAAGAAATCCGGTTCCCGGGGGTGGTAACCCATATTTTTTATTGCAGAAAAAAGCTTTTTTTTATATTTTTGCGTCATAAAAATAACAGTTTTAGTTAAAAATCATTGAAAAATATTTTTTTACATACGATTTTGAAAAATAATGTTGACGTGTTTTTGGGTTTTCGTAAAAAAAGCTCCTCAAGGGGGTAAACAACCCCTAGCACGAATACGTACATGATGTATATTCTTTTAGACATCAGTTTTTTCGTGAAAACCAGTATTAAGGGGTTCTTGGAGTCGCTGATTATGAATCTGATGTTAAATTTAAAAAATTCAAAATGGCGGATCCAACACGGCGGACAAACTTTTGAAAAATACACCAATTTTTATACATAAAAAACAATAAATAAAAGTACCCCCTAAATGTGCGTATCCGTAGATAAAAAAAATACGTGTCTCTTATTTTTCAATGCTCTATAACATATTTCAATTTCATCAAATTCGGTGAGACACACCTGAGAACTTTTTCCTTGTGAGAGGATACGCAAATGTAACTGACAGCCGCTGTGCTCATATGCCCGAAATTGAATTTAAAAGAACATTATATTACCTTTTGCTACATAACTACGAGTTGAAGGCGTACGCCTTCAAGAAAAGGATATTCTCAAATTGAATCGTAAGGATTCTGTTTTTTTACGAATTTAAAAAAAAAAAAAAAAAAAAAAAAAAAATGAATGTAGGGGAGAGCGGGGCTGCAAGTTCCCGGGGTAAGTTGTTCCGACAGCAATAACTTTGTAAGGTAAAGAGATAGCAATACATGTGATGTGCGTGGTTAAAGCGTCAGGTGACCCGCCACGTCGGCAGTCATTTTAGTTATTCCGTCAACAACGGTTGAGTAGCTGTGTGCACGTAGCTGTCAAAACATCACGTAAGTAAATTTTTTCGTGTTTAAACTATATGGTCTATCTCTGTGTATTATAGACCGATTCATACGTAACTCTCCTAAATTGTAGTGACATTGGTAAGGTATATTATTGGATAAGTATTTTTATAATTGATTATATTAGTTTGCCAGTATGTCAGTCTTCGTATATAAACGTAATTTGGGGCTACAAGTTCCTTCCTGACGGGGCTGGTTGTTCCCGGAACAACTTACCCCAACTTACCTTCAATCGTATACCTAAAATTCATAAGACCATATTTTTTTATTTTAATGATGAGAAATTACAAACGTAAGACAGAGAGAGGTAAAGCCTCCGACACATTGTTGCGTCGAGCTGCAGATGCTGTTATCAAGGAGGGAAGACCTGTTAAAACTGTGGCAAGAGAGCTTGAAATTTGCCACGTGACGTTACATAGATTTGTTACAAAATTGAAAGATGGCAAAGTTACTACCATAGGTTATAAATCCAGGTTAGTTTACCTTGGAACAGGAAAAAAAAATTAGCGAACTACATTTTAAAGTGTTCCGCAATATACTTCGGTCTTCTGCCCGGAGAGGTGCGAAAACTCGCATATGAATGTTTAGTTATGAATCTGATAAGATTTATAAGTTTATAGATCTCAATTATAATTTAACTAAGTAAAGAAACGTTTATCTGGAGCTCACCATTTATGTTTTGTTATTTTTTAAAGTTAAAAAAGTTAAAAAAGTTTATCTGGACCAATAATGTTCTGTACCAGTAATATTTTGTCATTTTTTAAGTTTATTTGTGCATAGAATAAACATTACATACATAAATATATAGAAATGGTTGTTTTATTTCAGAAAACCTATGTTATTCTGACAGTTTATTGTCATAATCTAAGCGGAACAATTTGCCCCAAAGGTGGAACAACTCGCCCCAAAGCGGGGCTGAATGTTCCGCTCCGAAAGTTGACAAAAATTTGCTTCTGTAAAAAAAACTATTGAAATATTAGTAGAAATGACTATAATATTACAAAACCCGATAAACAACCATTCAATATTTGCACATGTTGAAAATGAAAGGTTTCATTTTTATAATAAAATTTCATGTTATTTGAAAATCGGAACTTCTAACCCCGCTCTCCCCTACTTAGTTTACCGATTTTAATAGAGCCCGGGATCATTGTACTATCTATAGTCAGAGAATCTCAATGCTTACCTCTAAATCGTTAGAGAATATATTTTCTTTTCAGTAATACTTCACCATTAATTGACAAAATAAACCTTTGTCGGCTGTGGCATATCTTGGAGCATTATGTGAAGAGAAGGGTGTCGGACGCTCTTTCACAGCCAACTTTTATTTTGCTAAGCTATTTAATTTAGGGTAGATTCACAGTGTACTTATTCTACAATATAATTATGACAGTAATAATAATCCTAAAATATAATTATAACTATTCATCTATATACTACAATTACTAAAAAGAATTATATATTTTCTGAGATAAAGCACTCAAGTTACCACCTTTTGTTCTATAAGACTTCAGACAGAAAAATTGCAGTCGGGTTATGAGCTAGCCAAGGTTACAGAGTATATGTACTATACATCGTCAGCGACAATTTTAAAAATTTTACTGGAGTTGATTACTTCTGATTTACTTCTAAACCAAACAAGTTAAAACTTGTGTTCTTGGAGCTATTACTTCTTTTAAAAGCTATTAATGTTATAAAAATTTGAAATCAATCCAAGTATTCAAAAATTGCCGATTTGGGCGATAATTTTTTACGGTTACTATTGAATGTTCGTGTGTATTTGCTATAATTCTTTTGAATTTCTATACTACATTACATATTTTTGTAATAATACCATTTTTTCACATTTTAGTTGTTTCTTGAGTTACAATACTCTGTTTTATTCTCAAAATTCAATATAACGAATCCAAATTCTATGAAATACAAAATTTTCGGTCCGCCATATTTGATCCACCATTCTTAATTTTTAAAATCTGACTTTCTATTCGTAGTCAACGATCCCAAAAACCCATGTATTCAATTTTTAGTCCAAATTCGACCAAATATTAAATTTTAGATCAGCCATGTTGGATCCGCCATTTTGAATTTTTTTAAATCTCACTTCAGATTCGTGATCAGTGTGCCCAAAAACCTTCAGTTGGTATGGTATAGTAAAAATTAATTCAATTTTGTGACTCAAAGGGTTAAAAAAGCTTATACGAGCACCGAAAGTCTTCATTTTTGTGAAAACTTGAGGGTGAGGGTTTTGACCTCGGATTCTTAATCAGCAAGTAGAGACAAATTTCTTGGTTGATATGTGCTTGGAGATAAATACTTTAAAAAAAAATCGCCAAATAGTCCATAGTGCAGCGCTACAAACTCAGTGCCGGTCACCGGTAACCTCCATGGCATTCAGCGTGTTAATAGACGTTTTTCTCCACAAAATTAGATTAACTACCTTAAAATATCTCTATTAACAAACATAAATTATCTAAACACATTAGCAGGTTTAAAACTAATACTTTGATTAGTAGTATTAAGAATTTTTTTCGCTATTGTTTTTTCAAAGTATAACTGAAAGTGTGTACGTCCAGCATTTTTGCCTAATTCTGGTTCTTGTGGATACATCCACGGTAAACAAATAAGTTACTAAAACCTGGCCAACACGACCCATGAAAGTTTCAATGTAGAGGACCCAGGGCCTTAGGACGACAAAAGAAAGTTAACAAGCATCTCCAAAGATTGTACTAAGATCTTAGAAGTGGCATATATCCTTATTTCCACTTTAACCGTCTCCTACCAGCCAAATTAAGATTAAAGTTAAATGCTTTTGTGTTTTTAGGCAATTTACCCATGTCCGATGCATAACACAGGACTGTTTTCGTAAACCTTTACGACGTAAAATAACTCCAGTGTTGCCTTTATTATGAGAGGCAGTTCCTCCAAACTGCCATTAATTTTAATTAAGTCGACTGCAAATAAATCCATCAAACAAGAAGAAGCCGTCTCAGCAAACACTGAATCCGGCCCCTCAAGCCTTAATGGCCTAATGAAATCGATCGGCGCTGCATTCCGTTGTTAATTGAAACAGCTCTTGATCGATGCAAACATATTGCACGTCGGGACCCTAGATAACACTTCAATTGATCCGTGGCTATTAATTTGCCATCCGAATGACATGCAAAGACTGACTTAAAACTGGGTGCTGCCGCTAGCTTGATCGCCCGCGAGTGGGCGTATTCCATCCGCGGATCCATCCAGCGAGGTCCAAGGGCAGCAACAATTGACTGATGCGCGAATGTAAGTGCAAAATTAATTATCGACCGATTCTAGGCATACTGATATAGTCAGTTATATCGTGCGAATGAGGCGAGTTCCGCACGATAGCACCACGAAGGAGCCAAATAAAGGCCACAAGTTATTAAGGCGCAGTGCTGGCGATCTGACCCGATTGGACGCGAGAGGAGGAGGAATCCGCGAGATCACTGGCCCAAGAAATTGCAGCTTTGGAGCTCTGTTCCACTACAATGTCGAACACTGGCAGCGGAGACTGCAACCAGCGCGATAGCTCTAATCTCATAGTAGCCACGGCGAAAATCGCTAATATGAAAATCGGAGTGAATTACCGCGCCGCTGAGACGTGCTGGCCTCGAGTGATGTTCTTATTTATGCGGTTAATATTAAGGAATGGTAGCGGGCACCGGCCTATACCCACCAGAGTGAATACGGTCGTTATAAAGCGGCCCGGGCGGGTACATGATCCGGGCTCGAGCGAACGGACTTGTAGAATGGCATAGCATTTCTCTTTTACGCAATACATCATCGGGGTCAAATGCGATTTTCCGCACGGCACCTAATGCACACGGTGACGATCACTTCTCACCGCGCGGCTCAGAAGCCATAGGTGCAATTTTGCAGCTTGGGGGACTCTTCAAATTCTTTGCTAAACCAGCACAGAGACTTTCACGCAGAGAAACGTTTGATACGAGACTTACTTGCCCTTTTCCTCCGAAGGCATTTTTCCGCGTCTTCCGCGAAAGTGTTCACCGACGCCACCGTCGCGCAGTGTACCAAATTGTTAAAAAGATGGTAAAAATTATAAATGCAGTCAGATATAATTGAATTGGGGTTTTAGATATCGCTGATTTCAAATCTACTATCAGAACTAAGAGATTTAAGGTACAATAGTGTGACCGCCTGAAAAAAAAGATAATTTTTGGGAATTTTTTTAAAGACAACTACTGCATGGAATGTTTTAATATTTTAAGGATATATTTGTGGATATATAGTAAATACATGATAACATTTTTGAACCAAAAAATTTAAAATTTAGCGAGTTATTCGCAATTTCCCAAAGCTCAAACAAAAATCCCCCCACTGCTGCAATTATAGCGACCTTCACAGTGCATGAAATCAAAAAAAAAAAGTTTATTAAATTAGAAGGTATTTCCCGTGCCATGAACCTCGATCGAAAAAAAAATAATTGAATTTTAAAAGAAATGCCAACTTTTACAAAAAAAAATTAAAATTTCGCGCGAAAATTTGATGATTTTTGGCCTGCCAAAATTACAAATTTTATTCGATCGGAAAACTGGGGGTTCATGGCATGGAGAAACATGTATAAAAGTAGCTGCAATAAAAATCAAATCGATCGGATGATTTGTCTTCGAGTTACAACTGCAGCAAATTTGAAAAGAGTAGTTTCGAGAAAAACTCGTTTAAAGTTTAATTCATACATTTCTTAATACGGTTTGCTCTTGAGACGGCTGTAACTCGTTAACGTTATTTTTAAAGGTATATATTATACTATACGATTTTTTTATTAGCTCATCTCAAGGAATCACGTGGCATACCTCGCGGCAGCTTGATCTGAATCACCCTGTATCTGTAAATCGTAAGATTGTCCTTAATTAATGTATACATATATACATAGAATTCACTATCGTACTTTTATTCTTTACTTTTGGCCAAATTTTAAACGCAAACCGCCGCGCCAGTGAGGTACTAAAGCCGAGTGTCGTTTGTTACATTCTAGCGCACCAGTGACTGGAGGATGCTTGTACGAATTTCGTAGATTTTTTCTATAGCCGATTAAATTTCATGAAACAGTGAAATTTGAACATACTGTTCTCGCTGGCCGAGGGCGGCCGTTGAGATGGTGATGATGGCGTGACAGGTGGTAATTCCAAACGTGTCGAAACTCGAAGCTTCTCGGACGAACGCTCCAACTTTTAGCTAATGGGAACGCTGCACGACCAAGTGCGGAGTATTAATTTATTATTTAGGGGAAGTTTCGCAATTAAATCGATGTTAACTTTCAATTACAGTACCCGCAGCGGTTCTGACAGTCTTTTTTTCCGACATTACAACCATCAATTCTGTCTGTTGTAAGGCAATACATTTTTTAAATGGTGGGTGTCCTACACTACTAATGTGAAACTCAACGGAAGGAACTTCAACTACTTTTTTTTATGGTATTAATTTCGAAATATTAAACTAGAGAACAATTCTGCAAGAATGGTCTCACAATTCATCGTATTTTTAATTTTTTTTCTGAAAATTTGAAAATAGTCGGAACAAGATCAAATGTGTTTCTAGCCAAAATCTTTAATAATTATTGATTTAACCCTTTCCCAACGGTGCAGTTGGACGCGGTAATACATTCCCTGCGCAAGAAAGTTTTCCACGAGATTGGTTGCACTGCACAGCAGTTTAGGCCACGAAAATATATTTTACTGCAAACACAGCATTCCAAGCTGCGCCGTTTATAACGAACATTCATTGAAAGCTCGAGCCCCTGGTAGGGGCATCCATGAAAAGCTTTCACTGAAACCTTTAATGACAACTAAAGCCGGCGATCGTACCCACAGAGCTTCTCGTGAATGCCGACTTTAGGCAGCGCGGTCGGACCCAAAGAATACTGCGCGAGATTGTTTAACAGTGGGGTTCTTGTCGTTGACTTTACTTTCTCTGCTCCTTAGTGGTTTAACTAATGATTAATCAAGACATTTATAAAAAGTACAGTATAATTTTTCTTTGAAAGAATAACTTTAATATGAAAATGGTGAAAATGATCCCTCGGTAAACCTAGTGTTAAATTGAAGATTTAAGATTTTAGGCCATTATTTTTCCTAAAGGGAATTTTTACTATCTTAATTCAATAGCTATGGAACATAACCGTAATAACACCGACAGTTGATATAATAAATTTAATGTTATTGAAAGCAACATAACTTAAAAAAAATATATACGTATTGTATAATGAAGTAATATAGCTTAAAGAATTTAAAGATTCTTTGGGATCGAAAAGGTTAAACTGTAAATGAAGAATCTTTAATGTATAACAAATAAATATATGGGTGATTAAATTATTATTAAGGCCTAGGATAATTATTTTGGAATGAAAGGTTGAAATTTTGGGGACTCTCTTATTGCCTGGGCCACCCAATTTCGAAACGGGTTTCGAAACACTTTGCTGTGCTGGTTGCATGAAAATGAAAATAATGAAAAACAGTTAATACTTGCAAAGTATATCGCTTAAAAATGGTCCGCTTATATCGACAGTCTTTTCAAAAATGTGTGTTAATTTATTTTCTAACCCCTTTAATATTAACTGTAGACTGACTTGTAATTTTAAGCAAAATCAAACAAAAAACAGAAACTAAAAACGTAACAACAACACTATTACATATTGGTTTATAACTTTATTACAATTTAATGTCTCTGCATCATTAATTATTACTTGTGAGCAAGAATTTATTATCCCGGTCCCACAATTTTGTGTTTTTCTAGGTGAGTACTATCATCCCCGTTCTTTTAGACCATCATAAGGGAAACACCCTGTATAAAATCTTCTTCTTGAAGACCAGAAATCCCTTTAGTGTAAAATTTTGTAAAGATTATAGGATTTCCATTAATACCTTCATGCCGCCCGAGGCGGCGTGATGTCGAAAATTTGGAAATGAAGGAAGTGGATCTATAATTGGAAATTTTAATGAATTTTCATTCAACAACGCACTTATGGGTATGTCAAAGTAGTGGACATAATTTTCTGGCTTTTCTTGGCTCCTATATCACGCAGTCTTATTTTATATATTATTGGAATTAAATTGCATGATGATTTTTCTAGAAGTACAATTTTGATGCAGGGGAATTCATTTTGTTTTTACAAAACTTCTACAATATTTTACCTTGTGACACAAAAAATAATAATTCATGCAATGAAATTAACTATGTTAAGTAGACACTTTTTATTTCCAACAGACGAATTCGTAAAACATGTTTTAATTTCCTTTAGACCGACAACTTTGTAACCTCGGAAGGTATTTCATCGTTCAATAATAAATCGATCAATGACCGCTTCTAACACCGACAAAAACCAGATCATAAACTCTTGAAATATTCCTTTGTGCGATCTTAAGATGTCACAATGCTTCTGAGACGCGCTGTCACCCTCAACCAATAACGTCACACTCAGAATTACGAGTTCTCCGATCGTGACGCAGTAATTGGGGCTGATAACGGAAACAAATCACTGAACTGAGGAATCCCATAAAATTGGTTCAGCTCGGCTCTTGATAAAAATGATTTATTTTCTTAAACGGCGGAAACGTACAAGTAAAAGTATTTTTGACAAACGAGTTTCGAAGTCTGGAGGGCTCCAGTGTAATTAAAAAGAGGAAGCTATGACGGATGGGCGCTCCTAAAAATCGCCTGAATTTGTCTGTAGCAATTCAAGCAAAAAGAAGCGATTCTTCGTCTCCAGAGAAAATCGCACTGCGCGACAGCTGGCCATATGGGGGGTATGTAAATGGCCGCGTGTTTACGCCATTCATCAAAACCGCGCAGTGACAGTGATCGATCGGAATTCGCGATCATTCCATTTATCCTCTTATCAAAACATGCAATACAGCTCGAAAGTGGGAATGCTGCTGGATGCTGTATCGCGCGCAAGTTTTGTCACCTGCAGTTCCGAACAATTTTATAATTTGAATTGATAAAGTGCAGCACATGCAACGCAGCATGTACGTGAAATGAGTATCTCGCGGTCGCGGGAATAGTGCCAAGATGAATGAACTGTTTGCGCTTCTGTAACTCGCAGTCGCAATCCCCGACACGCATTCGAGCTGCCTGCTCAGAAAGCACATTATCTGCAAATTTTTGCTAATGATGAAAGAATTTCATTCGGTACAAAATATCATGAGGGCACTGCGCGCGCACTTGCGAGCGGAATTTGTAGCGCACCGGTACACTGATCTCTTCCTTTCCACGCAAAATTATATTGCTTGTCGTAATTAGAGTTGCGAGCTGCGATGGGTTTATGATGGGAAGCCTCCAAAATTCATGTTTTATTCATGGCCGCGTGAAGAACCCTTGTTGTGGTGTTTCCTCCTTTTTGGAACGCCAAGCTCGTTTCTGCCCATTCCGGCGCATCGCATTCCCCACAAATTTCGAAAACTCAAAATAGTCCACACCATGCAGCAGTAGCGAGTCAGCGCTCCGTTATTGGACCTCTTTTATCCCGGTGCAAGTATCTCGCACTCTGTACGTCTCCATTAAGATTATCTTTATCTTAGACATCTGCGCGACCTTTCCGTTCGAGCACGCTATTTCTGTGCCAGCTAATCGAAATTCTGGAGAAGGAACGACACGTCCGTAGACTATTTTTAGATGGATTAACTCTGTGGCAGTTTTGATAGTGAAATTATAAGAAATTCTGTTACTTCTCGTGCTTAAGGGCCGCGATAAGAGCGCCCTTTGCAATAAAAGTACAATTTATTGGCTGTTAAACAATTTTACGCCGATCAACTCTTTCGCATTATACCAGCTTTGCGGGAAGCATCAATGCGATTTAAGTTGGGATATATCTCACTTTATTTTTAAATTTAATACTGTATGTTTAAGCGGATAAAAAAAGGATTGGTGAAAACTATATACCTCTGACCCTGTGCCCTAAAAACGACAATTTATGTATCATTCGAAAAATGTTGACTTGTATTCTTAGGGGATTTAATGTTTTATCTGAACGTACTCTTGTGCTTTATGCAAAACAATGGTTTAATCAAATAAAGCATGAAACTATTGATTGTCTTATTATTCCATTATAAAACTTCCTATGGTGACTTTCTTTTTTTCATCATTGTGACGTTCATCCTTTGTACACGCTCCGCTTTACCATTGTGAACCTTCTTGTTAATATGTGTGAAAGAAGGGTGACAGGTGAATTGATTGTTAAAAAGTCATTATTTGTCAAGGTAGTAATAGTAGTTTCCATTGGTAATTTTAATACTTGCCAAATTGTTTACTGTAAAAGTAATGTAGTACCAGAAAAAATCTAGTTCTCTTGAATTATATCCAGTTGTAGCCTTACATTAGGTATTTCTTTTAAAAAAATATCGAGACTTCTGTTATTTCAAATAACAAAAAACCCATAACTTAATAAATCATTTCACAAAATATATAATTGGTTTGAATAAGAAATAAGAATATACAAAAAAAATTAAATAAACTCTGAAGGAACGATCAAGAAATAAAAAATTCAAGTAAGAAAATAATAAAGAAGAGACGAATGGACAATCAAGGCCCCATATATTTTGATATTTTAAAATAGGGAACATTAGAAAAATACCAGTACCATCTTGTAAAATCACAGTACCGTATTCGCGCACTAGAATATAATGGGTGGTCGGTATTTAACTTCTATCTTTAACTCTTTAACACGAGAAGTGTACCTACTTAAAACGTTAATATTTTTAAGAGGAACGTTTAGTTATGCTAAAATTAGCCTACTGGACTAACTTTGACAGGTGCAGTAAAAAAATTTGAAGACGAAGAACTTCAAGTTTTACTCGATGAAAATACATGTCAAACTCAAGAAGAGCTTGCAGAACAGTTAGGAGTTACTCACCAGGAAAGATACAGAAGGAAGGAAAATGGGTTTCTCATAAACTGACGGAAGACAACAAAAGCCGAAAAGTCAATATCTGCATGAATTTGCTTTCTCGGTACAAAAAAAAAAGAAATTTTTGCACAAAATATTTACGTGTGATGAAAAGTGGATTTCGTAAGACAATCCTATAGTAAATGCAGAAAAACATGGGTTGATCCAGACCAACCATCAACTTCAACGAATGCCAAGAATGTGTAACTGTGTGTCTGGTTCGATTGGAAAGGAGTCATTTACTATCAGCTTCTGGAACCTGGTCAAACTGTTACAGCTGAACTTTACCTAAGTCCAGTTGATCAAATTAAGTGATGCTCTGGAGGAAAAATACCATTTACGGGCCAAAGAAGGTAAAAAGTGATATTGCCGCATGACAACCCTTGTCCACATACAGCAAAAACCAACCCAGGAATTCATCTTCTCCTTAGGCTGGGAAGTTGTCTAGTAATCGGACTTGCTTCCTTCTGATTACTACTTATTCAGAACGATATCGTCATATTTGAAAGACCAGCGGTTCACGAAAGTTGAAGATGTGCGAAAATGTCTCGATGTCTACTTTGCTTCGAAACCACTAACTTTCTATCGCGAAGGCATTCATCATTTACCATCCATTACTCAAACCGAAATTGTAGAATTTTGTATAAAAAAAATCAAATTAAGTAGTAGTAAATAGTATCCAAAGCATAATATTTGGAATTTTGCAATTGTCATTTTAATTAACAGCTGTAATAAATACAATTATTGACCATGAAATTAATTTACCGCCATAATTTTTCAAAAATATCTAATAGTTAAGCTCCAAGAAAGGAAACCATAACCCTATACTTTTACACCGCAAAATTTACTAAAAATCAATCAATATTCATTTAAAAAACATAATATCATTCTAACTTAACACTGAGATCGGAAGATATGAAGTATATCTTACATTTGAATCTCATTTCAACCAGTTTGTTAAATAATGCTATTTCAATTTTCAAAACAGGGTTGCAATGAAAAAATCTTAGTTTATTGGTGATCATCAGAAATAAAGTTCTTTACTGAAGAGGGTATGAAATGTGTGTTGGCTTGGCTTTTGCTTCTCACACGATCGATCTTAATTCGAATTCCAAGACATCTGATTATTATTACGGTAGATTTAAGTATCAATCAAAAATACTATTGCTTGTGTTGTCTCAACGAATGCATTTCAACCTCGTACTTGCCCCAATTATGGTTAAAACCTGGTGGTTCAAATGGTAATAATTAAATCTATAATACTCATCCTCCTCACCTATACTCAATTCGATTTCAATCCTTTAAAATATAAAAATCATCAAAATACTCCCCTAAACTTCATCAATGACCCCACACGTTTGTTTAATTAAAGCAACAAGTGTTCCACGCGTTTTACATCAGCACCTCATTATTCCGAGAGATTAATTTTTATTAACTCGCTCAAAGCAAACATCATTGAATTATGTACAGTCGAATACCAGAAGTGTGGACTACTTCAACCGCTTGCGCCAGTGAGTATTTATTTACTTAAAACGTAAACAATAGTCCTCGGAGGTATAGACAGCGATTTTAAGAGCGCACTTCAAAACGACATAATGGATGATTTCCGACTTTTTATTTTAGATTTCATCATGCCGTCTTCAGGAGGTCTTAATGGCAGAACTCTGAAGGAAATCGACGAATCACTCGATTACCATCGTGCACTCTATGCGGCACATTCTGAATGCAGGCGAAATGCTAGACAAGATGTTTATATTTTTGTAACAAGATGCTGGAATTTTCTGGGACGCTTCGCGATATTTGTTTTAAATTAAGACAACAAAATTTACAAGTGCGTGGCCAGCAGCACTTCATTTGAGTTTAGAAATCCACTTCCATTATAAAATAGGCAAACATATACTCGTATGTATTTCGAAAACCTCTGCAAAAATTATTTCAACTACTTACGGTATCAGTTAGCAATTGTGAGAATCATTTACAATCGTAATATTAAAATCTTATACGGTAAAACTTCACATGTTTTATAATATAACAGACAAGAAATTCAAGACTTAATATGTTAGACTCATGGTAGAATGATGTAGCTGTCGGAAACATACTTAGGCCTATTGTGATACCACTTTTTGTGACCAGGGTTTCTGGGAATTGAATCGACAACCTCTAACGCCCTCCAGGAATGCGTCGCGCTACCAACCGAGCGATTGCTTTACCTTAAACAAAGTGTCACTTCCTTTTTCAACTATATTAAAGTACTAGCGCAATCGGCAGACGTTGTTCTGTATATATTTGTATTTAATGTCATATTGTGTAAATGTGAAATAACTTGACTACAGCGCCACCATCGTCTCGACAAAACAAATATATTGTGGGAATACGACCTCAATCGGTCGAGTCGTTCAGAAGTTACACGATCACTAACAGACACACCAACGATTGTATATATTAAGATATAACAAAAGTAACAAAGTAGGTACTCTATTTTTCTATGTATCAATTCATACCCAGCTGAGTACTGAGATATTGGAATACATTGAAGCTTTTATAAGATAAAGCCTTTTTTATACCATTATAGAGTTCGTCACGGTTGTTGTAAAATTCACCCCTCATTTTCTTCTTAACCAGTTGCCATAGCTTTTCTATGGGGTTGAAATCTGCGGACTGTGCGAGCCATTTCAAAACTTCAATGTTTTGCTGCGAAAACCAAGCCTGAAGAAGTCTAGAGGTGTGCTTGGGATCATTGTCCTTTTCGAAGCGACAGCGCAGGGCATTTCTTCCTCTGCGTAAGGGAGCATAACATTTCCCATAATGTTTTTGTAGTCCTCAGCTTTCATTATCCGTGGTATTTCATAAAGAGGTCCCACGCCCTGTGCTGATAAACACCCCCAGACCATTGTATTACCACCTCCATGCTTCACAGTTACCACAGTTTATCGCGGATTTAGTCGTTTGTTCGTCGGTCGTCCTACTTTTTCGGAAAGTAGTGGCTTTTTCACTGGCCTGTAGCTCTTAAGATCGGTTTTTTATGGCTCGTCTTCTTACTGTCGAAGGATCCACATCCAGGTTTTATTCGTTTTTTACCTAAGTACCTTGAACTGAGGAAAGGCCGAGATTTAATTAAAATTTAAATTCTACGATCCCCAGCCTTTGTCGTTTTCCTTGGTCTACCACCCTTTATGAATATTTTCAATACTCCCAGTCTTTTTAAAACTGCTTATAATTCTGGATATGGTGGATTTAGCTATTTTATATTTTTCACTAATGTCTTTTTATGTTATACCATCTGTGTAAACAAATATTATTCGGTTTTTTATTTCGTTGTAAAATTAATACACCCATTTTAAGAACTTTTAGTTTAACTGCGTTTAAAGGGAAAAAATATTTTAATAATACACTTCCGCGCATGGACCTGACCGACAGACTGGATTATATGCCCTGCAGTAGTTGGATCGGAATAGAAAATTATTATTATTATTTTTTGTTAACTATATATGGAATAGAAAATAACAGTTAACTAACGAAGTACTGCCAATTATCATTTATTCCGAGAAAAGTATTTGTTGATATATAAAGTTGCAAATGTTTTGCACAGGCAAAATTGTTACGTTGAATAAAAAACTGGATATTGCTCCCTTATTATGGGGTATTACATTCTGCTATTGTTATATCTGGAAACTAGACATAATAAAGAATAACGCACTGTAAAACTTTTTTTGGTATCAGTGGTTTAGGAAATTTTATAATGATCTGTAAGAAATTATGATTTTAGTTGAAAATGTTTTGCACAGCACTGTATGTCCGTTAGTGTATTTTTGGATTTGTCATCTTAAATATCAAAATTTGAGTTCTGCGATCTTGAATATCTCCAAGAAATTATTAAATTACTCATCTTTGTATTAATGTAAATGATATAACGTGTACAATGTACATACTTTTATCATCTTGATTTTAAAAATTCTAAAATATTTTAAATCAGCGTTGTGGGGAAACTAAAATAAGTATATAATATGTATGCATTAACGAAATTACATATGCTATGATTTTATGAATGTTGAAACGTTGAATGTTAATAAAAGGGAAACGGCTAGCGATAATGAAATCTTTCTTCCTAGAATGACCGTTTTGTTACAACCTTGATTTCGTCTTAAGTAGTCGCCCAAAAGTGACATAAAAAATGTTTCTTAATAACTAAGAATTATGGGATCAGTGCCCCCATTAAATTCTCCTAAAGAGCCGTTTGCAACCTTGAATATTTTGGTAAAAATAGAACTATTAAAAATCAAAATAATTCAATGGTGTTAAAGTTAAGCGATGACGGTAGACATTTACTATGACTATTTGAATATCTCACGTTCTGTCCATCATGTACTCTAATGGGAAGCGACGCAAATGGGTCCATCAAGAGCACCATTCAGTATAAAACATCCACATTTGAATCTGTGCAAAAACCTGGACATTCTCACTCATCTCGAGCGTAATTACTTTTTCATATCTTAAGCTCTCCCCATTAAACTGTCGATCGGAAACATTTTTCACTTGCCGCTGTGCGGCACACATGACCGTCACGTTGCCCCATCGAAAGCTGGTAGAACTTCAAAAAAGTAATTGCTTCCCGCCGGCAGGTCCACTAACCTGCATTGAATTTGATTCGTTTTCGTAATTTGAGTATCATAGTGCGGCAGAACGCACATCGACCGAGTGGCAATTGAATGAAACCATAAAGAAGCTGGTCTATCATCCAACCGCCGCAATTCTGCTCCATCTTGAGGAGTTCCCTGCGCGGAATCCAGCAGCGCCAGGTGAACTTTATAGCGTCTTAAGACACTGGACTGGAGATAACTGGCTCCGGTTGGGACCGAGCCAAGCCTTCGGTTTACTTTATGCACACCTTGTTGGACAAATCCCATTCATAATGCCAATTGGCACATTGCACTTCGCCCCCTCCCGCCCGTGCCTTCTTTTTCAGTTTTATGTGCCGCCGTCGCTGGTGAGACCAAAAACCGCATTCTACTAGTCGTATGTCAACTCGTAAAATTTAGGTTGGGTTTTGTGGGATTTCTGCAATCGCAAACAAGTTCTCTTATGCTATTGAGAATGTCATTCACCGCGTCGCCGCAACGTAACTTCAGGGAGTAGGTGCACGCAGCCAGCAGCTACTAGGCGAAACAAAGTGCGTTTCGGGAAAATTAATTAACCGCCGATTTCTTGCGGTACACTCGCTAATGTGCGCTAATTGCAGTCCACGCAGGTGAGCGTACATTTATATAACCCGACCTGGGCTGATGGGTTCGGGCTTATCTTAATTACCAACTCCACTGGCCGGGACTTTCTGTCCCGGAGCACTTGTTTGGAAGCATCCGCAAACGATATTATTAACGACTTGTCGTTAATTTCATTTTCTTTCAGTAGGACGCGATGTTCCATCATTGTCACGATTAATTACGGGCAGCCGGGTCCAACGAAATCGCTGCCCTAATATTTGGTCGATTTGGGGAACTCGTTCAAGGACCAACTCAGTCGAGTGTTCAGCCCATTTCTTTAATTGTTCAATCAATAAGACGGCTGCCAGTTTGGAGCCATTTCCAAGTCTTTGCAGATTAAGGACGCGATACAATTTTCTACCAATTTACGTAAATTAATGAATTTGAACTAATTTTTTGGGAATTCCAATTTATTGAATTAATTGGATATTATTTTTATTACTTCTCGATTTAAACATGTAGTGGAGGATGGGGCGAGAAGTAAGTAGTAGTGAAATAATATTGCGTACCCTCATTTTATAGAGTCCAAGTTTAATAGATGCGATTAGAAATTTCCTGAAATCCCTTTCGCACATTAGCCACTTATCGGATGAAAAAGACTGTGTAAATCAGTGGCGGCTCGTAGTCTCCTCGATAGAGGAGCAGAAAATTCGAAGATTTAGTTTACGACACTAAGGCCGCTAGAAACAATGACAAACACCTATGCTGCAGTTGTCTTCTCTATATATCAGTTGCTGGTCAAACATAATTAAATTACTTTATATTCTATAGATTTTCACAAACGTAACTAACATTTCTTCTATACTCAAAGGTGCCATATCTGATCAGATAAATGATCTTTGCCCATTCCTTTTCTACTACCGTTCTTTTGAAATTGCAAACGCTTTTTTGGCGCTAATTGACGTAACAAAAATCATTCAAAAATATTATAATTCTATTACTTTGAATGTTAAGATTAATAATAACTTAAGAAGTTTGCACTTATTTTTCAATTTTATTGGCCGTTAACTAAATTCGAAGGCAGTGGTGCAAAAGGCGTTTAGCATACTCTAACTAACTTCATAATTAATATTAATAGTTTAAACCTAACATTATTATAAAATGGGAAAGATTTATCATTAAGAGGGTTAGTATTGAGCGATATATTATGCAGAATTTCGGGACAATCGATGGAGCCAATTAGGATTTCATCGATGAAAATTACATCGGCGACATCACTACGCAAAACGTTTAAACCTAAATTCCTACGACCGGCTATTTTCTCTGTCACATCAAGTTTTCAGTAGCAGTTTGAACCTTTATTGTGTAATACTGATTGTAAAGGGTGTTTTTTTTAAGAGACGCCGGTGAGCTGTAATTTGTTGTATCAGTATTTTTATTCGGTGAGGTCTTACAAATCACCACAGAAAGATATACACCGCACTAATTATATATGAATCGTGGAAATATACCACCTTGATTAAAAAGTTTCAGGAAGACCACCGTGTGATCCTGTCAATCACCCGATGTCAGTTTCTTTTTAAGGTTGCCACATCTGTCATTGACATTCCCGCCAAATTGCAGCGTTATAGCTTCATATTTGTAAAACTTACACCGTCTTGAATACATCTGCCTCTGTGCATGTTTCGATTTTTACGAGTTTAAAAATGGAATCGTCTTTGCATCAACGAGTTTGAATTTTGCGTTAAAAACAGATTCAACGGAGCGAAGACCTTGGAAATGTTGGAGAAGTGTTTCGACAACGACACTCTATCGAAAACAAACGTTTATGTGTGGCACGAACGCTTCAGAGGTGGGCATGAGTCCGTCGAGGATGACGAACGCAGCCTTTGACATCGAAAACTGCCGAAAACATCGATAAAATCAAAGAAATTATTGCCGAAAACCACAAATTGACCAATAGAGAGCTGGCCGAGAACTTGAATATGGCTTATGTATCCGTTCAAAGCACTTTGGTTAATAATTTGGGCTTTAGACGTGTCGCTGCAAAGCTGGTGACGAAAAAACTAAATTTTATCCAAAAAAGGGACCGCGTTGAAGTCGCGAAAGACATGATTTCGATGGCAGAATCTGACCAACCATTCATCCAATGCATAATTACTGGAAATGAGACGTGGGTTTATGAGTATGACACACAATGCAGACATCAAGCGAGTGAATGGCGTTCACTAAATGAGCCAAGACCAAAAAAAAACACGTTGTTTTCAGTCGAAAAATAAGCCGATGTTCACGGTTTTCATGGACTATAACGGTGTCAGTTAGCAAGGAGTATTATTTTGGAGTTATGAGAAGTTTGCGTAAAGCAGTTCGACAAAAAAACCGGATTTGTGGGCAAAAAACTCGTGAATTTTGCATCATGATAACGCATCGTTGCATGGCTCCCTGCAATTTCTTCCTGTTCAGTAGACTAAAAAAAGCGTTTTAGCAGCCAAGAGGAGATTTATTTATTTATTTATTTATTCAACTTCATCAAGTACTGATTACTACAGAATATGATTACAATCCAGAATAAAAAGCGAAAGTAACCTTAACTAAGCCGATTCCTTATTTGTTTTTTAGAAAGATTAAAGTCAATATTAGAATAGTTCCGATTAAAGAGACGTGACATTGACGAAGTCGGCTCATGCATACCGTAATTCGTGCTATGATGTCCTACATGGAAGAAGTTGTGATTCCTCAAAGAGCGGGAAGGAACAGAGACCTTAAACATATCAAGCAATTCAGGGGAATTTATTGTGCCCTGTATGCAGTCAAAAGCCAAGACAGTTCTGGAGACATCACGCCTAGCCTCGAGGGAAAGGAGAGGAAATAGCTTTAGCCTGTCAGCGTATGGCGGAAGGGCAAAAGGATCAATCCAGTTAAGACCTCGAAGAGCGAAGCGTATAAATCTTCGCTGGACGGTCTCAACACGATCAATGTGGACGGTGTAAAAAGGGGACCAGACAGGGCTAGCATACTCAAGGATGGGGCGAACGAAGGTACAATAAAGAACCTTTGTTATATGCGGATCATTGAATTCCTTTGACCATCTCTTGACAAATCCCAAGGTAGCATTGGCCTTAGCGACAATAGCGTTAATATGATCGTCAAATGACATAACAGTATTAAGTACAACCCCCAAATCTTTGGCTTTGTCAAGACGAGATAATGAGCTACCAGCTAAACTATATAAAAAAAGAAGAGGGCTCTTTTTACGAGCAAACGTCATTGTGGTGCACTTCCCTACGTTAAGAGGGAGGCAGTTAATAGAGCACCAATTAAAGAAGTTATCTAAATCAGAGTTTAAAATTTCACAATCCCTTTCACCAGAAATCAGGCGAAATATTTTGGCATCGTCAGCATAACATAGGATCTTAGAGTTATTTAAGATCAAAGATACATCATTGATGTAAATTATAAATAGAAGAGGACCCAGATGGCTACCCTGAGGGACACCAGAAGTGGTATTTATTACGTCAGATAAAGCTCCGCGAAATTTAACTCGCTGCGTACGATCGGACAAGTAAGAACTTAGCCAATTCACAAAACTAGAGGGGAAGCCCAGAACAAATAACTTATAAATAAGAATATTGTGATTTATTTTGTCGAACGCTTTACTAAAATCAGTGAAAATGCAATCAACCTGCATACCTGCTTCAATAGCAGATATGCAAAAATTCGTAAACTCCAACAAATTAGTGGTGGTAGATTTCCCCTTCATAAAACCATGTTGAAATGAGCCGAGGAAAGGTTTACAGTGAAAATACAGAGTATCACAGATTGCAGCCTCAAACAATTTAGCAAAAGAACACAAATTAGCAATAGGGCGATAATTAGATATATCACACTTATTACCAGACTTGTGCAGAGGCAGTATCACTGAAAGCTTCCACTGTTTTGGAAAGGCACCGTTAGATAAAGATAAATTAAATAAATAACACAACACAGAGACAAGGGACGGACTACACATTTTGCTAAAGATGCAGGGATACCATCTGGACCGACTGAGAAACTATCAGCCATATCAGAGGTACATTTAAAAAGAAACTCTTCGTCTAAAATCAGGTCCTTGGCCTGAAGAGAAGTTTGCGGAAGCTTCGTCAAGTGGGTAAAATCATTAGTATTAATATCACAGCGAGTATCACAAAATGCTGTTTTGAAAAATTCACCAAAAAGATTGGCAGTTTCCAAAGGGTCTGCACTATAATTGTCGCCAAGATTCAATGAAGAAGGGTAACCGTCAGAATTACGTTTGGAGTTGATGAATCTCCAAAACTGTCTGGGCTCATTGCGCAAGGCAGACCGCATGTCAAGAAGATACTCGTTATAAGAGACCTCCAAACATGATGTAAACTCTGCACGCAAATTGCAATAAAACTCAAAATCGGAATCACTCCTCGAGGAGCAGAACCTCTTCCATGCCTTATTTTTTAAGTTTTTCAAGTGTTTTATTGACCGATTAACCCACGGTTGGAATGCTGAAGAGCTCCTAACGGGAGCAAGAGGTACGCAGTCATTGAAGCATAGAAAAATCATATCATAGAAATGATCAACGGCTTTGTCAATGTCACGCTCATTCAGAACTTTCGACCAATCACAAGCGGAAAGCCAGTCGGACAATTTAGAAAAATCGGCCTTTTTAAAGTTATAACAAAAGCATTCAGTAGATGAGATGGATTGAATCACAGGATCAAAAAAAAGAACCAGCTGAAGTGCAGGATGATGCGAAGTCTCAGGAACCAAAGGGGCCAAGCATCTTTTCACCAGAGTACTATCCGGATCCGAAGAAAACACCAAATCCAGAAATCTACCCGTGTCGTTCGATATGGGGTTCGACTGAGAGAGCCCAAAAGAAGAGATGTCGTCGATAAACGCGGAAACGTGAGGAGCAGCCCCTGAAAGGCTGGGCAGCAACACATCCTTGTCAGAAGATAACTCCCAAGAAGCGGTGGGCATATTGAAGTCACCCAGGAGAATCAGCTCGTCTGTAGGTGATAACGCAGATGTGAGTTCCTCAACGCAGGAAGACAAGGCCGCATAAACTTCAGGTGATGATCCGGGGGGTATGTAGACAGTGGCAATATAAATAATTTTTCGTTGGAGCTTTAAAGCAACACAAATAAGTTCCAAGTCCATTGATCCAACAACATCGACCAAAAAACAAGGTATGCCACGGCGAACGGCACAAAGCACTCCTCCTCCCACGGGAGCATCCAAAACAGAAAGGTGACGATCACGGCGGAAAACCAAAAATTCGGGGCCAAAAAGTTCCGCATCTGCGATCCTTCCACACAGCCAAGTTTCGGTCAGGCAGACCACGTCGAAACAAGAATTCGTCGAATTAATAAAGATTCGGGTCGTCTTGGATCGCAAGCCAGTTACGTTTGCGTAGTTGATGGAGATTTGGCTGATGCGTTTTTTGCTGAAGGGCCAGTCTTAGGGTGACCCTTGGGGACAAATTCCCGTGCAATTGTGTTAGAAGGCCAAATTTCGGGTGAAAGTACCGCTTCAAAAATTTCATCAGGTACAAAGACTTTAAAAGACGCCGTGAATGAGCGACTGTTGCCATTACGCGCGTTATCAAATTTACGGCAAGCCACAAGATCACGCGAAATGCCCATATGCGACGAAATGTGCTGTAGGATCTCCTCTTCCGTGGTCTCAGGGTGAATGCGGGAGACAAACACGCAACGCGGACGCTTAGCAGGACGCAAAGCAGAAAATGCCAACGCTGAATGGGCCAGAGAAGGCACCGCAACAGCAGGTGAGCCAAGCGTAGCAGCCGTCGGAGAATCCTTAACAGGCAGATCATCACGAGATGAGGCAGCCGCGGACTGATGCAGGGATGATGTGCCGGTATCCACATCCAAAGAAGGAGGTTGAGGACGATTACGGCGGTGTGGGCGACGCCTACTTGGAGCCGATGCTTTGGCTGACGACAGGTCCGGTATTGGCACTAAATTTGATGTTGCGTCGGTGGTCTCCAGAGATGAGGGCGAAACCTCCGAGCAATTGAGCCCCGAGCAAGAATACCGCGCCGAAAGGGAGCCAACATCGGCGACAAGAGATCCCACAAGCTCAGAGTTGGCAGAAACCGCTGCAGAGCAGGAGCCCAAGTCATTCCTCACCTGCTTCATACTACGCCTAATGTCCTCGACGGCCGGCATTACCGAGGCAGGAAGATCAGCTCCCGAAATAGCAGCATGCAGATCATCCGTAGCATGAGAAACTATCGAAACCCTGGAGGACAGCTCATGAGTTCTCTCCAGGAGAGCTGTAGAGTTAGACTCTAGCGTCGTAGTTGAAATGAGTAACTTATCCAGTTTTTCGTTTAATGAAAACAAATCGTCAGAAATTGACTGGAAAGCGCCCCATTTGGATGCAAATTGATGCAACATACCCGCGAGAAGAGACTGCTCGGTAGAAATATTTTCGGCAAAGTTCTTTAGATGCTTGAGAACATGATACGGCTTCAACTCAAGGCATTCCGAGCATGTTGATGACGATGAAGGAGCTAGATGTTTAGTGCTCCGTTTTAAGCACGAAGCATGAAAGAAATTCATGCAAACTCCATCGCATTCGATCAATTCACCGGACGTTTTGCCGGAACAAACTTTACAAGAATTCATCATATATATTTAAGTTGTCAACGACTAGGTTAAGCCTGGACAACAATCAAGTACAAATAGTCTGTATAACAATTACAAAAGCTTGACGAATGTGCAAGTGCGCGGTTGGTGTCCTAACTGGACTAAACTTAATCAATACTTAAATCCGAAAAGCGCGGATGAGTCACTGTGGGGAAATCAATGTCAAGTTCAAGGGTCAAAGGTCACTCACCGAATGGAAATCGTAGACTAGATCAAATAAATTAAATAAATAAATAAAACACCAATATCACAGATGGGGATCACTGGCCACAGATGTTGGCGATAATAAATCACAGCATACACAAGTTTATGGCAGTGCGCAAAAGGAAGACACCCAGATTGCACAGCCACCACTGTCAGGAACAGAACAGACCGGGCACCAAAAAGAATTAAGTAAAAAAAATATGGTCAATATTTAAAAGTTACAAACCAATAACACAGTCAAAATTACGCGTTAAAAAGACGCAGCACAGTCATAAATTAATGTTAAAAACTAACAAAAACCCACAGCAAATTTAAAATTTAAAGTTAAGCAAACCGAGCGCACAACCGATCCACCAGCAGTCTCTTCTAGCTCTTTATGATCTCAGAGATGACAGATGTCAGAGATGACAGCTGTACAGAAAAAGCAGTATCAAAAGTGTTTCGAGGATTGGATCAAGCGCTGGCAATGTCTATTTTGATGAATAAACTTGTATTTTTAATTTTCTGCATAAATTCCTGAAACTTTTTGATCAAGGTGGTATTTCCGAAATCAGGGCTTAGTTATGAAAACTTATAGAACATTTCGTGGATTTTATGGACCGAATAATTGCTATCCGAACGAGCTATTCGTCGTGTTATTGAAAATGTCCGCTCCAACTTAACGCTGAATAACAACACGCCATCAACAAGAAAAAAAACCAGTGCCCGGATAATATACCGCAGCTGTTGCAGCCAGTATTGCTGAAGACCAGAATTTGTCGTACACAAGTACTTGGAAAATTTTGCGTAAGGATCTTTGCCAGAAGGCTAACAAGATCGAATTTGGTGCCACAATTGAAGCCGCATGAACACTTCTTCGCGTCGTATGATTGCTGAATGGGCTCAAAATCAATTACAAGTTGACCCTTTAACCCATTTGCATCATAAGAAAAAAGGAAAAAAAAAAGTTCTTATCACCAAATTTTTTTATAATTACATTTAAGTAGAAAAAGTACAACAGATAAAAAGAACTTCATATTTCAACAATCCGTACAAATTTCATAAATACTTCATTTTTTGTTCCTTACTCTAATTCACATCCACTTTGATTATCAGAATCATCACTATCGGATCTTATTTCAATCATTTGTGTTGATTTTAGTGGTCTAATTCATACTTCACTTTAATTTCTAAGAGCCTAGCCACCCTAGCTTTCTTTAGGTATGGTTTTTATATCTAAAGTGAGCGCAGCAACAAACCAACAAAATAGAAAATATAATGTCACACTCAATTCTCTTGTGGTACAAAATTTAACGTATATTGTATATACGCTCTGGTGATAGCGACCAGGGAAATTAAGCGGATATATACGCTAAGGATGCAAAGGGATTAATTAATGGCAAAGTTTTGTTCAGCAATGAAGCTCATTTCTTGCTTAATGCGTTAATTTTCGTATTGGGTGCAATGAGAATTCTCAAGCAATGCAAAACATGCAGACATGCATTTCAACTACTAGAAAAAGTGTTCAAAAATTTGACTGATTTGACGGCTCGAAACTGAATTTAAATAAGTATTAAAGTGCCTTTTATGAAAACAACGTGATGGAAACTAGCTCAATATTTATGTATTTTATTTAAACTTAAAATCCAGACGCGCTTAAAATAACACCCTTTAGTTGACACTCCACTGAAATGTCACCATTCAAACACAAAGTGAATATTATACATCTGCTAATGATTTTATAAACTTCAAAATTGCTTAGTTTTATAATGTGGAAAATACAAAATAATTTTGTATCAATTAAAGCTTATTTTACAGTATCAAATCTTATTGAATTGAAAACTCATTTTTAAAAAAACCGAAAATAGCGTTTATAACAGATTTAGAGACACTTTTCAGTGTAAAAAACACAAAACTTGACTCACACTTTTAAAACACAAATTCAAGCCTGTTGTTACACCCAACTAGTTGCAAAATGATGAACCTAACTATTTTTAGAAACTGTTCAATTTTCAGTATAGCTTAATATAACCAGAAGCTCTACATGGTACTATATAAGTCTAACAAAGATCAGTTCAAGTGAAATCGACATTAGACTATATAATACAAAGTAAGGACCGAAACATATCGTATCCGTTTTTGTCAATTATACCGACAGCATACAATTAAACCTATCGCAGTCATATACCTAAAATTAAATTTTCGGCTATTTGTTTTAGTTATACTGGGTTAAACGATTTCACGTGCGGCCCATCAAAAACGCCAAAAACTTCTTCAGGCGTATAAGACACTACTAATTTATGTGAAAGATCCGCCAAATGATCTTCTTGACTACAAAACCTAACAACCTATTGTCATCTTCACCCATTCAATTTTCTCCTCTTCAACTGCAAAGTGAAATATCTCCCAGAGCGTTTTTCAATCTTAAATTTCGCTTTTCATCAGCAATTTGCCAAATACCTTCGCCCAAGCCGAGCCTATAATAAGAAATGAAGACCAATTAGCTAAGAGATTTTTAACAACATAAATGTTCGTTGGCTCGGGGGATTTCAAAATGTTACGCTCAATTAGCCGCACTCGCATGGGTTTGTCAGAAAAATTAGTGCGTCAGTAGCATTTTTCCTATTTCCTATGCGTATCAACGCACTATGGCAGGCATTGTGGAATGAATGTCTCCCAAGATAGACTGAAGACGTGGAAGAGAAACTGTACGAAAATAAATATGTACGCCACGCCAATATACCGACGATATACAAGCGAGCTAATCAGAAGATTTACTTTCTTCATCTTACGTAAAATTTGAGCAAACTTAGTTCAGTCGGCAATCGATCCACGGCTGAACCTTCGCCCGAGAGGGCAACAAAAAAAGCGTCCAAAGTGTGATCCGCCGCGGCGTCGTACTTTTTGGACGGCCCCATTTGAGCCGCGGTTGCCACTTACGAGATCGAACTTTGGGGTTTGCGTTTGTTTTGACGCAACAACTAGTTTTGCTGGTTCGGCCGAATCATGAAAATCATGAAGTCCTTGAATGCAAAATTAGAAAAAACAAAGGCTTGTCCCGGTGACATCAGCTTTCTTTTAATATTCAACTGCAGTACTATTTTCGAATTTTTTTTTATGTTCGCAATTGCCGTCTCAGATCATAATCGCGAACAGAAAAGTGAAAAAAAGTCATATTAAAGTTATTTTACGTTTATATTATTCTAATCATAAAACGGTGTAAAAACTTTACGTTACCGTAGTTTACATAATGTCAAGGTCAGAGAACTTAAAAAATGAATATATTTAGCAAAATTGAATTAATTTTGTTATTGTTAGTCATAGTTTTATTAAACATGCTATAATTACATTAATTTGGATAATTCTCTGGAGGATAGAAAACGAATGAAATTTAGAATTTGAAAAATATCTTATAATTATAATATATATCTAGGTTTTGCCATAAATTGACTTTAACTTCGAGGAATATGATAATTTGGAAATTCAGTACGCTTGAAAATCCTTAATGTCATTTCTAATATATTAGAGACACAGGATACTAAGACTAAATTATTTTTTTGGAAAATCACTAAATTTTCGTATGAAATATAAATATAAGTTGTTAACTATCTTTTAACACAAAATTTAGTCGTCTATCTGCTTTTAGGAAACTACGAGTAGATATATAATGTATAAAATTATTGTTTTCCAAGTCGAATGTAGCACAATTTGTAATCAGTTCCAATAACAATTAGTATCATTAAACTTATTTTAAAAGTCATAGTCAACAGAAATATTTTTAGGCATCAAGTCATGAGAAATGTTATTAGCCATTCTTTTTTAAACTGACATTCACAGATCATAAAGTTTTAATTAAGTTAGAAATAGTTGTGTAAAGATACTAGTTTACAAGGTTTTTATACCATTAATAGATGTACTACATACATATGTATGCTATTATTAAGAATCTCTGATTTCAATATGTCACATTTGGGTTAAAAAATAAAAATAACTATATTGTAGCCACTTTTCAAATTTTTTCATAAAACAATAGGATGTCGTAGCAGTTCGAAACGTAGTTCAAATGAAAATTTTAATTCTATACTATAGTTATAAAATGTCAGTTAGTTAAAACCTTTGGTATGGTTTGTTGAGGAGATAAGTTTTTCATTAGTGTTCCGCTCCTACATACCGTTAATTAATTTTATTTTCATGGCGGAGGAAAACTCGAAAAATTCGTTCCCAGAAAATACATTTGGTGCAAGAGAATTTCTCTTAAGCTAAATTGCGGTCAGTAATGTGTTAATACACTTTACAAATAACATTACTACAAAGCTATAGTTTAGAATTCAAATTTTGATTTGACTTACGTTTCGAGTTGCTACACTGAGAGAAAATTCTAATAAAAATTACGGTGCTATCCCCTGTAATCCGGACTTAAGTGACAAGTTCCTAGAAAATTTACGAGGGAATAACAGATAAAATACAGTTGACATAGTATTTTTTACTATTCATCCAAGAATTTTTCCGAAACGTCATAGGAACTTTTACTGTACAGCACAGTAAATTTTTATGCTAAGAAAAATTTCCTGCTGATTCAAGGAAAATTTACTTAGTCTTCATGAAATTGTACTAGTTCATAAAGGAATTTTTAGGGTGCCACAACGTAATTTTCTACTGAATTTAGAAGCCGAAGTACATCGGGTGTACGATCGGATTTTTTCGGAAATTGGTACGGCTTACGGGTGTTGTTCATAGTAAATTTGCTCGCTGCGTGGTCGCTTACGGAAAGTCTGTAAGTATGACATTTTTATTATTACTGATAAACATGTGTTTCATGGAATCTTCAAATCGGAGTGCCGTCGGACAGGTCAGTTATCCGAAAATCTTCGAAAGAGTTAGATCATATGCATTTTTTTTCACCACAAAAGTCTTTCACAGAGAGGGTGTATATGCTTTATTATATTTTCGATTGGAATTTCTTTACAATATAAATATTTGTAGTTAATATCTTATCCTACTTTCTAATGCATTAAAATATCTACATCAAAATTTACCCAACGGTGCTTTTTTTTTTTCGTAGACGGAAATTTTACGGTGCCACAGCGTAATTTTATCTTGTGCACATAGTACTTTTACCTATGCCTGTCACTTAGGTCCTGTTTACGGGAGAGCACCGTAATTTTTCTTTGAAAAAATCGTAAAAATTATTAGAATTTTCTCTCAGTGTACGAAATCCCGTTGTGTTCAAAAAAATTTCAAAAAATGGCTAAATTATGGTTATTTTCATTGTTTAACCCTATTTTTCTCAAAGAGGTGACGTGATGGAAAAAAACCAATCTTACAAAAGTAATTAGTTTCCATTAAAGGAAGAAGAAAATTACATTTCGTATGAAGAACAAGAAAGAAGTACAAATTTGTAAACTAATGTTATTAACAAAAACTGGTCAAGTGTGATGCGACGCGCATGTATAAAATCTCCTCATTTTAATCGAAAAAATGGGAGAGAAAGGAAAATAGGAGAAACGCATTTGTATATTCATAGCACATTAATGGAATTTTAAAATTTAATAAGATATTAGGCGGTCTTATAGAACTTTAAAAGATCTATATGTATATGAAAGGCATAAAGAAAATTATGGAAACTAAAACCATTTGTGATAAACGAAAAGACATGAAGAAATTATGAGTATTTCGATTATTATCTGTTGCATCTGCCTTAAATATAATTTTAAATATGGTTTTTCTTAACCCGGCGTCGATGAGGTGAAAATAATTACGCGTACAATGACGCCGGGACACCGTGACCCGAATTTTATCGATGCTTTGTACCCAAACTGAAAGCGTTATCTTGATTTTGAAAATTATTTATTATTTAAGGGTTCTTAGTGCATAAAAAAATAAATAAATAATACCAATACATTTTACACATAAAATGTTTATTATTTTAGTCAAAAATACATGCAAAAAAAATATGGCCTTTTTAAATCGCCTCGGGTCATTATGACCCAGCGTCATCCACGCCGGGTTAAATACATACAAGGGATATTGGATGTCAGAGAATATAAAAAAATAATAATTTTCATCAAATTTTGTTTTGTTTAAGTTTTGAATGAATGGAATTGGACATATATTTTCGTCCCGTTAAAATCACATGTCTATCGATTCCATACCATGAAATTTACGCCATAAAACTGGGTTATCATGCTCCGATACCGACGGCTGTTGACTTTACAGTACTTCGCACCAAACAATAATTTTTTATGAGTGGAACCGTTTTATAAAAATCTTATATAAGCAAAAATACGACAATTTCGCTTATTAAAGAATTCACTCACATGAAAGTGTATTAAGTGAACTCCAGCATGCAATCGGAAAATGTTCGACGCTATAAATGTTTTCTAGGCTTCAGTTCCTGCGTTAATTGAATCTTATAATCGGGTAAATACAAATATTCCCGCAAAATAAGGTATAAAGTTGAACAACGAATGTCTAATTTCTGTGTACGATAACGAATGGTTTAGTACACTTGGCCACACTTTGATTCACAAAAACAATATTGCTGGATGGAACGGTCCGTTCCGACCAAGTTTTTACTATTGTACTCGTAATATCGGATGAGGGTAGTAGGTACACTTAGCAAGGCTAAAAACTAAGTATTTTTCGCAATTAATTTTTTGGAAACTGTTGCAATAATTAAATATATTATAGGTATTTCGAAGTTGAAAATATACCTTTTGATTCACCACGGAGATATGATACTGTGTTTCTGTCAATTTTTTTGAGCGCGAAAGTCAAAATAACATGTAATTTAAAAAGAAATGAACAGGTAACCTACTCTTTACTCATCAATATCTTTCGGAGTATGGTATCGTAATGGATTTCAAAAACATCGATTTTTGACAAAGTGGCAGACATTGTGTTCGTCCAGCGGACGAGAAAATTAGGGTATGATTTATATTTCAAAAAGTTTCACCACTAAAGGTAGGAAAAAATAGACTTTATTCACACCAATTAAAAAATAAAAACTTTTGAACCAAAAATCAAACCGACGAAAGATACTTTCTGGTACCGCACAAAATTTAGTTTTGAGAAATGTGTTGTTAATAAACCGACAAGTTTGGAACCTCAATTACATAAATTAGTATAGACGACGAATAGTGAGAACTTTTAGTACTTCGATTTTTTTTTATCCTAATAGATGTATGGCCCTTATTGGCACTCATTGCCAATTTAATCTCTTAATGAGTCAGCTCATACTCTCGTACAAGACTTTTTTTCCAGACAAGCTGTCGTCGTTCAGATCATAATCTAATTAAAGTTACTTTCGTTTTTACACTCATTCGGTGAATATAAGTACTCCTGCCTCAACGGCGAACAACAAAACTTCCCGGTCTTAACTAATACAAATTCGACCGCTTAGGGTCGATTAAGGGCACACAGGAGGTAATCGCAGTAGAACAACAAACTTGCGATTAGGCGCCGCGACGTGTGTTCATGCAAAGCGCGACAAAAAATCAATGGGACACGCCGCGGAGTCCACATGAGCACGCTGAGGCGACACCAGTCGCCAACGGCGCGGGTGAGTCGCGAGGAGCCGGCTGCTGAAATCGGCATAATCGATAATCGGCCGACGGCGATAAAATGAATGAAGACGCGCGATACGATCGCGCGCCATGTGAGGAAAATATTACAAGCGGCTGGAAGTCGCCATGAGTGCGAATTGTTTCACAGCAAACGGATTCAGGCGGCTCCGGTGCTTGTTCAGGTGGACGGGATGATTGGTTGGCACGTCACACAACAGCGCCAAGAATAGGCCCTGGGAAAGTGCGGAAACGATGATTTCTAATTGTCGATGGATTACTTTTCTGAAGCGGCGAATTTCCATGCGAATTGCCGTCGAAATTGTTGACTCAACCTGCTTCATTGTGTGGCGGCTGCAACTGCCCAGAATATCGCTTCATCAGTGTCGTCCGAACTGTCTACTTTCACGCTTGGGAGAAGTCGATTGCAACCCATGCGCGCAAAGAAAATATTCATCGCCTCATTCTTGCCTCATCGACGAATATGATAGACCATTCACCGCGTTATGTTATCAGCTGCGGTGAGGTCGATTCTTGTCGATCGATAAGGCGAAGATCAGTTCGACTTAGAGTAACTGGTTGTAATAGGCCGCGGTAATGTTTATTGCGCCATAAATGAGATATTACTCCCACAAACTTGGCGGGCGATTGATTGCGCGATCCCAGACCTATCGTCCTCACCTTGACAAATGGCAGAGATTATTATCTTCAATTAAACGCCGATGCATTTGGTGTGGGTTGGATGAAAGAGTGAAGGTTTCACTATCGCACAATGCACTGAAGAAACGCATAGGTGCCCAGTGAAATTTTTGAGATGCTTATGTAATACGCTGCCAAGATCAATGTCAATATTGACGCCTGTAAGGAGATAGAAGGCGGTGTCTTCTCTATCGCAAGAAGTCTATTGGAGTTTGCAGTTCAGTCTCATATGTTTGCGTAGTTTGTTTCCGAAAGGCACGAACTCTAATGAAAGAAAGTTACGAGTAATGCTGCGGGCAACTGAGATCACGTCACTGAGGCATCAAATATTTGCAGTTCACCTTAAATTGTTTATTAGATTGTCACGAGCATAACAGCCGCATTACAAAAAGAGTTTTAGTACAACAGAGCATAGATTATGTTATTTACTTGAATGAAGCAAAAAGTCGGCATGAATTTAAATTATGTTTCCTAACAGTACACCCATATGCTAATTTGCTATAAGAGGTGATAAGAGGCGAGTTAACCACGCTTTTTTACTTATCGCCTTGCCCCACTTTACAGTAGAATCAAAATAAAAATAGCACTGTCGTATAGTTGTAAAACAACGAGTTCCCGTGGAAATTATATAATTTCTAAGCTTACCTATGTTTCTTTATTACTTAAGTAAAGGGTACCATTATTACAAAAAAATTGAATATATGAGTTATATTATAAATAAATCTCTGTAAAAACAAAAACTGAGGAAAAATTACTAATTTATTATCATCAAGGAAAAAAAAACTAATCGGATCACTGCAGATGTCAAGAAATCATTCAATCAGCATTGATAACAGCTAAAAAAGATTTAAAATTAGTAAGTGTAAATATGCAACAATTAGTTTTCATTCTATTCGTCTAATTGTTTTTAATCAATATTATTTATTTGTTCCGATTCCACTTTTTAAAATTTATACAGTTTATTCTAGAAAGATAAAATACTCATATTAATTTTTAATTTACAGTAACTTTACTAAATATCGGTTGTTCAGATTTCAGATCAATAATTTCGTTTCTTTACCAACAGGCGACTTAATTGTATTTTTTAGATGCCAACTTCACACTTAAACCGCAATGTCATTATATATTTTAACAGCAGATATAGGGAGGCTTATTTATGAAAACGTTTGTTTCATTCTGTGCAATAGTTTTTTTTTTGTGCATTATCAAATATGGAGAGTCGAAAACAGCATTTTCGGCATATTTTACTTTTTTACAATCGAAAAGGTAAAAATGCTGTTCAAGCAAGAACAAAATTAGTCGATGTGTATGGAGAAGATGTACTGACAGAACGCCAGTGTCAAAACTGGTTTGTAAAATTTCAGCAATTTTTATGTTGAAGATGCACCACATTCTGGAAGGCCAGTTGAAGCTGATGAAGGCATTGTTTGATGCGAACCATCGAATAACAACTCGTGAGATCACTGAGAGATTAAATTTATTGAATTCTACCGTTCATGATCACGTGAAACGCCTTGGTTTTATTTCAAAACTCGACATATGGGTTCCACATATACTTACAGAAAAAAATTTGCTCCGTCGCATTGACGTTTGTGATTCGCTTCTCAAATGTCAAAAAAATGATCCGTTTTTTAAGCGAATCATCACTGGGGACGGGAAATGTGTCACACTTGGATCAGTTTTTTGCCAGCAAAAAAGATCAATAGTTTTATCAGCGTGGAATCATGCTACTGCCAGAATGATGGCAAAGGGTATTGGACCAAACTGAAGAATATAGAATTGAATAAAATATCTATACACTATAAGAAAATCGTCTTTCATTTCCACAAAACGGTTCCGAACAACCCAATAGCTACATAGTGAAGATTATTACATATATTAAATTTATTTATTTTTAAAGAGCGACCTATGGAATTTAAAGGCTCGACCAAGACTAGACTAGCCTCAACCACTAGGTTGCACTTTAATCACAGCGATTATAAAAATACTTGTTTTCCAACAATGTTACCTTCAGTTTTTCAGATTCAGCCCATTTTAACATCATTGTACATTTATGATCGCATTTTTTAGAAAGACATTATATTCCTAACATTTTAACATAATTGTACATTTATTATCAATTTTTTAAAAAGACATTCCATTCCTAACCCGCAAACCTTTCCACATCGCTCTGGAAAGTGAAACTTCTTCGTTTAAAGTATTTCAGCTTTTCAACTTGTCCAGCAATATCTTCGAATGCAAAAGGCGAAGAGGATCTTCTTCGAATTACCATTTCGTTTGCTATGCACAAATGATGGTGATTGCCATTTTGGATTAATGAAATCCATAAGTGGACTGAAAGCCGCGATGTGTGGAGTCGTATCGCGAAGATTTAGTGCTACTTTAAATCCAATGAACGTTGATAGCGCGTGGACAAGGTGAATCCGGCGAGGATTTTCACGACCTTTCCACATACGCCCAGCGAACGCTCAAGTCGTGCGCTTCCTTTTCAGTTAACGCCGCCACGACTCCATCTATTTTCCCACAATTTGAATAAGTTCCCAGCCTTCGGATTCCGTCTGAGTTATTTGTTGGGTGAGTAGCTGAACGCGGTGACATTTTCCTTAAGTGATTCGTTTTAATTTTTCAATCTCTCCTTTTAGCTAGCGATTCTTGGTCCGAACTGGGACAGGGGCCAGTGCTGGTAGCTGCGGCGGCGGCGGCGGCGGCGGCGGCGGCGGCGGCGGCGGCAGCAACAGTGCTGATGTAACCCCAGCCGTCTTTGATGTTTTCTTTACCAATTAAAGCAATAAACTATGCGAAAGTTGTGAATCAGCTTCACCTTCCTGGGAAGGTGGTTCGATAATAAAAGCATAAGCGTCGAAGAATTGAGCAAATTGTAGCAGTTTGTATGTTAATCCACAGTGAAAGGAAGACATATTTCTTTCGCAATGCGCCCCAAAGGCAGCGTTCGCTCGATTCGTGAAATATACTCGTTGCGAAAATCGAGGAGATTTTTATTTTGGAAAAAGGATGATTGCATGGAGGCGGTCGATTTTGTTACTCACCCCTTTGGGTTAACGTTTCAGGGTGCCATAACTTTCCACAATGAGAGAAATTTCTAGATAAACTGTGATTATTGTTATCGCATTGTCGACGAAACAAAGAATTGAAATACCAACTATACTGCACCACACCGAATCACTCATGACGAGGAATAGTCCAACACATTAAGTTTCTCAAAGTATGCATTATTTATGCAAAGAACTCATGCAATCCTTCGCAATGGAACCACTCTGCGGTGGGAAGTCATTCCACTTTTGTCGCTATGCATCGGAAATAAAAAAGTGAGTGGATATATTCTAGACTAGAGGAAAAACATGTTCAATGACACACAAATGCAATTTAAAAAAATTAAATTTAGTTCTTTTATATACAAAGACTAGACGGCAGGACTTTATTGCATAAAACAACTTTTCCTGGGTGCTTATCTTTATGTTAAACAAGCTGATTTTCTCCTCCATTGTTCGGTGACATATATATTTTTAGCTTTAAAAAAAATTGGTTATCAATACAATAAATAAGTAATTTTTTCAAAATTTAATCAAACAAAATTCGCTATTAACTGTGATTTTTCATCTGGATCTGAACCAGCGCTAAACAGCTGGCTACCTTCAAAGCAATCCAAACTACACGATATTTTGTCAATCGTATTAATATTTTTAGCCGTCGAAGAAAAAGCGAAAAAGAAACGTACGAAATGGTGCAAAGATTGGCTGCTTAGACGAAAATATTTTCACACGTAAATCTGTTGGAAGAACTGCGTTTGGAACCAGCAGATTGGATGAATGGAAATATGCGGATGGATGAGGAGACATATTGCTCAAGTAATTATTAACTTTAATAACACCATTAATCAGCAAGCAAAATACGCATACACATAAACGTCTTTCCGCTACTTTACGATTTCTCGTAATTTTCAAAGCACCATAGCCGCTCTTGATTTTTTCGAATCAGCTACTTTTTTTTAAATTCTTTACTAAAGCTATTTCTCAATGGATCCAATTTTTTAATCTTTTGTTATTTGCATCAGGATTTTTTTCTTTTAACTTATTTATTTATTACTCGTATGCAATATTCTATCGATCCCAGCCAGAATATAATTTGCAAGGAAAACTTTTCAATGAATTTTAAAACTTAAGTTAATTTAAAAATAAAAACATATCCCACGGCAATGTAAAATCTCGTACTGATGGGAACAAAAAAAGAAAAACAAAAAAATAACCTTAAAATTATAATTAAAAAAAACTCAAATTACTCTAATTTATAAAGCTGCCTTGGCTGGCTCCGACCAAAAATAACTAATTAGATATTGTAAATATTTAAGAATCAATAATTTTGTATATTGTCCTTTAATGCTCTTTTCTTTAAAGTAATAAAAAATATTATTTTTAACTTTTTAGTTTAAATTTGTACATACAGTACAAAGTTTTGAAATCGGTTTTTATTTTTTTGTAAAAATTTACTTTCTTTAATAATCCATACTATACAGGGTGTTCAGAGGTGGGAGGGAAATATTGCAGGAGGTGAAAGGTCAGACCGAGGCAAGCAAAAAATCGTATGGGTGGGAGGGGGGCATCTCGCACCGTTTGGCAGTTACAGGGTGATTCGTAAATCAGGATTTTGCCTTATATGGGAACCGCTCTTGTATTTTTATCTTTTTTTCTACGC
Source organism: Dysmachus trigonus (assembly GCA_949715965.1). Lineage (NCBI taxonomy): Eukaryota > Metazoa > Arthropoda > Insecta > Diptera > Asilidae > Dysmachus > Dysmachus trigonus. Next base: position 40,226,660 of record OX454322.1, on the reverse strand, counting down.
ATCGCAGCGGCCCCAAACAGATCTCAAAAAATCACTATTTGGCCAAAATCCCCCCTGGAAGTTGAAAAAATTAACTTTTATTTCACGATTTTTCACCTTTCACCCCATTTTTCTCCGAAATTCATGTTATTAACATACCTACTTTTTATTTTTTTAAGTTGCCTATCTAATTACCTTTCCAAAAATGCCAGTTAACAGCTAAATCCGTCAGGGCCGAAATTCTGACATGATTTACGTCACAATAATCTCCCAAAAGTAAGTCGGAATTTCCAAGGTGGAAGTGTTATGGTTTGGGGTGCATTTAGTACGCCCGATAAACTACCCTTTGCTTTTTAAATTCAAGAATGAACTCCGAAGTTTATGTGGAAATGCTGGATGGAGTCTTTATTCCTTTTCAGGAAGATGTTTTTGCCGAAAATGACGTAATTTACCAACAGGACAATGCTCCCATTCATGTTTCTCACCGTTCAAGGGAATGGTTCGATTCTCGAAACATTGAATTACTAGAGTGGCCTGCACGCAGTCCGGATATGAACCCTATAGAAAACCTATGGGGTATCATGGCAAGGGAAATTTACAAACATGGGCGGCAATACAGAACTGTTTCAGAATTAAAAACGGCCCTGACGAAATGTTGGGAAGAAATCAGCATTGACACCCTGCAAAATCTAATTAAATCAATGCCCGCTAGAATATTTGATTTGATTAATAACAATGGAGGCCACACTAAATATTAAGATTAAAATTTCAATTTACTTTTACAACCTCGCAGTTTTAATACTAATTTTATTAGGTGCGACTATAGCAATTTCAATATGAAAACAAAATTTTTATTTTATTAAAAATTAAAAGTCAGAATTTTTTTTAATTTTGACTCATATATTTCAATAAATATTTGTCATGAATATTTTAAAAGTGCTTTGTTTTCTTTAAAACTAAGTTTTTCCAACAAACTTATCAAAAAAGGGAGTGCGTCTATAGGAATTTCGGTCACTGTATAATTAATCGCCAAGCCCTATCATGACAAAACATGGTGTGCAAAAAACCAAAAGCATCTAAGTACTATAAAATTTAACAACTGCGGATAAGTTCTATGACTTTCAATGTATTTTTAATTATCAGCATTGATTTGATGTTCTTAGCTTCAGGGGAATTTGCTTTTTTATACTAAAACATCGATGAGTTTTTGATTTTTTTCTAAATAAAAGCTATAAAACCTACAAATTTTTTTTTATTTATTTCGGAAATCTCGCAGAATTATTTATAGAAAAAGGAAGGAAATATCTTTAATTTATGGAGGCTTTCTATTTTGTGGAGCGGAAAATTAAGTTATTTAAAAATAATCATAGTCAGGAAACTTATTAAGAAATACGAATGAATCTGGTACATATAATAAGGCATATTTGTTGAACAAAATGAACAATTTTGACATTTTATCGAGCAATACAAAATTGGAAAAGTTGAGTTGAAAGAATACAAGACATTGCTTTCGCTGGTGAAAATATGTAATAACTCTTGAGGAATTATTTGAGAATACAAAACAACAGCTTTATGATCGGTAAATATTATAACGCATGTTATATGGTAGACCAGAATGAAAGTAAAATCATTTTTGGCTGATTTTTTACTTATGACTGCTGAAAGATTGTGTTTTGCTCAAAATGTTAGGTATTTTTCTTATTATTCTTGTCTAAAAGATGCAGGGATGTTTCTAAAGATGTTAAGTCCAACGGCGAGGCAGCAGGATGCTCTAGGTTTAAATCCCACCAGAAACCCTAGTTACAAAAAGTGGTATGTATCATAAAGGGCCTAAGTGTGCCTTCCGACAACCACAGCAATCTAACAATAAGCCCAGGTATACGCCAATGGAATTATCTGATAGATGCTGAGGACTTCCACCAGACAGTAAAAACTGAAGACCAAAAACAATTTTTTGCATAAGAACTCGTAATTTTTGACCTCAACCCAACTTTTCTGCAAAGTTCCGTCAAAATATCAATATCAATTTAAGTCCATTTTTACTGATTGGGTAATTTAAAGGCAAGTTAATCACTTTATGAATTTTGTAAATACTTTCACTAACACGGAAGTTAGAATTAGAAGGTGCAACTTACCTAATGAATAATTACATAGTTAAGTACATTTTACTTAGTTTTACAGCGGACACCTGGTTCAAATTTCTTTAATATTTGCCTGTACTTGGTGAAATACTTAAACTGATAATGTTGGGGAAGATAATAAAAGACGAACTTCGTTCTTTGCCTGCACACATTACTCACTAACAGGTAAAAATATCTGTGAAAAGCGCATGTAAGAAGACTCTTTGTTTGGTTTACTTCTGTTGGAAACAAATAAGACGAACATTTAAAACAAAGGATTTTATTACTTCGGTACTCATCGCCAGCACCTTACGTGTGGAGTTTGCAATAGATTTATGTAAATTGATTTTTTATGGTTCTCTGAACTGTTGTGTGAACTTAATCTTTGGAAAAGGTAATAAAAGAAAACAGGTTTCAGGTAATACTCAGTCTTATGGAAAAAATAAACATTTAACTTTTCATTGCTAAAATCTAAACATACTCTCTGGATAAATTGACCGCCCACCTGAGGTCGCATGGTTATTTATTTCTAGACACAAAAAAAAACAAAATTGCCATATGCACCTAACTTAACAGTCGAACCAATGACTCAAAATTGATGGAACAAGAAGCACACGGTCATCGTCAACTGGCAAAATTTTAAAGAGCACTACATATGTTTATAAATAAAATGTAAACATTGCAATAACAGTTGTACCAAGTGAAACATTGGTCAACAAATTCAATTTTTTTTCTGTTTCCGAACAAGTGGCAAATCATTTCTATTGGATTTTTTCCGTATATTACGAATTTGTAGATGATAATGCAAAATCAGCTGTTTTTTTTTGAGGAAAATAGTGTGCATAAGTACAGTAGACTGCAAAAATCATTACAAAAGAACAGTCACTTTCTGCTCAAATCAAAAGCGTATGCTCCTCATATCATAAGGGATCCTCCTCTCCAATGTTAAATGTTTCTGATATAATTATTATATAATTTTATATGTGATACATTCAATTCTTTGACGAAATTAACATTTTGTTTCTATAATAATTTTGTTTCTATAATAATTTCGTTCCTACATTTTTTTGTAATACGCAATTTTTTCAGTTAATAAATCCTGAAGTGAAATCTTTAGAATGTACTATTATTTTTTAATAGCAACAACCTAGGTGCAGTGTGGGCAATTCGAATTTCCAAATATTTACTTGTTATAACTAAAATAAGCCCAAATATTGCAGTTTTCCTTCTTGTTTCTATAATTTTTTCGTGGGGTGTATTGCATGGTTCCTTTTTTATAAACAATTTCTTGACGATTTTATCAAAGAATTTTATACTTTTTGATTTTGAATTGCGCAATTATTACAAAAATCAATATATCAAAAAAATTCTGCACTATTCTTATATGTAACCAAAAAAACTTTGGTGTCCCATCATAACTCAAAAATTATAAGAGCTGTTGGTCCGACCATTAACCTTCCAGAAATAGAGGCTGCACAGTCGCCATTTTGAAATGTATCGCCCTGAAAAACTAATTTTGTATTACCAATTACAAGTATAACAAAACACCTTTTTTGTAAGTCCGATTTATTTTATGCTTTCGCTGAAAAAAAATCACGAAATATGGCCTTTTTTTTGCCTAACCCCTTAATCAAAGAATCTTCTATAATTCTTGTTTCTGAAAAAAGGGAAATAAAGAACTTTTAAAAAAAGAAAAAAATAGTCTTTCAAAACAAAATAAAACAGTAAAAGGCTTAATAGCTTACAACCTCCCATCAAGGATGCACAAATGTAATAAATAAATGCATTTGTAATTTCTCCGTGGTGCAGAATTCGCTTTGCCTTCAGCAAGTAAGAAAAAACCTACACTGTCTATATTCACTGAAAATAATTATAGCTTCGTTTTGCTTATGACAAAAGTAAAAGATTTTTTATATCTTTGACGTAGCAATTCGATTTAAAATTTCTGATTCATGATATTTTTCGGATTTCACTGGAAATTGGAAATTGTATTCCACACGAAATTCATGACAGGGGTTTCTATGTTCCAACTTTGATTTTATTCTCGTAACATAATAATGAAAAAATCTGTCTCGTACAGCATTTTGTAAAAGGAAAATCTTCAGTCAATAGGCGTTTTGTAAATAGGAAAATCTTTGGATTTGAAAAGAAAAAGCACTTTGTGACGGGATGAAAAGATAAAATATATTTTTATCAATATTTATATATATCGAAAACAATGCGAGATAGATTTTTTAATTACTTTTCCTTTGCTATAAAGGCTTACTACAAAATGCTTTAGAAACCACCCAGCGGGAAAAGAAGCAGTCCTAGATGCAACCTAGCGGGAAAAGAAGCAGTCCTAGATGCAAGTGTAAGCTACTCCTGCGAAGGCATGGATGCATGACTCTTTGTTGCACACTTCATTTCATTTTAACATTGCATGTCATTAGGAGGAAGCAGTAAAAAAGCTTTTCTTTTGCTTCCTCCAAGATCCCATAGGAGCAATAAGGAATGCATGACATTAACAGGACATGAGATCTATTTGGAATCAAAGCCTATAGCTCCTACCGCTTCCCCAGAAGCATCCAAGAAATCGACTCCTGGGTTTGGAAATTATAATTTCAATAAATGAAACAACTCTATTAACCAAAATTCAATTCATTATTATATTATTTTATATTATAATTCAATTTGGAAAATAATACAACATAAAAGGCGGGATAAAGGACGCACAGGCTCAACTCAAAGTACAAACAGGAATTGATTATTTTCAACCGGTATTCACGAATTGCGTCTTTGAAGAACTCGATCGGAAAGAGCGAGAGTGAGGAGAAAATATACAAGGAGCTTTCGTTCGCGCTTGTCCTTCCACCTAGCTTCCATGCGACTAACTTGGAATTGATAGTGAAAATTGTTCTTTGCTTCCACAAGGCTTCCGTTGGAATGCCTGACCAAAATTCCCGCTGGGCATCTTCAAATCGAAGGACCATGGAAATGATCCTCACCACAAACATTGCCTTTCTGCATTAGATCTCTGATATACTCTAAAGGATAATCCGAAGCATGTAAACCTTGTAGTGCAGCACGGTTCCAATTATCTAACAGTTACCATAGAATCTATAGTCGGGTCGAGAATAGTAGTAAAAGATCGGAAAGTCCTTCAAAGACCCGGTTTTCATCTATACTTATTCCTTTAGTTTTTAGAGAATTGCTTGGGTTTTGTCCACACCTCTTTGAGTATTTTTAATGTTTTATAGTTTATTACAGCAATCTTTTGAGCTTACTGCAATATCCTTTAGTGGTTATGAAGAAGGATGGAAGAATATTAATTTGTGTAAATTTTATTCCGAAACGAAGCATACTTTTGTTTTTCTTCAAAGAAAATTACGGTGTGACGGTGAGTTGCATTAGTTTTTTCCAGCACTGTATAACAGCAAATACTAATGCAAAAATGAATGAAAAAATCTCCGGTACTCAAATGCATGTCTTATCAACTACTTTTACTTTGTTATATCAGAAGAAGGGCGAAATTTTCGATTTTGTTGTAATTATATGTTGCAGTGAGATTCGGATCTTAACATCCTTTTATTGTCGGAGAGCTGGTCGCCACCTCGACTGAGGTACAGCCATAAAGCTAAAACTTTGTATACATACTATTTAAGGTAATTGAAGTAAGAAAATCCACTTCGGGAGGATTAGCGCGGTTGCAAAAATACCGACTATGTTTTCCAAGTTGCCAATTTATAATTTAAAAAGATTTACTACCACAAGTGAAGCATCTGAGTATATCTCGTGTTTACATGGCCATCTGCATTAGTAGATCTTACATGTATTTCCACTACATATGGTGAACAATATATTCATCTGGGAAGCATCTGTAACTGTTCAAATTGTCTGATTTTTAAAATATTTTCCTAGAATATTTTATAGAACATTTTCAGCAGAAGTCAGCTTTGGAAAAATACAGTGTTACCCATCTTAGCATCTTTAGAACCATCTGACAGGTATTTGTAAACGAGATAATTGTCTGGCAATTTTTCGTTTGTATTTAAAATAGATTAAATTAAGATATACTCAGATGCCAGACTTGTGGTAGTACATTTTTTTAAATTATAAATTTGCAACTTGGAAAAAATAGTCGGTATTTTTGCAAGCGCGCTAGTCCTGCCAGAAGTGGATTTTCTTATTTCAATTACATTAAATAGTATGTATAAAAAGTTTTAGCTTTGTGGCTGCACCTCAGTCGAAGCTCTTAGACTATTAGATTATTTGAAAAAAAAAAACAGCTTTATAGCAGAAGCCCTTGCGTTTCAAAAAAACTTTTCATGAAACCTCTTATCTGCTGGGACCGTTTCCAGCGATCATAACGGTCCAACGAACGCCCTTTGTCACTGCGATCGATATTTTTAGCAATGTCCTCTCTGCATCCCACCTAAATCGAGCCCGCTTTAATCATGCTTAAAATGGGGCACTGCATGCAGTGTCGTACCCTCGCGAAGGGAACTGCTGGCAGCCTCCTCTGCAAGCAGCGACCCTTCGTGCAACTTCCACCGCGCCGAAAATGCCGCGGCGTTTTCTATTTTGAGAACTCGGCGAGGATCCGCTGAGGCTGAGAATGCATTTTATTGTTGCCCTTCTTCTATGGCCGGCGCAGCGCACGGTTTCTGCCAAGTGCCAATCAGCCGTCCGCCCAGTCAGCAAGGGATTAGGTTGCGCTGGGCTGGTTGCTTCGAATGGGCTAACTGCTGAATACTCAGATCTGGTGCAGTAATCGCGTGCATTATCGCTCTTGCGTAGAAAGATCCGAGGATTCGCCGGATCTACAACGGTTGGCAGCGGCGGTGCGCACAGCTCCGATCAAAGTGCAAGAACCACTCCAGCGGACTGGCTAATTAACGACTTGATAGGTGAGGCCCGAGGTGTGCTGTGATAGCGGTCGTCGTCGTCGTCGTCGCCGCTAGTTACTCAACAGCTACAAGAAAAACCCGGAGTTGGAGACTTGCAAATTAAATATATTTTTCATGGGAAGCACACAGAGACAGAGCAGGGCTTTGTTGCACACGATTACACCGCTTGAGGTAACGCCATTCCTCGCGGACCTGATCACCTTCAACTGGAGATCTTGCCGATACTCCCGGCCTCCTGAGACTGGGTGCTTCACGTGCAATTACCACGCACAGGTGAGTGCGGGGTGCAACGGTCGAGCTGCTTATTTTGGACGGATGGTATTCTCGGTTACGGCCGAGAATTGTGTCTTTTATGCAACTGCAGATTCTCTGTACACACTCGCCGCCGTCCGTCGTCTCGTCGCCGTTTCCAAGACACACTCATACAAGAAAAATCCATTTCGGAAGAAGCAAGTGCCATGCTAGCCAGCCGAGCAGATCGTGTTTTTCGCCCCGCAGAGAAATGCGAGACACGCACGGGCCAAATCTCGTCCACGAATTCAAAAAGGATTGGGTTTCTGTAAGTCCAAACCACCCGCTGGACAAAAGAACCCCGGGAAACAATTAAATTAACTAAAAACATGATTGAACTCACTGGTGAAGAGCTGAAAACACAGCAAGCGACCGGCCAAGGTGGACTCCTTTTCGTCAGGGAAAAACACGAACTCCTCGGTGATTTCTCACTTTTATTCCTTTACAAATGGGCCACTCGGGCTCTGTACACCTCAACTGCACTGTAAAGTGTCGGGACACTTATTGGGATGGGCACGGATTCACTAAAATACACAGAATTCGCGAAAAAGACACCTTTTTCGGTTCACAAATCACAACTGCACTCCCCGAACTCGGACACACAAAACACTTGCTCTCCACGGTACGGACAATGCAACCAAACTGAGCTCACTTCAGACAATTGGACGAAAAAACTGCAATAACGGAATGGAGAACGACTGTGAAGTAGGGCGTAGATGGGTTTTGGGGGATTCGTGGATGATAATCGTTACAATTTCTAACTGAATTCCCTCAATTTCAAACTAGAATTGACGATTCAAAATTAAATATATTTTTGTTACTTTGTCTGCTGTATGCATTTTCATAGTATGGTAGTAGGTTTTTTCGGGGTAATTTAAGCATTAGGCGATACAAATTCTTGGTAGTTTTGCAGGTTCTTTAAATTCAAAGAAAATACTCTTCTTCTCGAAAAAGTAGAGAAAAATGTAGTTTATGTTTGATCAGGTGCGGAACGATTCAGAAGAAATTAGGTCTGTTCGTTGGCAATCCTGTGGCGCCCCAGTGCGCCCTATCTGCACTGGTTTTTAAACGGCAAGTGACAGTTCTGTGTTTTTTGAGAAACCTGGGGCGCCCTGGTGCGCCCTGGTGCACCCTGGTTTTACCCCAGATAAAAACTCAGGGTAAATGACGGTTATCAGTTTAATTGTTAACAGATACGGTATTTAAAGTGGAATTAATTCTTGTTGCGGGCACAATAACTTAATTTGAGCATTTCGATGTCAACATTATGAAAAAGTAGTGGTTTTATTTCATAATTTTTGTGTAAAAGGCCAGATGACAGTTCTCCTTTTTAGTACGCTGTTCGCTGGTGTAAAAAGCACTGGGCTGCCCCGTGTTTTTTGACAGTTCTCAGGGCGCACCAGGGCGCACCAGTGCGCCCTGGGGTGCCACAGGTTTTCATACCAACGAACAGACCTATTAAAAGTCACAGTTAATTCTTCCCTTCTTACTTACCGCTCTAAATAAATATCATATTCCACTGTGATGGGTCGATAAAGCCCGTTTTTCACTTTTTAAATTTTATTTCACCTTAATCCAAATCCTTAGCCAAATTACAATGATCTTGTTTAGTTCCCTTATTTTTAAAGTTCGCCTTTAATTGAATCTTTTTAATCTTCCTTCTTCTTGAAGTTCAAATAAAAAATAAATATTATCATATATTTCTTTTAAATTATTATTAAATTAAACTGTATTTATTAATACTTTTAAATATTATTAATATTTGTTTTAATTAATGATTATGAATTATGAACAATATAATTCTTCTTATCTGAAATGACAACTAAGACTGAATTTATTTTTCGAAACAACACATCAGATGGTATGATGGTCGACGCACTCACGACCACTTCTGAAGCATTCATGACACTTGAAAACCTTTTATCGCCTCAGGGAATCGTCATCAAAGCATTTTTACAACTTTGCAACATTGTCGGACCACTAATTTCATTTTTAACACAAAACTTAATGCAAATTCATTGCTGAATTTTTGTAACCAGATTTTAATTTGACGTATAAGTCAGCTCTACAGTCTTCACATGCAAAGACAATAAATGGTTAAGTAGGCATTCTAGCAAAAGCTCCCGTCTAAATAGGCTCTTAAAATATATCAAATAAACTAAAGTCCATTTGTTTCTAGTTTATTTGTAAATGTAAAGCTGTCGTCAGAACTGTTACGTCACTTTTTAAGTTGGCTGTACAAAAGCATCCACTGAAGTTGTTATAATTCAATGGAATAAAGTGCTTCGATGAAAAGAGATAGGAATACGAAATCGGTTCCACTTTTTCCTTACAAGTTTCTTATATGTGAGGGGTCTATCTAATATATAAAATTCTTCTGTCACAGTGTTAGTGGTCATACTCCTCCGAAACTGCTTGACCGATTTTGATGAAATTTAATATATATATTCAGTAGGTATGAGAATAGGTTTATAACTAATTTTTATACCCCTAGATGTTAAGGGTGGGTCACCCTAAAAAAAGTTTTTTTATTTTTTGGAAAAATTTTTTTTTTGTAATTTTTTTATGGTGTGGCATTAAAAAACACATTTAGTCCTAAATTTTTACCCTTCTACCACCAAACCCTACTTTTTAATAGCATCTTTTATTTTTTAACCCCGATCGATAGCAATAACTTGAGAACGACTGTACCGATTTCATTCATTTTTTTTTTTTAAGTTTTCTAATACTTTTTAGAAGGTTTTTACGGAAAGAAAAGTTAATAAAATTGCGCAGAAAATTGGATAATTTCAGAAAACTTAACGATTATTTTAACTTCGCGAGTTTGACCGTTCGCGCGTTCTCGATTTCAACGGATTTTAATGAAAATTAGTAAAATTATTGTTTTGAGGTCACTGATTTTGAATATTATCAAAATTTACCAATCCAAGATGGCGGACCCAATATGGCGACCAAGATTTCTAGATTTCAATGGATTTTAATGAAAATAAGTACAGTGATAATTTTGAGGGCACCAATTCTGAATATTACCAAAATTTCCAAATCCAAGATGGCGGATCCAACATGGCGATTAAAATGTCTCAATTACAACGGATTTTAATGAAAATTAGAACAATGGTTATTCTGAGGCAACTAATTTAGAATATCGAGATTTCCAAATCCAAGATTGTGACCAACAATTTCTCGATTTTAACGGATTTTAATGGAAATTAGTACTACAATTATTCTGGGGCCACTAATTTGAATGTTATCAAAATTTCCAAATTCAAGATGGTGGATCCAACACGGCGACCATAATGTCTCGATTTCAACAGATTTTATTGAAAATTAATACAATGATTATATTCTGATACCAATAATTTGAAATACATATTATCAAAATTTCCAAATCCAAGATGGCGGATCCAATATGGTGATGCAAATTTCTCAACTTCATGAAAATTAGTACGATTTTTTTGGTGCCACTAATTTTGATCATTATCGAATTATCAAAGTTTCTAGGTCCAAAATGGCGGACCCAATATATATAAAAAAAATTTCTCGATTTCAACGGGTTTTAATGAAATTTAGTACAATAATTGTGTTAATGCCACTAATTTTAAAAATTATCAAGATTTGGATATTCAAAATGACGGATCCATAAAAGGGTTTTCGGGTTGAATCAATTTCTAGGATATAACAAACTAGAACATTTGAGAAGTGTTTAATTAGTAAGTATTTACCTAACGTCGGATGAAACCGGGTAATGTTCCAATATTTGTGAAGTGTAAAACGGTTTACTTAATATTAAATAACGTGTAAGTTTGTTCAATAAATTAATTAGGGATATGAAACGGAAACACTGTTTTCTTATATTAATGGTATTATTTGTAGAAACATGCGAAAAGAAAGAACACGATCAAATATTGGTCGACGCACAAGTCATAATGAAAATGTACAGGAAAGGGCAGTACAACGTCTGCCGGGCCAGCTAGTTATTATATATGTCTGTTCTCTTACCTCAGTGCTAGTAACAGTAAGACAATGCCACGCAGCTACCCCAAATCGATAATACGTTACGTTCTCCCTATTCTGTCTGTTTTGCCAGTGCCTAAAATCGACTACGACTCAAAACTCAGTCACGCGCTGTCGTTTTTATAACGTTAAGTGCAAACGTGTAAAAGTATATGGGACTAAAGGCCCAACTATAATGTGCATACCGTTCCGTGTAGAAGCATATGCAAACTTGCGATAACACACAAAACCTATCTTCAAACCATAATGGGAATAGTCGTCCGTTTCGTCAAGTTTCGTCAAGTTTCGTTTTCCATATGCAAGGTACGATCTAGAGCGTGCATATGCAAACTGACAACAACCGAAAATGAACGAGAAAGTGAGAATTATTTGAAAATTTAATTAATGGTGTGCAGAGATTAAAATAAAATAAAATAAATAAATCTTTTAATTCACTTAATCCTTCCATTTTAAAACTCAAAAAAGCACAAAGAATTATTACACTGAATATCTGACAGCTGTCGAATATGCATAAGCTTCCGTTCGTTGACTTTTGATAGCTTTCCGTACTGAACGCTATGCACATTATAGTTGGGCCTTAAGCTAAATGGATGTAAGCAAACTTAACGAATCTTCGTTAAATGCCTAAACAGATAAAAAGCTAAAGAGTACTCGTCACCACTCGCAAATGCCTACACTAAACTGAAAGGGACTGCATTGACAAGAAAGTGGTTAGCACTCGTGCTTCGAAAAGTTCGCCAACTTTTAACTTTACCACCCGCAAGTGTCAAAAGCGACAGTTTGACATCTCTGACATTGTGGTTCTGTGGTGCAATTAATTCTGGTAAGGAATTACTTTGAATTATGAAAAAAGGGCACTGAGGAAGCAACTTCTTTATAATTCATGATTTAAAGAGTTGTGAAATCAACCAAAACATCAAATGATCAGACTTTTGACATTCGTGTAACTTTTTGCGAATGGTGACGATTTCTGTGGAACTTTTTATCTGTTTAGGTCCGAACTCTAAAAATGTTACTTTGACGTACGTAAAGTGCCATAAAAATCGCTCTATATGGATAGATATAATAATTTGAGACTGCTACTTTTTAGAAACCTTAATAAATATTAAATAATTACTACTATCTATTAAAAGAATTGCTTAATTGATAAAAGCACTAAGTTAATGTCGTATGTTTCTTTGATGTATAATTACTTCAAATATCCACAAAAATATGATTATCTTTTGAGATTAAGAATTAGAAAATAAATAATTAAAGAATACAATAAAAAATTTTTCGAATTTTTGTCCTGTTTTGGACTTACGACTTTTCCATTTGCAGTCAGATCAGCTTTTCAATATTATTACTTCGAACACAATATTTTGAATTCCGTCTCATATCACTAATTTTAATTTAAAGTTTAAAAATAAAACCTTCGGTGGAAATACAAAAACTCACTTACAGAATCTGTCTCCATGGGCAGCCCTGCCGCAGGCTTTGACACTGACAGCTTTTATCGTTGACACTCTTGCGTTCGATGAACACTTTTGACGAACAGCTGGAGCATCAACAACTTTTCAATCGAAGGTCTTGAGCTCCTCTGTTTTTAGTGAATTCCGGCAATTATGTCAAATCTGCAGCGTACTTTGATGAAGTCGAAGCTTCCACCGATGGGACCACCGAGCCGCATGGCTAAAATGTGAGTATTTTGCGCGGGGGTAGTGGATTTATATAATCCTTGGCATCGTTGCAGCGATCCGATGAAAAGAGGGCGCTCCAAGGATTACTCCCCGTCGCTTTGGAGCGACTACTACGCTGAGAAGGAGGACGTGGTGATCGGCGAGAAGAACGTTTTCCGGGTTTACAGGACCGCAGCCCCATCGGAGCCGGGACCATTGCTTGTAATGCTGCACGGGGGCGGCTACTCAGCCCTCACTTGGGCACTTTTCAGCGTAACATTTGACACATTAGTAACACAAAAAAGTGCTGATTTTATACCTTCCAGGTGGAGATAACGAAACTTGTGCACTGCCAATGCCTCTCAATTGATCTCAGGGGCCACGGTGACACTTTAACTGAAGACGACGGCGACTTATCAGCACAGACGCTTGCTTCGTAAATAATTTTGGATTAACGCATTTTATATGAGCTAAAATCAATAATTTTCAGGGATGTGGGGAGCATTGTGAACACACTGTATCCAGAGAACTGCCCGCAGGTGCTCCTCATCGGGCATTCAATGGGAGGCGCAATTGTGGTACATCTGGCCAGCATGGAGATTATCCCTTCCCTTATCGGAGTAACGGTTATTGATGTGGTCGAAGGCACTGCAATGGAGGCACTCGCCAGCATGCAAAGCTTCCTCAGGTCGCGACCAAATTTTTTCAAAAGTATTCCACATGCAATTGAGTGGTGTGTTCGCAGTGGACAGGTTAGGAATGTTGAAAGCGCCAAAATATCCATGCCGGGACAGATTATTAAGTAAAATTTCTGGTGTAATCTATTATATGAGTTGAAAATCACTTTCTTGTTATAGTTGGGAAACAAAGAAGTTGGCAACAAATGAACTTCCTTTGGAAGATGTGTCTGAGCCGCTTGGTTCAGATGCAGTGACTTTCGCCCACCCAATGAGGATCTCCGAAGAAGATGCAGAATGTAATGGATCTGATTGTGAACCCCCTAAACCCAAAGTTCATGCAGGCAATGACCAGAAAAAAGGGTGCGTACTACTTGTATTAGTAGAGATAAACTGGATAGTACTATTTTATTACTGTTATATTAGCATAAATTCATTATTATTATTAGGAGTTAGCAAAGGGGATAATCTTACAAGCAAGCGTGATCTGTATAGAAAAACTTGTGCGCTTCTTTAACCCTTTCGTTGCCACGCGAATTTTTAAACTGGCAGTGGGCCACAAAAGAAATTTTATATTAAACGTTATAAACGTTGTTATAAAAAGCATAGAGTTGGTAATATAAATAACGGTATAATATTGCCAATAACACATTTTATTATTCATTAGTACACTTTAATTTATAAGGTATGCGCATATTTGCATACAAACACCGGTGACTACTTTAGTGTTGAAAATTTGGGTCAGTGGAAGTGTAAAGGAACTCAATTTTGATAAATTGGAAAAAATTAGTGAATGGTATCAGTTTTTAAACTTTGGCAATTTGAAACTCGTGATGGAAGTGGGGCAGAGAAGTGGTTTAAAACTCACTGCAAGGGCGAAAGAGTTCTCTATCTTGCTACCTTAAAGAGGGTCGTAGGATGTATGTTAAGAAAATTGAATGCAAAAAGTATCCGTACACATGGAACCTCTCGTAGCTCTTAAACGACGCATTTTAGAGGGAACTCCACCAAAAAACGTTGACTGGAAGATTCCATAGAATTGATTGGCATATGTTAGAGCACATCGTTATGAATCACCTTGTATAGTTCTGACTTTCGTATGAGTTTGATATTTTTCAAGTTCTGAATTTAATTAAAAACCTAGTCGATTACAAAATAATATATCCTGACGACTTCTTACTCTTATACTGAAGCGGAAAAAAAAGAAAGCCAAGCGTTCTACAAAAAAGTTCGAAATTCTAAAATAATTTTGGTACGAAAACAAAATTCAGAACAGGGCTCGAATCAAATTTCTCTAAAAGAAATAAATAAAAATTTACTACAGTATAATTAAAACACAAAAAAAAAAAAAAAAAGCGTCACTAAAATCCGTGTTATGGTTTATTATCCAAACATAAAAATAAAGTTAGGGAACATTCTACTGTTGAATTATGAAAACGTCTTAATTTTATTTTTTTAATTTAATTGTCCATAGTTTATTATCTCAAGAAGTAGTATTAAAATTCCAGCTAATTTTAATTGTTTATGTTGTACAAGCTTTCGAAGCTTAACGTTCCTTAAACTTTGAAGATATTTTCCTCGAAACATGATATTTCAATATGGGATACCAAACGCTGATAAATCTAAAAGACAGATAAACTTCATCTCTGGTGCATTTATTGACAAAACCTTAATAAATTTTCAGTTATTTATTAGTTATTGACAATAAAAAAGGTTTTGTGTTTCGAAATTTGTTTTTAAACTTGCCACTTCTCGTCAATTTTTCTTTTCCTTTTAATGAAAGAAGGTCAATTTCGTGGAGACTTCTATCATTAACTAAATGATAATTGGTTTTAGGATTTTAAATAGCCAGAGCGATAGCAATTTGGTACCCTTGAATCCAACAATTTTTGTAAATACCACTGTTATTCCACGTACTTTAACTAGCAATATTTATAATTATTCATTGATTTTTTTTGTGAAATTTGAAATTTAATAACCAATGCCTAAAAATACTTTTACAAACACAATTTTTTTTCTTCCCTAAATTTTCAAAAATCGTCAAATTTTCATAATTTACCAGTAGAATGTCTCCTTAAAAATGCTTTATATCAATTAATCAATATAAATGAAGAGCAGAAAGCGCGGAGCCCTCCCTAAAAAAACGGCTGAATATAATGAAATTAAAAATTGAATTCAAATATAGTAAGTAATCGTTAATTCAAGTACCCTCCAAATAATTAATGAAACTTGTATTTCTTTCGTCGTTCTACCTATTTCATTGATTAGTCTGTTGCCACATATCATCATTCTTATGGAACCGTTTTGTAGGAAAAGGGAATCTTCAATTTCAAAAAAAATATAGACAGCTCTTGCTTCTCTTTCTTAGAATACTGAATTTAAGACTTTAAAGGCGTTTTACTCAAAACAGAGTTTTTGCTTACGGCTTTTTTTAAACAAACGTTATAATTAATTAATTAAATTAATTAATTAATTTTCAGTTGAGAAATCATATGTTCGTCTAACTTCATCATTGTCTTACGAGATGAACTTTTACTAAGGAATATTTAAGGAAACAATTTGTTATACTAATTGGCGGATCAGCCAACAAATGTATGTAATTTATTATTTTAGATATACTTTTAAGTTTGAACAAAGTTAAATCTAGGACCCCCAAAAAATTTTTTTTCTGCTGATTATTGGAAATAAGACGTGTACAGATGATTGAGATTTGCGAATAAATAATAGCTTTGAAAAGTTTAGGGATGCAACAGAGTTTCGCGATTGGTCGGTAACTGCGCACGTCGTTTTTACTACCCTTTTAGTGAATCGGAAATTACAAACGAGTTTTTCCAAAGTATAGGGAACTTCCCACTCTTGAGTGATTTCTGAAAAAGCATCATTAGTGGTGTTAGCAATGAACAGGAACATAGTTTTAAAATAGGAGGAGGATTACCATCTGGTCGAGAGGTATAATCATCCGGCAGCTCGTTGATATGTTTGAGGATAATGTCAGGGGTAATACAGATGGACAGATTAAATATTGGAGAGTTAAAGGCCGAGATACAATGTACGCGACACGTTTTTGTGGCGCTACGAAATGAGTTTGAATACGGGTAAATGCAATCAGCACGCGCTGCGATTTTGTAGCGCCACAAAGTTTGGTGGAACTTTAAAGGCCGCGATACAATGTACGCCACGCCACACGTTTTTGTGGCGCTACAAAATGAGTTTGAAGACAGGAAAGTGCAATCAACTTGATACAATGAACGCGCTGATACTTTGTAGCGGCACAAAGTTTGGTGGAACTTTAACTTTTGAAGCGGGATGATTCGTTTCCATGTTTCTTTTTCAGTATCGTTCTAGGGACGGAATCAGCTGTTAGAATAGTTTTACGATGTCCGACAGATGGCTACGGCATTTTGTGATAAAACTTTTAGCTTTGGTTGATATATATGAGAAATATGAAGGTAAGACGAAGGCAGGAGCAATTACTTTTATATAGTCCTCAGTTGAGTGCCCCGCGAGGATCATCATCACAAAAATGTTCCTCGCGGCACTCAGCTGGGGACTTATCAATAACAGAGATATATATAAAAGTCATTGTTTCTGCCTTCGTCTAACCTTCATATTTCTCATATATACCAACCAAAGCTAAAAGTTGTATCACAAAATGCCGTGTTGGACATCGTAAAACTATTGAAATCGCAAGTGACATTTCTATGATAACTTCGCATTTCAAGTTTTATTCCGTCCCTAGAACCAAACTGAAATAGAAACGTGGAAACGAATCATCGCGCTTCAAAAGTTAAATTTCCACCAAACTTTGCTACAAAATCGCAGCGCGTGTATTGTATCAAGCTGATTGCATTTGTCCGTATTCAAACAAAAATATGTCGCGTACATTGTATCTTGGCCTTTAGTATTGAGGTATTGAAAATTGTGTAGATCAGGTTTGCAGTCGGGAGAAGAGAAGAATTTTTAAAAAAAGAATGTAAACATATCACAAAATGCATAGACATTGGGTAGCCATCAGTCCTCTTCTTAACGTCTATAAATTTATAAAAAGCACGCGGGTTAATGTAAATTTCCTCTCCAACTTTCAAGAGACATTCATTTTACAGCCGTTTGAGCAGGTAGTGGAAGTTGGTGTAACTTTCAACAAATAGATTATAAATAGATGTTTCAGATCATTTTTTACGAATCCGAGCTCCGAGTGAAAAATGGTGCTTTGCACATCGAGATTTACAAACGCTTATCGATTTCATTGCTCAAATCCAGTGTAATTGCAAAATAAATAGTTACAGTAGAATCCGGATATAACGACCCTCAAGGGACCGGCGACACTTAGTCGTATTAACCGGACGACGCACAAAACGAACGAACACCGATGAATGAATTTAAGCTTGTTTTTATGCATTAATATTACTGTAATTATGAAATAATAATATACATAGTTAGATTAATTTCTATAAATAAATAAAACAAATTCATATTAAAATAAACAAAAAATAACTTTAAGGGGGGAGGAGGTAAGGTGTATTTAATTGTAAATTGTACACATAATAAAGTATCATTTCAAGAATATTCAATTAAATTTTTGCCTAAATTATTAAGAAATAAGCCATTGAGAGCAAATCTTTGGATCCTCTAAAAAAAAAAAGCGGTGGACATCAGAACTCATTACTGGATTATCTCAAATCAAAAAATTAAATATATTTGGTTACTTTATGAGCTTCTCGAGGTAATGACGTTGAGATTTTTTTTTACGATTTTTCAATTTTTGGCTTAATTTTAAATTAAAAAAAACGAATTTTAAAAGAAAAAGCGGTAAAAATCAGCCTCTTTGTCATAGTAAAACTAATTATAATGCAAAAAAAAAAACATTATCTCGACTTCACTACCTCATATTTTATGTACTTAAAGAGTGTGTCAAATTTGAAGAAGATCGGTCAAGTAGATTTTGAGTTACAGTGTCCAGCGACTTTGACCATTCTAAGTGGGAGAAAAACGCGTTTTAAAGTTTTAATAGAGCATTGAGTTGTTCGCTACCACTATAAGTCGAGGCACTGTATCTCCGGTAGTTTTGCTCCAATCGACCTACAATTTTTACTGGATACTCTTGAAGGGTTGTACTATCAAATACAAAAATAAAAAATAAATGCAAAAAAACAGGCGGTTAGGTATTGTTTGTGCGTAGGTATTGTAAACAACACTGCGCGTCGTTCTAAACGGACGATTTCTTGTCAAAATAGGTCGCTATAAGCGGTTGGTCGCTTAAACCGGAGTCGTACTAAACGGACATATTTTCATAGTAAGTCTATATGAAACCTAACTTGAGTTTGCATTTTCGTCACTATAACCGGTTGGTCGTTATAAACGAAGTCGTTATATCCGGACTCTACTGTAGTTTTCATATCATGTCTATTCAATAAAAAAAAACTATTCTTAGGAAGCTTAAAAATATTCATATGCACTCTTCGACTCATCGGATAGCACTGGAAAGCCATATTTTCTTTAAAAAAAATTAAATGTGTCAAATTTCATCCTTCGAAATTTCCAACTTGATCCACTCGGTGTGTCCCTAGTTTTTTCATGCCCAATTTATTTTTCTTCAATCCATCACTGACATATGTATATAAAAATAAACTGTTGTATCATAATAGGCGCTTGCAGATTTACAATTTTTTTTTTATTTAGGTTTTATTATTACCATGCGCCAAACTATTACAGTGCAATTTTTGAAATATAAATGTTGACCAACGTGTTGTTGATGTGTCTTTATATTTGAGTAATTTTAATACATATTTGACAGTTAATCTATTGTTTAACAATACAATTATATTGCTACCTCAGCGAGGCTGCGATAGGGAAGGTAATTTTTTTCTAGTAAAATCTTAAATCATAGAAAGTAGGATATATATATACAAGTCGGTTTAGTTGAAGCAATTTCGTTATGTAGTAGTAGCTTTCTCTTTTGTAGTCGTGCATCCAGTACAGGCTGTTATTTTCATCAAGATAGAAAAGGGGAACTAAATACAAAGCAAATAGCCCCCAAAGGAGACATTTTTCACACTATACCCCTCAACCCCTCCAGACTACACCCTATCTAAGTCAAGGTCCTTGAAGTAGGCTATGGTACTCTGAGGCGTCGGATTTGACACATCTGCCGGAGTGATGATAGACGCTCCGAAGTGTGTCAGCCTTTGTCGACATAAGGTCTGGCAGTGGCAGAGTACGTGCTCTGCTGTTTCTTCTTCTTCCAGGCAGAATCGGCATGTATCATAATCCTCTACACCCATCTTTTTGAAATGGTACACGCTTACTTTTAATACTTTCATGTTTGAATTTTGTTTCCGAAGTGCCATAAATATCACAATATCTGAAAAGAGTTTTTCGGCCAGACACTAGATCAATGCACAGCCTTCTAATAAAATAATCTAAAATTGGTGACGCTGAAAACGCGTAATGTCACGTAGCTTGTTTCGTAAATACATATGTATGTATTTTTTGAATTTCGGTTAGTAATTATTTATAGGTCTGTCTATTAACTCTAAAGTTTTTACTCATGGGTAAAACTTTTTACTTTAAAGTGTCTCAACCTCAGGGAGGGGAAAAATTAAGCTCTTGAAAACACTTCTCCTCTTATCCAATTTTACCAGATTTTAAAATCACCGATTGCTTGTCACTATGTAAGCTGTCATTTGCGTTTCGATTCAGATATAAGAAGAAGTTGTTAAAAAAATGTGTAAATAAATAAAAAACAAATTTCAAATTCTACGAAAATATTGAATAAATCCATAAATTTTCCCTCTGACATCTGTATCATGTTTGACAATTTACATATACAAGTAAGACTTTCAAGGTATACCCAATTTTTACTTGAAGTCGTCTGGTAACTTTTGATGTTTATCTATCCCCACTACCATATGAATTTTTTTACCAGTTTTTACTCAAGAACATTTTACCCAAAAGTTACCAGACAGACCTACCGATGGCAGATTTACATGGAAATTCTTTCCTGTCTAAAATATCTTTACAGTTTTTTCGTTCAACATTTCAGATCAATTTGAATAAAACGGGTATGAGAAAAGCCCATTTTAAAATCCCTGTGTGACATGCAGTCATAAAGATTTTAATACTATTATACATATATGAATACTTTTTATTGACCTTAACTCAGTTTTTTTATTAAAATAATGTTAGATTGGGTTAGCTTAGATATTAACATAAATTATAACAATAGAGTTTTTCTAATTTACATACGTAATAAGGTTAAGCCTTTGTAATTTTATTGAATAAATTATTATTTTTAAAATATATAGATACACTTGGAGAATAGACCTCTCACAGTCCGAGAAATTTTGGGTCGGATGGTTCGAGGGCCTCAGTGAGAAATTCCTAAGTTTAAGAGTTCCAAAATTACTTCTCCTAGCCAGTATTGATGGATTGGATAAGACTCTCACCGTGGGCCAGATGCAAGGTATAATAAGTGAATTTTCCTAAAGGTAATCTAGACTTATATATATATTTTTGATTCCAGGAAAGTTCCAAATGCAGGTTCTGGCTAGGTGTGGTCATGCAGTCCATGAAGATCGGCCGCATGAGGTTGCTGAGGTGATCGGCTCGTACTTGTTGCGTAACAGATTCGCTCAGCCAGCGAGTGATTTTGCTCGTGCGATGCCCGCTTGCTAAATGTAATTCCTCCCTTTCTGCACAACCTAAAGTCTACGGATGGTGTTATTGTGAAATTTTTTTAAAAACCTAAATTATAGGCACTTTAAATGAAATTGACCTTTTATATTTTCCAAATCCCAATAGGTGATGCATGTACTGTTTGTTTACACTTTACGACCCCAAATTTAATTTTACTTAACTATACTTCTCAAATTATGTCATAATTCAGTTTAAATTTTAAACATCATGAAGCTAATTGGGTACTGTCTTTAGCACTCTCTATAATCAAATGGATCAAATTATGATGAAAGCCAATATAATCTTTTTTTTTTTGTACTGAAGGCATGAGTAAGTTTCCAAGAGCTTTTATTTTTTAAGATCTTAGATATTTCCTTACGATGTGTAAAATCAAAAAGAAATTTTAAATATACTGTGTACGATATTTTGTCTAAAAAAACAACTCTTCCTCTGCATATGAGCTTAAAAACTTTTAGAAGTATTTTTTTTTTAATAATATTGTTTACCATAAGTTTTGTAGAAATTAGCATTTTTTATTTAATGTGAAAAAGTGTTCCAATTAACCCTTAGACTGCGGTATAGTTTAGTCCAAGTGATTATGAGCAATTTATTCAGTTCTGGCGGAAGCGTATTTGTGTAACTACAATGAATTAAAAAAAAAAAAAATGAATGCTTATTAAAGTTCAAGAGATACTTTGTAAAACCAACATTTAAAAAGTGGGATAAATTCCACTCCATTCACACCATTCACTGCAGACGTGTGTAGTATAAAAGGTGTGCAATGAAATTCTATTGGCCCAATTTGATTTACACACTGTGTTAGTAATTTCTTCACACGCAAATATATTTTTTTCTTACATTTTACAGAAATATTGCCTTCATGTATACCAACTGTGTCTGATTTGTCTAAGACTGTTCTCGAGTTTTTGAAAAGTGTAAGACTGTTTTCACAGCATTATTTTATTCTCATACAATGCACCACACTTGCTCGGTTGACTGACTATTGACTTCTTACCTACATTAAGGTATCAACCCAAACCTTTAAAATGTTGGCAATTTTCACTCCATCTTCATGGAGGTTTTTATAATGTCACTTCAAACAGTATATATTAAAGATTTTAATCCCGCAATTCGAAAATTAATTTTTTTAGCATAATATAGAACTTATAAGAAATTTTCAAAAATTTCCTCCAAGTTTTACTATTAAAGATTTTTCACTCTTTCGATTTATTTTTTTTATATCGTTAAATAACATAAATTTTTATTTATCAATTGAAAAATAAATTGTTTCATCCATTGACGATATTCTTTGATTGTGTCAGTGAAAATATACTGCTGAAAATAGAATCAATAGTTCTGCACTAAACTATTTTTTATATTATCAGAAGTACTCAATAACCAATTAAATGGTATCCCTCATGATATCAAAATTAACTTTATTTTTTTAGGTTTATAACGAACAAAATCCAAAATCTCAGTTAAGTTCGAATATTGTGAGAGTTGGTCAACTGGGTGGGGATCTGGAGATGAGCTGTATTACACACGGTTCTTGAGGAAAGCAATAATTCTCGTAATTAGTCGATTTTGATCATAATTTATTTATCATCTGTTCAATATCTAGATTATGTACAAAAATTGAAGTAGGGGATTAAAAAAGAGGATGGGTATGATTTTTTTCCGTGAAAACTAAAATTTCTTTATTATTTATTATTAAAATCACACGAAAAATATTTGTTTTTAACTTTCTTTTGCACGGAGCACTACATTTAAAAATTTCGATTTTTTATAGTATATAATCAGAATAAATTATTTTTTCATCGACTGATTGAAATTAAATGGAAAATGACACTTAGAAAATTCTTTCATGCGAATTTAGTTTCATATGAAATTCAGGACAAGAGTTTGAGTAGAGAAATTAAAGCATAATATTAATTATAATTCATCTTTAATTAATGAATTAAAGATGCAAAGTTTCATTTGCTTAAAATGCAGTTAAAATAAAAAAAAAATTTCACAGAAGGCGGCCTAGTTCGACATGTTTTGAAAATCGATTGCAATTAAATAGCAAATTTTATGTCATGTTATAAATTGATGATTTTTTTTCAGATATTTCTGATTAGACGTTTTTTTTAAATATTCAATTTTTTAAACCAAATTCACTCTATGATATTGTACTTATGTATTTGAATTTGAATGAATGTATGGGTGTTATTAGCTTTCATTGATATTTAATTGTTTAAAAAAATGTGTTTGTTTTGTTGATAACCCCTTAAAATTTGAAATTCATTTTTTGATTTTTACGACTTCAGTGCTGAAAATTTTCGTTTTTAAAACGGGGAATATTGCTAACATCCATTCTAAAAAACCTAAAAAAATAATAGGGAGAAATACTTTTTTCTCCGCCAAACAACAAAAGCATACATTAATCATCGGAAATTGCCAATTTGTATCCTTTATTTTCAAGTTTTTTTAGAAACATCGACACAACACAAAAGTCTGTCAAAATTTCCTATAATAGAATATATTAAGCATTGTCTCACATAGTTTGATGTTTCTCGGGACCGTTAATCCATTTCTTGTGTTATTTTCTACCTCAGCACAAACATTCATTTTAGATATTTCTCAGGATGATTTACTTTCGTTAGTTTTTATCTAGGAGCGAGTAAAAATATAAGGCTTAACGTCTCAAGAAAAATCTGAAACTGGGACCGACATATTTTGGTTCCGTACGTAATTTTCGCTTAATCCCTCCTTTATTTTGAACCCTTTATAAAAAATTATATCAGGAATGTATTTATTATCCCAATATTTTTTCCTGACTATGAGCTCCTTATTTACGCTTATATTGCCTTTCAATTCATGTAAAATTCGTCAAATTTTTGCTGAATTCAAGTGCTATTCCTAAAGTGCATAGTTGTGTCTACAGACGAATTCTTAGTTTTTTATAGTGGATTTTGACAAGATACTCCTGTAAAGAAAATGCCATTTTTGAGCTCTAAAAAACATTTCCCGGTTTTTGATTTTCGTAGTGTTTAATTCAATTATATCCATTCAATTCTCCATCGATTTTAAAATAACCCACCCCATAACCCTACATTTCTTCATTGGCAATGAACTTGATATAAAAGGTTTCACAAACTGGGGGAAGTTCAAATGATAAACGTTTCCCTGGGAAAGTTTGATCGAAGTCGGCCCAGGTTGTGTTCATTTCCTTTCACGTGAATTAAGCGAATTTCGCAGTTTATTTCGTACGAAGTTATTTCAGGATCATTTTACAAGTATACCAGGATGTCCGAAAGTAACATGCCGTGGCCGAGCAAAAGGGTTCCTAAGGGGGGCCTCTTCCATCCCCCGAAGGTGAAATACAGCAAGGAGACGAGTGATCTTATAAAACGTAGAAAATCTGTAAAACAGTGGTATGCCAGCGTTTTCTAACTTTATGCCCCAATTTTAGTTTTAATGGAGGAAGCAAAAATGTCGATGATGGTACGAAAGAACATTAACTACCATTTACGAAGTGGGGAACCCCTTCCACCACCGACGGTGAAGAGTGCTCAAGTTCAATACGAAGACGATGAGCTTTTTGGTATAATCCAGCGGGCGCGAAGTATTCGCAAAAAACCTCTTGAATCGATAGTTGCCAGTGGAGCCTATGAGCAGCCAAAGTATTTATGCCTATCCCAATTGTTACATTATTATCCGACTTTATTTTGCTCATTATCACAGATATCGTCCAACACCTGATTTACGAGAGCCTGTCGAAAAAGCAAAGCTTCGCCTCCAGGAGAAGATGAGCGGTTTTAAGATGTCCACCACACAACTTAAACCAAAGAAATTTAGGGAGGAGCCCAAAGTCAGTCTAGAACTCGAAGACCGCATCGATGAACGTAAGTGTCTTGAGAAAATTATTTTTTTGTCGTTTTTCAAATATGTTTCAAATTCAGTTTTGCAAGAGATTAACGAGAGAGCAGAGTGGCTAACCGAAATGGAAGAGCTTGGGGAGGGTAAAAAATATCGGGAGCTTATCCATGCACAAATCGCAGAAAGACTCAGCGATATAAAGAAACTGGATAAGCAAAGAGATAAACGGAATCAACTGATGCAAGAATATCCTCAATTTACGGAAGAAAATTCCAGCTAAATAACATAATTCCATATTTATTTTATTAAATATCTTCAAAATGTGTGCACTTTTTTAGAAATGTATGTGTCTAAATTATGTTGGTTTTTATATATTTGTTTTAGTGTTTTTTTTTTTAAAGGGGCTTGTTTAAATGAGAACGATATGCACTTCACAAAGTCGTAACGGAAAAACACAAGGTAGTTCTTTATCTAAGGGTTTTTAAAACTAAGATTTTCTTTAAAAATTATTCAAAGGATAACCTAGACTTTTTACTTTGCATTTATACATAATCTGATCCGGATCAGATTGTGAAAAAACCCATTTCATGTCTTTGACGCTTTCTCTCTCCGGAAGTGAATTTGAAAGCTGTCGAAATAAGGAATGTTATGGAGATGGTTTTATCGTAGTTCGAGTCGAAGATAGCAGAATGAAATTAGCAGGCAATTTTCTTTTACTCGGAAAGTAAGGAAAAGACATTCACCCGTAGGTATTCTATGAGTCGTTTTCATATGACGTGACAACCCAATACACTATTTTGCATAGAAATTCAGCTTTAAAAATGTGTCTCGGCTAGTCGTATCGTAATAAAACGACTAGGAGAATAAGGGAGATTATGTATTTTTACATATAGTAATAAAATTAAGAAAAAGTTTAGTATTTACTGTATTAATCGAATTTTAAAATCGATATTAAATTATAATTTACTTTTAAAACTTCTTCGATAAACCTTCGTTTTGAAGGTATTGGAACTACAATTTAAATGGGGGTTCGGACTCAGAATTACAATTTAAATGGGTGTTGTGATTTTTCGACGTCGGAGGTGAGGCACCGTAACATCCCTAGTCGGAATACAGTGAATATCGATTTCAATTTCATTTCCATCGAAATGTAGAATAAAGGTGAGAACAACATACTAACAGGCTTGAAATAAAACATTTACATTTGGGTAATTTTTATTTAACCAATGAGACATCAGATCTAAGACAGTAAATTATATAAGTAAAACAATATTGAAAGAAAGTTTATTTAACTAAACAAAACAACTAAATAGTAGTAAGAACAGCTTGAAGATATGAAAGTTTCTGAATATGCTGAACATTTTTGAAAATACGTCAACATAGAACACCATATTTAACACTAGAACTACCGGAGTTCAAGCTTTCAGTTTTAACAATTTTTTCTGACTTTAATATAATATGCTTTCAACTTTGAATTAGTAATTATAAATGGAAAAGGTTTTTAAATATGTCGTAATTTTGAATTGAATTGAATTTGAATTTTGAGTGTTAAATTTTATATTTTTCATAACTTTTTCGAAAAAAATTGGAATCGATATTGATTCTTTAAAAATTAATTTTCATACTCAAAAGGTTCTAAGGTTAAGTGACTAAATTGTGACAGATAATGTCGAAGGTCTGTCTGTTAACTCTAAAGTTTTTACTCATCGGTAACAATTTTTTACTTTAAAGTGTCTATTAACCTCACGGAGGGGAAAAATTGAACTCTTGATAGCACTTCTCATTTTACCCAATTTTACCAGATTTTACTCACCCTGAGAGACCGAGTAAAGGGTATAGCCGGATAAGCATGCCGAATCTGACCCCGCGGCGTTTTCTATCAATACTTTGGGGATCATTTTGATATCAAATAAAAATAATTCACCCCACATTTCAGCTCTAATGTTGAACAGTTTACGAGTTATTTAAAAAAAAAAAACTACTTTTTTTTCAATAGTAAAAATAAAAATTAACAAATTGTGATTTTTTCTCAAATACTTGGGAGTATAAGAAATGAAAAAACATTTTTGCTATTATTCCCAAATTTGAACTCAATTTTAAGAAAATAAATAAATCCAAAATCACTTTTTAACTGTGTTTTTGAAAACATGCAATCACCAAATTTTAACATACAACGCCAGCTTTTTGACGATTTGAAATACTGTGCGTCGGATAGACTAAATACTGTATCATTATCGACACTAAATGCCAACAATTTAGTTTCGTCTGTATTTATTCACTATTCGCACACAGCCGAAACATAACTATTTGAATTTTAAAATAATATTGGTATGGTGTCAACAAAATTCATATATATTATACAGCAAACTTTGGACACCCTTTTGCTTTTCTTCTCATTAAGGGGGTATTCTAGTGTAGAAATTCGAAAAAATCGAAATTTTTTTTTTCATATTTATAAAGTTTAAACATTCAAGAATATGCCTTCAAAGGGATTATTTCAATTATTTACCGAGTTATAGCGATTTTGGTGAACCGACAACTAAACTGGTCCGACCGGAATGAATTGAACAATAGACGGTAGGCGCGGCCCGAGTACCTGCGGATAAATTCCCCCATGAAACTTCTTTTGTATTTTATACCTATATATTGAAGATTTTGAACGGGAGGTAGGTCCCTTGTATGGAGCAGGGATCGCCGATTAAAAATATTTAAGTATACCGTACGATTGTATGAGCGCAACTGCTTGAAACTTTACTCTAAACTTTAAACGCGTTTTTCTTGAAACTGTCTTTTTCAAAACGATACCCACTATTTCTCAGGTTCTACTGGACCGATTTACTTAAAATTTTTAGAGAGCCTTCTTTATAGACTTGTCTATGGCTGGAACTACCCCCATCCCCAAATTTCAATTTGTACTTATTTTTAAAAAATTCGAAACAATCCGAAAAAGTGGTCCAAAAAGTGTTTGTTTTTTCAGACAGTCGCCATTTCGTGAAAAAAATTGTTTCCAACTTTTCCGTAGTTCCAGCCATTGCGACATTATTCTAGATTAATAATTTTTTTTTTTGCTTGGCTTCAGATTGCTAGGAGGGTTGAAATCGTGGGTATGGTCACGTGCCAATTTTTGAGACTCCCCACTTCATCAGCTGCTAATTTTTGGAATTTTTTAATTTTTTTATTTTTTAATTTTTTTCTGTATTCTTATAATGTTAATAAATAACTTATAAAAAAATGGATACTAAAAATATTAATTGCCTTTTTTTACGACACTTCAAAAATTACCTGAAATTCATGCCTCTAGACTAGAATACCCCCTTAAATTTTGTCGACTGCTATTTATGCCATTAAATTAACAAAATACTTGTCAAAGTTCAGCTCTCTGGCAAATTCGGGGTTTCTGCGGTCGCTGATTTCAAATCGGCTGTTAAAATGCACGAATTTAAAATGATGAACTGTCAAAGTACTGCCATGCTAAACTTTACTCCATTATGGAATATGGGTAAGTCTTGTATGGTTCTACACACCGATTTTTTTATTAACGATTATTTAAATAAATAAACTCAAATAACCGCAGTGAGTGAGAATAATCTCGGGGCGTTAATGTTATGGCTGAGTATAGGTTAGTTTTTACAAGCTTTTGTTTACTTTCGTATGTATGTTTAGGTCAAATATTGCAAGTCAATTTTGACCCACTACCAGATGAGGTAAGGATATATTAGTATATTGTTATTTCGTTCGCCCGGTTCTAAAGTATGCTTCTTCCATTTGATCTCCATACTGCTCTCTTTATATCAGTCGTATTGAAGCTGTTCAAAGTCGGTTTTTACGATTTGCTCTTCGGGGATTTCAGGCATTTTATCCTCATAAGTTGATAAGCTTAAATTAATTAAATTAGGCTCATCATCCACCTCCTATGTGAATATCCTCTCTATTTCAGCACGGGAGCCGAGTTATTGGGGTCATATACATATTGTAGCAAAAACGGAGCTGCTGAAAGTACTGAGTTTTGTTAGACGATCCAAACCACTTACGGCTCACGAAAAGCACGAGATTAATCTGGATGACAGCTCTCCCTCTGAAGTATTTACTATTGGCCTCATGTGCCCAAGTGCTGGGTCACAATACCCAACCCCCGAAATCTTCATCTACTTTATGTACTAATTAAATAATTTCAAATTTAAATTGTATTTACAAGTTTATTTATCCACTGGTAAATACATTTTATTAAAGTTATAGAAGTATGCATGTAAGGGAATAAAATAAATTTCCTTTTCTTTTCTTTAGAAATCAGAACAATTTCTTAATGTGCTGTCTCTGTTTTAAAAGTGTTTTAAGTAAACTTAAAAATAAAAATTATCCTAAAAGTTGAGTGTGAGGTTGACGTCAGTAGGTTTAATTTAAAAAATTTCAACTATTGCGTGCAAAGTAGTTTCTTGGTTTTGCTGATAAATTTCTTTGAGCTAATTCACTAGGGTACAATACTCCTACCACCCTCACAGTCCCCAGGAGGCACTGCGCACAATCGGGATCTATCACTTGGAAGAGAACGTCATCGTCACAAATCCCTTCCCGACAAAAAATACCCTTGTTTTTGTCATACAAAACCCGCGAAGGTTAGCATCGATCTAACAAATTCCATGTAAAGTGCAGAGTGCAGTGCACGGGGCTGATTAGTAGAAACATGCAGAAGCCGAAATTCATCAAGTGGCTGTGGTCCACGGCCATGGCCCCAATATCCGTGAAGAACCTGAGAATGTCGGCGTTATTGATTGCGGTCTATCAAGTGGTCAGTGGATTTTGTAACTAAGCTAGATGTCCATTGCACGATTAAGGATTGATGTCTTCTTTATTGCAGCTCATCGGACACGTTATTTTCTTCCTAATGCTCCTGGGGCTGGCTCATGCCGAACAGGTGAAAACTATGCTGGCGGTTGACATCGCTGACCAGGTCGAATGCGAGGACTATGAGCTGGTGCCCAACTCCATGAATCAGATTCGGCTCAAAACAGCCTCCGAGCTAGTCTCGGTCACCGAGGTGATGCTTTCAGTGGGCACCGCCATCGCCTTCATTTACCTTCTCGCCTGTTTGTGCCTGTTCGCGGGCGTCTTCAGGAACAAATCTCCGCTGATACTCTTCTGGTTGATTATCGACTTCATAGGAATTGTGTTCGTCTTGATTTGCGTGTGGACCCAAAACCATAAGCTTATTGCCTTCTGCGGGGGAAGCGTGCAATTTTGTAAGTAGGATGTGGCCGGTGTTGTCTTTAAAGGCTAATGAGGGTTTATTTTTTATCTAGTCACGCTCTGTATAGGGTTCGCGATGTTCGACTTTATCATTTGGTGCATTGTGCACACATATTACATTAACTTGCGTCAGATGGGAAAACTCACCGAGGTGGCAACTGTGGCTATCCCATGCCCACCCCCAGGAATGGTAATTTCCATTATACTAATTATGCTGCATTATTTCGATTTCGTAACAGAACAAGTGATAGAACATTTCACTAGGATTTTTCCTCTTAAACTAAAATCAAGTCCATCACGTTACGTTTTAGACAGAAATTTTACAATAGCTCATAACACCGCATTTTAGCCCTTTTTGAAAAATCATTAAAAAATAACGGATTGTCGTAGTAGCTTTTAACATATCTCAAATGAAAATATGAGCTTCTAAGCTATTAG
The DNA here is from genome assembly GCA_949715965.1 of Dysmachus trigonus. Lineage (NCBI taxonomy): Eukaryota > Metazoa > Arthropoda > Insecta > Diptera > Asilidae > Dysmachus > Dysmachus trigonus. The sequence goes on along the minus strand of OX454322.1, from coordinate 40,195,815 downwards.
CTGCGTTCTTTCACTATCTGATCTGGATCTAGAATTTTGCGTTGAGTTTAATATACTATTACCTATGGCAAAGATTTTAAAAGGTGCGTTTTTTTAATGATTTGATGTGGATTCGGAATTCTGCATTAAAGTAAATTTTTTAAACCGTGACCTACATATACATATATATATAAAAGCATCATTTTTAGCCATCCAAATTTCAAATCTTTAACCGAAAAATTATTGGAATAACTTGTTGGAGTAAAATAGGCATAAGTCGATGCAATTTGATGTTCTTCTAATTCAGTGCTAAATTCCATATCCTTATAAGATCATTAGAAAAACCCAGTTAAATTTTCAAAAAGTGCGTCAAAATTGCCATGTTTTGGACTGCTGATTTGCTGTTTGCGAAATTGTAAATTTCTTTTATGCCCTTCAATCACAATGTGTAGTTGCAATATTTGGAAGCGTTGAGAGTTTGTTATTTTACTTGAGTTCTTTTAATGCACATATGAACGTTATATTGACACCCCAGCAAGCGCACTGTGTGAAAGAGAGGGGAATAAAAAGTTCATCCTTTCAATTTCTATATAATAATAAAATTACCCAAGTAAAAAAATCTAAAGGATGTTTGGGCGATTTCGTTATTTGTTTGAACTTCAATGAAAATTAGGCAGGTGCCTACCTACATAGTATCTACACGGTAAAAACAGACTTGTTAACCGTGAGATTGTGAGTAAATTAAAAACTTCAAAAAAAGAAGAGGTTCTTAATTAGAATGTTTTTTGTTTGTTTGTATGTTTTCCGTCGATATCCGATTGTTCGATGATTCGTTTTTTGTGAGTTAGGGTATGTTTTACGGTTAGTTCCATTCAAATTATATGAAAATCGGTGTAGTACTTTTTTTTTAAAAAATTAACAAAATCAAAAAAAAAGATTGTACAATTTGTGATTGTTGCGATTGAAGTCATTTGTTTTTAACGTAGTCAATTATTGATAATTTTTTAGTTTTATTTTAAATGGTAAACGGAAAATGAAATTGATTTTCTTTAATTTGCTACTATAAAAACTACAATAATTACATTTAAACTTTAAGTAGAGTAAAGGAAAGGCGGAAAACCTTTCTGCTGAAAATTCTAACTGTAGATTTATTGACAAAGTATATTTTTGATTATTTCATTCGGTTATGTTTTTTATCATTCAGTTGGTTATAGGTTTTGATACACACTAGGTATAAAGTATGAACAAAATTAAAGATATTTCGATTTTTCGGTAAAACATGATAATGAAAAAATGGAAAATACAAATAGTTCTAGTTCTTCTATATGGTACAACTTAATGCATCAACAAGTACATCTGAAGAAAGTCGCCCAAAAGCTGAGGTAGACGGTGCAGAAGTATTTATAAATACCGACTATTCTAATTAAAAAACAACGTATTAGATTTTCACTTGGGAATAATATATGTTCCCGCGATAAAAAGTTGCCTATGTCCTTCCCCAGGGTCTATTATATCTTTTTGCCAAATTTTATCGAAGTCCGTACAGCCGTTTAAGCGTGAAAAGGTAACATACAGGCAGACAGAGTTACATTCGCATTTATAATATTAGTATAGAAATATGGATTTAGCTGTACCATTAGACTTTCAACACTACTAAGAAAGACTCCACATGGTAATAAGGAGAGTGAATGTACTGCATTATTATTTATCACTGGAGGTAATTTATGATTTCTCATTAAATGATTGTGGTTGGTTCATCTGGACGGCTAACTCCTTCCACACCGTGATAAGTGAAGAGAAAAAAAATGTTTTCACTCCGCGCACAGAGTGGGGTAATCTTGGATATATTTTTGAAAATGCAATAAAAAGTGTTCTCGGACTTTTTAATTTTAGAACTTCAGTCGCGAGATATTCTCTTTCAAAATAGCCTCGCTAAAATTTAGATATAGGAAATCAGTAAAGAGAGTGGGTAGCTGGACTCTGCTTCTTTATATAAAAATGGTTTAAACCCATTGCATTTCTTATTTGCTTTCGATCAAACTTTGCCTCTACATCGATCGGATCAATACCTAGGTTGTATCCCAAAGTTGGAATAATTGGATGGACACTTTATTATTATTATATATATATTATGATTTGATTGCTATGTTAGCCTATCCATTTCTTTAGGATTAATACTACCTTGTGTGCACTAAAACAAGGGTCATTTGTGGAATTTGTTTGAATGAAAATTGATTAATATAATATAATTTGGTTTTGCTGACAGCTCGACGCTCGATGGACTTTTTAAATTAATTAAAATTAAAAAAATTGTAAAACCTGTTATAAAATTTCATACATTTTGAACGAATTTGATCCAAAATACGGTAATTTGATCTTTTTAGGGTTAAAAAACTTGATCAGATGAAAAATCATATGGGAAAAATCCTACATAAATGTCCTATTAGTTATTCGATTAGTGAAAAAAAATTGTATCACAGTGTTATTAATCTTCTTTTTATGATTAAATTTTTACAATTTTAGATACCTTTTCACTTTAGAAAGGAGAATATGCACCTGGGAAGTGGTGGCTACAAGCACATTTTAACGGACTGTGATCCAAATTTAAAAGTTTAAGAGATCTTCAGATGCTTCCAGAGTTATGCTTCAGCCCCCAAGACCACAACTTTATAATGTATTAAAGCGATCATTCAAAACCCGTTCAGGAGCGCTTATCTATTTCACATTCCACACAGCATTACATGTACTTTAAAATCTCTAGTTGTTAGTGTTCTAGATAAATAAAATCAAGATAATATGGTTCGTGGAGTTTAAGGTATTTTTCGCGATTGTACATATACCATAAAAGCAGGGCAACAACCGGTTAATTTTTAATTGAAGATTTTAATCATTCTTATCATAGAGCCCGTCGGAATTTAATTCTGTTCGAAATGTAGATTTTAAAGCAGTTTGTCACTTTTGAAAACTACGACGATTGTTGTTTTTTCTGATAGTATCCGTACCGAGCAGAATTGACTTCTACTGAGTTCTACGATACGATTTCGCTATCGTTTAAACTTTTAACTTCAAAAATTATCATTAACGGATTTATCAACTTCTGTTACATTTGTGTCCCGTCAACTCAAAAGTCCGTTAAACCGATAGTAAAGAAGAAAACAAAGACCTATACTTATTTGTAACATTTGAATGGACGGTATATATTTGGAATCTAAGATTTGTGATTTGCAAGTAAACATTGCTAAAGATAAATTAAATTGGACGCTACGGATTTTGACGAAACTTGAATATGAATGTTCATTTGAGGTTACAAATATGCAAACAAATTTTGTCTATCTATTTTCCTATTTCATTTTTAAATCTTTTACGTATTGTTTCATTTGAAATACCATTGACGATCTTCCTGATTTCCTTTATTAAATCCCCTATTGTTTTTGGGTTATTCTTATAGCTGTAATCTTTAATGTAGCCCTATAAAGAGGAAATCACAGGGAGTGACTCCTGGCGAGTAAGGTGGCCACTCTATTTCAGTTCGCCTAGTAAAGCACAGTCGGAATAATCGGCTCCCAAATTAATTAGGTACGAAGGACTCTACAATAGGTAGGTTTTCGTTCAAAAATATCTTAAAAACAAGTTCTTTCTTTAGATAGTAAGGGCAATAATGGGACCATTATAAAAGAAACTGAGGAACTAGCACAAGACAACACATTTTAGCGATGCAGTTTTACCTAAATGGAGTTTGGTTCCCAACTACATATTGAGAATACTGATTTTTAACAGAATAATGAGAAAAAAGAACTTTTGTAAAGTAGTGGCACAGATAATGGGTTATAAAAATAAAGGTCCACTTCATTCGTCCCTTCAGTACGAGTAGTAATGAAATTCGCTTAATGTATTTGCGAATAATTGCGCCAACTATTCTGCAAACGAAAAGACAATTCGCTACCGAGTGGTGCTTTAATCGATGAAAGCAAGAAAAGTTGAAAAAAATTTACAACGCCTCTTTCGCATCGACTTTGCCGCGGTCGCAGCACTCGTTCGCCGCAACGGCCAGTGCTCGGGCGGAACTATAAATCGCGAAACGAGCCACATTACATCGAAAGCAGGCAGTAAACAAAACCAATTTCAACAAATCACTTAATTGATTGTTTGAATATCCGCGAGTTATTAGCTCGGGACAGATTAATGGCCATCCACCTTAGATTACATGGGTAAACAGTGTTATCCGGGCCTGGAGCCTCGGGTCCATTTGGGCGTATTTATTGACTGCCGAAGCCACTGCAAATGCGACCAGCAAAAGGGTTAGCCGCAATAAATGTGCCTGTCGAGCGGTACTGTGGCCGCGGCCCAGGCGCGCCAAGGTAGTTGCAGCCAATCGGCCGCGTAATTTATGGTCGGCGATCTGAAACGTCTTCATAACTTCGGCTCCAAATGTATAAATCGATTTCGTTTCCAGCGGCCCCAAACCTAATCACGAATTAATGAAATTTTTTGATTGGTTTCCACCAGTCGTCGCTCCGGCCAGACGAGCAGAAGCTGCAATTACACCTCTCGGGCATCATCTGTTTTGGGGCTGGGCCCGATCTCCATTTTGATGACAGCCCGTACAACAATCTAGTGCACCTCATTATTCTTCCAATTAACGCCGCTCGAACCGTTTATCAGTCACCTTGTGCCGATCCTGAGTTCAACATGTTGCTGCACTGTCAAAAATTCTCGTCTTAATTTCACACAAAGAGTTTGTATAGGTATAAATCCACAACTAGTTTTGTCTCCAGATTTTCAGATTACATACTCAAACACAATTAATTTAATCCATCGACTACAAATAAGGGTCTCTCAGAATCATCACAAATTCAATTGTTCTCATTTCTGCATTTCTAGAAATTTGGGAATATCATTATTCCCTATTGGAAACCTTTAGAGTCCTAAACAACGCAGGAGTCGAAAGAGGTAATATTTTGGACAGACTGTAAACGAAATTTTGAATTTTGAGTATACTAAAATTTAAAATTATCTTATTGCCTTGAAATAAATGGAATGAATACAGTCATTTAGATTTTACCAGCGCCAAATGAACGAATCAAATAATTTTCGAATGATACTACCGTAAATGATGATAGTGTTAAATAATACTTAGAAATCCGTGTGACACTCGGCATGTCGGCTAGTAGTATTTGATTTATCAAATCTACACTCTTAATTTGTTGTATATTCTGCATTAATTGTTAAGTACGGATAAGGGAATGCTATGTAATTTAATTTTTGTTCAAAGCTAATCCAAAAGCGAAGAGCATATCGAAAAACATTACCACGAGAAAAAGAAGGAGTATTTTGATGGATTTATCAAAATTTGACTCGATTAGGTCAACAACTGTAATAGCTATGGCTTCTTTTATAGCACGTAAACCCTAAGAGAGCATAATGAAATTTGTTGTTCCTTCGTGTAAATTTGAACTCTCCGTGCTAAAATGCAAACGCTTGACCAAGACTGACGCTGATATATCATTATTGAAATTTTCAACATGTTCAGTGTTGTGGTGAGTGAAGTGAAAATTTCAAAAAGCGAAGTGACTGCCCGCACAACTCAGATATCTCAAACGTTGACATCGTAAATTCGTTAAGGAATGTTAATCCCTTTTCTGAAAGTGTTTGTGATGTTTTTCTTGTTACTATCAGAATGTCAAAGTTATGCTATCTTAAATTTATGATATTATTTCACCGAAAAGGGCTCAACTTGAACATAAAGACTGATTCAGAAAAACCCGATCACCTTTCCGCCCCCAAAATTCGGGAACGCAGATAGCATTGCAACTATAAAAGGGTGTAGGGTACTACTACTACTGTCTAGAGAGCAAAAAAATGACATTTTTTCATGATTTTTTTTCCAAGCCCCTTTATTCGATATTAAAAACAAATTTTGTTTTCTTATATAAGTTTCATCCTTGTAAATTGAAAAAAAAAAATGTTTTATTTAATTTTTGTATTTAGAAATTTCCATAGAGGGCGCTGAAGCTGGCAGCTCGAAATTATGATAGTCCCATTACCCACAGATAATCTCAGGATTGAGATGTCTGAAACAAAAAAATCAAAAAATACATCGCCCATTAATTGTTTTCACACATGTGGAAAATCCGAATATATTCTGGCTACACTGAGAGAAATTTAACGATCATAATGAAAAAAATGTATATTGAATTGAAAAATCCCTTGTCAATATACGGTCAAAAAGAAGTGGCTTTTATTATTACAATATTTTTGTCAATTTCACAAAACCTCAAAAGTACGTTAAATATTTTCGTTTTGAAAATTATTTTTTACCATGATAGTAGTTTTCAAAATTTTAATATTTTCAATATGAAAATAATATCGAAACTCAACAACAACATATCAATTATAATATATCGAAAATAGAAGTGAACATTTTGTCGATGTTACAAATTCCATTTTATTCTTTTGAAAATTACTTTTTCATTTGTAAAGTTCATTTGAAGGCTTTCTGTATCTACTTATAGATAGATACCTTTAAAATAAGGCTGAGTTTAGTTCTACATTAGCTACTCAACATGGGAATACAACACCAACGCCATTGTTATTCCAAAAAGGCGTTGTGGTTGTATTGCCATGTTAAATTCCTGTTCCAGATCCTGAACCTAATGAAAATCACAAGTACGCCCTGAATCTTCTGTTCCGGTACTTTAGTAATTGTCTTATAAACCAATATTTATAATATAAAATCTCATTGAAGATATTAATCATATAAATATAAAACACAGCTTGTATCTTTAAACAAAATTGTACTTTATTTGTACTGTATTTGTAGTTTATATATAATACATTACATATGTATAGCCACATTTAGCTTATTTTTTATTTTGTTTATTTCCAAACTATGAGGTACAAAGCCTATTTACATTTTAAAGAGTTGTGCAAAAAAAAAAAAAAAAATTAAAAGTTTTTATTTTTCTACAGAAGGAATCAAGACATCGTTTTGAAGTTTTGCAGGTATATTTATTCCGACTTTGAGAATGCAAACATATTTTTTCTGGATTTTTACATTGGTTTGTTTGCTCAACCGACTTTTTCTAAGAAGAACATTCAAAAATGATGGCTGACATGATTTCGGCTATCTAACTAAAACAATTAATTCTCAATGTCACAAAATTTTATAATGTGAATATTTTCAAATTGACAGAATACTTTTTCAATATGCGAATATTTTTTCCACTCAAAAATGTATAATTTTCAGTAAGATAACAAGTCAAAACGAAGAAATTTTGCTGTGTCAACAAATATATATATTTTGAAATGTACAAAAATCTTTCTAATGGTTTCATTAGTGGAAAAAGTAATTAAACATTTGAAAATATATTTTTTCATTTGATAAAACATTGTTAGTTTAACAACAGGACATTTGTCGAGTGTGCTTTTGTTTAATTTCCTGTAGAAATAATTGTTTCTTTGACAATTCTTTCATTTTGGAGATAATATATTTTCCGTTTAACAGTAGAGCTCATGTTGGGTTTTTGCAAAAATTATTTTTTCAATATGATAGCGATATTTCTCTCAGTGTACAAAGTTGAAAATCCCGAACACGACCATCCAAAATGTGCTCAGCAAATTTCGGGAATCTTGAAGTGTCTAGAGAAAGTCCGGAAGTCAGGAAGGAAATCTGGTTCGGCAGACAAAAATTGACCAAAGAAGTGGTGCCAACTTTAAACGGAATCCCAACCTCTCGTTGAGAGATGTGAGAGAACATCATCTGCTACGGTCCAACAAATCAAAACAAGAAAAGGCCTACGAAGTTTCAATGTTTAGCAAACATCGGACAGAACAACAGACAAGAACCAAGTTGCAAAATCCAGGAGCCGGTTTTTGTATGAACGTAATATCTAATTAAATTCTACTGCTGCATTGTGGATGATGAAACTTACGTGAAAGCGGACTTCAACCAACTTCCAGGACAGGAATTTTATGTGGCAAAGAAGAGGAGTGACACAGATCCCAAGTTTAAGAATCATCAGTGCATCAAATTCCCCGTCAAATACTTCGTTTGGCAAGCAATATGTACGTGTGGTCAGAAATCATCACCTTTCGTGACAATAGGCAGAATCAACACTATCTTTGCTTTGAAGTTGAGATAGTATTTCTACAATTTAGCTCAATAATTCATGAAAATTCCACCCTACCTCAACTTCAAAGCCCAATATCTCAAGAAATATCGATGTTAGCGGTTTGGTGTTCTAGAACTTTTTGGAGGAAATTGAAATTTCTACAAGTTTGTCATTTACATTTTTTCTGTAGCTCTTGTTATTTACAAGATAAGGGCAAAAAAACGAGAATTTCATGAAAAAATTGGGTTAGTGGCCCCTACTACCTCGCTGGTGGGAGTTAGGGTTATGCCGCAATAGACACTTTTATAGAGCATTAAATTCTGAAGGAACTGTATCATTGACCAAGCTTATACCATAAAATGCCTCCGAGCTGTAGAGTTTTGAAAAAAAAAAAATTACGTGTATTTTATACGGGAAATCTTTATAGGCCTTGGTCGAGCATTTAATATCAATATTAAGGGCTCCAATTTTCAGGGAATTTATGTTTAGGTATTTCCCACAAAATTTCGAGGTCGGACTGAAAAAAAAAAATAGTCTCGAAAAAGAAGCACCCTAATACGTATACATAATACTTTACTTGACCAAGAATAGCAATAAAGAAATATATATTATATATGTATTATGTATGTATATATATATTAAATAAAATAAATATATTTGTATATAGAAATGTCAAGCTTAGCATAAGTACGATCTATACTAATACAATGTAGCTAACTAGTTCAAATCACTCGGAATATCATCATATGCCATATGGGTATGCTTCCGAGTGCGCTTCAATAGCATAGGGCCTTAGGATAAACGTTTAGCGTCCATGTGAGAATAAATAAATAAATAAAAGAAATGATGTTTTTAGTTCATGATGGCATTAACAAATTATTCCTCTAGTCAAGAAAATTTTCAGTTCACTTCTTCGTTGGTTTAATTGTGGTCTTAATAGGTTAAAAAATGCTAAGAATAAGGCGTGGAAACATTTTTAAATATCCCAAATTCAATTAATACTAATATCTTCATCGCTACCTTTTTAAACAATATATGGACTGTGGAAGACATCTAACAGTAAAGCCTTCTCATTGTTTATTAACGCTAAAAGATCTTCGTCAGGATATTCTTTGCACATTTTTTATGAAATCATGGCAGTTTTCGTTTATAACTCCCTTACATAAAGCCGATTCTCGTCCATCCATTGACAAAAACAGGGTCATTGCTAAGTTATTCCCCACTCCAAGATCTTAAGATCGATTAGTTTAATGTTTCAACTAAATTTTCAACTACTTTCAAAACTTCCAAGTTTCAAAAATAAACTTTCGAAGTGTTCTAATTAAGGGATATAGATATTAACAGCGTTAGATACTTACTCTTAAATTTCCTCTTTCGACTTGTGTAAAACTGAATATATGGTATATCAATATATGTATGTACATATACCGTACCGTATAGCGATTAGAGATCTTTTAAGTTTAAAATTCCCTTAGTCCAAACAATTGAGAATAGTTTCCTTTATCATCTATTTCTACATTTAATAATGCAGCGAAGATACGATACCTTGAGCTTAATTGTCAGAAGTTCGCAAAAGCAAATCGCCGCAGGCATTGTCCCCATCTTATCTTTATCTGCCAAATTCTAAGGAATTGTGTTGCTTCCTTTCGCGTCCCGACGGCGGAACTCCGTCTAGTGGAGTGAAACAATCCTTCCGCCTCAATTACTTTTTATAATCGCCGCGTGTGCTTAATCTGTAATAACAGGGTGTGTAATTGTAGGTCACGTATACGGAGGACGAATTTCTTTTGTTTGGGCAGTCGCGTGTAATTTTATTAACTCCGAGGCTGAGCAGCGACAAAAAGAGGTTCCCCTGGGAAACGTGTGCAGCGTATTAAAACGAAATCAACTAGACTCTGGGGATATTGTTGTCACATTAAAGTCAATGGAGACGGGGCTTTCGAATCTTTGCATCGTATGCGATTAAGAAGTGAAACAATTCACATCAATTGCGCAAGCGGTGCACTTTTAGGGCGAGAGACTTATATATGTCACATTTTTGGGATTAGGAAGAAAGGGATATATTTTGTGGTTTATCTGGGAAACTGATAGATTGGAAATAATGTTGTTTAGAAAAGAGGATGTCCTAGTTTGATCTTTACAAAGAGGAAGTAGTGCGGTTTTTAGAACTTTCTCTCTTTTAAGGAATTTTTTTTAATTTGGAAATTTAAAGCGTTCACTATATATCGGGATGGCACGAAAGAAATGAGACAGTTTGTTTTTACATTTTAAATTCTAACATTTTTATTTTACTATACTTACATTTAGTCAATCAAATACTCGCCGTGAGCATCTATGACTTCTTGCCAACGTATAGGCAAGGACTGGATGCCTGTTGCCCAGAACTCAGCGGGCCGTGAGTTGAAGAAGGTGGCTACGTAGGTTTCAACTTCATTAAAAGCGTTAAAGCGTTTATCACGCAAATCATTTTTCATGGCTCTGAATAAATGATAGTCTGAAGGGGCAATGTCTGGGGAATATGGTGGATGAGGTACCGTCTCCCAGCCTAAGCCCTGCAGTTGTTGGCGGGTGGTGGATGCAGTGTGCGGGCGAGCGTTGTCATGAAGTAAAATGACATTGGCTCTTCTTCGTCTTTTTTCTTTGGCTAGTTTATCGAGAGCTGCGCCGCATATGTGTTAGCATTAACTGTTTCATTATGTAATAATTCATAAAACAACATGCCCTGAGAATCCCAAAAGCAGCACAATAGAACTTTTTCGCCGCGGTTTTGATATTGCTTTGGTTGAGTTGGTGGGTCTTCCTTTCGTGGCAGCCAGAAGGCACGGCGCGTATTGTTTTCGTAGAGAACCCACGACTCATCCCTTGTGACCAAATCCTCCAAAAACTCCTTCCGGCGCGGTCGAAGTAGTGGCGATTGGCAGACGGCGACCCGAGCAGCACGAGTGGCGTCTGTGAGGGCATGAGGTGTCCATCGGGATAAAACTCTCCTATATCCGAGCTCGTGCAGGTGATGTTCTATAGCATGATGGTTGCAGTGGAGTTTTATCGCTAATTCAAGAGTGCTTGCATCCGGCTTCTGTTGCAGTTCACGGCGCAAATCATCATTGTCGAAACCTGGTGGTCGTGCCGAGCGAGGCTGACTTTCGAGGCTTCGGTCTCCTGTACTGAAGCGTTTGAACCAACGAAACACTGTTGCGTGACTTGTAGTATCTGAGCCAAATGCAGTGTTGATGTTGTCTGCCGCAGCTCGCGCACTATGGCCTAACAAATACTCGTAAAGGTATAGAGTTCGAACTTGTCGCTCATCCATTTTTCTTCAAACTGACTGAATTAATCGTGCGTGCGCTTTTAAATACCCCTAGGACTGAAGCACCTAGAATGTTCTATAACATACTAGAATATGGTCGAAAACAATTGATTAGAAAAACAACATGAGTAGAGTTTTCAAGAGTGTCTCATTACTTTCGTGCCAACCCAATACAAATTCTCACGATCTCCATATATCTCTTTTAACATCACTTACTAGAAAAAGTCTGTGTTCACCCGCTGTCGATCGGATAGTAACGTGAAAAAATCAAAAACGAACAAATATTTTCCAGATTTTAATTCATCTATTTATTACATATTTCTTAAATATTAGACACATACAAACTCATTTATTTCGCTTTCACAGTTTTTTAGATAACGGCACTTTTCACAAAAAACACACAAAAATGGGACAGAAAAAGTCTGCGTTCGCTTGTAACAAAAGTGATAAAATATAAGATAATAAAAAAATTCGAAGTTCATTAGTAACTGGTTGGGTATCCTTGTTTCTTCAGGACCTCTTGGAGTCTTTTTGGCATTGAATTGACAAGCTTCGTTGTCTCCTCAGTACTTGTCTTCTCCCATTCCTCTTTGAGTACAGCTTTCAACATTTCTTTACTTGTAATTTAGTGTTGACGAACCCTCCTTTCTAGTGAATCCCATAAATGGTCGATGGGATTAAGGTCTGGTGATTGTGGGAGTGTATGTAGCTCTTTCGGGACATTGTAGAGTAACCAAAGCTTTACAATCTCGGCTGTATGCTTGGGATCATTATCATGTTGGAAGCAATAATCCGTACCTAAGCCGAGGTTTCTGGCACTTTCTTTCAAATTATTTTTTAAAATGTCGAGGTATTGAAATTTATTCATTGTCGATTCAATAAATTCCATCTTCCCAACGCCATTACTCGCCATACACCCCCACATCATTACTCCACCACCACCATGTTTTACAGTGGGAAGCAAGTTTTCTTTTTGGAGTGCTGTTCCTGATTTTCTCCATACCATTTTGCACCCTTTTATGGCGAAAATGCAGAATTTGCTTTCGTCTGAGAAGTCTACATTCCTCCAAAACTCTATTGGCTTGTTTATATACTGCTTGGCGAAGGCAATGCGTTTTTGGCGGTTGACCCGTGAAATAAACGGCTTCTTTCGAGCTACCCGGCCGTGGTACCCATACTTCTTGAGGATTTTTCTCGTAGTATCAGGACAAATATTTTTGTTATACCTCTCCTTGATTTCAGTTGCTATTTGGTGAGCAGTTAGTCGTAGATTTTTCTTTACTAATGACCACTATATGTCGTCTTCTCCTGCACGACAAATTTGGTGGGCGGCCGGAACGAGGCTTGGCGGTGAATTCTCCTATCGATTTGAAATTGTTTATGACTGTTTGAACTGACGAATATTGTCTTCCCACTATTTTCGCTATTTCTCTGTAGCTGTTCCCATCTTTCCATAATTTTATTATGATTTTTCTTTCACCTACACTAATTCCTTTCCTTTTATTTTCCATGGCAAGTAAAAATTTAATTCACAAAATAACTTCTGCTAGAAAATACTTGATCATCTGATAAACTAACTAGGAATGAATAATAAACGCAATAAAGCCTTATAAGGGTACACTTGAAGCGGTATATTTCGGGGAATCCCAAAATTCAACAAGTGAACGCAGACTTTTTCTGTCCCATTTTTGTGTGTTTTCTGTGAAAAGTGCCGTTATCTAAAAAACTATGAAAGCGAAATGAATGATTTTGTATGTGTCTAATGTTTAAGAAATATGTAATAAATAGATGAATTAAAATCTGGAAAATATTTGTTCGTTTTTGATTTTTTGACGTTACTATCCGATTAACAGCGGGTGAATGCAGACTTTTTCTAGTATGTGTATGTATAACTCTTTACTAATCAACAACATCAAAATTCTAAACTTTGTGACTCTAACAATTTTGCTCATATATTTTATTGACTGCATGTAATAGGAGCCTAACAAAATGTCAATATTGCTTTTCCTTCAATATAATTCACAAATTAATAATTAATTGTCTAACCACGCTGTATTACCGTAACAATAATTGAAATAATTTTGTAATACCCAAATAGGCTTCTGGTTCCTCAACTTAATTTTCGATTAAAAGGGTGTCCCGAAACCGGGTTTCATTTTATTTTTTTTAATAAAATGCATATTTCATTAGAATTGCGAAAATGTTTTTATTTCAACATAGGATGTAGGTACGAATGTTGCGTATGGAAGACAATATTCGATAAATGCCCGTGTATTTGCAGGTCTGTAGTCAAAATTCGTTCCAAAATTCTTCGTGAAATGTTTAATTGTTCAGAACGATGAGGTCGCTCGCTTATTTTAACATTCTGGACGAAACAATTCACCACAACGGGCTAAGATGATGCGTGATGATGAAAAATATACGACATTTCAGTAGCGAATTTTCACAATTTCTTTGCGTTGCTTGGTTGAGAAATGCTCTCAAAGCTTGCTGGTGAAAACCATGAAATTGCAGTGTCCCATATTTGACAAAAAAAATGATTCAAAATGAAAGTCGGTTTTGAGACACGCCTTACTTCGTTCGAGGTTCTTAGTTATATCTTAAGCAAGGTACTTAGATATATCTAAAACTAAAAATTAGAATTCATAGTCCGAGAAAAGATAACATTTTTATTAAAGTAGTTATTTCGGATAAAGCAATCAGTCAAACATATAGATCGGATATTTAAAAAAGCCCCAATTGCTTCGCTGACTTTGCGTTTTTAAATTATTGTTGACTAATTTTACCTAATATATGTATATATAATTACCCAAAGGTAAAGTTAATTATCTTAAAGCCAATAGGTACACAATCCTAAGAAAATGTAAATATCGGGTAATTCGGCAGTTTGTACTATATGTCGTTAATTTTATAAACTAAATATTGTAAGCCTCATTGAAAGTCAAACTCGATCAATAAATGAAAAAAAAAAAAAACATCGAAAGCGAAATTTTCAGGTGAAATTATATTGTTATCGTTAAGAACATTTTGTTAAAATTTGTTAAAATTCTGGGATTATTTACTATTTTTCAGTTACATAGAATTAATGAAGGCTTTTAAAAGGAATATTCATTGCAAGAACGTTTAGTTTTGAAGTAAAAGCTAAAAATAACAGCTTCCTGCATAATTTTGTTTTTGTCACTTATGATGTTTTTCCATTTAAGATATTGACTCTGTAATTAATATAAGGAAAAATTATAAATATTAGTTATTATTATTTAATAGAAAATCATCATTCGAAGAGTGAGAAAAAAATTATAATTATTAATCTGAAGCACGTTTGTGTGCCGAAGAGCTTCGCTGGATTCTGCTTGCATTTTAAGAACTCCCCGACACACTGGGGATATTAAGAGATGATACAGTCCGACAAAGGAATTTAAATGTTCCTTAAACAAAATTAATATCACACGAGGCGCAGTCAAGGTGAGATTTATCGTGAATTGATTCCGCCAATAGAGTTCTCACCGATGCGGTGCGAGTCCGTCGGAGCATAATATATCGCGGCGATCAATCATCGCTTTAAGTGAGAAAAGAATTTCCCGAAGATTGATCGCGAGGGCCACACGCACATATCAACGTCGTGTCCATGATCCACTGATGATTTATTGTCGAGTCGATGTTGCCGGTGGATTCGGAGAGTCATCCATTGAGCGGGCCGCGCACTGCCCGCCCCGCCCCAGCATACTCGTATACTGATTTGCCCATGGCCCGGCCGCCAGATCGCGCAAGGGTATCGTTTCTGTTTATGATCTCGAATTGAACTCTTAATAACCTTTTACACTTTGTTAAAATATTTTGGTTTGATCGACTCATGTCATAAATTATCAATGCGATATGGATATTCATGACTACTTTACGGCTCGCTGAGATCTAAGGAAAAATGCCGATCAATCTCGCCGATATGGTGTACTGCCGCACGCCTGGGCTGGTACCGCTTGGACTATAGGTACTTCACAAAAGGTAAAGGATTTTTGCGCCTTTTCACAAGTTTGAAGTGTTGAAAAGGCGTGAAATTAAACAAGGTGACAATATGCGAAAAATGCGAAGTATTTAATGCAAAGTTTCTTGAGTGATGACCCAACAAGACTAGCGAACGATTAAAAGATGTAAGGAATTCCCAGGCATTGCTTATTAAATTAGGTAAACGAGGGAACACCAAGTTTGTTAAAAATTCCCGGAGGGCAAAGAAATTAGGGCGAGGATGCGAACACTTGAGAGATTATGCAAATTTTAATTTTCCGCTTGAAAATAAAATTGCACAGAGGAAAAGCGGATCTGAGCTCAGGCGAGAATTTGCAAGTAATTTTCAGTTAAGAATTAAATGTTCGAGCCTGAGGAAAGGTGAAGTGAGCTACTTGCTATTCAAGAAAGGTTTTCAACATGTTGGAATACGGCTATTGTTTTAAGTTTCAAAAATCTAGGGGGGGAGGGTTGTGCTACACACAACTTTCCTAATTTTATGATACACGTTTTTTAAATTATGTGGTTTTATATGCATCATAAAATATACAAATAATTTTGAGTAATTACCGTTAATTTGACTTTAACTCAGTTTTCCTCTAATCATTGTTTTAGAATGAAGATAGAATAATGTTACAGAGAACAGAGCCAATAATATTTCAAGGTTTAGCTTTGCTTCCGCGTAGTGAATACAAATGAAAAAACGAAACGCCTCAGCACGGTTCCTATAAAATGGGTATCTAAGGTTTTTCGCGGTTACGAACCTCGGCTTTTATTCTGAAATTCATCTCGCGGTCAGGTGAGGCTCCTAAATATGAAAAATTTATTTGCGAAGCTTGTAACACGTAAGTCTAATTGGAAATTCTGCTCTGTGTAGATGTGGCGTTCATAACAATTCACCGTTTAGGACGCTGCATGCGCATAAGAGAAGAACTTCAACAATTTGGCAGCCCGAAAAAAGGTTCTGACACTCCCGTAACAAACTTTTAAGTGCACGAAGCTTATCACGTGGTTAAGAAATAAAAGCCAAGCATCCTTTTTAAATATCTACTTTTCTTTTACCCTCGGTCTCCCCACAACGCGTCTAATAATAAGCCACGCTTTCAATGGAGTCAGCCTGGAACATGACGTCACATACACAGTAAAGGGTGGGCCATCTGTTAGATTATTTTTAAATTGCATGTTATTTTGACATAAATATCTTTTTCGCGCTGAAAAATATGACCGAAACACAATATAAGAACATACACATATGCAGTTAACGGAGAGCACTATGCGTTTTTTTTTTTTTTGTCGGCAATTGGAGAATTGGACTTAAGCGAGCTCTGGTTCCAGCAGGATGGCGCTATGTGCCTCACAAGCCTTGCCACAGTCGAAATTTTGCGCACTAAGTTCAGTAATCGTGTAAGCCGCGCAGCTGCGATTTGACGCCGTTGGTATTTCTTTGTGGGGTGAAATTAAAGATCGATGTTATGCTCTCCACTCAGAAACGATTCATTATAATTTTGGTATACATTCCACTGACATAAAACATTAAGACAATCTATGAAACGGCGAGATAAATAAAATAAAAAGTTTTTTGACGGCATTTGAGATCTTAGCTGGATTTTTCGCTACATAACTGGAAGCTTCCCTTTAGATTGGTTACTGAAGTGGTGTTTTGTGCATTTCAGCACAATATTGATCGAGCTATTTGTGAAATAGGACCCCAATGTCATCGAAAATGTGCTATAAAATTGGGTTGATAGGATGATTTACTCTCAAGCCACCCCAGGCAGCCATTTAAAGAAAACCGTTTTACATACGTAAACATAACTACTTGGCATTTTATGTTGTAGGTGTTTTCTGTAGTTTCTACAGTTGAAACAAATTCTGCTACAACCGCATTTGCAGAAGAAATACAGAAATAGTTTAGCCACTGCAATACAAACAAAAGTTGTCTGCACTAATATAATTATTGCTCGCATTGCTAATAAAGCATTAGTTTATGTTCATTGTTATGAAACTGAAAAGTGCTAATAATTTTGAATTTATTAGCGATTTACTAATAATGATTAGGCTAATAATTTTACACAACAGGACCCGGAGGTACGCCGACTGTACCAATGCTTTACGAATGAAATAAAAAGTTTGCTATGCATTGGTAAAAGTATATGTTATAATATCAAATAACAGTTTTTAAAAATATATGATATAAAAAAAATAATCTTAACACTAGATTTACGGACATTCATTGCATGATTTGTAGGGATTACGAAAAAATAAGTTTAGAATATATTCACGTTCGAAATAAAGAGCTCAAAAGATAAGGAATTTACAAGAACATATCGTTGTATTATTAAATCAATTAAATGTAATATATTTCACTAAAAATAGATAAATACGACTTCTGTAAGTTTCTCCACGAAATCTGAAGCCCGTCAAATTGACGGGTTCCGTAAATCCCTTTATTAAAATTACAATTAACCATTATTATTATCTATATTAAATGAAATTAATGCATTCGTTTTCGAGTTGTAAGCAACAAAACGTTCAGACAGACGGTCAAATACGATCAATCCTTATTTTACTTAATAATGATTTAAAAAATCTGAAAATTACAGATTAATTTACCATTTAGCAAAGTTGCTTTTTTATTCAATTACTAATTAATGGAAACATATCGTCTTCTAGATCTAATGAGGTCTTGGCGTACTCCACTGTTATACATGGCCTTCTACGTTATTCTAGCTTTAATTAGAAATAGATAAAAGTTTAATTACAGTAGTGTATTAATAATGAAAGTTGGGTCTGCTGACTAAGCCTAAGAGAAGCCTGCAAGAAGTCAATAAATCACGAAGCTCATTGCAACGTCCGTGCGCCGATAATGAAATGAAACGTATTTTCCCAGGCTATTATCTTATATTAATAACAATAATTAATTTTGGCGGACACAGCGAGTCAGTTGCGACGACTACCGTTGGGTAGCCCTGCGGGCTGAATGCGTCGCCGCCGCCGGTTGATCGTGCAAATCGAGATCGCGCGGAATTAGAGAAAATTCTGCGCCATAACCAAAGACGAATTTATAACGCAAATCGAATTAAATTTATCGCACAATGCGGGTCTCGGAAAAAAGGAGAAACGTGCGCTCCGCGATAGCACCCGACCGGGGCATCTTTACTGCCAACTTAACACCTCGCGGATAAATAATGCGCGCGTTGGCCAGGCACCGGGATAAATTTATGAGCCATCCGCTCAATGCCTACCGCGGCCAACCCGCTGCGAGCTTATTAGTGCTGATATCGCACCTTATTTGCTGTGCAACTGGCGCGGACCCTTCCTAAGGAAAATTTTCGCAAAAATGACATAAATCTTGGGGTCCCGTCTGAGGTGCTTAATCTTTCGCGAAGTCAGCGATTCCCACTGGAAGCTAAAGGTCCAACCTTTGCAGCCATGACCAGCGGAGCCCATTTCATTTTCCATAAAGCGTCGTCTCTGCGACTTCAATCGATTCTTCATCTTTGGCGATGGGATGCACAGCGGCGGCGGAACAGGGAATCCGAGATTATCTCCTCCCCGGGACGCTTTGGTGGAGCTCCAACTCGGCCCGGCAAGGAGCAGACAATGAGCTATAATTTCATTTCGCCTCTAACAAAGTGGAAAATTTGTGGGTGGCATGACATGCTCATACGCCGGACAGAGATTTGCATGGGCAAGTCAAGTGCCGGGCCGACACTCCAAAGTCGGGCTTCAGTTCCGGCTCCAGCAGTCTGCTCTTCTGGGTCTGCCTCTCCGGTTACTGCCCGATTTTCGGGGCCCCTTTGTTGGTGGTCTTGTTTGCGTGTTTGCGGAAAGTTTTCCCTATTTCATCGATTTCAATCGGTCGGCTGCATATCAATAACGCTCGGGCCGTGGTTATTCAACTAAATATAAATTAACTATAGGTTGCGACTCCAGGCAGATTAAATTGAATGATGTTTGGCAAGCGCTATCTATTCCTTGCAGCGGTTTGGAGCAATTTCCAATTTTCGTACAAATTTGAACCTTAAATTTTTAATCATTAACACTAACCAACCACCGAAATTGATGAGTCTCATACTTATTAGAAAATTTACTCTTAGTTATAAATATATGTGGGTACATACAATGATGATGTTGCTTCTAATTTCTTTTCTGGCGCGGAATCAGGTTTTCGGTCAGGGGAAATTTTCCTTAGAGTTATCCATTGGATAAAAATTTAGTTGAATATCCTTCATATTCTACTTACATTTGAATAACGCTATGCTTCCCTAACTTATAAAATTAATAAAATAAAAAATCCTGATCATGATATATTTCACACAAATACGATGTTGTGGTTGGTCAGTCTTGGCATCACCCGATAGGTTGCAATCTTTGTTTCTAGCTACTTAGCTAGCTTCTAGATACTTACTGTAATATGTCCCGATTTTAATGTTTATAGTTACAACAACCCTTTTTTTGGTATTGTTACTATTACTATTATTTTTTATTACATCATTGTTTGTTTAGTTTAGTTTATTGCAGTTTAATTCAAATTATATTAAATGTACAGGTGTAAGTGCAAAAGAAAATAAGGCTAAGCTGATCGCTCACATAAGCACAGGATTACAACAGACTGTATGACAACTTATTAATAAAATTATTATCATAAATAACATTCAACTAACCTCTGGAACGCGGCATATGACGGACTCCTGCGGCTGGACATGCTCGAGCAGACCAGGTTACGCAGACGACGCACAGTGGTTCGAAATGCGAAAAAGTGGACATTAATAAAATTTTAATATTATTAACTTTTTTTTTATGGAATTCATAGATAATATTAATATTAGTAAAGCAGATGGAGTCGATATTTTAATGTTAACTTAGAAAAAAACTCGAGACAAGTTTTAGGTATATGGAGGAAAATACTAAATTTAAATTTTTTCGATAAATTCACAAAACTTCACGGGAACCCTTTACAGGGTGTTACAGTCAAGTCTGCTATAACGCGATTGATTCGTACCGCGTTATATTCAAATCAGGATATGTTTTCTATGGAAACCGCGTTTTGAGAAACATAGAAATAAGACAAATCAGAATAATCTATACCGCGTTGTAAGAAACTCAGAATTAATACAAATTAAATGATTCGTGTCGCGTAATATCGAATCTCAGATATAAATATTGGGTTGGCACGAAAGTAATGAGACACTCTAGAAAACTCTACTCATGTTGTTTTTCTAATCAATTGTTTTCGACCATATTCTAGTATGTTATAGAACATTCTAGGTGCTTCAGTCCTAGGGGTATATAAAAGCGCACGCACGATTAATTCAGTCAGTTTGAAGAAAAATGGATGAGCGACAAGTTCGAACTCTATACCTTTACGAGTATTTGTTAGGCCATAGTGCGCGAGCTGCGGCAGACAACATCAACACTGCATTTGGCTCAGATACTACAAGTTACGCAACAGTGTCTCGTTGGTTCAAACGCTTCAGTACAGGAGACCGAAGCCTCGAAAGTCAGCCTCGCTCGGCACGACCACCAGCTTTCGACAATGATGATTTGCGCCGTGAACTGCAACAGAAGCCGGATGCAAGCACTCGTGAATTAGCGTCAAAATTCCACTGCAGCCATCACGCTATAGAACATCACCTGCACGAGCTCGGATATAGGAGAGACGCCATTCGTGCTGCTCGGGTCGCCGTCTGCTAATCGCTACTACTTCGACCGCGTCGGAAGGAGTTTTTGAAGGATTTGTTCACAGGGGGCGAGTCGTGGGTTCTCTACGAAAACAATACGCGCTGTGCCTTCTGGCTGCCACGAAAGGAAGACCCACCAACTCAACCAAAGCAATATCAAAACCGCAGCGAAAAAGATCTATTGTGCTGCTTTTGGGATTCTCAGGGCATGCTGTTTTATGAATTATTACATAATGAAACAGTTAATGCTAACACATATGCGGCGCAGCTCGATAAACTAGCCACAGCTATCAAAGGAAAAAGACCAAGAAGAGCCAATGTCATTTTACTTCATGACAACGCTCGCCCGCACACTGCATCCACCACCCGCCAACAACTGCAGGGCTTAGGCTGGGAGACGGTAACTCATCCACCATATTCCCCAGACATTGCCCCTTCAGACTATCATTTATTCAGAGCCATGAAAAATGATTTGCGTGATAAACGCTTTAACACTTTTAATGAAGTTGAAACCTACGTAGCCACCTTCTTCAATTCACGGCCCGCTGAGTTCTGGGCAACAGGCATCCAGTCCTTGCCTATACGTTGGCAAGAAGTCATAGATGCTCACGGCGAGTATTTGATTGACTAAATTTATAGTAAAATAAAAATGTTAGAATTTAAAATTTAAAAACAAACTGTCTCATTTCTTTCGTGCCAACCCGATAAATTCTATATATATCAGACCTATATAAAAACTGAATTCTCAAAGTAACAATTTATGACTTATACGGTTATAAATAAAATTGTATAATAGAAATGACAATGAATATGTAGATTTTTACATATTTAAATTTAGGTTTAATGAATACTAGAATAGACAAACAGGGGAATACACCACAAATGTTAACTATGTACATACAAAAATTTAACACATCGAATAAGTGTTGCCATAGATAAATTTTGCAAGCCATTTGAGTTGTTGGAATGTTCTTGTTTCAAAAACGCGTTATAAAGAGACCGCGTTATAGGAGAACTTGTCGCATTTTTCATACCGCGTCATATGGGAATCGCGCTATAAAAACACCGTTATGATTTTTTGAAATTTTGAATTAATTTTATAGGTGTACAAATTTTATTTATGTGAAAAATAATATTTTTTTCTTTACTTTATTAATATATATATACAGGGTGTCCAGGAAGTAGTGCGCCAAAATTAAGGGGATGGTAGCTTGGGTCACGACCTACCAGAATATCAAAATATGACCTTAGTGAAAACCTCAACGTTTTCAAGATATATGGGTTTTTATGAAAAATTAAATGTTCACTACCTTTTGTCAAATTATTGACTAGTAGGTGCACATAAAAAGACATGTTATCATTTTATTTTTTGCTAAAATTTCTAGATAAGCTGTCCTACCTGGTAAGCATGCCCATTGCGCAATGAACATAGCAATATCTCGTTATTCATGAATAAAATGGGTGATGTTATAGAGTCAAATAATTTTGAGCAGCAAAAAAAAAATTTAATTATTTTTTTCGCGACGGTCATGTGTCAGTAATAAAAAATTACATGCCTACCAGGTAGGGCAATTTATCTAGAATATTTTAGCAAAAAAAAAATTATAACATGTCTTTTTACATGCACCTACTAGTCAATAATCTGACAAAAGGTACTGAAAATTGAATTTTTCATAAAAACGATGAGGTTTTCACTAAGGTCATATTTTGATATTCTGGTAGGTCATGACCCAAGCTACCATCCTCTTAATTTTGGCGCACTACTTCCTGGACACCCTGTATAGAGACAAGAACAGTTCAAATACGTAAAAATATACTAATATAAAAAATCAAGGAACATTGCTTTTTGAAGTATACCGAAAGAAAAAACATTAAAGGACTTGGCCAAAAAAATACCCAGAATCGCCAGCAACGAAATGTATACCAATGTGTTCAGTAAGTTGAACATATCACGTCACCAAAAAATCAGCCTTCTAAACTATGTCGTATAGGAGTTATGAGCCTAAATAAGATAATTGGAATCATAATAGTTACATTCATTTTTATTGATTTTTATTTAATATATCACTATTACAGTGTTATTAAACGATGATATACTATTTTATTATAGTATATATTATATTTATAAAGACAAAAATATATAATAATAATTATTATTTAATTATATATGTATATATATGCAGGGTGTCCAAAAATACCCGGCCACCTCTTCTAAATCAGGCAAAAACATTTTTTTTTCGCCAAGGCGGTTACTCCATTTAAGTAAAATGGATGCGCTGGCGCTATTTTCAGCTTCCGATCTCGACCGGAAGTGCGTTATTTAGACCGGAAGTATATTTTTTTAAATGGATGGGTACATTTTGACCTCGAATTCGGATTCCACGAAGAAAAATACACAACTTTCATTCAGTACATTTTTCAAAAAAATAACGTTTTCGCCCTCTAAATGACCTTTGAAGTTGTTCAAGCTGGAAATAGACCTTTAACTCCGGAATTTCAATATTTTACAGCGAATTCACGTTCTACGTCATAATTCGTGCATGCTGGGTTTAAATGGGGACTTTATCGCTTCCTACCGGAAGTGGAATATTCAAACCGGAAGTAGACCTTTTAACAGCGGAATTGCGTTTTTTTTACTACGAATTCACATTATACGTCATAACTTATGCAGGCTGGGTTTAAATGGGGACTTTATCGTCTCCACCTCCTACCGGAAGTGGGTTTCCACGCCGGAAGTAGACTTTCAACCGCACATATTTATGACGTAGAATGTGAATTTGGCGCAATTCCGCTGTTAAGAGGCCTACTTCCGGTCTGAATATTCCACTTCCAGTAGGAGGTGGAGACAAGGAAGCCCCCATTTAAACCCAGCTTGCACAACTTATGACGTAGAATATGAATTCACTGTAAAATATTGCAATTCCGGAGTTAAAGATCTACTTCCAGCTAGAACAACTTCAAAGGTCATTTAGAGGGCGAAAACGCTATTTTTTTGAAAAATGTACCGAATGAAAGTTGCGTATTTTTCATCGTGGAATCCGTATTCGAGGTCAAAATGTACCCATCCATTTAAAAAAAATATACTTCTGGTCTAAATAACGCACTTCCGGTCGAGATCGGAAACTGAAAATAGCGCCAGTTGATAGAGCGTATCCATTTTATTTAAATGGAGTAATCGCCTTGGGGAAAAAAATTTTTTTGCCTAATTTAGAAGAGGTGGCCGGGTATTTTTGGACACCCTGTATATATATATAATTATATAATAATTATTATTATATATTTTTGTCTTTATATATATAATATATACTATAATAAAATATATCATCGTTTAATAACACTGTAATAGTGATATATTAAAAAAAAAAACATGGCAGTCGCGGGACTGGCCGATGGAAGCTTTGCTTAAAAAATTTTCAAAATTTTTCAAATTGTGAAAATTTAAAAAATTTTGAAAATTTAAAAATTTTGGAAATTTAAAAAATTTTGAAAATTTAAAATATTTTGAAAATTTAAAAAATTTTGAAAATTTAAAAAAATTTAAAAATTTAAAAAATTTTGAAAATTTAAAAAATTTTGAAAATTTAAAAAATTTTGAAAATTTAAAAAATTTTGAAAATTTAAAAAATTTTGAAAATTTAAAAAATTTTGAAAATTTAAAAAATTTTGGAAATTTAAAAAATTTTGGAAATTTAAAAAATTTTGAAAATTTAAAAAATTCCGAAAATTTAAAAAATTTTGGAAATTTAAAAAATTTTGGAAATTTAAAAAATTTTTAAAATTTAAAAAATTTTGAAAATTTAAAAAATTTTTAAAATTTAAAAAATTTTGAAAATTTAAAAAATTTTGAAAATTTAAAAAATTTTGAAAATTTAAAAAATTTTGAAAATTTAAAAAATTTTGAAAATTTAAAAAATTTTAGAAATTTAAAAAATTTTGGAAATTTAAAAAATTTTGGAAATTTAAAAAATTTTGAAAATTTAAAAAATTTTGAAAATTTAAAAAATTTTGAAAATTTAAAAAATTTTGAAAATTTAAAAAATTTTGAAAATTTAAAAAATTTTGAAAATTTAAAAAATTTTGAAAATTTAAAAAATGTTGGAAATTTAAAAAATTTTGAAAATTTAAAAAATTTTGGAAATTTAAAAAATTTTGAAAATTTAAAAAATTTTGGAAATTTAAAAAATTTTGAAAATTTAAAAAATTTTGAAAATTTAAAAAATTTTGAAAATTTTAAAAATTTTGAAAATTTAAAAAATTTTGAAAATTTAAAAAATTTTGAAAATTTAAAATTTTTTGAAAATTTAAAAAATTTTGAAAATTTGACGTTTTTCGTTACCCATTTTGGTTACTTTTTTTCGTTACCGTCGAAAATTGTGAACGAATCTCCCGCACAACGTCCCAAAGGAAGCAAAGCTTCAATAAAACTCAATAAAAATGAATGTAACTATTATGATTCCAGTTATCTTATTTAGGCTCATAACTCCTATACTACATGGTTTAGAAGGCTGATTTTTTGGTGACGTGATATGTTCAACTTACTGAACACATTGGTATACATTTCGTTGCTGGCAAGTCCTTTCCACTGTAAAATTCATAAGATATAAAATCTATCCAATTGGATGATCGACTCGAAACTCACCTTCGGGGAACAGTTCAGGTGGGCGACTGACAAGTTAGCAGCGACAGTCGCAAACTTCAGCAGGATCATCGTCCCAGCTGAAGCAAGCGTAGGCCGCTGATAACCACGATTCAGTCGGTACTGATCTATGATGCTGGAGTCTGGAGCGGCCAGATGCGGCTCGAGATGTGCAGAACGCGCATAGCCTCTATACAACGTTGGGCCGCACTGAGGGTTGCCTGGGCTTACCGGACGGTCTCTGAGGCGGCGGGCGGTCCTATCCTATCAGACTCCTGGCGATGAAGAAGGTTGCTGTCTACAAAAGAAAAGATGAAGTCGGGCGAGCGCAGGCTGCCAAGGAGGAGAGATCCCGCACCATGTACAGGTGGAAGGCGGCGTGGGACAACGAGCTTAAGCGCCGCACAGTGGACTATTTGGTGAATTTCTTTTTAAAAACTATCCAGAACAAATTAAGATATCACTATAACTCTTTTTTAAATTGAAGCTAAAACTATGTACATTACTGAGAAATAACCAGAATGGCTGAAAGGAAAATAAACATTCTGTAATATAACCTCAAAGTTGAATTTTTTGTGAAAAATTAAATAAGCACACATCAGCAAAGAAATTGGTCGTTATTTTAAATGCCATATATGCTATCCGATGTACTTTTATCTGCTGATCACGAATCCGATGTCAGAATTGCCCTTCATCCTCCAGTTTTCAGAAAAATGAAGAACTTCTGTGCTCGTATAAGCTTTTTAAACCCTTTGAGTCACAAAATTCGAGCTTAAATTAATTGTTACTATAATATACTATTTGAAGGGTTTTGGGATCGCTGATCACGAATCTGAAGCCAGATTTTGAAAGTTCAAAACGGCGGTTCCAATATGGCTGACCAAAAATTTTAATATTTAATCGAATGTGGACTAAAAATTGAATACACGGGATTTTTGGGGTCGCTAATTACGAATCTAAAGTCAGATTTCGAAAATTTAAAATGGCTGATCAAATATGGCGAACCGAAAATTTAATATTTGATAGAATTTGGACTAAAAACTGTATACGTGAGGTTTTGGAGTCACTGATTACGAATCTAAAGTCAGATTTTGAAAATCAAAATGCGCTAATTCCCCGTGTGCTATGATTATGGCTATTTGAACAAAAATATTACATTTTGCCTTAAAAAACAAAGACAAAGAAAATAACTATCACTTAAAATAAAATTCTTCGTTGTTTCTGCATAACAACATAAAAATTTCCAATTATTCGGATCAGTACTCTTAAAGACATCGAGTTATCGATTTGAAAAATTCAGTTTTAACAAAAAGTCCACATAAAATATTTAAATCTTTGTAGCGCGTGTCTCTATAAACTCTTATAACTTCATCAGTTTGGCTCAAATCAACATAAAATTTGAAATTATAAATTTTTTCGAATTTTATGACTTAATGTTCATACTTCAGAGATCTGTAACTTCGGCGCAACATAATATTAGGTGTCACTAAAGAATATTGACACTCTTCTCTGAGCATTGAGAAAGCGGTAAAGTGCGAGTCAGAGTACCGCAATTAGAGTCATGTGGGGCAAGTGTGCGCAGCGGGTAAGTGTACGCCTTGTAAATATCTCAAAAACGGTTTATAATTAAGAAACATCATTCCCCCCGTTCAGTGCCCCACGCAACGTCATGCAAAGCGTACGTGAGTCACTAACCGCCGGCACGCCATTTTGTTTTTACAGGTAAGATTTGATTTTAGCTTAAATTATTGCGATTTTTCCATACAAGTTAACGTGTAATATTTTATTGACGTGTATACTCTATGAAAATTGCTATATGTATATCAATGAGTACTGCGTAATATCTAGTGTGATTAGTGGTGATCATTGAATTGTTATGATAATGCAATCGTGAGCAATTTTGATTGAATCTCGTTTTGATGGTTTGGGGTAAGTGTGCGCATACGCTTGTCGAGTAAGTTTGCACATGCGCACACTTACCCGCATCGTTTTGGCTTTCTATTTAAGCTGCATTTTGTTGTTTCAGAATATAATTATTTATTGAAAATGCCCCGAAATTATCAAAAAAAATTCACAGACTATGGAAGAGCTCAGAATCTTTGATTTTCGATGCTGCGTACACTTACCCCTATAGTAGGGGTAAGTGTGCGCATATTGACTATGTTTATTTTGCTAGTTTTTCAAAAAAATGTGCAATTGATGAATATTGTTTCTATGTTTAAGTTGTTGATTAATAAATACTCCAAGTAATTAACCTTGTTTTGTTTCATTAAACATGCCATTTTTCATTTTATGACGCTTCAAACCTTAAGTGCGTACACTTGCCCCACATGACTCTAGTAATCTCGTAATGATATTTTGTTGCTTTTTCGGTTT
The DNA here is from genome assembly GCA_949715965.1 of Dysmachus trigonus. NCBI lineage: Eukaryota > Metazoa > Arthropoda > Insecta > Diptera > Asilidae > Dysmachus > Dysmachus trigonus. The sequence goes on along the minus strand of OX454322.1, from coordinate 40,167,723 downwards.
ATATATCGTTGACAATACAAATTGAGGGAAATGAAAATGCAACATAGAAAAAAAGGATTGATATTTTCAAAATAAATCGAATTTTATTGCAATCCCAGCAAAATAATCTTCTACCTAATCGTTTTTTGAGAGATATCAAGTTTCTTTAAAATATTCACCACTTATAACTACTCGTTCCAACAAAGAATTTTGACATTAGCACACCAACAAATATATATTTCTGACTTGAACATATCTCTCTCTCTTATCTTTCACTCAATAATATGTTTACAGCATTTTTCAAGCGGACTACGAGCCAGTATATACCATATTATTATAGCAGCTATTGAAAGCAGCAACGGAGTAATCCCAAGTTAAAATTATTTAATATTTTTTAAGGTCTCGGATTTTGTGGAGGCAGTTCCATGTGCTTTAATATTGAATTTTAGGCTCTATAAATTTAATTATTTAAACAACACGATGTTAACGATATTTTGAAAAAAAATTCAGTCTAAGTATTCGATTATATGGTTGCTTTATCTTTAATAGGATGACTTGTTTCTCTGTATGATAAAGTTAATGAGAAATAATTAGTCATCCATTCTAAACTTTAAGTGTACAACTCGGTTTTCTTATTTTAAAATTTCTGTGGAGAAATTAGTGGCAAATAATGTGACTTTGAAAGTCCACATTTATTTATTTGAATATGAATATTATTCAAAGACTTCTCATATTGAATTAGCGTACTAAATTATACATGATATGTATCTGTAGTATTAATGAAGACGGTATCTAAAACAATTAAGCGATTTTGGAGGGCACATACTGCAAACACCACATTAATACTCTTTTATTGGAAAATTTCTAGATTTCAATTAATTTCAAATCGTTGATATTTTTTCCATTATGTCTATTCTGGAAATTCACTTACCGTCTTTCAGGTGACCGTTTTCTAAACGTTGACGATAAATTTGCGATTTTGCAATCTGCTTCTAAACACTTCTATCAGCAATTACGCCTATTTGAGTACATATTTATGATTTAGAAATATGTTTATATTCTAACAATTCTGCCAAGAAGTCCCACGATCTTGCCCACAATTCCTGAACTCTTGAGCCCGCGAGCGGATTATTGTAGGAAATTCCCATCATTAGTGACGTGTGTTTACAAGCAAGCAACAATGCGCTTTCTCAGGCGTTATTTATTGTTAATGTTAATCTTAGTCTCAGGAGCATGCGCTTGGTTGCGTTTGCGCGGTCAATAAATCAATCGGCGCACAGCTATTGTGTCATCGAATGCGCCTAGATTTGTGTTTTCGTAGTCAAGGTGTATGTCAGTGGGATTCATTGTGGTTCTAATGGGTGACTAATGCCTTCAAATTTATCTCGCGTCAGGAAAATTCAATTTCATTGACATAATCGATCACAGCGAACCAACAAATGCGTTTGAATTTCGACATGAACTGAACCTACTTGTTTAATGATTATTCTAACCATGTTGATACTACTAGTGAGGATAATGTTGCAAAAATTGGGAAAAAACTTAAGAAACCTTCAGAGATGACAAATAAACACAAGGACCAGACCGCTACAACACTTGCAATATACATACACCTATCCCTTAATTCGCATGGTACTTAATTTACACGGGTTAACACGGATCTTAAATGATCCTTCCACAAACTGAATTTATTATTGAAGGAACCTTCTTAATCGTACATTAATCGCAGACGTTGCAGAGAATGCGAACATGTGGAAGTAAATAAAAAAAAAGAGTAGCTTTATATCTTTAAAACTTCATTTAATAAAATTTTATGACATACATATTATAGCATATATGTCAACAAAAAGAAATGAGTAAAAAAGACAAACAATCTATTTTTACCCGACTACGGCAAAGTGAAAAAGGAAGGGTTATGATTTTTACATGTATGTATGTTTGTATTTACGTATGTTCCACCGTAGCGCCTAAACTACTGAGCCGATTTTGATGAGTGAGGTGTCAATCGATTCGTTATTATGGTCCGGGCGATATAGACTAAATTTCATATGAACAAAATCAATATGGCGGATGTTACATCCAAAAGTGGGAGTCTCTGTAATGTTTTTTTTTTTTTACTATCGTATCGAGTAGTATATCAAATGATTAAGAAGAAAATTCTGAATTCAAGAATATAAATATAGGGCAATATTAAAAAACGGTAAAGTTTAAAATAAAAGAATAAGTTTAAAAAATGATAACCCAGCTACGGAAAAAAATAAAATAAAATAAAATAAAAGTTCCAAAATCTTTAACCCGACTAGGGATACATAAATTAAGTAAATTAAAAAATAAGAAACAAGTTCCTTCTGGCACTTTCACATTAATAACGTTATAATTTCTTAAACTTTTTCTTTTATTATTTGTTACAGAACAAATCATACCTATGTACATATTTTTGTTTTTAATGTTTTTTTTTTTTTTTTTTTTTTTATGGGTTATTTATGAGAATATTAGAGCTTTAATTTTTATAGACATAAGATTCAGTAGAACCAATCATCACTTTGTCATACAATTTTTGTCTCGCTTTACACTGTTATTATGAACGAATCTACGAGTTTTCTTTACATTATTTGATTCGATTTACATGGTCCAAAACTTAATTAAACCTAATCTAATCTTTATTATATGTATGCGGTGTCTCGTTTTGGATGGTTTCGATTAACACGATTTTTCTTGGAACGTATCTACCTAGTAAATACAGGGTGTTCAGAGGTGGGAGGTCAATACTGCAGGGGGTGAAAGGTCAGACCGAGACAAGCAAAAAATCGTATGGGGGGGGGGGGGCATCTCGCACCGTTCGGCAGTTACAGGGTGATTCGTAAATCAGGATTTTGCCTTATATGGGAACCGCTTTTGTATTTTTATCTTTTTTTCTACGCATCGCAGCGGCCCCAAACAGATCTCAAAAAATTACTGCCCTTTCCAAAAAGGTCAACACCACCCCCCTATCCCCAACCCCTTGGTCACAATCCCCCCTGGAAGTTGGAAAAATTAACTTTTATTTCGCGATTTTTCACCTTTCGCTCCACTTTTCTCCGAAATGTATGTTATTAACATACCCACTTTTTATTTTTTTTAAGTTGCCTATCTAATTACATTTCCAAAAAGGTGCAACATACCCAGGTAGGAAAAGGATACGAAAATTTATTTACAAAAATCCTTTTACAGAATATCACGACAATTCGAATTTTTAAGAAATTATACTTAAGTTAACTAAAAAATACATTTTGTTCGCTTAAAAAGTAATTACAATTAAAACGTATGTCCTTCAAAAGCTGTTCAAAATGTTCTCCGCCAGTTTCGATGCATGCAAGTAGCCTTCGTCTTATTTCGCGTTTGAGGTCTATGGTAGCTACCGTATTTTCGTGGCTGCAGTCCCAATCCTGGTAACTAATTCTTCTCTGGTGTTGATTGGTCTTGAGTAAACTTCATCTTTCATCATTCCCCATAAGAAAAAGTTCAGTGGAGTAAGGTCCGGTGACCTAGCAGGCCAAGGAATCGGTCCACCTCGTCCAATCCAGCGCTCTGGGTAATGTTCATTCAACCTTGCCCTAACAATGTTCCCAGTATGCGCAGGTGCTCCGTCGAGGTGTAAATAAATTGCGCTTCTGGTGACCAGGGGGATGTCCTCCAACAGATCCGGAATGGTATTCTCCAAAAAGTCCGAGTATAGCTGACTATTCAGCACTTGGGGCAAGATGAAGGGTTCTATCAACTGGTTGCCGTTGATGCCAGCCCAGACATTGACACTAAATCTTTGCTGGAAGGACCGACACCTTGTCCTATGTGGGTTCACATCTGACCAGGTGTGGAGGTTGTGCAAGTTTGTGATGCCATCCTGGGTGAATTGCGATTCATCCGTCCACCGAATTCGGTCTAGAAACCTTCTGTTTTCGATGTCAGACTCGAACAGCCAAGTGCAAATTGCAATCGTCTTTCGGAATATCCTTCCTGTAGTGCTTGGACCGGGATATGGTGGTATGGATGTAGTCCCTCTCGGTTCACAACGGCCCAACCTCTCCCTGAAGACAATCCTGACCTTCGTGCGACCTGCCTGATGCTTATTACAGGGCTGTTCCTGACGATGTTGAGGATTTGTTGGTCGGGGTCCGCTGAATCGGCCGATTTTCCTGCTCGCGTTTCTGCTCTGGGGGCGGTTACACTTCCGGTTTCTTTTAACCTTCTGAAAGTCCTTGAAAATACCCTTCTGTTGGGTACCCGCCGATTCGGGAATCTCCTTTGGTATTCTCGTACGGCCTCACTATCATTTCCTTCTACTAAACCGTACACGTAAATTATATCGGCATACTCGTCAACACTGAATTCTGCCATTTTATCTTAATTTTTTCTATTAAACACCCGGTTTTATCGCTTGCTTCTTCAACTGTGGTCAATATCCTTTCAAACTTACCCATTTTTATACCATAATTCATAGGAGGTATTAGAAACGGAGCGTCAGGATACTTAACCCTTTATAGCCCCATGTGACATTTCTGTAACAAACCTCAAAAATCCCGCCAGAATACGCACCAAATGTATTTAGTTCATTCAAATCGGCGCCACTTTGCTATCACATATTATTGAACAATGTAGTATCCACGGAAATCATCATAGACAGCGTAAACTGTTAACAGTTAATCGATTAGAATTTTGCCCGTAATTGAAAGTGACAAGTTGAAATTCGAGCAAATTTTAAAATTTACAAAAAAAATACAAAAAGTGTGTAAAATTGTGTTATTTTCTTGGAAACCTATAGATAAGTGAATGAATATGTTCCTTCCATACCAAATTAGTTTTTTTTGTTTACGTTTAACTTAATTTTACAGTAATGTTACACTCCCTTAAATGTGAAATAAATAATTAATAATACATATTTTTTTAATTTCTGAGAAATATGTATTTTTTATTTCCCTAAACCTGTCAATTTTTAACATAATTTTAATTTTTTACGATCTTGGGCTATAAAGGGTTAAGAGTCAATACTGGATATAATAAACTAATAACGCTATTTAACGAGATTACATTTATTATTTTATTACTGTTTTGGTGAAATAATAAAAATGTACTACCTCTGTTTCCTAAACAAACATTTCCGAACTTGCTGTCATAAAAATTGTTTACTTAACGACTTTTTCCATTATGGTGCAATAAAGTAATTAGGTACCTGTGAGGATATTTTAATTTCAGGACTTTTGCAACCCTTTTCTACCTGGGCATGTTGCACCTTTTTGGAAAGGTAATTAGATATGCAACTTAAAAAAAATAAAAAGTAGGTATGTTAATAACATGAATTTCGGAGAAAAGTGGGGCGAAAAGTGAAAAATCGTGAAATAAAAGTTAATTTTTTCAACTTCCAGGGGGGATTGTGGCCAAGGGGTTGGGGATAGGGGGGTGGTGTAAACTTTTTTGGAAAGGGCTTCCAAATAGTGATTTTGTGAAATCAGTTTGGGGCCGCTGCGATGCGTAGAAAAAAAGATAAAAATACAAGAGCGGTTCCCATATAAGGCAAAATCCTGATTTGCGAATCACCCTGTAACTGCCGAACGGTGCGAGATGCCCCCCCCCCCCCCCCACCCTTACGATTTTTTGCTTGTCTCGGTCTGACCTTTCACCCCCTGCAGTATTGACCTCCCACCTCTGAACACCCTATATAATGGCCAAGACACGAGAATTTCTTAAATTAAAATGTAGAGACTTGGAGTGATCTGAGAATGAAAATGTTAGAGCTGGCAGAAGAAACAGACAGCTTTATATGAAATGTCTTACTATACATTTTTAATTGATACTAAATAACAAATCAGCTATTTGTAATTTAGTAAAACAGATTATTTATGGTTAGTAATTCCGCAATCGTTTGTTCAAGTTGACGTGGAACAATTCAATTGGATTATAATGAGATAGTTCACATAAACCTTCAAGTGCTATAGCTTGCAGATCAGTAAATATTTACAATAGACACGTGTCTTTAATCCTAAGCTAGACCTCATTCACACAATTGACACATTTCGCATTCATACACGTTTGTGTGATGGTTACTATCATATCCTGTATCTTGTAGCAGGACACAATATAGCTCTATTCTTAAATGTGATTTTAAATATATTTGTAAGAATATTCTTTCTTTAATGCTTCAAACAAGTTTATGTAAAAATATCAGTCGTTTTTAGCCACCAAAGTAACCAAATATCTAAATATGTTAATCACTTCACACCAACAATATACTTTTTCTACTACTGCAAATTATTCCTTAATTTCTCTTTGATATTGGGCAGGGGTAGTTATTGCAGCAGTTCCTGAGAAATCACTACAAATCTCCAGTGGCCCAGAAAATCCCTTCCCGTGGGAGATTTTAACAAGGCATTCTTTAGCAGTAGCTATCGTCTCCCCCATGTAATTGTGACACGTTTTAGTGATGTAAATTGCCACTAGCCTCAGGGTACATGCGCTCTGTCGCTGCCCTTATTTAACATTCATTGCCCGACCGCCTCCCTGTTAACATTGATAATTGGGCTCAATGCGATTTATTTCTTCTAGGGATCAAAGAGAAATGTTTTCTTTTTTTGTTGAAATAAGCCTATGGCTACACAGTTGGTGATGTTACAGGGATAAATATTTGCAATGAATAAGAGCATTTTTATGAAACCTAAGAACAGCAGTAAAAATACCTGATGACACTATTACAATTCTATTTTGCACCTTTCTGACTCCATTTTTATCTTAACCTTTTCTGGATAATAGTTTGAGAATTACATATAATCACAGATAAACTAAATTGTACTTATTGACAACAGCATACGGACCACTACGATAAAATGGATAAGATTACCACAAAAATTTGCCTAAAATATTTCAATCGTTCAGACCTTAGCTAAAAGCTTGGGAAGCTCGCTGTAACTTTTCATTTCATCATGAGCAAATATTGACATACAAAAAGAAAAAATTATACTTTCTGAATAATACGAGTGAACGAGAAGGAAAACAACTTGGAAATTGAGGAATTAAGGGGTTATTCTCATGTAAACGCATAAATTTTACCTCTTTTTAGGGAATTTTTTTTTATAAGACAATAAAATTCAATCACTTTAATTTTTTATATGTTTTTATGTATGTCTTAAACTGTACAAAAACATTTTTTTTTCTTATTTTACATTTTTTATATATTTTTTTTATAAAATTAGACACAAAAAAAAAAAAAAAATAGGTCACTGGTCAGTGTGATAGCGGCTGTTCATGTTGTCCGAAATAAAAAAAATCGAATGGATTATTGTTCAGTAGGTCTGTCGCTATCGTCCCTACCAGAATTAATCAATTTCATTGAAAAACAAAAAAATGGCGGACTTTAGAAAAAAAAGTTACGAAAATCTTGGTTTGTTTTGTTAAAAATCGTTTAAAAACAATAAGAAAATATTTTCGAAAATAAACAATTCTGGTACGGACGATAACTACACAGGTTTACAAAAAAAAAAAAGTTGATGTTCTTTTGACCAGACCATCTCATTTTTATGTAAATCAACGCCCTGAATCCGAATCCGAGGTCCGTTAACCTCCATCACGTCATGTTCAAGGTCATTTCAAGGTCAAGTTGAGAAAAACCCACTAAATAAGTCTGAAAAAGAGGACTTATGGGTTTTTGGGGTCGCTGAATCCGAATTCGTGATTTGTTTAACTCCCAAAGGTCAGCCAGAGGTTATTTCAAGGGCATTTCAAGGTGAAATTGGGAAAAATCCACTAAATAGGTCTGAAAAAGAAGATGTATAGGTGTTTGGAGTCACTGAATCCGAATTCGTGATTTGCTTAACCCCCAAGGTCAGCCAAAGGTCGTTTTAAGGGCATTTCAAGGTGAAATTGGGAAAAATCCACTAAGCGGAAAAAGTTGATGTTCTTTTGACCAGACCATCTCATTTTTATGTAAATCGACGCCCTGAATCCGAATCCGAGGTCTGTTAACCTCCATCACGTCAGGTTCAAGGTCATTTCAAGGTCAAATTGGCAAAAACCCACTAAATAGGTCTGAAAAAGAGGACTTATAGGTTTTTGGGGCCGCTGAATCCGAATTCGTGATTTGTTTAACTCCCAAAGGTCAGCCAGAGGTTATTTCAAGGTGAAATTGGGAAAAATCCACTAAATAGGTCTGAAAAAGAAGATGTATAGGTTTTTGGGGTCACTGAACCCGAATCCGTGATTTGCTTAAGCCCCCAAGGTCAACCAGAGGTCGTTTCAAGGGCAGTTCAAGGTAAAACTGGGAAAAAATCTCGTCTTTTCTATATTTGAACTTGGAATGACTTCGAAACGACCTCAGGCTGACCTTGGGGATTAAGTAAACCACGAATTCGGATTCAGCGACCCCAAAAACGTATACATCTTCTTTTTCAGACTTATTTAGTTGCTTTTTTCTCAGTTTTACCTTGAAATGCCCTTGAAACGACCTCTGGTTGACCTGGGGGGCTTAAGCAAATCACGGGTTCGGGTTCAGTGACCCCAAAAACCTATACATCTTCTTTTTCAGACCTATTTAGTGGATTTTTCCCAATTTCACCTTGAAATGCCCTTGAAATAACCTCTGGGAGTTAAACAAATCACGAATTCGGATTCAGCGGCCCCAGAAACCTATAAGTCCTCTTTTTCAGACCTATTTAGTGGGTTTTTGTCAATTTGACCTTGAAATGACCTTGAACCTGACGTGATGGAGGTTAACGGACCTCGGATTCGGATTCAGGGCGTCGATTTACATAAAAATGAGATGATCTGGTCAAAAGAACATCAACTTTTTCCGCTTAGTGGATTTTTCCCAATTTCACCTTGAAATGCCCTTAAAACGACCTTTGGCTGACCTTGGGGGTTAAGCAAATCACGAATTCGGATTCAGTGACTCCAAACACCTATACACCTTCTTTTTCAGACCTATTTAGTGGATTTTTCCCAATTTCACCTTGAAATGCCATTGAAATAACCTCTGGCTGACCTTTGGGAGTTAAACAAATCACGAATTCAGATTCAGCGACCCCAAAAACCTATAAGTCCTCTTTTTCAGACTTATTTAGTGGGTTTTTCTCAATTTGACCTTGAAATGACCTTGAACATGACGTGATGGAGGTTAACGGACCTTGGATTCGGATTCAGGGCGTTGATTTACATAACAATGAGATGGTCTGGTCAAAAGAACATCAACTTTTTTTTTTTTGTAAACCTGTGCTATTAATGTGTAGAAGAACATATATAAATTTCAAAGCAATCGGTTGAATAGTTTTTTTATTAGGACACTGACCGTTTTAGAAAATGATGCTATGAGAAAAATGCGTTTAAAATTTCAAGAGCAGAACAAGTCGCTTACGACGCGTCGGCGACTATGAGTTGTAACTTATGTGATAGTAGGAATTTCGGTCTGAATTTTTCACAGCATATTTTCAATAGGTTTTACTATCGAAATATGAAAAAAAAAAAGTCGATTTTTGAAGTGGTCGCATGAGAATACCCCTTAAGAAACAACGATTACAACTAGGGCTCTAAGAATGGTTCGGAGAATTGATTATTTGAGTACCTACTTTAAGTTCGAGAATTCAAGTACTCGTAGTGGCTTGAACCGAGTTTGAGTAAAGAAGTTTTGAGTACCCTAGTTCTTGAGAGAAAAATTATCCGAGAACTCGGGTAAGGGAATATTTGAGTACTCCAAAAGGACCAGCAACTAGGAATAAAAAATACGACTCTAATTCTCAAGTACTTGAAAACTCCCAAACTATAATGCTCGAATACTCCAAATAACTGGCCAACTAACTGTATCGTCCGTGAATTCACTCACTCTCGCATTGGCAAAATGTCTGCAACTCCAAAGACAAAAAACGTATCAACGAGCTCTCTTTCTACTACGCGAACGTAACGGGCTTACGTTCTAAGACGACGCAGCTTTATAAAAGTTCTGCTGATTTCTCGTTTGACGCCATATGCCTATCAGAAACATGGCTATGTAGCGGCATTTCCGATGCTGAACTCTTCTGCCAAGGTTATTCGGTTTTCCGTCGTGATCGCCATGGCGCTGCGCTCGACGCTCCGGTTGGCGGAGGAGTACTATGTGCAATTCGGAGCCATATCCCATGTCGCCGAGTCGATGCTCCCGTTTCTGATGAACTGGAACTGCTTTGCGTGGCTATGACATTTCAGCACAAGAAGATCTATCTTGTCGTGGTTTACGTTCCGCCCAGGGCTCTACCTGCGACTTACGAGAGTCTAGCTACTAGTATTGACTCGATCGTTGGAAATATGGATCTGCACGACGAGCTCGTGGTTTTTGGAGATTTCAATCTGCCGTCGGTTAATTGGCTCCCTTCGTCTGATGATGGCTGCGTTTCACCTTCTTTTGCCACCGCCCCACAACATGCATCCCTCTTCATCGACGAATTATTATCTTCTGGCCTGACGCAAACTTGCGATATTGCAAACGATAATGGTCGATTTCTAGACTTAATCTTTTCAACGGATCCGGGATGCACAACCGTCAAACATTGCTTGACCCCCATTGTCGCCGAGACTGGACACCATCCTGCTCTTCATGTTGTTTTGTCATCGGATCCATTCTTTTCGAATTTATTTAGTTATTTCCTCCGAGCTTTGTTACAATTTTAAAAAGGCTGATTTTTCAATTCTTAATAATTGGCTCTTGACTTGTGACTGGAGCACTGTTCTTGAAGAGCGTGACATTGACGTTTCTGTAAACTCTTTTTACACTATACTCGCTACGTGTTTCTTACATTGCGTCCCAGTCACAAAGTCTCGCGGCTCACAAACTAATTTACTTTGGACAAACGTTGCTCTTAAACATACAAAAAACAAGAAAAATAAGGCTTGGAAGAAATTTTGCGTCTCAAGGGACGAAATCGATTACGCGTCCTACTGCTCCCTTCGCAGACAGTATATCACTGAATTGGAGTCTTCCTATAACTCCTTTCTTGACGATGCGAAACATTCCTTGCAGGAGAATCCCAAGCGTTTCTTCAAATTCATTAATTCGAAGCGCGGTTCTGATGGTTACCCGTCTCTACTTACTCTGGGTGATGTTACTAGTGACGATCCTCAGAAGATTTCTAATCTCTTTGGTGATTTTTTTGAAACTGCTTTTCTTGCAGACTGTGATAGCGACACCTGTGATAATAGTTTTAAGACTTTTTCTCAGTTGACGACGCTTCCGCCAACCTCTCTCACGGCTGCTGATTTATTTATTGACGAGGCTAGGATTTCGAGCTTAATATCGAACTTAGCTGATAGTTCTTCTATTGGACCTGATGGCATATCTGCCTTTTGTATTAAACGTTGTGCCACACCCCTTGTCCCTATTTTATGCTATTTATTTAACTTATCTCTTTCCTGTGGTGTCTTTCCGATATCTTGGAAAATGTCGACGATAATTCCACTACACAAAAAAGGTTCAAAACAAAATATATCGAATTATCGTCCTATTGCTAATCTATGTTGTGTAGCTAAAATCTTCGAGTCACTGATTTGTGACACTTTTTATTTTCATTGTAAGCCTTTCTTGCAATCTTTTCAGCACGGCTTTCTCAAAGGGAAATCTACTACAACCAATTTGCTGGAGTTTTCCAATTACTGCATTTCTAATATTGAAAAGGGTAAACAGGTGGACTGTATTTTTACAGACTTCAGCAAGGCTTTTGACAGAATTAATCACCGAATTCTGCTCTATAAACTCAGCCTTCTCGGATTTCCCTTTCTTTTTATTAAATGGCTTTCCTCTTACTTGTCCCAGCGGTCGCAACGCGTCTTATTTCGAGGCGTGCTCTCCAGGGAAATATTTAGTACTTCGGGCGTGCCTCAGGGTAGTCACCTGGGTCCTCTCCTTTTCATCATATTCATTAATGATGTGTCAATGTTCTTGCCAAATTCTAGAATTCTCTGTTATGCTGACGACGCCAAGATTTTTCGGGTTATATCTAGCGAGCAGGATTGTATTCTTTTAAATTCTGACATTGATGCTTTTCATAATTGGTGTGTGCTTAACCGCTTACCATTAAATATTGAGAAATGTACGTATATGTGTTTTTCACGCCGAAAAAGTATCATAACTTTTAATTATACTATTGACGATTGCTCGCTGCAGAGACTCGAAAAAACGAAAGATCTTGGGGTCTGGTTAAATGGCCGTTTTTCGTTTGAGGATCATATTGACGCCATTGTTCGCAAAGCAGGTGCCACCCTGGGCTTTGTCAAACGCTGGTCTAAGGAGTTCAACGATCCTTATATTACTCGTACTCTCTTTTGTACTTTTGTAAGACCAATACTTGAGTATGCGAGTCCAGTTTGGTCCCCATCAATGACGACACACATTAACCGTGTCGAGGCAGTACAACGAAGATTTCTTAGATTTGCTCTTCGAAACCTTCCCTGGTGCGACCCACTAATCCTGCCTCCTTATGAGGATAGACTTAAATTGATATCTTTACAATCCCTCGAGCATCGCCGTAATATCGCTAAAATAGTGTTTGCTTTTGATTGTGTTTCAGGAAACGTTAACTCCCCTGAACTTCTCTCCCTCTTTGACATTTCTTTTCCGGCTCGCCCTACAAGACATTATAATTTCTTCCGCACGCCTATGCATCACACAAATTACGGGATGAACGAAGCTATTACGTCAATGTCACGCTCCTTCAATGCTTACTTTCAACACATTGATTTTCACCTTTCTAGAAACACAATTAAAGGTCAGCTTCGTTAAAATTGATATTTTTCACTCCGTATGATATGTAGTAATCAGTTTGTTGATGAAATCGAAATAAATAAATAAATAAATAAATACTCTTTAACTGAGTACTGAAATACTCCCTTACCCAAGTTCAGAGCAGTTTTTCTCTCAAGTACTCGAGTACTTGGGTACTCTAAACTCCTTTAGTCAAACTACGATCTTTGAATTCAAGTACTCTTTTACTAGAGTAGTAGAGTTTAGAAGTACTCGAGTAATAACATATGTGGCAGAGCTGAGACATCTGAAAAAGTGTTCCAGTAATTTTTACGAGCAGTTTGTAAATTGTTAAAACGTACTTTTATTCTAATAATATGAATGACTGACTTGTACTTTATGATACAAAAATGAAAAGTTTTAATATGAAAATAAAAATTTAAATTGAACAAAGCACAAGAGACTTGCCTAACCAATTTTGATGATTGGTGCTTTGTGAACCATTTCGATAAATGCACCGAAGTAACATTTGGTAGTAAACGATCTCATTTTAGCTTTAGTTATTCTGTGAATGGAAGTTCATTAACTAAACTTAACAAATCTAAGGACCTTCGCATTATTTTCAAAACCCGTTTTATCTTTCGATGATTATATTGATACCATCACAAATAAAGCTAATTCTATGTTATGCTTTATAAAAAGATGGCCGAAGGTGTTTGACGATCCGTATTTTAATTTGAACAGACTGATTTTGGATTATGCATCTAGTATCTCAATTCAGCAAAGTTTTTTAAGATTCGCTATCCTTTAGTTAGATCGATCGAATCTACCTCCTTACCACGGTAGACTTAAGCTGATATTGTTGGATCTTCTTGAGATTCTTATTAAGTTCGATTAACATCTCGGTCCCATCCTGTCCTTTCAGAACGCATAACTTTTCCCATGTTACTTACTATTGGGCCAATTACAAGTTGCATGAGCCTATGGCCTCAACATTAGTAAAGTAAAAGTGAAAAATGGCACAAAGATATTGTTTCTTTAATTTGCTCACTATGCTCTAGTTTTGTCTGCTGTAGTTGTTCGATGACATTTTTTGAATAAATAAATAAATTAAAATCAGGTGGTTTTTTTGATTTGTATCAAATTGCAATGGGATCATTCAATAAATTAGTTATTTTTCGCCATTATCAGTAAAAAGTTAAAAACCTAAATTATATAAGGGATTTAATTTGTGGTTACACTTTTATTTTTTTATTTTTTAACATTTCGCAAATGTTTGGAAAGAATTGGAAAGCTTCCGATGAAAATTACCTGATGCAGAGAGCTGCCATGAAAGTGAAAATGGTCCAATACTGCGAAGATTGAGCTAAAGAAGGAATGCAATTTGGTCTTTATTTTTTGTCTAGAATTGTGGCTAAACTTTAGATTGTCAAAGTCAACTGTACTGTACTGGGTGTACTGGAAAAAAAACTTTAAACTCTACAACTCATTTCTTCCCATGCACTGAATTGTTGGAAAAGGTCGAAAAGGCGATGTAAATATAATGAAATGGGATAAGAGAAATCCGGAAAAAAATCTATGAAATTCGCACTGAGCTTGTAGGAGCAGAACAAATGATATATCATTTCTATAGAATTTTTTTCCGTAGATTGCGAATTGGAAAACGAAAATACTTAAATGGTTCTGGTTAAAAGTACAATAGCTAAAATGAAAGAACCTGCTCTTGCGATCATTGTTAGAAGAGAAGGCTTATATTATTAAGAGCAAACATACATGCATCTATTATTAATAGCAAGTCAGCATGCGGTCTTCCTAAAATATTAGTACCTAAAGGCCTTATCTCGTTTTACAACGAGGCTAAATTTTACTCAGTTGCTATAAAGAGTACTCAAAAATTTGTTTTAAATGCAATCATTGTAAATTAGATTTTAAAGTTTAGAAACAAATAGCCAGTGACTAAATTTGAGTCACAAGATTTTAAAAAAAATTAGGGTTAATTTCATTATATGGGTATTGGAAATTAAAGATTATCTTTAGATTTATCTTATAAAATTGTATAAAAAACAGACGGGATACAAATTCTTAAGATCGTAACTCGTCTAAGCTTAAAACGGTACTCGGGACTACTGGACGTGTCCCATCAAACAACATTATGTTATTGCATTATCTTTATATCAGCGCCCTCAAAACAATGTCGTAAATATACTTGCAGGTAAAAACCTCTGGATCTCTAAATTTGAAGTTTTGAAAAATGAGCTACAAGGAAAAACCACTTTAATTACCAAGAGCGTTCCGAAGAAATGAATGGAACGCCCAAGCGTTGATCAGCGTGGATAACGTCCAATATTACATAATATATGCAAAGATCCCTAGAGCACATAGTTGATTAGAGAGATGAGAGTTTCCTGCATAAATTCTTCGGAATTATGCGCGCCTTTGACATGCCGCTATCATCAAACTTCCCGAGTTTCCAAAACAAAGCAATCAACGGGCAAGTTATTAGCCGCCTGTAAAATACTGTCAGCCACTACAAGTGTTTACAGCGTCGAATGGCGCATAACTCCTCATTGTTTCTGTAAATCGAAAATTGATTGATACACGTGCATAATTAACTATGCGTAGCCGATAAGCACGATTGGATCCAAGATAGCTTGACGCCCCGCACAGTGCGATCGGCACGAGATCACACTGAGAAAAAGATTTAGTCCACGTCCCTGGGGGTCCGGACTTCGGCATTGTCTCTACTAACTATTAGAATAATTAAATATTGATAAGCAAAGATTTAACTCCATAAAAAAGAACGTGGGCCAAGTGGGTGTCGCAATACTCAAAAGTAGGGTTACGTATAGAGTTACTACGAAAGTAGATGCAACTAAAAATGAGTCGTTTATGTCTCAGAAACTTCCATTTTTGCGGAATTGAACAAACTAACCAATAGCTGAATACACAATATTAAATTTGTTTGTCTGATGCGTATTTTTCGAGATAACCCGAGATCAGAACTGATCAGAGATCATAACTCTAGATAGGTGCATTTTTTTATTAAATGTTCTAGACAAATGTTTCTTATCGTATCTTAAAATTGACAACCGTAATATGAAATGAAAAAAAGAGGTTCCCATTTTTAATTTTAAAGTGACCCTCTTCCTCGCCCTAATTAGGGAGGTAGGTCCTTTTTGTAGAAAGAAGTAATAAATAAAAAAAATCCAATATTTTATTAAAATCGTTTAGTTTTTATTTTAAAGGTACACTAATATTATGTATTATAATAACAATGTTTATATCTCTCGAGAAAAAAAAAAAAAGAAGAAAAAAAAATGGAAAAGAAAAATTCAAATCCGCAAAGGGCCATCTCTCCCACATAATGTGGGAGAGATGCCATACATGTTATTATGGGTTCCCTTCGACAATTATTGCAATGCGGAGAGTACACTGTGCACAACTCATGAAGCCATTTTAGGTATGAAGAACATTTAATCGGTATCCCATAGCGGCTTTGAACCTCATTTTTCGATATTTCACTTTTTTTTACTTTTCCTATGGCTAAAATTAAATTTCCTTCTGTCTACTGCCCTTTGACCACTTTATGATTCCTTACATATTTTCTCGGCATCCTTTAAACAATAAAAATATTCGATACATTACAAAACGATTACACTTTTGCAAAGGTCCTCATTTCGTGTGAGAGACGGTATACAGCTAATAAATACTTTGAGAGCTAACTTACAGAAGTCGTATTTATCTATTTTTAGTGAAATATATTATATTTAATTAATGTAATAATACTACGATATATTCTTGTAAATTCCTTATCTCTCGAGCCTTTTATTTCGAATGTGAATATATTCTAAACTTATTTTTTCGTATTCCCTACAAATAATGCAATAAATGTCGGTAAATTTAGTATTAAGATCCGATGAAGTCGAGAAATTTTGGTCACCATATTGGCGCCGTCATCTTGAATTTTGAAATCTTGCTAATATTCCAAATTAGTGGCCTCAAAATAATCATTGTACTAATTTTCATTAAAATCCGTTGAAATCAGATATTTTGGTGGCCATATTTGAGCCGCCATCTTGGATTTGGAATTTTGATCATATTCGAAATTAGTGGGCTCAGAATAATCATTATACTAATTTTAATTAAAATCCGTTGAAGTCGCGAGATTTTGGTCGCCATATTGGATCCGCTGTCTGGGATTTGGTAATGTTGATAATATTCAAAATTATTGGCCTCAGAATAATCATTGTACTAATTTTCATGGCCATATTGGATCCGTCATCTTGAATTTCTAAATTTGGATAGCGGACTTGAAATCAGCATCCCCCAAAACCTCAAAGTTCCGATTTTCATGAAAATCGTACATAATTTAAAATTTTCAGCCGCCATCTCGGATCCGCCATTTTGAAACCGAAAAAAATTAGCCTATATGTTAAGTTGGGATATGTACTACCTTCGGACGAAAAATGCAGAATATCGATGCAAGCGTTTAGGCGTGTTTGAGCAACAAACAACCAAACTTTCATTTTTATGTACAATACTCGTATAGGGATTATCATAGACAAATAAACATAAAGATTACCCACTTCGAAGAAGCAAACCGCGATCAAAAGTTCTGAGAGCGCCACAGCGATGCCTCCGCATTTGCGACGGCATCCGGCGAGCTCGACGCAGGGGAAGCCGCAATTGTTTGGCGCGCCGTGCTTTTCTTGCAATGCTGTGCAGGAAGAATGCCGAGAAAGGAGATAAGAAAAGCAAGACAACTGAAGTCCCTTCTGGAACAAAAAATTGGCCCCTTTTTTAGTCTACAAATTTTTAATAAATCAAATCCCACTGCAGAAGAGCTAATGAACAACTGAGCTGAGGGAAAAAATATCGTTGGAACCTGGGCCCAAATCTTTATTACAATATAGTTAGCGCGATTTTAGACTGAATCAAGGTTAAAAATCGAATAAGGGTAATAAAGTTGCTATACGGAGTCAGTCATATGATTCGAAATCTTGTTAGAAAGGAGAGAGGCGGTTCGAAGGTTAAACCATTAATGCGCAAAACGAGGATTTTGTGCACGCAAGTTCAATTGTACGATTCGAATAAAAAATTGGGGCGATTTTCTTCCAAATTCGTATATAAAGGGTTTTTGGGGATGCTTTTTCAGAATCTGGCATTTGTTTTGCATAAAAGCTTCAAAAACCCTATTATTCTTTTGGGTTTTTAAAAAAAGTGCTAATTTTTTTTTGTCATTTTTCTTCTCAAAGTTGAGTATCTTCTCGTTGCTGCTATTGAATGATCATATAACCACCAGAAATCGCAGTCTGAATGCCGAAACTTTCTCAAACCATGATTTTGAAAGTTTTTTCTTGATTTGGTTTTTGCAAAATGACCATATTGTACAACAATTTAATAAAAAATTTCGCGATTTTTTTAAACGAAAAGCATCAACTTTCCAAAAAAAGTTATAAAACAGAAAATGCTTCATATTAGTCAAGGAATACATGTGAATTTTTCAGATTTTTTTGGACTAGTTTTGTTTTTTTTTTCCTTTGGCAATTTTTTTAAAAAACAAAAATCTCCCGAAAAATTCTGAAAAAATTCACAAGTGTTCTTTGGCTAATTATAAGTACTTTTTATCATATAAAATTTATTCGTATAATTAATCCTTTTTGAGCAAAAATATCACCAAGTTTTTTTTATGATGAAAAACATTTTTGGATTTTTCAACAATTAGCCAAATCCAAAAACCAAAAATAGTCGAACAAATTGTGAAAAAATTCACACGATTTCTTTGGCTAATTTTAAGTATTTTTTGTTCTACACCTTTTTTTGTAAAAAAATCCAGATTTTTTTTTGTAAAACAAATCCAAAGATTTTTATTACATTGCTGTACAAAATGGCCATTTTGCAAAAACCAAAGCAAAAAAAACTTTCAAAACCATGATTTGAGGAAATTTATACATTCGAACCGCGATTTCTGGTGGTTATAGGATCATTCAATAGCAGCAACGACAAGATAATCGACTTTGAGAAGAAAAATGACCAGAAAAAATCAGCACTTTTTTGAAAACCCCAAAAAATAATAGGGTTTTTGAAGCTTTTATGCAAAACAAATGCCAGATTCTGAAAAAGCATCCCCAAAACCCCTTATGTACGAATTTGGTAGAAAATCGCCCCAATTTGCTATTCGAATCGTACAATTGAACTTGCGTGCACAAAATCCTCGTTTTGCGTATTAATGGGTTAATATAGAAATATGGGTATGAAATGAATAAAAACATTAAGTTCAGAGAGCGATAAGGACGAACATTTTTAGATTAAAGGGGTAATTTCCTCTCAAGCTTGTTACCTCATCTAAAGAATTTCATAAAAAAATTTATATAATAAGATCTGTTCAACACAAATCTGTGGTGCTCAGTGCGCCTTAGCCGCATTGGATTTCAAACGTTAAATGCCAGTTAGGTGTTTTTTGCGAAACCTGTGGCATCCTGGGGCGCCCTGGTTTTACTCCAGCTAAAATCTGGTGTAAACTATTGACGAATATCAGTTTAATTGTTAACAGAAACGGTATTTAAAGTAGAATTACCCCTTGCTACGGGCACAAAAAGTTAATTTTAGTATTTTGATGTGGAAATTATCAGAAAGTAATGGTTAAATGTTAGAATTTTGGTGAAAAAACTCAGATGACATTTCTCCTCTCTAATAAGCTGTTCGTTGAGCTGACAAGCACTGGGGCGCCCCATGTTTTTTGAAAATTCTCAGGGCGCCCTCGGTTGGCAGAGGTTTTGAGATTTTTGGGTCAACGAACAAACCTATAGATAGATTTTTAGGTTTACGTGACGTTTAAACTCAAACCTAAAACGGGTTAAAGTATAGTAGGTAGTATGTATATATATACATGAAACTTGGCAAAATACAGTGTAAACTCTATATAGCGAAATTGAAAGGACCAGGTATTTTATTGTGTTATAAAGAGTTTTCGTTAAACGGAGAGTAAAAAAAAACAATGAAAGCAACTAAGTAAGAATAAAATAAAGATAACCCATAGCAATAAGACGATAGTAGAAAGTGTAGTAAGTAAACACGTGCTTAGCAATTAAATGAACACATTTCTAAGAATTCCATGGTACGTACGAAATATTTACGGTGGGGGGGGGGGGGGGTCGGCCAAAATATCATGCTCGATCACATGGGGGGGGGGGGATATCTTGAGTCAGTCACGTGAAGTGACAACAGACCTCGCAACAGACGACTGCATGCTGTCTGTGTCTTTCTCACTAATCCTAATGCACACAAGCGCCACTGTACTTTACGGCAGTAGCGAGAGTCGGAGAAGGCCGCGACTACATTAATAGCTGGGGTCGTAGTGCGTAACTTTTTATATAGCTTAAAGCTACCTGATTTATATCTTGAAGATGTGAATATGATCGCTGACAACGGTAGAAAAAGTTACGCACTACGGCCCCAGCGTCCGACCGTGTTTAACAAATCCGTAAAAAACGTGAATGCTCTGCCCCAATAATAACTATTGAAGAATCGATGAAATCGGTTTGGATTGAAGAAGAGTAATATTTTGATGATAAATATAATTTATATGGTTAAGAATTTATAATGTTTTGTTTTGCTGGAATTCAAAGAATATGGTAAAATAAGAAAAATACGCCATTTGCATATAAAAAAAAAAACTCATTTTGTTGATCTGTTTTTTTTTAACGAAAGATTTTGTCCAATGTATCACGGGATATACCTAGGTGGAGGGGGGGGGGGGGGGGGGGGCTAATGAAAAGATCACGTTGCATCACTTGGGGGGGAGGGGGGGTTAAAGAATTTTGGAAAATTCATCACGAGATTTATGGATGGCCCCTAAAGAGTGTTTCAATATAAGGGTAACAATGTAAACCAAACAAACTTTAGCAATTTCTACGTTTTAAGGAGTTTTTCGTTAAATAGAAGATCGCTATATAGAGTTTACACTGTATACAGTCAAGTCTCCTATAATGCGGTGTTTTTATAGCGCGATTCCCATATAACGCGGTGTGAAAAATGCGACAAGTTCTCCTATAACGCGGTCTCTTAATAACGCGTTGATATAAGAACATTCCAACAACTCAAATGGCTTGAAAAATTTATTTTTGGCAACACTTATTCGATGTGTTCAATTTTTGTATGTACATTGTTAACATTTGTGGTGTATTCCCCTGTTTGTCAATTCTAGTATTCATTAAACCTAAATTTAAATATGTAAAAATCTACAGATTCATTGTCATTTCTATTATAAAATTTTTTTTATTAACCGTATCAGTCACAACTTCTTACTTTGAGAATGCAGTTTTTATATAGGTCTGATTTATATAGAATTTATTTATTTCTGAGATTCCATATAACGCGGTACGAATCATTTAATTTGTATTAATTCTGTGTTTCTTATAACGCGGTTTCCATAGAACGCGGTGGTGATTTGCATATAACGCGGTATAGATTATTCTGATTTATCTTATTTCTATGTTTCTCAAAACGCGGTTTCCATAGAACGCATATCCTGATTTGAATTAATTTGAAGTCTCTCATAGCGCGGTTTCCATATAACGCGGTACGAATCAATCGCGTTATAGGAGACTTGACTGTATATGTAGAATCAATAATTATGTACAGCTGATAAGAGCAATTGGGACCATGGTGGATTGACGAGTTGTACAATGCGATCGGTACAATATTATTCTGAGAAAAAAGATTTGGGCTGTGTCCCCGGGAACTCCAGTTTTGGGACCCAAACCCAAAGACTTCATAATTGCGAATAGGAATCGTTCGGCCGGAAGTATTGGGAATTGTATCAGGAACGTTTTCTTCTCAAGGCTGTGCGGCTAAGTTTATGAATTTTATGCGGAGAAAAAGCACGGGGACTGTGGATCTTTCGTTACATAGTTAAATGGATTATACGTCCCGAGAGGGTGCCCAGTGGGTGGATGGTGGCAGGAAGGCGAGGAAAAAAGAAATCTCAAAGCAATTCCTCCGTATCGGATAATTCAATTTTCTGCAAAAAAGGACCCTGGGTACCAAGCGAATGCGAAAGAATAGAAAAGGCAGCCCCTATACGTGCACAGCATATTGAACAACCCTCTGCCAAGTGGAGAGTGAAATGTGTCCAAATTTTGTTACCATCGGAGCGCCTTATTTGCAACTTTGATTTCTGTTTATCTTTGTTTAGTCCCCGGGGATAGACAATTCAAGATACTACAATCGCCTGCCGAATGGCAGCGAAGGAAGTTGTTGAGCTACTTTCAAAAGGAGCCATCTACCAATCGCGTCTTTGGCGGAAGTAAAAGTTATCCTTCTTTTGGAAAAGACATCCCTAGCTTTCGTCGTTGTATCGACAAAGACGCAGCCTCCCTCCAATTTCCGGGAAAGAATGTCTCCGTTACGTTCTTACGATACATTATTCATGGGGTTGCAAGTAGTTCCAACAAATCGCTTCTGCTTCATATTTATCTTAAATTTTCGCTTCATTCCTTCCTCCCACGCTCGATCCCTACGAGATCCGCAAAGTACTCAAAAAGAGGCTTCTTATGGTATTGTACATATGCACCATTGCCGCAATATCGCGGAGCTCACCCTTCTTGCGCAAGGGTTCTCAGACAAAGGGGATAACTTAATTTACGCTTCAACCGAGCATAAAATTTGTGGGTGGTTTTTATGTATAACTGGATTATACGCAATTTGGGCCAACTATAGGTCTGGAGTTGCTGCGGTTATTGACTGCCCCGATAAGGGCTGATACGCGCTCGACAAACGTGTAATTTGTCCTGACATGTTTGGGCAACAGTCGCATTGTGCTGCTGCCCCTTTGACGATCGCCTCTATATTATTATGAATTACTTTTTTCAATTTTGAGTAACTTATAATTGGGAGTAGTGGCAGCAATAACGTCCTATTGTCCGGCATTTCCCGAAGCAACGCGAATCACTCCCGTTTGCTGCGCGATATCAAAAGGCAACAATCAAGCAATTCAAAGTCACCCCTATGTCGCGTGTACTCCAAATTTAAAGTCCACCTGCATTTTGAGATTTTACTTTATCATGCATTTAAATAAATAAGATTATTACTTTAAGATTACACTAAATTGTATTATTGTACAAGCAAGTCAAGGGAATATGAACAGAATGGCATACAATGGTGATACACAATAAACCAATTTATTACAAATATTCTATCAAAATCTTTATTCAGCTATTCTTAGTTGGATCTCTTCATATGATCGGAAAACAAATTATAAAATAAAATCATTGTCTTTTTTGTCTGTTGACCCAAATTTGGATGGAGTTTCCAGAAAAATATAGGGCTTAATTTAAAGTAACATTTTGTTTTTATATTATCATCATTGTCATTAATCAGAAGATATGCGAATTTAAAAAATTCACTCCTCTTCACATAAAATGTTTCAATGCTGCATGCGATATAAGCTTACTTCGTTTCCATAATTTGTTTAAAATTTGAATCTGTTTAAATTTGTTTAAAATTTCAGTCTGTTGTCAAGTAAGAATAGCTTTTAATTTAACTGGGGTCTGTTTTGTATGAAATCGTTCTCAATACATGGTTCTCTATCACACACACACAGATTCCCAATGGAATTGGTTGAAACAATTTCTAGAATATACCAAATTAGAACATTTGGAAAGTGTTCAATTAATAAGCATTTACGCTAATCCGGGTGAAACTGAGTAACTCTGCTAATAATACTTAAGATTAATAGTGTTTGACCTCATTTTGATAATTCTAAGTGCTTGACTTATGCTGATAATTTTTAGATATTTGTTAAATATATTAGGTTGTAACATAATAATCTGATAATTTTTTACGAAACTTTATTTTGATATTTTTGTACAATTAAGCTTAACATTTTATTGAAAATATAGTCCATCATTATCAATGATCTCCTGCCAACGTTGGGGAAGCGACATTCTTCCATTCTCGTAAAACTTGGGCTCACAAGAATTAAAAAATTCCGACAAACCCTGTTCCAATGTATCTCGGTCATCAACAGATTTTCCACTAATGTGAGCCTGCAACGATCGGAACTAGTGGTAGTCAGAAGGAGACATATTCAGCGAGTATGCAGGATGAGCTAAGGAAATCCAGCCTAGCTCCATAATTTTTTTACATGTCATCGAAGCGGTGTGAGGGCGGGCATTGTCGTGGAGGAGGTATACATTGCCTTGTTCTCCTTTAAGATTCACGGCTACCTTATCCAGCATATCACAGTAGCATTCACTATTTATAGTCATTCCTTGTGGTAATAGTTCCCAGTAGATAATGCCGTGCACATTCCACCAAACACAACATAACCTTGTGTATAGTAATTTTACTTTTAACTGTCGGTACTCCTCTTTGACCCGCGCTAAGCCATTGTCACTTATTGACAATAAAGCACATAAAGCATCCACTTCTCATCCCCGCTAACCAAATTACGAAGCCAAGCAAAAGTACGATGTGAAGTGAGTAATTGCGTACAAACCGCCACTCGCATCATCCGTTGACCATCCGTCAATTCGTGGGGTACCCATTGACTGTGCCTGTACACTTTACCCATCACTTTCAAATGTCGAGCGATAGTAGTATGGGAGCATCCGAATTCTTCTTCAAGTTGACGAATAGTCCTCCTTGGATTTTCCTCGATGAGCTGCGCTAGTCGGTCAACACCAACCTCAACCGGCCGCCCTTCGTGAAGTTTATCTTCAAGGTTGTAGTCGCCATTCGAGAAACATCAAAGCCAATCTACTGCTGTATGATAAGATACCTAATTTTCATACATACCAATATGTATACATTGACATATATGTTGTGCCGCCTGCTTAGCTGTATGCTTCAAACGGAACTCATAAAGTAGAAGGACGCGGATGTCTCGTCTTTTCAAATCGAATTTTTCCATAATGCTACTCGCTGCGCTGTCGATTATTGCACTGATGAACTGAGCGCGCTCACGGGTACTTATACTCATAGTTACAGAACTTCCTGGAAGAAAGATTTCCAGAACGTTTTCGAAAAAATTATCAGATTATTATGTTACAACCTAATATATGTATTATTATGAATGTCTTGCAGTACAGAAATATTGTGATAGATATTCTAAATATTTAATGAAATACATCAAAGCGTTAATCGCAATTTAAAAGATATGTTTCGTTTATGCATTCAATTGAATTTATTAAAGTTATAGATCTATAGGAGACATTTTTTATAATAACTTTTATTTATATCCCGTTCAATTAATGATTTTCAAATATTTAGTCTTCGGCGACTCGGTCTCATTAGGTTTAACTCCAAAAACAGATACATATTCATTCCTTGACCGCTCGTTAGTTTTCTTCAGTTACATGCACATAAATTAAAATAATGAAATTTGTGTGAATACAAATTTACTGCATATTTAAAGCAAATGAAGAGGATAAAAAGTTTCCTTCTTATCACTTCTTAACTTTAACACTTTTATAATTTATTAAAAAGAATCTTTTATTTATTTATTATTTTATTTTAACAAATTAACAATTTTAGAATGTTAAACTTTAAAACTCCAAACGAAAACTATTTTATTTTTTTAAAACGCCTACTTTCAAATTTAAATTTTTTTTTATAACTCGCCACCTCCTCCACACTATCCTCCTTTCAGTGGTTACATACCACTACTTAATGAGGTTTAGCTGATAACTGATAACGTTGCTCTCAATGGTGATTGGAGAAAAAGAGCTGAATGGGTGGTGAAGATGGGTTCGATGGGCCTAGTACGAATGATGGGCTCGATGGGCCTAGTAGGGATGATGTGGCACGATGGGCCATGATGGTACTGGCTCGATGAGCCGTAACTTAGAAGGTTGGTTTGTTGGTTGTTGAAGTTCTTGCTGAGCCGATCTGCGGCTGGTGGTTGTTGATGTTGTTGCTGTTGCTTGAAACGCCGTTGTTGTTTTGATTTTTGCTTTTGCGTAGGAGGAGGTTATAAGAGCAGGGTTGATCGTTGTTGATAAATATAGACCAGCTTGGAAGCAGTTAGATTGGTTGATTTGAAGATTGGGCAAAAAAAAAACTCGCTCGCTAATGGCTGAAATTTTAGAAATATTTTTAACTTCTTGATTTCGGAGGATTTCTTCGGCTCGTCCATCTTGTTTGCCAATCACGTCGGGGTCACCAGTTTGTAGTAGCTTTTTATTTTATAATTTAATTTTTAAATATTTATTTATTTATTTTTGATATAAATCACAACTGCACATCTCGATTTGATAAGAAGAATTAAATTTTTTATTTTCTTTTAAAAGCAGAGCCCACTTTTTTAAATTAAAAAGATGCAACGCCAACTTCGCTAAAAAAGATCTGCCGTCACGCCACCACATCATCCTCCCCGCAATTCACTGTTTTCATTCAAAATTATCATCAGACTAATTTTTATTTTTTCTTGAAGTCAAAGCTAACTCTTTTTAAAAACAACGCGTACCTGCCACCACATCAAAGCACAAGTATACATTACAACTTGATAGGAAGAATTAAATTTCTTTTGTTTTTAAAAGCAGAGCCGACTTTTTTTTTTTTATTAAAAAAAATGCAACGCCAAGTGCAAAGATCTGTCGTCGCACCACCACACAAATTATTAAATTACTATTATATTATTAACTTTTCTTCCTCTGCTTCATAAGGAAAAAACGGTTGAATGTACAAAAAATTGCCTAGAATTCTACAAGAAGCGACATTTTTGAGAAAAAACGATTTAATGTATATGTTGAATCGCCGGTACATCGATGAAGACTTCTGACATATGTTAAAAAAACGCTAATCAAAGGTGTACAACTAATTCCAGCTAACCAAGAATTTTTAAGCAGATGAAACCTATGTAACTTTACTGGGCTATAATGTCAAGTCTTCCTTCTTGGTTTCCAAAATTAAAAATTAAGACGAGTAGTTCATTGTGTTTTATGATTAAAAGGTATTCTATCGAATAAGGTGAATTCTTCAAAATCATTGTATCTTTATTAAAGACTTATTCGTTCGCAAAATTTGGTGAATGCTCACAATACATTTTAATAATTTCTCTATGAAATGTTTCAGTTTTTTTCCCCACTCCGTACTTTTTATCATACTGTTACGCTTAAAAAATTATGTAATGCACAATGGACTGAGTATTATATTCCAAAAGCCCAATATAATTATATAATACATTTTTATGTTTGTTAAAAATTGTAGCCTTTTTCAAGCAGAAACAATTAATTTTTCCGTCTTCATAATTGGTAAAATAGTATACTTTTCGAATATTTCAAATGTGACTTTAGCCTCACCTTCTGATACCAAACAAATTTTGTTGAAGCTCTCAGTGAAGCTGATTAGCAAAATTTAGCTAAGACCAAATATTTATTCGAGAATTCTCACATGTATCTTCCTTTTCTGGGTATTATTGTAGAAATGTTCTAAAGTCAAAAAAGTCACTTTGCAAAACACAGTTGTATTATTCTAAAGATTGTAAAGCTGCAGCTAACTTCAAAGCGGAAGACCGACAAGATGACGCAAATAGGTATTGTTTGAAAATCGGCGCGTTAAACTGAAACAGCCAGAAAACAATAGCAAATTATGATCAATTGCAAAGTCGTACATTTGCATTCCGGGCAAATTATGTATATTGAACCAACTGAAAATTTCCTCAAAAGTGTTGTTATAAATTTTTGTATAGAGGCTTTAATCATATTGGGTCGCATGAATAGGAGATGGTTTGAAATATTCGTCGATACTAATATTTATTTATATGATATTAATATTTATTTATTTATTTATTTCACAAACTAAACATTATCGAGAATTAGCTAGTATAAACTAGAGATTCGTTGAGTATTACCAAGTTGATGGCAGGGCAACTCATGTTTCAGTTTTCGGTGACTAACTAGTAAAACTGGCCAAATACAGGGTGGGCCATCTAACGTTTGGAATTGGAACTATAGGTTATTTTGAGGTTGGAAGGTGTGATGACATTTCCGATGTGACAGAAAGTTAGTTTTATGTTTGACATTTATGAAATGGGTCGCTTTCCGCTTGAACAACGTTGGGAAATATTAAGAACTCATTACCAAAGTGGTGAGTCTTCTACTTAAACTGTAAGAAATTTACGGAAAAAATTTGACAAAAAGGATGTGCCAAAAACGCAGTTTGTGGATCAATTTGTGAAGCGAGTTCGTGAAACTGGATCGTTGTTGGATAAAACAACCCGTGTACGTACTCGTCCAGTGCGCTCAACCGAAAACATTGCTGCTGTTGCTCAGAGTGTGCGTGAACAACCATCAACATCAACTCATCATCGTTCTCAAGAATTGAACATTTCACGCACTTCTTTGAGAAGAATTTTGCATAAAGATCTCGGTATGAATGCGTACAAAGTTCAATTAGTGCAAGAGCTGAAGCCGCATGACCATCCGATGCATTTTCGGTTTGCTCAATGAGCCGAAGACCGCTTGATCGAAGATAGGCATTTTTACCGAAAAATCATCTTTTCAGATGAAGCTCATTTCCACCTCGGAGGATACGTCAATAAAATAAATTGTCGTATCTGGGGCTCAGAAAATCCACACGTCATCGTGGAGAAACCAATGCATCCACAACGAGTGACTGTCTGGTGCGGATTTTGTTCTGGCGGCATTATTGGGCCATTTTTCTTCGAAAATGAGGAAGGAAACGCCGTTACAGTGAATGGCGATCGCTACCGCACCATGCTAAGCGATTTTTTGTTTCCCAAAATTGAAGAGTATGACATAGATGACATTTGGTTTCAACAGGACGGCGCAACGTGCCACACAGCCAACGTAACAATCGATCTTTTGCGCAATGTTTTCGGACATCGCATAATCAGCCGAAATGCTGATGTCAATTGGCCACCTCGAAGCTGGGATTTGACTCCGTTAGACTTTCTTTTGTGGGGACCCGTTAAGGACAAGTGTTACGCTAACCATCCAGAGACGATTGACGACTTGAAACGTTGTTGACGTGAAATCGAAGTTGCCATTGACGAAATAGAGACCCAAACAATCGAAAAAGTACTGAAAAATTGGACTGATCGAATGGGGTATTGTAAGGCTAGCCGTGGCAGTCATTTGAATGATGTTGTCTTCCATTCCTAAATGGAAAGGTTCAATCTTTCTAATAAACTCATAACTTTGAAAAAATATTAATTTGTTTTTTTTTTATAGCCGATTCAAATCCAAATCTTAAATGGCCCACCCTGTATAAGTTTGTTTTGTCAAAATAAAACCGATAATTATAATATTAATTAGTATATTTTTTCACTTTATCCTTGTCAACTGCAAATCAAACCTTTACCTTAAACACATAAATAAAGCGAGTGTCGGCTGATGCTATATATGTATATTTGTAAATTTTAAGTGTAATCCAATATACACAATGTTTAATTAAACAAAAATGTCAGGGGGCCGATGGAGGGTCTTATCGAAGCCCTTCCTTTCAAGTTTCTACATCGCATGGTTTCTGAAAAAATCGGTAGTAACCGACATGCAAGTGATGTTATAAGGGTTCCATGGTTTTTCCTTTGGAGGTACGGAACCTTTAAAAATTTTTTACTTTTGAATACCTACCGGATGGCCTCAAGCTCAATATTTATCGAAATTTTCATAAAACATTGTCGGTTTTATCCTGTTTTCATAAAACTTTCTATGGAAATACATGTTCCTCGATGTCCTGTGATGTCCTTACAAGGAGCTATAAGTGAGCGATAAGGAGAGGGGGAGAGCTTCAGAACATACGTTGATCAGGACTCTACAAGGAATCAGTTGATGTAGCATTTCCTAAGCTTTAATAAGCGATATTTGATTAATCTAGTGCTTATTCCATATCCTCTGTACTCAGCAAAAGTTATACAAATTAATATAAAGTTTATAATTCCCAAAATACTAATTGTAAACTCGTATATACATGCATTTTTAATCCTTTCCCACATTTTCTGAATGACGATTATGTGCATGAAAATTTTCGTCATGCGTCGATACCAGAAGCAGTTCGATCACATGCTCGACTTTGCGTAAATCCATGGACATTAATAGTACTACATTTAATATTTAATAAAACCACAGAATTTGATTATGTTTTTATTATTTCATACATTATTTAATGTTTTTATTTCAGATAAAATGTTTTTTATTCCAAAAAGACATGTGTCTGATACGTGATTCTCATTTCAGGCACAAAAAGAGGATTACGTCTCCCACACGTTGTTTTATGGCAAAGGGTTAAGAATATTTCAAAATGTTTAAACTAAATTTTGTTCCAAAATTCCAACACTTTTTGAAAATCTTGCAAATTATTTAAATTAAATGGTTCTCCAGTTGTGTTTCAAACTTGTGTCACTTTTCCTCTCCAAAGACGATGTAGGACCATAAAGATCGTTTCTTGTCTTATTAATCTCGAAATAAAATAAAATAATGGTTTCTACGAGTATTTCCCAATACCAAAAAAAATTTGAAGATTTTGGGCCTGAGAAACCATTTTACTTGTTTGGATCGTTTTTTATTTGTTTATTTCGCTTGCAATACATTTGCATTGGTATTATATATGCTTTTATCTAGCTATATTTTCCCGTAAGCTTACATGCCTACCCATGATTTTATTAATAGAGATTAGTTTTTCTTTAGTGGGCTGATCTCAGGCCTGTCAAATTGTCAACATTACGAACTTAAGAGCTCTTTAAAATAAAATTACCATATTGGGCTTGTGGTTTTGTTTCCTTTATGAGCGTGATGCCCGCATAAGCCAATCACGACCATCCAGTCGATGATAATTTCGAAACGACAAGACGTAAATCCAAGCGTGAAAAGTTTTATTGCTTCCCATTTCCATCAAAAAGTATAAACATTTTCCAAACTCTTTTGACGCCGACCTCTCCACGATCACCGCACCTCGTCATTAGCGACGTAAGTTTGCACAAGTAGAGCTAACCGAGAAATTGATTGGACGAATCGAAAATTAAGCGCGGCGCGACGGCGCGAGGTGCCTTCCCCTTTTGTTACAGAAAAATTCTCACGGTGGCTCGGAGGAGCTAATCTACATGTGTTCCATTTTGCCGGCACGAAAATTCATCGACGGCAGCCACAGCGCAGCATCCGAGATGAGATGAGATCGCGGTTCGGGCAGATCACAAGTCCGGTTTGCTGCTGTCGAGTAAAAAGGCTCAAGATGTCGGCGCTGTTTTGGGCGCAAGATACAGACGAATCTTTGTGATCTTCGATCTTTTGTGATGCAAAGTCAGAGTCAACAGGAAATTTATGGCGGACGGTAAATGTTGTCGCATTTTCCGTCAAATGTGTATTTTTTCACAATTTATGGCAACAAATTAAAACGTGGACCGAATCATAGTCCAGACGACGACTGTAAACATTCAAATTCTCAGCTTAGCCGCAATAAGTAGTCGTGTTACTCCCAAATTAGGCTAATTTAAATATTCTGTGACAAATGATGGAAATTATAGTTATCAACAGCGATGTCGCTCTATGTTCACAGGAATAGGTGTGGATGACACACAAACAGGAGACTGGTAAATTTGGTGACAAATTGAACTGGCCGTGATTTCCGAAATTAATTTCACTGTTGTCTCACAGGTTCGTTGGCATTTTGCGCAAAAAGCAAACTGTTTTATTATGCTGATTCGAAACCATATACCCAATGGACGCACAAATTTCCCTTTAATTCGTGCGTGAAATATATTGTAATTCAGAGCTATGGAAGCGCACAGCTTGAATTTGAAACGTCGTCGCTGACTTGAACTAATTTTGAACAGCGGTGAAATTCATTAGTTTGTTTTGTTCACCTTAGGTGTTTCTTCAAAGAACCGTAGACATATATGTATGTTATCGCTTGTGACCCGGAACAAATTGGATAGTATGATATATTTATATTCTATCAGTTTTGTTTAATAATTTCAAATTCTTTTTTATAAAAGCGAATCGTTATCTTGCCAAGGAAACCGTTTATTGTATTATTTATGGAAAAATAAAATGTATGTAAAATTGTTAAAAAAGCATGTACTGATACACTATTGCTACTGGAAAAAAGTTTTTAAGCACACTCTAAAAAGTTTGGTGTAATTCGACTCCCTTTTTGGAAGTAAATTGAATACCCTCTATAATATTATATTTCATTTTTAAAAGTGCATTAATCTAGTTACAGTAGAACGCCGATTATCCGAATCACGTGGGACCGGGGTCGATTCGGATAATCGAATATTCGGATAATCGGACATAGACTGGTAGGTTCAAAGTTGACAACCAGAGACTACCAGTTTTGAGCTTGTTGAATATATAGCTTGGTAGGTATATGGTGAGAAGTATATCTACCTATATATGTTTGTTTGGCTGGAGCTTCGAGCTCACCTCAAAACTGGCACTCTCTGACTACCAATATTGAACACGGCAATTGTCACTCGCATTTTTGTATTCTTGCGTCCTCACAAAACTTGTTTTTATTGAAAAATTACTTGGTTTTAATTTTTTATATTACGCTTAAGACCGATTCGGATAATTGGCAATTCGGTTAATCGGCGTTCGGATAATCGGCGTTCTACTGTATTTACCTTTAATGGAAATTAGAGCCTTCTCACAAAACGTTTTCGACGTCTTAACCTTAAGGAATACCTTCACAAAGTGATTCCGCATTCATTTTGTTTGAATGCGAAAATTAAGTTCGTAGATTTACGTCAATTTGAGGTAATTTTATATATTCATGTGCACATTTTCACCAATTTGGTGTAAAATCACACAACATTTACAAAGTTGAGTGAATATCACACCCAAAGCTTTAAAATTGTGTAACCTTACATTTTGTTACTTAATTACACCAAAAATGTGTATTTTCACAATCGTGATACATTTTTACATTGACAAAAATGTAAAATTGCTTTTAAGATCAGTGTGAATTTATATTCAGTTTTTAAAGTATACACTCTAATAAATGTTGGAGTAATTTTATTCAGTTTTTGGAAGGAAACTAAATACCGTCCATAATGGTAGTAAAATTATACTTGAAAAAATTACTCAAATATCTGTGTAAAAATATACTTTCCTTGTGTAAAAGTATTACACACAAATTAACATAGAAGATGTAAAGTTTGCATAATGAATGTGTATTGTTTACTTCTTTAAAGTATGTAAATTTACACATAGCAGATGTAAATTTTTGCAATTAAATACTCTTTTGAATATAGTATTTGTACAATAGGGGACAAGGACGTTATAATGCTAGTTGGGTAATATAACAAAAACGTTTTTCTCGCCGTTGTATTAAAGTATTTAGATTAGTATAAAGGAATACATATCATATTTAATTTTTTTAAATCTTTTTATTTATTTATATTATATATATTATATTTATAATGGCGTATATTTAAATAACGTTGTCTTCTCATCGCCTGGTATCGGTCTATTCTATGTAAAGGGCTATTGCGTGTATCATTTTTCTGTCGACTCGGAAACCATGATATCTATAAATGCTTTGTACATATTTAAGCCTCAAAATTTGTCTTGTCTTTTGATTCCATTGAAAAGCAATATTCATAATGGCCCGTTTAATGATATTTTGATCTGAAATTAAAGGAGATACAAGTTCACAGTTATAAACGATTCTTTTTAAGAGTTTACTGCATATGCTCAACCGTTCTCTTTGCATTTAAATTTTATTGAAACGCTCGACTCAATTAAAAATGAAGTCCTATCAAATAAACAAAATGAACGAGGGTCTCCTCATCTTGCACAAAAAGGTAGGTGCACCACCGCGCCACCTGTTACGTTATAAATCTGCCAAAAACACGAGTGCGTTTGGTTTGAAGTGACAAATAGCAAAGCTAATTAGGTCACGAGATGTTATCCGCCGCTGTTGATTACACGCGTCCTGCGGCCTGACACATGTTACGCGCCATGGGACCTGCCCCGGTGTAAATATTTGCTTGGCCACATCAAAACGGGCGATGCCGAACATCTTCATATACTGACAAAAAGTGTACAAACGGGCTCATTCGAATATTTCATTTTCGTAAATGATCGATCCCACCTCTAACTAATCACATAAATCTACAAGCGGGCGTGCAGGTAAACAAACACCTTGATGAGACCGGTACCCCGATGATTCGGGCCGGAGCGGCCAGAGCGGTCGCTGCCGGCCGAGGCGAGATGAAGAGATGAAAGCTGTGCCTCCAGCCATCAACGGAAAACGATTAATCTCGGCCGGTTAGAGCATTCCAATCGCGAGATGGAAACTCAAAGGATCTCTCAGGGGTCAGCGAAAATTAATCTCCCTCAATTTTTCATAGGCGCGTTTTTTTTTTCCAGCGCGGTCGACTTTTTTCGGCAGCATAAATTTTCCGCGTCTGATATCCACATAAATCACGGGCGTGTTTTAATCAAAAAGCGAAATTATGCTCACCTGCCCTCGAGAACCACTCGATTTCCGATGTGATCGAAGTCCAACGACCGCGACCGCGCGTCCAGCATCGACGCAGACGCCAGCCGCAGCGCCAAGCAAACAGAGCATCCTGCCCACGGGCATGATCGGCTGCTGTATCAGAAGTTGAAATTGGATTTGCGGCGGCTCCTTTCCCGACTATTTGCATATCGCGTGCTGCCCTGGCCTGCTGCTGCTCGCGCACATTCAATTTATTAACACGTGCACTCATACCTGCTTGCTATTAATTTTCACAATTTAAATATAATTCTAAGGTAATTATGCGCTCATTGCGATGCAGAAGCGAACTTTGGCACTAGAACAATAACTTGGGAAGCGTTTTGCCGCTGGCATTACATGATTACCTTGAATTACATCACCCCTGAAGATTAATTTCACACAGAGTAGGATATTTTTAAAGACTTTCTTTCATATTTTCTGCCTAATGACCACCCACATGAAGTTATTTATTAATCCTCCTTTCTGGCATCGCCGGCGCTGCATATTTATTATCTTTGAGTGCTTATCTGGGTCATTTCGCACCCAGAATCTTCTACCACTTTCACTAGCACAAATTCTCCTTTTGGCTAGTTTTCGTGCATCGCCGACGTGAGCGGAAAGTTAGATACTTTTTAAACGGTCTCTAGTTAGGGAGATTTTTTGTGTGTTTATACTAATTATTCGAGAGATGCCACTCAAAATGAAAGTTTCTTGGGTAAATAGCAAATTGAAAACTCTTGAGAAAACTGCCTTTTATTTTAGTAAAGAAGTCTAACTCAATTATGTAGACCATAAAAAAATACCCACGAAAAACACTTTAAAATGAAGTTAAAACATTTTTTAATAAAAAAAAATTTCAAATATGATAGGTAGCTAAATTTGAATATATGGACTTAATTTAAAAGCGAACATGTTTAAATAATCTAATCAAATACAAGCCCTACTTGCTTCAAAGTTGGAATAATATTGCCAATCTCTCCAGAAAAAGTCCTATTTGTAAGCATTATGTTTATATTACTTTAAACATACCTACCTACACATTAAGAACAAAAAAAAAAAAAAAAAAAAAAAAAAAAAACTTCCTTCATCTTCCTTCATACTGTGTTTATTGACAGAAATATAGTTGTTAAACATAACATATAGAATGGTTGTTAAGCATTATGTACAGAAATATAATTCTCATTTCAAATAGAAGTTTTCCCGTAGTTAATTTGATATGGCTTCCGCACACTTCCATTACACAGTACTGAAAGCATTGTAAAGGCAAAATCGCATTTTGTTCTTTTTAAAAACCATTCTGAAACTTTAAAATCAAAAACGACACTCTAATAAAATTTTAACACATTCAACCCGGCGCAGTTTTTTATACTTCACTTCATCGGGCGGCAGTACAAATCGTATTTTGCTTTATCTGGCGGCGCCTTGCACAAAATGTTTTTAAAAAAAAAAACCATAAAAACAAATAAATATGTAAATACATTAAATCTATTATAGCCTACCTGTAAAAATAAGCTCTTCAATTTTTCAATAAAAAAAACATGTGATGTGATGTGAGCCACCGGTGGTACACGCCGCCAGATGAACCAGTCGCCTGTGAGCCACCGGTGGTACACGCCAGTTTGAACATTTGAAAAGCTAAACTTTGAATATAAAAGTGTTTGTGTTCGGATCAAATACGTTAAGGAACTAAAATCGAAGCGTATGCATATTTTTCAATTAAACGCATTGACTTTTAATTTTAAAGCCAGATTTTCCTCTCAGTGCATAGATAAGGCAAATTAAATTGCTGGATCCATATTCTATACGTCCTTCAAACATTTTAAGACCTGCAAGGCGCAAGAGACTTGGGAACAATTGGTGGCTTTTTGCATGAATTCTTTATATAGTTGTTTTCTTGGTTGTGATATATACATCTAGGTGAAATCATATACATATTATCAGCTATTTTTAGAGTTCAATTATGTTTTTATGCGCCCCATGTTTTTAATTTTAAAGCGTTCACTTATTTTCATAGCTATTAAAATTTACAATCAGAAATGTTCAGGATAATCTGTTTGGGTTCTGCATCTGTATGGGGTTATAAATCTGTATGGATCTAGGAGAAATTGTTTTATACTTTAAAGTACGTTTTAAAAACGTGTTTATAAAAAAAAAATTTTTTTATTTAAATAATTATGTTTTAAGTAATCTCCTCTTATACTCAAGTGGGAATAATATTTTTTTTTTGTGTACCTTATCGTATGGAGTATCGTTGAAAAGTTCTTTTAAACTAAAGTACAATAGATAATTAATTTACCAATTTTCATTTAAATGTTCCCTTTCCGAAATATCATAAGAAAAGATCTGCCCAAGCTCTTTCAATTAAACTTATTTCGAGTAACTATAATTAACCTGCATAATAATTATATCGAAACAATGTATAGTATAAAAAAAAAGTCCCCCCACTGCTGCATTTATAGCGACCTTCACAGTGCGTGATATCAAAAAAACCAAGTTTATTATACTAGAAGGTATTTCCCGTGGCATGAGCCTTGATCGAAAAAAAAAGTGTAAATTTAAAAAAATGGTGGAGTTTTAAAAAAACATTCAAATTTGATGATTTTTGGCCTGCCAAAATTACTTTTTTTATTCGATCCGGAAAATTGGAGGTTTATGCCACGAAGAAACATTATAAAAGAAGTTGCAATGCGAATCAAATCGATCGGATGATTTGTCTTCGAGTTACAACTGCAGAAAATTTGAAAAAAGTAGTTTCGAGAATTCATACATTTCTCAATACCTCGATACGATGAGCGGCTGCTCTTCTGATGGCTGTAACTCAAAAACTATTTGAGATATGCACTCGAAATTTAAGTACCTACCTATGTTATTTTTAAAGGTATCAAAATATGCAAAAAAATGTCACACTAGTTGTTCCCCTTAATGTAATTATTGAAAATAGTCTCCTCTTCAGTAGTAAATACTTGATTCGGCGTGCATTAGGAAATAAACAAACGCTTTGGAGTATCATGGTCCGTAGTAGCTTTTTTACGAAGTTTCGTAATGCGTGTGTTGATGGCTTGATTTTATTAACAAAGTTTTGTCCAAAACTTCGTTAATGGCAGCTGCCATCGCCTCTTCGTCTATCTTCCCAACCCTGGTCCGTTTTTTTATATAGTTTTGCAATGTTATTCTACAATAATAATAATTTATCTAGTGACATAAACGATCATTTCAAACAATTACATACATACATGCGGTGCATTCGTACAGTATGAATGTACCCATACCTACATGTAAAAATCTACCCCAAAGCGTACAAATTTCGTTTTTATTTGTTTATTTTAAAACTATAAACGACTCGCCAATATTTCTAAAATAAACAATAATCTAACAAATGCTTATTAGAGGCAATGAATTATTAAAATATTTTATCGAAAATTACAAGCGAGAAGAGATTACATTATGTGAAAAATGTACTTATCCAGTGTAAAAACACGTTACGTCCTATCCCAGCGTGAGCGGTGGGGGCATTGGTGCCTCATTCCACGTAAAAAGTGCACAGATGACGTTAACTTGTAAGAAATTCTATATATATGTACTATACGTATGTGCCCCTCGCACGAATCTATCCTACTTTCCCTTATTCCACGTTTAACAATTCCCCTGCGTTCTATACTTCATTACTAAATGAAAAAAAAATTCAAATTAAGTTATTGCTTATGGTTAAAGGGTTAACGCGTACTTGACGATTTCAGAGGGTGGGACTGGAAAAACGGACCACACAATTTATAGGACAGTGTGACCCTTCGGTTGTATAAATATTTATTAGACAATGGTGCAAAAATCAGCTTGTTGCTGATAAAGGTTTATGTCCATGTTATTTTGACATATTGGGAGTAGGGGACGAAGCTACTCACGAAAACTTAGCGGATTATACGGCCTTAAACGTTCGTGGACCAAATCAATACATTTTGGCCACTTTCACGGAATATTTTGTAAAGTCTTAAAGTCTTTCATATGTAATTATCGCCCAGCTTTCAAATGTATATTTTTGAGCCACGTTGAAACCTCCTAAGTAAGACAATCACATTATTTTTTAATTAGTAGCCAAAAGACGATCTTTTTTACTTTTTTACGTTATTTTTTCATAAAGTAGATCTAGTTGAGCATGTTCATTTTCCTATTCGTAATCTACAGGAAAAATTCTATAGAATTTATTTGTAATTTGTTCGGCTGTAATGTTGGTATTTACCAGTATGATTTTGGTTTTTTTTTTAAATATTTTTCTCGTTAAAAGTTCAACGAAACGTAGATAATTGTAATCAGTGCATTTTTCCCCATTTTGTGTATTGCAGATTGAATACAAATGCAACTTACAATATAGTGCCAGAAAATTATAACTATTCCAAAATGTTAACTCTGATTGCAATTTCCTCACAAACAATCAATCAGAGGTTAACATTTATCCGCAGAATTACCCTCTATTCTTAAAGTTGATTAGAAGATTTTTTGTAGTTGTTCAACAGTTTCTATATAACTGTTCATTGAATTTAAGCTGAAGTGGTTAAGGACAATTTAAAGGTGGCGGATTAACAGAGAAGACAGAGAAGCACAACAAGCACGTGCTTAGGGGTCTCCAGTTTCCTC
Organism: Dysmachus trigonus; assembly: GCA_949715965.1. NCBI lineage: Eukaryota > Metazoa > Arthropoda > Insecta > Diptera > Asilidae > Dysmachus > Dysmachus trigonus. The sequence continues at coordinate 40,128,944 of OX454322.1, read as the reverse complement.
TATCCTACTGAAGCTCGATTTATTTTATTTTACTTTATAAAATTTTAACGATTTGATATTAAAATACGAGTATTATATAAGTTTAATTAAAAGTTTATATTTAGATATTGAGTTCAAGCTGAAATGTTGCGAGAATAAAATAATTCGAATTCGGAAGAATAATCTTGGTTGACGTTTGGTAATTGATTAGGTATATTCAGGCCTTTTTTCAAAGTTGTTATATGAATTGATTATCGATAAGGAATTTAAATAGTTTATTTCACGAACAAAAGTTTAATAGTCTAAGAGCCATAAAATAGGTTTTAATAATACAAAAGATTAAAAACAATTAAAAGTTAAAATTCGCTTTTTTGGTTGCAAAAAAAAAAAAAAAAAATTATAATAATAATTTGAAAGTAAAAATATCGAACGTGCGATTTTCAATCGACTTGAATTCTTCCTGACTTTTTTTTCAGAAAAACAAAGCATGTAAAAATGTTCTTTATTCCCCGTCAAAATCTACCCTACTTCCACTGTTGTCAATATGAAAGTTTGTTGGTTGTTTGACTACGTTAGATATCAATTTGATAGGTTAACTGTGACATTTGCAGATTTATATTTTGATTTGTATATGCAAAAGTCGTTGTAATCACAATGCCAATTTGTAACCTTTACAAGGAAAATTATAGTTTTTACAACACAGCGCTGTAGGATCTACATCCAGTTGACAACTTTTGCTGTTTTAACAGCATCATATTTCATTACTACTGAAAGAACTGTTGAAACCACAGAGCCAATTTGTTGGACTGACAAGAAAAATTATAGTTTTTATAACGAAACCCTGTAGAATCTACAACCAGTTTATATTAATTTAACGCTGCAAGGTCGTAATTACTATATAATATTTTTTTAAATGTTAGATTCACTAGTAGCAAGTTGCAACGGTTCAACATACACACAATATCTCTTATTAACTCGACATTAACAAACGTACTAATAGCAGATTAATTTCGAATCAAGTAGCTTAGTTCAGGCGGTCATGCTACTTGCTACTTGTTGGTAAATACTAGCTTCAGTGAACTTATTTAAAAAATGTCTATAGTATTCAATTAAAATTGTAGAACGGTAAAATACCTCTATAATTAGCTGCAGATTGGATTTTGCATTGGATTTTTAATTAAAACAATAAATATTTAATATTAAATTTACTTGTTTATTTATTCAAAGTAAAAAAACTAAGTTCTTAAAATAGTATATTATTGATATTTTCATGAAGTATTTCTAAACATATGTTTTACATTAGGCAACATATTTACATGAATTGGGGGACTTGTAACATCAGTAGGAAATAGAATAATAACTTCATTAAAAACTTTTGACAAGTAGACAACATATGAACACAAATGGAAGTTAATGCATACTTCTTACATATCAATATAATATTTTTGGTTTTCTTATGAATAGCTAAATTTTTAATTTAACATAATCTTCTTTCAGATTTATTTATTTTAGAAACAAAACAGTTATTCTTGTAAGTAGTGCCTTTGTACACAAAACTGCTAAAAAAAAGACACCACTGACTTTGATAAACTAAAACTGCTTACTATAATATTAACCCTTTAACTGTTTATGTCGAGTATACTCGTCATGAACAAACCACGATTTTTCGCATAATGTCCATTGTATTCGCCACAATGATAAAAAGGTAGCATTTGTATTATCAATCAACGAAACGACAATAATGTTTATATCTGAAAAAGGGCAAATAAAGAAATTTAAAAAAAATTTACATTTTAGAATATTCGTTAGTTTGCGGGCAGAAAAAGTTCATAAAGACAAAATTAAACAGTTAAAGGGTTAAACACTTCACTATCATATAGAACTTGGTCCGTCACAAACGTCGTCGCGTTAAACTCTTCCATTTTAAAGACAACAACCTCTTACGAGTACCTGCGAACTACAAGTGTGCCTTTTTGCTTTTTTGCCAACTTCTAGTGAAACCAATTTCGTAATATGTACATTTTACAACGAAATGACTGTAGGTTTGTCAATTTTACTTCAAATGTTGTAAATTTTGCAGTAAAGCACTTCAATCTGAATAAATTTGTAATAGTAATTATAACTACTTACTGTAGCTTTGAAAACTTATTTCATGAGTCAGTTTTCGACATTTTTTCAATTAAAAAGTGTTTTGCAATATTGCCAAAAAATTGTTGGTTGATAAAAACAACCGCTGAGGATGGAAACGCTGTAGTTTCTGAAACCGCGATACGGTGAAAAAATAAAAATATTGGTAAAACGTTAAAGGTGGTTTTATATCCAAACCAACAACGCCGTTAAAATAGTTTCGTTAAATTTACAAACACTGGTTATCGAATATACAACAAAATTTTCTCTGGGTCTTTAAATATTTTTTTCTATTTGTTATGTAAGTCGCAAGTGGCATACTTTGAAGAAGGCGTTAAAAACAGGTATTATTGGGCTCACGGGCGAAGGTTCGCAGCTCGCAAGAAAACAATTTTTGACATGCTCTTTCGGAATTTTTTATGAAGATTTTTGTATTTTACAAAAAAGGTTCGAAGACTCATTTTACAAAACTTTAAATTAAAAAAAAAATTGTTTAAACAATATTCCCCTTAAAATTGTCACGTCCTAAAGCTCAAATATTTAAATGTCCTGTACACGCTAGTACGACTAACATACATATTTTTTTCACTTGAGAATTAATGCAACCGAAATCAAATTAACTCTTTAACGGTAATAGTATAATAAAATGTTCAAATATGCAATGCTAGTAAAATGAAGGGTATGTCGGGAAAAACAAGGAATGTAACAAATCAAAAGCGTACACGACGAAACTTAAAACTGATTAAATTTTCAAAATAATAATTTATTCTTCGATGATGAGCTTATATGTACCAATGTTAATCAATATAAGTTATTTATTGAAAAATAAATTCCCAATTTAATAATTTAAATTCATTTCAAACACGATTTTATTGACCGGTCTGGTCTAGTCCCATAATCATGAACGGACTCATGCTTTAGGGACGCTTAAGAATTTTCCAAATTTACTCTGAAAATTGGTCATCGATTCGCGAAACTTATGGATGACTTCCTGATTTTTATAGCGCACATAAATGCAGCGTTTGGTTCACCAGCATGTGGGTGGCATCATTGGTTCTTATTTCTTTAAAAATGAGGCAGGGGCTAGTGTTATGCTCAATGCAGATGGCTACCAGACCATGATCAATGAATATTTCTACAAAAATATGGATTACATTGATCCTAGTGAAATGTGATTTCAACAAGATAGCGCTATGTGCCATACAGTGACACAAACCACCAATTCACTGAGATCTTGATTTGGCGATAAAGTGATTTCGATAAATGGCTCTTCAAATTAGCCTCCTAGATCGTGGCTTCTTGGCTATTTCCTGTGGGGCTGCGTGAACTCCTTATTTTATGCTGATAACCCAGCAACAATTGACAACATTGTTCGTGTTATTCGTGACACACGGCCGGCATTGCTCGAAAACGTGACCCAAATTCGGATTGACAGATGCGCTTCATCAAGAACAGTCGCGGTAGACATGTGCTTGAGTCATTTTTAAATATAAATTTCATGAATTGATCTTTAGAATAAAAAAAAAAAAAAATTATTCATGAAAAGTTAACTCTTTGTGCTATTTTTTAAATTTAAAATTCTATCGGGTTTAAAAAAGCACCCCATATATGTGTATCTTCACTGTACCTCTTATTTTTCTTTAATTATTAAAATTAATAATTTTAATTATAATAAACGTCGTATTACTTCCAGTCTTTTGATTCAAGTAGCCGAGGGTCCGGAAAACTTCTCTATACTATTTTAAATTTATATCCCCTGTTTCCCTATTTTATATGATTCTCAGTGTAGGGAAGAAAGAGTGAGGCGAAAAAATTTGCGATTGTGGCATTTATACAGAGTCGCTGACATACACTTCATGATATTGGACGATTACAGGGTGTGAGTCATTGTAGTGTCATCAAAATTGCAAGATAAATAAGGAAAAGTAAAAATTTTTCGTAGTGGTTATCATTAATTTTGCTTTACGTTTTTCTTTAAAAAAAAAGTATCAATCCAAATACAGATAGAATTCAGGGGAGCATACATATCCGCTTGACTCAGTATCGGAGATAAATATCAGCAAACAAGTCGATTACATTTTGTCACATGTGAACAATTTAAAACTGATATTTGAAGGCTCTGACACCGATTGCGTTCGTTTTTTCTCGGGCACTCTCCTTGAGGACGAGGAGCTCAAACTCACACCCCTCGGTTCGCGCCCGGCTAGTCCTTAAGTCAATTTGTTACTTTAAAGTACACAACACCGCAGCATCCTTAACACGATTGCGATCCCGAGCACGTCCCTAACCCGCCCTGAGCCGGAACACGCCGCCGCCACCCGGCGCTGCTCGCTGCGAAACGAAGTCAAATCACATATAAAAATATCAGCCAAGCCGCCAGAGTGGGCGGGGCAGCCTGCTCCAGGAAATACGCCAACCTGCCCCATTAGCTTTTGTTTGGGTGCTCGGCGAGCGGGAGGGACAGCGCCTCCATTGCAGAGGAAGTGGCACGCGACGAGACGTTTTTTACCCGCAGCTGCAGCAATCTGGCTCTGGTCTGGTGCTGCCAGCGCTCGGCTCGGGGGGCGGAGTCTCCGACGACACACCTAGCAACCAATGAGGGCGGGTGCCTGCTCCCCTCGGCCCGCGGAGAACGCGCCAAGCCGACTGTTAGATAATCCGCCGCCAGCGGAGAGGGGACTTGCCACATGAATGGATTCTGTGAACCAACTCGGCCAACTGGAGCCGATTGATCAGTCACTCGAGAGTATCTGAAGTGTGGATTCAGCTGCCGCGGCCGCGATTCGCCGTATCTTTGAGGGGTTTTTTTGTGCAGCTCAGCTCAATTTGCAGCGGAGTCGATTTCTGTGCTTTAGTGACGTTTGTTAGATAACCACTGGAATTCAATGAAATTGCGCTGAAATATCCGGAAAAATAATTTAAGTTGTTCTGTGCAGTGGTGCAAAGATTTCTTGTGATTTCTGTTTCTAGTGCATCATTCAGCCGGCACCATTGGATTAAGGATTACTGAGCTAAAACCTGGCGAAATTAGCGCCACCGCCAGAATGAAGGTAGGATTCCTATTTACCCTTTCAACGAATCTAAATTCACGGTATTGGGAAAATGCAGAATCAAAAATATACACTTCAACTCCATTCGAATTGTAGACTCAGCAAATAGTTGTTGAAGTGTTTTTCAACTCTCGCGATTCAAAACATTTTAGGCAAATAATTTTCACGTGTGTATTTTCGAAAACCAGTTTTGACTACATTTGTGCTTGTCGACAGTTTTGACAGCATTGATACGTTTTTTTACACTATACGTAATTTTGTGTAAAGTTGTTTTTTGTTGAAACTATAAAGATTTTATGGACTAGAGCCTGGAACGCATGACGCAATATTTTGTTTACAGTTTACAACTTAAAGGCTAATTGCTTATCGCCAGTTCATCGATGTTATGGCTATTAAATTATGAACATTAAAATAAGAAGATTTCAATAATATCAGCCTGTTAGATACTAAACAAATATAAGCTATTTTATGATATATTCTATTCTTTTAATATGCCTATAAAAGAATATAGATGCCATTAAATCTGACGATCCTTCTATCCATTAATGCAAGACACGATTTTTAATATCTCAATTATTCATTTCTATTTTATACGGTGTGGCGCTGACCGTGGTCTTGTTGAAAATACTATGCATAACATTTTAATTCGGGAGCTAAAAGATCTGGAATTATTTTACTGATCACCTCTGATAGTAAAATTATTATAATTAAGTTATATATTCAAGTTTTACCTGTTCTGAGCATTTCTAAGAAATAAAACTAGTATATATAATTAATTTTGGAAATGTTACCTAGAAGAAAAAATTGAATTTTTATTTAGATAAAATTATACAATATATTGAAAAGCTAAAAGACTTGATTCATTGAAGAAAATTTTAAGTAAATACGCTCTAAAGACACAAGTACTCTTCTTAAAATGCAACTTTTTTGGATATAATTTTATATGATTTGTAGTAGATATATAGGGGGAAATGAACCGAATGTCAAACGCGTGTAATTTCGGGCAGATTTTTATCTTAGTTAAGGTGCAGGCACCAATGCTCGACAGTTCAGCAATGCTCGTCACTCATAAACAAAATATCTTCTACAAGGATTATATTGGAACGAAATGAGTTTTGAATAATTCTTTTTTATGCTCAATATTGTTGTTAATGCGTCGGCCAAAGCAAAAGGTTTTTATCTTTAAAATATACCACAATAAAAATATTGAACAAAAAAATGACCAAAAATGTTACCGTTCTCTCAAATATCTTAAGGTAAGAAGACTCTTCATACTGAGATAAGTTTTTTATATTTATTATATATTATATATTATTATTTACGTATAAGGATAGGTACTGTCTGCGATAGTAATTTTTGTAATTGTTATTGTCCTTATACTTTTTTTATGGGTGTCGAGCATTGGGATATTCACTGTTTTGCTGTGTCGACTATAGGGGACTTTGCGACTTCATCATAAATTTAAATTTTTTAAAGAAAAAATTAAGATCTTTAAATTAACATATTATAAAAGAGTTTGTTTATGTACATTTATCACTGTTATATTTATATTTATAATTAAATAAATGCAAAGTGTTATATTTGTCTTAAAGTGTCGAGCATTGGTGCCTTTACCTTACTGGTTATTAACTTTTCTACTAAAGTACAACTACGAAGATGATAGCATCTAAAATTGAATAATCTGTCGAAATAGTCTAATAAGTGTTGTGAAAAGGTTTAGTGGAGAAACATTCAAAAGGACGGGCTGGGCTTAGTCCCGTCTGTCAAATCTTGATCTCGTTTGCAAGACTCTTGTATTTCCACACACAAATTTGGATTACTTATTTATTCGTATTTAGTTGATCTTATAAGTAAGTTAATATTTAAAAAAAGGTAGACTACATTACCTTTGAATTGGACTATAATTTAACTCAAAAACTCTCAAAAACTGTAGAACAAAACACATCCAAACATTTTGTTGAGATTTCTTAAAATTTTGATCATTTTCACCAACTAAACCTCGTGTTAAATGTCGGCCATTTTTTTAAAACAACTGGTCTTATTTAAAGATACTAAAAATAGAAAGAATTTTTTTTTTCAGTCAGCAAAAATCTCGCAGTTTGGTCTTGTACTTGGTAAAGTCTCGCAAGCGTGGTCTTGGTCTTGGTCTCAGTCTTGAAAATCGAGTCTTGGTCTTGTTACCGCAGGTATACTATTGGTCTTAGTCTCGTTCGTTTACTTTCTGCAAGACCAAGACCGATTCTGCTCATCCCTAGTGAAAAGGTTTAGGGGAGAAATTGGAGCGGAGATCATCAGCACAATTGTGATCTATTCCCAAAAACGTAATCCACCTATAGTTTCGCCATATTGGTCTGTTCGGCTGGGTCACAGCCTTATTACTCTTTTAGCTTTTACCTTTTGAGATGAAATTTGGAGTAAAGGAGTATAATAATTTAACTTTAACTAAACAAAAAATTCGTTTTCCCATTTCGAAAACTGAAAAAGACAATAAAATTCTAGTTGAAATATAAATTAATAAGATAATTTCAAAATGAGCTCCCTTTGTATTTTTCCACAGTAGAATAAAAGGGCGCAGTATTGCACCATTCTAAAATCTAGACTAAATGGACAATTTTAAATCATGTTGCCAGTACAGTACAATTTTTTTGTCAAATTGATTAATGAAACTTCGCGTCAGCAATCTCCTGTATAACCGTTGGTTTCATATTATATCAGCTCTTGCTGGGCAAACATGGATCTCCTAGAAGATCCATGTCATTTTACTTCCACGTGAATTTGTAGAATACCGACTTAAGAGACATTTGATTTGACTGTAAACAAAAATTTAGTTCTATACAAAAGGTAGTCAGTTCACTGTAGTTTCCAAAATTTACAGCGTTGAGGTTGAGAATGGACCCCAGAAGTCTTTTTTAATTCAATATTATTGCATCCAATATGACAAATCTTTGTTCATTTTGAATAAATTGAAGTTTTATTAAATATTTATATATAACTGTATAAATATGCAATAATATTTAAATTCACATCGTAGAGAGAAGATTCGATTAATTATGAAAAGTATTTTTGACGATTTTAGATGTCATTTTAAATTTATTTATTTATTCAGCAATTTTCCTGAGCCTGGTAGATATATTTCTTTTACAAATTTGATTGATATTCTTCTATATACATTTATATAAGATTCATAATTCTTTGCACATTAAATTTAAATATCTGTGTGAATTCAGTTTTGTTTTTTGTTATATCAATCGGAATTCTTAAATTATTGTTCATTATATGTCCAATTTGCCTAGATTAATAGTTCGGCATTTTCTCTTTGTAATTTGAAACATTAATGTAATTCATTCAGAGTCTTGTCTTCTTTATTTTATGCGAGTTTAATTTGGTAAGCAAATTTTACAATGGCATTTTCTCTAAAAATTACTCTTAGTCTTATTCTAAAATGTATTACTGGTCAAAATAATAGTGGCGACCAATATTTAAAATTTGGTTTAATAATTACATTGTAAATTCTTTTAAATGAAATAGTATCTAAACATCCTAATTTTCTTGATATTGTTTTGACAACAATGGCATATGGCAAGCCATGTCAAACAAATTAAATTACTATGTATAATTAGGTTTTGAATCTGTTAGACTTGGTCAATTTATTCACTTTTTACTTTTATTTATATTTATTATCATTTAATTTTTGGTTGTGTTATGCAAACCAGTTACTGACCATCTAAGTTTTTCTCAAGTTCATTGCTGTGTTTTCAATGCTTAAACTAATGCGTCGCCCCAAATAATATAATTTTTTAAAACTTGAGAACGGTGATAATATTTTCGATATAATCAATAAAGAGGATAGAAACAGTTGATCTTTGGGATACTCCCATTGATATGTCCTTTGTGTTCGGTTTCTTTCCACTTAACCCAAAGACGTTCTATTCATACTGATAGGGTTTTTGCAATATGGTCCCATCAATGGTTTTAAAAGCTCGCTTATAGTCGAAGAATGTTTTTATTACCGTATTTTTTTTAGCCAGGACAGTCACATTTTTATTTTTGAATTTACTTTTAAAAATAAAAAAAAACCGAAAGAAAACTGAAACGACGAAAATTTTGCCCATGACACAATTAAACACATACAACCGAAAACTATCGTATTTTGTGCGTACGTACTCCTACTTTCAAATTAAACTATTACAGACCTTATGGTAAAACTTCATAAAAGAGATAAGTCTTCAAAATGGCGCGAAAAGCGCCCTATTATTATTATCATTTTACAATAAATTCAAAAAAAGTGCTAGAAGGCATAAACTTCATTACTATTACACTGTAACATCGCGTAGCCAAACGGAAAGTAAATCTGAATAATGAATGTACCTACATTTTGGGAAAAAACATTTGAGAACCTATTAAATTATTACAGCGAAGTATCGACAAGTATCAGGGTTATCTAATAATTCATAGCATTCGAAAAGCTTGGTAGTTATGGTATTTGTCAGTGTTATCCAAATCTTCAAACTATCGGAATATTCGGATAACTGGATGTAACAGTAGCTGAGATCCGGTGGATCCGGATAGTTTTGGATATCCGGATAGTATTGATAAATAGGATATTGGAATCCTGAAATAAATATCGGATAAACTGCGGATGTTGGAACACAAATGTAATGTTTTTTAGGATTCGCGTAGATGTGCTCCAAATATCAAAATTATTTCGTATATCCGGATGTCAAAAAAAACGGATACTTTGAAGCACTTGTATTTGTTTTGTCGTGCATTAAATCTATGCAGCTTATAGCATCATAACTCGAAATACGACTTTAAATATGATAAGCTTATTTCTGATATTTATAGGAAGGATAAAAAACTTTAAGTAATGACATTAATTTTCACGGTTGTTGTAAAAATAATAAAAATGTGTGATTGGTTGCACTTCTCATCAGAACGTCACAATTACTCGAAGGCTTCGGCAACCGACCATCGGTAGCTTGATTAAAGCATCAAAACGCCTATTTGAAAGTGGTAGGTTCGAGCCCTGCCCGTGTCCAGCCCGATTTTTTCGAGTAATTCCCATATAAAGAAGAAAATAGGATGCTACATTTTTGTATAAATTGGTAACTGAGGTAGTATTATATATTTGGGAACTTGAAATATATAGTCAATTTTTCTTCAAGGTATAATGCAAAAATAGCGCTGTTAGATTCTGAAGAACTTTCAGCGATTTCTTAATTTATCACGCAGAACAGCGGGAACCATAAGGTCAGAAAAGGCGAAATCTTTTGAAGAACAACAACTGGGCCGGCGCGGCGTGGCTCGGCGGTCCATGAAAAATGGATTCTGGCGCTGTCCACACCTCAAACTATTAAAAGCTTAAAAGAGGGGCCAATTCCACCTACAAGCTTTGCACAAACAGAAAGAAACCGATCTCGACTTCGGATCGTGTCGCCAGGTCGCCGCGGCGCGGGAGAAGAAACTATCACCCTGGGGGTCTTTAGGTGTCGAGCACGAATCTGAATTTTGAACTGACCCCCGATTACGGCCGCGCGGTCCGACTAGCTAATGTCGATGGCCACCAACAATAGATTATAGATTTCCTCCGCTGATGGGGTGATGTAATAATCAGATTCATGGACCAGAGCCGATCGGACCGGGATCTTCTCTGAACTGCACCGCCATCGCTCCGGGTTGTTGTCTCTTCTTTCTGCGCCGCTATTAACCGCTCAGCAGGAAAACATTTTAAAAACAAATTTAGGCCCGAGACCGCCACAGAACAGGTTTCCCGGGCACTTCCTCCTCGGCTCCTTGGGGTCTTTTTACCGCGGGACAGTGCCGGCCGCGGCTAATCCCCCGCCTCGGTAATGTCCAAATGGATCGATACAAATAGGCCCCTTAAAATTTTTATCAAAACGAATTTTATTTAAAAAACCGTAAAATTTTTTTTATTAATCTCGGCCAGCCCCAAATGGAGATGACCAGATTGTTTTAGTTAAGCGGCCGATTAAGGTGCATGTTCCCCGGAAATTTATGTGACGAACAGCCCTGAGCATACCGTAGCTTACCAAATTTAATTGAATTCTGGCAGCACGGGCGGTGAATGTTATATGTCAGCTGGAAGAAGTTTATTTCGGCGATTACACGCTTTGCACCTGTGAAGGTGAGTTTTTAATGAAGCTGCGGCGCAAACTCGGCTCTCCGACCGCGCATTTATTTCGATATACTATATATGTATATATGCTGAACAGGTACCTAAAGAATGCGACATCGGGAACCTTAGCGGATCATCGGTTTTATTTCCGTTTATGTTCCGCGCGTACAATTCAATTGGCTTTTTTACTTTTGAAGAAGCGCCTGATCGACGCGGAGGTATTTTACCTTAACGTGTGTGTTATCGAAAGTTTTAAATTTTAATTTTTCTACACAATTCGTTTATCCTTGTCGAATAGCGATAGTACTAATGGATTTATAGTTTATGGGGAATTTATTTATAACGACTTCCTTGTACTAAGGGATTTTTCAGAGGATTAAAATAAACATAAAATTATATTGCAGTAACGTTTAATCCAGTAAGATATGCTAATTAATATTTTTGTCTTTTCTGTCAATACAAATTTTTACTTTCAAATTGTTGTTAACTTTGTAAGTAAAGGAGAGACCACATAGCTACATGCTTCTCTCAACATCGTAGTATGTTCAAGAACAAAATGCTGCTCGAACTATTTTCTGCAATAACTGTCATAATATTAAAAAAAAATCTCTGTTAAACCAAATGTGATGGATCTGATGTAACAATCTCGAGACTCAATTATCTTACCTCTTTTGCCTCTTTCAACTTACTTTCATTTCTATCTTGTATGCTACGGAATCGGGTGGTTCTGACTTCACTCCAGATAGTGGAAGCAGTTTGAGAACTTATAAGTAAATTCGTATAGGGGAGACCGGGGATGGTTGACCAAATTTCAGTTTAGATGCTTATATGTTTTTTGTTTTAGTGTATATTATTGTAAAAACCAATGAATTTGATAGGTACACTATTAAGCTATAAAAACAAATGACAAAAGTCTCGCAATCAGTTATAATATAGAGTACAAGCATGATCTGGTGGAATATGAAATTTGAGTCAACCTACCCCAGACATGGGGTAGGTTGACTTGTCACTGGGAGTAAGTTGACCTACAAATTAAATAGTGCAAGACCTACGGATATATAAAATTAAAATAACAAGAAGTAATTGAAATAAAATTTTCTTCATTCAAACAAATAATTATCAATTCTATGACAATTTTGTTAATTTTAATTATTTGGTAACAGTCTTAACTGATATAATTATTAGAATTATATGATTTAAAGGAATAGATACATCATTTATGAGATCAGATTATGAAACCAGTCTTCTTAATCAGAGGTGCAATATTTACATTAAACAAACAATAGATTGCCATTTACACATTTTGTATGGGACTAGGTAGTCAACCAGCCCCGGATCACTTTGCAATTTTTACACACGTGTCATAACCTCAAAACTGCAGCGAAATTAAAAAGAATGATATGTAACATAAAGATTAACAATCAAACTTTTATTTTAAATTATTTGCACATGAACAATAACAAGTATACAAATAATATAACAAGGAAAAAACTTACTTAAGTGTATTCTTTTTCAATATTATGCTCCTTCTCCCGAACTACGTGCGTACGCGATGCTGCATTCGAGACGACTGAGGGGGAGGAGGTAACGGTTTCTCACGCCTAGTTGGATGATGCAACACTTTTGAACTAGTCGAGTTTTTTACAATTAGTCAACCTACCCCTATGGTTAACTATCCCCGGTCTCCCCTACACGTAACACGGATAAAAACAGTCAAGTGCAAGTTCGATTCTCGTGCAGAGTTGCGTACCATATTTTCTGGATTTTCTATAAATTTATAAGACCTAGACATTTCGTTATAATTTTCGTGTAAAGTTCAAGTAAGGCGTTAACTATATTCCCAAAACTATGAAAACAATATTTTTGAATTTCACATAACAAGTCCTTTTAAATGATACCCCCCATATAAAATCCCAAAAATATGTTCTAATATCTAATTTGCTCGCTAATATTTTAACATGTTAATAAGATGTATTACTATGCCAAATTTCAAGTTTCTACGTCGCGTGGTTTCTAAGAAAATTGGCTGTGGCAGATTGACAGACGGACGGACATGAGAGTTATCCTTCAGTTTTTTTTTCTTTGGAGGTATGGAACCTTAACAATACTAAATTCTTGCAATATAGACAACATATTTAATATTTATTTATTTATTTATTTATACAAAAGTTTGTTAAAAGCTGACTTCTACAAAATAAAATTGAGTGTAAAGGCAAATTACTAATTAACAGGTTAACAAGAAGTTATAAAAAGTCAAAATTAGAATAGTTCTCAATAACTGGGCGCGACATCGATGAAATGGGTTCAAAAAATCCGTAGTTAGTACGTTGAGAGGGAACATGGAGGAAACGGAAGTCCCTCAAAGAGCGAGTAGGGATAGAAATATGAAATTAAGACAAAATCTCAGGCGAGTTAATCCTACCACGCAAACAATCACGAGCAAAAGCAATTCTGGAGTCAGTTCTACGCTGCTCAAGAGTTTGTAATGAGAGGAGATTAAGACGATTCATGTAGGGGGGAAGAAAGAGTCTATTGACCCAAGGTAAGCCGCGAAGCGCAAATTGAATAAACCTGCGCTGAACCGACTCAATACGATTAATGTGTACAGCGTAATACGGAGACCACACCGGACTGGCATATTCAAGTGTAGGCCTAACGAACGTACAAAAGAGGAGTTTCATAATGTAAGGGTCGTCAGACCAACGTTTAACGAAGCTGAGGGTAGAATTGGCTTTGCTAACTATGGCCTCCACATGGCCATCGAAAGAAAACCTGGTGTTGAGCCACACCCCTAAGTCTTTGGTTTTGTCGAGTCTAGATAGAGAACAATCACTTATAGTGTAGTTGAAGGAAATAGGTGATTTTTTTCGGGAGAAGGACATCACGGTGCACTTACTAATGTTAAGAGGTAGGCGAATGATAGAACACCAATTAGAAAAAGTGTCTAAGTCAGAATTGAGAAGAAGACGATCAGACTCATTGGAGGTTAAGCGAAAAATCTTCGCATCGTCTGCATAACAAAGAATCTTCGAATGATTCAGAAGCAAGCCAACATCATTAATGTAAATGATGAATAGCAAAGGTCCCAGATGGCTACCCTGAGGCACTTCAGAAGTGTTGCGAATGCTTTCAGATAAAACACTGCGAAAAATAACACGCTGCGTGCGATTAGTCAAGTAAGATAAATAAAGGTGGAAATCCAAAAAGGTGTAGTTTATAAATTAGAATCTTGTGGTTGATTCTATCGAAGGCTTTTCTAAAGTCGGTGAAGATACAGTCGACTTGCTTACCAGCTTCAATATAGTTAATATAAAACATGAATAGTATGTAAACTCCTTTATTTTTAAATAAGCTTATTTAAATTTTGACCGCTAGCCTGAAAATCACTCAATATAAAATTTGGCATAAAGATTGATTATAAATTTTGCATCTTAAAATTATATACTATAATACAAACATATGAAGTACAACAAAATCTTGTAAAAATTAAACGAACACATCATAGAAGTTTTTGTTTTAATATAATGTCCAGAGTTTTTGTTCCGTGCAAATTAAAAATGGAATTCTTATTCCGGGCGATTATTTCTAAAAAACTCTAGTCTCTTAATTTTTTTTAAAGAAAGAAATTTAACTGATCATTTTTATTTATGGTAAATAAAGAAAATAAAACATTTTAAAAATAAAATTCCCATTTCGCAATTTCCAAAAGTAGTTATATCATTAAAAATAAACTGGAAACAAGTACAGGCATTAGCACATTTATGATAATTTCCTCTAAACTCTGATCATACTGACTCGTTGGGATTTTCGCAAAGGTATGTTATACATTACATATACCAATACTATATAACAGTCTTAATATACACTTACGAATAAACAGTAACTCGAATTCATTAAGGAAAAACATAATACAACCATTTGCCCTACGAGCTTTAGAAATCATAAAAAGTCCTTTCAGTTAACTTATGACGCTTGGGATTTATTTTCTTATTTAATTAAGAGTGCATATTTATTTTAGAAACAGTTTTGCGAGTGGAAATAGTCTTTTTTTTGCAGAATTTAAACTAAACGTGCGCATATATCGTCAAGGCTTTCAACAGCTAAACGACGATCTAGCGGTGAAAAGTCAATTAATCAAAATGGTTTATTGGTATTTTGGGGCACACAAAAAAATAGTTTTTTGTAAAAACAACTTGGAACTCTTTTGAAAGAGACAAGTAAAAAACTAGATTTTAATTTGATTTCGATATGTTTCATTTTGGAGATAAAATAACTGTATGTCCGATTCCCTGAAATGAACGTCTCATTAAAATAAACTCTTAATAAAGGTCCTACTACAATAAACCCTGTATTGTTGATTATATAGAGTGAACAGTTTTTATGGTTTAGAATGAAATCTTAATGATTATCCTTTTAAAAGTTTTGATTAGTATAAAATAAAGTTTAAGGACTGCGAAAGTGATATCCATTAATTATTTATAATGGTCATTTAACCACGCATTTTCTAGTTTTAAAAACACTAAGCAAAGAGTTTTTTATTATTACTTATAAGGATTTTCTCTTAATAACTTAAGGCACTTTCATGGGCCTTTATTTCTTTTTTAAATAATTCCTTTATACACTTTTTAGTTATAAATTTATAAAAATACTATCTTCAAATTTTAAGTCAATAACAGATTGTTTTTATTGACGTTGAAATAGCAATAATTAAAAAGACCAACAACAAAACTCACGTGCGCACACGAATTTCTCAAAAATCATTTTCGCCTGCGCGTTCGCTTCTTAAAAACTCGTGTGCGCCTATGTGAGTTGTTGTTTTTTTTGTGATTTCCGCACTCGCACATGAGTGAGTAATTCAAACTTTGATTTACTCACTAGTGTGCGCACACGAAATTTCTCTTCGCTCATTACTTATTTGTGTGCCCACACGAAAAAGTTCAGTTACTCACGGATGAGTAATTCAAGTAAAGATACCTCACACTCATGGGTGCAGGTAAAAGTTTTCTCACTCTCGAATAATTCAAGTGAATTTAATAAACACATTATCTCAAGGGAATGGCTCTAAGAAAAGAGTTATTATTATTGTAAGTACTGAATTTTTTAATTACGAACGACTTTTAACAGATTTTTTTAACTACTTGACTCAAAAAATTTCAATCTAGCAGGTGAGCCTCAGCAAAATTACAGAAAATTTATAATATTGGTCTCCTTCAGTAAGAGTGACAATAATCAATGAACTAAGTTGTTGGCGTCTTCAGGTATAACTGACAATAGAACAAGAATTACGGATTTCCGGATTTTCCGGATTGCAGGTAGAAACTCCGAAAAAGCTAAATAAATTAGGATATTTATTTTAGTTTTTATTTGTAGTTGATTCTAATTTTACGCAGGTAGATAAGATCAAAACCAAAAATTGTGTTAATAATTTTACTTATATTTAGATAAACGAAGTTGATTCAATAAGAATTTCATTCAAATTTTGTCCACCTAGATATCTACATCAGCCTAATTTTCTATGAAATCTAAAGTTAATTAATTTTGTTAATAAAATATTCGAAAAACTTTGTTTGACAGTTTCGTTCTTAACTTGGTTAATATAGTAGAGTAGCACTTAAAGAATATTCCACAAGAACTTGCAAAACAGAACCAGCAAGAGAAACGTTTCCAAGTTTCTATAATTAGGATAATTTCGATCAAATTTATTCGAGAATATTAGAGTCCAGTGATTCCACGCTCCGATCCGATCATGCACACTCTGCTTAATTAATCACTACTGAGAAATGAGCAGAGGAAGATTTTCGAGTGCGCACACGAGCGAATAATGACAAAAGGAAATTTTGTGTGCGCACGTGAGTGAGTAATTTAAAATGTTAAATTACTCATTACTCATGTGCGTGAGTTGAATGGGCAAGAAATTTATCCCACGCGTGCGTCCACACACGCGAGTGTGCCTACCCGTCCTCTACTAACTGAAAAGTTGTAGTTATCCTGATTTCTTACCCTTACCGTCAAAATTTGGGTGAAAATTCGTCTTAATGATTTACATCGTCCAAACACATTATGACAGTAGCGCTGCTAGATCACTTCTACATAAAGGTGGAGAGTATTTCTTGGTATATACATAGGTATAGTCATTTTGTTATCTCTGTTAGCCCTGAGATGATGTTGAACGCCTGTAATTGCTACTCGAGAAAAAAAATTAAACACTTTAATAAATTTCGCTTATACTACTCTACTGTGACAATCTCTTCACTAGATTTTCAACGGCTGAAGTTGGTTCGTCGAAACGATCTGAATATTATTGTTGCAAAGAAAAATATCAGAATGATTTCAGTTCGAATGCGTTTACTCAAGTGTCCGACCAGTTGGGCATACAGAGCTCGTGGATTATTCTCAAGATGAGATGTACCTTAGCTTAGGCCGGCTTATTCCCACATCAAAGCCGGCACCGGGGATCCAGCCGACCACAATCCCGTCGATCGTTCTCCTCAGATCCGCGGCCTCAGTATGGGCTCATTTGCATAATGTCGCTCTCAGAATTTTTCTATTATAAATATTTTTTCTTAATGAATTCTTTCTTGAGTCAGCGGCGGCTCACTTTACTGCATGCGTACGGGTTACACACGGAAGCACTTTACTAAAGTTTATTGGATTATAAAAGCCTCTTCGCTGGAAAAGTGTTTCTTGCCGCGACCGCGTGTTCCTTAGATTTAAGATAGCACTGACGAGATATCCCCATATGCAAATTGTGTGTTTCCGTCCTAAGCGTGTTAGTGTTGTCTCATTTCTGTGCGATGCGGATAATCTATATCGGTTGATTAAAATTAAAATAAACTTTGGAAAATTGTTTCTTTCATTAGAGTCATAATTTATGCTGCAAATGATTTAAAATTTTCCGTCAAGCGGCAGCACTGAATCGGAAGCTATTAGATCTTCGCTTACATCTGTGATATCAGTTTATGAACGTTAATAGCAATTTCTAAAGATAAATTTATTAATTGACATTTAAGCGAAGATATGACCTAACTTTATTTGAGTTTAATTGAATATTAATTGCAGTAATCCGCATTGAAATTAAAAATAACTTAAACAAGTTGAAAGAAAATTATGATATGATAATATGATTTCTGTATAAATTCAGATTTTTTTCGCCCAGTAGACTAGCCGTTTTGAGCTGAAAAAGTAAAGTTGTCGCAAATCACAAAAAGTGAAAATTTAATCAAAGAAATAAAAACTTGAGTACAGTAATTGATTATATGGCTGGGTGATTTATAATGCAAATGAATAACGCGTGATAAACTATAGTATTAAGAGAATCACCTCTTTGCAAGAACAAACATAAATTATTCAAATTTCAAGTGTGATTTTTGACCTTTAAATGTGTTTTGTGCTGATAAAATATGTGCGTTAAAGGATTTACTTCGATTCCTAAAATTCTTGAAGCTAAGTGTCCTGTAGAAACAATGTTGCGAATCTTTAAAAGTGTGGTGTTTGAAACTGAACTTTCGAATTGTATCTACAATTCATAAATACATTGGGTTTCGGAATAGGAATCTCAATACTTGAACAATTGAGCCCAAATTTTGATCATTGTTGAACCACAAATGTAAATATCAAATTTTTTTTTTGTTGTTGCAGTTGGCTTGGAGTTTAAAGATAAAAAAAAAAAAATCGAAACCAAAACTCAGAACGGCAATGGATAATTTTTTGAATTTCATTATGAATTTCTATTTGGACGTATGTTAAATTTTAAAGGGCCTGAAAATCGGAAAATTGAATTTTTGATTTTGCTTCTGTTTAGGGACATTACATACATGGGTAATTCTTTTACAAACCGAACACCTTTTTGACCGACACATCTCCGATTTGGCTTTTCATTTTAAATCTAAAGAACTGAGTTTTGAGAAAAAAATATCTTTAATAAAAATTATTAACAAATTCATATTGTTATTAACAATTTAATTATTTAAATCAATTTTTAACAATGGCCCCCACCTCGTAGCAAGTTTTTAGTATTTTTATTGTATTCTCTGTCAAATTTTATATAAAAAAAATGTTTTCAAAATATGGTACCTTTATTATTACTATTTTTAAAACACTATTTTATATAGCGCGACACGTCAAAAAAACGGTTTTTTGTTAATAAAAAGAAAATTATAGCTCGGATCAAAAAAAGTTGCATATAAAGGTTGTAGATAGTAAAAAGATCTACAATTCTTGTCTGAACTACTTTTCGACATAACCTCAAACTTTTCGAATAAATTGAAAAAAATGTTAACAATCACCTTTTCCAAATTTATTTGCCACTTTTTCTGCCTCATGTCGTTTCTTTCTTTTAATATAAGTAATTATTATGTTCTTCTTAACAAATAATATTTATTAGCAATCAATACAATAAAAAAAACATAAATTAATAATAAATTATAGTACATTATTTTATCGCATAAAAAAAAGTTTATTGTGGTTTCAATACTTATTATTGGTTAATATGTATTTCGTTTGATGGTTAGTTGAGAAACATATAAAAAACACAAAAATTATATGTTAATTTCTTTTTTAATTTTTTATAGTCTTTTTATCAATAAATAATGTTTCAAAAAGGGGATTTTTAACATTTTTTGCATTTTATTCGAAAAGTTTGATGTTATGTCGAAAAATAGTTAATACAAAAATTGTAGGACTTTTTATTATCTACACCTTTTATATGTAACTTTTTTTCATCCGAGCTATAATTTTCTTTTTATTAACAAAACCCTGTTTTTTTGACTTGTCGCGCTATAAAAATTAATATTTTAAAAATAGTAATAATAAAGGTACCATATTTTGAAAACATATTTTTTATGTAAAATATGACGGAGAATACAATAAAAATACTAAAAACTTGCTACGAGGTGGGGGCCATTGTTAAAAATTGATTTAAACAATTAAATTGTTAATAACAATATGAATTTTTTAACAATTTTTATTAAAGATATTTTTTTCTCAAAACTCAATCCTTTAGATTAAAAATGAAAAAAAAGAAGTTTGTAGCTCAAATAAAACCAGAGTTATAAAAATTCATTATTCTCACATTTTCGATCACTAGTATTATCTAAAATATGCGGAACAAAATAAAATCCTCGGACACGTATCTCTTATTTTTCGATATAGAATCTGTAAAAAAAGTTTCAGCCAAATCGGAGACATGTCGGTCAATTTTTATAAAAATCCGTACGATTTGTAAAAGAATTACCCACATACATACTTACATTGGCCATGGTATCTCGGTATCTCGTTTGTTGCTCGGAGTGGCACAGGAAGTTATTTCATGCAAAAGAATGATTAATTGTTATTTTAGAAAACATTTTGGAAAAAGATTTTGAAAAGTGCGAAAATTTTAGGTCAACTTAGTCACCGCAAAATTGTTGTAAATTTATATTAATACAATACTTTACAGCATATTTAGGAACTACATATATCCAAAAGTATGGACTGAATTTCGCATTTTAATAACTATTATTGTGACGTTAGGTAATGAAGACGCAGTTTTTCGAAACTTTAAATGCTTATTTATGTTCAATAATTTCACAAACACGACTCATTAACTTATGTGCATAGCTTTCTTACGCCTTGAAAATATATTTGCAGAAAAAGTAGATTTAATTGATTTGTTCCAGGTGTTTGGCCTTAAAAAGATCTGGAGGGCGTTATCTAATCTGCGTTTTCCTGTCAAAAAATAAAAGACATACCCCACCGTTTTTCGGGGCGCCACGATAATTTTGTCCCGGATGCTAGTAGTGCTAAAACCGGTACTGGGTATTTCCTCTAAATTAATCCGTCACTACTTAATCTTAGCATGATACTGTGGATCCAAACAGTGCCGGTTTTACCACTACCAGCGCCCTGGGCGAGATTTCTACGGCGCCCCCTATCTGCCATTGAAACGCATAAAAAAAAAGGCAAGGGATATAATGAAATAACCATTAATTAAAAAAACTAATAAAATGTTACTTTTCTAGCCTTTCTCTATCTGCAAACTCTTTTATTAAAACATCAAAGTATATTTTTTCCACAATTTCATTTTCGATTGACAAAATTGCTAAGTTTGTCAATCTAGATTGAGATATTGTGGATCGCAGATAGGTTTTTATCAGCTTAAGCTTAGAAAAACTCCTTTCCCCACTAGCCACAATTACAGGTATAGTGATCAATATTCGCAATGCTGTCCATTCATTTGGATGCTGCTCTTGTAAGTTGCGATTTATTTATTTATTTGTTCAACATTCATCAAATTCTGATTACTGTACAATAAGTGTAATTAATTTAAGGAAGATCAGTTTGAAGCCGATTTTTCAAATAAGGTTTAGACAAATTAAACTCAAAACTGTCTACATGCACGTTAAAGAGACGAGACATTGAGGTAATGGGCTCATGCATACCATACTTGGTTCGATGATATGGAACGTCTAAAAAATCGTGAGTTCTCAAGGAGCGAGACGGTACCGAAAAACCGATTAAACTCAGCAACTCGGGAGAGTTAATTGCTCCTTGGAGGATGTCAGAAATGACGAGGAACCTCGAAATATCACGTCTTTTTTGGAGCGAATCTAAAGAAATTAATTTCAGTCTATCCTGGTAAGGAGGTAAATTCATACTATCCAGCCAAGGAAGCCCGCGGAGAGCGAATCTGAGAAATCTACGCTGAACCGCCTCGACTCGGTCAATATGCACTGTATAGAAAGGAGCCCAAACGGGACTAGCATATTCCAGAATGGGTCTGACAAAGTTACAGTAGAGAAGCCTGGTAATGAAGGGATCGTCAAATTCTCTAGACCATCTCTTGATGAAGCCTAAAACAGAGTTTGCCTTGCCAACAATTGAGTTGACGTGGTCCTCAAAGGAAAGTCAGCGATCTTTGATAAAATTTAAAATAAAGACAGGAGTAACCACATTCTGATCAGGCAAAAAAGATTTTAGACTAATGAGTTCATCGCACAACATATAACCATCTATATCTGAATTAGAGTCTACAGTTAATTTCAATTGGAGATCACTATAGAGTTTGAGAAGGTCTGGTTTTCCGGAATCTTTTTTATATTGTACAAAAAAGACCAAGATTCCCACTATTCATTTAACTGTTCAAATCTTTCATTGAGTGCATTTATGGTAGTCTCCAAAACACAGTTGAAAAATTAAACTTCAAATTTCTTTTCTGGAGAAGTTATAGGCTCATCGCGAGCAGTTTCACCAGCTTGGCGTTTAATACGGCGAATTCTTGTTGTCGCTCTAAGCATAGGTTCAATTTCTAGTTCTTCAGTCAACTCCTTCGCAGTTAACCCATTAATGCGCAAAACGAGGATTTTGTGCACGCAAGTTCAATTGCACGATTCGAATAGCAAATTAGGCGATTTTCTCCCAAATTCGTATACAAGGGGTTTTTGGCGATGCTCTTTAAGAATCTGGCATTTGTTTTGGATAAAAGCTTCAAAAACGCTATTATTTTTTGGGATTTTTTAAAAAAAATGCTGATTTCTATTGGTCATTTTTCTTTTCAAAGATTATCTTGTCGTTGCTGCTATTGAATGATCATATAACCACCAGAAATCGCGGTCCGAATGTCTAAACTTACAAAAAAAATTGTAAAAGACAGAAAATGCTTGAAATTAGCCAAAGAATACGTGTGAACATAAACAACATAAACATAAAAAATTGAATAAGACTGCTTGAAATTAGCCAAGTGCCTCTAATTAACACGTGTGAATTTTTTCAGAATTTTTTGGACTACTTTTGGTTTTTTGGATTTGTCAAATTTTTGAAAAATCTAGAAATGTCCCGAAAATTTCTGAAAAAATTAACTTTCGTTAATTATAAGCACTTTTTGTCGTATAGAATTTATTCGTATAATTGATCCTTTTTGAGTAAAAATATCACCAAGTTTTTTTGTGATAAAATAGTCCAACAAATTCAGCACTTTTTTTAAAAAACCCAAAACATAATAGGGTTTTTGAAGCTTTCATCCAAAACAAATACCGGATTCTGGAAGAACATCCCCAAACACCCCCTGTGTACGAATTTGCAAGAAAATCACACCAATTTGCTATTCGAATCGTGCAATTGAACTTGCATGCACAAAACCCTCGTTTTGCTCATTAATGGGTTAAAATGTCACTTTTGAAGCCTGTATTTCTATATTCTTCCAAGAAAGCGCAGCATTTTTTCAACATTTCTGTACATTTACCGAGATCTATGTCTATTGATTGCAGAGATTTACTAACGACATTTACTTGAAAAAGTATATCATACCAAACAACCAATGAAACCGAACACTGCGTTCCATTCTAGTGTTGCCGTCATAACGATTTTGTAACTAGATTTAGGGAATTTACTAGTAAGTAGGACTCGCTCAATGAACAAGCGAATAAAAAGGGGCGCCTGTGGCGCCCCTTCAAATCTAACGCCCTGGGCGGTCGCCCAACCGCGCCCTACCCTAACGCCGCTACTGGATCCAAACTACGTTAGTGAACCTTAAGACCTTAATTCTGTATAACAGACAAATAACACAAAGGGTCTAGCCGTACTTCCATGGCGAAACTGCCCCCGATAGGAACCTATATCGTAACCTATGTTATATTGTAGAGGGTACTAATAGTAGTTGATCGAGTAGATATTAGCTCTATATCTTAGTTAATTGAGGAGCTATTTCAGAAAATGTGGCCGGAGACGACTTTTTTTCAAAATGATATATCTTTATCAATTTTGAAGCTAGGAAAATAAAACCAATTCCAGTGTTTATGGTACACTTTACAGTTTATTTTATAGCAGTTTGCTATGAGACAAGCCTAAATAAAAATATTAAAACAATGCAAATAAATTTTTTTTTAATTTATTTCTATCAGATCTAATTAGATTACCACTTTGAAAAAAATATATAATAATTGCCTACACCTTGCCTAACAGCATGCCCAGTTTCATTAAAATCTAAAAGGTGCAACATGTGGAAAAAAAAAATTAAAGTAAGTGGACTACCTTATGACCACTATGCTGACGCTTTTAAATTGTATTACATTCTAATAATCTTTGGAAGAGTAGAGTTTTGATAGCTTATAAAAAGTATATTAATAGTTAGTGGTGTCAACTAGCCTATTACAATGTTTTTTCGATCTACTTTTATAGTAACTAGCTTAACAGTGTACACATGCGTGCATGTTTCTACATGATCACAGTGCATAGTCGTGGTACGCTCTCGCTGTTATTAATTGCGCAGTTTTACAAATTCCTAGTTCAGGGACGTATCGTTTATGTTTGAAAATATAAATATAATAATCAGTGAATAAATCAGTGACGTTAAAATATATCGGCTATGTCGGGGAAGTGTAATAATTGTGGCTTTATATTGCGGAAGGTTGGAAAACGGAAGAAAAAATTGCAAACCGTAGATGAAGTGCGTAAATACAACGTACCTCAAATGAAACTACTTACTTAAAGTTGGAGATGTTCTCCATTCGGAATAAAAATCTTTCTTTTAACAAAAGCTTGATATCGAGCCTCTATTGGTATCATTTTAATATTAGATTTTGAGCTACACAAAATACAGTATTTATGAGTTGAAATTACCCTCTTTAACGGCAGTATTATAAAGTCTTCATTAGAACTGTGACGTATAGAAAAGTCTTCATCATCATCAGAATAACACTTTTCCTCGTCCTCTGATTCAAATTGTAAAATATCACGTTGTTCTGTTTCTATATTAATATGAGAAGGTCCTGCGCGTGTGTCGTCATTAGCCGATGATTTACTGTACGGAATCAATCGACATTTATGACACAGAACATCTCCAACTTTAAGTAGTTTCATTTGAGGTACGTTGTATTTACGCACTTCATCTTAGGTTTGCAATTTTTTCTTCCGTTTTCCAACCTTCCGCAATATAAAGCCACAATTATTACACTTCCCCGACATAGCCGATATATTTTTACGTCACTGATTTATTCATTGATTATTATTTTTATATTTTCAAACATAAACGATACGTCCCTGAACTAGGAATTTGTAAAACTGCGCAATTAATAACAGCGAGAGCGTACCACGACTATGCACTGTGATCATGTAGAAACATGCACGCATGTGTACACTGATAAGCTAGTTACTATAAAAGTAGATCGAAAAAACATTGTAATAGGCTAGTTGACACCACTAACTATTAATATACTTTTTATAAGCTATCAAAACTCTACGCTTCCAAAGATTATTAGAATGTAACACAATTTAAAAGCCTCAGCATAGTGGTCATAAGGTAGTCCACTTACTTTAATTTTTTTTCCACATGTTGCACCTTTTAGATTTTAATGAAATTTGGCATGCTGTTAGGCAAGGTGTAGGCAATTATTATATATTTTTTTCAAAGTGGTAATTTAAATAGATCTGATAGAAATAAATTAAAAAAAAATTTATTTGCATTGTTTTAATATTTTTATTTAGGCTTGTCTCATAGCAAACTGCTATAAAATAAACTGTAAAGTGTACCATAAACACTGGAATTGGTTTTATTTTCCTAGCTTCAAAATTGATAAAGATATATCATTTTGAAAAAAAGTCGTCTCCGGACACTTTTTCTGAAATAGCTCCTCAATTAACTAAGATATAGAGCTAATATCTACTCGATCAACTATTATTAGTACCCTTTACAATATAACATAGGTTACGATATAGGTTCCTATTGGGGGCAGTTTCGCCATGGAAGTACGGCTAGACCCTTTCATTATAATATCAATTTAGTGATTTTTTTAAACCGATTTTTTAGGAGTTGTACAGTTCTAAATATTTTGTTTGTTTGCTCTTTTTTCGGTTTGACACTCCTATCAACCAGCCAATAATTAAAAAGCCACCATTTATTTCTTGAGAAAATGCATTTAAATCTAAATTAAAATCGTTTATTGCTAATAAAAACCGTGAAACCAGAAAGGAGGAGAGGTGTCGATACACCGCACGGTATCGTTTGAGGTTAAAAAGAGATGATATTTATGTATGGATAATTCTAGAGGATAGGCGTAGTATTGAAGATCTATCCTTTTAATTTTAAACAAATAGAACTTGAAAAACTCAGTATTGCCAATTCCATATCACGAGCAGAGGAAACAATATGAAAGTTCCTAGCATCGCCCGTATAACATAAAATTCATGTACAAGATAGAACAATAATTGTAAGCGATGTAGGTTAATATTTAAAAGAACTTGTTCTTGAATTGCCTACACCAGAAGAGTTTTCATGTCATTAGAGAGAACAACTACAAACAATAACACATGAAAAGCTGTTAAATCGGATTCTTTATTTAGTTTTTAAAGTGCAAGATGCTCTTTTTCTTTCTTCTTTGATCATTCAAATAATAATAAAAAAAAAGGTAATAGAAAATAAAAATAAAACGTGTCTCTCCAGATGTGACGTTGACACGGGGCCATGGAAAACAAATTTCATCCTGAAAATGCGGTCTAACACCTTGACTTTGCGACGTTAAGTGTGTAATGCCCACAAACTACAAACTCTATTAAAAGAGGATTCGAAGTCAATCCAGCCATTGTTGCCTATTTGTGGCTAATGCTCTGGGCCGATTCGCAGCGCAGGCTCGACGTTCCTGGTCTTCCCTAAACAGGTAATCGTGCGCCCTTGAAATGCAACTTTAGCGCAATTCTCAAAAGGCAAACAATGGCCCTATAACCGAGGAGATCTCGTCTCTCTGCAAAAATCCTCGGCTTGTAAGGGCTGCACAGAGGGAAAAAAAGACCAGCCTCTACGAGCCTACCTAACAATGCGGAACCGCTTTACAACTGTTTTAAGGGGTGCTTGAGGTTTACAACTGTCTGCCATTCAATCAGTCGAGTGTTTCCCATTGTCGAGCCCTTCAGGGGTGGCCCCCTGTTGATTTCCAAACATCCCTTGGATTGTTTTGGGCCCGAGCCAGCACAGAGCAGCGCCCTCTGCAAATGGACAATAAATCTCTGCAGTTATGGGCCACACCGAAACGAGAAGATGCTAGCAAGCAACCGTCGGCGCAGCATCCTACAAAATTGCTGTATCCGACGACGAAAGGTGAAATCTGTCCGGCTGGTCCGATTTTTTCTCCACTATTCGTTTGAAATTAGCGCGAAAGACCCGGAAAGTCAATTCACCTGGCTGACGACGTCTGCCACTTGAATTATGCCTCCTTCGGGAGTTCTATGTGTCCTCCTCCCTGTGATCGATTATTCATCCAGGGATGCTGAAAAGACTCAAACACTAATCCCATCTCACTTATCCCGTTAATGTAGATAAAAGCTGATGACTTGCGGTTTTGCGGTAATCGATGAGTGAAATTCGGTTAAGGAGGACGCAAATCGGCGAAAGTAATCGAATTTTGGACATGCGATTCAATTTGTATCCCGAAGAATATATATGCAATTTAAAAGTCTAGACACGATGTTGATACAAAACATAGTGAAAAATAAGGAAAATTAATAATATTTCAATAAGTTAACTACTGATGTGTAGTTGAGGCCTAGGGTGGTCATATCTGCGTTATCAGCAGTGCCTGCATGGGTGGTTAAGTATGTAGGAAATAACAACTACCAATTCGAATTTAAAAAATATGGTTAATTTTAAGAATGCAAAAAGGCAATTGCGAAATTTATATGAAGATATAACGCATATAATCAACAATAATTTACCATAATATTGCATTATCTTGTTAAGTGATTGACAATTTCCCCGAAAATAAAGTTAATATCCCAAAATGGACGGAAATCTTTGTTAATATAAAGGTTTGCGAAAGTGCAAGACCTGGGATCTAGAAAAAACAGCGATTTTAGCTGATCTCATTGAAAAAATATGCTCTTGTTATTATCTAGTATTTTTAATTTAAAGTTTGTTTATCCTCTTTTTTGTGTGTTACAAATTTTTATAAATGTTGATTTAACGGCTAAATGCATTTTTGTATTGTACATGTATAGACACGTATATATTATGTATATGTATACGCAGAGAAAAATCACATAAAATTTCCAATTAATTTAAGTCAAAATGGGATATGTCCAATTAATAAGTAATATCTCATAGATTTATATTAAGGAAATAATCATATAAAAATTATGAAATCTACACATTAATAAAATAGCTGCGTTTTTTTCATCTATTCAGAACAATAAAACATTTTTTATAGAATGGGACCTTAATAACAGCTACCCAGAGTAAAGATTTGATATTATTGCCAATGTGCATCAAATTGCTTTGATTTTTCTTCCATGCAAAACTTCAAATCTTGAACTGAAAATTGTTCAGAGGAATTTGAGGCACAAAACTGGTTGTAAGGCATGGAAATTTGATGTTATTTTTAAAACAATTTTAATCTTGGCTGGATTACTTATAGAAATTTCTATTCAAGCTATAATTTCCTTATGTTCTGGATAGACGAAAAAAGCGAAGTAAATATTGTATATCATCTTATTAATTTTAAATATTAACCTTTTCAAGTTAAAATTAATTAACTTTAAACGTTCAAGTTTTTTTTTTCAATTATATTCACTATTAAACACCCATAACATGAATTTAATATTGCGTATTAGTACATTTCAATAGTGTCATCTAAGAATTTTTAAATTAATTTCCTGTTACTACAATATTATCTGCAAATTAGAAATGACGAATTGGAATATTGATTCAAAATGATATCCTATTGTAAAAATGTTAGGATGGTTTTGTAAAACGTAAATATAATTAATGTTTTAAACACTATTTCTTTATATTTTTTTTCCAACATACATGGAATAAAAAGTGGAGATAAAATAAACATTGATCTTATGTAATATTGTGACATTTTTGGAAGTTAACATACTAGAACTATAGCAGTGGCGGCTCTTGGTGTCCTCGACAGAGTAGGCAGAAAATTCAAAATTTTTAGTTTGCGACTTCAAGTTCGCTACAAAGAATAACAAACAGCTAAGCTACACTTTGACTGTTTCTTAACCCAGATTTTTTCTTTACTCAAAAGGACCACATCTGATAATATAAATGATCTTAGCCCATTCCTTTTCTAAGACCTTTTATTTTTTGAAAGCACAAACTCTTTTTTCGACGCAACCTGATGTAACACATATCAATCAAAGATGTTATAGTTCTGATAATTTTACTGTTGCAGATATTGCAAATGATTTTGAAAACCTATGTGATAATAGGACTTACGTAACTTAATAATATTACCTGCGTATTTTAAAGTATTTAATAAATAAATAACTTTAGATGAAACACCTCTGTTATTGTTTGGTGTGATATTTATAAAAATTAAGAACTGCTCACATGGCAATCTGCCATCCGTCGTAATAAGCACTATTTCACATTGTTATTTCTTAAGCCATAATATCTCATTAACCCATTAATGCCTGAATAACAAACAATTATACGGCAACTTCGAGGCCCTAACTTTTATCGAAGGGATGGTCAATTCTCATCAAGACCAACTTTTCTAGATGTATTTTGAGTCGCCCGACACGATCCAATAAAAAAAAAAAGTGAAAAAAATTATTATTATTGTTTTTGTACAATATTATGTAAATAAATACCTTTTCCACGTCATTTTTTTTTCGAAAAACGACTGATTTAGTGTTGAAAAAGCAACTTTTTACTGCAATAAAGTGCATAAAACGTGTTATTAGTACTTAAACTTCAAAAATATGCAGGCATTTTTGTCGTTAAAAATATTAAGCTGCAAAAAAATTGCAACATTGTAACGCATATTTGCATTACTTTAGATCACTTTTTTTATCTTACTGTGTTCGACTATTCCAAAAAAAAAAATAATATATATACACTAGTTTTGAGGGTCACTGATTACGAATTTGCTATCAGATTTTCGTAATTCAAAATGACGGATCCAAGATGGCGGACAATTTTTTGCAAAATTCTCAATTTCTTCGAAAAAAAGTGGGTATTCGGAGTTTTTGGGGTCACTGATTACTGATTAAATGCTTGCATATTTTTGAAGTTTAAGTACTAATAACACGTTTTATGCACTTTATTGCAGTAAAAAGTTGCTTTTTCCCCACTAAATCAGTCGTTTTTCGAAAAAAAATGACGTGGAAAAGGTATTTATTTACATAATATTGTACAAAAACAATAATAATAATTTTTTTCACTTTTTTCAAGTTGCCGTACAATTTTTTGTTATTCAGGCATTAATGGGTAAATGGAGGCTTGCCTCCGCTCTCAGGTACATCCCTTGACCCTTGCGATTAGGACAAAATATGCTGCATATGCCAATACATACATCAGTTTGCTAATACATACAGAACAGAATTTTCATGTCTCAATAGTGAAAAAAAAAAAATGCCAATCGCTCCCGTTCGCAAATTTGTAGACATATTTTGCAAATTGCGAGCGCTTATGACTCATGAGTGAAAACCACTTTTTTAAGACCGATTTTCGTTCACTGCCTCCTCTGACGAGCCGTCACTGAACTATAGATATCTCAAATTAATTTGAATCAGAAAGCACACTTTTAGTGAAGTCACAATTGTCACAAAATCATATCTGTTTGAAGCAACAGTATTATGTATTTTTTAAATTCATTTTCAAAATACATATTTATTTTCCATAAAAATAAAGTGTATTCCATTAAGAGCAAATAATGTAAAAATTTGGTTCCTTTATGATATGACAAGACAAAGTGAATACTTCCTTGCTAGCGCGAACGTGTTTCACTGTTCAATATTTGTTTAAAGTCTTGTCACATTAAAATTATATGTTATGCTATTGTAGTACTGTATGCAATCCGGCTAGTATAATGTTTTTCTAGTTATTTATATACAAAACCTTATTAATATACGACAAATAAAAATAATCATGCAAAAACCATTGATTCACCAATGATGATTTTTCTGAGTGTATATCTCAGACAGAACTAAAACGGCCACATTTTTATCCGATTTTTTTAAATGGTGTTTCCAATTAAATATGATTCTTTATTTGATTTAATGCGGTTTTTAGGTAATATGAATCGTATTCTCTATTTTACCATAGAAATCGTATATTTTTTTGCCCGGTTTTTCGATGAAAACATCTACCGTGTAAAAAAAGAGAAATTGAAATTGAAATTAAAATTTTGCGTTAATTAGAGATACTGTCCTTATTCCCTTAACTGCATTGTAAAAATACTATATTCAAAGGAGTATTTAATTGCAAAAATTTACATCTGCTATGTGTAAATTTACCTACTTTAAAGAAGTAAACAATACACATTTGTTATGAAAACTTCACATCTTTTATGTATAATTTTCCGCATATGTTTGTATAATTATAGAAGGTATTCAATTTGCTTCCAAAAAGGGTGTAAAATTACACCAATATTTTTAGAGTGTATACAATACATTACAACACTGTGTTCGGCTGTCTGAGTTTCCAATTTCTTTAACTGTCCACTTTTCAATTCCTGCAAAACGCATCACTTTGTGAACCCCCAACTGTGACAGGGTCCCCCTTTACAACATTGTGAACATTCTGAACGACCGAGTATCCAGAGCAGATCAATCGATTAAAGATTATCTTATCTAAAGTGGTCACAAACCTTAATTCTTTACTGTCACACTGTCCCCGAAATGATATCATAATCGCTGAGCGATCGTAAGATTTGTCAGTGAGAGATGATACACAGAGTCTGATCGGATCGAAAATGCCGAAGACATTGGCGCTGCCCGCATGAACTGGTTTAAGGTATTAAGCCACGTCTTAATCCCTGGCACTCGCGGGCTCAAAACTTTTAAGAATGTCAGGCAGATGCCACAATGCCACAAGGCGCTTCACGGACTGGAAAAGGGTGAACCGTAAAATATTGTGACATCAGGCCGGTATCCGATTTTCTAAAGGCGTCTGGCTCAGGTGAAAAACTTTTGTCTGTTTGTCTTGTCGCAAGCACAAAGAGAACTTCCTCCTCGGGAGCTAGCCGCGGGAGATGTAAATAGAACGCGGCCGGAATTTGTAATCAGCGCAACCATCAGCCAACTCGAAACGCAACGCAAGTCGATATTACGACAGAGCGCTATTGTGCAACACCGCCAGGATGTTTATTTGTTAATTACGTGACAAAATCTTACACAGTAGACGCCTCCTTTGAATTTGATCCGCAAGCACAAGTGTTCTGTGAAAGGCGGTCTGTTTTATACCGTCGCCGATTGACGCAAAAACACCGAGTCCGGGAAAAACCCGGTTAGACGATCGATCGGAAAACATATTTATCTTTTCTTTTCTGCAGACTCAAAAAGTAGGACGTCTCAAATTAAATAGTGACAAATTGCTTCTTTTCTTAATATACGTTGAGCAAATTTCCGTTTTTTGCGCAGATCGTTATGAATAAACTCATATACTAACTTGCATCTTTTATATTATTTGTTCTTCTCGTTATTTCTTCAGTCGACAGGTATCATTTTGAGTAAAATATTGATGTAATTCAGGCCCATAAATGTAAAAAACGCTTAGCATACAGTAAAATTAAATATTTTTTTAGAGATCTTTTCCCGCCCATTGCCAAATTGTTTTTCGTTTTTTTATACACTTTGGCGAAAGCATTCGTATTCAGCTTTCTTTCACATTCGGTCAGCGAACAGAACGGCTGGCACGGACGTTTTTAAAAAGCAATTACAAAAGGCAATTATTTATTTCTGAGAAGGCGATAGGGGTGTAATTCAATACCTCGTTTAATTTCATTTTCTCTGTCCAAGCTTACCTGGTTTGCGTCATGCTTCCTTGCTTTTAATTTATTAAACGCTTTCATGTTTTTCTTCTTTTGAATGAACACCACCTTCTAATTTAAACGGATAAGTTAATCTTGTTTCGATTAACATGCAAAATTAAGTTTTCTCTCTCTTTATATTGCGTTTTGAATTTTACACCTGTAAGTAATTAATTTAACATATATTATTAAATTTCTCTATTTGGTATCCCAGTTGTTTCAATTTCAAATTATTGTTATGAATTAAATTGAATGAGATTTGCATAAAACTCGAAGCAAATGTAATTATTCTTTGTTGAAAATGTAGCGCATGACGAATGAATACATATATGTATACAATTGTTTTATAAAAAAATAAATAGACTATTTTTTAATAAGTCGGTTGTAAATATTATTCGAAAAAATATGTTTTGTGGTATCGCGATTATATATTCTCTTATCAAATTCTTCCTTTAAAAGCTCTTTTGTCCATCAATCAATCAAAACTATTATTATTAAATTAAAGGGAGAATTCACCAAAAATCCTCAAATTTTGAGTTTTTTTCTGTTGTGATATCTTTCTGAGTAATGTTTTTTTTACATAATTTCGGTATGTTGTATGTGTTGTTACTAATTTTGTTTCGCAACAGCAACAATTCTATGGCGTACCGTGTTGTGTTGTTAGTTGAAAAACAAAATTATTGAGAAAGTAAAGCCTCAGCCAATGTTATACGATTTACCAAAATCAAACAATAAAAGTATTAGAAAGAAATTATAGAACAAGACACTTTTGAAGTTGTACTCTCCATGTTATAAATTTCATGCATTTTTTTAAATATCTCTTTTTGCACCCAAAAAACAAAATTTTAGTCATCCCATGGTCGCGAATCTCTCTTAAGTTGTTGAAAACAAATAAGTGTGATGAAAATTCCGAAAATTTTAAGAGAAGTATAACTTTTTGCACAAATTTCTTTACACTTTTTAGGCACATTTTGAATCTAGCATTACTTACTAATATCTGCATTCTGAAAATAGAAAAAGTTCTTCAAATAGATGTTTTTAATAACGACTTTTTTCAAGACCTTTGATAAAGTATTAAATCCAATTTTATTAAAAAAAATAAAAACATATATAGGATTCAAGGGCGCTATTCTGAAGTGGTCTTAATCATACCTTATTTATCGTATTTAACGGCTAAACTTAGGAGACTTATACTTTAAGAATTTTATTCCCTCTTCCGGAGCATCCGAGGGATTCGCTTTAGTGAACCTCCATTAATTATCATTTTTATGCTTAATTTACGCTAATGGCTTTTAATTATTTGCCTCACTTAGATCTTTTGTAGATTGTACTCAGATCCGAAATGGATATGTTAGCTAACTGGTATAATAACCTTTCTCTCAGCGTTTCATTCCACAGCTTAATTAAACTTGTAATCTAGGATTATAAAATAAATATGTTTCTATTAAAAGAGTAGAAAAATATAAACATTTGGGTATTATTTACTTATATTTTCATACCATATTGATTACATAGGTAATCAACAAAGCACTTAAGGGTATTTTTTGTGTTTCTGTTAAATTTTCTCATATAAATGTACAGGGTGGGCCATTTAAGATTTGGAATTTGAATCGGCTATAAAAAGAAAACAAATGCATATTTTTTCAAAGTTATGAGTTTATTAGAAAGATTGAACTTTTCCATTTAGGAATGGAAGACAACATCATTCAAATGACTGCCACGGCTAGCCTTACAATACCTCATTCGATCAGTCCAATTTTTTAGTACATTTTCGACTGTTTGGGCTTCTATTTCGTCAATGGCAACTTCGATTTCACGTTTCAAGTCGTCAATCGTCTCTGGATGGTTAGCGTAACACTTGTCCTAACGGAGTCAAATCGCAGCTTTGAGTTGGCCAATTGACATCAGAATTTCGGCTGATTATACGATTTCCGAAAACAGTGAGCAAAAAATCGATTGTTACGTTGGCTGTGTGGCACGTTGCGCCGTCCTGTTGAAACCAAATGTCGTCTATGTCATACTCTTCAATTTTGGAAAACCAAAAAATGCTTAGCACGGCGCGGTAGCGATCGCCATTCACTGTAACGGCGTTTCCTTGCTCATTTTCGAAGAAAAATGGCCCAATAATGCCGCCAGACTAAAATCCGCACCAGACAGTCACTCGTTGTGGATGCATTGGTTTCTCCACGATGACGTGTGGATTTTCTGAGCCGCAGATACGACAATTTAGTTTATTGACGTATCCTCCGAGGTGGAAATGAGCTTCATCTGAAAAGATGATTTTTCGGTAAAAATACCCATCTTCGATCAAGCGGTCTTCGGCCCATTGAGCAAACGCATCGGATGGTCATGCGGCTTCAGCTCTTGCACTAATTGAACTTTGTACGCATTCATACCAAGATCTTTATGCAAAATTCTTCTCAAAAAAGTGCGTGAAATGTTCAATTCTTGAGAACGATGACGAGTTGATGTTGATGGTTGTTCACGGACACTCTGAGC
Source organism: Dysmachus trigonus (assembly GCA_949715965.1). Taxonomy (NCBI): domain Eukaryota; kingdom Metazoa; phylum Arthropoda; class Insecta; order Diptera; family Asilidae; genus Dysmachus; species Dysmachus trigonus. The sequence goes on along the minus strand of OX454322.1, from coordinate 40,093,428 downwards.
AACAGCAGCGATGCTTTCGGTTGAGCGCACTGTACGAGTACGTACACGGGTTGTTTTATCCAACAATGATCCAGTTTCACGAACTCGCTTCACAAATTGATCCACAAACTTAGTACAGTCAATCTGTCATTTTGGGTGGAAAAAATTTTCTAACGAGCAAATGTACGTGGAATCGTTGAAGGGTAAGGAGACAAAGTGATTTGTCATAAATTTGTCACTTTCACACCCTACACTTTTTTGAAAACTCAAAAAAACTCAAAAAAAATTTTTGGAACGCATTTATCTCGGATTCTATGCATTTTTCAGAAAAATTTATACAACAAAAAATGTAGAGAATGTTAAAACCTACAATTAATGTCATTGACCCAATAGCGTACGACAAAATCTGCGCGCTGTAGGTGGCGCTGAAGTTCGTAAACATGTGTTTTTCGACTTTTTTGTCCGCAAAACGTTTTCTTTCAGCAAAAAAATGAAGGAGAAAGTTGTTGCTCATAAAATTACGTACAATATTTATTTAAACCATTTTTCGCTATGACTTACCTTTTTCGACTTATACCGCAACAAAGTGTGTTCTTCAGACATTTCCTTCAGATATTTCCTTCAGACATTTCTAGAAATTTTAGTTTCAATACCGTTTTCTTAGAACTTCAAATCGACAATTATATAACATCTAAGAGAAATATTATTTTTTTGATTTTTGAAAAAATATATTTTTAAAATCTTACGAATGGAGTTACCTGGTTTTACCTACAAGCCATAGCATTTGTTGCGCTATAACTCTTAAAAGGTAAGTCGTAGCGAAAAATGTTTTAAATAATTATTGTACGGAATTTTATGAGCAACAACTTTCTCATTCACTTTTTTGCTGAAAGAAAACGTTTTGCGGACAAAAAAGTCGAAAAACACATGTTTACGAACTTCAGCGCCACCTACAGCGCGCAGATTTTGTCGTACGGTATTGGGTCAATGACATTAATTGTAGGTTTTAACATTCTCTACATTTTTTGTTCTATAAATTTTTCTGAAAAATGCATAGAATCCGAGATAAATGCGTTCAAAAATTTTTTTTTGAGTTTTTTTGAGTTTTCAAAAAAGTGTAGGGTGTGAAAGTGACAAATTTATGACAAATCACTTTGTCTCCTTACCCTTCAACGATTCCACGTACATTTGCTCGTTAGAAAATTTTTTCCACCTAAACCTTATTTTCACGACAGATTGACTGTACTAACTGCGTTTTTGGCACATCCTCTTTGTCAAATTTTTTCCGTAAATTTCTTACAGTTTGAGTAGAAGACTCACCACTTTGGAAATAAGTTTTTAATATTTCCCAACTTTGTTCAAGCGAAAAGCGACCCACTTCATAAATGTCAAACATAAAACTAACTTTCTGTCACATCGGAAATGTCATCAAACCTTCCAACCTCAAAATAACCTATAGTTCCAATTCCAAACGTTAGATGGCCCACCCTGTATTTCAAGATTATTGTGTTGAAATTTGAAGTCGATTGGAGTAAAACTAACGGACACATGAAGTTGTAAGTCTCCGCCTCTCCGATCCGGCTTCAAGCTATTCCTGTGCCTTATAAATTTAGTGTTTAGAATTTAAATGTCGGTGGACACTGTAACTCAAAATCTACTTGACCAATCCTCTTCAAATTTGACACACTCTTTAAGTACATAAAATATGAGATAGTGACATCGAGATAAGTTTTTGTTTTTGCATCATAATTAGTTTTACTATGAACTCATAAACTAATCAAATATTTTCGATTTTTTGATTTAATATAATCCAGTAATGAGTTCTGATGTCCACCGCAAACTGTCTTTTTATTTTAAGAGTATCCGAAGATTTGCTCTCAACGGCTTATTCATTCATTTCATGGAAAAATTGGGGTTAATGACCCGTATTACCTCGCTGGTGAGAGTTAGGCTTACACCGCAATAGACACTTTTGTAGAGCATTCAATTCTGAAGAAATCCTACCATTGACCAAGATTATACCATAAAATGCCTCTGAGGTGTAGAGTTTTGAAGAAAAATAATCAAAGTTTACGTGTATTTTATATGGGAAATCTTTATACGCCTTGGTCTAGTATTTAACATTAATATTAAGGGCTCCAATTTTCAGGGAATTTTTGTTTAGGTATTTGCCACAAAATTTTGAGGTGGAACTGAAAAAAAAAAAAAATAGTCGCGAAAAAAAGCACCCTAGTGTATAAGTAATTAGTAAATTTAATCAGAATAGTTGCACCATACTGTGATCCTTGTATCAGTGGACTTATGTAAACAAATAAATACGGTATGTTAACCAGTAACAGCAACTCTATGGCAGCGATTATCTTAGAGATATCAGGAGCTAAAGCAGCGGTGTGAATTAATTATTGAATAATCTATCACTAACAATAAGTCAACTTGAGTTTGTATGTATGTATGTCGATAGTTCGTATCGTAACTTCATTTCCTAATGTAACTTATTGTTACTTTATTTAAATATCATTCAACCTGTCCCTGTTTTGTCAACCTATTACAATTTTATATATAACTTTCTCATAATATTATAATTGGTTCAGAAATCTGCAAATAGCTACTTCGAGCGAAGTAGATACGTAACCCTGGAAAGTTAAACAAGGAAATAGAAAAAAAATAATACTAAGGTATTTCTTCTGATGGTTATTCGATGCTTTATTTATTAGGCATGTTTATTGCGCTACCTTTACTTATTTAAGATTAAAGTTGACAATATAACAATATGAAGCAAATTAGGAAATGATCTATATATTTTGGAGTAATTTCTCAATTTGGTTAGTTCATCAAAGCAAGCGATTAAGCGCGAAATGACAAGCAATAAAGAACCCGTTGCGTGGCTTATGAATGTTGCAAATTATATTTACGAAGTAGAGGTGCTGAATCCCTATACAATATTATGAATATGTAAAGCGTGCTATCGTATAATAAGTCGGAAATCCACCTTTATAACATTCGATCTGCCGCAGATCGGTAAGCAGCTAAAGCTGATAACGTTTCTTAATAACCGTGCACCTTCGGTATAATAGTGTCGATCGTGTCAGATCAAGGCACCTTGCGAAATAAATTTCCTTTATAACTAAATAAATTACCCGAAAAAAGGGAAAATACACAAATACCGGATCGAGGAAAATACGACAAAAAAAAATCTCTGGCTACCGATCGTGTTTTAAAGCGGCCGGATAATTTCCTAAAAATGCAGATGAGAGCACCTTCTCCGGTCGCGGCCTGGACGCGCATATATCAGAGTCATGACATAATTTATGCATGGTACTACTAGAAGAAATGGGAGGACACCGATGGAAGGCCTGCCTGGCTCCAGGTTAGAATTGTACAAGAATTCTATTTTTTTTTCTCTGAATATTTTTAAATATTTCACATGTTCGGCATGTTTCAAGTCAGGAGACGCATCATGTGGACTCTCCCTGTCCTCGGTTTTGTAAACAAAATAATCGAGTGAAGACAGCGGCCGCTCGCTTTGTGCATAGGAATGGTTCGATTTTCCCAGCTTTAGATTCTAGAACAGCGGGCGGCAGATAGCAAGAAATAAGGCGGCCTATTTTAGTAGTAATTGTTATAGTTCATTTCTGGGTTCAAATTTGTTTGTTCTTCTCAAATTGACACAAAATGGCAATAAAGAGTCCACGTTATCTAGAGAATTAGTCTAACTGGATGGACAGGACATTTGGACATTCAAGTGGATTGCTTGGCTTTTAGGGCTTTATCGAAAGGGTTTTTTTGTGTCAATAAATGTAAGAATGAATGCGATTGAGTTTGACGAACTTTTTTTAATTATTTATTTTATTCAAGCGATGGGGTGCTATAGAAGAATTTTTAAAATTCTTCCATGTCATATGTATCTGTATAATTGAGCAGTTATTGATTTGCCTATCAATATAAAGCAAGAGTATCCATTAAGTTTGTATAAATTAGTAACATTTCAAATGATAAACAGCATTTTCTGACAAGGTGCTTGTTTTCTACCAATCTATCTGTCGAATTGTAGTTTTAAAATTGTGGCATCACCTTAATTTTTGATACCTACCTACTCATTATCACACAAATCCCGTTGAAATGCAACATCGCTATTTTAGTCATCTGCTTTTCGGGATATTCTAAATTTATACAAAATTTTCGTTTTTGCGCCAAATGTGAGATAAATCGATAGAAAAACCTGTCTCCCCATGTCTCTAATTTGCCATTTATTAGCTTCCACGTGCATAAATTGATGCTATTTATGCGTCCACCCAATACCTTGTTGGACTCGGAATTTATTAATATTGAAAGCGGTAATTAATAACTCCTAATGGTCTGTTATCTTTTTTTGTCTATATTTGGAAATCGATTTGCCCCCGCGGTTTTCTTGTTATCTCTGATGCTAATGACGGGCTGAGGCTATTTAAACAATAACTCAGCTTTAGTATCAGTTACCGTAAGTTTCATTCGCCTTTTTTTCTTTTAGTATTCGCTTCTACTATCAAAGACCTTTTCCTCCCATCGGACAAAGTACCCTGTGCTCATTTTTTGAGAAAGATTTATTCTGTTTCTTTGAAACATTTTTAAATTCGCAACTGATCTTGGAAGCTGATCTTAAAAATCAATTCATGCATATAAAATTTGATTGTAAGCAAACGTTCAACCTATGAATATTTCTTGTTCGGACCCATTGATTTATGTATATTGACATTAAAGATAAACTTTATCTCATAGTGAAAAGGTTTTCGTGCCTCTATATGCTGTAATTTATATCATGTATACATCCATACTTCCCTTGAGGTGAATTAATTTAACAGTTACGTACGTACCTTTAATTCATTTCACTATTTCAACAAGAGCAAGAAGTTGGAGAATATTAAGTGCAACTTTACAATCAACCTGTTCGAGTTTTATCTTATTGTCTTATAACCTCTCAGGCGATATCAGAAGTATTATACTCCTAATCCAGACTTCTTAAAGCCTAATTGTTTATATACATAAAAGTGCTGGACAAAACTAAAGCTTGTTTCGGAAAAAAATGGTCACAAATTAATCTTCTTCTTATAAAACAAAAGGATATTGCAGTAAGCTCAAATGATAAACCGGAATATTCTTAAAACTACTCAAAGTGTTGTGGACAAACCTCAAGCAGTTCTCTAGAAACTAGAGGAATATACGTATAAATGAAAACCGGGTCTTTGAAGGACTTTCCGATCTTTTACTAATATCATCGACCCGTGTATAGATTCTATGTTAACTGCTAGATAATGCTGCGCGCTTTGACTTGTCCTTTAATTGTCATTAGATTTTCTTTGAAAAGTAAAACATTGACATAACTATAATATTAAGACATTTAAATATATTTAAAGTGACTGTTATTGTAAAAACTATCAGCAACACGAAAAGATGCCGTCATAAGCTACAAAGTAAAAACAAATGAATTTGTACCATTACTTGACATTTTAAAGCACTTTTTAATTAAATTTGACTAGCAGGACGATAACAAATTGTGCGATCGAAGCCGGACTTCCAGTTAGATGCCGGCAGGAGTTTTACGAAGCATTATTAAATTTTCACATAACGAAAATTTAACTATTTTCCATCTTTGTTAATTAAAATTCTGATGCGAGTCAGCCAATTTTATGGTGGTTTAGTGGTTTTTTAAATGATGGTGGTGGTTTTAACAGACGTTTAGCTTGAAGTTTATAAGCGACGGTCCGATTTCTTACTGTCTTATATATAATATTCAAGATAGTGTGACACAAAAGGATTGCATTATATTTCACAAATGAATAGCGCATTCTTCAATTCTGCTTTGATCTTTCGGTGTATACCTCCATGGATAGTTTTTGCGGGATCTATTATTACAATTGTCTTGAATCGACAGATTCGTTTTTACTATACTGCTCATTATACGGTTTTATGTCTTAGGCCATTTGTAATATCGCCAATGAAACTTTTATTCTTTCTGCATAGACCCTTTACTCGATTTCTGTTATGCTCTTTACACTGGTCGTGGATATTAGCAAAAGATCGGAAAGTCCTTCAAATACCCTGTTTATTACAGCAATGTTTTGAGCTTGGTGCAATGTCCTTTTGTGTTTATGAAGAAGCATGAAAGAAGATTAATTTGTGTGAATTTTATTCCGAAGCGAATCATACTTTTGTTTTTCTTTAAAAAAAACTACGGTTTGACGCTAAGTTGCTTTAGTTTTGTCCAGCACTGTATATAAGACAGGAATATGTAAAAAAAAATAGATTTCGGATATTTACGAGTTATCTTTATCCGAAGAATAAATATTGTGTTTTTAGATCATTTGAGTATTTCCTCTTACTGGGTATTATTTTATTTATTGTGTTATTTACTAACAACTTTACTGTAACAATTCAAAATTATTCGAATAATATACTCATGTGCAGAAGTGTCCAAATTTTTTCTTTAAAAGTGGGTTTTTATCCGATTTAGAAAGTAAATGTCCCCTTAATATCATAATCACATAAAAAACAAAACACTCAATTTTACAGAAGGTATTGCAATGAATTTATCTGAGTACCGCGGTAGTTATTTTCATTAACCTTACGTTTGTTTGTTTGGTTAGCGAACAATCCCATAATTCAGAATTTTTCCAATAACGTTAAAGACTCATCAGCCACGAAACTCCTACTTTGTTCTAAGGAGTTACGCGGTATGAAATTGCTAGTTCCACAGTTATTTGACTGGAATATATATTGATCTATCAAAAAATAATCGAAAAACAGAATTTTCGAAGGTTTTCGGGATATTGATGTTTGGCAAAATATCAAACCGAAATAGCTGTAATTTTAACATACGTCTTTGAGGTCTTATTTGTAAGATAGACTGTAGTCGAAAGTAACAAGAGCAAAGGTAATATTGCAAATATTTTTAAACTACCTAACCGCTTGTGAGTCAGTCGAAGTGGAATGACAATTCGCAATGGAATAAGTTGTTACGTGTGAAAGTAATTTTTGTTCAAATTATTAAAATCGTGTTCTCCGACAGACAGGTAATTATATTTTATCATGGTTATATCCTTTTATGGGGATAGTAATTTTATTAAGTTTAAGATTTAAAAAAAAAAATTAATAAAATTACTATTCCCATAAAAGGATATAACCATATAATTCCATTATATTTTAAACATATGTATAAAATTGCAAATAAAATTTATATTGCATATAATATATACAGTGCGTTTCATAATATAGCCTCAGTACAAATATTAATATAATTTTCTTCAAATGCACTTTTATTCAGATTTGATCTGAATACAATTAAGAGTAACAAATATTATAATTTTGACAATAAAAAAGGGAAAGAAAAAATAACAAACATAAAAACAATTTCCAATAATAACAAAAATTAATCATTTGTTCGTCTGATAATATAGCCTCAGGTACAAAAAATTAGATATTTCATTCTAATACTAACTGTTATTAATTTCTTAATATTTCGTAGACCCTCCATTATTCTTAATATTTTCAAAAATCCTAGCCCCACAAATTTTCAATAATGTTCAACTCAGGTGACTTCGCCGGCCAAGGTAAAACATCAACATTATTAGCCTCAAACCATTCTTTCACGCACTTTGCTGTGTGAATTGAGGCATTATCATGCTGAACAATCCAAACACTTCTTTCTAAAGCCTCATTAATTTTGATTTTTTGTTGAGACAAAAGTTCAATGTATTTCTGAGAGTCCAGTCGTCCTTTCAAAATGACCAAGTCGATTACTCCATTAACGCATATCGCATCCCAAACCATCATTGATCCACCTCCCATTTGTCTACGACTTAAATAAACTGGATCTTTCCTCAAATCGTGATAATAACAACTGTATCCATCTGGACCATCCAGATTGAATTTTTTTTCATCGCTAAAAACAACATTTTGCCAATCAGTTGTCCAAGCCATATGATCCCGTGCAAACTGTAGCCGGTTCAATTTGTGTAATTTTGTTAACGGAGGGTTGCGAATAATTTTTCGGTGTTTGAGTATTCTGCTGCGCTGTATTTCGCGATGTACAATTGCTCTACTAAGGTTAACACCAGTTGATGCCCAAAGAGTATAGCAGGATAAGCATGGGTCAGATGCCCCTCGGGAAAGTTAGGTTGATATTTTTACCATGAAATCACCTTCTTAAGAGAAACATTTTCCTAAGTTATCACACCTCTGCCCGCGCTAGTTTTTAAAATAAAACAATTAATCGAATTTTGAAAAAAAATTTTTTTTTTTCTTATAACACAAAATTTTTTTGTGATCTTTTTTGCAAATACTAGATACACTAAAGAAGTATTAAACAAGACGCAGTGATTTATATACCAAAATATCAAAAATTAAAAATTTTCAAAAATAAAAATGTCACGTATTTTAAGAGACACTATCACGATTTTTTTTTTATAAATGACCCTTACTATGCTCTATAACATATATATTATTTTTTTCAAAATTTTCGCTAGGGTAGAACAGTGTTAGAAAAAATATTATTGCTATCCATATAGGGCAGGGGGTGGGAAGGAAGGGGACAGTTTTGCTTCTGTGCGACATGGGCATCTGACCCATGCTTATCCTGCTATACTCTTTGAGAAAGGGAGAGACTGGAATTGGAAGCGGCTTATAAAATTAAACTTTTCTCTCTTGCTATGACCTTGAAAGGACGGCCTAGATGATTTCCTTTTGAATTTTCTTTATTTTTTATATAATTATTTACAGCCTTCGGATTTCTCCCTAATATATGAGCTATTTCCCGGTTGGATTTTCCTTCGTTCTTCAATTTTTCAATTATTTTCCTTTCTGTCTCGTCTAGAATTTTTCCTCTTGCCATGTTTACTATTTCCTTGAACAAACCGCTTTTTAGATATTTTTTTTTATTAAATTCACCAACAAAACTTACGACTCAAAAAAATTTAACCTCATAATCTTGAAGAAGAGGCGTTACACGACCAGAAACTACCTTCAAATGACATGACTTATTATGAGACGGAGGATTTTTGACGACCATACAAATTCCCCAATGTACGGAGGCAAAACCGCGGGATATGCAGTTAATAAATTGCATTAAAGATTTTAATTGTTATTTTGAAAGCAAACCTTATTTTAGTTCTTTCGTTAACATTTGTATATAAGAAAAAACCGCTATTTTCTGTGGTGAGGCTATATTGTGAGACGCACTGTATATAAAGATAGATATATGTTTTATTTTTACATATTGGGAAATACCTACGTCAATATAATTAACACAGTTTAGGATATAAATTAAACATTCCCGAATCATTTTTTTTATGTAACTCTGAAAAAAGAGCCAATACAATTTTGGCATGAAGAGATTTTTGTTCTGCATGAAAAAATGAAACTTTTCGCACAAATATTGTTACAAAACCTGATATCGTTTGAGGAGACCTATGTACCCTTACTTTGTTTTTCAAGTTATTATGCTCTCCCTGTAAATATTTAAGAAAACTAATTAGTGCTACAGAAAAGCCAGATAGATCACTGTGACACCAAGTACAAATCTTTTTCCCCTAATTCTTTAATCACAACGGAGTCCTAAATTCAAAATATTACATTAGGCCCGGGTTACTCTATTGTACATAGATGCTTAGCTAGCAATACTCCGACATGCAGAACCATGTCTAGATTGAGTTAACATTGCAAAGAACAGTTTCTTTTACAAACATATTTCTCAGACATTTTCTTATATAATAAAAAACGGAGCAAACTTATTCTGAAGTTGAAGCTAAATTTATTAAAGTGCTAGAGGAAAGTAGCTAAATATGGAATAGATTCCTAATATAGAATAGCGCTATTTCTGCGAAATTAACAATGGCCGTCGAATTAACCGCTTGTCATCTACAAGTATCTCATTCATTCACACTTGCCTCGTAGCTTCGTGATCTTGTCAGCCAGGCGAACAAAGACACTGTGAGAGAAGTTTTTTGTCTTGTGTTTTTGTTCGAAAACATTTGTTTTTAATTAATAAATGATTATAATTTTATTTGTTTATGTAAAGCTTGTTATAGACATGTTTCTTTTTATATTCAGGAAATGTTTATTACAATTTATTGCCATTTCGAAAATAGGCGAGTGTGTGCCGTTGTGAGTTTCCAAATTCCATATTTATATTTATATCTCTATTGGAAGCTAGTTATGGAATCATCAAGTATCTAATCTGGGCATATAATGACTGTGAAGGATAAGAGTTTGGTATTTGGTTTTGTGATTTCTGCAAGTAGAATAAGTTCCTAATTTTGTAAATATTAATTTGACCAACATTTCTGGGTCAATTAGAAAAGTAAAAGTATTTTCAATATTTTTTTTTCAATGAAGATATGAGCCGTTTATTTTGAAAGTGGCTTAAGTCCAAATTATCATAAAGACTACTTTTCTATATTCTTGTAAAGTAAAATAGTCTTTATGATCATTTGGACTTAAGCCACTTTCAAAATAAACGGCTCATATGATACCGAAATTCCGTGTCCCATAATCGGGTATCTATTCCTTCCTTGATATTGCTTTTTTATTATGTTTTTCTTTGATTTAAACTTTGAATTAAGTAAGAAATATAAGAGTTTCACTGATAGAAGTAATTATGTATTACTGATTAACAATACATATCTTTAATTTTTGGTATTTTTATTTTGCGATTTTAGTTCGTAAAACAAAATTATATTCCGTATTTGGATACTTTTCTTTACGTTTGGTCAATATTTTATACAGCTCCGAATCTTATAAAAGAGTCTAAGTATTTGAAATATGGTCGCATACAGGAAAATACTAAAGATCTCATGGAGAGACAAAATATCAAACGTTTAAGGCGGTATTCTAGTCTAGAGGCATGAATTTCAGGTAATTTTTGAAGTGTCGTAAAAAAAAGGCAATTAATATTTTTATAATCCATTTTTTTATAAGTTATTTATTAACATTATAAGAATACAGAAAAAAATTACAAAATAAAAAAATTAAAAAATTCCAAAAATTAGCAGCTGATGAAGTGGGGGGTCTCAAAAAATTGGCACGTGACCATACCCACAATTTCAACCCTCCTAGCAATCTGAAACCAAGCAAAAAAAAAAAAAATTATTAATCTAGAATAATGTCGCAATGTCTGGAACTACGGAAAAGTTGGAAAAAATTTTTTTCACGAAATGGCGACTGCCTGAAAAAAAAAACAATATTTGTACCACTTTTTCGGATTGTTTCGAATTTTTTAAAAATAGTAATTTGGGGATGGGGGTAGTTCCAAACATAGACAAGTCTATAAAGAATGCTCTCTAAAAATTTCAAGTAAATCGGTCCAGTAGAACCTGAGAAATAGTGGGTATCGTTTTGAAAAAGACAGTTTCGAGAAAAACGCGTTTAAAGTTTCGCGTAAATTTTTTCGCAGTCTAAGTCTAAGGATGCCGGGTCAGCAAAATACCTATAACTCCGAAAATAATTTGAATTTTGAAAAATCCTCTAGTAGACATATTCTTGAATAGTTAAACTTTGAAAATAGCAAAAAAAAAAGTCGATTTTTTTTAATTTCTAGACTAGAATACCCCCTTAAGTTTTACACCGTATGAATTCAAATAGACACCTGTTAGATATTATTAAAATTAGGATATTGAAATACTTCGGACATGTGATGAGATACAACAAATACAAAAGCTTACTCTCAAAATTTACTTATTGTTAGAAAAACCGAACTCGATCTCAACTTTAATTAGATAAAAATCGGTTTTTCTATATAAAAATTGAAACTTAGCTTACGCTAATTTTTTAGTGTATGAGTCATTGACTAACCAGATAAAAAAATTGAGTTAAGTCAAACGAAAACTTCTTAGAAAAACAATAAGTATTTATTGCTGTTGTCGCATTTCCTATTTTTATGTTGTTACGGAAGCTATTTTTTTGCCGCTTTTATACAGTATGTATTCTATGTAGGTATATATCTACATCAATCATACACAGTCTCGTGACATTACAATCATTTACATTACCTCATTATTTTAATTATTCTGTACTTAATCCAACGAAAAATAAATTAAGTAGGTAAGTGCTCTCCTAGTTTATTAACTGAACACCGTGACAGCTTATTACAGTAGTAATTAAGGGACTACTACCGGTTATAATTTTGAAAAATTCAAATTTTTTTTGTTTACATTTTTCAACTCAATATACCTTCAGAAATCACGTCTCAAAATTTTATTTGGATATTCCCAAAAATATAAAAGTTACAGCAGTTTAAGCGTGCCCGCCTATTATATATTTATAAGTAAAAAGAAAACTTTAAACGTGATTTTCTCAAAATGACCTTTTATCAAATGGCGGACACACTAACTCCGAATTGGCCCAACCGATTGGGCTCAAATTTGGAATGCTTCTTTATTTGAGTATTCTGCACAGGAAAAAACCACAATATTAGTCAAAATTCAATCCAAAAAAATGTAGCAAGTGAAAACAAGTGAAAAAATAAGCGATTTTTTGAAAAAATTTTTCAAACGTCCGCCATTTTGTTTTTTTAATCATTTTTTGACATATTCTGGTTTTTTCCTACGTAAGGGACATTCCTTAATAAAATGCCGTTTGGTTTATTTGTTTCAGATTCTTTGTTTCTGAGATGAGTTGTCCGCCATGGGACGAGTCATTTTTTGAGCTACCAACTTCGGCGCCCTCTATAAACAAGGAAAAAAATGATAAAAATAAAAAAATTTTTTTTTGTAATATTTGAAATAATTATTATCACCATGCAAAATTTGAAATTGATATATAATAAAGGAGCTGAGAAAAAAATTATTGAAAATTATGCTGTTTTTTTGCAATCTAACCGGTAGTAGTCCCTTAATTACAATGCCTACAAAATATCTTAGAGCATAAGTTCTGCTCTAGTGAGTCCCACAGGAATGGTGTTCCTAAGTACCCGTCTCATGGGACCTTATTAAAACAGAATCCACAAGCTGCAAAAAATATTAGTCAAGCAATAGTTGCTCCGTTAATTGCTTCACCAAGCAGCGTACTTTCGTTACGTGCCGTGAGTGTTTACGTTAAAATATTGCAACATTTTTATTGTGTTTAAAGAACCTCGTTCAAACAAAGCGATACTATTTCTTTCATTTTCATCCATATTCAAGCGGTTTTGCTGTGCCGCGCTTTTTTGCAATTTTTTGCCGAGAAAAAAAATGAAAATAAATTCGTGCAGAGCAAAGCGTGAATATCACACAATAGAAGCGCGTGGGAATTGAAGCAAAAAATTTGTTCACTGCAGTTTCACGTTTTCCTCGGCCTCGTTGAATAAGAATAAAAAATCGAAGCAAATCGCATAAACTCACCGCTTATGGCGGCTATTTAAAATATCTTCAAAATAAATTTGCTGGGAGCCATCATCGGTGAACGTGAAATGTGAATGTGCTCAAACAATCCCCATGCCCCGTATAAGCGGCTATTCCCGCAAAAGGTGAGCCTGGACTCCGGCCAGGAACCAACCGGGACCTTTTTGTAATGTTTTTATTATGCGATGCTTGTGCACACCGTGTATATGTTTTCGGGGATGTCAAAAGGCAGCAAGAATCAACCCAACGCCCCTCTGGATATGCTCGGTTGCGCTTGCCACACAGATTTGTTCCTTTTTGTCTGGCTGACAGCCACCAAACACGGGGCTTGGGAAGATGCGAGGCATATTTCATTTGGGCACGCACCGTGACATCCATCTCGCGCCCAATAAAATACCGGTCGTGTTGGCAACCCGATTCGCCCTTTTTGTGCTCAACAAAAAAAAAAAGGAGCAAGGAGGGACTCACTAAACACATCCGCAAGGGAGAGTTACGTGTTAAAACGTTACAAATGGCCCGCAACATATGTAGGACTTCGTCGGAGGGTAAAATCAAATTGCTTCCGAATTTTGATAGACGGCCGAGATAGGAAAGAGAAGCGAAGGTAGACTTAAATCGCAAGTATGGAGGGTCGACTACGGTAGGAACTTGTTAGCTAATTCTATTTATATGCATGTATTTACTACCTACAGTTAGCTTCAGGCGCCTTATTCCAAAAAACAAGAATAGAAATTTGTTTAAAACTTGTTAGATTAGGAGACTAATATGGCAATATCTTTCAAAATTCCGGACTTCCCTCTTTTTCTATAAATTCTTCTAAGGTGTCATAACACGGAGAAACTTTACAAAAGTCGAATTTGTTATTAATTTTCTTAAAGCTTATAGTTCTAAGTACTCCCCTGACAAATGTTATCAAGGGTTTGCAGTATCACCAAAAATATAGTCATTATTATCTATCTTGTCAGCTCTCTAATAAAAACGTATTTATTTTCTCAAAACTAATCCCAGTAAACCAAACGATTCGTAAATGAATCAAAAAATAATTATTTTAAGCGAACATATAGCTCGTTAACGATATCGAAAAAGAATTGAAATTAATCCTATTTAGATGTTTTTAAGGTACTAGTTCCCTGTAGAATAGGAGAAAATAGACATTTAAATTTTATTTTTTCTCTCAGCTCCTTTATTATGAATCTAACTACTTCTTTTTTTCTTTAAAATGTCTTGAAGTTGACAAAACAAATTGTTTTTCTTTTTTTAGTTCCTTATTTTATATAGAGGGCTCTCATAAATGAGCTGTCCAAAAAAAGAGGGTTCCATGGCGGACACTCAATCTCAAAAACGGCAAGTCCGAAACAAAAAAACCAAAAATAATGTTAAAAAGGAAATTGTTTTATAAGGCAATTCACCACAATTAATAAAAAATCGGTAAAAAAATATGGCGGATGTTTGAAAAAATTTTTTTAAAAAAGTCGCATTTTTTTCACTTTGTTCGGTTTGCAAATATGTTTTTTATCAATTTTTTAGGAATTTGCTGGTGAATTGACCTAAAATAGACCTTAATAAACAAAACGCTATGAGGTTTGTTCAAATCGGTTCAACCAATCCAGAGATTGACTGCCCGCCGTTTTGAAAAATGTAGTTTCGAGAAAAACGCGTTTAAATTTTTTTTACAATATATTTATGTGTGTATATTCAAAAATGCGCGCGCACTGAAACTGCTGTAGCTCTTCGATTTTTTCGAATTTCTTTCTCAAAATTTAGCAGATGATTTCTGAAGGTATAAGGAATCATAAAATCCAAAAAAGCACAAATCGATTTTTTGGAAAATTTTGAGGGAACTAGTACCTTAATTCAAAATATAACTTTTATAAATAAGAAATTTAAAATAAACTGTGAAACTCAATCGCAAAATGGAAATGTCCACTGCATATTTGTGATTATGAAGCATAAATCTTTTAAATCCTAAGCAGACGTTACAATATGTAACTTTTGCATTTTTGCAGAGTTACTTCTCGAAGTAACTATGTTTTTTTCCTCATATTAGTATATATAATTTAAGAACAATTATACACAAAGAATGAAAGTGTAGTTATAGTAGCTATAGTATTATTCAAATTAACAGCTATAAATCAAATCAGTTTAGCCTAGTTTTGGTTTATCAATTATAATTCTTTAGATCTCTGACTAACTACTAGTTTTAAAAAAATTAATTCTAGTTGAAAAAGTTTTTAAAATTAATTTTAATAACTCATTATTTAAAAATCCTTTTTCCAAAAAATGTATACTATCTTTTTTGTACAGCACTCATGTACTTTTAGGAAATTTACGACATCAAAAAATTAATATAGCATGGAATTTATTGTAATTATAGTGTTCCAATCTTACAGACATACATGACTGTTACTAGTGTAAGTAATTGAACGATTTTATGCTAAAAATGTCCCTATACAGTGAGTCGTTATATAGAGATAAGGTGAAAAATGAATCGTAAATTTTCCTGAAAGCAGGTCTGTATGACGTTTTGCTATTAGACAGGGTACATTCGAGGAAATTGTTTACGAATATGAGAAAAATCACTCACAACAATTATTGTACGTTGCTCTATCAAGAGTAACTACAATTGAAAAATTATATATTTTATTAAAACATAAGAATTCGATCTTTTATCTTGGTGGAACAGAACCAATGGCAATTCTTCGATTAAGACAACAGTTTGAAAGACTTTCAGTAAATTCATTCATAACATTAGAATCAGATTTGATAGTTTTTATCAATAAAAACCAGGTTTATCCGTTAGTAAATTTTTTCAAATAAACAAATTTTTTCAAAAACAATTTCCAACGATTCACAACAATCTACAACTAAACATGGAACGAATAGAGGTTGTTTTTACGAAATATCTTAACAGAGTTGATACAAAAATATTTTTATCACAATTTGGTTACCATAAACCACTTATAACAATTGTAAATTACAATGAAAATTAAAATCAATAAATAATTTTTAAATATATTTTTGAATTGCATATTTTTACTAAACAAAAACCAAAATTTACCTACTTTGAAAACGTAAAATACATATCGAACAGAACGTATGTATATTTTAATTTAATTGCTGAAGTTGGAATGGTTAATAGATACGACAAGGGTTTCACTTGAACCGTGCGCTTATGTACATAGGTGAGGCACACTTCGATTTTTTGTTTTTAGAGGGTCACTAACCTAATTGATTGGTCTATATAATCTTCTTACCTTCAGTTATATGTTAAAATTTAATACATTTATATAGCTTTGTGTTGATCTCTATATATTGGTTAAAGGACATTGATTAGGTTAGTTCTTTGAAGATATTCCAGTATGTTTCACATCTTTTGTGTCGTTGGCAAGTGCTTTTTCTATGGATCCCTTGATCTTGCAGCCCTTCCTTTCCTTGGTGTTTTTTTTGATGTAGTATTGTTAGAAGTTCTAAATAAATGACTGTATTGCATATATCGGAAATGGATTGCTGGGTTTTTACTAGGATCCAGTTGTGTTGTGTGTCAGCCACGTGTGCCCTGTCCTGAGTCTTGTAATAATTGCTTAAAATTTTTGGTTCATATCTTTGGGATAGGTCCAAGGTAATATTGTGGTTTTGATTTCCCTTAAGAAGTTGCTGTATCTTCCCATCTAATCTTGTTGCCAGTTGGAGAATATTTTTTTATTGGCGAATATATACTCGTAGTTTGTGATATGAAGTTATTCCCTAGATCGTATGAACTGGCTTGCATAGTTGGCTTCGTTATCTGCCATGTGTTACCTTTGATTCCACGTGTCCGTGTTTCAATTCTTTTTCCTTAAATCAAATTAAAAATCTCTGTAGTTACATATTTTTTAAATAATATCATAGTATATTTTTCTGTTTAAAAAAACTAAAATTAAAGATATATATTTATATTAGAGATGCCACGAATATTCGGCAACTATTCGGTATTCGGCTATTCGGCCACTTTTTTTCGCTATTCGGTATTCGGCCGAATATGGTTAACTATTCGGCCGAATACCGAATAGCAATTTATTTATTTTTTTTTTATTACTAGCTGTTTTCCCGCGACTTCGTCCGCGTAAATTATAGCCCATGTCCTTTCTAAGGCTCTAGAGTATCTGTGTACCAAATTTCATTTAAATCGGTTCAGCAGTTTTGGCGTGAAATCGTGATAAACAGATTTACTTTCGTATTTATGATAAAATATAGTAAGGATTACCAAATAAATCATGAAAAAAGAGCTCAAAATATTACTCACAAAGATATATTTATTTAAGCAAAAAAAAGAACTAACAAATTAATATTTAAAATCTACCAGTGGTAAGTTATGATGAATGAAAACAATTTTTTCAGCGTTTGTTGATAGCAGACGATTGCGTTTTTCCTCATAAATTATACCTGCTTCCGAAAACAGCCGCTCACTATACACACTGCTACCGGGAGATGATAAATACATCTTAGCAAATTGTAAAAGGGTTGGATATTGTTTCGCGTTTGCTGACCACCACTTGTAAGGGTCTGCTGTCCGATCTAAACGAACAGATACCATGTAAAAATCAAGTTCATTTGCAACAGAATTTTTCTGTTCCACACCTTCATCTGAACGATCATTTTCTGCAGCGACAGTTGTGACTTATCGCCCGCGGAAAGTACTAAGTGTGGCCGAATATTCGGCTGCCGAATGTTCGGCGCTTCGGCCAAGAACCTCGCCGAATATTCGGTATTCGGTATTCGGCCAAATTACTATTCGTGGCATCTCTAATTTATATATAAATAAAAATCCTAAATTATCTTCACCCTGCCTAGGCCTTTAAAGTTCTAATTCTCAGAGTTGTGTCCACTGGATACAAGATCAATTTTTTTAATATTTCCTGTCAAAATAGTGCGTATAGAAAAATTCGATATGATTGTATACGTATATGCGATCTTGAAACCCGAATTCCAATCTGCTTCACACGTTCCGCATCGAAAATTTATTCGATGGCAATTTCCCGAACGGATTAGTTGCTTTGCGAATTGGCTTATTTTAGTTTTGTGCATATACTTTACTGAATGTGAAAAATGTAATCAAGAAATTTAATTACTCCAAGAAATGTAGTCTTTTCATAGAAATACACTTTGGAGCTAGATTTTTCTACTGATGACATGCGAAATGATGTATGTGGTATATTTTCGTGAGGGTTGTTTTTCCTCTGCAATATATTTTTTATAATCTTCTTTATTTCTTCTTTTTTATTTTTATTTCTTTTAAAGTAAAACTTCATAATTGAGATTCAATTCCTTCCAGATGATAAATCAGACTAAACCTTTTTTGTGAAAACAAAACCTACACCCTCCTATACTTGATACAACACAACTAGATCTAAATATATTTTCTACAGTACATATACACTATACAGTGAATTTCTAATTGCTAAAGTGGTTACAACAAATCAGTACTGTACCGTCCTTTCATACACATATTGATAATTTTCACATGTGACGACAATTCACAATAGCAAAAAAATGAATGGTTTAAAATAAGTGTTGTACCTTTGATTGTAGCAGAGATAACCACCACATAGAGAACATGGTTGACTGTGCAAATACCACGGCACTGTCTTGTACGCCTCTTTGATGTCTTCCTTCCGCAAAGAATCCAAGAGCCGCAGAAAGTTTCAAATGGAGAACGGAAGCCGAGTTAGATGACCCACTATCTGACTCTAACTCTTCTAACAAATATTTAAAACTACTTTTCGATAAGCGGAATAATTTTATGAAACTGTTTTGCAGTTTAAAACTCCAAATATAATGACTTTTCATTTATTTAAACCGTTTCAGGAAGTTTTATCAGATTTACTTCATCGTGAATTTCCTTTCTCACTATCCTCATATTTAATGACTCTCTTTCATCGTCAGTTTCGGAAGACAAGTATAAATCCGCAGAGAACATTTTGTGTACAAATTTCAATTCTCAACTGTAAAAATGTTAAGTCGCATTTGACTCTAAGCATTTCCAGTTTTTCCATGATTTCATCGATTTTCATGGGGTAACCTTTTTTTCCTATGCGATTTTATTGCTATCGTATTGCATGATCACTTAACAATTTCGCATCGTAAATGAGATTTGTATCGACTGGAAATTCGTATCGCATTCTATGATACAGGCCCTGAACCTCTTTTTAAGCTATGTATATAGTACGTACGTGCCTAAATATAACATGTAAATAGAATTCGCGTAAAAAGAATTACTGACTCAGTCAATTATGTAACTCGGAGAATTTATAACTTAGAATTTCGTAATTGAAACGAGATTTCAATTCTACAAAATACGCAACATTTTTTTAATTAGGGATTTTTTCCTAACTTAAAAATTCGAATAAAAAGAGTTTTAGGTGTAATATTACTGTAAATAACTTTGGCAATAATTTTATATAATCATGATTATTATAATATAGTATTTTAAATTTCAGTACCAAATTTGTGGAAGTAAATGAGCAGTATTATCAACTTCAATTTTTCGAGCAATGGGCAGGATCTATGGTTAAGATTGATATTTCTTTCTGTTTCGATTTTTCTTCCTTTCCTTTCAAATTCTTCTTCCTTATAACTTTAAAATTACTTTCCTTAGGAGTAAAACTTTTAAACCTATCTTCAGAATCCTTTATTATATATTTTTTTAAATAAATATATTTCATTAAATCTTTTCTTTTTTAAGAATTTTTTTTTGCTAGTTTGTTTTAATTAAGTGACAGGACAGATTACTCTTTTTCTAGACTATAATGACAATTCAATTTTTTACAAATAAAAATGACACACCAGGTCAGACGAGCGAAACGAGATCTGTTTTGAACAACTCTAGATGTTTGTCGAAAATCTAACTTTTTTTGTATTGCCTTTAGATTTAATTGAATTCAAGCTAACGTTAAGTTCTTAGTTTTGAGCCTTGTGGACATTAGCCAATTTCGGAGTCACCAATTTACGTTGTGGATATCCAAATATCAGCGTTGAACCAAAAGACGACATTTCTGTAATAATACAATTTTCTGTACAGATATCTACAGTTCTTCTTTTTTTTCAAAATCTATTTTGAAATATTCTGCTTACCTCGATTAAAATGTCTTTTCGCCAGGCCTTCAGGTCATTGAAGTTCTCTGTAAGGAATACTGGGCAGGATGAAGTAATACAATTAAGGATAGAATTAATTTTGTTTTGCTGTACGGAATCACATTTGATCTACAGAATTCTCATGTATGTAGTCTAACCCTTTGGTGTGTTCATTGATAATATTTCTTTTGCGGAAATGAGTTTTTGATGTTTTTCATGAATTATGTAAAATAAAAGAGCCCACATGCCTATATTCAATACCAGGTAGCCTCACTGGAAAACCTTTTAAGTGATCCAATAAATATTAGAAATTTGATATTTTGACTGCCACCACCTGCCAATAAACATAAACCCAAACGATTTATCTCAAATCACATTTCGCCAACATATAAAATTAGGTTGTATATCTTTAGAGGTTCCATATCGGAGGCTCCTTGCCTTTTGCGGCCATCAAATCCCGCCCAAGTGCATAACGCAGTGTGGCCGCAAAAGGTAGCGACGACGAGTAGAAGACGCGAAATATTTAAAATCTCCGTCGAACGACAGTTTCGGAATTCAAGTGGGAACTGGCTGGGGCTGGGCAGAGAACATCGGCGGTTTCGTAAGCGAGGGCTCCGCGACATAGAATTAAAAAATTAAAAAAGATAAATCGAGCAAAGTCGCATATTAATATGTTAAACACCTTTTACAGATTCCGATTTTATCGGTTTCTTATGCAAATCGCCTAAGAGCGCTTGTCCACCAAAGTCCTAAACTGGGAGCATTTACATAAGGTGCCTAATGCGAGCCGGCTCAAAAGCGCCTACAGAGTCCACTGAAACAATTTGTCAACGGCGGCCAGTGGCGTTGATATAAAATTTTTCAACAATTTTTTTCTTCTCAGGGCTTTTCTTCCATTACCAGCGCGATTGAACTGGAAAGCGACATCACAAAAAATCGCCCGGCCAACGCAGATGAATGAACCGCTGAGACCCCAGAGATTTGCTGGAGGTCGTCGGGATTAGTGCAATCAGGAAAGTTAGTAAGACGATTGCGGGCTGTTAAGTGGAGCAGATCGCTCCTTTGATGCAGTTACCGTTAGAGCAATAAAATGGACTTAGGAATCAAAACAATGCCCAGGTCCACTTGAGAGAGAATCTCCGCCGAAAGTGGTCGCGTCGCGGACAGGAGCGCGCACAATACTCAAGCTTTAGATATAGTATACGGTCGACATAAATCTGACTGGATTCGTCGTTATTTATTGTCCGAGGTGTTAACATAATAAAAACAAGTGGGACAGGTACATGCAATAAAAAATTATTAGTTTTCCCAGCGTGGCTCCAATGCGGACGCAATTTATGATTTCGCTCTTATTCTTGGCCCTGTCCCGGCCGCACCAAGTTTCATTTGTCAGGTGCTGGGGCTCTTTGGGATTTTTCAAAAAATTTCGTTTTGCATAAGAATGGGGTTATCGGGGCGGTTGTATTTGGACTTGCTTTGTTTCTTTTATCGCTGGCAATTATGTCTTAACTTTAATGGGCCATACTCCCGGAGTGATTTATGGCGACTCAACTCTGATTTTTTGAGTCGCGATGACATTGATTTTGTTAAGTCAATAAATTAAGGCGTTAGTTGAGACATAAATTGTTTTCAAAACTATTCCATGCTTACTCTTGGCTGAGCAGGTATAAAAACTCTTCACGTTCGAGAGGGGAAAAAACTGAACAATGTTCGTTGATGTGCGTGAAGCATTTAGAGCCATCTTTGCTTTAATATGCAAATGCAAAAGCCTCTATTTTTTGTGCAGAAATTCTTGGTGGTATACGTAGAAATTCTATTAATTGGATATTATGTGCTGAGAACCATTTTACTTTTACCTCTAAGAACAAAAACGTTGATAGAGTTCCGAGTAATTAGTCCATACATTCGTTTTTATTAACTCACTCAATAAAATAGAATAAGAGCCCTATTATGAAAGTCGATTTCTGTCGACTCGACTCGACTAGCGAAGACACTTTCTTATTATCCTAGCTTTGAAAATGTATATTTGCTAGTCGAGTCGAGTTAAATCGACTTGCATATTAGGGTCCTAAAAATAGTTTAAAAAAACCGAAGTAGATTTATTACATTATACGCAAGAAAAGTCTAATCGAGCTCCATAAAAAGTATGTATGTATAATAGTTCAAAAAGAAAAAGGCGATTCGGCGATATTATTATATTTTAAATGTACCTGTATAATTGAATTGCCAATTTCAAAAAGGTGTTATGGTGTCAAATCCAAAGACCACTGGAGGTCTACTTATAATTACGTGTATTGTTTTTAAATTTATCTCTTTAGTCATATCAAAGTTGAATGTTCGGATATTATCCGATCGACTAGATTCAATTGGTAAGGGACCATGCACTTAATGTATAAAGTATGAAAAATGGCATCCGTCGAATTTGGAAAAAAAACTTTCGATTCTCCCTAGGTTATTTTTTCACACATTAACACAAGATCTACAGAGAGGCTATTTTGACTCGTTGTACTTTATTTTAAATTTATTTTTTCCGTGAAAATGCACCCCGTATTTTCTGAAAATATCTTGATTAATCTTTATGACATATATAAATAAATATGTGATCGTTT
Source organism: Dysmachus trigonus (assembly GCA_949715965.1). Taxonomy (NCBI): domain Eukaryota; kingdom Metazoa; phylum Arthropoda; class Insecta; order Diptera; family Asilidae; genus Dysmachus; species Dysmachus trigonus. The sequence continues at coordinate 40,070,384 of OX454322.1, read as the reverse complement.
AAGGGGTTAAGGCCCAAAAAAGTCAATTTTTCAAGAATTTTCCTTGAGATGACCTTTTAAGTTATTAATGTAAAAATTTGTACACATATTATGGTAACTTTTGAGTGTATTTTAATGTTTTTTATTTGCAAAAATAATTTTTTTAAAAGTTGCTACAGCTGATCTTTGGGAGCAATTCTAAAAAAAAGGCGTCTTGCGGTGAATATGATATCTCTGGACTGGATCATCCAAAATGAAAAAACCAAAAATATTTCGCTAATATATTGTTTTATCTTGTAACTAATCGAAGCAATAAGCAAAATAAGAATTTTTGACAAAATGGCGGCTTCTTAAAGAAAAATCGATTTTTAACAAAAATTTTGGCCTTAAATTGTTTATAAAATGGAACATATTTATCGGTTTGAAAAAAACCTTCGATTAATTACTAAAAAATATACTTCAAAAGCTTGTGGTAATATTTAAAACCGATATGTTCAGCCGTTTCCAAAAAATCTTGTTCACCGACTTCCAAAACATAGTTTTGAGAAAAACGCGTTTAAAGTTTCAGAAGCACCTTACATATGGGACATTTCACGTCAAACGGATCACCGGCGCCCTCAAAATTTGAATAAACCGATTGAGATAAATAAGGGCTCAAATTGTTCGTATAAATGAGAACTTTCGAAAGCCATGTGGTATTTTTTTAAATTCAACATGGCGGCTCCAATATGGCGGCCGGAAGACGGAGAGAAATCGAATGTCCAGTAAGAAAAGCTTGCAAAAATAAAAATTTGCAACCGAGCGGATCGGATTTTGGCTCAGATTGCAGCTGATGGGGTCACTAAAAGTTCGGTATGGTAGGTTGCCAAAATCCAAATGGTGGCCGAATTTTTGAAAATCAACCGATTTGCACCAAATTTGGTATACGGAGGTTTCTGGGGTTTCTGATCACGAATCCGAATTTGGATTTACAAAATTCAAGATGGCGGATCCAATATGGCGGAAGTAGTTTTTTTTTAAATAGAACGATTTGCGCCAAATTTGGTGTACGCTAGTTTTTGGGGTCACTGATCACGAATCCGAATGCTATGAGCGTTTTTAAGGTTTCCCTTTTCTGCTGCATCATTTGATTGACAATGTTCAAAATTCATATATTATTCAATACGATGGGCATACATCTCTCATAACCCTCTGTGCGTTCGTGATCAGCGACCCCAGAAACTCCCGTGCACCAAACTTGGTGCAAATCGTTCAATTTAAAAAAAATACTTCCGCCATATTGGATCCGCCATCTTGAATTTTGCAAATCCAATTTCGGATTCCTGATCAGAAACCCCAAAAACCCCTGTATACCAAATTTGGTGCAAATATGTTGATTTTCAAAAATTTGGCCACCATATTGGATTCGCCATACTGGATTTTGGCAACCTACCATATCGAACTTTTAGGGACCCACCTGCATCTGCAGCTGCAATCTGAGAGGAAATTCGACCCGATCGGTTGCAAATTTTTATTTTTGCAAGCTTTTTTTTACTGAACATTCGATTTTTCTCCGTCTTCCGGCCGCCATATTGGAACCGCCATGTTGAATTTAAAAAAATACCACATGGCTTTCGAAAGTGCTCATTTAGACGAACAATTTGAGCCCTTATTTATCTCAATCGGTTTATTCAAATTTTGAGGGCGCCGGTGATCCGTTTGACGTGAAATGTCCCATATGTATAATAAAAGAAAACTCGGACACGTCATTACAAATATGCGTGTAATATTCACCGGATTGACATGAAATTTTCTGTGGGTATAATTAAATATATATACTGTACGAAAGTAAAATAAAATAAAAATCGATTTTCTGAAAATCCTGACTGCATATAACCCCTTAAACCAAATTAATCTAATTTCTCAAACAGAGGCTTTATTGTATCTAAAGCGGGTGGCGTGACACCAAAAACAAATGAATTTGAATTTCTCTATAATTAACTGAAAGCATATTATGAAAGCTACTAAACTTGCGGAAACTCATACATATTTGATATGATGATTATTTTATTATTATTGTGGTAGTACTATTTAAACTACCCCTTCAAGCAAAAAACTATTTTCTGATCTATTTGGTAATACAGAGATTTTGTTTAGCCTATTTATTATCCCAAATATCCACAGCCGTTCCTCCATTTTCATATATTTAATATTTGTGTACCAAATTATTTGGTTCCAACCGATTCGTGAAATATTTGTCAACACTGTTAGTTTTGAAAAATTTAAAAAAGAGTGCTGTTTTGAGGTGAATGAAATCGTAAAGCACTAAAGACCGATGAATGAAATCGTAAAGCACTCAAGCGAAAAGTATAGTGCTAAAGCAACTCAGCGTCAAACCGTAGTTTTCATTGAAGAAAAACAAAAGTATGCTTCGATTCAGAATAAATAAATTCACACAAATTCTTCTTATTTTATCCTTCTTCATAAAACTAAATTATATTGCGGTAAGCAATTGTTTTGGACACAACTCAAGCAACAACTCTCAAGAAATATAAATAATAAACGGTTCTTTAAAGGACTTTCCGACCTTTTGCTGAAATTGAAAATTAAAATTGAAATTAATCTTTTCAAATACATAAGTAGGCTGTTGCATAAGTCTTATAAAAATGTAACTTCTCATTAAGCTTTTTCAAAATAAAAACCATCACTGTTAATGTAGTTATGCATGCGTTCAAACCACGTATCAAATATGATCTTCCACTGACAATGGTCTAGGCTTCATCCCATCCACTCAATAGCTCATCATCAGTCGCAAACTGTCCTTTCAACTGACTCTTGATCGGCAAAAAGAGACCAAAATCGCACGGCGCAAGGTCGGGGCTATAAGACCAACACAGTAAGCCCTCATTGCTGCAAAAACTCAGGAGTTATGGTCGCTCGATGAGCAGGAGCGTTATCATGATGAAAGTGCCAACTGCCCAGGCGCGAGTTTGGCCACAGTTTCTTCAGCTCACAGATAACTTGAGCCAAGCAAAACTCAGTGTACCAGTAGCATTGACAGTCTTCTCCTTGTCTAATACAACTCTAGCTACAATGCCTCCCACTACAAAGAAAACTGCGATCATTATTTTTTTAACTGACTTTTTATGTTTGACCTGTGTTAGGGTTGGCACGTCTTCGAAGACCCCGATTTTCGATCTTGATTTACTTGGAACGTCGAAGTAGTAGAACCAAGTTTCATCTCCAGTCACGATTGAGGTAACATCCTTAGATCGACCTGAGTCGTATTTTTTCAACATTTTCTTGCATCACTCTACTCGCGCCTTGTGCTGACTATCGTCGAGACTGTGAGAGACCCAGAGACAACATAACTTTTTAATTTTAGGTCTTCATGTAAAATTGAATTAAGTGTTGATGCACCAATGTGAAGAATCTCCTCAATCTGTCTGCATGTAAATCGCCTATCAGTAGTTATCAGTTTTCTAACAGCATCTATTTTTTCTTGGGTCCTGCTTTCAATGGGTCGGCTCGGTCTTTCATCGTCGTCTAAATTATAGTTACCTCTTTGAAATTCCTTGTACCACCTGAATACGGTGGTACATATGTACTTTACCAAAGGCACTGAACATTTCCTCGTGGCACTATTGGCAAGATAATCCACGTTTGAAATTGTAATAGAAAATCACTCTGTACTCGCGCTTACCAAGACTAGCCATTTTCACAAATGTTTCGATTTATTTATTTACCACTGCTGGCAGGCTCAACAAATACATGTCAAAACTTGTTAGATTCCTTCCATTGCAAGACTTATGGAACAGCCTGGGTATATATTACAAATAGTGGGAACTTTTGGTTAAAATTAAAATTGCTTTGTGTCCGACGATACTTGTAAATGAAGGGTCGAGGAGAAAAACATGATAAGTGCCATTGTTTTACTTTTACGGGTGAATGAAATGAAATGTTAAAAATCCCTAATTTTGTGCTTATAATTTTGTAGTTTATTATGATTATTAATTTATTACTAAGAACTAAGGTAGTGTGAAAGGAACCAAATGTTTTTTACTTAACAACACAATATATTTTAGTTATTTATAAAAATGCAAAACTTTTTATATATAATAAAGACTAAAATCTTACAAAGCATACTAGAAATAATATAAACACCGAAGTAGCTATGTCAATAGGCTCTTATCCGAATTTTTCCTTGTATAAGTTTAAATATAAAAAAAAACTGATCATCATATCCCTGGAGTTATTATGTACCTTTTTCGTTTGCATAAATAAAATACCTAAAAAACTAAGCAATGATATGAAAATTTACAAAAATTGCACCTATCACGTTTTTCCTTGAACTTTTCATACACATGTGGAATCGGTCGGACTTCTCATCAGAACGTCGCACTTACCCAAAGCCATCTACGAACGAGTTGGTTAGAACATTGAAACTCCAATTTGAGGTGGCAGGTTCATGCATTGCCCGTGTCTGGCCCGGTCCGGTTTTGTCGAGTAATTCCCACATACATTATTAAGAAATTAAAAATTCGTGTTTGAAATCAAGAATTCTTCAAATTCTTCTAATTTTCAAGAACTTTTTAACTTAAGTATTAATCTTAAACTAATTAAATCTCTTTTGTTATTCCGTACCCTTGGATAATGAGTTGGCATACTAGCAATTTGCTGCCCCTATTTGTTCAAGTGCAAAATATTGAAATAGTACTGCTCTAGAGCTAACTCCAGCTAATTTATTCAAGCAGCATTGCTCTCTTTTTCCTCGATTTCAAATTCGTTCCACTGGGCCTAAAAAACTTCGAAGATTTGTCTTCTGTAATAAAATCGTGTAGTATGATATATTGTATATGCCTTTTTACATTTTGTTTATTCAGAACAAAAAACAAAAAGAAATACATAATCTAACTCTAACATACAGTTGTGTAACGACATGAAAAAACACCTGAAGCTGATACAACCAGTGTAGCATCTACTCCAGTTTTTTTTCATAACTACGATAGTCAAATCATCGAAAGATCACCGCCGTCTATCGGTTTTTTTAGATGTGTGCACAATTTCAATCTTGATCCGTCTCGGCACAAGCTTGTCCGTTTTTGTTTTTTTTTTACTTCAGTCTGCGCACCGAGGAGCACACCGGCGAGCAATAATTATGAAGCTCATAAATAAACGCTAACATGGGCTCCAGTAAGGATCCCGAAAAAAATATGAACATGAATCAAATTCTTTTTCTTATTGAGAGTTCTCACCTTGTTGTCTTTTGTTTTCTTTTCTTTTTCCAGACGGAGCTGCGTTCATGCGCAGCGTGTGGTGAAACGATCTCGGACCGGTATTTTTTGGAGGTGGGCGGCTGTTCGTGGCACGGCTCATGCTTGAGATGTTGCGTATGCTTATCACCGCTCGATCGACAGCAGTCGTGCTTTCTCAGGGAGCGACAGGTCTACTGTAAAACCGATTATGCAAAGTGAGTAACTACTTGAGACGCAAATCTTTTCAGCTTCGGGACTCCATTAACGGTTAGATTGAATTCTTGACCGGCTACTGGCTGCGGTCACGCTTGCAGCACCAAACCAAGTTGTTTCTCGAACGACTTCATTTCCACCTGGTTGGGCAAAATATTTATAAGTAAAACCAGCGGCCACTGACAGAATGAGATGATAATCATAATTTTAATGTCAAATTAATATTATTAATTGTATGTTCGCTCTCCATGCAAAATTGTCTAGTGTACCCAATAAGATTGGCATAATCATGCCTAAGGCCAAAATCTGTTTAATTATGAATTTTCGAATGGCAAATAATTTCCCTTGTCGCTTTTCCTCTTAGTTAGGTAATTTCGAGGCCATTTCATTAATGGTTTACCAACCATACACTGAGAGAAAAGCTTATGTAAAATTGATTTTACAAAAACAAATAACACTTATAAAATACACTACTGCTACTAAAATTTTAGACAAGCCACCCAAAAATAAGTAGGCAAAATTTAGAAAAAGTAACTTCAGAAAACTAACTAAAATTTGGGTAATCTTATACAAAAAGCTTAGGTGAATTAACTAACAATTTCGGCAAATTATTTTAAAATATCAAAGCAATCTTGTATTAACATGTAATGTACCCTAACTGAAAACTTCAGTAAACTATCTAAGATCGTTAGGCCAGTCTTATGCAGGAAGCTTAGGTGAACTAACGATTTTCATAAGCATCTTATATGTTTTATATTTGATCAATTTATCAAATAATTTATATGAATTATCAAATTATGTATAATATACATGTATATTAGGGTCCTTTTTTTTCGCGACTATTTTTTTTTTTTTCAGTCCCACCTCGAAATTTTGTGGCAAATACTTAAACAAAAATTCCCTGAAAATTGGAGCCCTTAATAGTAATATTAAGTACTAGACCAAGGCGTATAAAGATTTCCCATATAAAATACACGTAAACTTTGATTATTTTTCTTCAAAACTCTACAGCTCAGAGGCATTTTATGGTATAATCTTGGTCAATGGTAGGGTTTCTTCAGAATTGAATGCTCTACAAAAGTGTCCATTGCGGTGTAACCCTAACTCCCACCAGCGAGGTAGTACGGGTCACTAACCCCAATTTTTCCAAGAAATTCTCGCTTTTTACCCCTATCTCGTAAACAACAAGAGGTACAGAAAAAGTAAATATGACAAACTTGTAGCAAATTCAATTTCCCACAAAACAGTTGTGAATACCAAATCGCTAACATCGATATTTCTTGAGATATTGGGTTTTGAAGTTGAGGTAGTGTTTCTACAATTCAGCTCAATAATCCATGAAAATTCCACACTACCTCAACTTAAAAATCCAATATCTCAAGAAATATCGATGTGAAAATCTCTAAATAAAAATAATATCCTTATGATAGTTTAAAAACTTGACAGTTCTTGTCTAGCTACGGTCAAGTGAACATCTCTCTGCAACTAATCCGATTTTAATAAAATATAAAACACTAGTGTACAGTGATTTCCGCAAAAAGACATCGGTCTGTTTCGGATGATGAAGATCAAATCGATCAGTCATCAAACCAAATTAAAAAATCGAACTATCGATCCACAAACAATCTGACTATGAAGTCTTCGCGGAAAAACTATTACGCTCCGCTTCAATCGCTAAGCGATGATGCTCTGGACAGTGAAGTTGTAACGGACAAAGTGAAGACAGCTACGGCTCCGCCAATTGTACTTATGAAACGTGACATAAAATTCGTTCATGAACTATTCAAATCAAATAAAATCACAAATTATAAAATCAAAATTATGTCAATTGGCATCAAGATTATAGTGGAATCCGAAGAGGTTCATAGCAGCATAATAAGCCTTCTGAAGCAGCAACAGTGCGAGTTCTACACCCACAACAGCAAAAGAAGCAAACCATTTAAGGTGATCCTATCCGGACTACACGCAGTAAATACTGATACCCTTAAGGCGGAATTGATTTCCCTTCAACTCAAATGCTTGGACTGCAAAATAATCTCTACCAAATCTGCAACAGGCGTCCTGTATGTTGTGTACATCGAGCGTGGTTCAGTCACCTTAAACTACCTTAGATCTAATGTTAAAAGTATTTTTAAAACCATTGTGAAATGGGACTACAAGAAGCAACCAGATCACAAATTAACACAATGCCACAACTGCCAAATGTTTGGCCATGGTGCACTGCATTGCAATGTAAGAACTTTCTGCTCTATTTGTTCGGGTAGTCATAAAACCACCGACTGCACATCTGCAGCTACCAAAAAATGCGCAAATTGCAGTGGCCCTCACGCTGCTACTGACCCGGCCTGTCCAGCGAGGCAACAGTATATCACCATCCGTGAGAAATTGACGGAAAAGCACTCTAAGAGAGCCTCAGCCAGTAACCATCCTAAGCAGCAGAAATCTTTTCAACCTTCACCGACTGAGTTTCCTCCGCTAGTTTCGACTTTCCGAAAAACGCCGTCAGTAAGCCAAAAGGCTATGCCTGCTTCTTCTTCTCAATCACCATGGACTAATAATAATCATATTGTAGATCTAAAAAATACGTTAAGTAACTCTAGGGATAATTTGTTTACATTTGATGAACTTAGTAGCCTTCTCAATGAATTGCTCTCGCAACTTGCTGATTGTAAAAATAAATCAGATCAATTCAACGTTATTTCTAAATTAGCGATCAAATACATTTACAATGGTTCAAAATAATATCCTAAACGTTGTAGCTTGGAATGCGAGAGCCATTCAAAATAAGAAAATCGAATTATTTGAATTTTTATCGAAAAACAAGATCGACATTGCTCTATTAAGTGAAACCTGGCTAAAACCTACCGACTCTTTTAGTCACCAAAATTATTTCTGTTATCGTGCAGACAGGACCGGCAAACGTGGAGGTGGAGTTGCGTTGTTAATTAAGAAAACACTACAGCACTCGCTAATTCAGTCTTTCGTTTTGAAATGTATAGAAACCGTTGGTGTTAAAGTGAATCTCAGTAACGGCAAAACAATAAATGTGTTCTCCGCATATTTTCCTGGAGGTAGGTCAAATCAATTAGTCAAAGCTAATTTTAAATCTGACCTTAATCGTCTTCTAAATCAGCCCTCCTCTTTCTTAATCGGAGGAGACCTTAACTGTCGAAATTCTGCCTGGGGTTGTCTGCGTGCAAACTGTTGGGGTAATATCTTAAACTCCTTGTGTAACTCTAGGAACTTGGAAATTATGTACTCAGAAGATCCCACTTATATTCCAACAAATGCAAGAATGAGTACTTCTACACTGGATTTATATATAAGTGATAATCCATCTCTTTTCTCGCAACCAGTCGCGATTAATCAACTTGCCTCTGATCACCTACCGGTACTTATATCAATTAAGCTTGCTGGCTCAACCCAGAACATACAAAAAAGATTCAACTACAAAAAAGCAAACCTTGTTCTCTTTAGAAAGCTCGTGTCCTCCAACATAAATCTTTTAAACCGTTCTTTGAGGGACGTCTCAACTAATGAGATGGTCGAGGAACTAATACAAGAATTCATAGATGTTATAAATACTGCAGCTGAAAAATCCATACCTAAATACCCTGTGCATTCACCAAAGCCTCAGTTGAAACTACCCAATGACTTGAAGTTTCTCATCAACATGCGTAACTTTTTCCGTAGAAAGTGGATAAGGTCAAGGCAACAATTTTTTAAAAGTCAATTAAAGCGTATGAATTATAAAATTAAAAATAAGATACAAGCTTTGCGAAATTCAAATTGGAACCATCTGCTCTCGAATTTTGAGAAAAATTCCAAGCCTTTCTGGAATGTCGTAAAGATTCTCAAAAACAAAAATAGAAATAACATACCTACCCTTAAAGTTGGTAATAAAACCTACTCTAGTCGAGAAGAAAAAGCAAATTTAATAGCTGACACCTTTTTCGATAATCACAACATCACAGTCAAAAATAAATCAGATTACATTACGGAAAATGAGGTCGCTAAGGTAACATCCGATATCTTAAATTTCCCACCTGCTCTTTCTCCAACTTTTCTCGTAAGACCGCGAGATATCGCAAATGAGATTAAAACTCTTAAAAATAATAAAGCTCCAGGCAGTGATGGTGTCCCTAATATTCTACTTAAAGCGCTCCCAAAGAAAGGTATCGTTTTCCTAACATTCATAATAAATTCCTGTATAGCATTGCAAATCTTTCCCTCTGTGTGGAAAAAGGCAAAGGTAGTTCCGATACCTAAATTTGGTAAACCACCTAACCTTCCAAGCAGCTATAGACCTATTAGTCTCTTAAGTTCAATAAGCAAAATTTACGAAAAAATTCTAAAAAATAAGCTAATGAAACACATAGCTGAAAACAACATTTTTCTTAATGAACAATTCGGTTTTCGAAAAGGTCACTCCACGACACATCAAGCTTATAGAATTAAAAAACATGTCAGGGATAATCTAGTCATTGGTTTTTCTACAGGTTTCTTTACCCTCGACATAGAAAAGGCTTTCGACTCCGTGTGGCATGACGGGCTTGTCTATAAACTTCGTAAATTCAACTTCCCGGTTTATCTCATAAAAATTATTCAAAGCTTCCTCACCGGTAGATATTTTAATGTATATATCGGTTCAGAAAAATCGTCAGTGCATGAAATTCCGGCTGGTGTACCTCAAGGTTCTGTTCTTGGCCCCCTACTGTATAATATCTTTACGTCTGATTTTCCTCAACTTCCTAACTGCTGCTTCTCAATGTATGCAGACGACACAGGTGTTTTCTCTTCCGGACGTGATTCGTCGCAAATTATTAGCGACCTACAGTCTGCATCGGACGCAATTTGCAAATATTTCGAAAAATGGAAAATCAAAATTAATTCAAGCAAAACCCAAGCAATCTTCTTTACTCGTAGAAGAAAACAGGTATATCTACCCCAACAGAACCTGCAGGTAGGCTCCTCTAGTATTACTTGGAGCAATGAACTAAAATACCTGGGCATCATTTTCGACAAAAAATTACTTTTTGACAGACACATTCACACAACACTTCAAAAAATCAATAATTTAATAAAATCGCTTTATCCATTCATAAATCGAAATTCTGAATTAAGTGAGATAAATAAATTAATCATATATAAACTTATTTTTAAAGCTGTTTTGATGTTTGGTACTCCTGTCTGGAGTGATTGTGCTAAAACGCATTTGGATAAACTACAAAGAATTCAAAACAAGATTTTGAAAATGATTTTAAATCTACCGTGGTTTTTCTCCACTCGACGTCTGCATTGCAAAGCCAGTGTCGATCTTGTTTCAGTTGAAATCTGTAAACTGAACACCAACTTTGTACAAAGTTGTCGCAAATCATGTAATCCTTTGATTTCAGACTTGTTCTCCTAAATATTAGGACATCTCAGCTTTTTATTTACATTTAAGTGCAATATTTAAAATAGTTTGTAAGACTTAGGAAGGGTTTTTTATTATTCCCCCGTAGCTTAATTTTCCCTTCAAATTAGAAATCAAATATATTACTACTTCTCACTAAACTTCCAATTTAAATCCCAGACTGTAAAGAACTTCGATTCTAATCTCTGTATCTATCTTATGAATTCTTGTTGTAAACTTTATATTATCTTAATAAACTAAAATAAAAATAAAAAAAAAAAAAAAAAAATAAAAAAACTTGACAAATCAGTTTATTTTCACTTTTTAAATTATATCAAACTAATATTTTCTGGATTGCATATAATTGCATACCGAACAAGATTAGATTTCAATATTTTGAAAGTATTAAAATGACAGAGTAATAATGGCAGGCATTAAAATAAAATCTCTTCAGTATTAAATGACTTTTAATATTAGAACATTCAAAATCAATACTTGTTGTATTAAAAGCAGGGCTGCAAAATTAAATTAAACGTGCAATAGTTTCAGTGCACATAAACTAAACAAGTATCAAACGGAGGGTTTCTGTGCACATAAACTTATCAAACGTAAACCAGTGTATGTTTCAGTGCACATAAACTAAACAAAAATGTACCTACGTTTCTGTGCACATAAACTAAACAAAAATGTACCTACGTTTCTGTGCACATAAACTAAACAAAAATGTACCTACGTTTATGTGCAAATAAACTAAACAAAAATGTACCTACGTTTATGTGCACATAAACTAAACAAAAATGTACCTACGTTTCTGTGCACATAAACTAAACAAGTATCAAACGGAGGGTTTCTGTGCACATAAACTTATCAATTTCGTTTATTTGCTTTTTCGGTTTGTGTGCACACGCCAAGGAATAGTTTCGTTTCGTTTCGAATTTCTTGGCAGGGAGTTTATTAAACGAAACAAAGCGAATTTCCTAATAACGAGGTTTATGTGCACAGAAACCAGGGCTGGAAAATTAAATTAAACGTGCGGTTTCGTTGCGGTTTTTACTCAATTTTGCAGTTCTACAAACTTATTCTTCTGAGAAATTTTAATATGTTCCTAATTAATTTGGCGCCCTAAATCGACCGGCGCCCTCGGGCGCCGCTCGAGCTTGCCCCCTTCCCCCTTCCCACCCCCTTCCCCCTTCCAACCCCCTTCCCCCTTCCCACCCCCTTCCCCCTTCCCCCTTCCCACCCCCTTCCCCCTTCCCACCCCCTTCCCCTTTCCCACCCCCTTCCCCCTTCCCCCTTCCCACCCCCTTCCCCCTTCCCACCCCCTTCCCCCTTCCCACCCCCTTCCCCCTTCCCTTCCCCTTCCCCTTCCCCCTCCCCCTAACCCTTCCCCTTCCCCTACCGCTTCCTTCCCCCCCCCCCCTTCCCATTCCCCCTCCCCTCCCCCCCTCCCCCACCACCAAAGGCCGGTACTATATACAGCTCAGAGCTGGCCTCATTCTTCGTCCCGGCTCTACTCCCTGTCTTTGATTTTGGGGCGTAGGAAATTCGCTTTGTTTCGTTTAATAAACTCCCTGCAAAGAAATTCGAAACGAAACGAAACTATTCCTTGGCGTGTGCACACAAACCGAAAAAGCAAATAAACGAAATTGATAAGTTTATGTGCACAGAAACCCTCCGTTTGATACTTGTTTAGTTTATGTGCACAGAAACGTAGGTACATTTTTGTTTAGTTTATGTGCACATAAACGTAGGTACATTTTTGTTTAGTTTATGTGCACAGAAACGTAGGTACATTTTTGTTTAGTTTATGTGCACAGAAACGTAGGTACATTTTTGTTTAGTTTATGTGCACATAAACGTAGGTACATTTTTGTTTAGTTTATGTGCACTGAAACATACACTGGTTTACGTTTGATAAGTTTATGTGCACAGAAACCCTCCGTTTGATACTTGTTTAGTTTATGTGCACAGAAACGTAGGTACATTTTTGTTCTTTCAGTTTCGTTTATTTACTTTTTGCAGCCCTGATTAAAAGGTAATATTACTTATACTTTACTTCTAATCCACTATGATTTTGAGAAGTTAATACTAATTGTATTGCTGTATAATCCATTTTTCTGAATTTCAGGTAATATTTAGGATGTTTTTTATTTATTACTTTTTTTTTCCATGGCAAAAAGTAAGCAAATATTGAAACATTTTAACTCATTCTTATTCTCATTCTTAACCTCATAAAAATGTGGTGGACATAACTTGTGCTTGATTTATCTGAAACAAAAAAATCGAATTTCGGGAGTGAACAGAGGATTTGTAAAAAAATTCAAATCTGGATTTTTGGCGACATTGCGTGCGAAAAATTCATTCGGTATGAAAAAACAATACATATTACCATGTAAAGTAAGTTGTGATGAACGAAAATCAAAATCCTTCGTTCACTCCCTAATCAATGCTACTTAGAAGAAGCGTGAAAATTTTGAATAAAATTGGTGCATTAGTTTTTGAATAATCGTGTCTACCGACTTCAAAAATAGAGTTTTAAGAAAAACGCGTTTAAAGTTTAAAGTAAGAATAAAAAGGTGAAATTTTGTTCATAGAATATAGTTCAAATGTTACTCTTTTTGGTACTTAAAAGTTTGATTGTAATAGTACTTTTTTTACCATTAAAAATGTAAAAAAAAATATTTTTTCGAAATTTGAAATCCACATAACCCCTTAAGATTAACTCTGCATATTGGTCAAACCTAATCTAATGCTTGTAAAACTTGAAAATTTTTTTTAGTAAAATATACAAAACAAAACAAGGCATTCTATACTTACTCGACAATATTTTATCTTCACTTGATAAAATATCACCATCGGTCACATTTTTAATGAGAGAGAATACGCGTCTGTCACCAAACTTTGCCCGCACAAATTTTACTTTCAGCTCGCATTGCATCTTGTTCTAAGAGATACTCTGAATAAAATGGCTCACAAAAGCTAGATTTACACACATTGTCGCATAAAAGACTTAATATTCAATCTTATTAGTTTTTTTTTTAATTACTTTTTAATACAGAAAATATTGCATTTTTGAGTAATATTCAATTCGAAGTTGATAATATAACTAAATGATTCAATTTTACTCCAAAATTGTTAACCGTGTAGAAATGATTGATGAGTACCAATTGTGAATTATACATGTATTTAGCCTTTTGTAAAATTATACTAAAAAAATGTGGACAATACACCCAAGTACTTTTTTAAAAAGAAGTAGTTAGGTAAATTATACGAGGCATTTTACCCAAAACTTATGCAATAATTTTCCCAAATTCTGGGACAGATCAACGAAGTAATTTTAAAATCTTGCTTGGTACAAAATAAAAAAATTACTAATGACATTTTTACCTTATAAAATATTTAACCCTAACTGGTTTAACCTCTTCACGCCCTTGGCCACATATGTCTACGTTTGGTTTTTTTTTTAATCAGTCATGCAAAGATAAACTAAATTCTATTTGTTCAAATATTCTTTATATATTAACTTCTTCAGGAGACGAACTTCCAAAATTCAAAAGAAAATCATTGGTTTCTTTAATGTAGTTATTTTCTTACTAATAGCTCCCCTTACGAATTTCGAATTTCGAAAATTCGTCCCTGAAGAAGTGATTTTACGATCATTTTTTCTCTCGGTGTAAGCTTAAATCATTTGCGCAAGTGTAATGTGTGAAATCTGGAAAAATTAACTGAACATGTTTGTGGTTGCAATACGTAAAGATATAATGAAAAACTGTAACTTCAAGAAGTTATTCATCGAACTAATTATTACGAGTAAGTTTAAAATATTTATTTAGCCAGACGAACTTATGACTTGAACATGTGGGCGAAAATCTCATCTTAGATATGTCACTTTGAGGGTTTAATGTGGCTTTGAGTAAAAAGAACCTAAAACTTAATTTTGCATAAAGATCTCGGTATGAATACGTACAAAGTTCAATTAGTGCAAGAGCTGATGCTGCATGACCATCCAATGCGTTTCCGGTTTGCTCAATGGGCCGAAGACCCCTTGATCGAAGATGGGCATTTTTACCGAAAAATCATCTTTTCAGATGAAGCTCATTTCCACCTCGGAGGATACGTCAAATAAACAAAATTGAAATTGAAATTGAAATAAGAAAATCCACACGTCATCGTGGAGAAACCAATGCATCAACAACGAGTGACTGTCTGGTGCGGATTTTGGTCTGGCGACATTATTAGGCCATTTTTCTTCGAAAATGAGCAAGGAAACACCGTTACAGTGAATGTCGATCGCTACCGCGCCATGCTAAGCGATTTTTTGTTTCCCAAAATTGAAGAGTATGACATAGACGAGATTTGGTTTCAATAGGACGGTGCAACGTGCCACACAGCCAACGTAACAGTCGATGTTTTGCGCACTGTTTTCGGAAATCGCATAATCAGCCGAAATGCTGATGTCAATTGGCCACCTCGAAGCTGCGATTTGACTCCGTTAGACTTTTTTTTAATAAACTCATAACGTTGAAAAAATATTCATTTGTTTTTTTTTTATAGCCGATTCAAATTCCAAATCTTAAATGGCCCACCCTATATGTAGTAAATATATGTAACCTAAATGTATAAATATTAAATTAAACTTCCAAAGATAAAATTGCGGGGACTTTTATACTTTTGTTAGGTTAGATACTGATTCATGTATTTAATTTAATACATTGATGCAAATAGGTGACCATAAATCTATAATAATTAGAAAAGACCTTCTGATGGTAAAATAAAAGCACTACATTTTTAAAACCTACGGCTAAAACCGATCCATTCATTTTTTTTAACATATATAGAAAAAACTAGCACTTTCAGTGCCAGGATAATCGATAAAAAAAAAAAAAAAACCATTATAAAGAAACCGAAATTAAGACGGCTGGAATTCACTTCAGTGTTTTAAACTTGCTGTAAATTTTAAATTAATATTTTTATTGAAAAGGCAATTTTTTATAGTTTAATTTTACCTTTTAAAGTCTAATCATTAGTTTTTCATTCGAAATTTATTTAAATATAGAAAAGATGTGTGAGGCGTGGATGATTTCGGAAAAATCGTAAGCATCCTGGTTGTTTATCGTTCACAGTTTATACTCGTTAATGCGAGCTTTTGGCTGAGGTAAACTGTAGGCACTGATAAGATGTCAAGCTTTATTTGGAAAGAAGAGATTTGACACTTCATTGATGTACATAGAAGCAAACTAAGGATAGTTTTCTGTAGGGCTCGAAATGAACCACAGTAGTCAACAAGTTTAAAGATGTTTGGGCCTTCTTCAAAGAGTTTTTGTTAATTTTTCTAATGAAGCATTCTATCACTTTGATCTTGTGCTGTATAATTGGCACTCCTAGTATTATTGTTTATTAGTTGAATACATTGCAAAGGCAAACGACTTTTGTCTAGAGGTTTGGAAATAAAATAGAGAACAATATTGATTGAGTGAAGCCGGCAATCCAAACAGAAAAGTATGTTCAATGAAATTTAAATTATTATTACTAATAAATAAAATTATTGATAAAAACATACAAATTAAGAGTAATCGTATTTTTTGCTTGAGAAAAAAGAGGGCTTCTCTCATTACAGAACGTGTCCAATTAGCCGAACCTTTTAACTGAAGTGTTGGGGGAAACATACATACATACATAAAATACCGATACTTCAGTTTAATTTCTAGACGGTGGGAGATATAGTATTAAAAATTCACCGAAACATAGCCGGTTTTTGTCTTAAATTTTAAATATTCGTTAAATAAAAAATGTAACCAATTTATCACTATCAGCCCATCCTGCCCGAATGCATGATAAATGCTTCCGGTGATAAATTCTCTGATATTAATTTAAATAAAAAATCAAAGCCGAACGTTTTCCGGCACTCTGAAAGTAAGAGATCATTACCTGCACGTGCAGTTCAAGCAAAGTCAAACACCGGTCCGTAGAAACTCCTCAACTCGAGCGCGGTATAAAGCACGGCTTCGAGGTAGAAGCATCTCTTTGAGAAATGATCCGATGACACATCAATAATCTTTGAATCTCTCGAATAAGACGCATATCTGGCCGCGATCCATCTCACAGGCGTGGAGCATGAGTCGCGGCTCGATCGGTGTTATTCTTGCACGGCCAGCCGGATTGGGGAGTTGGTCTAACCTAAATAAATAGTGGTATCACTTCAGAGATTAAGTTTTGTTAACTTTTCGTCAGGGTCACACGAGGACAATGCGGGCGAAGTGAAAATAAATATTATCGGATCGCGACTGCTTTTTGTCATTGTACTGCACGTCACTGGTTGGGTGACTGGGAATTTTTGAGATGTGTGTGTCTCCACAGCACCTCACTCGACACAAAAAGTGATGATGTCTGAATCAAAATTCCAGGTAATGGCGGTTAATTTGGGATTGCACCTCAGAATGGTAGCCGTTAAGTTCCTTAGAACGGCCGCATTATAACCCAAGCGGATTCTGAAAATGCACACTCATTCCAGAGCTCGAGCTCGAGTATTGAATCGAATCACACCCAGGAAAGGAGTAAATTCCCGTATTCAATTAGCTCAAAAATATCCCAGGGTGTCAAGTCAAGGATGATATATTAGTCGATCGCAAACAAAAACACATTCGAGAGCTTCAAATTGTGAATGAAATCAGCGATCTAAGACTTTCCGTTTCATTAGCGGGCTTTGAATGAATCTAGTGACTGAGATTTTCGAATGTCTACGGGTGCGTGACTTCTGTCTTAATTATATTGTTAGCACTCTCAAACAAACAGGTGAATTTCGTAGGTAGGTCGTATTTTCAGCATTTCAGAAAGCTCATGCAATGTAATAGGTCAAGAATGTAAAATATGTATAAATAAGCAGCTGATATGTCTTTGTGGTAAATAACTAAAATACTGTTCAATTATTTCTTTAAAAAAAATGAATGGATTCTTTTAAAAAGAAATCCAAAGTTTAGACATTGAGATCATCGATCCTGTTTATCCGTATGGATATATTTTGTGAAAAGAACATTATACATAATGTTTTTCTGAGCTTTATTAAAAATCTCACCATGAATTAAAATAGTGCACTTGATATCAGAGCTAAGATGGTGATGCAAGCGGCCGTATATCCACGCAGTGGTATTTGTATCAATTTAATGCATGTGTGCGTAAGGGACCAAGTAGCATTGAACCATTTTAGTGCAAATTTCTAAATGTGAACTCTATTATCCCCTTTATAGATTATAATTTTTTCTACAATAGTACACGTGTTCAAGGTGATGAAACTTCAGTTTTCTTGAACTACACCTGAAATTCTATTAGTGTGACTGAATAATATAGAGACTGCAACAGATAATAGAATTCAGTTTTTCGATGCCTTTGGGGTGTACTGGGAGAAACTGTAAACTACAAGGATTTGTTAATCTAAAAATCATTTAATGCTTAGAGCAGGCATTAGTCTCCCATTCTTTCAAAAGTTTCAACATCCCACCATAGCATTGTTAGAAATACGAGGATATCATTTCTTTATTCCAGTGCAGTGGAGTTGGAGTTACGATTTAGCTGTGATCAGAATCATTCTCATATTTAAGATCTAGACGTCCTTATAATTAAATTTAAATATACAGATGTCCCCACATTTTGACTTATTGGATTCATGCTCGCTCATGCAGATTTAAAATTAAGAAATCCGAAAATCTTTTGGGCTAAGATTTGTGAAAATCCTACTTTAACAGTTAAATTTCGTACCACCATACCATACCACCTCCATAGCAATTCAAATTCAACTCACCAAATTCAAATTCAACTCTTTCAATTTCAAGCTGGGGATTGGTGAGTTGGGCAGACCGATCATTACTTTTCATATATGGTATATACATCAGTAGGATGTAAAACGAATATGTAAAATACAACAACATTTTTATGGCTGCTATTCATATCTAAGCCACTTCTTGTCAATACAACTTGAGAGTGAGATCACAATTTACATTTTCAACTAAGTCGCTTAAAATTACATGCATACTTGAAAGCCTTAAATACTTGCAATTGCATATAATTGTATTTGGACACTATAGACGTAGACATACCATACGAATGATCCGCAGCAGTAATAGCAGTTTTAATCAATAAAGAATGAAATCAGACAAACATGAATCCGGCATAATCTTATTAGCATTTCGCACTTACTATCTAATGCATAATATTGTTGCGAATAGTATGCAAATTATGTGTACACAAATAAAATAAGGAAAGCCTTCCGAAAATATATAACAATATGTAATATCTCTAGATAAATGACATAGGAGATTTCATATCGATGGGGGAAAATAAAAAGAGTATCACACCAAAAAATGTTATATACAAAAAAGAATTTTTCAAATTTGGAACTTTTAACCCATATTACATCGGCACAAAGGATCTTTCGTTCGGAATGCCCACCATAAGGGTCAACCCTAGCAATAAATAAATAACCCATATTACTGATTCAGGCGAAATTCAAACTGGGAAAAGAATATGTAGGTATGTCCTTTAAAAAATAAATCAAGAGCTTCAGATTTTATGTTAATTTTGTAAAAATAAGGTTTTGACTTCGAAGATCTCACTTGTTTTAAATTAACAGCTATTAAACTTGTAGGAAACTAAATGAGAAATTAAATCTTTACCATGAATTAAGACAATAATTTTAGTTTTAAGCATTCCAAAAGCCATTCATTCTATCACAATTCAAATTTCTGCCACTTAGGACAACTTTATTCCTAATGAAAACTTCATTTTATGGTACTTCACATTTCTTGTTAAACTCCCGAGAAATCAGTATAGTAATATGCACTTCGACCAAACACTGCATTTTTCATCTGAACTAAAAATTGAAAAATAATTATTCACATTACGGGTATTGTCTATTCTTAAGTTGCAAAAAAAATTATGAAGACGTAAAACTTTACACAATAAAATATCAATGTACTCTTATGCATGACACTTGGCTACAAATGTCGAACCCTTTTGAAACTGCAATAACTTTGTCAATTTTTTTCCCCTCGATCAGATAGCTCATAAGTCGTTAATTGAGCCATACCGCCACCGGCAGATAAAGGAAACCGCATCAATTTATTGCCAGAATAAAAATATCCAAAATTTTTAAGAAGGCCGCAAGAGGTCTGCACTTTGAATCTTTTGTTCGGACGCATTGGACCCGTTTGCTGGACAAATTCGGCCCACGGTCGGTCGCACGACGACCACACCAATACGGCACAACGTCCGCACCAATACAGCACGACGGCCGCACTACAAAATATATATAAAATTGGACTAGTACATGTAAGGCCGTAGCTTCGCCAATTAAAGGCTACCACGGCCACACCGGTTGGCCGGTTGAACCAATTTGTACACTGAGAAAAAGCAATTGGTTACTACAACAATTTTCGTTAGTAAAAACTGAAATAGTTGCAACAATTATATTTTAGTATAATTTACTGTAAAACGAAAACAAATAGTTTGTTGAAATACTTCAGACTAGTTGGCTTTCTATGGACAAAAGTTTTTTTTTATTTCTTTTTTCTTCTTCTTATTTTTCATTATATAAATTATATAAATATATAAATGTATAAATATATGTAAATCAAAAATTATGAGTCGGTACAAAATAAAATGCCCTAAACTATCGAGTGTAGCGCAAAATATATACCTGCTCTGGAGTCTGGACAATAGAAGGATCGAATAGGGTCGGGAAAATCCACCTTTCGAAAGTTGGGGAGAGAGAGTTATTTATACAATGTTTGGACATGGGTGCAAGGTCTTTTTCACTCACTCTTATAAGAACTATATGAACTGTAGAAACTCTAAAGTGAGAAGTCAAAAAAAGAGAGATAGTAAGGCCGGCTTGATGAGAAACGCTTTTAATAATTGTTAGGATAACAAAAAAAAAAAAGAAAGAAAAAAAAAGTAAGATCCGAAGGAGGAATTGAACCCGGGACCTTCGGCACATAAGACCGAGCCTTAACCGTCTAGTCTAGATAGCGGCTCGACAAACGCTCCACATTTTTAACTCATAAGGCGCTTAGGAAATTTTGAATCGATTTTTCTCGGAATTTTTCGAGTAGTGCATCCTACTTCTTTAACCACGTGAGGTGCTAAAGGTCCTCTGTCACCACAAAAAAATTCGGGCAAATCCCCAACCCCACGGTGGCGCCCTGTCCTTGTCAGATGAAATGAGTTTGAACCTTATGCTACAAAAACACAGCTAAATAATTCCTAAGAAATATTACGTTAAACTCTATTTTTTCACAAACGAATCCTTGAATTGAAATTTCGTATGAGTAACGAAGTCTCAAATTTAAATCCTTTTTTTATTTTTTTTATATTAAATAACATCAATTTGCCATTACTTACAACCACTCTTGCGAGAAAACTTACTATGAAAAAAGTTCAGTTTAAAATTTGGAAATTGACAATTTCATGCACATTTCCAAAAATATCAAATCTTTATTCTCGGTAGCTGTTAGTAAGCTTCCGTTCAATGCAAAATGTTTTGTTATTCTAGACATACGAAGAAAACGCAGCTAGTAGTAATGGTCTGTCACTTATTGGAAAAATCAGTCTGTTGATCTGTGTGCGGCTCAAAACAATTTTAAGCGCTAAAGACTTTTGCTTTTATTTTTTATTAGTTGTAATGTTTTTTAGACAGACTACCGCTAATCGTTCTTTTACATTGACTTTTAATTAGTATATTACCTAAAGAAATTGTGTTTTTCTATCATATCGTTGCAGAAATTTTGGTGCCAAATGTTCAAAGTGCTGCAGAGGAATATCGGCGTCCGATTGGGTGCGAAGAGCGCGAGAACTTGTTTTCCATCTAGCGTGTTTTGCATGCGACTCATGCGGCCGACAACTATCCACCGGTGAACAGTTTGCCTTAATGGACGACAGGGTGCTCTGCAAGGCGCACTATCTGGAGACAATCGAAGGCGGGACTACATCAAGTGACGGTAATTTGAACAAGAAGTGACCATGTGAATATGAGACATGCGAGCATGCGTGGGTGCAAACACCACTCATATTGGCTTCTTGGCTTCTGTTGCAGATGGGTGCGACGGCGACGGATACCACAAAAGCAAAACGAAAAGGGTTCGAACTACCTTCACCGAGGAGCAGTTGCAAGTACTCCAGGCAAATTTTCAAATAGATAGCAATCCAGATGGCCAGGACCTGGAGCGAATAGCCTCGGTGACCGGACTCAGTAAGCGGGTCACACAAGTTTGGTTCCAGAATTCTCGCGCGCGACAGAAAAAACACATTCATGCTGGGAAAAATAAGAGTAAGTGTGACCGAGAATGGAAATCACCTGGGTAAAGTTAACCTTTCATTAAACACGTACTATAGTTGTCCGGGAGCAGGATGGGAACTCCTTCGCCAGGCATATAAACCTCCAGCTGACCTATTCGTTTCAGAATAACTCGCAGAACCCGATGCAGTTGACGGGCAACAAGAGTTCCCTGTTCCCCTCCCATGGTAATTACTGCCTTACCCATAGAACCCCGAATCCTTCAATGATTGATGAAGGCATATTTTTTTCAGAGTCATCTATGGATGAGCTGTCGCAGGACTCGAGCATCCACTGCATGCAGAGCGAGGTGTAAGACACATATCCTTTTGATTCCTAGTCAGAATTAGTTAACGTGGTAAAATGGACGAGATTTCGATTTCGGCTCAGCTGAAGAGAATGGCTGTCGTGCTGTCGCAGTATTAACGATATTATTTCCTGGCGCTCCCCACACGGGACAATCATTCTGGACTAACTCGCGTGCTAAACGCCCAGAAATTATCGTTCCCAAAAAAGCAATAGAGAACTAATTTTTCTATTCGAATTCACTAGGGAACCCTCTTTCTTACGTTATGGCTTATGAGCAACAGTGCAGAGCAGGTATATTCCCAAGGACCCACTCGCTCCCTAAAGAAGCTAAATCTCATTTACTCACAAGTAGTACAAGCTTCGGTAACTTATAGTAATTCTTTAACTACACCCTACATTGTTTTATTTATTTATTGAAAAGCCCAGACACTTTTAAAAAGTCGCCCAGCATCCGTTCAAGCGAAATTCGATTTCACCAAGTGAACAAGTAGCAAAATATGTTTATTTCTGCAAGAAGAAACCGAATGACGACGTTCGTTTGTTTTTGTTGTTTGACTATTTATGAACTGCTAAGTTAATATATCGATGTGAATACGAGAGAAAGCTATCCGAATTGTAATTAAATTATGTGGTTGAAGTTCTCTGTAAATTATTACGTTTACGTCTATTTATATGAGTAACTTAGGCTAAGTCGCCACTCTAAATGTACTATATTGTATAATAAAATGTGATACCTTTAATTATAGTTGCTGGTTGTTTTATTTAATTCAACTGTTACCACATTTATAATTAACATCACTGCATTTTGTGCAGTCGATTCATAAAACCGTCTCAAAATTGAGTAATTACAGCATATATTTACATGTTCAAAAGGAAGTTTAAAGCAACCCTCGAAGAAAATAAATGTGAGAATATTTTTTCTAATTTTTTTTTATTCATTACTTATTTTTCTATATTACAGAAAGAAACATGATAAATAAAAAATTTTAAAAATCCATTACTTAAATAGATGATTTCAATGGTTAGCCTACAGATCACTTGTAAGTAGAATGATCTACTGAATTCATTGTAATTAAAAAATTTAGTGTTTATTTTACAAAATTAAATGAGTTATAGATACAGACATGGGTGTGCCAAACCCGATACAACTTTAACACTGCACCCTTCAAAAACTAGTGAACGACTGATTCAAAATTATTAAAATTTTAACAAGAAAATATCCCTTCCTGATGAAGGCAAGTACTAAAAACTCATCTAGCAAATTTATGAAATATAACTAAGAAATAACCAAATGCTTGTTTCTAAATTAGTGTAAAAAATTAATTCACCTTTTAACGCTTTACTTAATCTCGCACTTTTATAATGAATATCTAATGGTAAGATATGAAGGTTTTGATGGTGAAAGAAGTTAGAATTGACAGAATCCACTAAAAATTAAATTTTCAAAAATTTTTCAATTATCAGGAACTTCAAAAGCACGCTTATAACTACTGAAGCAAGCAAGCTAAATGTATGCTTCTGCCCCTTCACCGAATTTAATAGTCAAAGTAACGTAGAAATTCAAAAGCGATATTGCACCTTAGCTGTTACTGTTCCTGTTAAAAGAACGACTGTTATTTCATTTAAAGGATAAACAAAATATTATACAACTAATATTTTAAACGTAAATTGGCTTTACGTTATTTTTGCTGATTACTTTAGCAAAGAGTAAAGCAAGAATGAAGAATTATATAAAAATAACGAAAACATGTAATATTCTTAAATCGTGAGTAATCCGAATAAAATATTTAATACAGGCTTTCCAATCATTAGTCGGTAAGAAGTGAAAATCACTGTATGTTTTCGTGTAATAAATATAGTCCAATAAATGTATGTAAACGTGTAAGAAAATCGGCGCAGAGACAGTTGGCGATTGCGAGAACTATTTGACAGTCGATCTGAAAGTACTCATTATTCAGAACATCGGTAGTTATTACTTTTTCTTATCCCCATGCTGCGTGCCATGATGTTAGCTCTTAGTGACCTAAGTATGTATCT
Source organism: Dysmachus trigonus (assembly GCA_949715965.1). Taxonomy (NCBI): domain Eukaryota; kingdom Metazoa; phylum Arthropoda; class Insecta; order Diptera; family Asilidae; genus Dysmachus; species Dysmachus trigonus. Next base: position 40,045,894 of record OX454322.1, on the reverse strand, counting down.
TCAAATTTTATAATGTTTGTATAAAATTAATGATTAATAAACCATCTAAGAAATAAAATTATAAAAAAATTCTGACGTCACACACAGGCATATATCGGGTTGGCACGAAAGAAATGAGACAGTTTGTTTTTACATTTTAAATTCTAACATTTTTATTTTACTATACATTTAGTCAATCAAATACTCGCCGTGAGCAGCTATGACTTCTTGCCAACGTATAGGCAAGGACTGGATGCCTGTTGCCCAGAACTCAGCGGGCCGTGAGTTGAAGAAGCCACCTTCTTAGGTAGGTTTCAACTTCATTAAAAGTGTTAAAGCGTTTATCACGCAAATCATTTTTCATGGCTCTGAATAAATGATAGTCTGAAGGGGTAATGTCTGGGGAATATGGTGGATGAGGTACCGTCTCCCAGCCTAAGCCCTGCAGTTGTTGGCGGGTAGTGGATGCAGTGTGCGAGCGAGCGTTGTCATGAAGTAAAATGACATTGGCTCTTCTTCGTCTTTTTTCTTTGATAGCTGTGGCTAGTTTATCGAGCTGCGCCGCATATGTTAGCATTAACTGTTTCATTATGTAATAATTCATAAAACAGCATGCCCTGAGAATCCCAAAAGCAGCACAATAGAACTTTTTCGCCGCGGTTTTGATATTGCTTTGGTTGAGTTGGTGGGTCTTCCTTTCGTGGCAGCCAGAAGGCACGGCGCGTATTGTTTTCGTAGAGAACCTACGACTCGTCCCCTGTGACCAAATCCTCCAAAAACTCCTTCTGGCGCGGTCGAAGTATTAGCGATTGGCAGACGGCGACCCGAGCAGCACCAATGGCGTCTGTGAGGGCATGAGGTGTCCATCGGAATAAAACTCTCCTATATCCGAGCTCGTGCAGGTGATGTTCTATAGCGTGATGGCTGCAGTGGAGTTTTGTCGCTAATTCACGAGTGCTTGCATCCGGCTTCTGTTGCAGTTCACGGCGCAAGTCATCATTGTCGAAAGCTGGTGGTCGTCCCGAGCGAGGCTGACTTTCGAGGCTTCGGTCTCCTGTAATGAAGCGTTTGAACCAACGAGACACTGTTGCGTGACTTGTAGTATCTGAGCCAAATGCAGTGTTGATGTTGTCTGCCGCAGCTCGCGCACTATGGCCTAACAAATACTCGTAAAGGTATAGAGTTCGAACTTGTCGCTCATCCATTTTTCTTCAAACTGACTGAATTAATCGTGCGTGCGCTTTTAAATACCCCTAGGACTGAAGCACCTAGAATGTTCTATAACATACTAGAATATGGTCGAAAACAATTGATTAGAAAAACAACATGAGTAGAGTTTTCTAGAGTGTCTCATTACTTTCGTGCCAACCCAATATTTTATACTCGAAGGGAATCGAGCTCCAAGGAAATTTGAAGAACGCTGGTTTAACTTAAAATTAAACGCTAATTGAGTTTATAATGAAGATACTAAATAAGAATGAATTGCATTTTTCATCTTGAGTTTTTCTTGTTAGTACAGAAAACTTTTATATTTTAGTTCACTCTAGTTTAAGTAGCCGTTGTTTGCGAAATTTGATTTATTTCGTGTGTCCTTAAAAAATTCAAATATAAAAAGTGACGTATACCTAATAATAGTGGTTGGGTGACCACTGAAATTCCTTTAGTATATTAAGCGAGAATTTTGTTGTTTTTGTGTAGATCTTAAAACTGAATTTATTATTAGATATAGATATTGATATTTAAAGGTTGTTTTTGTAAGAGTAGTCGGATTTTTAATACCTGTCAAATGAGGTGTCATTCATTCATTGACACAATGTTATTTTTATTTGGTAAAGTCTAACAAATCATCACGGAAAGATATACACCATAGCAACGATTCCAAATCGTGGACATTTATTTCCGAAATCAGGGCTTAGTTATAAAAACTTATGGAATACGTCTTGAATTTTAAGGACCATCGTCGTGTTACTGATAAATTCCACTCCAACTTATCGTTGCATAACAACACGCTATCAATAAGAAAGAGATCAACACTTTTCGAAGAAAATATCGCAGCTGTTGAAGCCAGTGTAGCTGAAGTTTAGAATTTGTCGATTTGCAGGCGTACGCAAGAACTTAAGCTTTGTCTGTCCACAATTTGGAAAATGTTGCCAAGATGCCACCTTAAGGCGTACAAGATCCAATTAGTGCAAGAATTAAAGCCGCATGACTATCGATTACATCGGATGTTTGCTGAATGGGCTCAAAATCAAAAGCTAGTTGACTTTTTAATTTATGTAAAATTTTTTTTCATCGCTGAAGCTCATTTCCGGCTTAATCGATACGTAAATAAGTAGACTTGTCATATTTGGTGTGAAGAGAATCCTCAAGCAATGCAAGAGCTTCCTATGCATCCAGAAAAATACAATATAAGACGTGCCGTGGATATATGGCTCCAAATGCTAGAATAAGTGAGAATTTGGACTGATAGGATACGCTATGTAGCTGGCAACCGGCGGCGCTCATATGCCCGAAATTGAGTTTTAATCGTAAATGTTAAAAAATTATTTCTCGAATAAAACAAAATTTATGACGCTCAATTTTTATGTGTTTTATTTATATTCAAAATCCGGACGCGCTAAAAAACACCTTTTACATAATTTTAATCCAATTATCCCATTGCAAATGCAATATGCTCTCATGCCGAATATTTCAAATAAATTAGTGTAAAAATCAAAGAGCTTTTACTTTAACAAAGCCATCAAACGGAACATCAATATTACCCGCATCTGTTGGATCGCCAAAAAAGTCCGCGGCAACAAAATCGCCTGAATCGTATGCGCTGGCATGCGCATTTATTTATTTTTTAATTTACAAGAATCAACTCTGACACCGCGATGATATATGCCCTGCCTAATGGATTTGTGTTATTGAGTTGGATAAACACATTGTATAACAGCGCGCCTTCACTCACCTGCAGGTCCCAGGCATCTTTATATGTTCCCATACCGAAACTCGATCCAGGGGAAAATGAAAAGGAATAAAAAAATAAAATAATAAACATGAAACGATCGGACCTGTCAGCCTGAAATCGAATAAACTGAATTGGAAAGGTGAGGACGCAAAAACAACATTCCCGAAAGGTAAGTATTTGAGAAATGATCCCATGACGCATGCACTATCTATCCCAGATGCCTGACATTCATTCATTCATTAATAAGAGATCTCGAGCTTCTCCGGGTTATATAGAGACAATTTTAATATAACTGGAATCAAGCTGGTAAATTAACATTTTTGTTGTATTAGTAGTTTTTAATTTATACTGTACGAATAAAAAATGTAGTATGTAATTATAACAGTGAGAGCTTTCTACGGAGGAAATTATTAAATCTATAAACCGATATCGTATCACCTTCCAAAGGTCATTGCTTTCTTATCTCATTGGTGCAAATGAATAAAAACACCTTGACTGAACGTCGCCACTGAGGGGATCATAATTACTACTTGCAGGTGTCATCTGGAGGCATAAATTTGTTAACACCTATAAATATATCTGGGGAAATTCGTCGTGGGAGTTATTTATTCCGTTCCGGTCATTTGCTGACTCCATTAATAGGGATAAAGATTTCTCGGCGGCGCACTGCTTTGAATTTCTTTTCTGCTTTTTCGAAATTTGATTTATTTCGACTTAAGGTGGGCAGTGCAACGAACCGGCAGCACCACCACTTAATCATACTTACCTCTTTTATTCTTGAATTTTCATAAATTGTTTATTTTTTCTCATTTTCTTTTGTTTAAAGTCGTTACCGCATAAATTTTACACATGAATTCAGAATAAAAAAAATCCTTCTTTAGCAGCACACACAGGGTGATTCGTAACTAAGTGTTCAAACATATACCGAATCGATTTCTATGAAGTGTCCTGATGAACATTTGTGAGAAAAATCCCCCTCTCAGATCAACCCTTAACCTTTAAAATCGGGACTGATCATTTTAAGTTCTTGAATGGAGGTGCGATGACATAAATCGTTGTAACTTTTTTCAGGGATATTGGAAGATAACAAACAAGGGTGCATTAGAAAGTAGGCGATTTTCACTTTCCAATAATATACCTTACATACGATGAGCCGTTGATAAATTACTACGATAGTGATGCTTACATTTGAAATTAATAAAAATTGTAGGAATGTTAAAAAAAAGTAGTATACCTATGAAATTAATTTAAATGTAGTGTTTTTCTACTGAATTCAACAATAATTCGTGTGACATTGATTTAAATAATGGATTTTGGAGAAAAAATCAACTATCGATTATGTTTTTGAAACTCATAATATGGCTAGGGCACAGGTATTTCTGTGATCTTTTAAATTGCAAGGTAGCACATCCCTCACCAAAACATGAGATAAATTAAAAATTATGCCTTTCTAATATAATAGGATTCTATAGATTTTTGTTTATAAGTTTGCTTAAGTGAATTTGTTACATTGAACATCCACTATAACTAAAGATGCTTGTTAGTAGATATTAAAAACTAAAAAGTTGAAGTAAAAAAGGCGTTCCAAACCAACTCTTTTCCTCTTCATTATAAGAAGATAGGTGTACCTATTCCTTGACTTGATTTACTAGCTAAAAAGTGGGCACAAATTTTAGGTAAACAAGATTCCTCTCAACATACAAAATTTGCAACGTCCATTGAGCACTGTTTAAGAAGACTGAAATTAACGTCAATTTAATGTTTAATAACTTTCAAATAGACAAAAGTTATGCAGGGCCAGGAGTAAAAACTAACTAAACTAAATTCTAGATAAATTTGTACAATCTTTTAAATTATCGATAAAATTTTCGAAATTATCGAAAAATTTGATTTGATTAATTCAAAGTAACAAAGTGTGTTTGATCGTTGTGCGTGATTCTTCACATTGTATTCATTAAATTACATCCCGAAATCTTTTTTGAGCTTAAGGGGTTATTCTACCTTTTCGAGGCAAAAAAATAGTAATAATTTCAAATTGTTATAAAAAAAAAACCACAAAAGGAATCGATCTAAAATTAAACATGGTTGTTTATTAATAAAAAAATTCGACATTTTTCATGAAAAAAAAAATATTCAAACAAAATGGCGGCTGCACTGGCCCATTGCTGCAGCGCGAAAAAAATTTCACAGCCAATTGCGCGACGTAGTACCCAGGTCGTCCAAGTGATCTCTAAGTAATTTAACAAAAATAAATCATTAGTTCTAATGAAAATCTACGGAGCGCCCCTAAAATTAGACATAAATATCAATTTTTCGCAATTTGACAAACCTTTAAACAATTAATTTTTTTCATCGAAAAAAGTGCCCCCCAATTTTCAAAATTGAATACAGATGTCTAATTTTAGGGGGGTTCCGTCTTAAATCGTTCAATAAGTATGTGTGCAAAATTTGAAACGAATCGGTTCATTAGTTTTTTTTCAGTGCTACGTCGCGCACCAAAAAAAGTCATTTTGAGAAAAACGCGTTTAAAGTTCTCGAAGCAGATTAGTAACGTATAGAAAGAAATTTTCACAAATTACCATCAATCTGCGAATCCAGGCATGTAGTAGGTATTGTTAATATTTACCTTTAGAGAAATATCTTATACACATATACTGTTATTGTTATACGACAGATGTTCAAAACAGGTTACGTGACGCCGCATTATAATAGCGCTCGGAGAAGAAAGAAATGGACTATTACGCGTGCTCCGAAATATGTGTATAGAATGAAAACTACTATAGATATTGATCTGAAATTTTAAACACACATTCTTAAATATAAAATCTATCGAAAAATGGAAAAAAAAAATTGCAAAAAAATTTTTTTTAAAGGTAGAATAACCCCTTAATAACTCCTAAAAACTTCTGAAAAATTTAGAACGAGTGTACTTAACTTAATTTTTTTTTAGAGTTGTATCTACTATATTATTTCGAAATCATTTTTCTTAAAAGCAATTTTTATCAAGTTCATCGTTTTCTGACTTTATTCCTCAAGGTTTTAAAATTGGTGTGGAATTTATGACATTTTCCAGTCAACAAAATTAAAACCATTTACATAAATCTAATATTATTTCGAAATCAAGGCATAAGACAAAAATTAATTAATTAATTAATTCGATTCTCAAAAACTGTTCAATAAATATTAATGTACTGCGAACTCTATTTTAAAAAAAAGATTAAATGTTTTAGAAAATTAACGACGTTAAAATAAATAAGATATTTATTGTTTTTTTGGGTATGTATCTTCAACTTTTATTATTCCTTACAGTTTTATGTGTGAAGGCATTTTCTACCCATTCGTTTTGGAAAAGGAAGAAACATTTTCAACTTTTTCTGGAATTTAATATTAACCCATTAATGCGCAAAACGAGGATTTTGTGCACGCAAGTTCAATTGTACGATTCGAATAGCAAATTGGGGCGAATTTCCTCCAAATTCGTATATAAGGGGTTTTTGGGGGTGCTTTTTCAGAATCTGGTATTTGTTTTGCATAAGAACTTCAAAAACCCTATTATTTTTTGGGTTTTTTCAAAAAAGTGCAGATTTTTTTTGGTCTTTTTTCGTCTCAAAGTCGATTATCTTGTCGTTGCTGCTATTGAATGATCATATAACTACCAGAAATCGCGGTCCGAATGTCTACACTTTCTCAAACCATGATTTTTATTGCTTTGGTTTTTGCAGAATGCCTATTTTGTACAGCAATGTAATAAAAAACGTCGCGATTTTTTTACACGAAAAGGATCAATTTAAAAAAAAAAATTATGTGACAAAAAGTGCTTATAATTAGCCAAGGAAAACATGTAAATTTTTTCAGAATTTTTTGGACTATTTTTGGTTTTTTGGATTTGGTAAATTTTTGAAAAATCCAAAAATGTCCCGAAAAATTCTGAAAAAATTTACACGTGTTCCTTGGCTAATTACAAGTACTTTTTGTCATATAAAATTTATTTTTATAATTCGTCCGTTTTGAGTTAAATATCACCAAATTTCATCATAAAAAAACTTGGTGATATTTTTACTCAAAAAGGATCAATTATACGAATAAATTTGAAGTTGTCTTTGATCAAATAAGAATATTGAATACAAAATTGCAATCTCAATTATCATCCTACAATACTGGTTTTACTCATTACCCATTCCAGAGGTCCAATTTCTTTCCGAATTCAACAAGGTTAGATTTATGGGTTAAGAATTTGACGATACAATTTTTAACAAGATATAACTTTCTTATGTGATATAACATTCAAAATGTTTGCAATATGATCTATGCTATTTATAGAACTTGAATACTAATTCTTTGTTAAAACTTCCATATTAATTATCTCTTAAAACTTGTTATCTACGTTAAAAGGATCAAAGGAAAACTAAAATTATCGTAAACCTAGAAGAATCTTTAAAAAATGTTCTTATGTAGCAAAAGATTGTTGATATTCATGCATAAAAGGGTAAATTCCAGCACATTTTGTTCCGGACCGAAATACTTAACAAAATATCAAAATGGCATTCTTCTTTTTAGATGTTTTACGAGTAGCTAAAGTTTTCTTAACATCTAAGACAATATTGTGTGTTCTAAAATTATAAATGTAATTGCTAAACTTTTCATGTTGAAATAAGGTGTTAATGTTCTTGCATTTCTCTTCGAAGGTGATTAATGTCAAAAACCACATTTAAGAATCTTTAAAACCAATGAGATTATTAAATAGGTTCGCAGAATGTAGAAATATTTCTTGACATTTTGAATTGATGTGACCGCTCTAAAAAAAATATTGCAATTGGAATATTAAAAGAGAACATTACTGTAACTTGGTAAATTTTCGATACTTTGAATTTAAAAATGTTTAAAATAATTTTGAGTATGTTTACTTTGAATAAATGCAAAAAGATTTTTTTTTCCTCTTCACACTTTTTACTTTTACACTCCACTTAAAATGACAGTTTTATTGAGCATGAAATGAAATCCCTTTTGATATGAAAAATATTTCAAATTAATATTTTCTTTTTTCTCGGTGCATAAACGGTGTTTATCTTATTCTTTCGGTCTATATTCAATAAAGTGTAGAGTATAGTGTTGTATGAACGGATAAGTAATGGTCCATTCGAAAATAAAATATCCATTCTTTTAAAATTTGTTTACTTCATTGGTACGCAAATTGTAATATGAAAAGTGTTTATTATTAAATATTTTACACCTTTTGAATACCTGCGTTTATTATCCGAAAAGAGTTAATAAAATACACCAATACACCGGTTTAACAAAACACAAAAAAGGGATGAACTACATCAAACACTGTTTTCGCTTTTGATTTAACACCTATTTTTTACTGTATGCAGATTATAAACTCAAACGCATTTTTCTTGCGAAATTTTACTAGATAGTGTTAAGAGTTGAGATTCTCTAGGTTTCTAAAGCCCCTTCACTAGGAAATAAACTGGACTTCCTCAAAAATGAAAATAAAATTTAGAGAAAATAAACTTTACGCTAGATTTTAATTGATTTAGCAAAAATGCTTGAAATTTGTTGACAACACTGAAATTGGAGTACACTTGGCTGATTTTCTGTTCGAATTCACTGAAATTCTAGTTGTTTAACCCTTAACAGTCACACTGGGTAAAATACACTCCAACGTTTTTTTGAGCGCCAAAATGACCCAGTAAACCAATGGGTATGGGTCTAATACCGCCATCTACAGTTAGTCAACTTTACAAACTTTCATTCCCCGCCGTCAAAATATTTTTGGGACCGTTAGTTTCTATCTGGCAGTCGCTCAAAGTAGACCCTCTCGAATTTTGGGGTGTCTCACACCCAGTGTGACCAATACGTGATTTTTTCGAATTTTTTGGAAATTTTTTTTTTTTTTACTTCTGAGGAGTTTAATTCGAAGTAGTAAGTAGGTACATTTTAACAGCTTTTCTTTGTTAGAATTTTTTGAAAAAATTTTAACGTGTATTTTCACCATAAAATATGGCGTATAATTTACGTTCATGCAAGATTCGTGAGGAACTGTGTGAGGACAGGGAAGAAGAGGCAGCTTTTGTTGGAATTGCAAATATTTTGCATTTGCAGGACCATCTTCCCACCCAAAATGAGCGTCGAAAGGTAGACAAACAAAAAAGGTACGCAATTTGTCCAAGAGGAAGTTATAAGAAGACTAATTCAATGTGTCCATCGTGCCTTCAACCGATGTGTGATACACATAGAGCGTACATGTGCATTGAATGTGCTTTTAGCATAGAATAATTAATAATTAATGAATACATTTTTTTTAGTATGCATTAAATACTATATGAACAAATTTTTTTTTGGGTTTTTGAATCAATATTTTAATTAATAAATTGCTATTTTTGTGTGTAAATGAGTTGTTCATTTTTTTCATAAAAGTGGTAGGTACCTTCAGTCTTCAAAATAAATATACTTTTTGAAGCGGCCAAAAAAACTGAACATACCAGCTGAATTGAAATATCTTAAAAATTAAAAAAGTTACAGGAGTTTTAGTGAAAAAAATCAGTTTTTCGATTTTTTTTTTCAAGAAGTTTTTAAATATCTTAAATTTAATTTTCACATATCTAACCCATATAGTCTTTTAGAGGAAGACTTAAACTTTAACAGGATATATTTTTTTTCATTTTTGCTGTCTACAATTTTTTATAAGCCTGTAAACACGCTGGGGTGTGATACACCCAGAATGACCGTCGCGGGATTTTACTGAGGTGTGACTGATAAGGGTTAATTGTGAAAGACATTAGAAGCAAAAACCAGACCGTGACCCACAAACTATTGGCAGAGAAGCTTAATATATTGCTTCTGCCACCAATGCATGCTAGTAATATGTTTAACGTATGTGTTTCTCGGCAAAATCTTTGTAATTTCACGTTTACTTTTTGTAAAGAGTGGAGTATGTTCTCTGCCCTATATTTTATTGTAATCGGTATGAGAGAATTTTTGAGATCACGGATTTCAAGTGATTCGGATTTTCAAAAAATCAGTATGTGCTGGTTCCAAATCCACGGGCTTTCAATGTTAATTATTTATTAAAAACTTTCAAATATGACCATCAACAACAAGCATATTTTCAGCGTATGCTTATTAAGAAATGTATTAAATAAGTTAGTATGCTTGTTAACACTTATGCATATGCGATTATTAGGGTAATACATACTATAGTTAGTTCTACAATTGTTAGTTTGTAGAAGACTCAGATTCCTTAGGTTACGAGGGTTATCCCAAAATACGAATTTAGCTTTAAGAAATGGCGGGTCAGTATAGCCAGTTATAAGTTGGTGAGCGAATATTATGTTAGCAACTTCACTTATATTATATAAAGAATGCATGTTGAGTAACTGCAGTCGGTCTTCGTAAGGAGGAAGACAAATCGAACCAACCAAAGGTAAATCCTCTTGGGCAAATCTAATGAACTCATCAGCATAGATTAAGACTTTCCACGTGTGATATACTTAATTGACAAAATAAAAAGAGGACCCAAGTGACTACCCTGAGGAACTCCCGAAGTGACTAAGATATTCCTCGAATTGGCGCTACAGAAAGCAACCTGGTAGGACCTATTTGACAAATAAGAACGTATCCAGTTGACAAATGAAGGTGAAAAGCCTTTCCTAAAATCTGAAATACAGTAGAAATACTGAAAATAAGACGTTTACAGATGATTGATATTTGCGAATAAGCGAAATGTTTAGGGATGCAAGAGAGTATCGCGATTGGTCGGTAATTGCCGACGTAAACTACTTACTACCCTTTTTGTGAATCGCAATTACAAACGACTTTTTCCAAAGTGTAGAGAACTTCCCACTGTTGAGTGATATCTGAAAGAGCATCGTTAATGGTGTAAGCACTGAACTGGAACATAGTTTTAAAATAGCAAGAGGAATACCATCTGGTTCAGAGGTATAATCATCCGGCAGCTCGTTGATATGTTTTAGAATAATGTCAGGAGTAATACAGATGGGCAGATTAAAGATTGGAGGATTAGTATTGAAGTATTGAAAATTGTTTAGATCAGGTTAGAGGTCGTGAGAAGAGAAGGATTTTTGAAAAAAGGTTGCAAACAAATCACATATTGCGGATGGCGTTGAACTTGTGAGGCCCTCAAATAGTGTGAGTGAGATGGTCATTGTACAGCCATTTGAGAAGGTCGTGGAAGTTGTTATAACTTACAACAAACAGTTACAAGATCCCTTTATTTAAATATTGGTGAAACCATTCTAAAAATATATAAGCAAACTAAAAATCATAAAAATTCAGGTTTTATTTGTCTGTCACTTCAATTATGGCTTATATATCAACTCGATCTTTCAAATCTGTATGAAAACGTAGTAATGAGAAATTAGTTTTGTTTTCGCGTTGACATACAAAATTTAGTAGATTTTTAGGACATAAACTACTAAGGTATATAAACATATACTGCAATTTTAGTAACAAGAATTACAAATCTGGATGTTCTAGTAAAGATTTTAAAAACCCAGTGATATATCTAGTTAAGAGAGATTCATTGGATTTCTAGTGCTTTTAATTCAAATTCGACTAAATACTAAATAAAGACTATATAATTATATTTTTTATTGCAGGAATTTTAGTTAATATAAATATAATTCGGTCAAAATAGGTAAATAGAATACTAGAGCCTATTTTTTCATCATTTATTTATAACTGGAAATCCGAGGGAGTCAAACTCTAGTTGAAATTTTGTTAGATTCCGGTTGTGTGTACATTTTTATACGCCAATTGGTTAATTGGTAAATTCAAACAGTAGGTATGCACTGTGGAGTTAATTGACTGATTCAAATCTGCAGTCTGTTCTATTCTAAAGGTTATGGGTAAGGCAATATTTTGTGATTCATCACGATTCATGAGAAAAAGATACTTATTTTACTTTTTCATCAATATCTACTACTTTGTGGGACAAATTAAGAAAAACTTAAAATTTTGCAATTATTCTGGCCTATTTCGTATTATGAATAATTGTGTTGCTTGTCGATGCATGTATTTACACATGCCTAAGAGTTCTAGTTTCGTCAAATTAAGTGAAAACCGCCGAAATGTCGAAAAACAGTCGCCTGGTGTACCCATAAAATCTCGCATGACTGGCCGCGGCTTCAGAGGTGTCAGCAAATTCAATCGAGGACCCCCGGACGCATTGCATCGCACCGGTGCAACCAATAAATAAATGCAAGTCGCGTACAACTGAACACGGCATATCGCGCCGTGTATCTCATTTGGGCATCAATGTTGGAACAAATGTGAGCCCAACTTCCACGTGGAGCACATCGAGTGTGATTTGGTCTACGTTGGTGTCACAGGGGAATCCGACCAGGCTCTGGTCACCTTTATGCAAATCCTGGCAATGAATGCACTTCAGCCGCTTCTTGACATGTTTTCACATGGTTCTCCCACTCAGTTGGTGTTGGCTGTTTACCTAGAAAATAAAAGCACTAAAATGTCCGACATAAGTGAGCCTACACTTTGCCAATTAAACACGGTTCGGTGTAAATTGATTGCCATGTTCAGTGCTTCTGGTGCGTTCATTTAACACCTGAAATGGAATTAAAAATGAGCTGATCCCCACGGATCCCGCAGTAGATTCAGGCGCGGGACTATGTCTTACATTCCCCTCGCCTCCGGAATAAATTGGGCTACTGCGGCAAAACAGAAATGTCTTGGGACTTTTGCAGCCGTTTTTGTTTTTGAATTGTTACATATGCGCATACGGATAAAACCAATGTGGGATATTTTTAATTAACAGCCCGAACATAAGATCGCAACCACCAGTTGTGCGGGTGTGTGTCTTTAGTTCAACAGTTCGAGGAATGGTCTTCTCTCTGCCCTTTATGCCACCACTTTCTAAACATTAACTTTATTTTTAGTTTATTGCCAGCTTAAGTCTGCAGGAATACTTATTAATTAGGTTTGACTTAAAACTATTATTGATATTAAAATTACATATGCTAATCGAGAACAGTCAACAGAAGGTAGCCAATATTGAAAACCTCATTGAGTTATTCTTAAACTTTTTTCAAATAATGTGCATTTAAGCATGCTTTTGGTACAAACTCAAATGGAATTTTAGGAAAATTTATTAAAGAATTTAATTTTAGATATTGAAATTTAAATAATAAAATTCCAACTTTTACCATACAAAATTGATTTTAAACTTTTATAAGACCTAGACACATTAAATTATCAAAAAATCCTACTCTATACGACCGAGAATATGTACATACGTATTTATCTCTAATATATATAATTCTTCTGTCACAGTTTTAGTGTTTATACTCCTCCGAAACGGCTTGACCGATTTTGATGAAATTTAATATGTATATTCAGTAGGTATGAGAATAGGTTTATAACTAATTTTTATACCCCTAAGTGTTAAGGGTGGCTCACCCTAAAAAATTTTTTTTTATTTTTTGGACAAATTTTTTTTTGGTAATTTTTTTATGGTGTGGCATTAAAAAACACATTTAGTCCTAAATTTTTACCCTTCTACCACCAACCCCTACTTTTTAATAGCATTTTTTATTTTTTAACCCCGATCGATAGCTAATCTATAATATAAAAATGAATCGCTGAATGTGTTGCTATGCGCAAATCTCGAGAACAGCTGAACCGATTTCGCTAATTCTTTTTTTAGAATATTCCTTGAAGTACGAGGAGAGAAAAATTTATAAAATTGCCTGAAAAAGTCTAAAAACAACACTTTTCTATACTCCCATACAAACGATTCGTAATAATACTTAAAAGTCAATTTGAACTTTAATACCATACCATAAAGTTCAAGTGTTAGTGGAGAGGTTCCGGGAAGGCAAAACAATTGAGTGAGTTTTAAATATTATCAAGAGTTGGATATTCAAGATGGCGAATCCATAAAGGGGTTTTCGGGTTGAATCAATTTCTAGGATATAACAAACTAGAACATTTGAAAAGTCTTTAATTAGTAAGTATTTACCCAACGTCGGATGAAACCGGGTAATTTTCCAATATTTGTCAAGTGTAAAACGGTTTACTTAATATTAAACAACGTGTAAGTTTGTTCAATAAATTAATTAGGGATATGAAACGGAACCACTGTTTTCTTATATTAATGGTATTATTTGTAGAAACATGCGAAAAGAAAGAACACGATCAAATATTGGTCGACGCACAGGGCATAATGAAAATGTACCGGGAAGAGCAGTACAACGTCTGCTAGGCCAGCTAGTTTATTAATAAAATTCTGTATAGTTGAATGATAAATCGGTATTCCAAAATCATTTGCTAATAGTTCAGCACTTAAACTTTGATTCCATAATGAAATTTGCACTACAGATTTTCTTAAAGTAACAAGAGGTCATGACTTGACTATTTCTTGTGGTAAGATCATGCTTTTGTCTTGTATTCACAGGAAAATTAAATGAAGTTTCGGAATATGTTCTTTAATTCGACGTTTATTACGGGATAAGCAGGGAAAATTTGCAGAATACTATTCTTAAACTAAAGGGTTGTATTTTAGGGCGACTTTTTGATTTTTTCCATAGAGTGCAGTTTAGCAAGACGCTTACTGTTTAAAAACCTCCAGCTGCAGGTCTGACAAAGTGTCCAGGTTTTTAATTTCTTAACACTTAGCCGACCGCACGCGCTGCAGTGAACTGTTCGATTTCCACCGCACATTTTTCACAACACGAATGATACTCACTAATTGAAATAAAAGTAGTCTGGAAACTATTTAAGTAGTAAGGTAAAGGTACTAGTAATTGACCGTGTTCTAGTAATTGACCCTTTTACCCATAAAGACCAAAACTAAAGATTTAGTTGGTCATGTTCAGTTAAAAACAAATCTGTCAATAGGGGCTACTCTCCACCGCCCAAATCATAAAGCTTCCTAAATGCAGTACATTATGTATTAGTAATTACCGAAGCGTTTTGTGAATAGGTTCTGTGGCGTAAAATTTACATGTGTTTTGTTATATTTTTTCTTAAGAAGTGATATCTCAAAAGTGATATTAAATAACTTACCGAAAAATGTTTGAGTAAGTTTCACGTATTATTCATTAAATTAGTGTGTGATTTGTGATAAAACAGGAGTTTTTAAGTCAACAAATTACTTAATGATGCTTTAAGGGGAGATGGTCAACTACCGAATGCTATTACTACTATTGATCTAGAGATTGACCGGGGTGGTCAATTTCTGAATAAGTTAGTATATTTTAAATTAAATCGGATTGTGAATTATATTGGTCGCTAGTAATAGGAAAAAGCGCAGCACTTACTTGTGAACAGATAGTACGCTTTATTCCAGTAATTGACCCTTAAATCAATTACTGATTCATCTTATGGTCAACTTTTGGAACATATTTGACCGACTTTCTGAGCTGACTCCTAATGCTTCTAATATTTTATATTCGTTTCAAAAAGCTTTTAAAAGTGTTTTTAATTGCAAGTACATTGGATCACGTTAATATTTCTTTGTAAGATTTGCGTATAATGTAGAAGAGCTATATGCCTGGACGAAAGGGATCATTTAGGAATTACTCAGAAGATGCAATGACTTTTGTCACCGAAGATGTTCGGCTACACCAAACGCCAATTCGGACCATTGCCAAAACATTTAAAATCCCAAGAACAACGCTCAAGTAAAAAATTTAAGGCAAATCACCGATTGGAAGGAAAATGGGACATAACTCCATTCTCACCAAAGAAGAGGAGGCTGAAATATGGAGATGGATTATTAAACTGGATCAGACTGGTTTCCCCGTGACGGTAGATCAGCTAACTGTCATTGTGGAGAAGTTCCTGAAGGAAATGAAACGATCGAACCCTTTTAAAGATGGTAGAACCTGGGTGAAGGGATTTCTACATAGAAATCCCTCCGTTTCGAGAAGAATGTCGCAAAACCTCACCATCTCGCGAGCGTCAGTCACAGAGCAGCAAATACTGAATTGGTTTTCAGAAGTTTTCACCTACATGGTCCGCCAAATAACTTTTTTTTTGAAAATGCTATAAAAAAAAACTACTGAATATTTTTTCAAATTTCTTTTTTTATTTCAAATTACAATCCTTCCGGTTAATGATGGAAAATAATTTCATTCAAATGGCTGCCTCGGCTGGCCATGCAGTAGCCTACACGATCGGTCCAATTTTTAAGTACATTATCGATTGTGTGCAGCTGTATTTCACCAATGGCTTCACGAATATTGTCCTTTAAAGCTTCAATTGTCTCTGGCTTGTCGGCGTAACACTTATCTTTGACGGCACCCCACAAATAATAGTCTAACGGTGTCAAATCGCAGCTCCGAGGTGGCCAAACGACATCAGCTCTGCGGCTGATAATGCGATTTTCAAAAACAGGGCGCAAAACATCAAGTGTAGCGTCGGCTGTGTGGCACGTAGCGCCGTCCTGTTGAAACCAAATGTTGCCAATATCCTGCTCTTCAATTTCTGTGAACAAAAATTCGTTCAACATGGCCCGATAACGATCGCCATTGACTGTAACGGCCACTCCTTGCTTATTTTCGAAGAAAAATGGCCGAATTATGCCTCTGGACCAAAATCCGCACCAAACAGTGACTCGTTTTGGGTGCATCGGCTTTTGAATGAATGCGTGCGGGTTTTCTGTGCCCCAAATGCGACAATTCTGCTTGTTTACATACCCGCCAAGATCGAAATGAGCTTCATCTGAAAAGATGATTTTTTTGGCAAAATCCGCATCTTCTGCAAGTCGATCGCAGGCCCACTTAGCGAAGCGAAAACGCATTGGATGGTCAGTTGGCTTCAACTCCTGAACCAATTGGACTTTGTACGGCGTCATACCAAGGTCTTTACGCAAAATTCGTCTCAATGATGTCTGCGAAATGTCCAATTGTTGAGAACGACGGTGAACTGATGTTGATGGCGTTTCACGCACACTTTCGGCCACAGCAGCAATATTCTCGGGTGTACGCACTGTTTTTGGCTTTTCACGCGTTGGTTTATCGATGAGGATGCCAGTTTCTTTCACTTTTTTCACAAGGTAACGAACATATGGAGCTGACGGTGCTTCTTTTCTTCCAAAATCCGTACGCAATTTTCGCACACATTCTGCAACATTACCATGATTTTCAAAGTAATGTGGCAATATTTCCCAGCGTTGTTCAAGCGTATACACAACCATATTCGTTCAGCGGAAGGATAAAACTAATTATCTGTCAAATCAGACATGAGCTAAGTGTTGCCATCCACGAAATAAGCACTAGTTGAAAAAAAAAAACGTTAGATGGCGGACCCTGTATCTAAAAAAACATGACTAGGAAAATATATTAGATGACGCATCCCGAATATTCAATTGTGACGAAACTGCTGATGGCGGACCCAATATGGCGAAAATTTCGATTTCAACGAGTTTTAATGAAAATTGGTACAATGTTTAAGGCCACTAATTTTGAATATTATTAAGATTTGGAGATTCAATATGGCGGATCCATAAAGGGGTTCGGGTTGAAACCATTTCTAGGATATAACAAACTAGAGCATTTGAGAAGTGTTTAATTAGTAAGTTTTTACCCAATTCCGGGTGAAACCGGGTAACCCAGCTAGGACATTGCAGAAAATGTTCCTAAAGAATGGGGCCTAGGAAAAACTGATTCTGGGTGGATGACTTGTGAGGTTTTGCTTGAATATTTTTTCACCGTGGCTGATGAAAACGAAAGTAACTTTAGTCAGTTTTGTGAAAGAAACGAAATTATCTTACTAGTACCTTTACCTTATATATATACATACATAATAGGGGTACCGGTTAATTCGTGCGGTTTTCTAACAGATGGCGTAACTTGTTTTATATCCCAGTGATTCACCTTTCCAAATATGTGTTGGAAAGCTACTGTCATATAGTTTCAGAATCAGCATGTGTCATTTAGCTGAAGCGTAAACAACAATACTTTTTTTTACTCTGAAAATGTCGAATTTTGTGCCGAATAAAGTGTTTTTGCGGGGAGTACTTCTTCATTACTTCAATATGAAGAAAAAGGCTGCCGAAAGTCATCGTATTTTGGTGGAAGTGTATGGTGTGCATGATCTAGCTGAGCGTACGTGCCAGAAGTGGTTTGCACGGTTTAAAAGTGGCAATTTTGAAGTTTGAAGACCACGAATTGGAGACACTGCTCGACCAAGATCCATCCCAAACGCAAGAAGAACTTGCAAAATCACTTGGCGTCGCTCAACAAACCATTTCCGATTGTCTAAAAGCAATGGGAATGATCCGGAAGGTAGGCCATTGGGTGCCGTATGAATTGAAGCCAAGAGACGTCGAACGCCGATTTTTCGCGTGTGAACAACTGCTTCAACGGCACAAAAGAAAAAGTTTTTTACATCGAATTGTCACTGGCGATGAAAAGTGGGTCCATTACGATAATCCAAAACGTCGGGCAACGTATGGATACCCCGGCCATGCATCATCATCGAAGGCCGTTCAGAATATTCATGGCCTGAAGGTTATGCTGTGTATTTGGTGGGACCAGCTGGGTGTGATCTATTATAAGCTGTTGCAACCTAATGAAACGATCACAGGGGAAGTCTACCGACGACAATTGATGCGTTTGAGCCGAGCACTGCGCGAAAAACGGCCGGAATATGAACAAAGGCACAGCAAGGTAATTTTGCAACAGGACAATGCTCGGCCACATGTTGCACAGGTCGTCAAAACCTACCTTGAAACGCTCAAATGGGATGTCCTACCCCACCCGCCGTATAGTCCAGACCTTGCGCCATCCGATTACTATCTCTTCCGATCAATGCAACATGGCCTGGCTGACCAGCACTTCTCCAATTATGAAGAAGTCAAAAATTGGATCGATTCGTGGATAGCGGAGAAGCCGGCCGAATGTTTCAGAAAGGGTATTCGTGAATTGCCAGAAAAATGGGAAAAGGTTATAGCTAGCGATGGACAATACTTTGAATATTAAATTTGTAACCATTTTTTCACAATAAAGCTTCAATTTTCGAAAAAAAACCGCACGAATTAACCGGTACCCCTATTATTAGGGTGCTTTTTTTTTGCGACTATTTTTTTTTCAGTCCCACCTCGAAATTCTGTGTTGCGAATAAACAAAATTTCCCTGAAAATTGGAAACTATTTAAGTAGTATATATATATTAGGGTGCTATTTTTTTTTTTTTTTGCGACTATTTTTTTTTTCAGTCCCACCTCGAAATTTGGTGGCAAATACCTAAACAAAAATTCCCTGAAAATTGGAGCCCTTAATATTAATATTAAGTACTAGACCAAGGCGTATAAAGATTTCCCATATAAAATACACGTAAACTTTGATTATTTTTCTTCAAAACTCACAGCTCAGAGGCATTTTATGGTACAATCTTGGTAAATGGTAGAGTTTCTTCAGAATTGAATGCTCTACAAAAGTGTCTATTGCGGTGTAACCCTAACTCCCACCAGAGAGGTAGTACGGGTCACTAAACCCAATTTTTCCATCAAATTGTCGCTTTTTGCCCCTATCTCGTAAATAACAAGAGCTACAGAAAAAATGAATAAAACAAACTTATGGGAAATACAATTTCCTGTAAAAATGTTCTGAACACCAAATAGCTAACATTGGTATTTCTTGAGATTCATCTAGGTGCTCCTATAACAAATAACCCAACCCATCAAAGGTGTTTTATTAAAGGTCATCTAGGGACTTTCATACATAATTAAAGTCGTCCAGTTGGTTTCATTAAAGATTAAAGTCATAGAGAGACTTTTATTTAAAAATAAAACTCATCTAGGGACTATTATAAAAAATAAATTAATAGTGGTCTAAGAACTTTTATAAAAATTATTGTAAAAGTCATTTAGGGATTTATATAAAAAACTAAAAAAGAAATCGGGAAATTTTGGTCGCCATTTTGAATCCGGCATCTTTAATTTCTAAATGTAATTACTAATTTCCATGGAAACTTGAAATTTATATTTCTAGCGCCATATTGTGTCCGCCATTGAAAGATGGCTTCACCTTATTTGCGATATAATATTGAGTGAAAATTAACAATCGACCAAATAATAATAAATGAGGAAAAAATCTTCAAATTTCAGAAAAAAAAACTTAAGAAATTGATACGGACATCCTTTGATGTCCTTGGTCAACGTAAAAATAATAGAATACAACAAATATCTTTATAAAATAAGACATTAAATCCCTTTATATTTTATAAAATATAAGTTTATTTGTTACCCTTCTTTTATACATATATTCTGAGATCTACAATTTTGATAAGGAATTTGAAAGCTTTGTTTTGTTAAGGTATTCTATTAAAATCATGGGCTAAGAGGGTTTTTAAGAAAGTAGCAAAACGTAAAAAAAAGTTACTTAGTCTGTTATAATTGTGTATCCATTTTGGACTTAGCTTTATAATAACTTTTAAAATTTCATGCTTTCCCCAAACAATGCTTTCTTATTAAAATTTTAATAAAAAGTTGAAAATATGCATGCGAATATTGCGAAAAACAGTCCTTAAATTTGTCAATACTTTGTGTTTCAATTGCACATTGCTCTACAATTTTCAATTTAAAATTTATGTGTGTTTTCAGTAAAAACGACAGTTCAAAACAAAAATCGGTAGGTGTAATTAGGCTACCAAAATCAGATTTGAAAATATACTGTTTATGAAAGAACAATAATTCTGATTGACCTGACAACGATGCATTTGGCCCTACTTTTTGTGAAATTCCACAGCATATCTCATAAAATATCGAAGGAAGTTGTTTTGAATTGTAACATCTTTTTTTGTTGTCACATTGCCTTTTATGAATTGATGGAATGCTGTTTTTTTGCTCTTACGTTTCACTGAATACTCATTAGTTGTATTTTTTTTTTTTTTGTTTTTTTTGTCCACCCAGAACAATCGAATATTTTGTATTGAACGGGAGCTTACAAATAGCTACCCAGAATAAGATTTTTGATATTTTTGTAAATTGCATCAAATTGCTGATTTTCATTTGTACAGAAAAATGTTCAGATTAATATTTTACTCAAAAGCGATTGTAAGTCATGGCAATTAGATGCTATTCTTAAGAAAAATTTAAATCTTTGCGAGAGAAATTTCAATTTAAGGGATAATTGCCTTTTTTTCTGGATAGACGGAAAAAACACAGCTGTCATTTACAAAGTTACGAATTTTTTTATCAAATACTTTTTAAGAATATCGTCATCCGTCCAACTAGACATGAAATTCACCGTAGCTTAAATAACTAAGCTTCATATTTCCTCATAATTTCTAAGTATAACTTTTTAACACTTGTCACTACCCCTAGGACCCGCATCCCCTTTTATACGCGCCTGTCTCAATCCGCAACTAGCCACATTGCGGAAGTTGGCCCAACCTGAATCCAAGATCGCGCCCGGCACGACTTCTCATTGTTCGGCGACAAAAGCAAGCCCCGCTCTGCGGCAGTGCCATTTCTTTCACGATTTTATTCGAAAGCTCTGCCCAACTGCCTGTCATCGGAAACCCACGCAGCACGTCTGAGTACTTGAAACTGTTCACTTCTTGAAACTCACTTTAATCCGATTCCGCTTTGAGTCGAGTGAACTAGAGCCACTTTTGTCTCGCGAGCCACTTCAGAGTTTCCAACGTAAAGAAGCAAACAATGTCCGATAATCCTCTGCCATGAGGTGCAGTGCCGAGCGGAGAGCTCGCGCCGGCCCTTGAGCAGCTTCGACCGATTAGGCCTCCCTGCCACGTTCCACAAATTCCACTTCTGGGGATATCGCGGATTTCATTTCTCGACTTCTATTGTCTCTCAGGCCGCATCTTGCCCCTATCATCTTCTCACACAAGATCCGACGGCCGTCTTCTTTTCTTTAGTGCTCTTCACTTGGCAGCAGTCTTCGAGCTGAATTCAATTGGTTAATGGGCGGGCCCGCGGAAGCCACGCCCGGAAGCAGTGAAGCGCCTGGTCCGTTGCAGCACATGCGTAGGCGGTGCGGAGGAGTAGCGGTGGGAAATGAAGTGATTTATGCGCGACGGCCCTATTCAGATGTGGCAGCACTAAATCCACATAACCGCGCAGCCCCAGCTATGACATCCTTCCCGACTGAAGTGAATATCTTTTTGTGCGATAATTGGATTACGAGCTTTTCATGGAGTCCACCAGTTTTTGCTGCGCAAGAAAATCAATAATTTAAAAAAATCACCGAACATCCCTTTATTTTGTTTTACCAGCGAAAACCCTTTTTTGCTGAATTTTAAAGATAGTTGCCATTCCAGAAGCGTTAATTAATTTATCCTTTCGAAGGATAATGATAAAATAATCCATAAAATAAATTGAAAACTTGGTATGTTAATAATGCAGTTGGTAAAATTAAGGAATTATATTGCAAATTCTTTAAAAATATTAATTCAACCTTAGATTACCACATCGGTGGTTTTAGGGACGGGGAAAGCAGGCAACCTCCTGGTTCTCGCACGAGACGTGTTATTTTCTATTTAGTTTGCGGGGCCTATTGAACTAAAATGAGAAAATGGCCTTGGTCCTGTGGTCCTGTGGTCCTTGCAAGGAAGTACGTGCATTTAAGTAAGCACACGTTTCAATCCCTATTCAATCCTATTTTACGCAACTGTTAAGACCACCACTGATTATGCAACTATAATATATATTAATTATATCATAAATATTCTTCCTTTTTTTGAGTTAGAAACTTTTAAAATGCTTTTGGAACAATCGAACTTAAGAAAATAAGAACGTGTATAAACCAGCCCAAATATTACGAGGACGACCATTAATTTTTACAATTATTTCATTCTAGTGTGGAAGCCTCAATAGCTCGATTGGTAACGAGACGCGTTGGCTGCGAGCCAGCAGGGCGCTAGAGGCTGTGGGTTCAATTCCCACCAGAAACCTTGGTCTTAAAAAGTAGTATCATAATGGGCCTATAACGGCCTAAGTAGAGAGAGGGAGAGATCTTAGTGTTGACGGTAACGAACGTTTACATGGTTCTTCATCGTTCCTTTTGTTTTGTTGATTGAAATGAATTTATATAGTAGAATTTGTTTTATTTGGACTTCAAACATCGGTTTAATTTTATAGATCTTATCTTGCAAGAACTATTAAAGTAGGATAATCTTAGCTCGATAAACTAATAAATATATGAGAATTAAGCTTAAATTCGTAATCCAAATTTTGTGGAATTGGAATTGAAAAGAAATGTCTAAAAATGAAAATTTTGGATAAGAAGAACTTTTTAATGAAGTTTAATGTGAAAATATGTTTATGTCGATTTAAAATTTTTTGATGGTTTACGATTTTAGCCTGTAGGAATCCTAATTTACCCAAGAAGGCATTAATAAATTATTAAAAATTGAGATTTTCCTTTCAAAACAATTAAATTAGGAAGGTTGTTATAAACGTATATTATTTTTAATTTTTCTTTAAGAATTTGGGTCAACATAATTTTAAACCAAAGCCATCCATATATATTGTTCTGAAAAGGGTAACAAAAAATGTCGTAAAGCTAAATTAAGAGAAGCAACAATGTTTACTTATGCAAGCAGTATAGTATTCTATATTATATATATACTATATACATTTTTTAAATTCAACTTTTTTTTTTTAGGCCATAAGAAGTATGTAAAAGTGTGCCATTTCTTTCCTTAGATCAGTAAGTGTTTTATGCTGATAAATTTAAAACAGAACAACAGTATAAATATAATTTCGTTGTCATTAAACTACAAGTTTACTCTCAACATCTCTCGCTCGCTTAAATAACTCTTTTTCAATAAATTACAAACAATTCAAAACTTTTTTCTCATCTTCCTGATGTCGGGTCCACAAAAAGCAAAAGCGGTTACTTTCCTTTTATGAATAATTTTTTTCGACGATATTACATTAATGAGGTGATTTTTAAAATTTACTAATATCAAACATATTATATCTTTATTAGAAAAATATATAAATAAGTGATAGGGCTGCATTCATGCAATTAATGCAAATTAAAAGACCACTTAAACTTTCTAATGCGATATGTATTAAAAATCTATAAGTAAATTAAAAATATATTAAATAAAAAATTAGCGAAAGAGACGACACATGTTTATATATCTCAGATTACACCGGGCTCTACTGAAACCCAACCATACTTTTCTTTATTGCACGCGTTTCACTCTAGTTTCTCCCTATAATTTATAATATATTATACATAGAATTTCTCGTAGCATTGTAGTGTTCCAATTTATAGCGACCGATGAAATTCTGTGTAGTTTTTTTATAATATATATGCAGACTTTTAGGGTTCCGCATCTGCAAAGGAAAGAAAAAAAAACGGCCAAATGCGAGTCGGACTCGCCCATGAAGGGTTCCGTAGCAGCAAGTAACATAATATAAAAGTTCTTATTATTATTAGAAAATAATGGTTCACGGTTATGTTTATGAAATTAAATGTTTTTTTTTTATTTTTGTATTTGAGTTGATTGAATGAAAGGTAAATTGCGGTTTACGATTTATGACATATTAAAAAAAAAACGACGCACTAGGTCTCGTTCAAACCAATTTTCGGTGGAAGTTTGCATGGTAATGTACATCATATATTTTTTTTTAGTTTTATCATTCTCTTATTTTAGAAGTTACAAGGGGAGGGGGGGGGGGGGGAGGGGGGAGGGGGGGCACGCATTTTACCACTTTGGAAGTGTCTCTCGCGCAAACTATTCAGTTTAGAAAAAAATGATATTAGAAACCTCAATATCATTTTTGAAGACCTATCCATAGATACCCCACACGTATGTGTTTGATGAAAAAAATTTTTGAGTTTCAGTTCTAAGTATGGGGAACCCCCAAAATTTATTGTTTTTTTTTCTAGTTTTGTGTGAAAATCTTAATGCGGTTCACAGAATACATCTACTTACCAAGTTTCAACAGTATAGTTCTTATAGTTTCGGAAAAAAATGGCTGTGACATACGGACGGACAGACAGACAGACATGACGAATCCATAAGGGTTCCGTTTTTTGCCATTTGGCTACGGAACCCTAAAAACGAACCCTTATAAGATCACCCGCGTGTCTGTCCGTCTGTCACAGCCGATTATTTCAGAAAACATGCAATATAGAATCTGGAAATTTGGCACAGTAATACATCTTATTAACTCACATATTTTGCACTAGTTAACAATTTAAAATATTCATATAAGAATTTAAGAGGGGTCAAATTACGTACTCGAACTCGATTTTTTTATAAATTTTATATACCATCTCTTCCATCATGAATGTCAAACTACCAAAATACATCTATTGGTAAAGACTGATTAGGACTTTAAAACTGTGCTGAACAATGACCTTATTAATGTTAACGTAGTTACAGTAGCTTAAAGTATCTGGATATACAGAGTGTTTCATTTTCAGTGCCCATATATGTAACACATACAGACATATATAATAATTATTCGTATATTTTAATTACTTTTTGGTTGGCGAACATACATATGGTATATGGAATAATCTATTGAAAGTTGATTTTTTGTATAAATAAAAAATTGTCCAAATATATGGATTATTTTATACAAAAATATTTTTAAGCAACCCTATTATTGGTCAGCTGAATCTGGACTGTCTAACACCCATTCCGTTACATTGCGGTTTCACATTCACACCCACTACAATTTTTATATTTTCTTAAAAATCAAATGTATTGATTGCAGTTAAGTTTTAAAATTAGTATTCATGAAGACCACATAAAAATTGTTTCCAGTATTTAAAGTAAGCAAGTAAAAACGACTTTACAAAAGTGAAGGTCAAACTCGTTACATTTGTTTCCAATTGGCAGTGTTAATGCTTACTTAAATGAACTTTTATACCATTCACACAATATTTATTTTTTATCTGAAGCTTTTTACTTTTTTGTGTTCTGTATTTTCCTAAAACCTCTTTCGGGAACTTGAAGAAAGGAACCAAACTTTATACCTTTTTCTTATTTTAACATAAATAGTCGAAAACTTGTGTAAAGAAATTTCTTTAAATTTTAAAATGTATTTCCTAAACAGATTTTTGCCGAAATGAATGCATATAACAAAATTGTTCCCACAATGCTTTACGCATATGCGTAATAATTGAAGTTCATAAACGACTCAATCAACTCAAAGATGATTGATTCTGTATCTCTTAAGTGTTGGCCCCATGCCGGATTTACTACCACCGCTTATATTGCGGCCCGAATATCAAAAGCAATTTTTTCATCGGTGATACGCAACTCGCACTTGATTTATGAACAAATAAAACCCCAAAAAATTTATTCGACTAACGCAGTGTAAAATATTGGGTATGATTTGTTGCCCAGCAATCTTCGATACTTTGAAATTTATCTTACCAGATTAGACCTGTTGTTTTACCTGTGGCCGAGCAGTGTTTTTATTGCCTGCTCCGCCAAGTCTAGTTCCCCGCTCGAGGTGAAGATTCGTTTCGGAAATAAATTAAGTTAGGAAAACACGACGTTTCGGGTCAATGTTGTGTTGTGTTCTTCTTTTTTCTTGTATGAAGATATCCAAGGAGTTGAACATTTCTAGAGTCTATAAGATAGCACGGTTACACCTGAAGAGCAGTGCCAGCTTGATACCGGCCGAGCTGACCCTCCTAAATTAATTTGGCTATTTATTAATTTAGACATTTACGTTTTTCGACCCGGTAAAATATCTTTTTAGGGCAGCTCAAAGCTGTAACTCAGCAGGGGAAGTGATTATGCGCGAAAATGAGAGGTCTATTTAAATTGGGTGAGCAATAAACTGTCTGCGTGTTCCCAAATTTAGGTGAATTTTGACATATTTTTCGGTCAGCTAGTTTAGCATATATTTGTAGTGCTAACTTCTCACTAAACTAGTTTGTACTTAAAATCATAGAGATAGATATACAATACATATTTTAATTGCAGTTATGAATGACGCCAGAAATACATAAATCATTGTTATTGTTATTCAGTGTTCAAAATCTTCCTAGCCTACTTTTTCGTTGAATATCTTTTGCGGAATTTTGTAACTATTATGAAAGGGTCCTCTTTCTAGCGGCATGTTGTCGCCAATAGACCATCCTCAAAGGAATTCCTACTGGCCGCGACTAAATGGCAGCATCAAACAAATCACTTAATTTAATGCTGTCGAAGTGTCTGTAGCTTTTCGCCGTCACAAAAGTGCAAAAGTCAGTGCACAGCCGAAGTTATCATAAATTTACAGTGAGCATTTGTCCCTTATGGGGTCTAATCCGCGTTTATTTTATTCGCGGCTACAAATCGTCGCTTTAATAATGTCAACTTGAGTTATGCACACGAGATACCGAGGGAAGCATATTACATTTTGCGCTCAATAAATCATTTGGGCCCACAATACATTTTATGGTATTTTATGAGCGGCAACGTTTTGTAGCCGGGCTAATAAACCAAAATCCGTTTTGAGTTATAACAGCTCCAGAATGCACGTGAATTATAATGGACTCACCTGGGTGCTTTAAGGAGTCAAGTCACAGACCGAATTCACATTGACTATGCGCCCGACGCGCGGGACACGTAGGCATTATCTTTCAGGTGAGAATTTATATCTTGCAGGCACTTCAGTCTGAACAGTTTCACTTATTTGGGGCGAAGGAGGACACTCTTTCGTCTTGGACGTTTACTTGTGGAGAAGGTAGTCACAGACACTTTTCAGTTTTCAAATTGAGGTGCATCAATGCAATTACATAATGGGAGGTAGGGCAAGTTGGGGTATTTAATGTCTATTTACAACATTAACATTTTGAGAAAGAAACAAATACTATTTTGGTTTAGGATTAACACTCAATGCGTAATTTGTTTGTACCTTCGTGCCGAGTTTAGGCGGTGGTCGTACCCAGAGAATGTTCCGCGGATGACGAATTTAGGCGATGATAGGACCGAAAGTGTTAAAATAAATTTGGAAAAATTCATATATTATCCTTAACAAACTATTTAAAAGTAACAATAATAACACATGGTGTTTCGACGTACCTTAGTCGAACATTAAAATATTATTCCAAAAGGGCATCTGGATCTATTGCACAAAATATAGAAAATCTATAGCTTAACCTCTTATAGTCGAAGCAAAGGATTTGACAAAGGAATCTCAAATCAAAGACTAATTGTTATAGTTTAACGTAATTTTTTATTTTTCGGAAAGATTTTACCTTATAAATTCTACTATAAATTATACAATTACTTAGGATATATACATATATTGCAGCCAAATCCTTAGTTATAATTTGCTCTCTACGGTTCAACGTGTATATCGAGGACTTGGAAACAAAATTTGGTAATATCCCAAATAAATTGTTTTATATATCAACGCGAGAAAATATCTTAGCTGGTGATTTTCCCAAGCCAAATATTTTTCCGTGCATTAAAATAGACAAGAAAAATTTTTAATATTCAAAACTTAAGAGTTAGACTTGGAAAAAATTCAGTTGGTAATATCCCTAAACTGAAGTTTTCTAAGTTTTTAAAATACAAAATAGAAATTAGAATTCAATGATATTGCAATAACTTGGAAAGATTTCAGTTGGTGATGTCCCAAACGGAAATCTTTCTAAATATAAAATTCAAATTAACTCAAAAAAAAAAAAAAAAATTTTAGCCCCCAACGTGTTATATTAATTTAAAATGTATTAAGTCCAAAACAAAAAACGGACTTAGAATAATTTCAATTGGTGAACTCCCAAATTGAAATTCCTCTAAGTATAATGTTACGAAAGTTTGACTCTAATAAGTCCAAAAGAAAAACGTGAACTTAGAATTATTTTAGTTGGTAAACTCCCAAACTAAAATTCTTCTAAGTGTAACGAAAGCGTAGTAAGTTCCCAACACCTTTGGTACAAAATCCCTACGCGGACTTAGAATAATTTCAATTGGTAAACTCCCAAACTGAAATTCTTCTAAGTATAATGAAAGCGTGGTAAAATCCCAACGCCCTTGGTAAAAAAAATCCTTGGTGGTCGCCCTAAGGTGGAATAGCTTCGGTGATTACCCAAAAACTATTGACTGTCCGAAGCAAAAACTCCGCCTTATACAGGGTGTTCAGAGGTGGGAGGTCAATACTGCAGGGGGTGAAAGGTCAGACCGAGACAAGCAAAAAATCGTATGGGTGGGGGGGGGGGGGGGGGGGGGGCATCTCGCACCGTTCGGCAGTTACAGGGTGATTCGTAAATCAGGATTTTTCCTTATATGGGAACCGCTCTTGTATTTTTATCTTTTTTTCTACGCATCGCAGCGACCCCAAACTGACTTCAAAAAATCACTATTTGGAAGCCCTTTCCAAAAAAGTTTACACCACCCCCCTATCACCAACCCCTTGGCCACAATCCCCCCTGGAAGTTGAAAAATTTAACTTTTATTTCACGATTTTTCACCTTTCGCCCCACTTTTCTCCGAAATTCATGTTATTAACATACCTACTTTTTATTTTTTTTAAGTTGCCTATCTAATTACCTTTCCAAAAAGGTGCAACATGCAGAGGTAGAAAAGGGTTGCAAAACTCCTGAAATTAAAACATCCTCACAGGTACCTAATTACTTTATTGCACCATAATGGAAAAAGTCGTTAAGTAAACAATTTTTATGACAGCAAGTTCGGAAATATTTGTTTAGGAAACAGAGGTAGTACATTTTTATTATTTCAGCAAAACAGTAATAAAATAATAAATGTAATCTCGTTAAATAGCGTTATTAGTTTATTATATCCAGTATTGACTCTTAAGTATCCTGATGCTCCGTTTCTAATACCTCCTATGAATTATGGTATAAAAATGGGTAAGTTTGAAAGGACATTGACCAAAGTTGAAGAAGCAAACGATAAGAATGGGTGTTTAATAGAAAAAACTAAGATAAAATGGCAGAATTCAGTGTTGACGAGTATGCCGATATAATTTACGTGTACGGTTTAGTAGAAGGAAATGATAGTGAGGCCGTACGAGAATACCAAAGGAGATTCCCGAATCGGCGTGTACCCAACAGAAGGGTATTTTCGAGGACTTTCAGAAGGTTAAAAGAAACCGGAAACATCGTCAGGAACAGCCCTGTAATAAGCATCAGGCAGGTCGCACGAAGGTCAGGATTGTCTTCAGGGAGAGTTTGGACCGTTGTGAACCGAGAGGGACTACATTCATACCACCATATCCCGGTCCAAGCACTAGGGAAGGAGATTCCGAGGACGATTGCAATTCTGCACTTGGCTGTTCGAGTCTGACATTGAAAACAGAAGGTTTCTAGACCGAATTCTGTGGACGGATGAATCGCAATTCACCCGGGATGGCATCACAAACTTCCACAACATCCACACCTGGTCAGATGTGAACCCACATAGGACAGGGCCGGCCCTACCATATAGGCGAACTAGGCGACCGCCTAGGGCGCCAAGGCCTGAGGGGCGCCAGCGGGCGCCTGGGTATCGCAGCGGTGCTGCGGGCACTTGGGGCGGTCGCGGTCGGCACAGTATGCCGATAAAAGGAGGGCGCATGGGCGCAAAAATACACATTTTTTTATACAAAAAAAATATTTGGAAAATATAGGTACTTCTATTTATTATAAAAACACAACAAGTTCATTTAAACCGGGATCAGTCAGTTTATGACGTTCTGCGCTGTTCTTAGTTATTTGTTTAACAAAGTTAAACTAGATTTCCCCTACAGCTTGAATCTTTTCTCGTTTCCCACTCCGCCCTTCCACTCGACTATCACTACTCAGAAGCTACACTACACTTGAGCGTTGAGCACCCTCAAGAAAGATTGGTTGGTTTGGCCACAATATCCATTGAGCGAGAGCTGGCTCAAAATATCGAGCTTAACGGTTTGGTTGCGACATTTGCCAAAAAGAAAGCCAGGAAACAAAATATCTAAGCTCTTTGTTGGCTGTAGGGTCCTTTGGAAAGTGTAAATAATTGTTAAACTGTTACGATTATCTGACAATAAAAGGTACATGTAAAATGTTATTCATGTTTTAAATTTCCTATAGTTCAGTGACTAAATTATATTGGGGGAGGGGTGCGCCAAACAATACTTTCGCCTAGGGTGCCAAAAACCTTTGGGCCGGGCCTGACATAGGACAAGGTGTCGGTCCTTCCAGCAAAGATTTAGTGTCAATGTCTGAGCTGGCATCATCGGCAACCAGTTGACAGAACCCTTCATCTTGCCCCAAGTGCTGAATAGTCAGCTATATTCGGACTTTTTGGAGAATACCCTTCCGGATCTGTTGGAGGACATCTCCCTGGCCACCAGAAGCGCAATTTATTTACAGCACGACGGAGCACCTGCGCATACTGGGAACATTGTTAGGGCAAGGTTGAATGAGCATTACCCAGAGCGCTGAATTGGACGAGGTGGACCGATTCCTTGGCCTGCTAGGTCACTGGACCTTACTCCACTGGCCTTTTTCTTATGGGGAATGCTGAAAGATGAAGTTTACTCAAGACCAATCAACACCAGAGAAGAATTAGTTACCAGCACTGGGACTGCAGCCACGAAAATACGGGAGAGACTGGCTACCATAGACCTCAAACGCGAAATAAGACGAAGGCTACTTGCATGCATCGAAACTGGCGGAGAACATTTTGAACAGCTTTTGAAGGACATATGTTTTAATTGCAATTAGTTTTTAAGCGAACAAAATGTATTTTTTAGTTAACTTAAGTATAATTTCTTAAAAATTCGAATTGTCATGATATTCTGTAAAAGGATTTTTATAAATAAATTTTCGTATCCTTTTCCTATCTGGGCATGTTGCACCTTTTTGGAAAGGTAATTAGATAGGAAACTTAAAAAAAATAAAAAGTAGGTATGTTAATAACATGAATTTCGGAGAAAAGTGGGGCGAAAGGTGAAAAATCGTGAAATAAAAGTTAATTTTTTCAACTTCCAGAGGGGATTGTGGCCAAGGGGTTGGGGATAGGGGGGTGGTGTTAAACTTTTTAGAAAGGGCTTCCAAATAGTGATTTTTTGAAATCAGTTTGGGGTCGCTCCGATGCGTAGAAAAAAAGATAAAAATACAAGAGCGGTTCCCATATAAGGCAAAATCCTGATTTACGAATCATCCTGTAACAGCCGAACGGTGCGAGATGCCCCCCCCCCCCCCCCCCCCCCACCCATACGATTTTTTGCTTGTCTCGGTCTGACCTTTCACCCCCTGCAGTATTGACCTCCCAACTCTGAACACCCTGTATAGGCAGCAGTGACCGTTAGGTCAGTTTAACTGCTATAAGCTACTCCCTGCGTTACATTCGGCAAGTGTACGCACGTAAAAAGTTATCACTTCGACTTAAGTAATCTACTCCTTGCGTTTTACGTAGATGTACGCATGTACAAGGTTGCCGTGATCTGCTCCTTACGATACGTTTGTCAACGAACGCATGTGCAAAGTTGTTGCGAAGCAGATCGTATGGGAGAAATGCAAATTGAACGCAACCTTCTCCGTACGTTCTCTGCAATATGTAATATGTCAATATGACAAATGTCATTTAAAGTTCTTAGTGCGCGGCGCGGAGATTTTACAAATGTTTAAAGGAATTAAACACATGGTGTGATACAAAAACGCTTAAGGGGCTGTATCATACAACTAGGTGGGTCAAAAAACTCGTATTTTCCAAAAATATTTTATTGGTCGTATTACTCTTCAACTATATTCTCTGCAAAGGGTCTAGCCGTGTTAGCATGACGAATCTGCCCCCATGTAGGGCAGGTGACTGGTAGTCAATATAAGTATAATTTTCGAGACAGACTTTTTTTTATCAAACTCGTATATTTAATGGATTAATGAAGACGAGAAAGTAAAACCAAATGTGAGTGTAAGGAAACATTCTAGAATTTATTACAATATTTTTTTTGAACATTTTATCCGTTATATACTATATGTATTTTTAAATTTTCAATAACAATTTTCAGTTTTTTTCCTACAACTTGCTTTTGATTGACCACTTCGATACCACACTTAAATATTGCTCTACATAATCTATAGTAGTATGCTAAGTTTCATCAAAATCGAAAGGGTACAACATGTTTAAAAAAAAGAAAGAAGTGTATTTAAATATAGTACATACAAGGTCCCATAAATTAAACTGTATTCAAAAAGGTGTAGGTATGTTAAATGATTATTAATGATTTGCAATATAAAAGAATTACACACCCCAAAAAAAAAGAATATCTGTTAGGCATTATCGCTGTCTTCGTCGATTAAGGGGTATAGAACGTTCAAAAATGCATTTTTGTTTTTTTTTTTTTTAGTTTTGAAAATTCTGTTTTCTTTCCTGAATCGTTTAAGCTATCCCTTGCTGCGAAATTTGAAAAGCCCGCGCTGCTACAGGCGATACCGTGCGCGGCTGCGCGCTCCCTACCACTCCTCGTTGCCTTTAAATTTAACTTAAATGCCGTTTTTCTCAAAACACTGTGTTGATGAATGATGTGCAGCATTCTGAGAAAACCATTCATCTGAAAAATTTCAGATTTTGGTACAAGCTGTGTTAGCTTTGCCTCTATAACCTAAGTGGAGCAAACCAGGCATTTTTACATTTACATAGCTTGTATCCCACGTTTTAACAGTAAAAAATCAACTAAAAAATATAACAAACAGTAGAAAATATTAAAGAAATGAAATTGTAATCATATTTTATTTATATATTAGGAAAACTCTATCTATATAAGCAACACTCATTGTAAAATTCTTTTGAATTATACAATAAAGATCTACTACTACTATTAAAGAAATGAATAACAGTTTTTTTCAAAATGTGGCACACTCTTGCCATAGCCACATATATAAGAGTACTAATATGCAATCTCATAATTTTCAGATTGTTTGTTTGACTGTTATGGTACACACCATGAGCTCCCTCAAAAAAACGTTCAATTCAAGAGCCTCTAGAGTGGGATACCCCCTTAAAACGTCAACATCATTTCTAGAAAATATATTCGCTACTATTTCTGCCGGACGAACTATGCGAGATTTACTCCTTGCATTCCTCAAATCAGGGCCGTAGCCAGCATTTTTTTTCGGGGGGCGGTATTCAAAATAAAAAGTGGAAGAGAGCCCCCTCTCTCTTCGGTTGGTAATTTACATTTTTGAAATGTCCAGCATTGTCCGAAAAAAAAATTGCTTTTTAAGGCGTATTTATTATTATTATTATAAGTTAGCGGGTCGTCTAAGGCACTCCCAGTGCCCACCGAGTAGCAGCGCGACCTATAAGATCTATTGTGCTAGTCCCTCCTATTTAAACCCCTTCCATGTCAAGCTCCTTAAAAAAGGCTATGGTGTGTTGGGGGGTCGCATTCGACACATCTTCAGGCGTTATGAGGGATGCTCCGAAGTGTGCCAGCCTTTGTCGACCTAAGGCTGGGCATTGGCAGAGTACGTGTTCCGCTGTTTCTTCTTTTTCAAGGCAGAAGCGACATATATCATCGTCCTCTACACCTATCTTTTTAAGGTGGTTTTTTAGGGTACAGTGCCCCGTTAAGAGGTCGGTAATGATTTTTAAGTCCGGCTTGTTTAGCATTAGGAGTTTCATCGACCTCTGCTTGGAGGGGTAGATGAATCGTTTTGCTTGTCTTAGTCCGGTTTGATTTATCCAATGTGAGGCTTTACTATCTTCTTCCCATAGCCTAAGATAGGATCTATAGTAACTCCTGGCCAGGCCACAATAAGGCTCCGGTCCAATGAACGCGGATTTTGCACCAATTCTGGCGAGTTCATCCGCTTTTTCATTGCCAATTATTCCTTCGTGGCCTGGTACCCAAGCTAATGTAAGCTTATTTGTGTTAGCAAGTGTTTTTAACGTTGACAGGCAGCACCAGACCAGGTTCGACTCTATAGTATAACTGGAGAGCGCTCTAATCGCCGCTTGACTGTCCGTTAAAATCCATATTTTTGCACCTTTCAGTAACAAAAAGAAAAACTTAAAAAATTTTTTTTGGAGAAATGACAGCTGTTTGAAAAAAAAACTCAAATTTCCATCAAAATTTTGATTTTAAAAAATATATAACTTTTGAATACGGAACCGAATCGAAAAAATCGTCACGCTTTAGGTAATATTATAAAAAATAAGTGGTGCAAATTTCAGTCAAATCGGTTCAGTAGATTTTGAGATATCGTGTACACCAGTTTGAAAAAAAGTAATTTTGAGAAAAACGTGAAAGAAAAAAAGGTCGAAGTTAATGCCTTAAAAGACATTTTTTTTAAAATTACTTTCAATCTGCGATTCCTGGACCATACATAAGGTTTTCTGCTGCTTTTGCGATGCCCTCCGTTACCTGAGTTACTGTTAGTTTAATCTTTCCAAAGGAATTATATAAATTGTTAAAGATAGATAGATACGTAACGGTCCGAACTCTACCTGAGTTTGACTTCTAATTGCTACAACTTCGGTAATAATTTGAATTTTGGAATGTTTCAACGCTTAAAATATTCTTAAAAGTATAAATAATTTATTTACCAAAAAAAACTATTTTTTGAAAATTTCAAAAAATACAAAAAAGAGCTCTAATTTTTTAAAACACTTAATTTTTCGAAAAAGATATCTTACAAACGTAAAAAAGAAAGGAGTTCACAAAAGAAAATCTAGTTTTCGACTTTTCGCAGCGAAAGAAAGAGTAAGAAATATTTAAAAAAATATGTTTGAACTTCTTCAGTTATCAGTTACAACCTGAGTAATCAATAAGTGCTAAAGATGTTTGTTGGTCGCATCTAAAATTTACTACTTATAATATTCCACTACTTTCAAATTGAGTAAGGGCGCCAATATTTATTGCCTAGTGGAGAGGACATATTACTTTATTACCTTTGTTAATGAATTTTGCGATGAGGTATCTGAAGTATTTTATTTTTTCATTCCGAGGGCATTTTTTTCATACATCAATTTTTTTGATAGACATAGTGTTTTTTTAGAAATACCCTTGAATACGTAAATAAATATCTTTGTGGTATGAGAAAAAAATCACTGATTATTTTTAAAAAGTTACATCGATATAGAAATTATACTAATTTTTATATTGTATGTAAAAGAGAAGAAATTTACAATTATTACCTTTGGATATATACAAGAATATAAGAATATACTTTTATAGTATTTATTAAATATTACAAAATTAACAATGTAAATAAAACTCAACTCAACTGAATTCAACCCCCTGAAAATATATTCGTTACTATTTCTCCCGGACGAACTATGTGAGATTTACACCTTGCATTCCTCAAATAATAAGATGACTACATACGAGCAGCATTCGAGTGTTCGATTTCCATTAGCACAACCATACGATAGAATGATAGAGAATATTATTAACAGAATGCATGTAGAAAACACACTGGCTGAGAAAGACTCAAAACAGAATTGGAGCCATCGCAAAAGAATTCCTCTAATAATGTAAAAAAATCCCCTAGAGACCGTAAAAGTCAATCTTATTTGTAAACACCTATCGTCATCGTGTATTGTGAATACCAGTGTGAAATTAAAATTTAAAAATTAATTTAATTTAATTTTAATTTAGATAGAATAAATTTTAAATTTCAAGTTTTTATATGTAAAATTACATGGGAATTCAAATTTTAAACAGTTATTTCCAATGCACTAATGACTTTTAGAAAGTGGAAAATGGAAAGCGAAGATACCTTTCATTATAGAGTTTGTACCGATTGTGTTGCAAAAAATTATTCGAAAAATAGTGATTTTAAATTTCTCGGTAAGAAATTAAAGTAAAAGTTTTAAATATTTTAAAAGGTATTTTTCTGTAATATTAGTTAAAAAACCCAACGTAAATTGTTTTTCCATAATTTGTTAGGCAAATGTGTATTTGTAATACTAAAGTCCATGTTTGCTAGAGTTGACCAAGAAAAATACCGTAATGCGAGAACCACTGAAAAGTGGTTTGTTCTATAGTTTTTGAGACATTGTAATTCAGAATTTGATTCTTAGCACGGGTTCTTATAGTAATCATTATAACTGCAACTTTGGTTAAATATAATTTAAAACAGTAGAACAAAAATCATTGAAATGCAATGAAATCTATAATTGTAATTGATTCTCATCCGATTACACTGCAATAAATATGATTGCAGTATCTACTGAAATATAATAGAAAATTTTATTTTATTTCATTACATCTTTGTTATATGTATTATCCATTCAATCAAATGAATGGCGTATGAGTAATAGATTCCATGATACCTACGTTAGTAAATTTTATTGTATATTAGTAATATAATAATAATAATAATAATAATACATAGGTCAACAAAATTAAACATTTTTTTTGAGTCTGAGTTGTAAATGCTATTTTCTTGTTGCTTGTGTCCAAAGGTAAGGTAAAAGTGCCATTATTTTGTTAAAACTTTGCTTTTGTGAAGGAAAAATAGTCATTCGATTGGATAGTTTGAACCTCAATTACAACTAAATGCGAGCTGCGATATTTCTGATTTTTTGCCAAAAAGTACGTTATATTAGAGAAAACAGTATAGGTGTTTTTTTATATTGGATTCCGAAATAGTAAATCAAATATGGCGTCCGAACATTTGCAATTTCATGGGATTTTTTATCAAAATGAATCAGAGAGGTTTTTGGGGTCGCTAATACTAAGTGTGTTATGAAAATATATATTAAAGATAGCGGACATAATATAGCAACCGAAAATTTAAAAAAAGCCAGCCCCAAAAAAATTCACAAGGAAATGAAAACATAACAATTTTGATGATTGGTAATTTTATATTTCCTGCCCTGGGCACAAAAGAAATTTTTTTTTTAAATCATAACGATTTTCTTCACATGTGAGACGAAAGAAATGAGGAATGCCCGCATATTAATCAGAATCAAAAATCGGGGCAACTTGTGTTAATTATTCTAATGATTCATAAAAAAAATCAGGTTGACAAATCTTAGGTATATGTACACTGAGAGAAAATTCTAATAATTTTTACGATTTTTTCAAAGAAAAATTACGGTGCTCTCCCGTAAACAGAACTTAAGTGACAGGCATAGGTAAAAGTACTATGTACACAAGATAAAATTACGCTGTGGCACCGTAAAATTTCCGTCTACGGAATAAAAAAACACCGTTGGGTAAATTTTGATGTAGATATTTTAATGCATTAGAAAGTAGGATAAGATATTAACTACAAATATTTATATTGTAAAGAAATTCCAATCGCAAATAGAATAAAGCATATAAACCCTCTCTGTGAAAGACTTTTGCGGTGAAAAAAAATTCATATGATCTAATTCTTTCGAAGACTTTCGGATAACTGACCTGCCCGACTGTACTCCGATTTGAAGATTCCATGAAACACATGTTTAGCAGTAATAATAAAAATGTCATACTTACAGACTTTCCGTAAGCGACCACGCAGCGAGCAAATTTACTGTGAACAACACTCGTAAGCCGTACCAATTTCCGAAAAAAACCCGATCGTACACCCGATGTACTTCGGCTTCTAAATTCAGTAGAAAATTACGTTGTGGCACCCTAAAAATTCCTTTATGAACTAGTACAATTTCATGAAGGCTAAGTAAATTTTCCTTGAATTAACAGGAAATTTTTCTTAGCATAAAAATTTACTGTGTTGTACAGTAAAAGTTCCTATGACGTTTCGGAAAAATTCTTGGATGAATAGTAAAAAATACTATGTCAACCGTATTTTATCTGTTATTCCCTCGTAAATTTTCTAGGTACTTGTCACTTAAGTCGGGATTACAGGGGATAGCACCGTAATTTTTATTAGAATTTTCTCTCAGTGTACATATAGGCAGATAGGCAGAATTAATTATTTAATTCTTTTTTTTTTATATTTTTACCAAGATCAGCAAAATTGACTAAGTGTGTTATAAATATTAATCAGTAGCAAATTAGGAATATGAATAAAGTATTATATGGAATAAGATAATAGTGGATGCACTTTTCACAAACGAGTTCAATTATTCCAATGAAAGAAAACTTTTGTAAAAAAAATTTTACCTTTCCCAAGTTTTGTAATTTCTCTTAATTTCAATTTTCATTGGAATGCATATTTGGGCGCAACTTTGAATGCCAAAGAATAACACAAATTTATTCTAGAAGTCTATTACCAGTATGCAATCGGATTCATTGCTCAATTTCAGTGTACATTGAGAAAATTATATAATAAAATCATTGAAAGTAGTTATTGTATTATTCTTGAATTTATCACTCTTGCCTCCCGCGGTTTTGACGAATTTTCAATTAAATTATCGTTCTTTGAACTTCAACGTTTAGTAACGAGATATTTTCATTCCTGTTATCTAACTTAGTCTGATAGACTATAGGATTTTGTCAGGGACTTCTTTGTTACGTTAACTAAATTTTCTTTTGAAACCAAAACAGCAGTAGATTTGTAACATTTACATATATTTTTTTATCGTTTCCAAATTTTTTTCTGAGTGTAGGTACAACAAAGATCAACAATACATATTATTCCATGAAGGTTATTTGAAAAATGGATAGTCGGGGTGCCAGAGGTTTTCATTTCGTTGTTGGACGGAATTTGATGAAACCTGGCGGAAAGGGAAGGTCATTGCCCGTACAGTGACCCATTAAAAAAGTTAGAATGAGCGATGTCGGGAAGATACTTTGTTATTGCAAAATAACTTTGATAACCCGTTATTTTTCAGTTTTCTTGGAATAACTCGAAAACGAAGCGTTTCAGCGAAAAATATTAAATACAAAAGTTGTTCAGCTGATGATTTTACGTAGGAATACGGTTTTTTGATTAATTAAAAAATTGTTTTTCCGACCGAAAACCAGCAGAAAAGTAACAAAAATGCAAAAACAATAAGCATTAAAAAATAAAGGAAAAAACGATTTCCATCGTTGATATTTGGGTTATTGATAGGTATTGGTATTGTTAACCAAATGCACCCGGTCCGGTATTTCAAAAACAATATGGCGACCTATTGCAAAATTGTTAAGTTAAAACTTTGGAACGCTGTAAATTCTGACTGAACAAACGGATCTTGAAGAAACAAATTGGAATCGGTAGGTATTAACGGCATCTTTGAGTGTGCCAAATTTGAAAATTTTTCAACAATTACTTTTTTTGTTATTAACCAAAAACCATTTTCTGTGCTTCGTAATTTCGTCAATTTACAACATTACAACAATAACAAAATGCATTTGATTACTCTTAACATCCTACAGTGGTGACTAAAAACGCGAAAATAGCGAGTTTTGATGATTTGATGCATTTTGTTGCAAAGCTTAATGTTGTAAATTGACGAAATTACGAATACACATTGGTTAATAACAAAAAAAGTAATTGTTGAAAAATTTTGAAATTTGGCACACTCAAAGATGCCGTTAATACCTACCCATTCCAATTTGTTTCATCAAGATCCGTTTGTTCAGTCAGAATTTACAGCGTTCCAAAGTTTTAACTTAACAATTTTGCAATAGGTCGCCATATTGTTTTTGAAAAACCGGACCGGGTGCATTTGGTTAACAATACCAATACCTATCAATAACCCAAATATCAACGATGGAAATCGTTTTTTTCCTTTATTTTTTAATGCTTATTGTTTTTGCATGTTTTGTTACTTTTCTGCTGGTTTTCGGTCGGAAAAACAATTTTTTAATTAATCAAAAAACCGTATTCCTACGTAAAATCATCAGCTGAACAACTTTTGTATTTAATATTTTTCGCTGAAACGCTTCGTTTTCGAGTTATTCCAAGAAAACTGAAAAATAACGGGTTATCAAAGTTATTTTGCAATAACAAAGTACCTTCCCGACATCGCTCATTCTAACTTTTTTTAATGGGCCACTGTACGGGCAATGACCTTCCCTTTCCGCCAGGTTTCATCAAATTCCGTCCAACAACGAAATAACCCATTTTTTGAACCTCTGGCACCCCGACTAGGAGTGCTTCTTAAATTACGAGAATAATTAGATTTTACTCAGGAGGCGATTTAGGACATATATATGCACGGAATTTAAGTGACCTAATAAGATTCGCATTTTTTTTAAATAACTATTTAGCAAATCTTGTTACGTTAATAATTAATGAAACAAAATGGATATAGAATATGCACTCTTTCACATCATACTTTTTTGGGCTATTTCTGGCAAATTAACCGCTTAAAGTAGTAATCAAACGGAGCGATGTTCCTAAGATTGCTAATGAGAAAACTAAAACCGCTAAACTTTCTTCGATTTGTCAGGCATAAAGGATAGGATTAGCCAACCCTCGATTGACTTGAAATCTCGCATCTGTCGCATTCAATGAACAGAAGCTTCCTCTGTAGGGGCGATAATCCCCTTACCATTTGCATTTTTATTTACTCTTCAGGGTGTGAAGTAAAGTACAACTGTAAATGCCGGCAAATCCACTTTGCTCACTGTATAAATATTTCTTTGTTGTCCGTTGCCGTGTAATGAACTTGTTCCTTGGCCCTCTCAATTGAATTTTCCTGGATACAACACCCTTTGTGACCTGCATCCCAATAACTTTCCGTAAATATTTGCTCTTCTGATCTTTCAAATTTTTTCAACTGGAAGTAAAGAGATCAGGTGAATTCAAATATTAGCTAAGTTTGCAGATTCCACGATAAGAACTAAACGCAAAGTCCTTGGATATGTACTCAGGCTCAGAATAATATGTTTTATAACCCTTTTAGCAAAGTTTTGGGCTTTGAATTTTGTTCAAAGAAGATTGAGATCGCTGTTTAGTATTTTCTTTTGATGTTTCTATCTTTTCGATTACGAGATTAATTTTGAGGAAGATTGTAATAATAACCTTGAATTACTTTAACATCATATCATACCTATCAAAAATAATATTTTCCAAAATGAAATAATATTTCTCTTAATTTAAGTAGCTAATAATACTTCCTTATTTTCCGAAAGCACTTCTGTATTTTAAAGAATTAATATTTTAAAAGAACCCATTGTGGCAGCCAGTTATAAGTCAAATAAAAATATTGCCTATTTCATTTGAAAAGTATTTAAATTATTTTATTTTTTTGTCGTTTGTAAACATATTTATTTTTCATTCGGGTATTGGATTTTTTGAATATTGGAAATCTTTAATTCGATGATCTTGATTGATCTGATATGATAGTAACAGTACTCATAAATGTGATTTGTTACTAATGTTGTCTGCATCAAAGATAATGCCATAATTATGTTATAATGTTTCATAAAAACTAAAAAGCTTATTGTGGATATTTCAAAATCAAAAATCCATTCCGAATAAAATCATCAAAACTAAATCAAATTTGAAACGATACCTTTTCTGATTTCGATGGAACTTGGTAAGAATCTTCGTTTACATGTTAAACAAGAAACCATTCAAATTTTCGAAAGCGTCAGTTTAAGGGGACAGTACACTTCTTTTTTACATTTTTTAAGTGTTTTTTTTTTTTTTTTTATAGAAAAATTTATTGAATCATTTGAAAATTTTACACATTAAAATATATGTATCAAAAAAAACAAAAATATATTTTTTCGAAATTTCTGGCGTTTGTACGGCAGTAATATGGCTGCCTAAAAAAAACCCTTTTCCAACTGGTTGGTAAGAAATCTCAGCTCTGGAACGTCTGAAACAAAAAATTCAAAGCACATATTAAAATATAAGTCAGCTGGTATCGTGTGAACCACGATGAAGTATTTTGGCAAAAAAAACAACAAAATGGCGGAATTTTTATTTTTTTAACGTTAATTTTTAATTTTTTTTAGTAAAATATTTATAAAAAAAAGGGTTCAATATTAACCTATATTAATAATAATGGTTCACACCATAAGCAAACATATATGGAATAAGTCCGCAAAATTTGAGCCCAATCGGACCAGTAGTTTTTTCAAAATACTGCCAACCAGATCAAAAAACGTAGTTTCGAGAAAAACGCGTTTAAAGTTTTTTTTATTCAATTCGCAGATAATTCTGAAAAAAAAGTATCTTACGCTTATTCGGCAATGCCTGGTACATACATTACGCCTTCCTCCTTTTCAAAATACTCATCCTCTTGTATACAAATTTGATGTTTTTGAAAATCGATTTGTTAAAAAAATAGAAGTGTACTGCCTCCTTAACCCATTAAGTCCGGGAAGAGCACAATTTTCATACGATGTATGAGACTTATTTTCTGCCATAAAAAATTTAAATAAAAAATTCCAAACATACCTATTCTACTATTTTTGAGGTCGCTCTTTCGATTGGTGCAGTCAGATTTGCATAATAATGACTTTAAAAACCAATATGGCGCATTTTAAATAAAAAAGAACAAAATTTTTTGCGTTTTTTGTTTTTTGTGAATCTTTTTCGCATCAATAAAGTTACTGAATCGATGCCAAACCACAACCAAAAGTGCACAAAATATCTAAACTTTAACTAGGAATATTTTTTTTTTGCATTGAATCAACCTAACCTCTTCAAGATATCAAAGTGTAAAAAAAATGAACGTTATTTGATAAATTATGAATATTATCAATAAAATTCACATTTCTAACGGTATAATTGTCCCAAAAATTATACAAGGGGTTTTTGAGGTCGCTGATCACGAATTTGAGGTTAGATTTTCAAAATTCAAGATGGCGGATCCAATATGGCCGACCAAATTTCATAAAATGCTTAACAATTACAACAATATGTGGATAGGGGGGTTTCTGAGGTCGCTGATCACGAATTCGAAGTTAGATTTTCAAAATTCAAGATGGCGGATCTATAACAGACCAAATTTCATGAAATAACTGAAACTCATGCGATAATGTTTATTATACTCCCCTCGAAAATTGGTTGTTTCCGTCCGTTAGCTGTTTCATAAACGTTTCCCAATTGGAACCTTGTAAAACCTTTATAGTTTTATAATTCAAATTTAGTTAGCTGTCACTTGTAAATTAGGGCTAATAATTAATATTTAAATATTCGTAATTTTAAATATTCGAATATTCGAAGTTATTTGAAAAAATGCGAAATCCGAAATGTTCGACAAAGGAATGTGTTGTTCGCACATACATATACTGCTGCACTTGTGATTTGTATTTTTGTAAAAAATGTAGAGACACATTTCATGCACATCTTGAACAAACAATGAAAAAATAAAAGCTTTCTATCGATAATTTATATTCAAAGATAAAAAATAACAAGCTTCTAGTAATGTATATATTTATGAATAAAAAATGAAAAACAGAAAAAAAAACAAAAACAAAAATAAAAAATAAAAAAACAAACAAAAACAAAACAAAAAGACTCTTGCCGTCCACCTCCACGTGGTTTGAGAGTGGAAACGTTTATGAAACGGCTAACGGACGGAAACAACCAATTTTCGAGTTTCAATTATTTCATGAAATTTGGTCGGTTATAGATCCGCCATCTTGAATTTTGAAAATCTAACTTCGAATTCGTGATCAGCGACCTCAGAAACCCCCCTATCCACATATTGTTGTAATTGTTAAGCATTTTATGAAATTTGGTCGGCCATATTGGATCCGCCATCTTGAATTTTGAAAATCTAACCTCAAATTCGTGATCAGCGACCTCAAAAACCCCTTGTATAATTTTTGGGACAATTATACCGTTAGAAATGTGAATTTTATTGATAATATTCATAATTTATCAAATAACGCTCATTTTTTTTACACTTTGATATCTTGAAGAGGTTAGGTTGATTCAATGCAAAAAAAAAATATTCCTAGTTAAAGTTTAGATATTTTGTGCACTTTTGGTTGTGGTTTGGCATCGATTCAGTAACTTTATTGATGCGAAAAAGATTCACAAAAAACAAAAAACGCAAAAAATTTTGTTCTTTTTTATTTAAAATGCGCCATATTGGTTTTTAAAGTCATTACTATGCAAATCTGACTGCACCAATCGAAAGAGCGACCTCAAAAATAGTAGAATAGGTATGTTTGGAATTTTTTATTTAAATTTTTTATGGCAGAAAATAAGTCTCATACATCGTATGAAAATTGT
This sequence comes from Dysmachus trigonus, assembly GCA_949715965.1. Taxonomy (NCBI): domain Eukaryota; kingdom Metazoa; phylum Arthropoda; class Insecta; order Diptera; family Asilidae; genus Dysmachus; species Dysmachus trigonus. The sequence goes on along the minus strand of OX454322.1, from coordinate 40,001,039 downwards.
GCTCTTCCCGGACTTAATGGGTTAAGTCCACAATCACCAAAACATTAGAAAAGTGTGATTTTTACACTCTACTGTCTTTGGCCTACATCATTTTAGTTGAGATATCTGGAAGTTCCTGGTCGCACTTAATAGCTAAAGGGAAATATGTTTCTTTAAAAATATACGCACTAAAAAAACATTTTTGCTGCTATTTGCAATGATATTCAGCAGTCCTTGGTATTTTCCCCATTAAGGGGAGGTTCTCATCTAGAATCTTGAAATTTTCGATTTTTTTTTTATTTCATATTATTAAAGTTTAATATGTCTAGAATGTTGCTTTAAAATATTTAGTCGATCCGAGCACTAGAACGGATTCTACAGCCCATTGATTCTGGCGGTGTCATGATCGTAGTGGGGCGCTCAGCCTGTGCCGTGCCGTTCAATCACGATTATCTCGGAACTTTGTTTTTCAAGATTTTTCAAATTTGCGTACAAGATAACTCAAAAACGGTTCAACCGATCAACTTCTAGTTTCGTGCATATTAAAGTAAACAATTTTCTTCATAGAAAGAGTGGAGCACATTTTGAAAATTGTAACATTATCTCCTTTTTGTAAGTGATAAACTATGAAAAAAAACGGCCGAAAACGGCCTTAAAATTTCAAAATCGCGCCATTCCGTCAATTTTAATTTTTTTTTGAAAGTCGTCCACTCTTTCTGAGACAAATTTAGTCTAGTTTATAATAATGTCATCATTATTTGATTTCAGACCAATCTGCGACCCCTAAATTGTACGCAGCTGGGCCATTTTCGAAAAACATGCCTCCGGAGAAGTTGAATAACGGGCGCCATTTTGTTTTTTTTTTAATAAAAAATTTTTTTCGTACAGATAAATATACAATAAAAGATAATGCCAAATATCATTTCCCTATGTCTTGTCATTTGCCTTCAAAAAAATCACGAACTTTACCTACCTTTTGACGTTCTAGATGAGAGCCTCCCCTTAAACCTAATAAGCTTCAATAATCATATAAAACAAAATGTCATCTGCTTGTATGAAAAAACTAAACTGGGAATTTAAAATTGTATATAAATCACATTGGTTTTTTTCATTTCGTCCTAATACCTTCAATACAGTTATATGAAGATAGGCAGAAATAGTTATTTTAGAAGATAAATCATTTTACCACATTTTTGCAACAATTTTGTTAAAGATACAGTTTTAACCACGGACAGACGTGCTCTCTCGACCACTATTTTTAAATCTTTTCGACTATGTCATCCACGATATAAAAGTTAATTGATTGGAACTATAATTGTTAAAATATGTTTTGCATTTTGGGAACTACAGTCGCATTTTGGTTTCGCCGTAGTTGAACTAGAATTTAAATACTCCTAAAATTCTCTATTTATCTCATAAACGCCTAAGCTTCTTTAAGGTGCTTTAATAATTTGTTATACAGCGCCTCTGCACTATCTATTATAAGAGTTAACAATTCATAAAGCTTATTGTACAGTTTCCACTAAACGCCTGGTTATATGTGAAAATAAATAATTTTAACTTTATCAATTTAGGCCACAAATGAATTTAGGCATTAAAATATATTGTATTTTTCAAATTAACTGCCCGAACTTTCACTGGTTGCAAATTTTTAGCAAAAATGTAAAAACTTGAATTGCTTTACCTTCATTACATTTTTAAATAATTTAAACTTTCATTCTAATTTTTCAAATTATCAAAAAGCGAGTGCCTGTGCGTGGTTGTTTTTCTTCTTTATAAATATTGTTGCTTTCTGCTTATATGTAGTGGCGGATTAACAGAGAAGCAGAACAAGCACGTGCTTGGAGGCCTCCACTTTCCCTATCCAACCGAAGGTCGATGATTTGAGATGATATGAAATCTATCACATATATACAGCCTTGTTCAAAAGTATTAGGCACCCCTAGTTTTCTTCAAAATAAGCCGTTTAAGACATGTGTAATAAAAAATGCACATATTTTCTAAAAAAAACCTTATCATTTATTAATTTTATTAATATTTTGTATTTCCCCCGTTTGCTTTTATCACCACTGCAATCCTTTTCGGCATATTGTTGACTACGGTGGCACAAATATCTGGAGATATTTTTTCCCATTCCTCAAACACGGCCTGGTGCAGGGACGAAAGTGAAGTTACGTTTGGTGGACACATGCGTTTAATATGAGCCAAAGATTACCTTTAACACTTCCTTATTAAAAACTTAAAACCCATTTTTAAAATCACTTGAAACCGTTCCTAAATTGCACTTTATCGCATCTAACACCAAACCATAAATGAGCGAAAATTTGAAAAACAATCTCGTTTATATAGTTACTGGGATTTTACGACTGGCAAACCCCATCATTAACCCTTAACGGTCCGAAAGAATTTCAAGTTCACTTCTCACCAGGTCCAGCTATTTTTCAGACGAAGAGAAGCTTTAAAACATTTATAAATCAAGTATAGAAAAATAAATATTTTTATTTCAGTGAAATGTACAAGTGCATGTACAAAAAAACCAGAAAAAGATAGCGGAACATAGATAACAAGCAGAAGAAAAAAAACACACAAAGGTCATGACACAATACTTAACGGGTCACTTGTAAATATAGCAACAGTAATTGTAATAAAATTAATAAAATAGTTTTTGGCGCAATATATGCGCCATTGGACCCAGTAAGTAAAAGTACCATGTCGCCTATACGGCGGCCATGGTCCGTTAAGGGTTAAACTGGCAACAGTTGGGTATGAACACCTACCATGTTAAATTTTTCTGGAATCCATTCAGACTCCACATATCAATGAATATCGAGGGTGCCTAATACTTTTGAACAAGGCTGTATATGTATATAATTAAGAGCATATATTTAAATATTTAGCAAAAGCTGAAATGTTGAGAGAGTAAAGTCATTTGGATGACTAATCATGGTTGACGCGTGGTACAAGTGACATACTCTGAACAGGACGTTAAAAAGAGGAATTTTTGGGCTCGCGTGCTCGCAGCTCGTAAACTAAAAAATATAGACATATGCCCTCGCGGACATATTTATGGAGAATTTTGTATTTTCAAGAAAAGATTTGATGATGTTTTGTCATATCTAGCTTAATTAAAAAATGAAATTTTTCGAAATAGTTTTAAAAAATCCTCCCCTTAAAATATTCACAACCAAAGACTCAACTCAATGTCTCCCACACGGTTAAAAATTTTGGAGTACAATTTAATCTTTTGCTTGTATTACAGCAATTTTTAAATCCACTTCGAATTAAAAGTAAATATTCATCGAATATTACTCAAAAATGCAATAATTTTTGTATTGAAAAGTAATCCAAAATATATGTTAAAAGACTCTGTAATCTTTTTGGAGTAATTTTCAATATTAATTGGATTAAAATTAGATTAAAAATTAATACTTCAATCCAATTAGATTGAATTTTAAGTTTTTATGCTAGAATGTGTCCCGTTGGTCATGCCGCGTTATATGGCTTGAGTGAGCCATTTCATTCAGAGTCTTTGAACAAGACACAGTGCGAGTGGAATAGTGAATTTTGTGCGGGCAAAGTTTGGCGACAAACACATATTCGCTCCCAATAGTTTTGAAGTACCTAATTATAACTTCAAACTCATTGCTTGTCAAATACAACTGCTTGACAAACAAAAAAAGTTATGAGTATTATATTATGAAAGAAAAGTTCTATGTTCTTGTTCCTATTACATATTATATATTGAAAGAATTTTTAATTTTCAAGAAATTGTATATTGTTTAACATTATTTTGTTTACTATACATAAATTTGATTAAAAGAATTAAATCAGTTAAAATGTTTGAATATTTCCTTTAATTTTTTGGGAAAAAATTAACATCATACAACCTAAATATTACCTGATATCCCAAAAAATCCTTGTCACTTTATTAATGGATTAATGCACATTTTAATTATAAAGTAATACAATTAGTATGACTGTAGAACGCCGATTATCCGAACGCCAATTAACCGAATCGCCAATTATCCGAATCGGTCCTAAGCGTAATATAAAAAATTAAAACCAAGTAATTTTTCAATAAAAACAAGTTTTGTGGGGACGGACGCAAGAATACAAAAATGCGAGTGACAATTGCCGTGTTCAATATTGGTAGTCAGAGAGTGCCAGTTTTGAGGTGAGCTCGAAGCTCCAGCCAAACAAACATATATAGATATACTTCTCACCATATACCTACCAAGCTATATATTCAACAAGCTCAAAACTGGTAGTCTTAATAAAGTTTATTTAATGTGTGACAGTTCGATTATCCGAATCGGCCCCGGTCCCAATTAATTCGGATAATCGGCGTTCTACTGTAACTTATTAAAACCATGGTACATTGAAGGTCAATTACACAGGTCAACAAAACTAAACTTTTTTTTTGAGTCTGAGTTATGAATGCTATTTTCTTATTGCTTGTGTCCAAAAGGAAGGCAAAATTGTCATAATTTTGTTAAAACTTTGCTTTTGTGAAGGAAAATTTGACATTCGTTTGGATAGTTTGAACCTCAATTACAACTAAAAGCGTTGTGCGATATTTTTGATTTTTTGCCAAAAAGTACGTTATACTAGAGTAAACAGTATAGGTACATTTTTGTATTGGGTTCCAAAGTGGTGAATTAAATATGGCGTCCGAACATTTGCAATTTCATGGGGTTTTTTATCAAAATGAATCAAAGAGGTCTTAGGGTCGCTGAAACTTAATCTGTTACCAAAATATATATATTAAAGATGGCGGATCTAATATAGCAACCGAAAATTTAAAAAATGTCCGCCCCCAAAAGATTTATAAGGAAATGAAAACATAACAATTTTGATGATTGGTCATTTTAAATTTGCTGTCCTGGGCACAAAAGCAAATTTTTTTAAAAATCATGTTGATTTTCTTCAATTGTGAGACGAAAGCAATGAGGAATGACCGCATAATAATCAGAATCAAAAATCGTGCCGACTTGTGTTATCGTTAATATTAACTTTTAATACAATATGTACTAGTTTTAATAGAAAATGGTATTTATTTATATCTCAATAAAAGATTACCATTCAATATTTTTATATTAAAACTACACATTAGAATTAACTTCTTTAAACCATAGTGGATTAGAAGTAAAGTATAGGTAATATTACTTTTTAATACAACAAGTATTGATTTTTAATATTCTAGTATTAAAATTCATTTAATACTGAAGAGATTTAATTTTAATACATACCAATATTACAGTTTCATTTTAATCCTTTCAAAATATTAAAATCTAATACTTTTTTGGTGTGGACTTATATCCAATCCAGAAAATATTGGTTTTTAGTCCAAAATTTTTTACCTTGCACACAATGATAACACACAATTTTTTTTACTTCGAAACTTATGCAACCGAAATCAAACAATCTCTTAGATTGTAATAGTAAAATGTACAAATATGCAAAGCTTACGGGGAAAAACAGGGATTTTAAAAATAAAAATCCTCCACGACGAAACGTTTAAGATGTATTAAGTTTTCAAAATAATAATTTATTCTTCGATGATGAGTTTATATGTGCGAATGTTTAGCAAAATAAACTAATTATCGAATTTTGATATCGAACACTATTTTAGTGACATTACTCGTTTTTTGCGTGCACCTTTCAAATGTTAAAAGGAATTTCTAAACAAAAAAAGCTAGGATATTATGTTTTTATTTTTAGGTCATAATATATGACTATCTTCACTCTCCTATATTTCTTTAATTCTTATAATTCAGAAATTTGATTTTAATAAACGGTGTGTTACTTTCTGTCTTCTAATTTAAGTAGCAGAGGATTCGCAAAACGTCTATGCTTTGGACCTCCAAAATCTCAATCCGCCGCTGCTCATAACTGCGAGACGAAATTTCAAGTAACTAGGACGTTCAATCCTACACATAAGCAGTGTAATTAATTATGAGTTGCGCTAACTATAATTTTAGTCATTCCTTGCGACCGACTTAGCTTTGATATCCGAATCCGTGTTAGATTTGTTCGTGGAGCGGACAAAACAATAGACCTTATATCTGTGAGTCCAGAAATAATAACTGAATAGAACAAGTACTGGCCATAGATCAGATCAATTGAATTACTAATTTATTCGAAAAAATTATTTTGTTATGCATTATATTTACTGAGGATCTATTGATTATACGACAGCTTGGTTTGCGGCTATAGCAACAGTTAACAGAAATTTGAAATGAAATAATGGAATCTGTTATTATCGATCACTGTTTCCACATTGTTGGAAAGAGAACGATACTTCGGTATATGAAATTCGGGAGATACCAACATGATTTCATTCCCTTGCCGAACTTTTAAGATTTAGTAACTAGTAGTGATATTGAAGAAGTCGGTTAAAATGCATATGAATAGAATAGCGAACCACTTTCCGTTGTAGTGCAGCGTTTAAACTGTATTTAGTTTTCCAACTCTTTTTACGAATTCAGTAGGCATTTATTAATGATCTTCTTGATAATGTGTAATGAATTAACTTATTTAGGCAATGAATTAATTCTCACATAGCAATGTTTTCCATATCCCAGAAATGCACCATGATGAGATGCAGCATATCAATCAGGTTGACCTTCACTGGACAAACGCCTCTGTATAATTTTTTTTTTGTACAAACTATCTCCAAAAACACCTTACGAAATTAATATGTTCCACATGTACCCAGAGTCAGCAAACACCGGTTATGTTATGCAAGAGAAGCGTGTTTCTCGTGAACTATTTTATGGACGTATTATTGGGAAGCCCACAACATAAATTGAGCGTTTAATATGCAAATTTAAGATACGGATACAAGAGATTGTGTGAAATGCTTCGTTTCGATTTATCACCTTCCATATGCTCCTAGTTAATGGGTCGAAATATGGAATTATATTAATATAAAACGTCTTTTGTTTTAAACAACTAATAAATTTATTTAACAGCTCTAAAAAATATGTTCAAGTAGAAACATTTAAATCTATTCATGATATTGTCCTCGAGGATCTTGTTTTTCAGGATGTGCCTTTATCCACTCAATTGCTCTAAGAATGGATGGTGGGATCGGGGGAGGAGTGGGCAAATGGTCTCCACTTGGATGAAAACCAGCTTCATCAGCTGAATACGCAAGTTGGATCAAGTTTCCTTCGGGCGAATAATACTGATATGATCCTTGGGCATATCCTTCTTGGCCCTCTTCTTGTGCTGAAATACCATTCGAAGTCTCGTAGGCATATTTATACGTATTGTCGTTTCTGACATCACTGAAGCTCCTAATAGTGGCATCCCGATCTATATGATCAGCAGCACATAAACTCACAAGAGCACTGAGGACAATCTATTCAAAATTGAAATAAAATAAATTAAGAGCTTCATCAAATCACTTCAGGAGCCAAACGACGGCATACTTACAAATTTGTACATTTTCCAAAAAAGTTATACTGTCTGGACGGATGAACGTTTAAACTCAACTGATTTAGGCAAATAGATGGAGGTTTCTTTTATAAGATGTCTACCGCGGGTATCTTAGAGATGCGCAGTTGCATTCGATCAGAATTCAAGGTTACCTGCTTATATTCGTTTATTACGATTTTGAGAGATATGTCTCAATGAAATTCTGTAAACTTTTACTTTAGTAGAGTTTTCTCAGAGCTCAAAGTGTTTGGGCAGATCTTTATGCTAATGGATGTGTACACGCTTTAAAACACATTTGTAATATGAATATCTAACTGATCTACTCCATTATTTATTAATGAAACACCAGTTTTGTACAAGCTGCATCAGTTTGATAATGTGTGACGATATGCACACCGATGTCCAATAAATCAACACGCCTAGTTAAGTTAACGAATGCGATTAGTTTGATAAATCCATAAAAAGAATAACTATTTAGCTTTACCTAGGTTCGCTTGTAGAAAGGCGTTTTATTTAATTTTTCTTTTCTGGTGATTTATGGCTGCTAAGGCAATTAAGATCGTTGCATTTTGCGAAACCAAAGTTAAATGTTGAGAAATATGATGTGTCGCTATTCTTTTAAAATCATTGTAAGGTCAGATAAGTTAATATAATGAAGGGTATACGTAACGAGAAATAACCAACGATTTTTTCTCAACATTTACGTTTTTAGATTTTATCAATATTTATTTTTCAATAAGAGAACTTATTGAATTTTTTAATTTGAAATAATTGAAATTTTGAAGTTCTATGCAAATACTACGATTAATACAATGATATGACTATTACAAACATGTGTACATTCTTCAAAATTTACATGGTAGATTTTTTTTCAGTAGGAAGGCGTATTTTCAATCTAAATTTAGTCTTCTAATTCTTTATTACGGACTACGAATTTAACATATCAACTAAATGTAAGTTATTGTTTAATTGGACTCTTCTGTCAAAATTTGAATATTAATCAGATCATTTCTTTTCATTCGTATGATAATATTGCGATTTTGAAAATTTAATTAATGTATATTAATCTCTTGAGAAAATTTCTCACGATTCATCTTCAAAAGCATGCGACGACATTATGGAAATGAATTGATTTATTATTACAAATCTTTTTGCTAGTAGAAAAAGCAATGCAAATATAGTTTTTGTATCTTTTAAATAAATGATGTATGATATGTTAGAGAAGTAATTTGTGATATATATACCTTCTTCTGAGTACGAATTTAGTTATAATTAGTTAATTTATTTAGGTGCTGCCAGAGAGCAGGGGAATACTCTCTGGGTGCTGCAGTTTAGAAATGCTGTCAATTTTTTTTAAAACCTACAGATGCTGCAAATGAATTATGATCACTTGAAAATTTACTAAATTCTCGGATACTAATTCCGAGAAAACCGGGAATTCCCACTTTGGCGTATCAGGATGCAATTCTCCTTAGTTAAGGGGGTAGTACACTTCTTTTTTTTGAAAAAATCGATTTTTTTTTTATTTCATAAATGTGCTCTAACATATCACAGAAATGTTCTCCCAAAACCGTTTTGAGAAATTCGATATATAAAAAGAGTTATAGACACATTTGTAGTGGTGCCTTACGCTTATCGCACCTTAAAATTATCGAATAAAAACTTTAAACGCGTTTTTCTCGAAACCACGTTTTTTGACCTGGCCGACATGATTTTGAAAAAACTATTGGTCTGATCGGGCTCAAATTTTTATGGAATACTCTATACATGTGTAGTTCTCGTCCGAACTAGGATTTTGAAAATCGGTTAATGTTTAACCCTTTTTTTAAACAATTTTTTGCAAAAAAAAGTGACCGAAAAATTAAAAAGTCCGCCATTTTCTTTTTTGTTTACCAAAATTGTTTATCCTAGTTCGAGCGATAGCGACTGATCTATATTTTAATATGCACTTTGAATTGTTTGTTTCAGACGTTCCAGAGTCGAGATATCATGTCGGCCACATTTAAAAGGGGTCACCTTCAGGCAGCCATATTATGAAGAAAAAAAAAAAAAAAAATTTTTTTTTATATTCTTGAATGTTAGTTGTATCATATATAAAAAGTTTGCAAGATCAAAATAAAGTTAACTATAAAAAAAAAAAAAACTTTAAAAATAGGCCTTAAGAAGTGTACTACCCCCTTAATAGCTATCAATAAAAAAATATTCACAGTGAGTAAGTACCTTAAATTATGAACTTCAAATGACTTCCGCATGATCTTCGAATGACCTCTATCGATCTTCTCTAGTTCTAAAACTCCTACCGAGGAATGTCAGCCAGAAATAAAATAAAAGGGATGATGATGAAATATTAATTAATTTTAAATTTGATTGGCAATATCTTGTTATTCATGAATAAAATGGGTAATTCTGAAATCTGCATTAATTAAGCAATTTTTTGAATTGCTTTCCCATCACTGCCTAGTACATTTTTTTTCACCAGTGAAGGTCAAATAATTTTGAACAGCAAAAAAAAATTTGACTATTTTTTGTCGCAACGGTCTTGTGTTAGTAATAAAAAAAAGGCATACTTACCAGGTAGGGCAACTTATCTAAAATATTTTAGCAAAAAAAAAAAAAAAAGAGAACATGTCTTTTTATGTGCACCAACTAGTCAATAATCCGAAATTTAATTTTTCATAAAAACCCAAATATCTCGAAAACGGTGAGGTTTTCACTAAGGTCATATTTTGATATTCTAGTAGGTCGTGACCCAAGCTACCATCCCCTTAATTTTGGGCCACTATTTCCTGGACACCCTGTATATGAAAATGAAATTTTGTTTGTTTGTTGCTCAATCACGCCTAAACGCTTGCATCAATATTTTTCATTTTTTATCCGAAGCTAGTACATACTCCAACATAACATGTAGGCTAATTTTTTGGGATAATATATAGGGTTTCAAAATGGTGGATGCGAGATGGCGCATCAAAATTTTAAATTTGAAGCGATTTTCATGAAAATTGGTACTTAGGGGATTTGCGGAATGCTGATTTCAAATCCGCTGTCCAAATTTAGAAATTCAAGGTGGTGGACCCAATATAGCGACCAAGATTTCTGGATTTTAAGCAATTTTAATGAAAATTAATACAATGATTGTTTTGATTGTTTGAACATTTACAAATCCAAGATGGTGGACCTAATATGGCGACCAATATTTCTCGATTTTAACGGATTTTAATGAAAATTAGTACAATGATTGTCTTGAGGTGATTTTGAATGTTATCAAAATATACAAACCCAATATGGCGACCGAAAGTTCTCGATTTCAACGGATTTTAATGACAATTAGTAGAATGATTGTTTTCAGGTCACTGATTTTAAATGTTATCAAAATTTACAAATCCAAGATGGCGGACCCAATATGGCAACCAAGATTTCTTCATTCAATGGATTTTAATGGAAATTAGTACTATGATTATTCTGAGGCCACTAATTTCGAATATTAGTGGCCAAAATGTCTCGACTTCAACGGTTTTAATGAAAATTAGTACGATGTTTTTGGAGCCACTAATTTTGAATGTTATCAATATTTGCAAATCCAAAATGGTGGATCCAATAAGGCGACCAAAATTTTTGCGATTTCAACGGGTTTTAATGAAAATTGGTACAATGATTATTTTAAGGCCACTAATTTTAAATATTATTAAAACTTGGAGATTTAACAAACTAGATCATTTGTGAAGTATTTAAATAGTACGTATTTACCCAACGCCGCACAGTGAATCGTCCAGAACAAACTAGTGGGACAAAATTATTTTTGTATATTTTCTACGTCATTCCGGCTTGAGGATTTACTTTGACAGGATATTTCTGTATTTGGAACACAAACCGTGATTTTGCAGTACGTATACATATCTCATTTGTATTTTTGTGTGTGTGTATGTTTGTAATGAATAAACTCTAAAACTACTGTGCCGATTTCAAAAATTCTTTCACCATTAGAAAGCTACATTCACCCTGAGTAACATAGGCTATATTTATTGCTAAATTCAAGATGGCGGATCCAATATGGCGACCAAGATTTCCTGATTTCAATGGATTTTAATGAAAATTAGTACAATGAATGTTTTGAGGTCACTGATTTTGAATATTATCAAAATTTAGAAAGCCAAAATGGCGGACCCAATATGGCGACCAACATTTCTCGATTTCAACGGATTTGAATGAAAATTGATACAATGATTATTTTAAGACCACTAATTTTGAATATTATTAAGATTTGGAATTTCAAGATAGCGGATCCATAAAGGGGTTTTCGGGTTGAAAAAATTTCTAGGATATAACAAACTAGAACATTTGAGAAGTGTTTAATTAGTAAGTATTTACCCAACACCGGGTGAAACCGGGTAACCCAGCTAGTCGGAAATTAAATCCGGGTTTACTTATATAATCATATTTATTGATAATTTAATTTTTTTGGTTATAAAAATGTTTTTGCAATGCCTGTTATAAAGATTATATTTTAAACATAAACAAAAAAAAAAAAAACAAAAAAATTATAGAGGAAATTCAGAAACAAATAAACTCGCCGTGAGACTGTTAGCACTATATCTGAAAAAAAAATACATTTCATGAGTAACGCAAAAAAGCGCAAACTGCGACTGCTGTTTTTAAATAGAATAAACTATGAAGATTAAATTGAGCATAGTCTCAATAGCGGCATTATGCGGCATGCATAGTACATAGATAGTCCATCAAAGTTGAAGAATATTTTTTGAAAGCAATAATTTTATACCCTCTGTAATTATTGCATTTTTAGTTAAAAGAGTAAAAGCATAAATAACAGTAACATTTAAAACAGAGTACATACCTTCATTTAACATATCCATAATCAAAAGTTTTTAAATATTCACTGTAACTTAAAAAACCACCACATCAAACAACACAAGAATGCACTAAAATGCAAACCGATATTCATTTGTTAGTAAGTTGAGACTTTAGACCTCATTATCTACCAAACCGTTATTGGTTGGCCAGTGGGTGCTTTTGATTTTAGTTATACCTATATTTCTTAGTTCGGATATAACAGTAAAAATACTAAGTTTTGACATGAGTTTTGTCCCGCTAGTTTGTTCTGGACGATTCACTGTGCGCCGGGTGCAACCGAGTAACCCAGCTAGTAAATTATTAACAACATCTTAACTTAAAGTAATAAACGACTTTGTATCGAAATATCAACATTTATTAAATTATTGTAAATCATTGGCCACGTCTCTATGTATGTAAGACTTCCTCAGTAAGGAATTTTGTAGGAAAATCATATATTTTATTTATTTTATATTTTTCATCATTAACTTGTGTTGCAGTGACAAATTAAAACAAACTCCAATTCTAATATCAGAAAAGGGTAGTACCGCAGTTTAAGAGTTTCTTTACTAAAATATGGGATTTTAAACATATAATAGCTGAAACTTGATTGCTAATCTGGAAATATTAAATACCACAAATTTCTGTATCCTTTTCTTAACGCGAATAAGTTTTACATTAGTGTGCGTCCGTTATGATCTTCAGATCTTCGTATGAAATAAACGGTTTATGTAAAAAAGTAAATTTCAAGAAATATTTTGGAAAGTTTTAAAGCCTTTCGTTGACAATAAAATATGTAAAAACATTAATTTTACACACATAGTAAATTTCTCAATTACAATAATTCTAAATGCAGAGTTTGACAAAATAATCCAAATTTTCGTACTTACCTCAATGAAAAAACCCTATGGCATTCAAAAAATAGTCTAAATGTGACGGGCAGGAATGTTTTTAAAAAAATTCGATTCGACATTAAAAATGTTTGGGATTGCCCAAAGTAATCATTTTGTAGATGACAAAATTCAAAAATTTGATTAGAATGTTGATCTCACCTTGCAGTGAGGTGATATATTAATTTGCATAGATAACCTATCTGACAGCGGTGAAACAAAACAAATTACGCCATAGATTTGTAATCATTAACAAATTTATCAACCTTGCTCACTACTGAAAAAGCGTCAAAGATACGCATTAATGAGAAATGCATTTAAAATGATAATGTTTCATTAACCCATTAAGTCCCAAATGTCAGCTTTTTCGCCGCTGCGTTCGGCCGCTATATTTTTAGTGAAAATAGTGTCTGAAAAATATGTGATACACTAATTCCGACGCAAAATTTAATGATCTTTCAGAATCTGACCTTCTCAAGCGAAAAAATATCTTGAATTATAAAATAAGTTAGAAAATTTGACTTTCGGAATTTTTCACTCGAAAACGAAGGGTTTTAGAGAAAAATATTATAGAACAAAAAGTGCTTAGAATTGATTGTGGGACACGTGTGAATTTTTGATGAGATTTTTGGATTTTTCAAAAAATGATCAAATCCAAAAATCCAAAAATTGCTTGAAAAATTCTGAAAAAATTTACACGGGTTTCTCAATCAATTCTAAGCACTTTTTGTTCAATAAAATTTTTCTCTAAAACCCTTTGTTTTCGAGTAAAAAATTCCGAAAGCTTTTTCTCATCTTTTCGTGTCCCGACCGCCATTTTGTGTGCTTAAACATTAAAATCCTTCATTTAAACAACGGGAGCTTATACTTTGGGAGTCGAGACCACGATATTTGCACGAAAACAATGAAATTTCAAATGATTTCCTTGTGGAAAATTGGAAAAACCAGAAATTTTTTTTTTCAAAATCACGTTTTTTTGCATAAATTAGTTTACAACTTTTGAACCACACATTTGTTGCAAATTTTGAGGTCAGATTCTGAAAGATCATTAAATTTTGTGTGGAATTAGTGTGTCACATATTTTTCAGACACTATTTTCACTAAAAATATAGCGGCCGAACGCAGCGGCGAAAAAGCTGACATTTGGGACTCAATGGGTTAAGACGTTCTAAAATCTCTGGTAAATTACAAGTTATAGACCTGAGAATTCCATTTAAAAATTATAGTTGCTTAAATTTTTAACTTGATCTTGATTAGATCCAAGATCATAGTTTCACTAATTGAAGAATAGACCGGTTAAACAATCTTTTATTATTGTGATCCACTTTATCTTTTTTGTAAGATTAAGTATATGAGGGGTGTCTTCCCAAAAGGGGATATTTACATTTTATCGTTGCTTTTTCAGAAAATGATGAAAACTGGCAATGAAATTACACGCAGATCTATTTATATTTATTTTTAAATATCCCTTTTTGACTAGAACACGCTTTTCTTTAGCCCATTTACTGGAGATTTATCCCCTTCTGCTACATACCAAGTTCATGGAATTGTTTATTCTAGTGTATAGAACAAATTCCCCATTTGGAAAGACACTCCTCATATTATAAATATTATTATTAAAAGTTCAGATGGGATTGTTCTGAATTATCAACAGTATTATTACAAGTCCTAAAGAAATACAAAATATTCATAATACTATTGGCGCACAAGAACAATCAGAAGTATGACATTACTGTGATTTGTGTTCTAGATAAACAAAACAGAAACATTAGTAGTATACTTCTCTTTTGGTTTATTTGCTTTGTTATAGGAAATATATGTAATAGGTTAGCCACATATAAACCCGCCATCTTAAAGTATATAAGCCTTTTTAGTTCCTCCACATTTATTGTAGGCAGTTGTCTTGGATCGAAAGGTCGAAATTTCCTTTCCTGAATCTCCTGTACCAATGTTTGGCCGTATCATAAGACACCACACTTTCACCCATCGTTTCACATATGTATATTGGAAGTTGCTTCGGTCGCTTTTCGACCCAAAGGAAATTCGAAGTAAGAGTAGTCGAAATTCCCTTCGAGAAATGTCCATGTGTTGCGTAACCTTTACCGCTCAACGATTAATTACTAAATGATCGAGACCCCCCACTCGCGCTCTATTCATATACTGCACCAAGTTATTCTAAAAGCTTCTATAACATTTTAGAAATTGATCGAAGGAAATGGCGGCTTTATAAGTTGCCAACATAATATTATTATATACTAACTATATAATTAGATAATAATTTCTTATTAGTGCGCTTCAATTATAATTACTACATTTAACAGGGATTAACTCACATGAAATATTTCGTTATTTTGTGATTGAAACGAGAAGACTTTTTGATTTATAGTTTGATTTTTATTTGTCCTAGGAAATTCGGTGACAACACTTTTATTTGGTGCCAGGGCTTCCAGTGTATCATCTATATACACAACAGAAATTTGTATAAAACAAGAAAAACAACTAAACACTACACGATTGCAATTTAAGTAACGTCATCGGGATGCAGTGGGATAATTAATAGTAAACCAATAGAACTCCGTGCCAATAGAAGATGTTATTTTAGATCGATATCTTCCACAGAGTCGGTCCGTTTTTTCGGTGCACATCGAGCCACAAGATCTTCGTACGGTCGGTTATGTAAAAAACAAACAAGAACAACAGTCATATTGTCACCGCCAAGTCCACCCATTTGGCAATCCGGTGCCAAGCAGTGCGTCATAAGTTCTTCACATATCTCTTCTGGATACATTCCCATTCCTATCCTCGTTCGACAGAAATCCACAACGTCCCCGTTCCACATAACATCCCAGATGCCATCACAAGCTAAAACTATGAACTCCCAGTCCTCGGTGATATCCTTTATTTCGACATCAGGATAAGCTAAAAATAAATTTCCAATTACATATCTATTTTTAGCACCATGTTTTTTATACTATATATTGTCGGTGATACTACACAATCGCGGGTAGGCATTGTAATTCTCAATAGACAAGTTACATAAATTTGAGTCACATGGACACTAGACTGATTATTGTAATTTCTTAAGTGCTATTGAATAAATTAAGGTGTTTTGTCTTGGTCGTAAACTTCAAAAGGCAATACCGCGTTGTGGAAAAAATTAAAAACCTATACTAGAATTTCTAAGTTTCATTATTTTTTTTATTTCTTGATTCCTAAGATTTCTTCGAAATTTGTATTGTACAACTTACATATTTGTTCTACAGTTTCTAAGATAAATAGCCGTATGTACCAAACTGGCTTAAGACCTAAGACTTATATTCCAATAATCATATGCATCAATCAATCTTTAAAAAAGCTGTATACACAGCATTTTCGAAATTGAATTGGGTTTGACACTGTAGTGAGACCCGGGTTTTAACAAAATGTAGAATGTATAGTCCGGATTGGGCTTAGTTAGATCTTCATGAATATGTTAAACTAAGTTTGAACTAGTTTCATTTGTGCCATACAGTGAATCATAGTAACGTAATTGGAGAGTTAAACCTTGGTTAACGTTTGTTTGATTAACAACGAATTTCAAAGCAACCTGATCAGCAGTGCGGGTAAGTATTGGGAGTATACCATCTTATAGGTACATATTTTAGGCAAAGGTTCGCTTAAATTTTGGTTCGTAACTGAACACAAAAAATATATAGTAATTTTTATTCGTTCGCCGAGCACTTGACCAACTTGTGACCGAAAAGAAAACAGGAACTTAAATCGTGATAGAGAAAAATGTAGAAAATAATAAATAAACATTTTTTGCTTTCTCCACATAATTAAAATTTCAAGCAAATCGATTCAGTGATTTCCGAAGAATTTTGTTTACCACATCGAACTGTTTTCTTTCAATAACTGATGACATCATTAATATGACGATATTGGCTTTTCACATAAATATAAAGCCAGAAGCTTAATATTATGTAAATAAATTCTTCAACATACCAATTTTTAAGCGTTCTTGTGTATGCAATTGCTTAAGGCCTTGATCACATAAGCGAGGTAATCTGAACGTATCACGTCCCGGATTGAGCGATTTTCGCGCCTGTGAGGTCGTAGCTCAAACTATTGAAACATGTAGCTTTGCAATCCAATCTAATCGAAATTGCATCGAACACCGTAATCGTAATAAATTTTCAAAGTAAATTCAAATACATAAAACTGATAATTCAATTTGCATAACTTTCGAACTTTCGAATCTAATAGTTTAACAATACAAGCAGTGGTATCAATGCTTCTAATAGGCGAATATAAACCATAACACACACCTGTTACAATTTGTTCCTCTGGCTTTTTTGATGCATTCCTCTTAAATATAAAATCACCCAATGCTCGGGATAGAGCCAAATTGCCATTGACTCGATTGAATTCAACCCATCCACCGCCTTCATTTATCCTCTTCGTCTCTTCCTCATTATTGGGTTTATGGTCCACAGAAAGAGTAACTACCTGAGGAGAATAATTTTATAATATTAAGTAAGAATAAAATTTAGTTGAGGATATTAGCACTACGGTCATATTTAGGAATCCGTTATTTTCGTATCTTGTAGCAGAACAAGGATGGTAAGATGTAATACGTTTTCATTTTAGTCAATCGACTTTCATCAGCTGAATGTCATGTGAAAGCTTTCTATAGGAATTTTATATGCGATTCAGCGATTAAACACATTTCGATTAACTCGAGTTCAAGTAAAAAATAAACAAATTGTTCTGAGATCATAATTTCTATAATATATGTTTAAACCCGTATATTTTTTATAGTTAACGTAATATTTCTCATACCCTAATGAAATGATGTATAATGTTCTTGATATAATTTTAATTCAAACCTTAGAATTGCAAATTAAAACCTTATGCTGATTTGAGCTAATTGTAAGTTCGGAAAATTGTATTGGGTTTTTCGTTTTTTTTTTCCCAATAGAGGACTTAATTGTATTTTTTCACAATTAAGCCGCAAGGCTTGTTTGTGAAAAAGTTTGTTTCATTCTGTGCAATGGTTTTTGTTGTGATCTATCAAATATGAAGAGTTGAAAGCAGCATTTTCGGCATATTTTACTTTTTTACTATCAAAAAGGGGGGGGGGGGGGGGGGGGGGGGGGGGGGGGGGGGGGGGGGGGGGTATGGTTTGAAAATGACTTTTTAAGCAAATTTTTGTGAACTGTTTTTTTTTGGAAGTATGGCTACATTATTTTATTTTTAAATTAAATAGGCTTTTTAAGTATAATTCAAAGAATAATTATATGAATTTTCAAGTAAAAATATTAAGAATTGTGACAACGGTAGCCATTTTTCGCAGACACGTCCAAAAAAAAATGAATTTGCGGTGGACATCAGAACTCGTCACTGGATAATCTGAAAAAAAAAAAAAGATTATCTTAGTTTATGAGTTTCTCGATGGAGTGACGTCGAGATAATTTTTTTTTTATGCATATTTTTTTATAAACAATAATAAATATGTGGATTTTCGCACTTTTTTTACAAAAAATTTCGTTTTTTTGACTTCTAAGTGATGCCAAAAACTCAAAAATCGATAAAAATTGAAAAGCTCGACGTCACTCCATCGAGAAACTCATAAACTAAGATAATCTTTTTGAATTTTTTTTTTCAGATTATCCAGTGACGAGTTCTGATGTCCACCGCAAATTCATTTTTTTTTTGGACGTGTCTGCGAAAAATGGCTACCGTTGTCACAATTCTTAATATTTTTACTTGAAAATTCATATAATTATTCTTTGAATTATACTTAAAAAGCCTATTTAATTTAAAAATAAAATAATGTAGCCATACTTCCAAAAAAAATTCACAAAAATTTGCTTAAAAAGTCATTTTCAAACCATGATTGATTGATGCGAACCACCGAATAACAACTCGTGAGACCGCTGAGAGATTAAATTTATCGAATTTTACCGTTCATAATCACGTGAAACACCCTGGTTTTATTTCAAAACTCGACATATGGGTTCCACATGTTCTTACAGAAAGAAATTGGCTCCGTCGCATTGACGTCTGTAATTCGCTTTTCAAACGTCAAAAAAAATGATCCATTTTTGAAGCGAATCATCACTGGGGAGGAGAAATGGAGTGTTTGCAACAATGTTAAACGTAAGAGATCATGGAGTAAGAGAGATGAACAGGCTCAAAGCAGTTCGAAAACCGATATTAATTAAAAAAATGTGATGCTGTCTGTTTGTTTGATCGTTTTTTGTTTTTTTTTTTGGCTTTTATCGGACAATGCCACGATCGATTCTGAAGTGTACTGTCATCTACTGGACAAATTGAATGATTCACTCAAACAGAAAAGGCCAGAATTGATCAGTAGAAAAGGTATTCATTTTCCACCAAGATAATGCGAAACCTCATACAAGTTTGGTAGCTCGCAAAAAGCTTTTACAGCTTGGATGGGATGTACTACCAGACCCACCATATTCCTCGGATCTGGCACCTTCGAATTATTATTTGTTCCAGTCTCTAGAAAAATGTTAACCAGCAAAACCTTTACTTCAAATGAGGACGTCAAAAATGACTTGGATCAGTTTTTTGCCAGCAAAGCTCAGAAGTTTTATGGGCGTGGAATCATGCTACTGTCAGAAATTTGGCAAAAGGTATTGGACCAAAATGGAAAAAATATAACTGAATAAAAAATTTATACACTATAAGAAAATTCGTCTTTCACTTTAAAAAAAAAACTAAATTTCTCTTTAAAATTTAGCATAAATTTCACTTTAACAAAAAAAAAATAACTAAATTGCTTTCCAAGTTGACTGAAATAATTAGAATTTTTTTTTTTTGCAAGGATAAGAAAAAAACACTTCCAGCCCCAGTTCGTTAAAAAAGACCGACAGATTAGATAATATTCAATTATGACCCTCGAACTAAGATGAAAATTTGCAAATTAATTGCCTCGTGTTCTGCAAAACAGTTAAAACTTTGAAGGCATTTTCGTGCGGCAAGTCATTTTATACCATTACTAAAATCAGAAAGAGCGGTTTCTAAGCGTTTCCTGAGAATTAACATAATCAATTTACGAACTTGTTCACTTTAGTACTAAGGTGGTATGCAACTTATTAGAATATCTTTAGAAACTCAGCTACAAGATACCAAACGATCGGATTCGTGTCATATTAGCAAATAAGGCCTATGATTCAATTGCTACCTTCCCGTTCACGCATGCCACTGCCCGAGAGTCCCCAGCATTTGCACAGAATAATTTATTGTTTTTTATCAAGCAAGCGACGGCTGTGGAGCCAACCATTTGCTCTCCCCACGATTCATCGTAGAGCATTGCGTCGTCAATATCTAAAAATGCCTAAAAAGTGGGAAAAAATTATTTAAGAGCTTCTCTTAACAAATTAAATATATATAAATAAATTGATTGGGGATAACCTAAATTTATAAGCTCACCTTTTTCATGGCAGTTTCAATGTCGTGTTCATATTCAGGCCTCTTAATAATGAACTTGTGTAAATGTTTCGCTGCATATTGGGCGACTGTAGAACCACCGTGACCATCGTAGACTGCAAAGAAAGATGTTCCAGGATCA
Source organism: Dysmachus trigonus (assembly GCA_949715965.1). Lineage (NCBI taxonomy): Eukaryota > Metazoa > Arthropoda > Insecta > Diptera > Asilidae > Dysmachus > Dysmachus trigonus. The sequence continues at coordinate 39,980,303 of OX454322.1, read as the reverse complement.
TCCGGCAGCGATAGAATGTGGGTGTGCGAATCTTCCATGTTCACACGCCATCCTTGCATGCAGCTGGACCCGACCTGTAAGATAATTAATTAATATTGCTACGTATATACAAAACCTTCGGAAGTACCCTGTAGAACTCGTTCTGGCAGTATGATGACTCCTTGTCTGTGACTGGTTCCGAGAGTGTCTGTCCCATTACACGATATTTTCTGGATTTCTTTAAATGAGAAGAAAGAAGAAAAGTACTTGAAATCACTTCCGAGATTACGACAAAATTAGAGAAGTTTCCAATGGAAGAGCAACAGCAATCTGACTCAGATCTTCTTGGTGTTCAAAATTAAAACGAGATAAGATGCAAGGTAATCAACAACTGAAACGAATTGTGTATGTTATAAACACGCGTTCATGATAAAAAAGCGTTCAGGTGTTTGCACCTTGTTGCTGCACAACGAAATAGTACCAAGAGTGGGGCTACGTACGCACCTCCAGTCGCTTCCTCCTCCGCAAAACGTTTATCGGATTCTCCAAAAATATATCAAAGCACGCACCAAATTGGAAATTTGCTCTAAGACCAATCAGAATGTCCCGTGTGAAAATTTTTAATTTTTTTCTGGCACTCTTCCCGAGTGATACGCTCATTTGCAGCCGTAAATTAGGACGGTGCAAAATTGGGGACTGAGAGCGGCCTAACGCGGCCGCGAAATCTGGACAATTTTGATAGTCGTGATTAATTAAGGTGATGTAAACAGAGTCTGTGAGTCAACAAGTTCGTCTCTGCAGGAAACACGCGGAAAGCACAGAGGTCGGCGTGCAGAAGTAAATTAAAATGCGAATTCTGTCCACTCCTCGAAAGATTACTCATTCGAAGCACCGGGGGAACTTTCCGCTGTGTCGTCGGTCGATTTATGTGAGGAAATGAATTTTATTCATGGACAACTGGTTATCCTAATTCAATTAAACACATATGTGCAATAGCATTACCTTAGGAGGATCGAAAATGTCCAAGAAAAGAAAGGCAAACCTTGCCGAACGGCGAAATATTCCAGTGGCTACCAGGACGCCGTGAGCAAATGTACAACTTCAGAACTAGCAAATAAAATAACAATTACCCTTTGGGTGTATTTACATTATAAACAGACGGTCAAACACCAAATTGCACTGGGAAATACACAACAACGGCGATTTTAAAAATTTGCTGCGGACAATGCACTCCACATGACATTTCTACTGCTCTCTTGACAGAAAACAAAAACATCGAGCATCGCTGCAGTGCCATCTGATGGTCGCGAATTTAAATCACTGTGCCTTCATGCAGCGGCTGCGTTCGGTGGGTAAATCAATTTGAATTATGTTTTGTGGGGATTCCCCCGACTAATATATTATGAATAACATTCCGCCAAATTTGGTTTCAGAAACGAGCATTCTACAACGCATGCCGTACCTGGAATAACGCAACATATTAGGAAAACGTTATCTGAGAAAAAACTATTACATGTACAAGCCGCATTCGACGCTGTTTGGCATGAAAAATTGATACACAAAATTGAAACTCCAAAATTACCTCAAAGATAGGTACTTTAACCTTTTATAGTCTCATGTGACATTTATGTAACAAACCTCAAAAATCCCGCCAGAATACGCACTGAATGTATTTAGTTCATTCAAATCGGCGCCATCTTGCTGTCACACACTATTGAACAACGTAGTATCCACGGAAATCGTCATAGGCAACGTAAACTGTTACCGGTTAGAATTTTGCGCGTAATTGAAAGTGACAAGTTGAAATTCATGCAAATTTTGTATTTTACAAAAAAAAACAATACAAAAGGTGTGCAAAATTGTGTTATTTTCTTGGAAACCTACATGTAAGTGAATAAATATGTTCCTTCTATTTCTATACCACATAAGGTTTTTTCGTTTACGTTTAACTCAATTTTCCAGTAATTATACACTCCCTTAAATGTGAAATAAAAAATTAATAATATATATTTTTTAATTTCTGAGAAATACGTGTTTTTTTATTTCCCTAAACCTGCCCCTTTTCAACATAATTTTCATTTTTTATGATCTTGGGCTATAAAGGGTTAAAGTATATGGTATGTATAGTTGAATAGTGCTGAATCATGTAAGATTGTAGCTGATGTGCCCCAAGGATCAGTACTCGGACCCATATAATATGATTTATTTACCATGCATCAATCTTCGCAGATGACACTGCAATATACACCTCAGCAGTAAATCCTACAGAATTACAGCGTAAGCTATAAACTGAAGCTTTTTTTATGAACGCTAGGTTTGCTGCACTAGTACTAGGTCGCTCAAGTTTACCTCCCCTCGCAATGCGAAGTTATAGGGAAATGCCGACTCGGAGAAGGGAGAAGAGGCAGATAGCACACACCGAGCATGAATACGAACAAGATTGTTTACATTTTTTCATTGAGCATTTTTAAAGGCGCCCTAGTTTTAAATTATTTTGTGCTTCGCTCGCTTTGCGGAAAGTACCGGGTGGTCTTGAATTGTTCGTAAATGTGAACAAGCTTAAAGGTTTTAAGTAAAAAAGTGCTTTTTTAGACGGAATTAATTAAATAAAATAAAATTTGCTTTAGATAAATGATGGATAAGCTTAATATAATGTGTTTGGTGTGTGGCTGTAGAAAAGGCAACGTGTAATGTGTTCATAGAAAAGTTTTGTGATAAAAGATTTTTGTGAGGTGCACCCTGCTGGAGTGTTCCACTTTTCGCCCCAAATTTTTGTCTTTTTCTCACCTATGCCTTTATTACTACCTATTTCTAGCAGAAATTTCCACTTCGTTCCTGTAACGGTACTAAGGTCGAAAAAAATAAGGAAAAACGTTACGAGTGTCAAAAACCCCCGGGAATACATATAAACACAAGCCGTGAAGTAGAAAATGCATACGTATTGATGTAGTCCGAGAATAGCCGGGAAATAACATGGCTTCTTATGGCGGAAGATCTCAAATATGCCGCTCCACTCGCCTGAACTGCTAAATAATAACTTTTACGTGAAAATGGTGTTCTACTAACTATAACTATGGAAGAATACCTTTCTAGTGGCCTGAAAAACGTTATAGTAACAAGAACAAAATATTAGAGTTTTTTGCACTTAAACACAACTCCCATTTCCCAGAACAAAACAGCAGCGACAGGTCGACTTGACAGCACGACTTTCCGTGGTAATTTGTTCAGTGGTTTGTAAGAGTAACTTTTGAACGCAAATATCTTTAATGTTTTGTGCTTGCCACTATAATGATTTTGGCACCATAAGAACGGTATTCCTCCCGAGTTACAGTCAGTAGAACATCACTTTTTCGTAAAAGCGATAGTTTAGCAAATTCGCTCTGTGGAGCGGAATGAATGGGCTCTACCGCCATAAGAAGCAATATTATTTCGGTGTAATCATCGGACTACATCACCCTACACATGTGAGCAGGTCTACTTCATGGTTGGTTATATAGTTTCCCGTAGGATTTGGTATAACTAAATCAAACTCATCGCGTCACTTACCAGAAAGGGCAAAACAATGTCTGCCGGGAAAGCTAGTACAGTATAAAGAAATTACTTTGTATACTCTAGTCTGTACGGTTATAATCCAATATTTTATTTATTGTAAAATAAACAAAATACAATACAACGAAATTATTTTATTTAATAATAATATTAATCCTATATATAATAAAATTATTTTTTACTAATTTTGTCAATAACGTTATTTCCGCTCGTTATTTTAGCGATGGTTTTATACCGAAATTGAAAACGATAAACACAATATTTTGGAGCTCTGATTAAATAGCTTTTCATAGTTACTAGTTTTAGAGAAATACTAATAGCAATATGCTAGAAACTATTGCCTACCACAATCGAGGTCACTTTTTTTTTCGAATCGGATAATAAAACTTAATTTTTCCCGAGTTCCATATATTTTGCAAAATGCAATATAATATAAAAATTCTTTGGTTGGGAAAAAAGTAATTCAGGAAACTACTTTTCTGTCACCAATTTCAATAGATAACGTTATAAGTTCGAATCAGAGCTGTTGTGCGAAATAAGTGCCATTTAATTAAATAAAAATTATTTAAGTCCTATGTATACTTGAGTCAAATTGTGTCATAAAAACAAAATATACAATATACTTTTCTGACTTACTTGAATTTATCTCAAAGATATCCTGAAAAATAATGATTTTTATCGATATTTTTACTATTATTTACGAGGTTTTAATTGAATGGATTATTCTTATAATAGGCTTAGAAACACAACAAGACAAAATTGTGTACAAATATGTAAAATATCCGTATCCTAGCTGAAAGTAAAATACATCTTTATAGCTAAAAATAAAACATAATTCAAAATAATTGTTTTACTTTTTTAATTGGCCAAAAAATTACATTACATTATATTACAGACCATCATCCAGCTATTTTTCATTTTTAAATTACGTAGATAAAAACAACAAACTTAGTAACATAGAGAACTTCAGTAGTTTTTGGGTTGTATGAAACTGCTTTTATTTTAACATTATACAGCTTCTCTCTTTTAATTTTGTTCGCAGCATATAAGTAAGCCATTCCTTTCTTAAAGATTAAAGTTTCGAGTTTGAATAATTTTGAGTCTTTACCGTGTTCTATGCTGAATAAAGTCTCTGGCAGTGCCCTTTTATTCGTATCATAATTAACAAGCTTCAAAAGTGGCTCCGAAGATACAAATTTATCAAGACTAAGTAACCTGTAACTAATTGCTTCTACTATTTTTGCATCCTCCTTGCAAGTCGATTCTCCGGTTTCCTCATTTACTCTGCACATCTTAGCACAATATCTAAAATGATTATTTATTTTAGTGCATATTTTGTTTTGTTTAGCAAAATATACTTATTTAATTCATCTCTTTCAAAGTCATCTGGACAGGGTGTTGGGATGCACAAATAGGAACCTCTTGTGTTAAGGCACGTTTGCTCTATCCCGCAGTCATGATCCATAGATGCACACTCGTCGATATCTATGTTTATATGTACATTATTAACATATTAAAAGAAAAAATTATTATTTTACCTTTACATACTAGACCATTCCTTTCGTAACCCTCAGGACATTCAGCAATACTATACTCATCTACTTTTGAAACACTGTCCGACATCATTAAATTTAGTGTTCTGGAACGTTGTTGCATACATGTCTTTTTATTTTGGCCCAAGATGTAGCCCTGTGGACACGTACAGAAGAACGACCCGTATGAATTTCGGCAACCATGTGAGCAGTCATTTTTCGATTTTAAAGAGCATTCGTCAATATCTATCAACAATGTAATTATAGTAAACAGTATTAAAACACATATTACATTTGCTAATGAATTTTACAAAAGGTGTAAATTAATGTAAGCAACTTTGAAATTCAAAAACGATTCAACAATATTTACAATAACAATAGAGTGAACATCTCAAATTAGTAGTGATTTCCATTTTGTACAACAATTCTGTATAATTGGTGTCAAAAAAATTTATTATAACTATTTTTTATAGAAAAAAGTACTGCTAAGAAATGTAGGAAAAATTGCTTTATGTTAAAAAGAAATCAATTTGAATGTCAAAAGATACTTCTTAATTCATAGATCTTGATTAGGAAACAGCTGTTACAAAACCCAATTCTTTTCGTGCGTCTTTTCTACCCACAAAAATTGAGTTTAAGTAAGCAAAAAATTAATTTTCATTGAAAGTTTTGAGCGGTTATCAGGATATCGGAACTTTACTGAATTAATAAGCGATGAAAACAAATATACCAAAAACTAATTGTCAATTGTGGGTGAATTGATGAAAATATGGCATTTAGTTGTAACGAGAATTGGGATCTATGTTTTTCTAGTTTTTAAAAATAGTTGCTTTTTATAACAAATATTTTTGTGTTTGTTTCAAGGGGGGATATACATTTAGAATGACCAAAAAAAAATTTTTTTTTTTTTTTGCATAAAAAGTTAGTAAATTTCCCGTAGAAAACGCTCCTGAAACCCTTTTTTCGAAATTCGAACTCCAAGTGTTTTTTTGTCATCGTTCCCGGGATTGCTGATTAAAATGTAAGTACGATTTTTCGATAATTAAAACTTTCAACGCGTTTTTCTCAAAACAGCATTTTCGGAGTTTATGCCGGTAATAACTCGAAAACTAATTATCCGATTGAGCTGAAACTTATAGGATTTCTTTATTATAGTATTACCTTCTATGATGAATTAAAAATTAATATAACTAATATGAATTAAAAATTATTGTAATATTTTATTATTAAATATGGAAAAATGTGATAAATTGGCGGAAAAAATGTTGATTTTTTCGAAAAAGTTACGCCAAAAGTGCAAATTTTTTTTTTTTAATTTTTTTTTCAATTCATCTACTAACTGTGAATGAATGTGAATGTAAATTTTTTTGATTTTTTGATTTCTGATCAAAATTGCGACCAGGAGAGCCGGCACAAGCAAAATACAATGACTTTTTCAACACCATCTAACGGCCGCCATATTGTTGAAAAAAATTAAAAAAAAATATTTTTGTATACTACATGGATACACTTATAATTGTAAAAAAGTTTCGATTGATTTGAATAAAAACTGCCCCTTGAAAAAAAATTTTCAAAAATGAGTTTTTTTTCTCGTTCTAAATGTATATCCCCCCTTAAGGAAGGAAAAATCAATATTATACTAAACCTTTTACGATAAGTAACAAACAATTGTCGTCTAACCGTATGCCATATCTTGTTTAGTTGTTAAATAAAATTAAACATATGTCCTACCTTCACATTTTTTAGTTTGTGCATCATATTCGAAGCCTTTTCGACAGTTGCACGTATAACTTCCAATCATATTACTGCAAATCTGGTCTTTAGTGCAATATCCACCTCTTTCGCATTCATTTATATCTAAAAAATAATTACTGATGATGAGAAAATTAAATTTTTTCCTTTAGGTCAAAGATACCAATGCATTCCCCTTTTGAATTCGCCTCAAAACCTATTTTGCACGGAATTATTTTTTCACTAAAAGTAAAATATGTCAATCATATAATTTTATTTTGAACTAAGAACGCTCAACTTACATCTTGTATGGATTTTTATCTGGATAAAATGTAATCTAAAAGCAATTTTAATTAAAATTACAAACTGAAAATTATTATTCTTTTTACCTGTTTAATATCAGGGTCTATAGGTCTGTAGTTTTGATATGTAACGATCACCTTAACTCCCTTTTGTGGTTCTTCGATTTCATCAGATTTCATTTTAGTTCCTTTCTCGGACTCTTCTATTTCATCATAATAGTCAACGGAATCATGATTCGTTGAAATAATTGTTTCTTTTGGACCTGAAAATTTCAACAGTTGGAATCGTTATTAAAAATCCAAAAATAAAACAACCAAATTTAAATAAAATTTCTGAGATATATATGTAGGTTTCTAAAAGACTGGGAACTTCTTCAATAATTGTCAGTTCATTAAAAACAATTATTTTTTCAAAGATGTGAAACTAGAATGTTTAAATTTTAAAACCTTTATATACTACAATTTTTACTAGAGCAGCCAACTCGTCAAATTGACGTTTCTTACACTTACTAGAAAATTAACTCTAACTTATAAAAACTATAGATCTGTTCGTTGGCAATCCTGTGGCGCCCCAGTGCGCCCTATCTGCACTGGTTTTTAAACGTCAAGTGACAGTTCTGTGTTTTTTGAGAAACCTGGGGCGCCCTGGTGCACCCTGGTTTTACCCCAGATAAAAACTCAGGGTAAATGACGGTTATCAGTTTAATTGTTAACAGATACGGTATTTAAAGTGGAATTAACTCTTGTTGCGGGCACAAGAACTTAATTTGAGCATTTCTATGTCAACATTATGAAAAAGTAGTGGTTTTATTTCATAATTTTTGTGTAAAAGGCCAGATGACAGTTCTCCTTTTTAATAAGCTGTTCGCTGGAATGAAAAGCACTGGGCTGCCCCGTGTTTTTTGACAGTTCTCAGGGCGCACCAGTGCGCCCTGGGGTGCCACAGGTTTTCATGCCAACGAACAGACCTTATATAAAAAAATGTTGTACTATCATTTTAACTTTAGGAAGCTCGTCGGATTGACACATCTCACACTTAATAGGAAATTATATCTAACTTATACAATTTTTGGTGACAATGATTCGAACATCTTACCACATAATGTTTTAAAAGTAACTGGAAAATTGTATAGAGAAAATCTATAAAATTAAATTAATTTAAAAAATAATTTAGCATTCTGCATTTTAGGCACCGGTTGTTCAATGTTTAAATAACCTAAAATTTTGTAACAACTAGGGGGACCGGAAAGTAATTTCATATTTTTCGCGAAATTAAAATAAATTTATTTTTCTTTGACACTGTATTTTCATCATATTCATATATTTCCATATTTCATCATGCTTTTCCACTTAAAAAATGCTGCAGTGACCTAAACATATGGCAGTCAGAGGGTACGATATCAGATGAATAAGGTGGATGCGGTAACACTTCCCAACCTAACACTCTCATTTTAACCTGAGTCTTTTTTGCAGAGTGTTATCGACATTATCGTGTTGTAAAATTTCGCCCTTTTTGTTAACAATAGCAGGTTATTTAATAATTAATACTTGATTCACGCGTTCTAATTGGTTACAGTAAAGGTCAGCTATTATGGTTTATCTTGATTCTAGAACCTCGAAATGGCTTATGCCATGTTTATTTCACCAAACACCCACCAGAACCTTTTTAGGGTGTAGTCCAGATTTCGGTGTAACCACTGGAGCTAGCGATGGAGAATGCAACTTGCTTTTGAATTTGGGATTGTCATAAAGAATTTATCTCTCATCTTCAGTGAACAAACGATCAAAAGAAGTTTTGCGATTGTATCGTTCTAACAACAAATAACAGATGATGTTCTTGTATGGTGAATTAAGCTTCTCCGACAGTTTTTCGATCGTCTGTCGAGAATCAGCTCTTACGGCTGCCCGTTAAATGTCATTATCCATATTAATCTTCGTCTTTAAGATGCCCTAGAAAGATCAAAAATTGCCCGATCTGAATTTGGTATACCATCGTTGACATTTACGAACATCCAATACTTCCGGATAAACACACAAAATGTTTTTTGTAACTGCCGTTGCATTGCTGCCCTTCCGAAATTCGTATAGCATACGATGCCGAATGTGCATTTCTTCCGCCATTTTGAATACAGTCAATTAAAAAAAAAGGATTTTTTTTTCTACAAAACAATATTAACCAGCCTCTTCAACTTGCAAACGTGTATTGAACAAAGTCGGTGTGCGAAGTTGGTTGCAACTATCTGTCAAATGTTGACTTGTGTTTAACAAATTACTCTTCGGTTCCCCCAATATTTCCTTATTTTGTTAACCGTATTGTCTTGTGTTGCAAATAGCAGATGTTTCTGTATAACACAAAATGGTAAAAAAGCGAAAAAACTAAAAAAACACGCTTTTGTGAGTAGCGCACTAAAAAGTTAAAACCATCATCAGACTCTCCTGGTCACAATATGTAACCAAAGGACATTGAGACAAATCAAAAGAAACTAAACTTAATGGTGTTATTGTTAGCCATTGAGGAGTCCCTATGACCACCTCCCACCTCCATCATCACACAAGTTTGATAAGACATATAATATATAATAATATATATAAGACGATATTATTGTATTGTCACCAGAATTGCATAAGTTTACATAGTTTCAAATCGATGGGACAATTAGAAGTGGGTGAAGAGTGAGTTATAGGCTTTGCTTATAATGTTAGGATATTACAGGTCAAGCTAATAAAAGCGTATTAATAAATCACCTTCAGCATATTGAAATCGTTGCTCCTTAATGTGTTGATTTTCCTCTGAGATTCCATTGAAGTATAATCCTGAGAAATCATACGCATTTTGAGGGGTAAGAGATTCCTTTAAAATAAATTAAAATTATAAATTGAAAATGCGTTACATAATTGTGGTATTATTACTTTGACTAAAGCAAGATTTACCCCAAAAAGACAAGGTTTTTCGGAACAACTTGAAAACTCTACATTAGGTCCAATACAATCCCGACCGCCAGGACCAGGAAATGGATTTGAACAAGTGCGAGTCCTTTTCTTCAAGCTGCGTCCACATGTTTGACTGCATTCCGACCATTCTGACCAAGAACTCCAACCTCCGTGAACTGATAATGAGACACAATTTAAAAAAAATATATGTATGTATATGTATATTTTACTAGGGCAAGGAATCAATGTGCATTGGACAACTTCCCTGTTGTTTCCTGCGCAAGACCTTCCACCATTCGAAGGACGTGGATTATTACATTCTCGTGTTCTCTCCATTTTACCAGTTCCACATGAAACTGAACATGGGGACCAAAGTGTCCATTCAGACCTAAAACATAGTTGAAGATGGGTTCATTCTTTTTAACTTAACATACCATCCCCCATTGACTGGACAATAGTGAGAGTTGCAGTCTATTTCTTCGTAGCTGCTTCCTAAACAATGTTTTCCTCCAAAGGCTGGGCTAGGTGAGTTACAGCTTCGATATCGCTTTCGGGTAGGATTATCTTTGTCGTTAATATCTCTACATGGCCTTGAACAGCTCGTCCATTCTGTCCAACTACCCCATCCGCCGTCAATCTATATTTTACAATAATTTATTAATATACGATAAAAGAGAAATAAATACGAATTATACCGGACAAGGAAGCATTTCACAACGTTCCGATTGGTAATTTGACCCTGTGCAGGAATTATCGTCCTTCGCTATAAGTCCATTAACAATACATCGGCGTTTCCTTGTTTTTACACCCATTCCACAACTTGAGCTACATCCAGTCCAGGGCTCCCAATCGGACCAGATCGCAGCTCCTTTAAAAATAAAGTAAATAAAGTATTGGCTGTAGCAGTTTCTTAACTTACTTTTAATAGTAACATTTGTGTGGCGATTTATCTCCCCCAACATATTGTTGGCAATGCATATGTAGATGCCGCTATCCTTTTTGTGAGTATTTGGAATTTTCATTATAGTCTTGTCGTCAGAGAAGTGGATGTTCGGAAAATGTCCATTTATTTCTATACCGTCCTATGATTCACAAAGAATTTTACTTCATTTGATATTTGTTATACTCTATTAATTACTTATCAAAATTAAAGAGGAATCCGTAAAATCTCAAACACTTTTATGATGTTCAAAAAATTTATACTTGTACATTCACAAAAAATCATCTTATGATTATTTTTCTTCTAAAATTATACAACAATTATTTATATTTAACTAATTTGCTAGTATCTTTTATATGTTAATCTATTAATAAGGTGCATTAAAATTTTTAAAAATTCTAACGCACAATGTTAACAAAAAATGTGTGGAATCTTTTTATCAGTGTCGTAAGTAAGTGTGCAAAAATGTCTGTATTATCGGTCGGAATGACGTAAATTAGAAATTATTGTAATGAGGAGACTTTAAAATTCAAGCGAGGTAACTGCAAATACATTTCGTGTGTTGGATGATCGAAACACTTTTGCACTAAATACGCAAATTCGAATAAAATGTATTTTTTGCGATTATAATTATTTTTGGGTCCTTAATCTTAAAAATCTTTAAGACGGACACATAAAAACAGTTGGTCCACATTACCACTAAGCCTCATCTATTGAAATCTCTATTTCTACTTCATTACTTTCCTCCTATGCAAACCGCAAAGCATTCAAAATATAATTTTTAGTGATTCTTAAGTCCTCAATTAAGCATATATTTTTTCATCATATCATGGCATCGTGGGCAATCGGCTAGTTACCGCCCTTGTTGCTTAAAGGCCCAAACAGAATAGGCCGCTGTAGTCTCTGGGTTCTTGTCTTGGCTGGCGTTGGCCATACAAAAATTTATGGCCAACGCGAGTTAAGACAACAACCAAGCGGCTGCGCCAGGCTACAGCACCATATTCTGTTTGGGCCTTATTATATTATTAATGTATAGGCACGCAGGTTTACAGTTTTATTATTAAGTAAAAACAAATATTTATAATCGAAAATGGCTTTTTGTTTTACAAAATATTCTCCTTGAAGATCAATACACTTTTGCATGCGTTTGAACCAATTTTGGAAGCACTTTTTTCGATTGATGGACCTCTAAAACATGTGATTTGAACGTATCAACCGCTTCTTCAGGTGTCGAAAAACGTTGACCTCGCAATTTATTTTTGATATGCAGGAATAGTAAGAAATCATTGGGTGCCCAATCAGGACTTTACGGCGGATAGCTCATCAATTCGATGTTTTGAATACTAAAAAATTCACTTGTTTGAGCTGATGTGTGATAGCTTGCATTGTCGTGGTGGAGAATGATTCGTCTTCTGCAATTGGTTTCCCTTATTTTTCCGAACATTTCTGGCAAACAAATGGTGGTGTACCATTCGGAATTGACCGTTCTACGTTACTCTAATGGAACGGTGAAGACATGTCCAGTTATTCCGAAAAAACAGGCGACCATTTGTATCGAAGTGCTTCGTGCGCGAACAACTTTTCTGGGATTTGGCTGGTCTTGAAAGACCCATACAGTCGATTGTTGTTTAGTTTCGGGTTCATATGCATAGATCCATGATTCATCGCCTGTCACGATCTTATAGACGTCTTTTGAAGCACCGCAATTGAATTATTTTAACATTTGTTTGCACCAATCGGCTCGAGCCTTTTTTTGAGCGATTGTCAAATTATGGGGTACCCAACGCGAACAAATCTTTTTGACGACCAAATGTTCAAACAATATTGAATGTATCTGAGTGGAACTACTGCCCAAGCATGCTTCAATCTCACGGTATATCACATGATGATCTTGCAATATCAGTTCAAATTCGTCCTGTAACGAAGTGCGACCACGATCGAATTCAGAAAACCAGCGAAACATGGTGGCTCGAGATGGTGCTTCATCACCAAAAGTTGCAGCGAGTTGATCGACACACTATTGTTGGTTTAATCTACGTCGAAAGTCATAGAAAATCATCGCACGAAAATGTTCACGATTTAGTTCCATTTTTTTTAACAAAATTAATTTTTCAAGTATCTGTAAACAACACAAATATCACTCGTATGAAAAAATGTTCTGAGTACGTTTACCATTAAAAATGGCAAACTTTACGATGACAATGTCAGACTTGACATATTCACACTAGTGTTGCCATATCTCAAAACTTAAGTAGCAACCTACGTAGTTGTAATAAATTGAAGATGGTTGAAAAAATTATGCAAATTTTATTAGAAGCTTACAATCGTGAACGATGTTCATATAATTTCTCAGGTAAATATGGAAATTGCGTTCAGCAGGATGCTTAAAATTCCATCGTTTTGTGGCTTTCATAAACCTACTTGATCTTAAAAAAATGTCTTAAAGTTGTACGGAGATTATGTTGTAAGCGTTAAAATTAAAATGGTTTTTTGGTTTTACGTCAACAATTCGATTAAATCGCAAAACAAACAAAAAGTTAAATCAAATTAGTAATAAGGCAATTCACAATTCACAAAGGTTTTTCAAATTTTTAAATTCAGTATCCAGTAATGCAGTATCGAATACTGAAATAATGTAATTTATATATATGTTTATATATATATTTTTTTTTTGGGGTTAAAGAAAACTTCGTACTATGTTTTTTCATGTGAATGTACAGTTGAAAATTGCAAAACTTTTTTTATCCTAACATTTCGATGCGAGTTTTAAAAGCTACAAACCTTATACCATCGTATTATGGGTTTAGGATTTCCCGATGCTCGACAATGTAAAGCCAATGTTTGGAACTCTTTTACTGTTTGATGTTTTGGCCAAATATCCAGAATTTTTGGAATCTTTAATACTTCAACACTGAATTGCTTTTCTGCGAACCCCAGAGAATTATTGACATAACAACTATAAATTCCAGACTCGTCTACCTCATCTAAAATCTAAAAAGCTTGATAATGGAGAACACTCATTTAAATTGTTTACTTTTTACCAATTGGCTCGAAGACTCCGGTAGTATTTCAAGTAATTCAGGATTTTCAGATAGTTGTCGGGACCAAAAGATTTTAGGTTTAGGATTTCCTACTGCAACACATTCGAGAATTGTTTGGCTCCCAGTAATATGCATATGTGGAAGAATTTCTCCATCACCATAGTCAGTGATTTTTGGTGGAACTGAAATTGATACATTTTTCGAATTTTTTTTATACAAACTTATAAGAGGTAAAATCACCCAATATATCGACCAAAAATTGCCTTCTGTCTTCTCCCGCCGCATTTGTAGCAACGCATGAATAAAGTCCAATGTCGATTGCTTTGGCCTGTGGTATCGTGAGAGTTTTGTTATTTCGAGATAAGTGATATCCTGGTCGTTCATTTAGTAATTTATCATTCTAGAAAAACATATAATATTTCATTTGGATGTATTTTAACTAATATTTGAGTAAACGAACCTGATACCATGATATATCTGGAAGAGGATTTCCAGACCACATGCAATTTAGTATTAAAGGTAAGCCTTCAATTAAAGTTTTATTTACAAACTTCGGCTGATCTGTATCTCTCCCAGTTAAGTACGGCGGTGCTAGAATGAATGTGTTTATTATTTTGATCATCTCGGTTACATCAAGAGGTTAACGATCAAATTTAATGCTGGGTTATGCTTATCTAGATCATCAGATCTTTGTCTAAGTAGTGTAATTCTGTTTTTGGAAGTTGAGTCCACATCTGTTATAAAACTAACGCATAATAACTTTCCTATCCGTTCGAAATATTCAAAATTTGTTGTAGTTATCCTTGTGGAGTCAGGTTTTTAATTTGAAATAATTAGCAATTCTACACCATGTTAAACTTAACTATATAATGTTTATAAAAAAAATGTGGTCTTAATTGTTTATAAAAACTTATACATATAAAACAAATTATTGCAAAAATGGCTCGATAGGTTATAGGAAAAAACAACGAACATTTAAAAAAAAAACAAAGTGTGTAAAAATATTGAAAAATCGCTGAGTTATCGTGCCTGCGGGCCGCTTCGAGAAAAGTTGTTTTGAGAAATATTTATTACTCTATTCTATTTATGCTCCGACCGAACTCCCGACACACGGCCACCTTTTTTGTAATATTTTCGAATTTTTCAATACTTGTTTTATTTTCAAAAATATTCAGAATGGAAATTAGTGGCAAGAAAATCGATATTTTTTTCCAAATATTTTTTTCAGTCTTTTCTTAATTTCTCTTAGTACACTTTTGGAAAATTAGACTTCTTACGATTTCCCTATTTATTATACATAACTTTCATCACTGTTTGAAGTGGTGATTTAAAGTGAAAATTAAAATTAATGTGTTAGATGAGCAGATAAAAAAGTTCAAAAATGATATTATATTTGAGAGCTAAAGTTACTGGCATAATTTAAAGGTATAGATTGATAAAGATCGGCATATGACTGTGTTTACACTAGTTTGGTTCAAAATGTAGGATGCTACTGTAGCTTTCCAATGAACAACATTATTTTTCAGTGACTTTGTATAGACCTAGCTTGGAATAAAGTTAAGGCTTTGACAATTATTTTATGTTAGACTTGTGCAAGATATAACAAGCATGGATCCAGACTTGTCTACAATGAACTTCTTTTTAATTTTTACGTGGAATATTTTACACCTTCAATTCGAATTAGTTAAAAAACTAAGATATAGTACTAACCTTGTACTTCAACCAGAAATTTTTGCTCTTCACTTCCCACCGCATTGATCGCATAACAAACATAGGTCCCAGACTTTTTTGATGCAATATCATCGATTATTAAAGTGAAACTAACTGTTTCATTGTCCCTTCTAATTTTTCCATAAATTCCACTTCTTTTCAAAGCATTCTGCCAAGACATTGGACTCCATTGATCGATAACATTCCCCAAGTCATCAACTATGATTTCTTCATTCGCTCTACTTTCTGACTGATTCAGTAAGGCAAAAGCAGATGAGAGAATTGTTTTGCTATTATAGGCCCACGCTAAAACTGGAATGGGATTTCCTTCGGCAGAACAATATAATTCCAATGGATCGGTCCTAGAAATTTCAACATCCTGAGAAGGTGTAACAAACCTTGGAGGAGCTGAAAATATTCTTGCTAAATAATACCTTTCTTTAACAAAAAATTCTAGTTTTACATAAGACGTCCAAGTTAAAAATAACATCTGTGGAACCCAGGCTATTTTGTAAACTGCAAACATACGTTCCACGGTCTTCTTTTTGCGCTCCGAAAATTTCTAGAATTTGTTCGTGTTCATCCAATTCGTTACTATAGTGATTTGCAGAAAAACAAAAAATAATATTATTAAAATGATAACAATAATAAGAAATAAGAAAATGTAAGTTTGGTTTGGATTTACCCGTCCTTTGTCCAACTAATTTCAGGAGTGGGATTACCAGAAGGTTCACAATCTATTTGAATATCGTCACCTTCAAATATTTCTTTCCAATTATTTCTAGGTAGAGCAGAATCTGGGGGGACTGAGCAAGACTTACTTCACAAATGTTTTTAAATTATTTATGTATTTATATACTTAAAATCTCAATTTTGTAAGCAACAGAATCCGAGCCAAATGGGTTACTGGCCTTACAAATATAATCTCCTGCATGATAAAATTGTACATTTTTTAAATCTAGAACTGGTTGTGTCGATATTACTACAGAATCCTTTTCCCATATAATCTATAAAATTAAAGTTCATGTAGTTGTAACACACTGAAGAAAAAAAAATTAGAAAATGTAGTATATGTTTTTGAAAACCTTAATTTTTTCCCTAATTTTATTGTACACGGAGAAAAGTTTATTATAAAAATTACTATGGAGCTATTGTAACTGCGGATCAGTCAGGACACCATTTAAATATTATTATAATTTATTATAATTGGTACAATAGACATTATTATTTTTACTACAGGTCCATTGTAATTTTTCAATGAAACCTTGTAAATAATAGTTAAGGTAATATTTACACTTCTTTAAGTAAGAATTTACTTTAAATTATATTAAATTTTCTTATATTTTTAAGAATTTTTATCATGCCCTTTACTTAAATTACTATGGCACCATTGTAAAAATTTCTTTATGCATATATTCTTCAGGGCTTTTCACTTATGACCGCACAAAGTATAATTTACATTGTACCATTGTAAATTTTATTTTAACCTTCACCTGTTCCCGCATTGCAATGGGTTATAGTAAAAACTACAAGATTTTCCTGGTAAAATTTACTTTAAACTTTTCTCCGTGTATTATATCGATTATAGTAATTACCTATGCGTATTAAAGTAAACGGATCGAAAAGCATACGAATTTTACTCTTATTGTTAGAACATAAACATGCCTTCCAATAAAGCTTTTTGGACAACATATCCCGATTGAATGAGGTTGGAATACAAAGTGCTAATTTTCCGAGCCTTCATCAAATCAATCTCGGAATATGGCATGCAACTATGGGGCTCAGCAACTACATAAGCAAAAAAAAAAAAAAAACTCTTATTCGGAAAAACTGCGAAACCCAGTTTCGCCAAAAATCTACTTATAAGACAATATTCCAGACGTCTCCATAGAAAAAAATATTGCAGACATTTCTCTTATATAAATTAAACAACAATTAGACATTTCGAGACAAAAACAATGTAAAATAGAAAAAGCAATCATAATAATAATTAATTAAAATTTATTGAAAACGATATCTTACCTTTGGTCTGGGATATCCGCTTGCCGAACACTTTAGAGACAAATTATCTCCCAACTGCACAGCAATAATTTCTTTTCCATTATTTGTAATCTCGCTTGAATCAATGTCTGGTGGGGACCAAACTGCAACTATTTTTGTATAGTTTTGAGTTCCTGCTTCATTTTTTCCCAAACATAGATATTCTCCAGTATCTTCATTTGAAGCATCTTCAATGTACAATTCTTGTAAATGTTCTCCTTCCAACAACTGGTCATCATGGTACCAAACGAATTCCTCTACATCTCCAAGAGGACAAATTAATTTGATGGTATCACCTTCTGTAACGTTCAGTTGGCTTTGTCGAGCAAGTTCTTTGATTATATACGGTTTTTCTGAAGATTTAAAAACACTTAGTGAAGTATTATAGAAAAATTAAAGTAGATTATAGTAAAAATAAACTAATAAACTTAAATTGTTAAAAATAAATTGTTCAACAAAGAAAAAAAGAGATTTTATAATATTTGATGCAGAAGAGCCCCTTTAGTCATTTATAATTATAGTTTGATGCCTGATTTCGACGACTCTGATTTCGACTAAGCTATTGAAGGTTTCAGTTTGATTTTAAAAGATAAGTATGTATTCCCGAACAGAGCTGTAAAATATTGCATTACTTTGGAATTAACGTAGACATTACCATTGCAAGTAATGCAATTTAAAGATGATTACCATTACCATTACTAGTAATGGTAATGCAAGAAAATCGAATTACCAATACAGTTACTGGTACTGGTACTTCACCATTACTGTAATCACATGAGCATTACTTAGCATTACTTGGCCTTAGTAGCATTACTAGCATTACTCGGAATTACGTAGCATTACATGGCATTACTTTGCATTACTCAGACTTATACAGCAGTACTCAGCATTACTCATAATAAGAAATGCCAATTTGAAAGTTTTTTTTACATTTTGGTAATAAAATCTTCGATTTTATATGAATAAATATATATTTTAATATTCATTCAAACACGTTTATTGTAATAATTTTGAGTAAGGCTGAGTACAACTGCTATACTGAGCAGTAAGTAATGCTGGTAATGGTAAGTAATGCTAAATAATGCTCATGTGAGTAAGTAATGCCAGTAATGGCGAGTAATGCTAAGTAATGCTCATGTGATTACAGTAATATTGAAGTACCAGTACCAGTAACTGTAATGGTAACTCGAATTTTTGCATTACCATTACTAGTAATGGCACTGGTAATCATCTTTAAATTGCATTACCTGTAATGGTAATGCATGTTACTGGTAATGACATTTTTTACAGCTCTGTTCCCGAATAATGTCCATAAACTGTAAAATGAAATATTTATACATTTAAATGCGAAATTCAAGAAGAACGCAAAACATTTTCAATTTAACAAAATTTATTCATAGTAT
This sequence comes from Dysmachus trigonus, assembly GCA_949715965.1. Lineage (NCBI taxonomy): Eukaryota > Metazoa > Arthropoda > Insecta > Diptera > Asilidae > Dysmachus > Dysmachus trigonus. Next base: position 39,961,145 of record OX454322.1, on the reverse strand, counting down.
TGTTTTCAGTATGCATACAAAACAAACGGAAGAAATAACAAAAAACTATGGGTCTAAATTGTTTACTAGATTAGAACTTTCCTTCCACAGTTATTGAAATGGATCTGAAAACAAAAGAAAAATTGAGGAAGTAAGTAGACTTGTTGTATTTTGATGCATTAAAAAAGTAAAAAGTATTCAACGCTGGGTTTCAAATGTTTTGCATTCATTCTTTCAAAAATGTTATCAAAATTTGAATATATCCTAAAAGAGCTGCATGCTTCTATTTTTAAGCCAGCATAGGAGATTTGAAATTATTATAGTTTATACTAATCTCTGGTATTTTTCGCGAGATCATTAGAAATTTAGAATTTTCTCTTCAGAGATTGAAACAATACAATGTTTGTTGTTGTACATCTATAATTTTTTGTAAGTATTTACGGGAAAAATTTGTAGTTATACATGTATAGTTATAATGAAAAGACCGAAGTCCCCTTTACTTAAAATTATAAGGTTCTTAACCTACTGTACGTCAGTTGTATAGCATAGTCATATATTTTTATTAAATCTTCCTTATTTCCAACTAATTATTTTTTTATTATTCTTTTGGTGAATTCAAAAACTTACACTCACCAACACTAAATATTTCAATTTTCGCCTCATCAGAACCTTCTGAGTTTGATGCAACACAGGAATATAACCCTGCATGAATTTCTTTAGATGGATTTATTTTCAAGATATGGCTGTCAGGTTCTGTAAAAAAGGAGATTCAATTATTTAATTTGGTTTTATATGCACTACAAGGCATAAACTTACCATCTTTCGTTATAACTGTTCCGTTTCTTGTCCAATAAATTACAGGATTTGGACTACCTTCTGCTTTACACTCAAAGGAAAGAAGATAATGGGGCAGCAGCTTAAAAGTGCCAGGAAATTTCGATGTAATTTTCGGAGGATCTTTAAAATATATTAGATTAGCAGTAGAAATTATTTTACTAATACGAAAAATATACAATAAATTTCTAGCGATATCGTCCGTTGCGCCGTTCCCATAATATTCGAAGCTTCGCACGTATATACTCCTGTTGAAGTTGTATTTACGTTTTTCAGAACTAAATCTCCACTATCTTCTATAACAGTTTGTGATGAATTACGGAGAAGAAGACCATTGAAGCGCCAAGAAATTTGGGGCTGAATGAAAGAAATGTTGACTGTATTTTAGAAAGATTTTCAAAAAATTAAATATACCTCCGGATGACCTTCTACCCTGCAAATCAAAGTTACATCTTCTTCTAATCGTGCTGTTGTTATTTCATCCCCTGACGGATATATTCTTGGTTCAACTGGAAGTTATCTAACTGTTAAATCCAGTTTATGTTCAAACTAGGTATAGTTACATGACACAACAAGGAGGATCTTTTTCTTCGTATGACCAGCCTCATTTTCTGCTAAACACTCATAGATCCCTACATCTTCAGGAGAAACTGTCAAACTGCAAAAAATTACAATTACTTTGGTTAAATGAGTTAAGTGCAACTCACTTCAGAAATTCATTGGTATTGGGAGGGATATTCTCATTTAAACTTCTTGAAGTATTAACGATCCAAGAGATACGGGGCAAAGGATCTCCTTCAACGTCACAATGCAGAGTAATTTGTTGACCACTTTCTACCATTACTACGGTATCTTCTGCAGACTTAAATTTGGGACGAGCTTTTTGGAATTAAAGAAATCTATATTATTTAATTTGAATGAAAACATAAAAACATACCCACAACTTGTACACTTATCGTACTATCACTGTATCCATACTTATTTCGTGCTATACACTGATAAACACCTTTATCATCTACTGTTACGTTCGTAACTTCAATTGAAGATTTGTTTTTAGACCTAAAAAAGTTTTAAATGAATACTAGTATTGTATCCGATTTTATGAGAAATACTGATATTGAGAAATCTAACTAGATTCCTAAATCAGCCTAATAATATTTGATATAGCTATCAGTTACTTCAATTTTGATAATTTTACTGGGAGAATGAAAAGAAGTTGTGTAACATATAAATAAATCTCATATCACATACAACTCTCTGTGCTCGCTTACCTTATTTTGTGTTCGGAAAAGTCCAAACCAAGTTTTACCCATTCAAGCGTTGGTTGTGGATATCCCGTAAACTCACATTCGAGGGTGAATGAATCTCCTTCTAGGACAACTAATGAATTTAAAACTGTTTCGTTACGATACACACCAAAGATCTTATTTAACTGTGGAGGATCTTGAACATAAATTGAAATTTATAAATATTACATTTAATTTGATTCCTTTGAGCGTACCATACATTTCGATGATAATTGGCCTTTCATCAAACCCGAATTCATTTTCCATGTGACATGTGTAGATACCACCGTCTTCAATACTTGAATTTGAAATTGTTAAGTTTAGATAAGTGCGTTTGGTGTAATAAGACTTGGAAATACTAAGATCTCCTTCTACTCGTGAAATATCACCATCTTCATTAGTTACTTCAAAATAAAACCTAGTAATTGGATTACACAAGTCACATTCACAAGAAACTTCAAAGTTAGAACCAACTTTAACTAGTTTCGAATGGATACCCGGTAAAATTGCGGGGGAATCTGAAAGCATAATTGTGAATATTGTATTTAAGTATGACATATAGCATCACAATTACTATTAGATTTTCCCTCGAGGTAAAATACTTTTTCAACTATATCTCCAATCCCATTTGATACTGTACATCGATATACACCTTCATTATATGGGTTGAATCTTCGAATGAAACCATTCTCGAAATTGCTGTCTGACTCTTCTTCAGTATTCCATTTAATATGCGGTGGTGGAACTCCGTGGGAGGAGCAATTCAATTGAACATCGTCACCGTAAAATATTGTAACATCTGCAAAAATTGCAAAATGTTTGGTTACATTTGGAGACATGATCGGAGCTCTTAGTTTTTACTCTCAATATTAGGCCCGATAACGCTTGGTGGATAAAAAACAGTTAAGTGTCCGGTGTCATTAGCCACCACATCACCATTATCTGCAATGCAGGTATAATCGCCAGCGTTTGTTCGATCTACGCTATTCAAAATTAAATTTCCTTTATCTGTCTGTAAAAATGATATATTTAATGGAACACAATTAATAACACATTGTAATAATAAATAGCATAATTACCATCACATTCGCGTTATCGCTAGAAATGGGTTCACCCTTAAAAAGCCAGGAGAACTGCACATTAGTATTTGGTCGAGCAAAACAGCTAATTTGATAGTCTACGTCATTTTCTGTAGCAGTCATATTTGAATCGATAAGTTTTACAGAGACTGGAGTAACTTTTTTATGAACTGTAGAGTTATATTTGGAATAAAATTCAGATCATTAAAAAAATTATTATACCTACCAATTAAATTAATTCTCTTCATATCAGACATTTCTGACTCATGAATTGAACAAATATACTCGCCTGCGTCTTCCAACTGGGCATTTTTAATATGGTATTGATGAATACCATTTTCCCTGAAATGTAGTTCAAGGTGCATGTCTTAAAATGTATTTTGTACATAGCAGTCAATATATATGTTAGTACAATCGAGTAAGAAATGTTTTTAAAGGTTTAGAAAAATATAGGATATTTTTTTCTCATTTTATTATAATATTTACAAATTTTAAGAATAGTACCATGAAAGCGTTTTTTTGATATCTTTATCAAAATTACAACTTTTTTTATTTCAACGTCCACATAATGTGGGAAAGAAAGTAACATTTATGTCTTACGAAGCGACATGAAATATATAAATAAATATTTTTTAGTTTTAAATACATCAGCTTCCGAATAAGTCTCTATCCCCATAGGATAATTTTCAAAACAAAAAATATATTATCTATGTATGTCGGTTAAAGTGCGACAATACTTTGAACATAGTTTTTACAAGAAGGTTAAAGTGGCAAAATTTTATTTGAGAATCGAGTAAAATCTTACACGCAGAATGTACGAAGATATTAGGGATAATTTCTCTTTTTAATCGACATAAAAAAAAATAAGGAGGTTCTCAATTCGACTATTTGTGAACCGATTTTAATGATTCTTTTTTTTTTTTTAATAGCCTTTATTTCGAGTGTGGTCCCATTTAAACTAGAAGAAAGTATCCCACCTCTTGTGTCTATGTTACGCGATGTCCTTGCCAATTTTGAACCGATTTTAATGATTCTTTTTTTATTGAATAGCCTATATGTCTAGGGTGGTCCAATTTAAACGTGAAGAAAATATTCCACCAGTAAGGGTGGAAAATTAGGGAATGAATCCGGTTTATTGAATTTTACCAACTACATTAACTAAAAATTGAAAAATAAAGTAAATTTTTACAAAAAAATAAAAACAGACTTCAAAACTCTGTCTATATGTACAAACTCAAACCAGAAAGTTAAAAATAATATTTTTTTTATTACTTTAAAGAAAAAGACTTTAAACGACAATATACAAAATTATTACTACTTAAATATGTCGATGCCAACGAAGGGAAGTTTATATACTTGCCTTGGCTGGCACCGGTTCCAAAAATAGTTGATTAGATATTGTAAATATTTAAGTATCAATAAGTTTGCATATTGTCCTTTAATGCCCTTTTCTTTAAAGTAATAAAAAATAGTTTTTTTAACTTTTTAGTTTAAGTTTGTACATACGTTTTGAAGTCGGTTTTTATTTTTTGTAACAATTTATTTAAATTTCTCAATTTTTTGAGCTCGGTTGAAAACTAATTCACTTTTTTCAAGAAATCGAGCAGCATATGCTTCTTATTGTCGGTGACAAAGATAAAATAAATAAAAAAATACATTAATATCAATAATTTTTTTTTTTTTTCAGTAATGAGTGGATAACATCAAAAACTTAGAAGCCTTATAAAGTTTAATCGCAACATAATTATGTTACTTACCTATGTTCACTCTCTTCAATGATAGTGTTGTTTCTTTCCCACAAAACCTTTCCTGGTAATGAAAATACTACTCTACAGTCAAGTGACGTTTCCTCTCCTTCCAAAACTTCCACAAATGGTGTTAGTGCTATTATCCTTGGAACTTCTGCAGAGTACGTTTCACAAATTTATTATAGTATAAATTAAAAATAAATAATTAAGCTAGATAGCAACACATTACCTGGCGGGATTGCTTTTAAAAATGATGACAACACATGTCGCAGTGGATTTCCTGCTGAATCAAATCCATTTACAAATAACTTGAACATGTTTATGGGTGGTTGAAATGCGTTGGTCGAAAAAATTCTTGGCCTTTCAGGTGTCTTTTTTGAAGATTGATGAAGTGGGAGCTCAATTGTTTTTATATTTTGCACTTCCAATTCTACTGAAGTTAAATTGTGGATTAAGTTGTCGTCCGATGGCATTACGGAGAGAACATTTGGACGCACTGAGAAATGTTAATTAGTGAAGTATCATAGTACGGGTGAAGCAGTAGCACGACTAAATCTTTTAAAGATCAGATCAAATCTCTTGTCATCAGCAAAACCATATGATCTTTTATAGCTCAGATCAAATTAATCTACATAAAGAAAAAGAAACAGATCAGATGGTTCAGAAATAGTTCCGCACCATCACTTTTACTGCTAAGGTAATTACAAGGTCAAAATTCTACTTGAATTTTGAGTAAGTATTCTGTTGTTTTCGAATAAAATTTTTGGATAATTCTTTCTCGTGTTATTCTTAAGAGAGGAGATTTAGAGGAATTTCACACGCCACTTAATTGGAACTAAAGTTCACTGGATATCCAAGGGATGCACAAAATGTCTCAAGAAATTCTGTTGCACATGCACACATGTCGTAAAAATTTGAGCTTAAATCATAGTCAAGATACTAACAAAAAATATAAACTATGGTGGTAATAATAAAATCTGAGAATATACCATAAGTATTATTTGATTTAATATGCCTTAAGTCGTGCTACTTCTAGGTTTGCTTTGAGTAATGAAAATAACTTACATGACTCAGGATTAAGATAAGTTTCACCAATATCTTTAGGCTCAGTTTCAGAAAATCCAAAACTGAACTTCAAGTCACTGATTCCTGTAACTTTTATTGAATGTGGCGAATCGACTTCTGTTTCAACATTCCATAAACCTGGTTGAGGGTCTTGTACATTAAGAACCTAAAAAATATAATAATCAATACGCCTTCACATTATGATTTTGCTCCAAAACCTTCAAATTGTTTAACACTAGAATTTCACTAACGTTCTTGTGCTCTTCATTATTTGGATTTTTCACCGTTATATTTGGTGTTTTGCCAGCTACACTAACTGTAAATTCTCTAAGATTTTCATCTACTGGAACGCCCAAAGATTGAGATCCAGACGTATTTGAATATAAATAGTTAATAGGAACTAAATCTGCGTCTAGGGATGCCCTTATTCCAGCTAATACCTTTTAAAAGAAATTATAATTTGGATGGAAAATAGTTTTTTTAATAGAATGTCACTTTACATCTCCAACGTCCGTCTTTTGCAAATTATACACTTGGCCATTACTAAAAGAAGCAAGTCTTTCAAATGTTTTGTATCCTTCGGATGATTTTGATTTACAAAATCCTGTTAGTAGAAATGTTAACTGAAAGAACCAAATCCTGTATGATAAAAATTTTCATCCGCATAGTTCCACAAAAATTTGATCAATTGGCGACTTTTAAAGTTTTGGAATGGTCGGATGTTATTAATCATTATTTTATAGATTGTTTAAAACGTATGTACCAAATCAGTAAATCCCTTTCCACTTTAACGATGGTTAGGCCTAATGTGACATACACTCCGCGACACTTGATTGTATGCAGTCTCAAACACAGAGATATTTTAACTAATGATGAATTCTATGAAAATTCATACCCCTCTTCACATAGAACTAGAGAATCCTACTTACTTTTTAGGATTTTCCCATGCACTTTATGAGTTCTTCTTTTTACTGATTTTTTACCAGAAAATTGTTATGAAAACCTACGAAACTTGATTGTAGACACAGAAGTTATTGGTGATTCCGAGAGAAACAAACTATATTACTGCACATATTTTGTATTGAAAAGTAAATAGTAACACCAAAATATCAACCTACCACTGTCCGACTCAGAGCACTGCTAGAAAAGATTTCAAAAGAACCCCCCTTGGAAACCTACCCCCCTAACTGTTGACCTTACCCTAAAAAAATATAAAAAATCAAACACCCCACCAAACCTTTTTCAAAAACTATTTCATGAAATAACACAAAAGTATAGAAACTACGAAGTGATATACACTGACGGCTCGACACAAAATAACAAGACTGGATGTGCATTCATACATAACACAACCGAAAGAAAATTTCACCTAACAGATAATTCAAATATATTCACAGCTGAATTATATGCTATAAAAAGAGCAGTTCAATATGCTATGGATCGCGACAATTCAAAATTTATCATTTGCATTGATTCCTTGAGCGCACTTCAGGCTATCGGGGATATCGCAGATTCACATCCGGAAGCAATGGAAATAAGGGAAATGCTGCAGCAGGGAACGGAAAAAAACGTATGCTTAATGTGGATACCGAGCCACGTGAACATCGGTAAAAACAATATTGTCGATAAGTTAGCAAAAGAAAGCATATTAGACCCGCTAGAACCAAATTTCTCTTTCTACCACCGAGATTTAAAAAGAATAATAAACAATCAGATCAGAAAGGCATGGGGTGAAAGATGGCTAAATGAACCCGAAACAAACAAGTTAAAAAGAATAAAAATGATACCAGTCCATACAACTCCATCCAATTTCTCACACGGAAAGAATCAATTGTTCTTACTAGATTAAGAACTGGCCACTCAGCCATGACCCATAGTTACATCTTCAAGCAAAAGGAACCCCCTAAATGTATATGCGACCAAATTCTAACAATACAACACCTACTAAATGAATGCAGGAATTACAATTATATTAGAGGAAAGTATAAAATAACATTAGACATTCTGAAATCACACAATGTAGAAGACATTAAACCTCTATTCCTCTTTCTAAAGGAACTTAAACTTTTTTCTACAATTTAAACATACTTATACGTTAATCATTAATTTAATTATAATACCAACATTTTGAATATACTTAAATAAGCATGTAGATAAGGAAAACTACTATTGTACATTTTTTGTAATAGGGCCCGAAAAAGCGAGTCTGTGTTGATGGGCCAATAAACACCCTTAAAAAAAAAAAAAAAAAAAGTGAATAGATAATGGACAGAAAAAAAAAATGAGACGTGGAAAAGACTCACTCACTCAGAAATTGGAAATTGGCACTAAAATAAGTAAGATATTCGAATCGAGAAATTGGTAGGAGAATCAACAGGAGTGCTGGAGCAGTTGAAAACTTTCTTAAACATCTCGAAAAATATGGGAAAAGATAACCAGGGAGAACGAAAAGAGCAATGAAGTCATCTGAGAGACACAGAAACCCACGAATAAACTCAAATGCATCAAAGACATCGAAATAAATGCAACATAGACGTTGAATTGCCAATTGCTCTCCAACCCTAAAACATCGTCCTCTGAAGAAAAGATCACCAGAAATATAAAGGAAAGAGTGTTGAATTTCCTCGAACACACATGACGTGGGAACACAAATAGAGATGCATAATCTTGTGCGATGAAAAATGCTTCACATTGGATCAATGGATATGCGTTCTACTTTAAAGATATACGAAAGGAGGAGAAATTTCTAACCCGTTGTCATAGCACAGCAGTAACTGTCCTGCTTTGGGGAGCCATTTCTTACAATGGACAAATCGACCTAACTTATTAAGGGACTATTTCGCTCTAGAAATTTCAAAGAATCGATTTTTTTTTTTTTACATTTTCTGACTCTTTATAGTCTCAAAAATTATGTCCTGAAATATTTTAATGAAATTCGAATTCTAAACCGGTCTAGAGCGAGTTTTTCGAGAGCGCGCGCGCGAGCATTTTCGGCCGTCAACTTGTATTACGCAGCTGTAACTCGCCGAGCAGCTGTCGAGATCCCCTCTCTAAAATATAAGTCTCTTTTGTATACACACAATATTTTCAACAAGAGGAATACGAACGTAGTGATCTCATATTATATGGTGCAGGAATAGCAGATTAACTGATTGTAAGGGTTACAATTCGATTTTTTACAAATTATTCATGTTTTTTCACAAAAAAAATCTTTAAACGCGTTTTTCTCAAAATCAACTTTTTTCACACGGCGGACAGTTAATCTCCGAAACTACTCAACCGATCATTACCAAATTTTGTGTACATCTTTATTTAAGTGTCGTACACAGTAATACAGCAGAAAATTTGAGAATTTTCTATATAAAAAAAAAATTTGCGAGAAAAAAGAACTAAAAACGAGGTCAATTTTCCAAGTTTTTTTTCAAAATGCCGCCATTTTTTTTTTTTCATCGATTTTCCGAATTTTCTGCTGTATTACTGTGTAAGAAGCCTTCTTTTAAAAGACCTATTTTGAATTTTTTGTTTCAGACATCTCAATCATGAGATTAACTATCCGCCATAGAAGGAGAATTTTTTCAGGACCAGACTTTGACGCCCTCTACATTTCGGAAGAAGAGTGACAAAAAAAAGAAAAAAATTTTTTTGTGTAGTTTTTTTATGTAATAACGTGTTACAAAATATTTCATGTAAATATCTAATAAAGGAGCCTAGAAAAAAATTCCCAAAAAAAGACCATTTTTTTACGTTCTAGACCGAAATAGTCCCTTAATCACACATCTAATCATTATATAGAAGTACCAAGAATAGACAAATTCAAAATAATAGAAAAGATGGAACGACAAAAATAGACTTTTCAACATGATCAAACAGCAGTCCATACTGGCAGAGTTGTTAAACTATGGTTTGAGGACAAAAAGTCGCAGTATTAAATTGGCCATTACCTGGGGATGGTTTAACTTAAAAAAAAAGACCTGAAACCCAAAAAGTAAGTAGCGCTCTCTAGTTCTATGTGAGAGGTAGGCATTTTCAAAGAATTCAACCTGTGTGTTTGAAATTGCCTGCAATCACGTGTCACGGAATATAGATTTATATATGTATATAGTTTTATATAATCGATGTCAGATAATGCGCAAAATAAATATTCAGTTATTTTGTCTTCCACATTTTTGGTAATTATTTTGTCGAAAAATGCAGTAATTTTTTATTTTTGATCTGTTTGTTAAATTTGTTTAAACAAAAAATTATTACCACAGATGAAACACTTATCGTAAAAAATATATTAACTACAAAATTGGTTTAATAAAGTTTCTTTTTTATAATTATTCGCCAAATGATCAAAACCGATTAGCTTTATTTACTTACGCTCGGTTGTTTCTCTTGTATTAAATCGATTGCGTTGCTTTCTAGCGCAAAGTCTTTCGCAATGGCGTCAGTAAATACATAAACGAATGATTTTGGCAGTGCTGATTCTAAGGCTAAGTTGATTGCGGCAAGAGTGGCTTCAGGACAATCTCCGCCTCCCAATATAGGTAGACTTCGTATTGCTTCTAAGAATTTTGTTATATTTTGCGTGACGAGCTTCGGACCAACATCTGTAAAAAAATTAGTAATAATAGTAACATAGTTTTGTAGTACAGAATTCAGTTTTATGGAAGTTCACTCACCGCAATTTCGCTTGTTTATTTATAGACCAAGCGATAATTTGGTTAATTTATAACAAAAAAAATTAAAATTTACAGTATGGGGAAAACGAATACGTTTGTTTATTTAGATAAGACATAATGATTTAATTAAGTGGCAGTAACATTGGTCAACAAGGTTCAAGGCCCATAAATCTCCATAGAATTTTTCCCGTAGATTTTATGAATGAAGAAACAAGAATTCCCTATTCGGTTGCACTTTCGAAAAAAATAGGGTTAACAAGTAATAAAAGGACTTGTTTGTCCTTTCTTAGAAAACGATAAAAAAATAATGAATTCTTGAAGAAGTTTATTACTTGGTTGAAATGTAAGTTTAAACCTTAAGCTTTTATATAAAAATACAACAGCCCTTAAAACTTTTCAAAATATTTCGCGAAATTAACTTTTTCCCATATTCTGATTATTTCACACAATATATAGTGGATGGAAAATCATAACTTACACACGTTCATGAAAAACTTGTTTCCTAAGATGCTTAGAGAACAATGTAGATAACATATTTCCTATATTTAGGTACGGATTCAGGGATAAGGATCCAAGCATTCATTTTAGCTACATTACAAGTGTTCCTACAACACTTACAAAAAAAGACAAAATAAGGTCTTTCGTACTTCTAGGCCTATTTTTTTCGAAAACAGGAACTATTTAAGCACTTTTGTTTGCAAATTCGTAATTCACGGAAAAAATCCTATAGAAATGACATATCACTTGTTCCGTTTAATAAGTCTGCATTATAGAAAACTCAAAATTTACTAAATTTGTAGGAAAATACCTTCACATTAAGAAAATTCTTGTCGGCCTTACCCCCATACTAATTGAAGTTCCCGCATCCTACCTCTCCAGAAGGCTGGGCTTCTTGTTTCTTTGTCCAAGGAAATTCGCGTAATTTTTAGGCTTCCGCGCCAAAAAGATAACAAAAGGTATAAAGGAAGCATTATGGTGAGGCTTTATTGTCTATTTGTATGTCACAGCTGTGAAATGTGCTAAAGTTATCGGTAAAGTTTTTTCTTTGTACCTAGTTCTGGAGTCAGAATAATTCCTTTTTTTAAGGAGTCAAGTTCTCCAGCACAGGCTTGATCAATTTTGTAATTTTAATAAATTATATCTTAATACACATACCAAAGTGTAAAGTAATGTCTTTTCATCACAAGGTTAATGGTGTCTGTTTTCTGCATATTAAATAATGATCCTCTTACAAAAGTATATCAAGTAAAGTAGGTGTAGTTTTTAGAACAAATTATTAGCAGATTACCTGCGAGATTATCATACCAGTTGCCATTTCTTGGACTATGAAGTTTAGCACTGAGAAGGGAAATAAACTTTGCATTGTTTGTAAAAGGTATTTTGTCATATAGAATTAAGTCTCATTAATTTGTATACAGGAGAAAGATTCGCTCGAGATCCTTACTGCATGTTATTTTACATAGGACTAATTATGATTGTAGGTCTCATTTTAATTGTTTCAATTGACATCAATTTGCCAAAAAATTAATTTAAAGTATGTAGCTCTTTAAGAATTTGAGCATATAACTATTCTAAATTAAATTTTGTATTGTTTCGGAGTGCTAGGCTGTGGTATTTTCCATGTGTAGACATAAAATAATAAATAAATAAGTGACAGTAATAGTGTTTGTTTTTATGTGTAGGTAAGTGATGTTTCCTCATAAGCCAAAGTTTGACATCTAGGGAACCTTAGTGGACAAATTCGACCATTTAATCATGGTACTGTGGTAACGGCATAGTAGGCGTTATTAATTTTGAAATTTTTTTTTGTTTTGTTGTCAAAAGAAGAGCTTTAGAAAATCATTTTTTGTAAATAGAATCAGATAGGAGTAAAAATTATTAAAATTAAATTAATAAATAAATTATTTGAAAATATTAATTAAAAAAGAAAAGTTAAATTTGATTTGAAGATAATTAAAAAGTTAAAGAAATAAAAGTGGACCAACTTGAAAGTCCATAACTGGTGACCCCGACAAACTAACGCACCACACAAAAAATAAAAGGAAAAGTTTTTCTCCATAGCCGAAGTCGTCATCGGTCAGGACCCAAACAACATTCAACAATTTCACCGACTACCGCCGCAGATCGGCGCACCTTTACCAACGGATCACCCTCAATCTACCTTGAGCAGCCGTAAATCGGCCAAGGCTAATTACGGATTGAAGCGTTTTAGCTCCATTCGCCGCAAATCGGCCAAGGTCTAGTTTCAAATTGAAGCGTTTTAACTCCATCAGCCACAAATCGGCCAACGTACTATAACTGGTGACTCCGATAAAGAACTTTTCCGCTGTGATGTCTCCTACAGGTAGTCAGCCTTGTTGGAATTCAACTCGGGTGCCTTCGGAATCGAAAGGTTTAATAATATCCAGAAGGCACAATTTGGCTCCAATTGGCCGTGCAAGGTCAACATTTTCTCAAGGAGACATGAGAATTCCTCGTTTGCCGACGCAGAATTCATTTAAATTTTCGAGGAATTAATCCACCACTACCACCTGCTGTCACGTCATCATATCACACTCATGGCCCATCGTGCCATCACTACCATCTATCATCCTCATGGTCCATCGTGCCATCACTGTCATCTATCACCTTCATGGAATCTTCAAACCCTACCTCCTTCACCATGGCATGAAGGAGTAATACCTCTTTCCCCATGGCGAAGAAACCACCAGACGAACCATCAAGGCCCATCGAGCCCTTTTCTCATCACCATCAAGGCCCAACGAGCCCTTATTAACCATCAAGGCCCATCGAGCCCTTTTCTCATCACCATCAAGGCCCAACGAGTCCTTATTAACCCTCAAGGCCCATCAAGCCCTTCATCACCATCATTCATGATATATTTTTTTATTTTTACTTTTTTGGTCACTAATCGATCAGAAGTCGCTTTAACAAAAAAATTCCTTCTCTATATTTATCTTGCTTTTACTTTTAATTTAAACCATATTTAATATTAATTCGGATCTTCTTTTAAGAAAGACATATTTATTATAGTTCGCATAATGAAATGTAACTCTTATGAAACAAATAAAGCGTTCATTTGCTAGAAAAAAAACGAAACGTGAAAATTTCCGAAAAAAATTTTTTTCGCATTTTTTTTTTACAATGATACCGCAAAGGTATCAACTTTTTACTATGATCAGAGGTGATCATGGCACTCGAACATTTTTTTCAGAAAATTTCATCGACGCGTTTTTTCAAAATGGCGGCGAGAATGAAAAATTTTTTTAAAAATCTTATTCGATCGTTTTCTTAAAAACTATAAACTTTAGAAAAAAATTTCTAAGAACAAAAATGTCTTAAAATTAGTCAAAGAACTTCCAGAATTTTTGGATACAATTTTTGATTTTTGAAAATTTCAAAAAATCCAATTTTTCAAAAATACCTGAAAAATTTTTAAAAAAATTTGAAAGTGTTCTTTGACTACTTCTTTGCTGATTCTGTGCATATACATTGTTTTTTTCTACTCTTAGCATTACCCTGAGACAACGACGGCGTAGAGATCTGAACACCACACATTTATTTTATTTATTTAAACCTATAGACTTTACGAAAAAATGTTTAAGAACAAAAAAGACTTAAAATTAGTCAAGGAACACTCTCAAATTTTTTCAAAAAATTTTCAGGTATTTTTGAAAAATTGGATTTTTTGAAATTTTCAAAAATCAAAAATTGTATCCAAAAATTCTGGAAAAATTTGAGAGTGTTCTTTGACTAATTTTAAGACATTTTTGTTTTTTGGCGTTAATGGGTTAATAGAAATATTGGCCTTATGATATACTGTATAGATAAATTTGAATTTAACTCGGGTAAAAATTACAGAAGTTATTATGTTGGCAGAAACGTGATATATCCCGTATATGTAATGCTCCTGTCCATTGATTTCCATGTCACTTGATTTACACAGTTTCGCTCTTATACGATTTTTAAATTTCAAAAAAAGGAATTTACAATATTTTATTTCGATTATTGTACATGTTATACATGGTGTTTCACTTAGCGTATGCCAAAATGAGTGGGGTGAAATATCTCACCTAGGCAAACAAAAAATTGTACGACAGGGGTGGAGGGCATCTCAACCGTTTAGGAGTTAAATGGTGAATTTGGAGTTTTCATAATATGCATTAGTTCATTTTTATGTTTTGATCTACTCAACACAGCGACTTGAAACTCACTCCAAAAAACTACTATTACAATGTCCTTTCCAAAAATATCCCCCCCTCCCCCCCCCCCCCCCCCCTCGGGCGTTGAATAAACTTGATCCTTCATTGTTTTCCACACGAAAAAGTCCACTGGAGTACGATCTGCAAATTTAGCGAGCCAAGGAATCGGTCCACCTGATACACTCCAGAGTTCAGGACATTTTTCATTTATTATTGTCATCACAATGCTAGCAGTATTCGCTGAGGATCCATCCTGTTTGTAAAACATTGCCCTTTGATTATCCAGAGAGACGTCCTCTAGTAGATGTGGCAGTTTATTCTCCAAAAATTCCGCATAAATTTAGTTATTAAATCTTGCGGCACAATGAATGGTCTTATTTATTAAATGGTTGCGATAATACCAACCCAAACATTAACTCTGATTGTATGCTGGAATGAGGTAGCCCTTGTCCTACTTGTGTTAGTATCCCAGTAGGTATGGAGGTTATGGAAGTTTGTGATACCATCCCTGATGAATTGCGATTCATTCGTCCACAAAATTCTGCCCAGAAACCCTTGTTCTCAATGTCGAATTCCAGAAGAGCCAACTGCAGAACTCCAATCTTCTCTCGGAATTTCCTTTCAGTAGTCCTTGAACTGGGATATGGTGATATGGACGCAATCCGTCTCGATGAATAACTCTCAAAATTTTTGCTGAAGATACTCCTAATCGTGTAGTGATTCATTCCAAGGTTTTTTCTGACGAGGGTGCTCAACATCAATAGAATCTTCCAATGTTCCAGATCGTGATTCTCTGCTATTTGAAGTTACAGTTCCGGTTTCTCCTAATCTCCGGAAAGTCCATGAAAATACCTTTCATTGAGGTATACATCAATTAGGGAATCTCATTCTTGTACAGGCTCTCCTCCGTTTCTGTCTATTAGACCTTAAATGCAAATTATATCCTCGTATTCCGCAAAAGTAAATTCAGCCATTTTTTAATAATTTTAGCCTAAGAACATCCATATTTAT
The DNA here is from genome assembly GCA_949715965.1 of Dysmachus trigonus. Lineage (NCBI taxonomy): Eukaryota > Metazoa > Arthropoda > Insecta > Diptera > Asilidae > Dysmachus > Dysmachus trigonus. The sequence goes on along the minus strand of OX454322.1, from coordinate 39,945,277 downwards.
CAATTCTTTTTTTCAACTATGATCGATATTCTTTCTGACTGATCCTCTTTTATAACAAAATTTTCATCAGTAATAGAGCGTCAGGATTCTTGGGTGTGAACTCAGGCTAAAACAAGTTAATAAAGACAATTAATTGAATAAAAATAACTTTTGATAACTTTTATGCAGCAGTAATTAAAATTAATTACCTGTGTACCCTAAACAAATAATTTCGACCATTCTTCATAGACATTTTGTTTATTTTACGAATTTCCTAACTACAAGGCAATAAAATAAAAAGATACCAGTCAGGTTTCCTAAGGAAGAGATTTTTCTACCTCCTTTTTACCTGGACATGTTATATCTTTTTGGAAAGGTAATAAGAAGGGAAATGTTATAAAAATAAAAAACAGGTGTATTAATTGTCTTAATTTCGGGAAAACCTGATCTTTATATTCTTTGATTCGATTTATATGATCACGGGTTATTTGAACCTATTAAATATATGTGGCACCTTATCTTACATGATTTCGATTAACACGATTTGTCTTGGAACGTATCTACCGTGTATTGTACGCATATGTATATAGTATATTAGGGTTAATAACGCAATTTTTTTAATTCCTTTCCGGCCACCCTCGAATTTTGGTAACAAAAACATAACAAACATGTAAATGATGTAATGTTAATTAAATCTATATTAAACAAACTGCTACACATGATTTCATTTCTTCTGTAGGTAAATATAGCATAGCAATTAACTATCTACAAAAAAATCTCATGGTGTCTTATTAAATGAGGCCTAAAAATCTACTTTCAAACAGCCAACTTTAAAAAAAATGCTTGGTTTTTCTTGTAAAAAAAAAAAAAAAACATTGAAAATATCCGGTTTTTGATTTTGATAAAAAATTAAATTAATTAAAAAATTAAATCCAACTTCAATGCGTTGCCTTAAAAATTATAAAAGTTACAAAGCAGAAGCCACTAAAATATCACCGAGACATTTTAACAGTACTTCTAGTATCAAAATTGTACATCAAATATTTGAAATCATTATCCGATGACTTATTAATAAAATGTCTAATTAAAAATTATGTATTGTAGTTGGTTTTTGTTGCCTTCGTTTAAGATTAATTGCTCGTCTATTTACATTTATTTTGATAAGTAGGTGACAAGAAAAGCGCTTTCCCCGCGGCGAGAAATTTCAATTTAATCTCATTCAAAAGAGTAACCGCCAATCCACAATCAGAAGCTCAAAGGGTTATCATGCAGACTGGTGCTAATTTCACATAGTTTCGCTCAAGGTTGCTGATAACACAAAGAGGAACTTACATGGATCTCTGAACGGCACGAAGATGTAATTGAAGATAGGATTATTCTCCCGTTGCGTAACCTCTTTTATAATCACTTCGGCCTCAGTCTCCAGCTGCTCAAGATCGTTGAGCATAGATACAGTTCCATCGAAAACGATCACTAAACTTCTTTGCTCCGGCTTTGGTACATTCTTCATAACTTCATAGTATAAGGGATCTTCGACTATCTCAGAACCGTCTATGTTTCGTCTTAAAATTAGAGCATCTTCGTCACTACGATTCACTTCCAAAGTCATAGCTACAGATGGATGAACATTTCTAAACAACTCGACCGTCTCTGCATAATCATAAACCGCACTCTTTTGAACTCGTTTTATTTCAGTACGATTACTATCCGATTCGCCAAAAATAAATTCCGCCAACATTTCAATGAACGTTTCAATCGCACCGCCATTTTGATCTTCTGAACTAAGCACTTCCGGGGATAGATCCTCCATTGTTTTTATTAAATTTTCTGTTGATTCATTGCTTTCAATGTGCCCAATTTCTGCAGTATCACTTGCACAAATTCCATGAACAATAAAAAATGGTGTTAACAATAAAAGGATACGTTTGAGTAACATTTCTGCAGAACCGATCTGTAACTAGTAAGCTCCCGAGATGAACTGATTCATTATCGGTGCGCTGAATGGGAATCCTCCCTTTCTATAGTAAAGCGATAACAAAGTGTATATAAATGTGAGCAGTAATCGCGTGTTATGTAAAATAGAATAATCTCTTGTTTTGCTTATAAATTTTTAGGCATTAATAATCTGAATGAAATGATTGTTGTTAGAAAGCAAAGTTATATACAAGCTTTTATACTTGTACGATACAATAACTGACTTACTATAAGTAACAGATAACTTTATCTACTCGTATATCGCTATACTAAAATTATTTAAATCATGTAGGCTTTTCAACACTAAAGACAATTTAATTCTATCGAGTTCATATTCAAACTACACGATATCTCTATAGAATACGAGTTCAATATCTAGTGATAATGCTAGATAAACTTCGCACGCTTGAAACTTACTATATTATAATACATACGTTAAACTATGATTTGATCTAAAGGAAAACAACTGAGTTCCGTATAAATAAAAATATTAAAAAAAACTCTATTTCGAACAGCTGCGCGATAATTGTAAAAGTTTTATCAAAAAAAAAGCAGAGAAACGTTAAGGTTGCGGAAATGTTTCAAGAGAAGTTATGACATAATGTCCATTGGGTAGGAAACTAGAAAATTTATTTATTTTTGCGTACTATTGTTATCGAAGCATGTCCATTTTTCAATTACCTTACCAAAAATTCCATCTTTTACTTAAATGTTGTAAATTATTTTTGGAAAAAAAACTTAAAAAAAGTGTTCTTGAGAATGGCAATGGTGATAAAATTATTAGATAAAAAAAATATCTATAAAAACTTCTTTTTGAAAAAACATTGTGTGATGCATAGCACCAGGCACAAGAGTGCAAGGCACGCACAAGCATTTAAAGTGACCCAATTAACTCTCACGTGAGTTTCGGGTTACGCCGGCTCGCGGTCGCGAAGGCGATTGAACTATGAGCCGGCGTATCGTGCCGATTGCGCGGTTTTGCCCGAGGCTAATGCGCTAAGGGTGTAAATTGCCGAATTAGCAATATTTGATCAATATCGGTCTTTAGTATTAAGAATATGGAATATCTATATGTAGTTGTAAGATTTGTTTAACATAAATAGGCTGGTAAATTTGGAATAAACAGGGAATTGTAAAGAAGACGTAAAGGCTTTCACTTCGGGACCGTGCATTCTTGCTGCCTGTTCAATTCCCTTGAGGTTCCTGCTCAAAGAGAGCTGCCTCAATTTACACACTGGGATAGTTGCTCTACCGAGCTACCCAATATTTTCAGAAGACGACTTGAAAGGCTACAAGTCCAGAGCCACACACCCTAGCGGATACTACAATTGGTTTCTTAACATATTCCAATTCAGAACATTGCAAAAAAATCCGAATATTATTAAAAATAATATCAGTAGGTTTATCGTTTACCCAAAAATCTGTGGCACCTCAGGGCAACTAGGGCGCACTGAGGCGCCACAGGCAAGTAGTGGTATTTCAAGTAGAATTAACTCTTGTTGCTGGCACAAGAAGTTAATTTTAGCATTCTATGTGGAAATTATCAAAAAATAGTCGTTTTGTTTTAGAATTTTTGTGCAAAATGTCAGATGACAGTTCTTTTTTTTTAATAAGCTATTCGTTGAACTGACAAGCACTGGTGCGCCCCATGTTCTTTGACAATTCTCAAGGCGCACCAGGGCGCCCTGGGCTACAACAGGTTTTTGGGTCAATGAACAAACTTAGTTACATACTGTATTTGTACGCAAGTCTGTAAAAGGACTTCGAATCAAAAAACATAAACGAAAAATCGGTTAAGTAGTTTAGCCGGAAAATGGAAAAGTAGATTTTCCAGATCCTGGCTCCTTTTGATACAATTTACATGGGTAGGGGTAAGTGGAGAAGAGCCTATGTCCCTATGTGGGGCTATCATATAAAATTTAAATGAAGAAAATCGGTCAAGATTTGGCCGAGTTCTGAGTGTAGATATTTGAAAGTTAAGTCTGGACAATGAATCGCCGCTGATTTCTAGAGACCGCCGAGCAAGATCCCGAAAAAGAACGAAGAATAGAAACGAAGAAAAAAAATTGCTACGAGCAAGGTCCCGAAATAGAACGAAGTGTGAAACACGAACTGCTCCGAGCTCACTGAATGCGACTTGAGTGCCTCGAACTGGGAGTGGAAGAAGAAGATTAATTGCTGGTCGGGCCCTAATTCACTTGAGGGGATCAGTGGGGGGTCAATCAACAGATAATTGAGATGGCTATAACATATTGAAAAAAAAAGGAAATTCCGCGATTTGTTTTCGAGAAAATTGGAAAAGAGTGAACAAATTTGAAAAAAACTGACGCTGGTGCACACGAGAGGATCTGGGGAAGGGGGGGGGGGGGGGGGGGGGGGGGGGGGTAAATTAAGGTAGTGGATCTCTAGAAAGTTGGAAAAGGGTTTGGGGTAGATGTGGGTGAAAAAAAATTGGAAAAAATTGAAAGGAAATGGGATGAAAAAATAAAAAGGAAAAAAAAAAGGTTTTTAAAAAAAGAGGAAAAACTGTTAAAAGCTTAGTCCTGGGGAGTGGGTGGTTTTTGGAAAATGTTAAAAATTGGAAAAATGTCCGCTCAGTGTTCTAGTTATATGGAAAATTATTGAGATTGCATGAAAATGAATAGTTTAAGAGTAAAAAATTCATATATAGGGTATGTTTGTATTTTATTTTTTTCAACTTTCCCGACGAATAAAAAAAAGTTAATAATAGCAGAAAAATCTAGATAATTTTCGTCTATAGAAAAAAAATTAGCGATTTTTTGAGCCATAAATGATAAAAATTTAATAGTTGGTTCATGAGTTACAAAGGATAATGTAAAAAATTTAACGGTAACGATTACGTCTTCGCTTTTTTACAGCGAGTCCAGCCCGCCCAAGCTCCGATAAGAAGCGTAGCTTCAAAAAAAAACTCCCAAAAATCGATCACGTGATTTGTGCACTTACCAATTACACAGCCAATTACACCTGTTTATGATCCAAGTAGCTTTTTTTTCTTAAAAGCTCTTGAATTCTCAAATCAGTGTTAAGGCCCAAACAGAATAGGCCGCTGTAGCCTGGCGCAGCCGCTGGGCTGTTGTCTTAACTCGCGCTGGCCATACATGTTTGTATTGCCAACGCCAATTAAGACATCAACCCAGCAGCTGCGCCAGGCTACAGCGGCACACTCTGTTTGGGTCTTTACTATGGCATGGCCATTTATCGTGACAACCCTACAACAAGATTCCTTGCCTATTTGTATATAATCAATGTCCACAATTAATATTGATGGTCGGTTTCCAGACTTTAGTCTGTACACATTAAAGTAGTAACACAGATGACTACTAGGTGGCTAAAAGCATTCTCAGCCGTTTTACTGCAGTACCCAAAATTGTTATCAATCAACAGCGAAATGTCAAACAGAAGCAGCCAGCTGATTCCGTTCGCAGGCAAACAGGGAGGATGTTCGCAGAGGTTGATGTTTTCATCAGCAATTACACGCTGGTGGATCCTGAAATTTACCAACTATGGATTGAGGGATATTCTTGTAAGTCGGCTCATTTCTGTGGCGTTTAGATAGAGCGTAAAGCCTTGTATTACTTTCAGCCAGCGAAGCTGTTGCTCTACTGAAGCAGAAGGGATTCGAGCAATTTATGGGAGCCCCGCTGGAGCTCATTGCCTCGGATGTGTTGGACCACTACAGGACCTATTCCCTCATTGAAAAACTGCTCCATGTTCCGACCAAACTGTCTGAGCAACCCTCTTTCCAGCTAGAGCCGCAGACGAGGTCTTTGCTGATTGAAAAGTACTTTAGTTTTGCAGATCAAGTAAGAGAATTAATAAAAGAATTTTCTTAGGTACTACTCTTTGGATGATTCTGTGGCTCGGGAAATCTTGGGCAAGAAATTGACCTCTAGATATCGAAAAGATTTAGATGAAGTAGGCGACAAAACTGGGGTTCGTCTGAAATCATGCAGGTAAAATACTTCAATTTCCTATAATTATCAGCCTCTTGAATGGATTATTTTTTTTCTAGACGACAGTTTGATAACGTAAAAAGAGTATTCAAAGCTGTGGAGGAGCTTCCCGGAAATATTGCTACCAATATAAAGCAGCTATTCCTTTTACCAGATGAGCTTGCCAAGTAATTTCTTTGCGATCTATAAAAATATAGTTATAATAAAACTTATTTTAGGAAGTACGCAACAGTTGTCTTTCTGGCCTGTCTAAGGTTTGAAACAACCAAACGGAAATTGCAATACCTGAGTTTTGTAGATTTCTTTGATTGCTGCCAAGCTGTTATGACTTTTTGGACTTACACTTATCAGCATTCAGGGCCCGAGTATTATGACACCGAAATGGACAAGGAGTTCCTTTTAGATCTTAGAGAACTCCGCTGTTTGCTGGACAAAGAGAAGGAAATTAAACAGTACGTATCCAATTTTTTATAATATGTTTTAACCATTCTTGAAAATAATTATTCCGTTTTGATAAAATCTAAATAAAGTGTGCAGTGGAGTATAAGTGCACATTATTTAATATATAGTATACTCCAGTTTCAGGCCTCTCTCAAGAGAATTAGAAATAATACATTCACGAACTACTTCTGCATATGCAATAATTTCGTATTACTCTGATGGGGTAGCCGCTGCATATGCAGTATATATTTTTCTTTACTTTTTTTTTTTAATTTTATTCAATAGTATTATAAAAACGATGAAAAACTTATAAGTAATATTAAGAACCGCAAATTCAAACAGGCTTCGAAAGTTATAAGGGGATTATTATTGTTATTATTATTTGTTAGGTGCGACCCTTATGGTGGGCACTGCGCCCGAAAAATCTTTTGTGCCGATATCCTTTTAAGGGGGTAGTCCAGTGAAAAAAATTTTTTTTTTAATTTTTTTGTTTTTTGCTTAAATCTACTCTACTACACCTCGAAAATACTCCCTTAAAATATCTAAGCAAAATATTGAATAGTTTTAAAGATACAGAGAGTTTTCGAGAGACGTGTAATCCAAGCGCTCGAAGGTCCCCTGGCGTGTTTCGGAGCAAGGAGGACTCTTGTATTTCTGTTTACTCCGCCCATTTTTTTTCGGTTTATAACGGTCTAGGTCCTTCTGCTTTGTATTTAAGGTTAGTTATGTATAGAGCAGGCATCGCATTATGTATGGAGCAGGCATCGCTGACTAAGGTAAAATTAATTTTTTTTAGCTTTTTTCCGCAACAAAAACTTTAAACGCGTTTTTCTCAAAACAGCATTTTTTGAATCGGCGGACGTCAGATCTCAGAGTCTTTTGCTCCGATTGATCTAAAAATTTAACTGTATATTTCTTGATTGTGTATCTATCGGCGGAACTAGAATTATTAAAATCCATTGTTTATTTACAAAGTTATAAACAAATTAAGCACCCGAAAAACACCCGAAAAATTCGACATGCCGCCATTTTGTTATTTTTTATTGAAAATTAATAATTCTAGTTCCGCCGATAGCCAGTGTTCTACAGATTAAAACCTCATTTGAATTTTTTATTTGAGATGAACCGTTGCAGAGATTCGACGTCCGCCAACAAAAAAATTGTTTTTTTGGAGCGGCCATTTTGTCGGAATGACTCATCGAAAAAAAAAATAAATTTTTTTTTTTTGTAGCTTAATAGTTGTACTATCATATGTCAAAAAGTTTTTTAATAAAAATTAATTTCTAATATGAAAAAAAAATCGTTGAAAAAACAGTCGTTTTCACTGGACTACCCCCTTAAAGTAAAAGACGAAGGAATGCCAAAAGGTACGTTAGTCGAGTTTAAAAACTCCCGACTGACAACAGTGCAAGAAGTTTGATGTAATTTCATCGTCTGCAAGACACAGATGACGATCTGTCTCATTCGACAGACTTTACTTATATAGGTGGTACCTTAGCCCACGATGGCCAGATAAGTAGACTACCAACAATCTGTTGAAGATCAGCCAATGCTGCAAAATGGTTCAGAACCCTGGTACGAAGATGATGAACCTTCCCTAGCTAGTTTATCAGCAACCTCATTTCCTTCAACACCTGCGTGTCCCGGTACCTGACAGAGTGTAACTCTGTTGGAGGTAGCCAGGTGGTGAAGCGTAGCAAAGTTGTTGAGGCTATGAGGAGCACAGGTTTCAATATCATGGATTTCGACCCTGGAGACGCTGGGCCATTTGCCCATTGCAACCATTTGTTTGAGTCATCTGTGAACCGATGAAGACTTCTAAGATCCAGTCTGGGGCCATCGCCATTCCAGTCAGGATGCTCATCTGATAACACTGTGCGACAAAATTTAATATTTAATTTGTTACAGAACAAGTCATATATCATTTCTATAGGAGGAATTCAATTCGACATTAATTCATAGAAGTTACTTACAGCCTGTTAAACGTCAGGGCAATTGTAAATTATAGACCAATCACAGTTTAACAAAAAAGAATTAAGGGAGTAAAAATGAGTCTTCTTGAAATTATTAAAAAAATCAAATATTTCATCGTCAGATGGTGGCTTATAAAATTTGACTAAGGGGAGTAGTGCAAGATGATCAGCGACAACCTTAAAAATGTTGTCAAGAAAAGCACCTACACGTAGTTGACGCGTCAGATGAAAAGACTAGGTGCAGAAGGCGATGTCTAGAATTTACAACGCCGTTAAGTTGATGTAGGCCCAGGTGGGACATGCTGTCAACAAACTCCTGCTCAATGGCACTATTAGCATTTGCAGCTATTACAAAAGTAGTATCCTCCGAGTAATCCCAAGTGAGATGCGGCAGGTTGAAATCTCCGAAAACAAGAAGGTCGTCTTAATACGAGCACATATCAGACACATGCTGAAGATTATCTAGTAAGGCCCGATACATTGTCAACGGGTTATTCGGAGCTAGATAGGCAGAAGATTTTGGTGCAGTTTAATTTTCACGCAAATGAATTTTGCGTTAACATCCGCTGGACCATGAAACGCGGCAAGAACTGATGGGGACTTCGAGTGAACAAATGAAATAAATATCAAGATGACGGTCGCGGCGATAAATGTGATAATTATTACTGCAAAGTTCCGCATCTAATATACCGCAGTGAAGCCAAGTTTCCGTTAAACAAATGGCATCAAAAGTTTCCTCACAAGATGCCTGAAAATGTGTGCCAGTCTTTGTCCGTAATCCATTAACGGTTTGGTAATATATTATTAATTCATTTTTGATTTCGCGGACTGGCGATGGCACTTCACAAGGTACCAGGAGGCCAGAAGTTCTCTTCACACAATACTCCAGCTACGTCCACAAGCACAATTAGCTTACTTTCCAAAGAAGCTACCTTTGCCTTCAGTGAGGTGATTTCCGAAGGAATAGTTAGATGCTTTTAAATCCATGATCCTGGACAGCATGTTTATCTCCAAATTTTGAATAATGATAAGCTCGCGCGCGAGTTTGGTTGAGTTTGAGCCTTAAGGCCGAGATACAATGTACGCCACACGTTTTTGTGGCGCGTGGAATATCGTGAAATATCGCGCTGCAATATACAATGAGAGCGACGCTACAGCTGGAATAAAAGAATTGGACTGCTAACCGTCGTCTGAAAAATGAGACCATGTTTAGCACAGGCTCAAATTTCATGGAGCAAATCATGCACAGTTATGTTTAAGCTGTAGCAAATTAAAAATAATTAAACTTTCGCGAACCGATATCTTTTATACCACGCTCAATTTTAAGTTTTTTCACAAAAATTATCCTTGCGGGGCACTCAGCTGGGAACTATATAAAAGTCATTGTTCCTGCCTTCGTTTTACCTTCATATTTCTCATATATACCAACCAAAGCTAAAAGTTGTATCACGAAATACCGTAGCCATCTGTTGGGCATCGTAAAACTACTCTAACAGCTGATTCCGTCCCTAGAACCAAACTGAAAAAGGAACATGGAAACGAATCATCGCGCTTCAAAAGTTAAAGTTCCACCAAACTTTGTGGCGCTACAAAGTATCAGCGCGTTCATTGTATCAAGCTGATTGCATTTTCCCGTATTCAAACTCATTTCGTAGCGCCACAAAAACGTGTGGCGTACATTGTATCTCGGCCTTTAAGGCTGAAATCAATGTACGCCACACGTTTTTGTGGCGCGTGGAATATCGTGAAATATCGCGCTTCAATATACAATGAGAGCGACGCTACAGCCGGAATGAAAGAATTGGAGTACTAACCGTCGTCTAAAAAATGAGACCATGTTTAGCACAGGCTCAAACATGGAGCAAATCATGCACAGTTATGTTTAAGCTAACGCAAATTAAAAATAATTAAACTTTCGCGAACCGATTTCTTTTATACCACGCTCAATTTTAAATTTTTTCACAAAAATGATCCTCGCGGGGCACTCAGCTGGGAACTATATACAAGTCATTGTTCCTGCCTTCGTTTTATCTTCATATTTCTCATATATACCAACCAAAGCTAAAAGTTGTATCACAAAATGCCGTAGCCATCTGTTGGGCATCGTAAAACTACTCTAACAGCTGATTCCGTCTCTAGGACCAAACTGAAAAAGAAACATGGAAACGAATCATCGCGCTTCAAAAGTTAAAGTTCCACCAAACTTTGTGGCGCTACAAAGTATCAGCGCGTTCATTGTATCAAGCTGATTGCATTTTCCCGTATTCAAACTCATTTTGTAGCGCCACAAAAACGTGTGGCGTACATTGTATCTCGGCCTTTAGGGTGCATCATACAATGTTCGGAGACAGTCACCGCACAAAATTACTGTCGCAGTACACAAAACCTCATGGAGCGCTTGGATTAACGTGTACGAAATTTCAAAAGCTCTTTGTCTAGAACATGTTGCAGACTTCAATGACAGATATAATTTTAAATTCAAAGCATACTCGTCCGATTTTTTCAATTGTCTTGACGTAATGATTTCAAATTATGTTTGGAAAATCGGGGAAAATTATTTAAATTAATTACTTGACAATAGCTTCAATAAATTACTAGAAATATAGACAAAGCAATGTATATATACCATATTTTAAAATAACTTTTTAATTATAACAACCGCTGAATTAAAGGTGTAGAAATAAAACAGGATGTCTTTGATGAGGAAAATAAAAAAATTTACAATATTTAAAGATTTGACTTAAACGTGTTATTATCCAAAGCCAAATGAATATAATATAACGTTTAAACAAGTAATACGGTTTGTGGAGTAAAGTTATATTCTACTCTAGAAATGTAAAAAAAAATTTGAACTTGTTGAGAATGTGTTAAAAGATGAGGACAACAAAAATTTAAAACCCCAGAAAAACATCTTTGTTTTTTGTATATGACTTAACACATATTCGTCCGGCATTCTTTGCACACTGTTTTACACGGACAACAAATTTTATTCTTTGCTCTGTACCATAAAGTTTAAATTCTCATTATTTTATAAGGCAAATTAATTATTTTCGAAATTTTAATTTTAACAATAATTAATACTTATTCAACGAATGATACTATTCAAACAATTTTTCGGTATGAAGGGAAATGTTACAAAAGTCACATACATAGCTAGTTCTAATTTTTTGTGAGCTTTACAAACTATATAGTGTTTTAAAGCATATCTACGTTTGGTAAAATTTTAATTTATTTTGATGTAAAAGATAACAAGAATCAATCATTTACTGCAAAACCCAAATAACGAATTTTCGCCATTTAGCACTGCTGATTTAACATGAAATGACGACATAATCCCGCCGAATATATATTTTTGAGAGCTTAAAATTGTTTTTACGTGTCCTTTTGCATGTCTTTCCTAGCAAATTCAATTCAAAATGCCTTTGCACTTTACTTATCGCACGAAGTTTTCCGTTTCTATTGGAAAACATAAACGTACACGATGAGACAATGTTCGCCTGCTTAATGCTGTATCGACCGACCGCCTCAGTCTCGAACAAAGTCTCGACATGAAAAGCTTTTGTACGCAACTTTGTTTCAAATTTTGTCTCGCTGTCTCCATCAAAGGTACCTGTGCGCTGATGTCTCTTCAATGTTCGAGACTCTTGAAACTTGAAAGCTTTTGGTGGACACAGTGTAACGAACAATATGCGCGTAAATTGTACGGGACAAATTTTGGTGGATACGCACCCTTAGAATTATTTCTGGTGGTGCGATTAGCCATTTTTAAACAATAGTTATAAAAAAAAAAAAAAAAAAACTTTAAAATTAAGTACCACACCTAATACTTAGAGGTTTTCGAAATCATTGTGAACTCTCAAATTGAAGTTCATTAAAATTAGTGATTGTTTTTTACTTAATTAAGATTTTCTATGTAATTAAAAAGTTTCACCATAACCGCCCATACAAATTAACGCAAAGTAGATTTTTTTGTAACAGTCAATTTTCGTGATAAATAAACAATAAAATATTTATAACAAAACTGATAAAACTTTCGCTTTTCAGATTTTTTGGAACTATGAAAACTTTAATAAGTTAATGGAGATTTGCCTCAGTTGAATCCAATAATGTAAAAAATGTTGTTTTTTTTAATCCCGATAGAACACTAAATTTTAAAAAATAACACAAAGAGTTAACTTTCTATGGCACATTTTTTTTTATTCGAAAAACCAATTACAGTCAAGTCTCCTATAACGCGGTGTTTTTATAGCGCGATTCCCATATAACGCGGTGTGAAAAGTACGACAAGTTCTCCTATAACGCGGTCTCTTTATAACGCGTTTTTGATACAAGAACAATCCAACAACTCAAATGGCTTGAAAAATTTATCTATGGCAACACTTATTCGATATGTTAAATTTTTGTATGTACATAGTTAATATTTGTGGTCTATTACCCTGTTTGTCAATTCTAGTTAATAGGGAATTTCCCTAAAAATGAGCTAAAAATAAAGCGTTGCCCTCTTTTAATTTATTCTAAGATTGTCTTTAAATGTGTTAAATGTGTTCTGAGATTCCATATAACGCGGTACGAATCATTTAATTTGCATTAATTCTGAGTTTGTTATAACGCGGTTTCCATAGAACGCGATTGCGGTTTCCATATAACGCGGTATAGATTATTTTGAGATATCTTATTTTTAAGTTTCTCAAAACGCGGTTTCCATAGAACGCATATCCTGATTTGAATTTATTTGAAGTCTCTCATAGCGCGGTTTCCATATAACGCGGTACGAATCAATCGCGTTATAGGAGACTTGACTGTAATGATATTAATATTTAAAAATTACTTCTAGCATATGGTCATCGCGACTGTTCTTGATGAAGCGCATTCTGTTAGTCCAATTTTCACTTTTTCGAATAATGCTGTCCTCTGTGAAAAATAACACGAATAATATTGACTTCGCTTTCTCAAAATCATTTGTGCCGGTTTTTAAAGTAAATTTGGAAAATTCTTAACCTCAAGCGTGAGTTTATACATGGTTACTTGCCAGACTATACTGAACATAAATATGATATAGAGCTGTTAGGATGACAGTTATTCCTACAGCACGTTCTATCTAAGCTAAAAAAACACCCTTTACTTTATTCCTTATTTATGGGTTTTAAAAGTAATAAAAAATTAATTAATATTTGTACCTATTGAGGATTTTGTAATTTATGGTTAATATGAAATGACTCTTGTATGCCTTCCTGAATACATAAATCTCTATCTCCTTTATATTAATTACGTTATAGCACTTAAAAACTTAAACAGCATATTATGAATCCGCTAAAACATTTACTTTCCAATTTTTTTTTTTTTTTAGTTTAGTGTCCTTGCGCTTGAAGCCGGTGCTTCTCGAAAGGTGTTATCACGAGCTCGACATTAATTTCCGGTAAACCATAAACCTCTATAAGTTTTGCTCTCAATTGAATCATGGTAAGCTTTTCAGCTCATACTGGCGGTCATTAATAACAATTGCATGCAACTTGCACCGCACCAGAGAGCTACGTTGCCTCTTTGTCGAGCTGTCGGAGAAGCTGATCGATCCGTGGCGCCAAAATAACTGGGGCTTAGAGCAAGTTAAGCAGTTCCTGCCAGCAGTTACTCAAAGTGTTCTAGACTTGGAAATATCAAGGTTACATTCTACAACTACCTTTTCGCAAAGTGCTTATTGAATTCTCATTTCGTTTTTTGCAGAGATCAGGAAACGCGCTGTTTGTGGGACAGGTACATGCAAGTCATCAGTATATGCTTAGTAAGGATGTACCATAACTAACTAATATGTTAAACTTTCTTGCAAATAAAATAAGAGAAGTTGCTCCTGACTTTTGTTGACTTTCATTTAACCCTTTTCGCGGTGTATGTTTTTGTTTTGTTTTTTAGATAATGTTTTCAATCTTTAGGTCGTTCGCTTTTAGAACTTCGGTGCCACTTTGGCTGTAATAACCCGACGCCAGCCAGCCTACCCCCATTAATGCCTCTGGGTTTTGGATCGGTGAGAAAAGCTGTATTCTTATAAGGACATGCGCGTGAGTATAGTCCTGGCACATTGGAGTGTGTAATGTCACCCCAGCTTAAATTTTCACATTTATTTTGCTAACATTTAATGTTATTGCTAAAGAAACACCCAACAAATGGATGATTCATTCTCGTACACGTAGAGCATCTTTTTGGGAATTGCATTCTTTAAATGGTATGGAATTTAATGCGTCGATAGAAGGTGTAAGCTTCTGGAGGGGTGAACGCACTTGTTCCGTCGTACTCATGTTTCCCAGATCGAGCTATCCTTTGTGCATATAAATCAAGCGAGTTCTAGTCAAAACAGAGGGAAGGCGGGAGGAACTCGAGATGTTTCTCAGGCGAGCTGAGGTCATCTCTGCTGGATGCTTTCGCAGCCCTTGTACCTTCAGTAAATGTGTGCAAAAATCAGTTCCCTATTAACTTCAGAAGGGATCAGTTGGTCCCTGTTGTGTGCGAATATAAAAAATCCTGTCTAGAACCTGGTTATTTACTTTTATATGGTGTACATGAAATTAAAGTGAAAAACGTTTCAGAAAAATGGCTCAGTTTGTAACTCATATTCAGCCGACTTTGATAGAAGCATCACAAGGACATGTCCCGCACCATCATGGTCATCAGGTCGGTTTACAGCACACGTCTCATTTGCCACATAGTGGTCATAATATGCCATCACCTCCGACACTTAATTATCATCACCATCATAACAAGCACGTTAGGCATGCCTATGAGCACTATGCTGGCCATCAGCCTACGGTAAGTAGCGGTCTTTTTATTTTTTAATCATAAATACATTTTTGAGGAGCAAGTTATAATCGCAACTGAGATCTGTGATTCGATGTTTGACGTTTCTAATTCACTGTATTCTTTCGGTCAGTGTCCAAATCAATGCAAGTAAGTTGTGCAAATACAGCTGCATTAAAAAAAAAAAATGTAGCATTAGTAGTTACCCCAAACCATGCAGAAGAGCACAATGAATGTAGTCTAGAACGATTTGCAAGCACCGCGATGCTATATCAGGGCTTCCTTCCAAATTTTACTAATATTTCCTGCCAATGCTTTTGCTCGTAGTGAGTCAGCCAGTGGTTTATATTGAATCATCACAGCTCCTCCCCTCCCCTAGCAGCTAGAGATACTCTTGGCCCGTCCTCCCAATACCCTTTGAATGCCACCCAAGTTCATTGCTTAGTGCTATGCTTAATAATGACAACGCCATTTTGTGCAATCGCCAAGCGTAATAGCATGCCTCAGTGCATTTATTATCTTATATTTCTTCTTGCCTCACCTCACCGTCTTGGCGCCGGATTGATTGACCTAGTTGCCGCACTCGCCACATATCCGTTGAACGTCCAACAGAGACAAAGTAGCGCCGCCGTCTAATTATGTTGCGTTCGGTGAAAATCGGTGCATTTATTGGATGGTGCTCTGATGAAGGCTTTAATAAGTTTTCCGCAGCTGGATGATGATGCGTCCCAAAAGAGACATTCGTTGTCCTCTGCTAAACGCCCGAGAGGACTTTTGGTCGTCAGTTTGCAATACTGTCCCCGGCGTTGATCCTCATAAAATTGTAAACGAAAATCGATGCGTCTGCTAAGTAGAGACATTTTCATTCACTGATTGATGGTCTTTTCGGTAATTCGCCCTTTTCAGCGCTCAAACCAACAGAACGCTGAATATGTAGCATGGATTTACTATCTGGATACAATGTTAAGAGGCGTCACCATTCTTCAAGTACTGAATCATGGTGTAGGCTCTTCTACTATAAAGCCGGATGAGAGATTTCGAAGACTTATCTCAGAAACACATATGTATGATTGTACTTCGTTAATGACAAAAACCACAAGGAAAGCCTATTCGCTGCTTTGCAAACCTCTGGTATAACTTTTAATGCCCATTTGTTTCCAAAAAGTAGAGATAAAACAGCGATAAATATAAATGCGTGTGAGATATCACTGTATATAAGATGGAATGGACTTTAGGCTTCAAATGTGACTAAATATTGTCATGGATTAGCCGTATAGGGTAACCATAAAAGGAATTTCATAAAAAAGATTAATAACGGAGAAAGATTCGTATTCATCAATTAACGCTTAAATATTTCATATACTTCCCTAACAATTAATTGACAATAACCAAAATTATAATAGGTTCATCCGTAATTCCGAGTACTTAAATTCAAAGTAATGGAAATCTAAATGCAAAACAAAGGTTGTTTTATTATGTTTCGGATAATTTTTTGGCGCACCTCCCCATTACTTCTCAGTGGTTGAATTTCTATTCGTAGTTTGATTTAATAGTCCTAACTTCGTCCATAGGTTCGAAAATTAAGGGAGAAATCCGTTAAAAACATTGAACAAATTTTGTATCTAAATTTCATAAAACAACATATTGTAAGTAGAACAAAATGTAAGGAAATTTGTAAGGTTAAGCTATTTAAGGGGTTATTCTGGTTCGCTCTTTTGAAAAAAAATTCTTTTTTGTAAACGTATGCACAAAAATATGATGTTAAAATTTGACTTCAAAATTTCTGATATATCCGCCCACAAAGGTTGAAAAAGGCGATAAAAATAAAAATAACACGATATTCTATGCAACGACCAAAATGTTGGAAAAAAAAACAAAAACAAAATTTTAAAAATTGCTTTGGATGCTTTATAAGTGTAGTAGTAAAGAAAAGTAGTTCATAATCTTTTTTATTTGTTTTATGTAAAAAAAAAACCAGAATGACCTCTTAAATCAGCCCTTAATTCCTGGGTAATTCTCTTTCAATTTCATGATCAATGCCATATACTACTGTGATCAAAAAATAATAAGACTTTGTTTTCTTCGATTGTCGTGGTGTGATGGATTACTAATTCCTTCCACCGGGCCAAACTGTTAACAAGGAGTATTATTTGAGCGTAATGCGACGTTTGCGTGAAGCTATTTGCCAGAAGCGGCCTGAATTATGACCAGAACACTCTTGGTTTTTGCATCACGATAATGAACTTTCACACTGCATTTGCTATTTGGCCAAAAATTCGACTCATATCGTTCCGCAACCGCAATATTTGCCTGATTTAGCTCCGTCTAACTGCTGGCTATTTCCAAAATTAAAAAAACCGCTCCGGAGGACATCGTTTTGACTCGATTGAAGAGATAGAAGCCGAGTCGGAGAAGGTTTTGAAGGCCATCCCGAAAATCGACTTCAACAACTGTTTCGAAGACTGGCAAAAACGTTGGCATAAGTATTTTGTATCCGGAGGGGATTATTTTAAAGGGGATGAAATAAATTTGGAAGAATAATAAGCCGTTTGTGTTTTATTTAAAAAGCCTTTTTATTATTTATCACAGTATGAGCAATCATAATTCCAAACTTTATTAGTATTATAATTATTTACAAAATATCCATGTAAAGAAGCGGTGGATATCACTTCCTAAAGGAATAATTATTTTAGAGGTGCTTGCTTTCAATTGAGTAGTCAACAACTCCTGTGCATATCTTTACTGCGATATATATTGCTTTTAAAACTAAAAAAAAAAACAATAAAATTTTAATAGCAATTTCTGTCGCCTTCAATTTATATTTCTTTTAAGCCCAAGTTTAATTAATATTCTTGTTTTTTTCATCCCCATGTCGATTAATTGGAAACCGCGCAGGTTCAAAACAAGGTAAAATTTTCTTAAAATATTTTAAAATTTCTAATAATTTCTGCAGGTAATTAGTACATATTAGTGAGCAAAAACCTGCATTCGTCGAGAATTACTTTATTTTGACTTCTTCAAAAATGGGATTTCCTCGTTCTCTTACCCTCTTATTGTTCAACAGACAGATATACGCACAAATATGTCTAAGAAACGTATTAACTAAAATTCATTATGAGTGATGTTATTTATTTATTATTTATTTTATTTATTGACTATTATTCTTCAAATATTTCCCTCAATATCATTAGGTTTTACGTATTAATTGTAAAAACCATATTTTTACTTTTTCTCACGTTTTTTTTTTATCAAGTTGGGAAGGAGTTTTAAATTTTGTTGTATTTTTCCAAAACTTTTTATTTTATGAGTGGCCGCAAAGACTCATGAAGTTTTTCAGATTTTTTAAACAAATGATTGGGGCTACAAATTAAATTACACATAAGTCTCATCTTAAAACACATATCCAACGAATTCGCATGTATGGGGAAGTGTTTAAGTTTTAAATTTTGCAAGTTGTTTTCGACAGGAAGTGGGACATGATGAAATTATAAGGGATATCAGATTCTACGGATCTCTAAAAAGAGACGAATTAATTCAACTTGAACTTAAGAGAACGTGTCATATTGAGGCTTTCAAATGTTGCTATTATAATTGTCCTTAAGGGGTTACACCACCCTGACGCTCGAAAAATAGGCATAAAAATAAAAAAAAAATTTTTGACTCGGCCATTCAAAATATGAATTATTCGTTATTTTACGTATACATATAATAGATTTATAAACAATTTCCAATATTTCAAAAAAAAAAAACATGTTTTATGGGAGGGTCCCCTTAATAGTTTTGTAAAATGGCAAATGGTTTATTCTCGAGAAATATCAATTTAAAGTTGCATGCGTAAATTAAGTATAAGGAACGTTTATACCGCTTGCAGCAATGGGTTCGTGGCGTAGCGCTAACGCTCTTGCTTACTGAGCAACGGGTCGGCTATTCAAAAAAAAAAAAAAAGTAACTTGACCGTGACTTGTAAGGTCCCCTACAATACATATAAAAGTGGTGCGAATCTGTGATTCCCATGTCTGATACTCCCCTTGTCGGTCCCACTACTCTTTTTAAAATCCTTGCTGACGGTGTACATTATTCCTCCGTCATATTCAGAAGTGTAAAAGCTAATAGACCAAGAGCCAGTGACCAATTTTAGGTGGTCATTTCAAAAGTCACGAAACTTTCCACAGTAAATCCTCTATACCTACTGAAAATTAAAAGCCATTTCTGGCAACCCTCTGTGGCCGGGGTAGACTACCCTAAAATTTTAAAGAGGGTAAGAAATAAGGTTCATTTTAGTTAAAGTATCAGTCATGAAACTTCATGAAATTACTGTCGACAGTATTTTGTCTTCATGGAATTTTTGCCAGAAAATTTACATCCCTCCTAAGGGTTGCCAGAACGCTTTAAATATTTATAAAATTAAAATCCATTTTTGTCATTTTATCAGTCTTGAAATTTTAACAGAATAAATAAAATAAATAAACAATAAATAATATACAATGCCAGAACGAAATTCCATCACCAACCATCTGCCAGAGCGAAAAACATGTTCGTGCGGTGCTGAGTTACTTTTAGTTTAGTCTTTCCAAAGGAATTATATTATTGTTAAAGATAGATGATACGTAACGGTCCGAACTCTACCTGAGTTTTGGGTCGGCTCCCTGACGCGCTCACTTCTAATTGCTATAACTTCGGTAACAATTTGAATTCTGGAATATTTGAACGCTTAAAATATTCTTAAAGGTATAAAAAATTTATTTAGCAAAAACAAAAACAGTCTTTTTTTTTTTTTTTTTGAAAATTTCATGGTGTAACCCCTTAAAAAAATTCAAAATAAAAGTTCTAATTTTTTAAAACAATTAATTTTTTTAAAACATATCTTACGAACGAAAAAAAAGGATTTCACAAAAGAAAATCTAGTTTTCGACTTTTCGCAGCGAAAGAAAGAGTAAGAAAGACCCTTGAAAAGGTAAGTGCTACCTTCCTTCATGGTATGAGAAAAACATCACTGATTATTTTTAAAAAGTTACATCGATATAGAAATTATACTAATTTTTATATTGTACTAGCTGGCCCGGCAGACGTTGTACTGCCCTTTCCGGTACATTTGGGGGCCTCAATAGCCCGGTTGGTAACGCGACGTGTTTACTGCGAGCCAGCAGGACGCTAGAGGTTGTGGGTTCGATTCCCACGAGAAACCCTGGTTACAAAAAAGTGGTATCACAATGGGCCTGTAATAATGGCCTAAGTGTGTCTTCGGACAGCCACAACAATCTACATCTCTACATCTTCCGGTACATTTTCATTATGCCCTGTGCGTTGACCAATATTTGATCGTGTTTTTTCTTTTCGCATGTTTCTACAAATAATACCATTAATATAAGAAAACAGTGTTTCCGTTTCATATCCCTAATTAATTAATTGAACAAACTTACACGTTTTTTAATATTAAGTAAACCGTTTTACACTTCACAAATATTGGAAAATTACCCGGTTTCATCCGACGTTAGGTAAATACTTACTAATTAAACACTTCTCAAATGTTCTAGTTTGTTATATCCTAGAAATTGATTCAACCCGAAAACCCTTTTATGGATCCGCCATCATGAATATCCAAATCTTGATAATTTTTAAAATTAGTGGCATTAACACAATTATTGTACCAAATTTCATTAAAACCCGTTGAAATCGAGAAATTTTTTATATGTATATAATATATATTGGGTCCGCCATCTTCGATCTAGAAACTTTGATAATTCGATAATGATCAAAATTAGTGGCACCAAACAAATCGTACTAATTTTCATCAAAATCCGTTGAAGTCGAGAAATTTGCATCACCATATTGGATCCGCCATCTTGGATTTGGAAATTTTGATAATATTTAAAATTAGTGGTATCAGAATAATCATTGTATAAATTTTCATTAGAATCTGTTGAAATCGAGACATTATGGTCTCCCTATTGGACCCGCCATCTTGGATTTACAAATTTTACTAATATTCGAAATTAGTGGCCTCAGAATAATCATTATACCAATTTTCATTAAAATCTGTCCAAATTGAGACATTTTGGTCGCTGTGTTGGATCCGCCATCTTGAATTTGGAAATTTTGATAACATTTAAATTAGTGGCCTCAGAATAATTATAGTATGTACTAATTTCCGTTAAAATCGAAAAATTGTTGGTCACAATCTTGGATTTGGAAATCTCGATAATATTCTAAATTAGTTGCCTCAGAATAACCATTGTACTAATTTTCACTAAAATCCGTTGTAATTGAGACATTTTAATAGCCATGTTGGATCCGCCATCTTGGATTTGGAAATTTTGGTAATGTTCTAAATTAGTTTAATAAGAATAATCATTGTTATAATTTTCATTAAAATCCGTTGTAATCAAGACCATGTTGGATCCGTCATCTTGGATTTGGAAAATTTCGTAATATTCAAAATCAGTGACTCAAAAACAATCATTGTACTAATTTTCATTCAAATCCGTTGAAATCGCGAACGCGCAAACGGTCAAAATCGCGAAGTATAAAATAAAAAATGCTATTAAAAAGTAGCGGTTGGTGGTAGAAGGGTAAAAATTTAGGACTAAATGTGTTTTTTAATGCCACACCATAAAAAAATTACCAAAAAAAATTTTGTCCAAAAAATAAAAAAAATTTTTTTAGGGTGACCCACCCTTAACACTTAGGGGTATAAAAATTAGTTATAAACCTATTCTCATACCTACTGAATATACATATTAAATTTCATCAAAATCGGTCAAGCCGTTTCGGAGGAGTATGGCCACTAACACTGTGACAGAAGAATTTTATATATTAGATATAAAAGAGAAAAAAATTTACAATTATTACCTTTTGTATATATAAGAATATACTTTTATAGAATTAAATATTATAAAATTATAAATGTAAATAAAACTAAACTCAACTGAATGCAACTGAATATGTTGAACAGTTGCACATATTTTCATTAAAATAAAATTAATTAATTTTATTAAATTAAAAAATTGGAATAAAAAATGATTTGTCTAAGATACAAAATATGTCTTTAACATATTTCATCATTGTCAAAGAAAAAAGAAGAGCTGAAGATTTACTCATCTGAATGTTCAACCCTTATTCTGTTCTTTAAAAAAATCATGTAAATTTTTAGTTAAGTTTCAAAATTTCAGGGGGGGTTCTAACCCCCTGACCCCCCTCCCCGCTGGCTACGGCCCTGGTTAGGACCTCCGAAATGTAAAGTAAGGAATAGAAAACTGCGTCACAAGTACAGGTAAGAGCACTGAACCTTTTACATATTGTCCCTCCTAGAAGAAAAGAATACCTAGGATAGTACGTGTTTCAGCGTTTCGATATTTTCCACAGTATCCTTGACAATGACCTAGAGAATATCCGTGTCAAAGGTACAGAATAATCTTTCTCAAGTGATGTTTCAACAAGATTAAGAAAAATCGATTGCATTATGTATAATTTTAAGGGGTTACATGGGTCTTAAAGATATAAAAAAAACGACTTCTTTAAAAAATTTTATTTCAAAAACGAAAAATCTTTTTTATTTAAAATTTAAACACATGAAAGTGAAGTACTTAAAGTACTTGTAAAAAAATTTTCAGCCAAAAATATTGAAAATTTTCCATTTTCCAACCATTTTTCGCCGTCAACCTTTTTTTTTGCGGTGGACATGATATTTCGGTGTGGATTCATCTGAAATCAAAATTTCAAAAATTTTTTTGTAGTTTATGCCCTTGGCTCGTGATTGAACGAAGGAATTACAAAAAAAATAAAATTTGACATTTTGACATGAGTTTGAATCAATTTTCGTCTCAAATTTTTATGCGTTTTTCCGATTCTCTACATTTTTAAAAGGTCTTTTTCGTATAAAACAAGAACGACTTGACCGAATGAAAATTCCTTCGTTCAATCACGAAACAATACTATAAAGAATAACTGTGCAAAGTTTCAACCAAATCGATCAATTTATTTTCGAGAAATCGTGTCCACCGCAAAAAACCAGGTTGACGGCGAAAAACGGCTGGAAAATGGAAAATTTTCAATATTTTTGGCTGAAAATTTTTTTACAAGTACTTTAAGTACTTTACTTTCATATGTTTAAATTTTAAATAAAAAAGATTTTTCGTTTTTGAAATAAAATTTTTTTAAATTGTTTTTTTTATACCTTTAAGACCCATGTAACCCCTTAAATCTACGCAGGTTTCCATATTCCTGTCTTACTTGCACTCGCACGAACATGTTTTTCGCTCTGGCAGATGGTTGGTGATGGAATTTCGTTCTGGCATTGTATATTATTTATTGTTTATTTATTTTATTTATTCTGTTAAAATTTCAAGACTGATAAAATGACAAAAATGGATTTTAGTTTTATAAATATTTAAAGCGTTCTGGCAACACTTAGGAGGGATGTAAATTTTCTGGCAAAAATTCCATGAAGACAAAATACTGTCGACAGTAATTTCATGAAGTTTCATGACTGATACTTTAACTAAAATGAACCTTATTTCTTACCCTCTTTAAAATTTTAGGGTAGTCTACCCCGGCCACAGAGGGTTGCCAGAAATGGCTTTTAATTTTCAGTAGGTATAGAGGATTTACTGTGGAAAGTTTCGTGACTTTTGAAATGACCACCTAAAATTGGTCACTGGCTCTCCCTCTATAAGGTTTGACGGAGGGAAAAAATTAAAAAAAAGTTTTTTTGGAGAAATGACAGCTGTTTGAAAGGACACTCGAATTTCCATCAAAATTTTGAGTTTCAAAAATGTATAACTTTTGAATACGGAACCCAATCGACAATTATGAAAAATAAGTGATGCAAATTTCAGACAAAAGGTTTAGTAGATTTTGAGATATTGTGTACACCAGTTTGAAAAAAGTAGTTTCGAGAAAAACGTGAAAGAAAAAAAAGTTCGACGTTAACGCCTTAAAAGCAATTGTTTTTTTAATATGCGATTCCTGGGCCGTACATAAGGTTTTCTGCTGCTTTTGCGATGTCCTCCGTTACCCGAGTTACTGTTAGTTTAATCTTTCCAAAGGAATTATATTATTATTAAAGATAGATAGGTACGTAACGGTCCGAACGCTTCTTGATTTTCGGGTCGGCTCACTGTCGCCCTCACTTCTAATTGCTATAACTTCGGTAATAATGTGAATCTTGGACTGTTTCAACGCTTAAAATATTCTTAAAAGTATAAAAAATTTATTAAGCAAAAAAAAAAAATGTTTTTTGTTGTTGAAAATTTCATGGTGGGGTAACCCCTTAAGTAACAAGTAAAAAAACATTAACCTTCAACCAAGCTGATATCGTGGATGCGCGTAGAATAATAGAAATAAGAAAATATGAAACAACAAAAAATAGTTTCTCCTGCGCGGATTTTAAATGATATCTTCGGAGTTCTGGTTGTTCTTGGAAATTCTAGCTGCACTCAGTAAGCTGGTGGAGGATACTGCGAACTGGCTCTAGCCTAGAGTAAGCTTAGCTCAAGTCTAGGTTTAGCCACGTTCAAATCTGGCTTAAGTAGCTCATGCCTAGTTCAAACCGAATTTCATAATTTTGTCTGCCTTAGCAAGAAGAATTTTTAAAATCGGACTAGCAGTAACTTATCCCATAATATAAACGCACTCTCCCTCTATAAATTTAGTGTTATGGGTTAAAAGGAATAAAAGACCCAGAAAACGTTTGAAATCCGGTTACTTCGTGTTAGATCAAGAATCATACAGTCTTTTCGACCATCTTTTGATAACATTTAATTAAGTATTTAATTGAGACAATCTACTTTCCACTTCTTACTTAAACACTGGAAATCACAAAAGTTCGCTGACAGTAGGTATTCAAGGAGATGACCGCAGGTGAACAGAGATTGACTAGATTTGAAAACAGCCTGAAACATTGTCTTAGTTTTTAACTAAGGTGGCTTTAAATTTTGCAGTGGCCTATGTATGTGATAACACTGGTAACAAAATCTTTTTCTGCAAATAAAGTAATTTCTATGGGATTTATTTCCCCAGATTGAGAATTCGAAAATGAAAGTGCTTCAGCACGTCATATTTCTGAGGAGAACTAGTATTAAAAAGTGTATTTTTGAAAATTTTTTGTAAATAAGACTGAACGTGAAAGGAGCTGGTAATATGGCTCAAATGAAAGACTGAATTCTTATTTAAAAATATGAAGAACCAAAACAGGATTACAGAGAATACATAATAAATGACAGTGGTAAGACAACAGTCCTCTCCATCTTTAAGTGTATTCAATTTCAATTATAAAATTTTGTGTATCAAGACTTTCAGAAAATATCGTCAATTTTAAATTAGGCGGGAAGACGTTTCTTAGAACCCATCAATTTAAAACACTCATGACTTGTACGGTTGTGATTTGTAAAGCGCTTAAAAAGCAACAGCCCAAATAAATGTATAAAATGTCAGCCAAGTCTTTCTTCAAAAGTAGCAATCGCGATATATTATTTATGTTTCAGATGTAATTTTTGCGGTAAGTGTTTGGATATGGATGTCCTGTTCGAAGAATTTAATGCCTTACTCAAAACATCTATCGTTTATCAAAATTAACTAGGCGGACAGATCTCGTAACTTCTTCAAGATACCAACACTTATCTACGTTTGCTTTTGCCTTTCAATCATCTAGTTAAGATGAATCCAAAATTGCATTTAATAAAAGAAGATAAATATTTTAATGATTTAAAAAAATTATTGTTTGAAGAGATTAATGGTAAAAGCCGTGTGGATATTCCACTTCCAAACTTCGGTCGAATAAAAACAGAATTCAGCATTACCATCCTTATTTTCAGTTGATATTTATTTTGTCTGACAAGGAGACGGCGCCACCGTGGGGTCGGGGATTTGCCCGAATTTTTATGTGGTGAAAGAGGACCCGTAGCACCTCACGTGGTTAAAGCAGTAGGATGCACTACTCGGAATATTCCGAGAAAAATCGATTCAAAATTTCCTAGGCGCCTTATGAGTTAAAAATGTGAAGCGTTTGTCGAGCCGCTATCTAGACTAGACGGTTAAGGCTCGGTCTTACGTCCCGAAGGTCCCGCGTTCGATTCCTCCTTCGGATTTTCCTTTTTTTTTTTTTTTTTTGTTATCCTAACCATTATTAAAAGCGTTTCTCATCCCTATATTATTTTTTAAAATTTATGTACATATTTTATTAAATTATTTTCATTTTTTTAAAAATTATTTTCTTTTTTTTCCGAACCATTAACTTTTTTATGGTACTCACAGATAGTTACTAATATTCTTCTTCCTCAAAACTAAGTCACTTTGTTTTCAGATGAAATAACTACACTTCTCTGATTAGTCCGATGAACCATTTTTTTTAGCATTTAATGTTTCTCACACATTCTATGTAATTGAAGATATGAAAACTTTTTTACAACACTGGTGTTCAAAATTAAAGGATCAGCTAAAAAATCGGGAAATTCTGCTTACTTTTTAAACGCAGCAAAACATGCACAGATGTGGATGAAAAGATTCTTTTGAAGCTTGAATTATCTACTTTGAAACATATGTATCGGGAATTTTGTTCATCTCCTACTGCGCAGTTAGAGTAAAAAAGTAGAAAAACGAAATGATGTCTTATCTTTTTGTGAAGTTTAGTGTCTTCTATGGGCTCGGACAAAAATTTGCGAGTAAAGCCAAGTGAAACATTTTAAATGAAGTACTTTCTCCTTTACAGTGGCGATTATTCTATAACGATTATCTCAACTTTTTTTGGCCCAATAATTTTCTGTTTTCTGTTCTGAATGTAGTCGCTTTAAAGTTTTGTCATCTCAAAAAAAAACCTCAACTCTCAAACATCATTGAATCGCTTGTAATCATCTTTTTCCCAACATTTGTTTCCAAAAGACAATTTATTTTAACAGTACTAATTTTTCAAAAGAATATCGGATTGCATATTCAAGTCTTTTCATGTATTTAATTATTTTACATTTAAATATTTCTCCACTGAATGTTAATAAAAGCCCTTTCAAATCTTTCTTAAATCATTCAAAGTACCTACTTTTAATCTAATGTCACATTTTAAATAACTTTACTCTTTGATAAATTATTTTTTGTTCCTTCTCAATTGAAATATGGTATAACTATTTGCTCTCAGCGTCAAATACACATTTCAGATATTATTCAGTTCTGACCACACTGGACGAAAGTTGTGGCTCAACAAGTTAGTGTAATTAGCATTTTTCTTCCAGTTTCATGACATTGAAGCTATTTTATTGATAATTATTTAAATACTAGTGGTTTTACACATCTTAGACTCCAATTGTAAGTTCCTGTTTTTAAATAGAAATTTGTTAGACAGTTATTATTCTTTTAAAATTTGAATCAAACGCAGTTTTTTTTCTAGTTGAGAATTTCAATGATTAGAGTAATAATACTAATTTAGATTATGTAAAAAGTCGGCAAACATCCCTAAAAATGAATTCATAAAAATTCTTAAGGTACAAGCAAATCAAACTTTCCAAAAGAATTTGATTTACTTTTACTCCGTTCTTTACTTATGAATGATTGACGTAAAACTTTGTTAATTCCTTACACAATATCTCGCTTGGTAAGAAGAATACGAGTAGCGATTGCCTGCACACTACATTAAGTTTCAAAATGAGGAAATTGCCAAACTATTTAAGAAATATGTAAATTCTATTTTTAAGGCCAATTTCTCGAAATTTGAATCGTATCGTTTCTTACACGTAGCTCAATTGCAAGGATTTTTTTTACATAAACCTTCTATTTGATATTTATTGATGGGACAAGTTTACAGTTGAGAATCAGAAAAGAAAAGAAATTTCAAGATCTGAAATTTTGGGTATTGAATTTGGCCAAATTCAGTACCGATCAATCAAATGTTAAATGAAGTGAAAAGCAACCTAATTGAAAATGGAAAGCTCAACAAGGGTGTGAAAAGTGACAAATGTAAAAAGATACATTCATTCCGCGGCGAATTGGGTATGCTATTAAAAAAACATCTTATACCCTTTACTGAATTATGAAGTGGGGCAATTGTGTCCCCATTTCAAAAAAATCGGAATTTATGTTCAGCCCTATTATTTTATTATCATTAGTTGGAAAAGTATATATTATGTTTGTTCTTTGCCACTTCTATCTCAGAAAGTAGGGCAGCAAAATTATGAAAAAATTTATAAAGTGCTTTGATGATTCTAGCAAGGACAAATAGAAAAATTTATGATTGTCTTTCGGAAAAATTTATCAATTACTACAACAGGCATATAAATTTACCATAAGGCATCATTCATTTAATGAAAGAATATATAAATTTTAAGTAAATTGCTAATTGCTGAATTAAGCATTATGCTATAGAAACAGATTTAATTGCAGTTATTCTGCAGTAGTCCAGTGAGGCGTGGTAATCTCTTTAAAGATTAAAGATTGATTCAGTATAATTTGTAATAAACAAGGGTCTTGAGATTTTCCTAGTTTATTTACAGGGTGACAACTGGAAAGTTGCCTAAACTAACCATTCATAATTTTAAAATGAGCGCAGGGACAAAAAAAAAATAAAAGTACGTATAAATTCAGTAAATATGTCATTTTTATTTGAAATTAGTTCCAGTTGAGTCAAACATTTTTGACAGATACTTATTGAGATTTAAAAAATCGACAAAATTCTGCCAGAAGATAACAATTTACACAAATGCTTGAAAACATAGTATAGTATAGTTCAGTATAGTTTTTACCTTAAGAATAAAAGCACTAGATTTTCTTTGTTTGTAAGGTTATTCATTTTAGAGTACACGTATTTCTCCTTATGACGTCTCACAGAAACTGACTACACTCTAGTATATAACTACGTCGTCCCAACCGTCTACCAAATATTAGAGGGAAAAAGACAACTTTAGGTAACTTTCCATTTTACACCTTGTCTCTAAACAAGATACAGTGCTTCAACGAAAACAAAGTAAGGTCAAGCAAGAATGACCTCGACATTTAGAAACCATATACAGGGTGTTAAGAGGTGGGAGGGAAATATTGCAGGAGGGAAAAATTAAGACCGAGACAAGCAAAAAATCGTATGAGTGGGGGGGGAGGTATCTCGCACCGTTCGGCAGTTACAGGGTGATTCGTAAATCAGGATTTTGCCTGGCAACTTAAAAAAAAATAAAAAGTAGGTATGTTAATAACATGAATTTCGGATAATAGTGGGGCGACAGGTAAAAAATCGTGAAATAAAAGTTAATTTTTTCAACTTCCAGGGGGGATTGTGGCCAAGGGGTTGGGGATAGGGGGGTGGTGTTGACCAT
Organism: Dysmachus trigonus; assembly: GCA_949715965.1. NCBI lineage: Eukaryota > Metazoa > Arthropoda > Insecta > Diptera > Asilidae > Dysmachus > Dysmachus trigonus. The sequence goes on along the minus strand of OX454322.1, from coordinate 39,915,865 downwards.
TTTGCAAAGGGCTTCGAAATAGTAATTTTTTGAGATCGCTGTGATGCGTATAAAAAAAGATAAAAATACAAGAGCGGTTCCCATATAAGGCAAAATCCTGATTTACGAATAACCCTGTAACTGCCGAACGGTGCGAGATACCCCCCCCCCCCCCCCCCCCCCCCCCTGAACTTTCACCTCCTGCAATATTTCCCTCCCACCTCTGAATACCCTATATAATATAATGCAAATTGAGCCTTTTATTTTGAAAATGGTATAAGGCCAAAATAAAGACTGTTTTTCTATATTCTTGTAAAGGAAAATAGTCTTTATGAAATTTGGACTTATACCACTTTCAAAATAAACACCTCAATTGTAGCTTTTTTAAGCCCTGTGCAGTTTGGAAATTTGTTGTATCGATTTGTATTCATTATTATAATATAAAAATTATAAAAAAATTGAATTTAAGAAACGTAGTTGAAATATTTCTGCGACAAAACCCAAACATGAACCTTAAATTATTCAAAAGAATCTCGTACAATCCGTTTGGAAAGCCAATAGAATTGAACCAACAGACAATACCAAGTACATATATACGAGTAAACTTCCGAAATATCGACTGACCCCTCCATAAATTATTAAAAGTCCCTTCCTCTGGACATGAAATCACAGATTTGTTTGAAGCAAATAATACCTTCGAGTTTCTCTTCAGAGGTGTGTTCATAACTCAACCTGAGAGTCCCCTTTGCAATTTGCACGCAAACTAGGTGGAAAATGATAAACATTCATAGAAGTGTTATGCAAGTGGCGATTAGTTCGCGGCGAAAAATGAATTACCATAATCAGAAAAAGCATTATGGATAGAGTGCGGCACAGTATACACCAGAATAGTGCTATGTTTCACTGATATGACCGTGAAAGAGTTCTGGGGTTCTGCCTCAAAGAGGAGTAATTTTTGCGGAAATTTGATATGTTCTGCGGTAAGTATCTGCGCTGAAAAATACTCGATGCTAATTAGAACTGTGACACTCTATTGTGGATATTCACATCAAGTGGGGCACTTGCATTATATCCGACAAAACACTGGAGCGAACTCAGGAAAATGATAATTACAGAAAACAAATTCTATTGTGATTTCATCCAGAGTATCAGGTGTATTTTTGCGCATGACTAGTACATAGCCGTGCCGTGCCTAGTAAGAGTGCAAAAGATACTGTGTCTCGCTGGCCAAAGGAGAGATAGTATAAAATTATAAAGCCTCTAAGAGACACAGACATACTGTCTACTAACTGAGTTAGTACTATTGGAGTCTATGGAGTCTCCGGCGCCATAGAGGTGCAGCTCAATATCTCTCTATGTGACCTAGTATCAAAGCTCGTGCAAGTGGGAATCGACGCATTGCACCACTGGCTCTTCCGGATATATAGTGAAAATCTTGGTGAAAACCTTTCATTAAAAAATGTATCGCGACCGAGTCAACTTAGAGTTGCCTTTAGGAATTAGCCAAGACGATATCCTGGTTAGTGGATTGCCAGGAAAGCCTCAGTGAAGCAGTGGACGTTAATATTTTGGATAAAAGTGACTGATTAAATTCAGAACGATGCTATTCTGTGTCAGTGTAATACATTTTCGGAAAAATCAATACTCTAAGGGAATGCCGAGGAATGGGCATTGTAATGACCTCAATGAAAAATATTCGATTAACGTGATATGAAGTGATGAATAATTTTGTTAACCTGTGAAGATAATAAACGAATCCTGGTTCACTGATTGATTCGTACCTAAGTGAAAATTTTCTAACCCTAATTAACTCATCTGTCGGTATCTTATCTGTGCTAGACCGAAAGAATCGATAAAATTGAGTTCTACAACTATGAGTGAAAACGCGGTGCAAAAGCCGGTGAGTTTTATGTTTTTCCTTTTTTTAAGGAATTAAATGTTTTCAGTAAAATGTATTATACAGTCAGAGTGGTAACACAGGAATTCTTCCATTTTATCGTTATCACATTAGGTTAGGGAAAAAATATATTTAGATAAAATTCTGCTAGTTTTGTACATAAAAAATGCTTGTGTCCGTATATATATTTACTGATTGTATATAACATCCTCGATCGATAAAATCTTTTAAAAAAACCTTGTTCGTTCTCCATTTTGAAGCTGAAAACCGGATTTCCGGAAAAGAATTGCTTCATCTAAGATAACAGTTTGGGTGCAATGTGCAAAGATTTCAAAAAATTCAAACATTTTGAAACTTCAGCGGATTTAAAAATTTCTAATCTGAATATTGTTGCCACTTCATTTCGAAAATAACAAAACTTTCAAGTATCAACAATCATCCCGTCTCAGTTGTAATTTTCGAAAAACGTTTTAATCGCGATGATAACTAACATATAAGATTTTGACATCTAAAATGTTAAGCACTTTTGTGTCTTGGATATCAAGTCTGTTGACATGGACACTCATAAATGGAAATAAAGTCGCTGCAGCCCTAAATGGGCTAAATGTTGCAACTCTTTTCCCCTTGCAATTTTTGTACGTTGTGGTTAAATGATTGGTAACATGAAAAAATGAATCACGATGACTTACTCATTTTTTTCTGACCAACATGCAGTGTACTGTGGATATATAAATATGTAATTTTTTCAGAAAGAAAAATTTATAGGTCACCAAAAAAGAAATGATGTCCTGAGATTTTATTTCGGTAAAAAACAAATTCTAACTGTTCACCAAATCATCAAAAATTGAATATTTTTAACAGATTTTAAGAATCCAAAAAAAAAAATTGAATTAACGAAAGGACTTACTATTGTAAAACGTTGCTCACTGGTTCTAACCAAATCATTATACAGAAATAGGGCTCTCTCTATATGAACATTAGATTCGACTCTACTTGTATTCCGATTTAAATGAGGTAGACATTGAAAGTTTCCACAGATATTCACCGCAAAATTCTAAATTTTAAATAGTAAATCTGCTTTTAGGAATAAAATTATGCGGAAATAATATTTCTTTTAAGATATAAAAGAGCTAATTAATATTCATAAATAGGGACCCAACAGAAAAATAAGACAAACAATTCTCAAGGAATTGATATATTGGGGTGAGACAAAAGTTTTGCAATATATCAATACCTTCTTTTGTCGCGGGTCGCGTGTTGCATGTTTAGACTTGTTTCGGACACCAGCGCATGCACTGCATATAATGAGGTAAGTAATATAGTAAGGTTTGTTCTGCCGCAAAGATGCTGAATCTACACTACGTCTCTAGACTGGTCGACGAGATTAGTGTCTGAACGAAATTTCTTAATACATCTGGTTGCAGTGCTGTGGTCCTCGGAACCTTCCCCTTTTGCGACACAAATATTTCAAAGCTGAAACGAAGCATTGTGTCGGAGTTGGAATTTAACCAGTTAACTGTAATTGACGAGTATACTCGTCATGCGTATAAATCAGTGACCATTGGCTATTTAAATTGCAATTTTTGAGAAAAACTAAACATATTCTCAAATCTAAAGATGTTTAGAATATGGCTATGCCGGAATAAAACAAACAAGTAGAAAATATAAACAGTTTGAGATGATCTCATGCGTCCCGGTATGCACTGGTTGAAAAAGTTTACCAGTTCGCATAATGAATTTATTTATGTGCGATGATAACATTTTTTAGATGTTAACCAAAAAATATGAAACTACAATAACTCTTGTCAGTCTGAAAATAATTTAGATTTTATAAAAGAATTGGAAGCTGTCGGGCAGAGAAAGGGGCTAATTGCATGAATGTCAACGAAAAACCATTCCAAATACAAAGCACATGAACTGAGAGGCACAAAATTATTTATGTGCGATGATAACATTTTTTAGATGTTAACCAAAAAATATGAAACTACAATAACTCTTGTCAGTCTGAAAATAATTTAGATTTTATAAAAGAATTGGAAGCTGTCGGGCAGAGATAGGGGCTAATTGCATGAATGTCAACGAAAAACCATTCCAAATACAAAGCACATGAACTGAGAGGCACAAAATTTTCTTGGAAATTTTCTCCCTCGGCTTACAAGGAAACGTTCTCAAGTGTGTCTCACCGATTTTGATGAAATTGAAATATGTTGTAGAGCATCGAAAAATAAGAGACACGTATTTTTTTTTATCTGCGGATACGCAAGTTTAGGGGGTGAAAACCACCCCTAAAGTTTACCCCCAAAAACAGTTTTTCTTAAATATCTCAAGTTCTAATGAATTTTTTCGAATGAAACAAAATGGAAATGATGTCTCGTAAATATACTAACCTTTTGTAAGTAATCCGGTCCCCGGGGGTTGCAACCCTTATTTTTTATTTCGGAATAAATTATATTTTTGCGTCACAAAAATAACAGTGTTAGTTCAAAATCATTGACAAATATTTTTTTACATACGATTTTGAAAAACAAAATTGACCTGTTTTTGCGTTTTCCTGAAAAAAGCTTCTCAAGGGGGTAAACTACCCCTAGCACTAACACATCATGTATATACTTTCAGACATCAGTTTTTTTCGTGAAAACCAGTATTTAGGGCTTTTTGGAGTCGCTGACGATTTTGAAAAACAAAATTGACCTGTTTTTGCGTTTTCCTGAAAAAAGCTCGTCAAGGGGGTAAACTACCCCTAGTACTAACACATCATGTATATACTTTCAGACATCAGTTTTTTTCGTGAAAACCAGTATTAAGGGGTTTTTGGAGTCGCTGATTACGAATCTGATGTCAGATTTAAAAAATTCAAAATGGCGGATCCAACATGGCGGACGGATTTTTGAAAAATACATACATTTTTATAAAAAGAACTATAAATAAAAGTTTTTGAGGTCGCTGATTACAAATCTGATCTTAGATTTAACAAATTCAAAATGGCGGGTCCAATATGGCGGACGAATTTTTGAAAAATACATCAATTTTTATAAAACGAACTATAAATAAATGTTTTTGAGGTCGCTGATTAAGAATCTGATGTTAAATTTAAAAAATTCAAAATGGCGGATCCAACATGGTGAACAAACTTTTGAAAAATACATCAATTTTTATAAAAAAAACAATAAAGAAAAGTTTTTCAGCTCGCTGATTACGGATTTACAATCGTAAATGAATAATTAAAAATGATAGATTCATTATCGCGCATATATGTTTTAAAAGTACTACAATTTTGATAAAAATTAATAAACAGGGGTTATTGATATCGTTAATTATGAATCAATTTGTAAATTTAAAGTCAGATTTATAAAATTATATATATATAAAACATTCATACATAACTGCATTCATCTGTGAAAATGTGTGCAATGATGATAGTCTTCAAAATAATGCTTTAAACATAATGTTTTTTTACACCAGAAACATCGAATTATAGCAACGTTTCTACAGCCTTGCACTTCACATCTAGTATTGCTAGAATTCCCAAAACTAAAATCGACAGGGTTCTCAAAATGTCCAGGCTTTTCATTGGTATATCCACTTTTATACCATGAGTACTTAAATAGATTTATATACCGTGGCGAGGAGAGTTGATTATGAACTAATGACTGCAATTTAATGATATTATTTCTTAAATGTAAATTAAGATCCGAATTAATTAATGTAACGCTATCCGAGAAATGTCGAACGTAATTTTTCCATATTCGGAAACCAAATACATCCAATGGTTGTATGTTACCCGTAGTACCGGTAGGTATTTTTTTCACTTCTACTATTTTATTCGATGGAGTCAGTGACGGATTAAGACTACTTGATGCCTTAAGCAATCCACGCCTGTGGGCCCCCCTATCCGTATGTCAACTAGGATCGGTCTTTAAACCTTTACCGCCTAAAAACATTAGTTTTTTGTAAAATAAGATGATGAGATGTAACGTACCTTAGAAGTGGAGTAGGTGCGACAACAATAAAAACCAAAGCATAATTTATTTATTTATTGAAATGCGCCTTGCGGCTTTTTCGGGCATTGAATTCACGCAAGATAGTATTAACGTCTAACGTTTTTAACATATCGGACTCTATGTATAATATCGATAAATTATCGAGCCTTTCTTGTATCATTTTTCATTTTTTAATATTTTTAATTTTGAAAAAGAACGTTCCGCTGAACTATTTGTAATCATAAGCGATAAAAATATACGCAGGGCTGTTTTCACATTAGGGAAAACTGATTCAATTTTATCATCATGTATTATTTTATACAATTGTGCGTGAGTTTGATGTAAACTTGTGCGAGCCGAATCACTGAGTCTGAAACTTATTTTACTTATGACATATGAATGAAACTGTTGAATTTCTGTTATTAATTCGATGTTAAGGTCTTCTGGATATGTGTTTACTAGATTTGTACTGTCCTGACTGTATTCTGCAGTTTGATCGGGACACATAATTTTATCGGCATCAGGGATTTTATTCAAGAATGAGAATTTGCCTGCTGTTTCTGTCTCTCCTCTTTTTCGCATCTCTGCATTTAATTTATCAATGATGCTATAATAACACATTATTTTGAATTGTTCTCTTGGGCTGAAACTTACTTCAGGAGCTGAACCATCATTGGGCATTTCCTTTCTTCGTCTTTGTATTCCACATCTGGTAGCTTTTCTTTTGCGCGGGCTTCTAAACAAAGTCGCACCGCAAGTTTTCTAAAAAATCCACGAGTGATTTGTAGAGATTAGCGCAAGTCTCTAGAATAACTTCTGGGTCTTGTAATACCTTTCTGACTTTTCGGAAGGTTTGCAAAATTTCGTCCCATATGACCAACATGAGTACGAACTCCAATTCTTGTAGTTTAGTACTAGTTTTTAAACGTCAAATGCCAGTTCTGTGTTTTTTGAGAAACCTGGGGCGCCCTGGTGCGCCCTGGTGCACCCTGGTTTTACCCCAGATAAAAATTCAGGGTTAATGACGGTTATCAGTTTAATTGTTAACAGATACGGTATTTAAAGTGGAATTAACTCTTGTTGCGGGCACAAGAACTTAATTTTTTCATTGCGATGTGAACATTATGAAAAAGTAGTGGTTTTATTTTATAATTTTTGTGTAAAAGGCCACACGACAGTTCTCCTTTTTAATAAGCTGTTCGCTGGAGTGAAAAGCACTGGGATGCCCCGTGTTTTTTGACAGTTCTTAGAGCGCACCAGGGCGCCCTGGGGTGCCACAGGTTTTCAACCCAACGAACAAACCTTATGTCAACTTAAAACGCGCGAATTTTCAAATTAGTCCTAGAAACTTTTTTTGGTGACGTGAGAGTGAGTCGTGATGCCCTAAGGACGGATTTTTTTTGTGCTTCTTCTGGTGCCCCCCAGACGTGATGCCCTAGGCAATTGCTTAATTTGATTAAGGGTTAATCCGTCACTGGATGGAGTATTTTGTTCTATTATTTTGTCACAATGGCCGCTCCACGAATCAATTAAAAGGATTGAATGAGATCCAACGTTAGGGAGAAAAATATTTTTAAACCATGTTTTGAAGTGATCTGAAGTGTACAATGAAATATTAACATTTTATAATAATGTCCCATATAATTATAAATGTATGTTACCTGCAGTTAGTTTTTCTGATTTTGAAGAGTCTACATGAATATTGTCAGGTCGGAATAAATTTTTTTTCTACTATAGGACCAAAATGTCCAGTTGGCTCTTTCAAAACCAAATATAACGGTGATAAAAGTTTTCCTTCCCCAGATATTAATGGCTGAATAGTATAGCTTTGAGTAGTTGCTGAAATTGATTGCACCATACATTGCACGTTCTGCTCTCCTTCAATAGCCAAAGTTCTTCCCGAATGGATTTCCAACTGAAAACCGCTTTGATCAGAATTAGATATATTTTGCATTCCAGCTATTAAAGCGCTCTGTTTAACATTAGTTACAAATTCGTTTGCTATTAGTTCTCAAAGAGCACAGTTTATTGTAAAGAGCGCGTCAGAGGTAGACCACACATATATGTGTATACATAGAATGTAGAGAAACGCCTATATTTATTTGTATATCCATCAGGAATATTACAGATTTGTTAAATGTATGATAATCACGTTTGAAGTTAAATACCAAGCAAACGGCGAACACTTCGATTAGCATATTTTATTTTGAAAATATTGGCCTTCGATCTGGCTACAATTTCAGGCTTTGAAGCATAAGTTTTAGGTTTATTAGGTTTAAGATTTATAACATGTAAATTGAGGTTTGGAATTTATAGCTCACTACAATTATGGCATTAGAAAAAAAAAAACATACATGGTAACTTTTTTACGAGATTGAAGAACGCAATTTCGATTTAGATCCAATGTATTAAAACTGTAATTTAAAATTTTTTTATTATTTTTCATAAAAATTGATGTATTTTTCAAAAGTTTGTTCACCATGTTGGATCCGCCATTTTGAATTTTTGAAATTTAACATGAGATTCGTAATCAGCGACCTCAAACACCTTTATTTATAGTTCTTTTTATAAAAATTGATGTATTTTTCAAAAATTCGTCCGCCATGTTGGACCCGCCATTTTGAATTTGTTAAATCTAACATCAGATTCGTAATCAGCGACCTCAAAAACTTTTATTTATAGTTCTTTTTATAAAAATGTATGTATTTTTCAAAAATTCGTCCGCCATGTTGGATCCGCCATTTTGAATTTTTTAAATCTGACATCAGATTCGTCATCAGCGACTCCAAAAACCCCTTAATACTGGTTTTCACGAAAAAAACTGATGTCTGAAAGTATATACATGATGTGTTAGTGCTAGGGGTAGTTTACCCCCTTGAGAAGCTTTTTTCAGGAAAACGCAAAAACAGGTCGATTTTGTTTTTCAAAATCGTATGTAAAAAAATATTTGTCAATGATTTTGAACTAACACTGTTATTTTTGTGACGCAAAAATATAATTTATTCCGAAATAAAAAATAAGGGTTGCAACCCCCGGGGACCGGATTACTTACAAAAGGTTAGTATATTTACGAGACATCATTTCCATTTTGTTTCATTCGAAAAAATTCATTAGAACTTGAAATATTTAAGAAAAACTGTTTTTGAGGGTAAACTTTAGGGGTGGTTTTCACCCCCTAAACTTGCGTATCCGCAGATAAAAAATAATACGTGTCTCTTATTTTTCGATGCTCTACAACATATTTCAATTTCATCAAAATCGGTGAGACACACTTGAGAACGTTTCCTTGTTGGTGTTCCAAGAATTCAATCAATTTGTTTACCAAAAATAAGCAAACGATACTGACTATCCCACGATTCATTCAAAAATTCGTAGAATTATCACGATCTGAGGAGAGGTTTTTGTGCATGGCCTTATCTTACCAGCGCAACTTATTCTGTGATTGACGAATATACTCGTCATGGCTCGATGAGGGCACCACAGTTAACTGGTTAAAGCAAAAGTTCTCTAATTAAGCGTTTTGCGTATCCATTTTCAATGTGATTAAGTGCCATCGAAACGTCGAAATGAAACACTGACCGCAGCAGGACAAACCTTATTAATCACTATATGCAGTGCATGCGCTGGTATTTGAAACAAGTCTAAACATGCAACACACTAGACGTGACAAAAGAAGGTATCGAAATGATGCAAAACTTTTGACTCACCCCAATATTTTGCAATTTAAATTGTCATATACATATCATTACACATCATTTACATATCTTGTTATTTTAAGTTTACTATTATTAATTAATTATGTTCCGATCCTCAGGCCGAAATAATGTAAAGACCAAGAATTAATGACGTAGTACGACTATAGCAATTAAAATTCTTAGTAGGATAGGCAGTCTGAAATCTGAAATCCTTCAGTACAGATCGGTAATAAGACCTAATAATATATTTTTATATAGACTTATTTTAGAAAGCTAAGGAAGTTGCTGAAGGATGGTCTTCAAACCAACTCATTTAATATTGTTAATAACTTTATTTTTATGGGTTTATATAATGAAATAAAAACAAAGTCAGAGTCAAAGCTAGCAGTATAAATGTTTAAATAATGAGCCATCCACATTTGTACAAAATGCAGGTAATACTGTTTAAATCTGTAGTGTCCCTGGACCTTGATGACCTTTTTCGGTGTTCTAAATACAACTTTTAAAATGTTACTCATACGTCCTTTATCAGTTAAAATGAGATATACATAGTCTGACAAAGACTTCATTTCTCTACAAGCTAGTCTGGTATTTTTTAATCAATTTGTATTTTCCCTATTTATTTTCGATTTTTAAAGACAAAACGAAAAATATAAATTTCCCAAATATATTCATCGAGGCTCACCAACACTGTAAGAAATCTTACACGAACCGGCGAAAATAGCGCCAAAAACTAATTGGAAAACAGTTCCACTATGCCTAAAAATTATAAGTATTTTGTGTTTACAAGGCAGAATAGACTCGATGCTGAAAAACTTCTGAAGATTCAGACAGTCAGTCTTTATCGAGCCGCTCCGAACCTAAGAATAAACTGCGCATCTATTTCGGTACGATGGGTGCATCTATAAGATTTAAGCGGATTTCAACAATTCAATCTCATTATTTCTAGCATATCTTTTATTCGAATTGTGTCTTTATTGTAATTGTTTTCAGTAACAAATTTTTTGTTTATCTCCATATCCAGCAGAGTTAATCGAGTGAAATGTAAAGTGGCCCTGTATAGTTAAACGATTATATTCACGGTGTGGTGATTTACAAGTATAGCGAAAGGAGTGAAAATGTCTATGTCATCTCTGATCAAAAAGAAGTTCCCATCCCTCTCCAGTCTTGTTTTAGTAAGTTTTTTCCATAAGTTTTTCGCAAAAACCTTGTGTCAACTTGATAGGGAAATTGGTTGAGGCTATTTATAGGACGACTCGTCCGGTTTATGTAATGTTCACGTTTATGTTTTAGAGTATCGGCTAGCTTTTATGATTCTGCTGTTCAGTCAAATCTAAGAAACACTTGTTGACGTCAGAGTATTTTGCAAATGTTTAGCAGGCACAACACTGAGTAACTCCAGATACCCAAAATAAAATTTATGCGTTTTGTGTTTGTCCAACATTTTTTCGTATTCTGGAGCCGGAAAGTTGAAATGATTCTCTATCGACTAAATTTAGATGGGAAATTCAATGCCGCGCTATAACCCTCGAAAGATTGAGAAATCAAGAATCAAAAGATTTTCTAAATAAGATGCGGTTAACCACGCGAATGCACGCATGCCTTCATTAAGTAGCTGCTGCACCTTGACGACTACTTCGCGGTTTTGTTGAGTTCATTCGCAAGCGACTGGAAGTTGTTTCATTTACAAGTGACTAGAAATGGGGTTTCTGAAAATATGGAACGACTTTACAATATTCATACCATATGTAGCTCAGCTCTATTCAAGTTAGCCTTGTTGGGGGAAAGGAATTAATTCGAAAAAATTCGAAATTGCATAGTCTATCTATTATATCCCTACTAGGTTCATTATTCCTTATTACATCTAAAACATTCAAGTACAAAACAAACTAATATTCACAGCTTCATTCATTTCTTACACTTATTTAATATTTAATTAATAATTAACCTTCGAATAAGGCTCTGGAGCTGGTAATTGTCTATTGTCGTCTGAAAGTGTGATCTATCACACTTTTTTATAAAACATTTCTAAATATTCCTATAGCGAAAAAAATATTCCGTATGAAATCAATATTTTCTTCTCATTAAATTTGCATTTTAACAATTTTCTCCCACTTTTATACGAAAAACTCAAAATAATATGTATTGGACATAATCCCACAATTTTAAAGAAGCTCATGCGAAAATCGTATGATTTCGCTATGGCTTAGTATAAATCTAATAAGAGTCGTGTGATTTTGTCGTTTACTTTCAATACGTTTTCATATAAAAATAATATTTGTTGGCAGAGTAAGAACTTTTCATATCAAAATAATACTGTATTCATATTGCATAGACATTGTATCGGGATTTTATCCATTTTATAGCGGAAATTTCATGTTTTTTCTTTCGGTATAATGCTGCCTATAATGCCAGGAAATATTGTTTAAAAGTATTAGTCAGGTGAAGGTTTATAATTCACCAAAATAATTTGTACAACTTCCAGATGTTCTCAATTTTTCGAAATCATTTTGGATCCTATAATCCATAAAATTGTCTATAAAATGCCCGTCCTAATTTTATTTTTAATTTATCCATTCAGTTATTTCATATTTAAAATCAAGTCTTGTCACTTCATTTACAGAGCGGAAATTTAATGAGAGAACAAATTGTTCTATTTTTGCTTTTAGCTTTACACTGCATTTTTTATGCACCATATCAAAATCTGAAGAAATTATAAAGTGTTGTCTGCTGGTTTATATGCGCTAGCCCAATTTGATAGACTCAAAGATAACATTGTGTTGAGGAAGTTTTTAGAGGCAACATTATCTTATAAAAATTCCCAAAAAAAAAATAATCAGAAAATTTCACCCAATTTTCCAAAAATGAGGTAAAAATATATTAAAACATCTGGGAATATCTGTAGTCACGTACTGTGAAATAAAAATCCGATATATGCTATATAGCTATAGCTGAAATAATCTTTTACTCCCGCAAAAGCAGATGAAAATTTCAGTTATTCTTCATTAAATCTCCAACAATGATAAAGCATAAAAGATTTACCAAATTTTAACAAAAAACAGAAAATAAGTTAATTAATAATAATTATATCAAAACTAATACCACTTTTGAGGTTAACTCAAAAAGGCAATTCTTGACCGTACATTTGAATCGAAAATGAATGTTAAGATTCGTATCCTCATAAAAAGGTTTACTAGCATAAATTGCTATGTAAGCAAATTTTTCGAATTCGACTGAATACTTTTAGAATTAGGTTATTAAATTATACAAACTTTTGAAATATTATAAATTTTTTAAACGTTATTAAATAAATAAATTTGACTGCAGCAGATTGGCAATGGTCTCCAGGGCAGAGCAAGATTAATGTTTTATTATATCACGCATATATAAATTATGTGGCGCTACAAGGTACCCAAGGAAATTGTTTTTGATATTCAACATATTGAGAGTGCACAGTTTATCTCTTGCTCTCTCCCATTGGGATATTAAATTATGATGAAAAAAGAAAAATCATCCTACATTGAACCTTACGTATATACTATACATATAACTATATTCTTTTATCAAAAAATTCTATATTAATATTCATTCATCCGATTACTTTTTTCAATATTTACAAATTATTTTGTATTATTATAAGTAACAATATGATTTTGGGCTGTGCAAAATATATATGTCGCCTTTATTATAAACACTATCAAAATTTAAATTTGTTTTGAATTTACCGATTACATATATTTTAAAGAAATAGCGAAATGCCTTGAGGCAGCCCAAGTTGATAATGTGAGGCTTCAACTACCAGTTGTTCTATTTAAAAATTCTTATGGATAATTTCAAATATCGAGGTAACTAGTAAGTTAAATTATTCTGGGTTGATAAACACATATTATACAAATTTTCGAGGGATTTTGAAATATTGGGACTTAAAAGCTTCTCTTATTAATCACCCTAAACTTGAGTAATGAATTCTATGAAAACTACAATCAGTAGCAAATCTTCTAATCGATAAAGTGAGTGTTTGATGACTTCTTTATCCCCTTTTAATTCGGAATTATAAGCTTTAAAATACGAAACATGATTTTTGTTTGACATATTTTGTTCAAATTTTATCTACCTTTTTCAAGGAGAAGAATCAACAAAAACTTACCTAAAACCAGATCGGGAAAATCAAATCAAAGCCTCCTGTATTTTGTGACCTCTTCACCCTCTTAAGGGGGTAGTCCAGTGAAAAAAAATTTTTTTTTCGTTTTTTGTTTTTTTGCTTAAATCTACTCTACTACGCCTAGAAAATACTCCCTTAAAATATCTAAGCAAAATATTGAATAGTTTTAAAGATACAGAGAGTTTTCGAGAGACGTGTAATCCGAGCGCTCGAAGGTCCCCTGGCGTGTTTCGGAGCAAGGACGACTCTTGTATTTCTGTTTGCTTCGCCCATTTTTTTTCGGTTTATAACGGTCTAGGTCCTTCTGCTTTGTATTTAAGGTTAGTTATGTATGGAAGAGGCATCGCGTTATGTATGGAGCAGGCATCGCTGACTAAGATAAAATTAATTTTTTCAGCTTTTCTCCGCATAAAAAACTTTAAACGCGTTTTTCTGAAAACAGCATGTTTTGACTCGGCGGACGTCAGATCTCAGAGTCTTTTGCTCCGATTGATCTAAAAATTTAGCTGTATATTTCTTGATTGTGTCTCTATCGTCGGAACTAGAATTATTAAAATCCATTGTTTATTCACAAAGTTATAAACAAATTAAGCACCCGAAAAACACCCGAAAAATTCAAAATGCCGCCATTTTGTTATTTTTTATTGAAAATTAATAATTCTAGTTCCGACGATAGCCAATGTTTTACAGATTAAAACCTCATTTGAATTTTTTGTTTCAAATGAACCGTTGCAGAGATTCGACGTCCGCCAACAAAAAAATTTTTTTTTTGGAGCGGCCATTTTGTCGGGATGACTCATCGAAAACAAAAAAAAAAATTTTTTTTGTGTATTTTAATAGTTGTACTATCATATGTCAAAAAGTTTTTTAATAAAAATTGACTTCTAATATGAAAAAAAAATCGTTGAAAAAACAGTCGTTTTCACTGGACTACCCCCTTAAAGGAATAGTTCGACCTACTGGTCGCCCTGTATATTCGTCGCCAAATAATATTCACATAAAAAATTCATCAAGCTAATATGTCATCGTCCTCTCCCGACCCCAAATTATTACTGCAGGAAAATTAAATCATTAGTAAGCGCGAATGCAGGGAGTTATCACGTGCTTAAAATGCCAACAAGGAAAAAGAAGGGTTCCTTTTCGTCAGTGGTGTCTGTTTCATAGGGTGAACTCGAGATTTCCCCTCTATTGTGTAGGAAACACAGCACGTGCTTCTTTCGAATGCGAAAGTGCACTTGTTTCAGGAAGCTAATTTGCGCCTGCGTCCTAAAACCAGCAATCCTGGCAAGGTGCAAAAAAGGAGGAGTAGGGCTGTTCTTGCAGGAAGACATCGAAATTCGATTTTCGACGGTAAGACCAGACCAGTCTACGGTTCTCTCTTAAAGTGTTCGGAAGCAAAAGGACTAATCAGACCGCGGTTATATAATATTCTTCTTCTATAGCTTCTCTATATTGTATCACTTATATGTAGTTGCTCTTTAAAAAAAATTATCCAAAAGTGTAGTGTAGTGATTATGGTTAATTGAAATCGTAGCGTTTTTCTAAAACAGTACAAAAGAATTAATTAACGGAAGTTTTTCCCTATCTTTACACAATTTTTTAATCAAAAAGTCGATTTTTTTTTCAATCTTGTATGGAAAAGTGAATCGACCTTGAAATGGTCACTGAGAATGGAACACAGGTAAGAGCACAAATACCAAGTATTTTCGATATCACCTTTGAAATGAAAAGGTTTTAATTAAGTAAAATGTCGAAGGGCTCGCAAAACAATTCTCGGCTCGGATATAAAGCACCAGCAGTGGGTAGAAATTTGTATGGCTCGACAGGATACCATTTTGATTATCGATTTTCTCCCTGTTTAAAACCATATGAGGTAGCTTTTGCAGGACGAGGAAAATTTTCATTTTCATGTTTAACTCGTCCCAGTTTCTTCGATTGGATGATGTAATTAGTTTTTTACAGAAAGCACAAATGCCAGGAAAAACTCAGCCGGATTTAGATCGATTTCTCTGCAGACCTCCAAAATGGCTGGCCTATGGAACAAATAATACCAAAAGGGACTGTCACGTTATAGTGCGAAGTGCAATCTATGCAAACTGTTTGACGAAACAAAAAATATATATATAGCTCCATTCCGGCGACAGTGCAGTGCCAATATTAGCATCTTGCACGCTATTGCCAATCTCTGGCTGCAGGCTGAATCACTGCCACCCTATGCGGGGGAAGTGGTTGTGGGTTCTTTTATATTTTTCCCAGTCTGTGGCGAGGCATATGTTATATAGTATAATGTATAGTGTAGTAGAATGAACCGAAACAAAAAAAAAAAAAAATGCAGAATTGCAGCCTACGTTTATTCAGGGGTGAAATGCACTCGGCTCTGAGGAGTTTACGCCCGATGAGTTTTATTGTAAAAAAAAGGGGTGGACGATTTCAGTCTAGGAGTCATTATACCCTCCCCTTTTTGGCCGACAACGTAATGATGCCGGTTTCTGGAATAATTGCGCGATCGATACTACTTTTGTCCTTGCCTGCTCAGTGGAGCGGTGTTGCTGCTCTAGGAACCCGTGTGCATGGGTGTGGCAATGTTGTCAGGAAGTTTTTCGGCTAAATTTTTTTTTTTTTTTTTCTTTCTGCTCTTCCCATGATATCATATTCGTTACCTCAGCTGAAATGATATAACATCTCTAAATTATTTTTTTTTTTTTTTGTGGATAAGACATAAAGTGGGTCGTGTACATCCGCCTTTTATGAGTTTTTTTACCTCTATGAAATTGCCATATCTGTTACTAAGCCAAAGGTTTTAGGGCAAATGCGAAGAAAAAAATGCGGATACAAGTCAGATAACTTTGAACATTTTTTGTTCAAAGAACCATCTTCATATTTCCTTTTTTTCGGAAGCTCGAGTATTGACAAAAATATAACACTTCACGATTTTGTTTTGAAAAATAGCTTGTCTCTATTAATTTATGTAAAATGGGCATTTCTAAAATATTATATAAATTAAGCTGAAACGACGTAAGCTTGTTCTATACTACTGAATTATTTACCTAAACTAAAAGTACAAGATGACCGTACTTGCAGAATTTGAACCATCATTTTAGCTATACTGTTTAATTGTCTCTCATTTGAATAATTCATCCGAGACTTTATCCTTCAACGCTTATTAATGGGACTTAACGACTCATAGACAGTTTAAAACATGTTTGTATGTTTTTGGTCAACTATTCTTTTACCTTCTTTTAAGGTTAAGGAGATTATTATTTTTTGAAATATTACCCTTCACAATAAATCTCTAGAATGTTGACTAAACAAACTGAGTAAGATTACACCTAATTCTCTTTTTACACGATAGATACGTTCCCAAAAAATACGTGTAAAAAAAAATTCGTGTAAAAAGAGAATTAGGTGTAAACAATATTAAAAAGTTCTTGTTAGAGTTCACTTAATTTATTTCGTGCTTACACATTTTAATTCATTAAATATTTTATAAAAAATAACTTCTACTTTGGAAAAAGGGAATTCTAACTGAAATTCATTAATATAAAAGAAGTTAAAATAATAAAGACATAAAAAATATTTCTGCATTGTCACTTTCTGACAATAAACGCAAACGTTTACGTAAGACTAAAATATTCCTGGAATATTAAAAATCGTGTTAAAACAAAACAATTCGTGTAAAATGAGAAATTTTTTTTCTTTTGAACTCGTGTTAAATCAAATTCGTTTAAAAAAAATCGTGTAAAAAGAGAATTAGGTGTATTTGCAAATAAGTTTAAATCTAGGACTTTCCAGTTTTTAGTTATAACTGAAAACGTATTTTTTATGACAATTTTATCGGAAGGGCATCCAGTATGATATAAAGAAATTCGCGTGGAAATCGGTTAAATTTCAGAGACTTTCCATATGGGAAATTCTAAATAAAATTTTTACAAATTTTGAAGATGTAGTTGTTCGTTTTTGAGATAATTTTCCCACATTTCCCACTTTAAAAAAGACCGTTCGAAAAAAAGAAAATACTAACAAACAGGCTTGTGTGTACATGAAGTTTTGCATACGTATAGAAAGTAGACCTTTTAAGAAATGTTAATTTAAAGTGAAACGAAAGTTGAAAGGACAAATTTGCTTTTATTGATGTCATATTTCTCGAGTATAAAGCATATAATGTTTTACTGAAAATCTCGGAAATATTTAATGATTGAATTGAATTGAATTGAATATATAATTGAAAAATTAACAAAATATATGTCATACGGGTCGATACACACAGCATAAATAAAACAAATAAATAATAAAAGGACTATAAAATTAAACCATTCCTCAGAGGAAAGCAATTTATTTATGTATGGTACATACGTTCAGTATTGCTAAGGAATCGTGCGTTGTTAAGCTTACATAAACCTCAAACTATTAAATTAAAGTTGTTTGCTCGGTCATATTGTACATTTAAATAGGGGTAGGTTACATGACTGGTAGAAATTAAAGAATAGTCACGAAACACTTCCGAGTCACCCCTTGAGTGTTTTCTTTTTTGTTGGCTACCTTTACCCTAAAAACCCTAATTTAAAATTGTGTCGGGGATGACTGGCCTTTTTATATTTTATTACTCACCATTTCTGTTTGCTACATGCATACAATTTAGCTTTGATTACATCTAATTAAGATTAACAAAATTAAGTTTAGTTCGTTAAAACTCCTGTCATTGTTAATAAAATTTTTAAACTGTTAGTACCAACTTAATTATGAGTGCAAAAACTTTTATTATATTGAACCGGGCAACTCAGCTAACCCGGTTTTACTCGGCGTAGCGTAAATACTTATTAATTAAATACTTCACAAGTTTGATATATTCTAGAAATTTTTTCAACTAATTCAATTGGGATGTTACTAAAATCGGATGAGAAAGAACCATAGAATAAAGACGTTTTCATCCAAAACATATCCCAGTAACACTGAAAGCTTCGTAAAAGATTCAAAACGTTATCCTTTTTGTACCCGCTGCCTCCTTACCCGAGTTGGGGTCCTTTTATAGAATTAACAAAAGGTAAAACTAATTGTACTACCACGGTATCCACTGATATAACTTAAGAGTTTTTTACATAACCCTTGTGTGTTTTTGTTGTCAAGTGTTTAGTAAATATATTATTTATTACTATAATTCAATTTTAAATTTTTTCGTTATGGAATGACATTAAAACTATACATTTGCCTCCTCGTGGTAGGAATTGTCGTATAACTTAACACTTCGCCCCACTTCTAAATTCTTATTTGATATTAAATCGGCAACCTTAAAAGTTCGAATACTTTGAATCGTGGAAATAGTTATATTGGATTTTTCAACTAAAATTTCCAAAGATAACAAATTTGAGTTCAGTGACCCAAAAAAACTCATTTATGCGCATTTTCATGGAAATCATTTGAATTAGAATTATTCGCCGTATTAAATACGCCATTTTAAATTTTCAAATTTTTCAAATCTACTAGAAAGCTGTGACATCGACAACTTCTGTGAACTTATTTTCGAGAAATTTGAAAAAATGTTGCTAGCAACACCTTTGTATTAATTTTCATTGCAATGTCTTACAATAAGAAAATGTTGATCACCACGTTGAATGTACTTGCTTATATTTATAAATTCCAGTATATCCGAAACAAGGGATCAGAAACCTCTTGAATAGGCGACAAAACGCCGCTAATAGATTGGGTCCGCCATTTTTAAACGCTATAAATTCTGCTTAAAAAAAATAGCCTATATTTTAAGTTAGAATATGTGCTATCTTTAGACAACGAAAAGTATCGATTTAGCATTTAGCGTTTGCATATTATCAAAATTTTTAAATCCAAGATGGTGGATCCGAGATAGCGACCAACATTTTGGAAACTCAACTGATTCTTGTGAAAATTAGAATAAGGCGGATTTTGAGGCCACTTTTTTCGAATTTACTTTGAACATTTGTAAATTCAAGATGGCGGATCTAAGACAGAGCTGAACCAAGCAATCAAAAAGCTTAAAACCCAATTAGAAGCTGAAACGAACCAGAAAATTGATGATTTTACAACAGAACTGGATCACTACCCAGACTGGAAAGTAACAAAGAGTATTCAAAAACCGATCCAACAAAACACGCCTATACTCGGGAACAACAAACTATGGATCAATGACGTCTATTATTATTTATTTATTTATTGCTAGGGGTGATCCTTATGGTGGGCACTGCGACCGTAAGGGGTTTTGAGCCGAAGCCCCTTTAAAATAAAAGACGATCTGCTACCCTGAGGAACGTCAGAAGGTCTTTGACAGAAGATTGCCGAACGTCAGCCGAGTCCAAGAACTCTTGGCTGAAGATCTTCCTTCTTAACCGCGTCAAAACTGGACAAAAACACAAGATGTGTGACATGGGCGGAGTTACGGGAGGGGGGGCATGGGGGGCATTGCCCCCACAAGGTTTCAGAGCGAAAATCGGAAAATTAGTTTACTGTTCGTTTTTGATAAAAGTCTGCCCCCTAATGGATAATCTCTAATTCCGCCCATGATGTGTGATGTAGTTTCATCGTCTTCAAGGCACAGACGACATTCCATCTCAATTGACAGACCTATTTTATGTAGGTTTTATCTTAGCCCATGATGACGACTAAGCGAAGGCATTGACGGAGCACCTGAAAAACGTCTTCAAACCCAATACCACATCGAAAGTCAAACAAAAATCCAAAAGGAAAAACTGATCGGCTGGATCACAGACTCACTTGGAAAGCGCACATAAACAAAAAAAAGAAACAAATTAGACTCACTTTCAAGAAAATGTACTGGCTGCTAAACAATGCAAAAATAGCAGTTCACAGAAGTGTCATAAAGCCAATATATAGACCTGTCGAATCTAACCTGGTGGATAGCACAAAAAAAAAACAGAATATCAATAATCAAATGGGCACAATCCAAAATATAATCAGAGAAATGGCCGGCGCACCAAAATACGTCAGCAACAATATACTGATTAGGGATATAAATACTAAAGAGGTAGAAGAGGATATATCCAACTATAGCAAAAGATATTTGACTAGGCTAAAAGAGTAGCTAAATCCACCAGCTAGAAATATTCTGTTAACGAAAAAATGTGCAAGAGTCAAGAAGAACGACCCATTAAATTGCGCAAACTAAAGCGTAAAAATCGATAAAACGAAATCCAAAAGATATCAAACCGTCAGTCACTACGAACTCTAAAATAATTGACAACGCCGGCATGGTTTTTTCGAAATAACCACTTTTGAATTCATTTGTTTAAAGGTTTTTTTTTTCTCAATCTTAAAAATATTCCTAAACCTTGAGAGCTAATAAACTCACGAAGTGTTATCTTCACGAAAAGATTACATAGAAACTTTTTCATGAAAAATTGTATGCTCTTTTCAATGCACTTGGGCTCGTTCGTGTAAAATTTTATTTTTCACGAGATATAAACGAAACTGCCTAGTAAAGTATTCTTTATCATGTTGGTCTTATGAAACACTAAAAAGTTAAATGAGCCACCAATATATATTAATATTATGAGCTCTCCTTGGACCAGAATTCTTCTTTCATTTACCTGCAACTATTAAATCTGTTTGAAAGAAAAAAAAATATTTTTATTCACCCTATTATATACATATATACGTATATGTATATGAATATATAAGTATAAGTATATAACTTTTCGACATTTCGTACCATATCAATGGATAGTTGATACTATATCCTAGTTTTTGCTATTTTTATGATAGAAAACTATATCTAGCGTTCTGAACTAATACATGCATCTTCTCAAGTTTGGACAGCCTAACTTTTTCTACGCAGCAAATTAAATTATGTTGACGAATAGATAGGTATTCAACATGAATATAAATTAATTGCATGTTATCGCTCTAAATGAATAATGAAAACGGCAGGCATCCATAAGAGTAGAGTCATGAAATCTAATATTAAATGGCAGTTCGTTGCCGACGTAATTTATGTTATAAAAGCGTGCACATATAAAACAATAGACTAATTTAAAAAAGAAAAATCGAAACAAAACAAAAGACAGACAACTCCTTTACTTACGCTTTGTTATGTAAAATCAAATGTTCGTTAAAAGGAAGAGATGCAATAAAGGGAAAAGATTATTACAAAAGGAGTTTTCGTTTGGCATGTCGCCAAATCACGTCAGCGTAAATTTAACGATGAGAAAAATTAATCAAATTCCAATAAAATCATACGCTTGTATTGCAACCTTGTAAGGGTTAGCATTTTCCGGTAGTATAAAAATTAACTTATGCGAATTTGGAATTAATGAACTACTACTGTTGTTATCACCGTTTCGAGAGACTATTCAGTATAACTCAGAGGCAAGCGGACTTTTAATTTAAACGATTAATAACTATCATCAAGCAAAACATCAGGAAAAACAT
The DNA here is from genome assembly GCA_949715965.1 of Dysmachus trigonus. Lineage (NCBI taxonomy): Eukaryota > Metazoa > Arthropoda > Insecta > Diptera > Asilidae > Dysmachus > Dysmachus trigonus. The sequence goes on along the minus strand of OX454322.1, from coordinate 39,893,737 downwards.
CAACAAACAAGGACATTATGAGCTGGTAATAATAACAACAAAAGACTGAAATAATTGCACTTCCTGAATAAACTACATATGTTGTTGTTGTAAGATTGATGTGGCTGTCGGAAGACACACTTAGGCCGTTATAGGTCCATTGTGATATCATGCTTAATGACCTCGGGAAGATCATTAATGTTAATGCTGAATAGCAAAGGCCTAAGAATTTACCCTTGTGTAACACCATTTTTACGTGATGAGGTCTGCGACAACGTTTCACCAACTCAACCCGGGAGAACTGAGAGAGAGAGTGGTTGACGCTATTGAATGCTTTAGAGAAACGCTAAAGTAGATAGTTTTTTTTCATCAAGAATCCTTGATATTAACGAATTAAAGGAAAATATCTTTTTCGACTTATCAACGGTGACAAACACACATTTGTCTTGCAAAATGGTACATCGAAAAAACGAAAAATTTTCTTATTTTCAAAACATGTGGAATTTATTTATAGTAAGAAGAAGGAATATCTAATTTAAAGATTTTCCAACAATAGCACAGAAATAATATTAATCGCATATTTCAAGCACAAAATCAAAACAACAATATTCAAAGGGTTGGGTACGAAATCCTACTAATACCGTTTTCCTGTCTTTAAGAGAAAAAAATTGGGTGAAAAACCCAAAAAAGAATATAAAACAAATTTTAATAGTACCTACCCATCATTCTAAATTTTTACTAAATTGATCATGTTGTAGAAGGTAAACTTTTACCAAATTCAATATTTTGTACAAGGAAACATTTTTATTAAATTAAACACTTTGAACGAGGAACACTTTTACTAAATTGAACACTTTGTACAAGGAAAAGTTTTATTAATTATTATTTTGAATTCCGCTAAGGAAAAAAGTATCAATTTTTTCCTTAGCGGAGTTCAAAATGGTTTTTTTTTTTTTACAAGGAAAACAAGGGGTTTTAAATGGGTGGGATTTTCAAAAGCGGTATTTATCCATAAAAGTGGTTTTTGAGTGAAGGGATTTTTTTAGCAGGAATTCGTAGCGCTCTATACTTTAGATCGTTTATATTACCAAGTCTATATCAAGAAATTATGTAATTTAGAAGTTTGAAATAAATTTCCATGGGACAGTGGTTTTTGAGTGAAGGGATTTTTTTAGCAGGAATTCGTAGCGCTCTATACTTTAGATCGTTTATATTACCAAGTCTATATCAAGAAATTATGTAATTTAGAAGTTTGAAATAAATTTCCATGGGACATAGGGGTATCTTATATAATTTAACGTTAAATAATAGTGTTAAAATAAAATAGTCTGTGAATTTGGGGTTTTCTTAGGCGGGCTTTTTTTTATAATGTCGATATACATATGTTATTGTTTAAATATTGTAGAGCTTGTGTGCTGAATGCCTGTAAGCATACTATATATACACTGTCTGGAAGTATATTATATATAGCTGAGTTACCCGGTTTCACCCGGCCTTGTGTAAATATTTGTTAATTAAGCAATTCTAAAATGCTCTAGTTTGGTGTATCCTAGAAATTTTACACATAGGATAGATATTCGATATCAACGATCAAGAAATGATTTTCGTACTCCTTTTCTAAAAAATTCATTGAAATTGTATCCGTCATCTTGAATTGAGAAATTTTGCTAGTAGATTTGAAATAAGTAGTCTAAAAATTCCCTTTATACTAATTTTCATAAGAATCCCTTTGTAATGTATCACCGAATCATTGAACTCCTCTGTTCATTCATTACACTCTTGATTTTGAAAAACGTCGATCCATATTTATCCGCCATCTTGAATTTAAAAATTTTCATATTAGATTCGAAATTAATTGCTTCAAACTTTCTTTGTTAATTTTCATAAGCATACTTGAATTTGAAGAATTTTGGTCGCCATATTGGGTCCACCATCTTGAATTTACAAATTTTTAACGTTCCCCTTTGTTCTCATTTTCATGAGCATCAGTTGAATTTTAAAAATTTTGGCACGTTATCTTGGATTTACGCATTTTGATGATATTCAAAATTAGTGGTCCTGAAATAGTGATAGTACTAATTTTAATTAAAATCCGTTGAAATCGAAACTTATTGTCCTATTTGGGTCCGCCATCTTGAATTTCTAAATCTGGATATCAGCTTTGAAGTCAGCATTCCTCAAAACTCTTAAGTGCCAATTTTCATGAAAAACTTTCCAGATTTTAAGTTAAAAAAAATGAAATGAAATATATCGAAGCAAGGATTTAGGCAAAAAAAAAGCAACAGTGAACTTTCGTATTTATATATATGGTACATATAGGAATATAGGGATAGGGACATTATACCCGGTGTTCAAAAAATTGTCACTTTTCGGACTTGAACACACTATAGATCTTCGAACGTAAAATTTCTATGATGTGTACAAGAAACTAATTGGAAATGCATACTTGATGTATACTACTTATTTTTTAATCAAAATTTCAAAGCTATTCATTTGACTTTTTGTGCTGATCTTCGGAGATAGCCATTCTTTGAGGGAAATTATGTGTGTTAAATGCAGAAGCAGACAAGGTTGATATTAATTGCCAGGAAATGAATATGCTTCATCCGTCTATTTATTAAAGTTCCTATACGAAATGAAAAAAACTCGCTGTGTACCTACTTGAATATTCTTTTCTCTCGATGTTGTGGTGCGGGGGTGTTCCATGTATGTTGAATATCCGGAGGGTATCGATTTTTCCTTGAACATGGCATCTGAAGGGAAATCTGGCAGCGCTGCGCCTGGAAGGATACATGTTGCTGTTTTGGTGCCAATATAAAACCTCACTCCAGACACGAGGCGAGGATTTTTCGAGTCATGCGCACTGCGGGTAAATGGACACGTCTGTGGGTGCATAAACAACGAAGAGTGCATCGATGATTCATGACGCACATAGTTTTAGCTAGAGAGAAGAAATGCCGGTCCGTGGTTATAATAGAGACTAGCCAAGACGGGGATATTGAACTGCGACAGTAGTTTCCACCCTTTTTTCTGTACTGCAGTACACTCTTTAGTTTCGGCGAATTTGGATAGTTTTTCGTCTGCGTACTTCATGAAATATTTTAATTGGCGGCGGTTGAAGTGTTTGGGAGTTGTAAGTTGACTAAAATAGTAAAGTATAATTTAATACATGATCGAATTAAACTATTTTTTTTTTAAACTTAACTTTAAAAAATTAACTATCACAAAAACTGTTTGCCTGTTATTTTCAAAAATATCAAGAACCTTGCTTTTAGACATTTTAATTAGTTAGTTATGTAGTTTATTTATAAATAAACGTTTCTATAGTGTCTAATTATAATCATAACAAATATCTAATCTCTGTTTTGTTTTTCAGTCCGATGGAAACACATCGTTTCTACGTGCGGCCAGAGCTGGAAATCTTGACAAAGTTCTAGAGCACCTTAAAAATAACATCGACATTAATACATGCAACGCTGTAAGTAGCTTTGACAAATAATTTTAAACAAATATTTAAATGTTAATTTAAATTTAAACGTCCAAGACCTTGCTATACGCCTGCCCTAAGGCTGGTAATTTATTTCCCACTTCGGGGTTTCATGACAACATGCAAGATGTTCCATATGAATGGCAGCTTTTATCTTGAGAATACATCAAATAGCTGGGAAAAAATTTCTAATGAGTTTGAAAGAAGCATGGAAACATAATGCGGTGTTGAATATGCATCCTTTAAGTCAGTGCACTTTATAGGCGAGCCTGAATTAATGAGGAACATGCTTTTAAGCCTGTCCACTTCAGACAGTAACAGCTTTTCATATTTGGAGACAAAAGTTCTTCAAAAAGAAAATACGTTATTCTAATGTTATTGAACCATTCAGACTCATTTTGAATTTCAAACGATTATAATTGGAAATATACGACTCTTTTTCACACATATTATATCTGAATCGGTACTTTTATGCAATTTGCATTGCTGCCTAATTGGACAAACACAGTGCAAGTTCGACAATTTGAAAACGAGACGTATGGCAGTAAATCAGAAATGACAGATTTAAGTGGACTTATGTTAAAAGTAAATTTTCACAAAAAAAACCGACTTGAAAACTTTGCCTATATGTACAAACTCAAACTAAAAACTTAAAAATAATATTTTTTTTTTTACTTTAAAGAAAAGCGAATTAAAGGACAATCTACAAATTGATTGATACTTAAATATTTACAATATCTAATCTGCTATTTTTGAAGTAGGTGCCAGCCCCGGCAATTTTTTAAACCTACAGTAATTTGATTTTATAAACTTGTTTTGGCTGGCACTGAATCCAAAAATAACTGATTAGATATTGTAAATATTTAAATATCAATAATTTTGTATATTTTCCTTTAATGCCGTTTTCTTTAAAGTAATAAAAAAAATAATTTTTACTTTTTAGTTTAAGTTTGTACATATAGGCAAAGTTTTGAATTCGGTTTTTACTTTTCTGTAAAAATTTACTTTATTTTTCAATTTTTAGTTAACGGGAAGTGAGTAAAATGCAATAAACTGGATTCATTCCCTAATTTGCCACCCTTAGAGGTGGGATATATTCTTCAAATTTAAATGGGCCCACTCTCGAGATATAGCCTATTAAAAAAAAAGGTACCGACGAAGGTACCGCGTAACATACACACAAAAAAGAAGAAAAATACATTCGAATTGAGAACATTTTCCTTTTTGTTTAAGTCTGTTAAATAATACACATTATGACGTCTTATTATTGATTTATAAATGCCATAAATGTCTTATAAAGTCTTTGACTTACATGCCACAAAAATGTCTAAGTTTTATAGCCACCGTCATGTTTATTTCCATTTAATTTTCAAGGTAAATTGTCTTTAAATTTTACGTGGAAGGTGTCGACTGTCAAATTTTGAAAAAAAAAGATCTCTATGGTAGTATATGGAACACGACTAAGCGTTACACAAGGTTCCTAGAGATACGGCCAGACCCACTGTGTTGCATCAAATGTAATCATAAAAATACAGACACAATCATATGATTCCAAACGCCTATTGGGAGGTTAAAAATTCAAGCGCCAGGGACCTAGATTTTCATTATAATTTGTAAACTTCAAATAAGGCGTTATATCCCGATTTTATTTTATTTTAGATCCAATAGTTTTGGAGATAAAAGGGATATGCTAAATTTTTGCATTTTTAAATAAACTATTTAGAATTACAAAAAAAAAAAAAAATTGTGTATTTCACATAACAAACCTTTTTAAATGATACCACATGATATATATATATAAAAATTATTAATTTTGAGTAACTAATTTTCCCCCTCTTTAATCCTTATATAAATATTTTAAAGTGTTAAGTAATGTAAAATATGTGTGTTAAGGGTTAATAAGATGTATTAGGGCTGTGACAGATGGACAGACATGTGAGTGCTCTTGTAAAGGTTCCGTTTTTTCCTTTGGAGGTATCAAAACCCCCGGGAATACATATAAACACAAGCCGTAAACTAGAAAATGCACCACGTAGTGATGTAGTCCGAGAATCGCCGTGAAATAACATTGCTTCTTATGGCGGATGATCCAAAGTATGCCACTCAACTCGCCTGAACTGCTAAGCTATAACTTCTACGCGAAAATGATGTTCTACTAACTATAACTATGGAGGAATACCTTTCTAGTGATCTGAAAAACGTTATAGTGGCAAGAACAAAATATTAGAGTTTTTTGCACTTAAACACAACTCTAACCATTTTCTCGAACAAAACAGCAACGACAGGTCGACTTGACAGCACGACTTTCCGTGGTAATTTGTTCGATGGGCAGTAAGAGTAACTTTTGAGCTCCAATATCTTTAATATTTTGTTTTTACCCCTATAATGATTTTAGTACCATAAGAACGGTATTCCTCCCCAGTTACAGTCAGTAGAACATCACTTTTTCGTAAAAGCAATAGTTTAGCAGATTCGCCCTGTGGAGCGGAATGAATGGGCTATACCGCCATAAGAAGCAATGTTATTTCGGTGCAATCATCGGACTACATGACCCTGTACATGTGGTAGTGAACAGGTCTACTTCACGGCTTGTATTTATTATTCCCGGGGGTTTTGGAGGTATGGAACCTTAAATATTACCATCCTCAATCGGGCGATAGAGAAATACTGATAACTGAGGGCGTTGAAAAGGAATTAAGAATAAAGGACTTTGCAGCAATCCACCGTACTATTAAACAACTCATGCCATTTAATTACATAGAATTCACATCCTCTACCAACTTGCCAAATTCAACTCTGAGGTCGTTAGAACCTCCTAACTCTTCAGTTGACAGCAATTTCAGGAAAATCTGCAAAATTGCAATACCACTACAAAGGTTATTAGAATAGAGCTAGTAGACAGTGGACTAATCATACTAGAACTCGTAGTATCTACACCATACTCCAGCCGATTTATGGTATACATCAGCACAATATGCCTCAAAACGATCGCTCGCGAATTATATCATACACTACCGACTAAGTCAATATCTGAGAAAAAATCGAAAATAACTCCGGTAATCTGTAATAACTTGGTATTTCATGCCGTTTGTCATTTTAATTTCATGCATAATTATCAAAAAACTCGTCAATGATAAATACGATCCGATGATCGAGTTTGTCAGGGTTGGGAATACCGTTTTGAAAAATTATGTTTTAAGAATGGGTCGTGACTTGCTCATTCCAGATGCCTATAGAACCATAACTATCTGGAATTTCAATTCTAAATTCAAATATAGTAGTATTAAAAATAAATTAAGAATAAAATTTATATATTGCAACCGATAAACTTGATTTACTTCTTAAAATAGAGATTTTATTGTTATTTATATATTCACTAGCTGACCCAGCAGACGTTGTACTGCCCTTTCCGGTACATTTTCATTAAGGCTTGTGCGTCGACCAATATTTGATCGTGTTATTTCTTTTCGCATGTTTCTACAAATAATACCATTAATATAAGAAAATAATGTTTCCGTTTCATATCCCTAATTAATTTATTAAACAAACTTACACGTTGTTTAATATTAAGTAAACCGTTTTACACTTCACAAATATTGGAAAATTACCCGGTTTCATCCGACGTTGGGTAAAAAACGTCTCAAATGTTCTAGTTTGTTATATCCTAGAAATTGATTCAACCCGAAAACCCCTTTATGGACCCGCCATCTTGAATATCCAAGTCTTGATAATATTTAAAATTAGTGGCATTAAATAAATCACAGCCATTTTGGTCGCTGTGTTGGATCCGCCATATTGAATTTGGAAATTTTGATAACATTCAAATTAGTGGCCTCAGAATAATTATTGTACTAATTTCCATTAAAATCCGTTAAAATCGAAAAATTGTTGGTCACAATCTTGGATTTGGAAATCTCGATAATATTCTAAATTAGTTGCCTCAGAATAACCATTGTACTAATTTTAATTAAAATCCATTGTAATTGAGACATTTTAATCGCCATGTTGGATCCGCCATCTTGGATTTGGAAGTTTTGGTAAAGTTATAAATTAGTTCAATAAGAATAATCGTTGTTATAATTTTCATTAAAATCTGTTGTAATCAAGACACTTTAGTCACCATGTTGGATCCGCCATCTTAGATTGGGAAATTTTGATAATATTCAAAATCAGTGACCCATAAACAATCATTGTACTAATTTTCATTAAAACCCGTTGAAATCGAGAAATCTTGGTCGCCATACTGGGTCTGCCGTCTTGGATTTGTAAATTGTGATAATATTCAAAATCAGTGACCTCAATACAATAATTGTACTAATTTTCATTAAAATCCGTTGTAATCGAGAACGCGAGAACGGTCAAACTCGCGAAGTTAAAATAATCGTTAAGTTTTCTGAAATTATTCAATTTTCTGCGAAATTTTCTTAACTTTTCTTTCCGTAAGAACCATCTACAAAGTATTAGAAAACTTTTTAAAGAAAAAATGAATGAAATCGGTAAAGTCGTTCTCAAGTTATTGCGTGACCAACAGAAATAGGGGTTCATTTTTATATATATAGATTATTTTTAATTTAATATCGCTTTTAGTATATTAATTACAAACATGCTCACGGTGGTATGCTTGATAGATTAGATCAAACAGCCGGCAGTCTTATCTTTTTGAACGGTAGGTTTTTGTCGGCTTACTACGAAGCTTTTATTGTATTTATTTCTTATGAATTTATATTTTTTAAATTAACATTATTGTAGCGATTTTCGTAAAGTAGTTTTCTAACTTTTAATCGACATAAATTAGAATTTTTACTCAGAAGAAGAATAGCTCCTGAGTGGTCTTATCTGGGTTTTTGCATTGACTAGAGCAAAGAGTTTAAAATTTGCAATAAACACATCAAATTTCCATAATTTGTATCCATCCAAATCTCAAAACATTAACTGGAAAAATCATTTGATTCTTTTAGCAAAATTAAAAAGTTTTGCTGTGAGTAACTATACAAATATTTCAATTCAATGCAAAATTCTAGATATATACATATTATTAAAAATAACCTAACTAATATTAATGTTCAAAAAATATATATGTATGTCACAAATTTATCCTATATATATTTGTCTTCTTCACTAGGCCACCAAAATATTATAGATATTGTCAATAAAGCTGATGTCCTACTTATTTTTCAGAATGGCTTAAATGCACTTCATTTGGCATCAAAGGATGGGCACGTCCATGTCGTGTCAGAGCTGCTGAAAAGAGGCGCTATTGTTGATAGTGCTACGAAGAAGGGAAATACAGCACTTCATATTGCCTCACTAGCTGGCCAAGAGGATGTAGTTAAACTGCTCCTCCAGCACAATGCCTCTGTTAACGTTCAATCACAAAATGGTTTCACTCCATTGTACATGGCAGCTCAAGAAAACCATGATTCTGTTGTGAAACTACTTCTATCAAATGGAGCTAATCAGAGCCTTGCAACAGAGGATGGGTTTACCCCACTCGCTGTTGCAATGCAACAAGGACACGATAAAGTCGTAGCAGTTCTGTTGGAAAGCGATACTCGTGGAAAAGTTCGTCTACCAGCGTTGCATATTGCAGCAAAGAAGGATGATGTCAAGGCTGCTACTCTTTTACTAGAAGTAAGTGACTTTGATCAATGGGTCATATTCATAAACATGAGAACTAGAGATTCATAAAGTTCCAAGCAAAATCGCGATAATTGAGCTCAAGTATTAGTTTGATTACACTTAAAAACTCCCTTGAGTTGAAATTCAATTTGGTATTCATTCAGCTCACTGAGGTTGATGTTTAAAATTTTCGAAGCAAACAAAATAGCCTAAACATTGCGAGATTGATATTTCCATGCGACAGTTGATACTGAGCTCAAAATTAAACCTTCAACTTTATGAATAGAAGAATAAGATCGATCTCTAAATCTGAGCTCGATCTCATTGATCAATGTAAATTTCCGAGCCGAGGTTCTTTGATCGATTTAATTTTTATAAATATGAACCAATGTTTATATTTGCAGTGATAAATAAATTGTTTTTACTTATTCAGAACGACCATAACCCTGATGTGACCTCGAAATCTGGATTTACACCCCTGCATATTGCATCCCACTACGGAAATGAGGCAATAGCAAATTTACTTATCCAAAAGGGTGCAGATGTGAATTATGCTGCAAAACACAACATAACCCCCTTACACGTAGCTGCAAAGTGGGGCAAAACGAACATGGTCTCATTGTTGCTCGAAAAAGGCGCGAACATCGAAAGTAAAACTCGTGATGGCCTAACTCCTCTGCATTGCGCAGCTCGCTCAGGACATGAGCAGGTTGTTGATATGTTGCTCGAACGAGGAGCCCCAATAAGCGCAAAAACGAAGAACGGCCTTGCGCCACTTCACATGGCCGCCCAGGGGGAGCATGTCGATGCCGCCAGAATCCTGCTGTACCATAGAGCCCCAGTTGATGAGGTGACGGTCGACTATCTAACCGCATTACATGTCGCCGCTCATTGTGGTCATGTTAGAGTAGCGAAACTATTATTGGACAGGAATGCCGATGCCAACGCTAGGGCTCTAAATGGGTTCACCCCTCTCCATATCGCATGCAAGAAAAATCGAATCAAGGTTGTTGAACTGTTGTTAAGGCACGGAGCCAGCATAAGTGCCACTACGGAAAGTGGGTTAACACCACTTCATGTTGCATCGTTTATGGGCTGCATGAACATTGTCATATATTTACTGCAACATGACGCCAGTCCCGATGTTCCGACAGTCCGGGGCGAGACCCCTCTACACTTAGCCGCAAGAGCTAATCAGGTAAAAGGATCACGAAATCAGCGCACTTGCACTTCAATAACCCATTTTTTATATTTTACGTTTCAGACGGATATTATAAGGATACTCTTGCGGAATGGAGCCCAAGTGGATGCCAGAGCTCGAGAGCAACAGACACCTCTGCATATCGCGTCTCGACTTGGAAACGTGGATATTGTCATGCTGCTTCTACAGCATGGCGCTCAGGTTGATGCGACCACAAAAGACATGTACACTGCACTGCACATTGCTGCCAAGGAAGGACAAGATGAGGTAAAAAATCTTATCGCTAAAAAGATTATGGACCATGTAGATACGGTTTATCTCATGCAATTGTTCTGGATCCGCCACCAAGAGTATTTCATTTGAATTTGATTGCGATCGATTTTTTTTTTTTTTTTTTTTGGCATACTATAAAACATAAAATATTTAAAGACAGATTTTCCTACTTGTTTCTTACGTCTTCTGATTTTCTTTTGGTGCCAATAATTGTTACGTAGCTATTGACTATATACCGCCGTGCCAACATGCGCTATTTAACGCGCAACTTTTCGACGAATGTTCTCCTCCGACTGCCTACCGGTGGATTGTTAAGGTTTTATACACAATTTGTTTCCTTTTTATTTGAATAAATGTTTTGTTGACTGAAAATTTTTCATTTTTAATTTCATTAACATATTGTTTATTGTTACACCCCACCGCTAACTCACCAGTAGTATCCTCAATGGGGACAATCATTTATTACAAGCAAAGGAAAAATATAGACCGACAATCACTAGAAATGCACCCTTTTGCAATGCTTTTTATTATGAATCTACTATAAACTTAGCCTTATCGTACTTCCGTTGAACATTAAAGTAATTTTAAATTAAATACTATTAGAATTTAATGAAAACAGCAACAAATATTTTAAATTAATCTTCATAAACCTTTTGAGATTCATTGAAATTAGTGACAAGGCTACAAAATGTCTTCTTTTTCAAATTTCTGATAAACGAAAGTTATAAATGTCGTAACTAACAAATATATGTATAACTTGGATCGGGACTAATGTGGTTTTGTAAGGATACTCAATTAAGACCAACGTTATGTAAACTGATGATTGTGGTATTACTTTAAATTTTATGGACAGTATTATTCCTGTTAACATATTATAATGATTAATGTATTTTTTGAAAAATTTGAAATTATTTTAATGACAGAGATTTAATATATTTTTACTTAATGCGAAATTCGAAAAAGAGGGAATAAATAAGAGGGAAGTAAAAATTGAGTTTTGAAATACAATTTTCCAATAAATACATGTGGGTCAACTAGAATTGTGCAGGTTTCTCGTTCCAATTTCAACTTTGTAGACAAAATAGTTATACAAAAAATTAAAGCTAATGAAATTCTCTTACTTATACAAAATATATTTCTTCATTACATGTTTTTATGCAAAAATGTTCAGAAAATACAGACTTGCATTGTAATGTAGTAGACAGGAAAAAATTGAACTCATTTTCTATCAGACCATACTGCAGTCTACCTTCTCCATAAATTAAATTTGTAATTTATTTAATTTCATTTTTACAAATTTCGAAATTTGGGAAAATTGTTTATCTGTATTTAATTGCCAATTCATAGAATTGTTTGATATACATATTTTTAATGCTTAAATAAAAGCCTGAGGCAATGATAAAACCTATTATGTCTACAAAGCGCTAATAATATGCAGAAAAGTACAATGATATGTGTGCTTGAACATCCCAAACACTTTGATAATTATAATTAATGGTACCAATGAATGAAAGGCAAAATAATTGGCGCTAGATTTAAAAATTGAGTCAGAAAATTAAACTTTAAAATATAAAATATTAATTATTGTCGAATATTTAAAAATAGCAGATATTTATATTAATGTCATTATTATTAAATATTATATATAGCATATCTAATTCATTCTTGTGTTCATCGCAAAACATTAGTAATTGGAGCATTTTTATTAATCTAAAGACTCTATTCCGGCTTTTGTTGGTTAGTATAACTTGTTTCTTTAAGTCGTGTATGTAAACTTACCTTAAGAGGTAGTTTACTTAAGTTGAGTAGTTAGATTTACAATGAAACATTTAAAGGACCTTGACATAAATTTGTAAAATGTGTAAATTATCAGGATATACGATGTAACAAACTAAAACCATCATAATTAACATTTTTATTTAAATTACACTCGTAGATATTATTACATTATATAGATAAAAAGCGGTTTCCTTGCCTTACCTTGGTTTAATAGGACGTGAAATAAAAATAAGTTTATTGATGAGGTAATTGCAAATAATGAAGGTTTACGATTAATACGAAGATAGTAGAATAGAATACAATAATTTTATTTTTGCAACCTTATGTTCATAATTGCATGGATAAAACCACAACCAGAATTTGCACTCGCCACTTTATTTAAAACTTTCATAATTTGGTATTCCATAGCTATTACCATTTACAGAAATTTAATGAATGGGAATTAATATAATTTAAAATGTTTGGTATAAAAAAACGGCCAGTTTTAGGTAACACCAAAAACATTTTTCTTTTTTAAACTTTCAAATTTTTCTTTTAAATAATTCAAAATACAAAATTAATTTTTAAAATAAAAACATCATTGAGTTAAATTTTCAAAAAGAATTTGAAGCAATTTTTTGTGTGACATAAAAATCTTCGTCAATTTTTGATTGTAGCTTTGTAGCGTTGAACAGTTTAATTAGGCTTAATTATTTTAATTTCATGTTAGTATTAGGTACTTTATTTATTATTTTAATCCTTATTTAATGTTACATTAATAAGATAACTTTGTCAATACATTATACTTAATTTTTACTTAAAAGTTGTGTTCATACACAGCCGCGTAAAAAATTCTTACTATACTATACTATAATAACAACAAAAGCGAATTTTATTTTTGGGTTTGCACACCGGCTAAAACAGGGCTAATAGGTGCAAAGTGTAGTAATATTTGCACTTATGCATATCTAGTACATAACAGAGTCACATTTTTAATATATTTTTGATTTTTGTGAAAAATGCCTATCGTCTGGTCACAAATCCCTTTTTGACAAATATTTTTGAAAGATAAAAACATCCACAATCTTGAAAACCCTATCCATTATAAAATCATAGGTTGCCGCAGTATTGATTGAAAATGGCGCCTCGTTAGATGCAACTACGAAGAAGGGATTCACTCCATTACATTTGACAGCAAAATATGGTCACATGAAAGTTGCCCAACTATTATTGCAAAAGGATGCACCTGTCGATGCTCAGGGCAAGAATGGAGTGACGCCACTCCATGTCGCCAGCCATTATGATCATCAGAATGTCGCTCTTTTGCTACTCGAAAAGGGTGCAAGTCCCCATGCAACTGCCAAGAATGGCCATACTCCGTTGCATATTGCTGCACGTAAAAATCAAATGGATATTGCTACAACTCTACTGGAGTATGGAGCTCAAGCAGATGCTGAGAGCAAAGCTGGATTTACACCACTTCACCTAAGTGCACAGGTAATTTTGAAATTTTCATATTCTTCGCAATTTGTTCACATATTTGTCACAGGAGGGACACACTGATATGTCCGCCCTGTTGCTAGAGCACAAGGCTGAATGTGACCATCAAGCCAGAAATGGATTAACTCCACTCCATTTGTGTGCTCAAGAGGATAAGGTGAATGTTGCCGAAGTGCTTGTCAAGAACGGTGCAAATATCGAAATGACAACCAAGGCTGGATACACGCCCCTTCATGTTGCCTCACACTTCGGACAAGCCAATATGGTCCGATTTTTGTTGCAAAATGGTGCCAATGTCGATGCTGCAACTGGAATTGGATATACACCACTACATCAAGCTGCTCAACAAGGACATTGCCACATTGTGAATTTGTTACTTGAGCATAAGGCGAATGCCAATGCACAGACAGCAGTAAGTACATAGAGAATTTATCTCAAAAACAATACTAATCTATATAACGCTTTTCAGAGTGGACAAACTCCTTTGCACATTGCCAGAAAGTTAGGATACATTAGTGTCTTGGATTCACTGAAATCCATCACCAACGAGTCCAACTCCCCAACACAACCTTTGGATGAGAAATATCGTGTAGTTGCTCCAGAAGCCATGCATGAGACATTCATGTCGGATTCGGAAGAAGAAGGAGGTAAGCAAGTTTTTCCTGTTTTTTTTGTTTTGTGTTGAAGAATTTACAATCGCACTAACATTCTATCACCAAAATTACTTTGAACACTGCATTCGTTCATCTTACGAATTTGTTATTGTATTTTGTGGTTTCAACGAAGCTTAAAAGTATCAATTTAAAATTTATATATCAATGTTATGTTGAGTTATGTTCAAAATTTAAACTGTTATTTCGTATTTTAATCCTGATAAATGTGGCGTTACAAAATGGGGACTGCTTCTGTAACTGCAAAATATTTTAACGTATCCTTTTGGAAATGTTTGTCTACAAAACCTAACTACCATTTGATTGGCAAACATAGACAGATTTGTAATGTGTCAAGAATCAGTTAAGAAAAATTTAATTAATTGCGTGTCACAGGGGACACGACTGATTTGGACGTATGTTTCGGAATTAAGACTGAACGTCAATTGAATGGTAGCCATGTTTATCTCCCTTATTATCATGGTGATACATACGTTGCTTGTAAGTTCCATTCATCAGTAATTCGAATTATTCATACAACTACATATTCGTTCGTAAATGTTTGGTTTGATAGTATTTGATGTCTACATAAACAGCTAATTATTCATTTTGTATTCAAAGAATTTTTGTAAATACACTTCTTAAAGATTTGCTCCTCATGTGTATTGCACTTTCTTGTTGATGTTGTTCTTTATAGTGTGTATTAATATTGTTTTTATTTAATTTTTCATAATTTTATCAATGTACTGATTTGAGAATATTTATTTTATTATGAACAAGTACAAAACAAAACAGATTTCCAATGAAATCTTATGAATTATATCTTTCTTTAGATAAATATTATACTATTTCAAGGGATCAATATTAGCTGTACTTTTTTGCAGTAAGACATAATTACCACTGCGCACTAGCAACGAAATTATTTCAAATTCTTTATTGTCCAGCGATTTTACTCTTAAAATTAATGGAAGGCAATTATAAAACATAAAAGTTATAATTATTAAAAAAAAAAAAAAAACGAGAGACGTATAGACGAAATAGAAACTAAAATAAACTAAAAAGTTTAATAAGATAGTAGTTATTTCTTAAACACTAACTGAGGTTTGTTGAAGTCATTGTACTTATACATAATAATTATTTAAAATTAAACTGAATGCTCCACATTATATTTACAGTATCATATATTGTTTCCACAAGTTGAAATTAAAATAATATATAACAAAACGTTTCTTCAGGACAATTAAAAATAGAATAAAACTCCTGCAAGAGCTGTTGTAATTCTAATTAGTGGAGTAGCTTAAGTCCTTGAAATACAAAAATCTCGGTATCCAATTACTTTGCATAAATTTTCATAAAAATTTTGGATTGCATTGTTTATAAGGTATACTTAAATGTTTTCCCATTAAAATTTGCTGGTAATTGTTTTTTCGGGTAATATACAGGGTGGACAGTGGCGGACCCAAGATTGCGATTGCAAATTTTAAATTTTAAGCGATTTTCATGAAAATTGGTACTTAGGGTTTTTTGGAACTGCTGAGTTCGAATCCGCTGACCAAATTAGTAAATTCAAGATGGCGGATCCAAAATGGCGACCGAAATTTCCCGATTTTAATTGATTTTAATGAAAATTAGTACAGTGATTATTTTGAGAATACTAATTTTGAATGTTTGAATACATATTCAAGATGGCGTATCCGAAATGTCTACTAAAATATCATGATTTCAACGGATTTTAATTAAAATTGAGACCACCAATTTTTAATATTATGAAAATTTGCAATTTGAAATTCAACTGATTCTTATTTCAGTGATTGTTAACAGATACATAGATAGGTTCAGCGCCATTGTTTCGAATCTCACGAAAATCAGTTTATAGTTTTCGGGGCTACTGTTTTCAACTTTTCTATATGAATTTCAAAATTAAAGGTGGCAGCGACTTCAATATGGCAAAATAAAAATTCTGCATTAATTCAGGGGATTTCCAAGAAAATTAGCACAAAGGGGTTTTTATGTTGAAACAATTTCTAGGATATACCAAACTAGAGCATTTGAATGACTAAGGATTTACGTAATGCCGAGTGAAACTGGGTAACTCAGTTAGTATTTACTAATAAAATAAATAAATAAAGTCAAAAATATATATCTAATTTAATGATAAAGTATTTCTATTCAGAAATTATGTTACGAATATATCACTTTCAGGATAATATTGAAAATTTATACTAAAAAAGCTTCTGAAAGCATTAGTCAAAAGCTTTCATTTGGGCCTTTGTAGACCTCATTCGGAATGATGTGATTCATTTTATAGCCTCATAAGTAGTAAAAGTAATGAAGATCACGTGGTTTTAGCCGCCATATTGGACTCTGTATAGGCGGATTCTTCGAAAGCCAGTGTGCATTCGAAAGTAGAAATCAAAACCTTTCTTTTGAGCCTTGGTAGACCTTAAATGGAGCTCACCATTTTTGGACAGCAGGGGGTAGTCCGTTCACAAAGAATGCCTCATATATAAAAAATATTTATTTATTTGGTTTATATACAAAATTAAATTATTAGAACTGAATTTATTCAGCTTCATCACTTTCTTTTGCTTCATTTATTTTTATGATAGGAGATGCATTTAAACAACTATCACCAGTGCACTGACACGCTACAGTGCAATATAAACCACTTTTCCTAAATATAATTATTATTTACTTATTAGAAGCATACTTTCACCCCCAATTTTCAATAGAAATATCTTTATCTAACCATATTTTGTAACTTTTGATCCACTCGCGCTCGTGCCCTAATTAGTTTGCGGATCACTGAGGGAGGGGAGGGGTATAACATATATTTTGAGAAAATCAAAAAAAAAAAAACGTTTTTTGCGGTGAAAAAAGGCGCTGAATTTTGCACACATGAGAGGGTGTGGGGGCAAATTTATTAGCAATAATGAAGAATTGGATCTGTAGAAAATTAGCAGAGGTGTCAGGTTACCCTTGAGTGAAAAAAACCGGAATTAATTGAAGGTAAATTGGCCGAAAAAAATAAAAGCGAAAATGTAAAGATAGTTGAAAAAAGTGTAAACGTTTTTGGCGGGGTCAGAGGGTGGGTCGTGAGAAATAATGCAAATGATGAGGATATAGCTCCAACCCCTCCGATCTACAGAAAATTATTCAAATTGCGATAAAATGTATTTTAATGTCATAAAAAAATAAAATGTGGTATGGCAAAGTTTGATTTTTTTTAACTCTCCTCCTTAATAACACAAAAGTTTATAATAATAGATAAAAATGATGTATGAGAAAAAGTTGCAGAAAAATAATCAATTTTTGAAGGCAAAAAAAAACGAAATCGGATCATAAATAAAAAAGTTATGGCCGTAAAGGACAAAAATACTATCCCCTCCACTTTTTGCTACCTGCTCCTTGTTTTCTCTCTTTTTGAATACCTGGCATCTTTCAAAGATTATTTCTAATGTCCATTTTTGTTAAATGACGATTATACTATCAACATTTCAAAAACCATATTAACTTAAAATGAAAAATATTGCTATTATTAAAAAATATATATTAAAAAATAAAAAGCAGCAAAAAAAATGGGTAGTATTTTGTATAAAAACTATAATTCAAAAGGTCTTAAATTAATTCATTGAAAGTAATTGGATTCCGAGGCCAAACTCTTAAGGCACTTAATTTTAATATTGTCTCTAAATTGGAAGCGTTATCTTGAATTTAAACATTTTAATACAACCCTAGGTTCAAAATACAAATTCGTTTTGAATTTCCAAGTAAAAATGGTAAAAATATTCATAAGTCCTTAGAATTTGAGAAAGAGGGATCGCCAAACTCCCCCTTATCTATTGCGAGAAATTTAAAAACTTCAGACCCCATAAAGTTGAAACTGAATAATGTTTCCGAATTAAAAGTATATTATTGTCTAAAATTATAGGACCAAAGTCAAACATTTGGATTCTTCCAAATGTCAGTGAAGGGGTTTCAAATGTAACTCAAAATCACGTACTGCTAAAGGAACTGTAAATCCTTTAATTTGCAGAAACAACTTTGCTAACCACCAAAATTAAAAACAATGTGATTATGACGTGTTTTATTAATAAGGTCCCATGTAAAATAAGACCATGTAAGACGACTTTATTTGTAGTATGTCTAAGAATAGATTCGAAATACGAACTTATCCATTTTTGAACGCTGCCAAAAATGTACTACTCGAGGGATCTAATACTATAAAATAAACGACTGTGAATGAGTTCAACTTAGTTTGAGGGTAGAAATCAATTTAGGGCAGAATGGTTAAACTATATTGTATGAGCTTAGTTGAAAGAATTGCTTTAAAAAATTCTACGTGTATTTTATATTTGTCGTTTTGCAGAGATTTTTTTTTGTTTTTCTTTCAGAAAATGTGTAAATATATTAAAATTTTGTTTTATGTCAGTAAGTAAGATATTAATACACGATGTATATTGAAAATGAGATACTCAAACATATGTGTTCGTTTATTTTGCCTTAAGTGTTAGTTTAAAATGAAGCAAATTACATATAATCAATCACATATTCGTAACTTTTTATGTTTTAGCTTTACATTAACTGTATTTTCGCATAGATCCGCGTCATCACATTCAAAGGACATTTCAATTTCAGGTGAAGACACAGTCCTTTCTGATCAACCTTATCGCTATTTAACAGTTGACGAAATGAAATCTCTTGGAGATGATTCTCTTCCAATTGATGTAACTCGCGATGAGCGTGTAGATTCGAACCGTATGGTACAGAGTGCTGACTCTACCGGTCATCCACCGGCTATTATTGAGAATGTTATAATTCCACAGCGGGCTCAAGTTCATGCAACTGCAAAAACCATTCCAGACGGATTGTATGCCGTTGACAATGTGATAGTCGATAAACAGCCGCAGCACGTTGGGTAAGTTTAAATCTTCCTTAATGCTTTAAATCCTTCGCTAACGATCTAAAATGCTTCCCTGCTAACGTAATCAGAAGGAAACTCCAGTGGAAGAAGTAAGTAATAATAATGATAATATAACTTTAAGAATGCTTCCAAGCGTAGAACGCCTGATACATGTTACGTGATACTAATAAATAAAATTATTTCCAGTTTCCTTGTCTCATTTCTTGTGGATGCCCGTGGAGGTGCAATGCGTGGCTGTCGTCATAGTGGCGTAAGGATCATAGTTCCAGCCCGGTCAGCGTCGCAACCAACAAGAATCACTTGTCGATATGTAAAACCGCAACGAACAATGCACCCTCCTCAGCTAATGGAAGGTGAAGCTCTGGCTAGCCGTGTTTTAGAAATTGGACCAGTTTCTACAAAATTTTTGGGACCGGTCGTTATGGAAGTGCCCCACTTTGCCTCTCTTAGAGGTAAGGAGCGTGAAATTGTTATACTCCGCTCAGATAATGGCGAAACTTGGCGGGAGCATACTATTGAAAATTCTGAAGAAATAATCCATGATGTTCTGAATGAGTGCTTCGAACCAGAAGGTATGGAGCAAATGTTAATTTCCACCGTACGGTCATAATTTTTCTATTTTCATAGAAATTAATCAACTGGATGAGCTCGGGGGTGGAAGAATATGCCGGTTTGTAACATATGACTTCCCCCAATATTTCGCTGTTGTTTCAAGAATACGACAAGAAGTTCATGCCATTGGACCTGAAGGTGGAATGGTATCCAGTACAGTTGTTCCACAGGTTCAAGCCGTATTTCCACAAGGGGCTCTCACAAAGAAGATTAAAGTTGGCCTTCAGGTAAATCTTTTTAAGCCTCGTAAAGGAGTTGCTCCCGATAAGCTTCGTAAAATAAGTGTTAATCATGTCCCAAAGAAAAAACGTTTTTCACTAATTTGGTAAATACATCGCTTGCCGTTACTAACAATAAAATAAAGGCTCTCGTATTTGAAGTAACTCATAATTTTGCATTAAACCACTTCACTGCTAAATATTTATTAATATTTCTTTGGATATTGGACAAAAGTAGATTTCTTGCCTTTTTACTATATATACATATATATCTACTTTTATCAAATAGCCAACGATTGTATTGGATCTTTTTTGTCGACATCCGAATGAATAAATTATTTATGCGTAGAATTTAATGCAGCAGGCTTACTACCTTAGAAAATAAAATATTCAGGCTGAAAGTTGTGTGGAAACCATATTACGTGGAAATTGCATAATTGATGATTTTGAGATTCAACGGAGAATCCGGGATAAATATTTGGCCATACTTTCATGATTTTGACCATAAGATTACAAAAAGCAAAGTCAGCAGCAGAATCCAAATAGCAGGAAAAGTGCTAGAAAAGTAAAAGAAAAATGGTCAGTTTTTGCAGTAGTTTAGAATTTTTTGTTCGACACTTTGTCGAACTGCTACTTTCATAATTGCATTGCCGAAAATATTCTATTTTATAGAAAAACCGAAAACATTCACCGAAGATATAATCTAATTTAAAGCATTTCAATTTAAATGTGGGACCTATAAAATACAATAAATTTAAATGCTTTATAATTGAAACTCGTAAGATACCCGATTTGCATGCACATTTTATTAGAGCACAATTATTTTTATATACCTAGTTTAGGCACAAAATAGTAAACTTTACTTCTGCATGATAAGAGTTTACTTAATTGCAATTTAAATAAGATTTCCTTAGAAAAGAATCTCGTGGTTCCTTACAGAAGGCAGTAACAGTAATAATTCTTAGAATACAGAAAAAAAAAAAATAACATGTCTGAACACCAGGCAAAAAGAGTATAAATGATATTAGGAGGTTAATGGCAAAGTTATTGTTCATACTTCCAAAAAAAATGTTGTTCGATGTAGGCCCGTATATTGTTAGCCTAGGTTAGGCATATCCAAAAACATTTGTATGCTGCTTCTCATGCTTATTTGCGATACGAAACTGCAAAATCCTAACAAAAACCTAAAAAACAAATGGCAACTGGCATATCGAACCATACTGAGTAGTATAGAACGGATGCTAGTTAGAAAGATACATATATATTTTTCTTTTCTCTCTGTTTTGGGATTTTTCTCTTGCTATTAATTTTTTAAATTATTCATTATTATCTGATAAAACAATATATAGTCTCCGACGTGAAACTCTCAATGTCATGCAAACTACCGTCTTTACACATTTATAAAGATATACATAACAGCTGGCAATATTTACCAATTTCGACTACACAACTTTCAGACTTTCTTCTGCTGTTTAAAACAAAGTCTTAATAGTAAATTTGTTAACTTAAAATACACAAGCTTACTAAATAAATGCGTACAGAAGTAAACTAAAAACCAAATATACTTTTCATTCATTTATCAAGTATTCGAATTTAAATAAACTTATATTCATAAAATTAATCAAACAGCAATAAAATCCATTCTGGGCTTTGAAATGTCTACTTTAATAACAATTTATTAAATAAACAAATATCAAAATGTCTGCTTCATTCCGTAAGCTACTCAAGCATTATTAGCAAATTATTATTCATATTGGAATTACAAAATATCAGAACCTTCAGAACCGAAATTATATGTCAGCCAATACCGAAAATGTGTTCATTAAATTTCGAAATAGGATGTAGAAGGAGATGTATGAGGGAATTATGAATGAACAAAATAATAGCAGAAATGCAGAAAATGTAAACAATTAGATTATTGCTTCGTTACTGCTTAATAATTTTAACAAATTTCTGATTCTTTTATTTTTTAATCAGAATTTTTGTTATATTTATATTTATAAGAAATTTTTTATTCAATAGCTACTGTTTTTTTATTATCGCATAATAAAAAAATATTGTACGCACTTCGAACGAAACAAAAAGATTTTAAAGGAGGTTGTGAGAGTATATTTGAAGAGCTTTCTAATTGTAAAAATACAGTAATTAGTAACTGAAGTACAAATCACTGCTCAATTTACAATGATAACTAATTTGTGTAGATTAATAATATTATCAACTTTGTTAATAATTTAGGTTACTCGCACTAACTCAATTGCACCTTTCATTGATTATAACAAAATTTTCAAATTAAAATAAAAACTGCAGCACCTGAATTTCGCTTTTTGTATGACATATATTTAGACGGTTTTTTGCTTCAATTTGTAAGGTGGTGTAAGTTTATTACCTACGTGATTTGTATGATTTTCTATGGCGATAATGATGGCATATTCAATTATATTAATTTGTCAAGCGAACTAAAAAAAAAATACAAAACTCCTGTAGCGTGGAAATATATAGTAACGAATTTAATACGTACCGCATAGTTGTATACAGGAAACTGCGGAAAAGTATAAAAAATATATGTATTTCGACGCATACACACACTCGTACCAATCGATTCTAGCTTTGATCAACGTTGCCTTTCTCCAAAATCATTTCTTTGTCGATTTATTTGTCCGCATGGGAAAGATGTTTACATTTTGATCGGAAACAGAATTTATTGTTAAATTTAGGACACATCTATCTGGGAGACCCTGCTGCGTGCTCGTCTGCATGAAAATTTAATGACAACCACATATTTGTAATAAATGTTTCAGGATACTGGCAGTCCTGTACGCAAATTAAAAGATAAACTTCACTTAATCAAAAACCTTTATATTGCGCGTCGTAACTATCTTTAAAAAATCATCTCCATGTCGAAAATTCCAATATCTACTAACCGATCATTTTCAAGTTTTCCACTTTTTCGCAGCTAAAAATATTAAAAGTTTATTTACATTTCTCAGTCGATATGACAATAACAAATAATATAAATTTAAAAAGACCGTTTTAATCAGCGTTGATTTAACCTTCTTTTTCATCATAATATTCGACGCCAAAATCATTGACTTCATCATACTGAGTGTTCAATATTTCAGAATTTCGCTTTTACAATCAAATGAAATGTCAGCTTCACATACGATTACTAAAATAGGCTCGATTGCCTGATATAAAGTGTGCGAAATTCAAAGTTTTAATCATAGATATGTATTAAATTGACAAGGTCATACTTAAATTAGTAAATATAATGTAAATTGAAACATAAAAATGAAAGACATGCAAATATTTCTCATGAACTCCTTAAAGCTCTGAGTGCATGTACATATTTTAAAAGGTCACAGCGGCTTCTTTTATATTTATTTTTATTTCCTTTTTTGGGTTCACTTTTTATGTATTTAAAAAAATACATCATAAAAAATGCCAAATAATGAAAAAAATGAAATTAAAAAAAATTATATTTTGCCAATAAAATATTAAGTATTCCATGCAAAGATACTAAAGATACAAAACCCTTGCAATAGGTAAATGAGTAGTATATATGAAACACAACAATGTAAACTCCATCCATAATTTAAATCCATAGTATTAGAAATCATAACTTAAATTATCAGATATTCAATTTAAGTGGTGTTTTTTAATCTACTTCAATTTGTAGTTTCAAGGAAATTAAGCGAGATATAAGAGGTTTGGAATTTGATGTTTTTGCGTTAGCCTTACTAATGTACGTAGTGTAAAATCACAAAGCTATTGTAAATAGATTTCAGTAGGGACCGTAATTCATGCATCTGGTGATTTGGAATCAAAACATGCTTTGCTAACATATTAATTATATTAACATAAATTGTTTGAAACGTTTGGAACATACTTTATAATGTTACTAATTTTACTTTTGAGTGCCCAATAAATTTAGTTAAAAGTAAACGAAATGGTTTTTGCTTTACATGAAGTGACTCAAATAAAGCAGGGTTCGAATTTACGTTGTGCAAGTAAAGAAAAGAGGGAACAAAAATAATTGTAATCATTAGAAGGAAGCATTAAAAAAAAAATTGTAAAATATTAAGATTGTTGAACTTTATTTTGGACTAAATTTATTGGGCGGGAAGCTCACGCACTTCATATGGCATTGTTAAGTGACTGAATGTCCGTTTATTTAGTTACAGTTAAATAAGTAAATTGTATGTTAACGCCACAATTAATGAAGTATTTTTCTGTTTTTCATTTGATTTTGTAATAATTTTATAAATTGCACATCCTTTGTTCCGGCTTGCTACCTTTCATTTTGACTAAAACAAAAAAAAAACTCAATTATTGTGTAAATAACTGCATTTTATACATTCGAGCCTGCTTTGTTTGTTGTACGTGTGATATGGTTTTCATCGATGGTGTTTTGCTTCACTCGAATGACTACGTTTTCATCAAGATGGCTGATTCATCTGTATTTCTTTTGGTAACATGGTTTCACCTCATTTCCTTTTATGTAAAGAAAAGTGTAATTTGCAAATGCTAATTCTCTGAAACTGCTTGCTGCTTTTTTAAGCACATTTCATTATTATAACGAGGCTGATTGAAATTCTCTTGACAATTTGGTAAGGTATACACAAAAATATAATAAATAAGATAAATAATAGGTAATAGTTTAACTTCCAAATAAAAAATGCAATAAAATCGTATTCGACTAATAAATATTGTTTTGAGAAAATAGTTCCTTCCGCTTTTCATCAAAAGGTGTTGAAAATATATAACGAGGATGAAACAGGAAAACAAAGGGAATGAAGTGTAGTAATTCCCACTTTCCTTGTCTTTCGAAAGACAATTTCGACGAATGTTTAAGAGTAATATAGTATGTCATCCCCATTTGTATATGCTTATATATGAAGTCCGTCGGACAGCATTTGACAATTTTCAACTAAATATGTTTGTCGAAAATGATTTTTTCGTATTTGCGATATTTTATTTTAATATGTTATACAAAATAGACATTGTACTTTCATTTCTGTTTTAGCTTATAAGTATAAAAAATGCTCCCAGTGAGAGTTATAGATTTCGCAATTAATTATTTTTTAATGATTTACTGAAAACGTCAACATTTTGAAAGCAATGATCCGATTAATCGAAGTCGTGAATCGAATTCTACAATAGGTGTTTTTCTGCGAAATCTACCAAAAAATCATAATTTTTAATTACTAATTGTTTATACTGGTATAAGATTTTTCGTAAAGAATAAAAGATGTGTAGAAACTAAACATTCAAGCTCATTCTTATACACACGAGCATATTGTTGATATAAAGAGTGACTCAATTTGAAAGTATGTTTCAAAACAACGATAAGGGTTGCTGTTACTACTTCAAATGTTTTTATTATAATAATTGGCCCTAATTTTTTTAAAAACGCTGTTGTAGTCAATGCCTTCAGTCTCGAAGCAGCAGAAGTAATTGTGTTACTGCATACACAATTTTCAGACATACAAACAACAGCGACATCAGTTGGTCGCTGAGATCAAGCGAATTAACAAACAAAACTTTGTAAAATAAACTGAATACAGTTTCAGAGCTATAATAGCTGAATATGTCGAATTTGACGTTTCCTCACGGATTTTGCTGGAACAAATGAGAATGTTTATTTGGGGTCGAAAGTGACGAACACGAAAAAAGTTTTTATCGGTAGACCGAAAAATTAACAATTTTTTCTTATTTTCAGGATTCTTGTAAAAATATTGGCAAAATGAAAAATCATTAAATAGTCTCTAATTTAGGAATTTTTCTCTATTTTTACCAAAACTTTCCGGAAATATAGAGAAAATCACAACGGAAAAATGTTATTTTTCGAAATTTAAAAGTGCTTACGGGCAGAGTTTTTGACCGACAAAAATATTTTACATGTTTGTCACTGTTGTCCTAAAATGAACGTTTCAATTATGTGTTATAAAGTCCGTGAAGAGATTTCAAACTCAACACTAAGCCTGCGACTTACATCTTACTGTTTGTATGTAACGTGTGAAAGTAATTGCAATACCAATTGAAACATTTTTTTTTATAACTTTCATGATGTCTAAATGAAATCACTATTTGTTAAACGTATTAAAATCAATTTGTCATATCCCCGGACACTTTAACTGTTTTATTCTCAAAAGCGGCGTCAGTCAAAATTCGAAGCATAGATTATTAAATATACATAGGTATTGACGCAGGTTTGAGATTGAAATTTCACGTAGCGCAGCCGAATTCTATAACCGGGAATCAGTGGAATCAATGTTTATTATAATGAAATTCAATTGAAACGGCTTTTTGATTTTTTAAAAATTAAAATTGCAGCCAAAAATTTTCCGTAACTAGCTAAGTTTTTCTATCGTCACACTATGAAGATTAAAGAACTTTTAACCGACTTTATTTATGAATTATACTATGATAATCATAAGTAAGCTTACGATTGGTACCAAGGACCCTTCATGTTTTAACAACAGCTTATTCTTTATGAGCACGTTATATGAAAATATAATTAAGTAGACCTGAAGAAAAGAGGAAACAAAAAAATTATAAACATTTAACTAAAATTGAACTATTCGGCACAAGAAAAATTTTCCTTTTATAAGTTGTTATTTAACTGATCTTCAACGTATAACCCAATCATTGTGTACAAAAATTTTAAATTTCCAACAATAATTATTTTCGTGCAGGCCCAACCAATTGATCCTGATTTGACAGCGAAACTATTGGGACGCGGTGTTGCAGTGTCCCCGATAGTAACAGTGGAGCCCCGCAGGAGGAAGTTCCATAAGGCGATCACTCTAAGTATGCCCGCTCCAAAGGCTCACAGCCAGGGAATGATAAACCAATATTCCGGGAACGCACCAACTCTCAGACTCCTCTGCTCCATAACAGGTAGGTACACCAAAACCGGCCTTAAGACCGATTACTTCTTGAGTTGTTAATGTCTTATCTCATTACGATATTATATTTTCTATACCTATATATCTGTATTTGATTGATTTCGTTACGTTCATTTTCTGTTCTGAAGGTTACGTTCTTTCATTGAAATTGCAGTGTAGAGGTTGCCTTTTATATTTTGTATATTGCCTAAATCCATTCTGAATAGAGTTATATCATCAGAAAGAATTGAATCAGAGCTGCAAAATGGTTTTACCAAATTAATCATTTTTCGTACTTTATGTAAACTTTTGGTATGCTAACAATTTGTTGAAAATTAACATTTTTAAAACGAATGCGAGTATAATGTAAGAGTAAAGTAAACGTAAAATATACATATATATTTAATTTATTTAACTTGAAGTAATTTCTTCTGCTTCAGTAAGTTTTGAAAATTGTTCCATTCTTAGAGTAGTGTACGTCTATCTGACGTACGAGTACATTTTACTAAAATTTTAGATTATATTTAGAACTTACTAATGTTCATTTGAATGTTCCATAGAATAAATTAAAAACTTATACCGCGCTCATTAGGTAGGTAGCGAGTTCCATTGATGACTAACATCAAATATATTCGTAGAAGTTCATACATATACATTTTTTCGTAGAATTATATTTTTAAAATCATACTAGTGAATGTAAGTAAGAATGTAATATATGCCTACCGCGAGACATTTACTTTCCTCCATATGAGTAAACCATAAAAAATAGGACATATAAATTAGTTGGACGTTCCCCTAAAAGATAAAATGCATTAAAATGCTTCGATGTCATTTAATTTACAAATAATATTATAATATTCAGTGATCTGTGAAAGAAGAAACATAGATACATTCCGTGCTATGATCTACTAATTGATATCTAATTCAGAATGCGCATGTACAATAAAAAAAAGATTCTTAACCAGTTAACTGTGATTGACGAATATACTCGTCATGCGTATAAATCAGTGACCATTGGCTATTTAAATTGCAATTTTTGAGAAAAATAAAACATATTCTCAAATTTAAAGATGTTTAGAATATTTTGAGGCTACGCCGGAATAAAACAAACAAGTAGAAAATATAAACAGTTTGAGATGATCTCATGCGTCCCGGTATGCACTGGTTGAAAAAGTTTACCAGTTCGCATAATGAATTTATTTATGTGCGATGATAATGTTTTTTAGATGTTAACCAAAAAATATGAAACTACAAGAACTCTTGTCAGTCTGAAAATAATTTAGATTTTATAAAAGAATTAGAAGCTCTCGGGCAGAGAAAGGGACTAATTGCATGAATGTCAACAAAAAACCATTCCAAATACAAAGCACATGAACTGAGAGGCACAAAATTTTCTTGGAAATTGTCTCCCTCGGTTTAGTGTTCCAAGAATTCAATCAATTTTTTTACCAAAAATAAGCAAACGATACTGACTATCCCACGATTCATTAAAAAAATTCATAGAATTATCACGATCTCAGGAGAGATTTTTATGCATGGCCTTATCTTACCAGCGCAACTTATTCTGTGATTGACGAATATACTCGTCATGGCTCGATGAGGGCACCACAGTTAACTGGTTAAAAGAACAACTATGACATTGTGCGTAGTAAGGTCTTACTGACTTATAAACAGAATTGTTTGTACAGTATACGATTAACTTTATGATGATTAATTTTTAAAGAAAACTTCTACTATTACAATTTTTCGCCATTTTAAAATACAAAGATATTGTAATTTATTTGCTTTCTGTGCAATAAAGAAAGCAATATATATGTCTCACCTATTTTATAGTCCAGTCACTAACATCAAATAAAGTTAGTTTTGATTTTTGGAAGGATCATATGCAGGTAAAGATCCCAAATCATTTTCACTATCGTGAAACATTTTTAGAAAAAACGTAGTAATATTAAATATTATAATACTCTAATTCAAATTCAATGCTTTTTTTCTGCTTTCGGACAAGTACCAGATCATTTCTATAGGATTTCTTCCGTATATTACGAATTCATAGATTAAAATACCCAGCAGCTGCTCTTCTTTAGTAAAATAGCGTGAAAAAATACAGAACACTGCATTTTGGACTTTTTTGAATAATCATGAAAAAATAACAGATAATCATAGGAGGATGTCAAATGCATCTAATCTCTATAGCTTTTTCTAAACATCTTCGCGAAGTTTTTCGTGAGCGTACGTCTACTATGATTTACATTCACCATCTATTGCATGAAATAATCGGTTTGCTCAAAAACTTCAATTTCAAGGCACATTTCGAAAATGTTTATGGTTTTTTTTAAGCTCAAGGTTCCCACTTTGATTTTAGCCACGCTATAACCTTCTATAATAATCCGTTATATTTTACTGATTTTTCAAATATACCCCCCAATTCTAAATAAAAGTTAAGAACTCTTATATTCTTAATTGTTTTGAAAAATCCCTTTAATTCAAGAGATGGACTTCTTTTTGTAGAAGAATCCACAAATTATAAGAAATCAGTGTATTTCTAATATTTTTTCAATAATGTGGTAGCATATTAATTCCTTTAAAAAGATTTTTGATAGTAGTTAAGAGCTCTTAATTTTTATCCTGAATCGGGGGGATAGTCAAAGTAAAGTTTTTGATACTTTTTCACTGTACTGTTCCTTGAAAACGGGAGCTGATTGAGCATTCTCATTTACGAATTAATAATCTACGGATAAAATCGTATATGAATTATCTGCCACTTGTTCGGAAAAAAATTTGGTACTTGTTGCGATAGTCCAGGTTGACCAATTTTTCGCTGAAGAAAATATGAAATTATCTTTCGATTCGTCATCATTCATTTCGAACCAGAGTAATGTGGCAACAAATTACTATATTCAATCCTTCATCTACATAGTTGAATTTATAAAATGATAACAATTTTAAGTTTGTTTGCTCATTGTAATAACGGCAGATGGCAGAGCATTTTAGACTTTCTTAAAATCACAAACAGCCATATTTGCATAGTGGATTAGCAATCTCACATATATTTTTCTAGTTACAACAAAATTGATTTTTTTTCAAAATATTTTATCTTTTGGGCGCCTATTTTGTGCGCATTACTTCAGTTTTAAAATTTTTAAGATATACCATAGAAAAAAGGGGTTAAAAGAAAATAAAATATCCTAAAGTGTTCAAACTATTTTAAAGTTGCATATTTTGAATAAATCTTGTAGGCACATATTTTCATTTCGCAATGTATTAACATCTTCTTTCGACTTTATTTGCTTCATAATTCACCCTTGATATTTTAATCAACAGGGTTAGTTCAATGTAAAAAGGAAGAACATAAAAACGATAATAATAAAAATTCTATGCTGATCGTAGCTTGAAAAAGTCAGTCCTACATATATTAACTGTACGGACTGTAAAGCCTGTACAGAGAATTTGAACAGACACATCCATGTGTATAATTTTAATAGTTCCAAAGAAACACATAACGAAATATTTTTTATTTATTATGTATAAATTTTTACGTTTTCTATATACTGAAAATAATTGTTGTTTGACAAATTCGAGTTGAATCAATAAAAATGTCCAAAAGCAAATAAAAAATAAAAATAAAATATGTCATCTCTCATTTTTAATACGAAATTGAACTAATATTTTATTGAAAATAATAGGACAAAGAATATGTCTGAGATAAAACACTATCAAATACCTTCAACAAAAATATTAATAAAATCCATATAGTGAAGAGAACATGAATATGAATAAAAATCGTGTAAGCTCTACATACAATAATAATAAAATTATTTTTTTATTTCTAATAACTACTATGTAAATTAAAAAATACTTTTAATCTTTATTAAACAACATTTTTATTAATTTTGCTTAGCTGACATTATCATCGAAATATCATTATCATTGGAAAATTGCGAAAAAATAAACTGAAACAGAAATAAAATCAACATATTTATGAAAATAAATTCGTCGTTTATAAGAAAACTTACAATAATGAAATATTGAAATATAAAATTTAAACAAATGAATACAGAAGAGCTAAAACACAAATATTTTATGGTTGCCGATTACAACATAATATATACTTTCAAACCTCATGAAACTTACGTTGCAGCGTACGAAGACTTTATAAGAAGAGAAACATTTCATTATAATCGCATTTAAAAGCAGCATCCGAGTCACGTGTTCGCGATATTTTACAAAATAAATAAAAACTGAATCGTGAAGTAATGGAATTGACGAGAAAAATTTTCAACAAATTTGTTACTCGTATATTTTATTATTATTTTGCCTTGGTTGGTCTTAAATATACCTATATATAAAAATCAATGTATAATTTTTCGTACTAATGCGTAAATGCCTATGTGCACGCATTCCACTCTCTCTCTCTACATGAAGGTGTGTTTCGGAAAAGATCTCTAAAAGGTAACTAACAAAAGCAAGAAACAATTGAACGTTTATCCAGAATGATACAAACGATACATAAAAAAACAAACAATTGAATTCAGTTTATAAACTATCAAGCTTTTGGGCAACCTATAAACAATTTGATGACAATTAAATTTGACTTATGTAATGTTAATGATTTTGAATTGACGACAATTTGACATTTTTGTTTGTGTTGA
Organism: Dysmachus trigonus; assembly: GCA_949715965.1. Classification (NCBI taxonomy): domain Eukaryota; kingdom Metazoa; phylum Arthropoda; class Insecta; order Diptera; family Asilidae; genus Dysmachus; species Dysmachus trigonus. The sequence goes on along the minus strand of OX454322.1, from coordinate 39,861,980 downwards.
GTTGTTTTAAAATGCATTTTGAAACATGACTAGTATAAATACTTAATAACTTTTGTTACATTTTACTTTCGATTCTCAAAATATATATTATTCTACCACTCCCATTTTAAGACTAATGCAAATATACGTTACGCAGACCGCTGTTTGTTTTGTTCGTTAATAAATACAAGAAAAGGTTGCTTTCCGGTTTGTAATAGCACGGTCGCATTTCCGAAACAATGTTCAAATTTGAGATAATCAAAAACTCGATAGTCGAAATCGAAACTGAGCGAAATGTACGAAAAATTTTACAGCAGTATACGTGTGAAGGTCCAGCAATTTAAATTTGTTTAAATTTTTCTAGTAACGTATATGTGTATTGTGTTTCTTCAAAAATTTGTTTGAATATAAATATATGAACACGTGACAGCAATTATTGAATAATCCAATTTATGAATCTAAGTACACTATATCACCATATCTGTACTGGCTTATTTCTTTCTTCTTCTTTCTCTTTGAGATATTGAGACTTTTGTTGTTTTCGATCGTTTAGTTGATTCTTTTCTTCTCCCTTAAGATATCTTTACTAGTTTGGCAATTACTGTACACTTTTATAAATTAAAGGCTTTAGAACCGATGAGAACTGAAAAGGAGGAAATCCGACTATCAGATATTTCAAATTTCCAAAGTTAGTTGCCCTCAAGGGAACTTTTCTGAAACCGTTGCTAATAACCGCATTCAGCTTTTTCACAAATTACAAAATTCTGTAAATAAGAGAATTGTAAGAAACCTTTGCTTTGGGTTCGTACTTTATGAGTTACTCTTGGATTTTCATTTGATTTTGTGTTGTGGCTTGTAACGAATATCGATTTTCTCACTTTACATTTGTCACTTGAGGCGCTTAAATGCTAAAACTTTTTTGCCTTTGTTGGTTCATGCGAAACGACCGCTGCGCACCCGAAACGTATCGCAATCGCTATAAGCCAACAAACCGCTTCAGTCAAATATTAATTTTAGAAATTAAAGCAATACGTAATTATAAATATATATAAAATAAGCAACTTAGAACAATGAGAGCATGCTTTAGAGAAACTTCCAAAAAAGGTTGATAGTAATGGTTTCAAAAAGAGAATGATTCAAATACCGTTTGAGGAAATTATATATATTTATATAACAAACATATTTTTACCTTTCTGTTGCTTAATAGCCTGAGTCGTATTTCAATGCTTAAATAGTTGAAAACTTCACTTTGCTTTGACCAACAGTTTTTTAGAAAAGCATTAAACTTAGCCATCTAGATAAACAAATGATTTGAATTTTATGCAGGCGGTCCATCAAGAGCCCAATGGGAGGATGTTACTGGCTCAACACCTCTCACTTTTGTCAACGACTGTGTTTCATTTACTACAACTGTATCCGCAAGATTCTGGCTCATGGACTGTAGAAATATATCTGAAGCAACAAAAATGGCTACAGAACTGTATAGGTAAGAAAAATATTTCTCAAAGAAATCTTAATAAAATTATAGTTAAAATCGATTTCTCACAATTATAAAAAAGTGTATATAAACAACTGGTAGCACATAATGAATTCAATCCATAGCTGGTAATAGGAACAACAGTTTAAACACACAATTTCCGATCTAGAGATAATCAAAAGTTTTTAATGGTTTTATCCGCTCCACATAATATGTGATGATGAGTGATTCTATCAATAGGGGGCCTCGATAGCTCAGTGCTAAAGAGAGCCGGGCTACCATTGCCGAGGCTGTGGGTTCGATTCTCACTGGTCTTTGGCCACCTTTGGGAGGCCCATGTCTCAGCCGGGACACGTGATCAGCCCTACTGCTGAGGCCGTGGGTTCGATTCCAACTTGGTCAATTGATGACCTCTGGCCCATTCTCCACCATACCTAGATATTGCTTTCCTGGGCGTAGAGTAAAAACATCTCAAAATCCATAACATACAATCTCTAGAATGGAAGTTACCTCTATACATATTATTGGTCTTGTTCATCTCCAGCATAATGTACAGTATGTACAAAAATTATTCACACTCCTTGCACAATTTCTATTTGACATAAGAATATTGCACTTAAATCCGGTATTTTTCAGAAATTCATGCATATAATTACAGCTGTTACAGTATGTATTCACATAGAGTAAAAAGGATATTTCTTAACAAAATAAATAGGAATAAATTTACAATAATAATGTGTAAAGTATAAAATAGACACAAAACAATTATAGTCATGCCTGTAAATTTAATTTCGCCAAATTTTTGGCAACGTAAATTTATTCATTGCTCCTTTTGTTTTAAAGACATATGCGACATTTGAGTTTTGTTGCGAATTGTGTGCAAATGTATTAACCTATTTCTTCCTAAACGAACATTTTGGTTTCGATTTGTTTTTCACGTAGGAAAATGTAAAAATAATAATAAATAAATTTCAAAAGTAACTTTTCCCCTATAAAATTTCCTGGGGTGAATAGATAAAAAATTTTAGACAAATATCCTTTTTGTAGGTATTTGATGTCGCTCAGTATGGAACTTGAGTCAATATATGATTTTATGAATGCCGTATTCAAAAAGGCATCAGATTATGCAAAAATATTTGTTTTAATGGAAATATGATTAAAAAAAAGTTTTCACAGTGCCGTCGATTTCACCGTGATTTGCTGAAATAATTATAATATTGTTCTGCAGTTCGTGAATAGTAGTTTTTATGAGCTCAAAATAAAAAAATAGATCATTCTCAGATTAGAGAATGGTAAAATAATGGCTATTCACGGTTTTTTCGCTACAAATTTTGTAGGATAAATATTTGACATTGGATTTCCATCAAGTTTCATTTAACACTTTCGCGCGTGGCCATCGATCTGTACACGAGTGTAGAGGAAAATATAATGTAAGTATATGTACGTTGCAACGCCATTTTGGAATTTTCCATTAAACATTTTCCGATTCTGACGAGTCAAAAAGGGCATGAAATTTTATACGGAAAAAGTGACTTTTGAAATTTAGTTATTATTATTTTTACATTTTCCTAAGTAAAAAACAAATCGATACCAAAATGTTCGTTTAGGACGATGTGGGTTCAAACATGAGAGTGTGGAACTTCCCTTGGCTTTTGGTCTTTTATCTTCTTATTTCTTGATTTTATTTGTAGTTTCTTCACTTTTATTTTATTATTTTAATAGTTTTAACACTTTATGCAATGAAATGAATTTATTCGGTTTATAGATATATATAATTATATTATATTTATTTTATTTCCTTTTATAAAGAATCAATAAAATTGAATTATACTTTTTTAAAGAAGATCTCGATCTAATGAAAGTCAGGGAAGAACTAAATATTTACAATTATAAAAACAAAATCTCTACTTTTACATCTAAGTTTACTACATATACACTAACTAGATAATAAAAATCAACTCACTATAGTACTACATTTACACAGTAATTTCTATTTCTATGACAACCAAAATACCACACAAAACTACACTACATTAACTATTTAAAATACAGCCAAATACTACACAACATCTACATATATCTACATTAATTTTCATACGAATTTCCATCCTTTATTTTTACCAAAAATCAAATTCGTAATCCGAATTAAAACTTTTTTATCGTAATAATATTAAAGTTTATTATCGTAGACAACAACCGCTTTTACTTTTACCGAAATAAATAATCCGAATAATATTATTTATCGTAAAAATATTAAAGCTTGTTATTGTAGACAACAACCGCCACAAGAGCTTTCTAACCAAATTCCTGAGTTAATCGTAAAATACCAAAATTCATGTGTAGGGTATAAAAACATAGGTGATAAATATTAGTAAAAATTTTCTTTTTTTTGGTTCAAATGGCGTTGTTCGGAAATGAAGAAAACCTGCGAAAGGTATGTATAACAAATAATGTTTAAATCAACAGTCAAGCACGGAGAAGATAAGAAAACAAAAAATTCAAATCAAAATAATTTTGCAGCGTGTATTATGACTAAATTTAAAGGCAGCCTAATAATGTGCGGATTCATGTCTTAGCACCGATGCAGTAAGCTCGAATTTATCGACGGCATAATGACAAATGCGGTTTATTTAAATCTCCTTAAAAAAATTTCGGGTATATGTTACAAAACTAAATTTAAGCGACGTATTCATATTCCAACAAGATTCAGATACGAAATTAGTAAAATTATAGTTTACTGAGGAACAGATTAAGGTTCTGGATTAGCCTCCGCAGTCACCCGACCTTAATCCAATTAAACATTTAAGGTCAATTTTGAAAAAAAAAGTGCAGATTTTAAAAAGCCAAGGCATGATTTTGCTAAAAGAATACAGCTTAGATAAAATTGTATGCCTTTTAATGTGGGATATTGAGGGGGTGTGAATAATTTTTTTGCATACTGTATATAGCGAGAATGAGAGCCATACATTAAGCACACCATAAAATAAAATAAAAAATAAAGTTTTTCTTTGTAAATCGAAAAGTTACAAAATTATCCCTATCATTACAGAGAAGCAATACACGTTCCATTCATGGCGAAATTTGTTGTGTTTGCTAAACGTGTAGAACAAAATGAAGCGCGTTTAAGAGTTTTTTGTATGACTGACGATAAAGAAGACAAGACTCTTGAACAGCAAGAGCACTTTACAGAAGTTGCAAAGAGTAGAGATGTTGAAGTATTAGAAGGCAAGTCGCAGTTCATTGAAATGGCTGGTAACCTTATACCAGTAACAAAATCCGGCGAACAATTACAGTTAACATTCAGAGCATTCCGTGAAAATCGCCTTCCATTTAGCGTAAGGGTAAAAGACCAACATGCTGACACCGTAGGTCGTACGCTATTCATGAGAGAGCCAAAAGTCGCTAAAGGTGAACCGCCACAGCAACCGATATGCATTCTCAACATTGTTCTACCAGAAAAAATTATACCAGACCAAATATCACTTTCAGACAGTAGGGAAGTCCTGTCTAAAGTAGAAATATCGATTATACACAAACGACCAGAAGACTATTATTTAGGCGATATGAGAATCGTAGATATTTCGAACCTTCTGGGCGAGGACTGGGTTAGCTTAGCTCCTGAAATTGGTATAACGCCAACGGAAGTAAGCAATATTCAAGCCCAAAATCCAACGAGCACAGCACAACAAGCTCAATCAATGCTGAGACTGTTTAAACTGAAAAAGTCTAACGACCTCAATGTTCTTGAAAATGGACTTAGAGCCATTGGTCGAAACGACATCATACAGAGGTGTATCAAGATCACTTCATACATAGAAACAAGTAGACAGGATCCTTTAGAGAGGAAACGAATGACTTTAGATAGTGCGTTTGATGAAGCCGATATTATGAAGGTTTCTGAATCTGTCGAAGAGCTAGTCATGCAGGAGGGTAAGTTTACTTTGCATACACATTAAAGCAAGATATTCAGAAGTTTTAATTATTTTTACAGACCAAAAACGAAGAGAAAGGGACGAAATTAAGTATTCTGCTGAGGAGAAGGCAATCGAAGAATCTGAATCGGATGATGAGAATGTAAAGAAGAGTGTTGCCGAAAGAAGGCAAAAAATAGAAAAGCGACTGTCTTTAGAGCGTGCCATTCCAGCTTCAACACAGAAAAAGGAAATTGTTCAAGAAATAACCGAAATTAAACGAAAGAGTCTGATAGAGGATAAGAAAGCCATCCATGAAGAAGAGATAATGCTTCAAATGCCAACGGACAATATTATCAAATCGGCTGTTGTACCCGATCATATAATAAAATTGAAAACAAACAAAATCGAAACACCTGATGTTAGCAAGACTGAGTTCGATAAAGAACTGCAAGATAAGTTTAAGAGAACTGTCAAAGTACAGGGTGAGGATGAAATCCTTGAAGAAACTTCAAAGATAATATATGATAGTACTGTCACTGAGAAAACAATGAAACAAATACCTGCTGAACAGATTTTTGACCAAGTAACTGAAGTTAGAACAGTAGAAGTATCGCAAGAAATTCCAGAAACCATAATGGCAATAGAGAAGGAAATAGCTGATGCTATCAAAGACGAAAAAGTTGAAACGACCACTGAATTCAAATCAGAAACAATCGATGGAATGACTGTAATTACAGAAACCAAAATAATTACGGAAACTATCACTAAAGAAACGAAAAAAGAACTTCCGTCTTCAGTTTCCAAAGAAATAATTGACCCAGATCTTGAAAGAAAATTATCAATACAAAAAGAAAAAATTGAAAAATCTGAAAAAATGGAGAAAGGTAAATCAGTGGAATCCGATTCAACGAAAAGTGATGTAGACGTTAAGAAAGAATCTGAAACTGAGGAAATCAGTACGGAAATATCGAAAGTAGAACAACCAATACAAAAGGAGCCAAAGGAAGAAGAAATAAAGAAAAAGGTAAAGCTACCAAAAGAAGCAGTCAAGGAGGATATGCTAGAAAAAGAACAAATTGCAATTAAGGAAGATGTAGTAGAAGTAGAAAAGACTAAAAAAACTGTAGTGAAAATACAAGAATCAAAAATTCCGGAATTTAAAAAGGAAGAACCAAAGAGGGAACTGACAAAACCCAAAGAAGATAAGATCACTGTACAAGAGACAATTGAGAAGATTGAAGAAAGAGATGGAACTAAGAGAGAATTGAAGGAAGTCAAGACACATCTTGTGAAAGAACAGATTGTCAAAGAAACCAAGATAAAAGAGCCTTCAAGGATACCAGTTCATGTTAATAAGAAAAAAGAAGATCCATCTAAACAGCTTGAAGATAACAAAGGAAAAGAAGAAGCGAAGAAGGCCCCTGAAGCAAGGAAAGAACCACTAAACACCATGATTACTGCTGAAGAAATCCAACCGGAGGATAACACTGCCCTTGAGGACTACGTTCCCAAATCTTATCACGAAAAACCCAGAGAATCTCTTACTGAGGAAGAATTCTACAAATCAGTTCAGGCGACAATCACCAAGAAAATGAGTGAAGGCTTAATAGAAATTAGCCAGGATGTTTTATCATCAGGTAAGCTGGCACAGATACGTAAAATGTAATTAGTCAGAATTTGATCAACTATAAAATGACAAAAAGTAGACAAAAAATCGTTGATAAACTGAAATAGTTGGGCTCACCTATATCTGCTTCAAAGTGGCATCGTATTAAATTTACTTTTCATTTTCAGTTTCAAGGTGTATTTATTTCAAGATAGTCCTAGTGAACTGATGAGTCATCTTCTGCTGTGATTGCATAATATTGCAAAAATGTATATGTGTTTTACAAATGGCAATACGCATCACACTCGCAAGAAGCTAAAAGACTGACAAATTATTAGCTACAACTATGAAATCAGAATACCAATTTTTTTTAAGTTTATATTACGCAATCTTTTAATCGAAGTCTAATTTTATTGGGTGGAAAACAGTTTATTTGAGATGTGAAAAACAGCTCTTTTTATGGTTCCGTATCTTGCAAAGAGTAAACGGAACCCTTATAGGATTAATAGAGGTATCGAGTTGAAATTAATACCAACACTAAAGTCTACAGTCTTCATAGTCGTGCAGAAAATTCAAGTTTCTAACTCAATGCAATAAAAATGCACGGCCTTTCAAAGTGTATTTTGATACTGACAGACCAACTCATTGATTGACTGATACATCAAAACCTATAGGGTACTTCCAAAACCCCCGGGAATACATATAAACACAAGCCGTGAAGTAGAAAATGCATATGTAGTGATGTAGTCCGAGAATCGCCGTGAAATAACAGCTTCTTATGGCGGATGATCCAAAGTAAGCCACTCCACTCGCCTGAACTGCTAAACTATAACTTTTACGCAAAAATGATGTTCTACTAACTATAAATATGGAGGAATACCTTTCTAGTGATCTAAAAAAATTTATAGTGACAAGAACAAAATATTAGAGTTTTTTGCACTTAAGAACAACTCTAACCATTTCCCCGAACAAAACAGCAGCGGCAGGTCGACTTGACACTTGACGACTTTCCGTGGTAATTTGTTTGTTTGAGCTCAAATATCTTTAATATTTTGTTCTTACCCCTATAATGATTTTGGTACCATAAGAACGGTATTCCTCCCCAGTTACAATCAGTAGAACATCACTTTTTCGTAAAAGCGGTAGTTTAGCAGATTCGGTCTGTGGAGCGGAATGAATGGGCTATACCGCCATAAGAAGCAATGTTATTTCGGCGCAATCATCGGACTACATGACCCTATAGTTGTGGTAGTGAGCAGGTCTACTTCACGGCTTGTATTTATTATTCCCGGGGGTTTTGGTACTTCCCGTTGACCCGAATCTTTAAAGAGCGATACGCATTTTAAGCCAAGAGCGAACACAAATGACGTGTGTGACACATATAATGGCATCGTGAGTTCTGCATGTAATATATAATATTATAGATAAGCGCATACGATTAATAGGTTCAAACTTAAAGTAGTTAGACCTACAAAGATTATTTCCTAGCAAAGACAATTTTCTTAGGTTGTAATGAAATTTACCAATTAAAGTATTAGAATCCATGTTGCTAACTAAAAGTTTCCCGACGTTTTTCTAAAGAGTGCATACTAAGCAGCATAAAGTGGTCATTATAAGTGAGAACATCCCAAGGTAAATCCTTTAGTGCAAATCTAACGAATTTTCAAGATTCAATTTTATCGATGTGATAATATGGAGACCAAACTTGACTTCCATATGCAAGCAAGAGTCTAACAAAGGAAAAGTAGAGGAGCTTGAAATTCACGGAACCATCTTTTTATGAATCCTAGCTATGATTTATATGAGTCACAAAGTTAAGTTTGCTATCCATTGCAATACCCAAATCACAGACGGAGTGAGTTCGTCAAAGAGTGTAGTCCGATCAAACAGTTAAATTGCACGAAATTGCGTCTTCTACAAAAAATTATCATCTAACATTCGCCAATATTAAGGTGTAAACAAAGGTCGTCTAAAAGCATTTATATTTTAAACGTTCCAATTACTGGTAATTAATTAATTGCAATCACAAATGATTTACAACTGATTGATAATAATAATGGGCCGATGTTGAATGAAGCAAAATGTGTTTTATTAATTTTTATTATTATGGTATTAAAATTACGACTACTTGAGAATTAGGACCTTAACCCTTAAATTTTATGCAGACTCGTACAAAATTTCCTTCAAATTAAGTTGTTTCGATTTTCCCATCACATTTTTATTTTCCAAAATGCTCCTCTAAGTTAAAAAAGATTATTTTTTAATATTTTGCTACATATTTATTGAGATCTCTATATTAAGCAAATATTTCCAAAATGTATGCAAATAGGACTAAAACTGTAGAAACTATGAGATAATGCAAGATTGATGAATGGATATGACAAAGCTATGAGGGTTCCTTGTTTGACTTCATTAGCCTAATAAAAAAATTTAGGAGACACCTCAGATTTGGTTAACATTTATGAATTTCATAAGTTTCCACAAAATATTAAGCGCACTATGACTTTGAAGTGGATAAGAATTACTCTTATTTTTAAATTATTTTAAGTTGGAACTATTTTGTCTACTTTCTGTCACAAACGGTTGGTTTAGTTTTTTCTATACATATATCTTAGTTTTCTAATGGGTTTATACCTAATTTGAAGAGATAGAAATCTACTCAAATGGTTGGCTGTTTTTCAGTTAGTAGATAGAAATTTAATCTACTCAAATGGTTGGATGTTTTTCAGTTTCAAAAGAAATACCAGAATCGCAAACGCCACCACCAACACCAATAGAGGCCCAGTCTCAGAAAGACGGTAGATACGAGAGTCCTGGATCGACAATGGGTAAGTGCCGATAAAATCCTCCTATAGATATACTAAAACCGCTTCTTTTGTAAATTATCTGCCATTGACCGACCGTTTTTAGTTCGGCTGTTTGTTTAAGACAAGAAGATGCTTTTTCTCATTATTTCGCAAGTAATCCTTAACATCCGCATTTCATGTTCTCTGCAGACGCCATAATACACATACTACAAAACAATTGTACTCTATTTAGCAACACCCCAGTAAATGTCCAACAATCAAATTATTATTGGTGTGATAACATATACTATATATTCCCTCCTACACATATGTGCACTACATAATCTAGCGATTGGCTGAAATTTGAATGCATCAATGCTAACCTTCACTAAGTCTTTTATTGATTTATTGAAAGTAAAATTCGAAAACGAGGCGAGAGCAAAATGTTCGCGTACATATGTGTACCGAAAAGGAAAGCAGAAAAGACAAAAAGAAATTTAATCCAATTTGCGTGGCTGACTAATTGTCTTATATGCAAACAACCGTACACTATACATTCGTGACTATTCCAAAAGTTTCATTCCTTCTTAGTGGTTTGAATTTTAGAGCATTTTGTCTTGTGTGTTCTTTGTGTTTTGTTACATTGCCCACAGGGAAGAACGTTCTTTTTTGTCCTTACACAGATCTCTCTATCAATTAGCTATTTTGATTTATTTTATTTCAAAATTCTGTGATTATTTCCGTATCCGTTTAGTGGTAAGTTTATTTGTAATTTCCTTCCGCAACAGAGGCAAAATATTTGTGTTAAAAACTAGCCGATGTATCAATTATATCGTAGTGATTTTCAGTTGATCAAGTAAGTTTGCAATAATACTCCCCAAAGTTAAAAAACAAAAAACAAAATCGAATAATCGTGCGAAGTTTACCGTGTAATCAGAAGTTCTAGCAATCTAGCAAAATTTCAGTCATTCAGAGCTGAGTGTTTAGTTTTCTATTATTATTTGAGTGTACTTGAACATGCCTAAGTACTTTCAATTTCCGAAATATTGCAAGTATTATTCTCTTGGAAAGGACTTTCTATTTACAAGTAAAATACACAAACAACACACAATTAGATGAATGTGTGCGATTTTGCAGTAAGTGAATGTATTCGTTTACAATGAAATTCCAAATTTCGTATGGGGGTCTAATTGGAAACTCGCAGTAAATCGAATCAATTTAAAGTATTGATGTATAAATGTGAATGCTAATTGAACAAAGAACCTTGGTGTACTGTCAAAACGGATTTTTATTTTTTGCTTTCTATTATAATATAATTTTCAAGTATCTTCAGGAACTCGGAACAAAATATTAATATAAAATATAAGTTTAGCAATAATTTTTTATCATAAATATAATACATAAATTTATCTCCAATGCTCGTATTTACAATTCAACGAGGCTTAGGTGGGTTACCCTTGTATAATTTGTACAACTTCTTTTACACTAAAATGGAAATCATTAAAAAACGGAAAGTGTCATTGCACTTGAAGGATTTTAGTAAAGCTAATAGGATTTGGTGGCTTTTTTCTACTAAATTGGCGAATGAAATCCGAGCGATCATTAAAGAATATAAATTAGATTAGGAACGAAAATTTGCAAGGGAACGTTTAAACAAAATTAAACAGTAAAATATTACTCAATAGACGGAAGTGTTATCAGTTAGCAATTACGTACATATGTATTTGAAATAAGCTGACAGCACAATACAAATATTTTATTTGTTTTTAAAAGAAATAAATTAAATGCCATAACTATAGGAAAAAGAAAAAACATATTTACTCAATTGTAGTACAATGAATAATCCATATTACGAGTATATGTCTCTGGCATGCTGTAAATTTGTTTGACATTTTATGAATAAAAACATTACTTATCAGTTTGTTTACATACAAACTTCATGACAACAATAATAAAAATATACAGTTTAAGAAGTTTTACTCACAACGATGAAGGAAGTTTACCCAGTGAATGCCTCTTTATAGTACCGATTTTTCCCACAGTACGAATATATCGGAATATCATACATATATGTATATAATATCACTTAAACCGTATCGTTGACAAATTTGAAGAAAATATAGTATATTAAACAAAGAAAATCCCAAGCTAATGATTTGCTTAATATTTCATTAAGCGCAGGTCGATGTAAAGTCTTGCGGAGGTAAGAGGAAAGCAAATTTGGATTACATTATGCCAAAACATACCTTAATACAAAGTCTTACAGTTTTCGAGTTATTGGAAAATTTCGTGTGTTTTAAAAAAATCACATTTTGTTTGGCAATGGGGCCATTTCCTTGACCTCTTGGTTTCAAAAATATAATTTATTAATTGTTACGTCACTTTGATTGTTGATTTGTTTGATAAAAAGATTACACCATACCATTTGTGGAGTATTTCGCGGAAATTAATTTCTAACATGGTCGATATGATTACCAAAACTGACGGATGATGATGGATTTTATACCAAAATCCTAATTAAAGTTTTAGAAAATTACACTTTTCTTCTTAGGACATCTCATAACTTTTTACCTGAATCTTAAGCTACTTGGGGCAAAAGTTCAATCAATTTAATTTTTTGGAGTTTAGTATTTTTTAAATTAATTTGAATGAAATTAAAGGGAAATACCGCTCCGCTCGAGCAATATTAATATTTGCTTTTCTTAAAATCGCATTTTTGAAATCCGTAACTAAAAGATAGGTAGATTAGGTTAGGTTGCCGTGGTTGCCTGACGGCACACTTAGGCCACAAGGACCCATTGTGATGCCAACTAAAAGATACCATGAAAACAATTAGAACTGCAAAAAAATCTTTGAATGAAGATTTTTTTAATCTTTTTACTGACATAAAAACGATCGTGTTTTTTGGTTTCTCTGGATTCAAATCTGAACAGTATTGACAACATAAGAGATTTCCGAGATTTTCGAGAGGATGACTACATTATTTTTATTTCTAAATATTTTTTATTTCAAAACTGAAGCTCGAACTGAATTTTTAATAGATGGTATTTCCAAACCTAGTCCCTAAACCATTAATATAGTAATTTTAAATTAAAATTGGCCGCTATCAAATCTAAGCATAAATATTTATAATTTTATGGAAACCGATCTTTGTCTTCCTCGTATATGGCTATATTATCTGACAGCACACTCGTCAACAAGTTAAGTAATATTATACCATTGACACACTATACTTTATTATAAAGCAATATTTCTTTATGAAGAAATATTAGTCCACAATGAAGTATCCGAAATGAAGCCCGAGCTACAAAGGGGTATCCCACCCTAGAACGTTCAAAATATGCACATTTTTTTTTTTTTAATTTTGGAAAATTCTGTATTCTTTCCTGAATCGTTTAAGCTATGTCTTGCCGCGAAATTTGAAAAGCCCGCGCTGTTACAGGCAAATCCGTGCGCAGCTGCGCGCTCCCTACCACTCCTCGTTGCCTTTAACTTTAACTTAAATGCCGTTTTTCTCAAAACACCGTTTTGATGAATGGTGTGCAATATTCTGAGAAAACCATTCATCCGAAAAAATTCAGATTTTGGTACAAGCTGTGTTAGCTTTGCTTCTATAATCTAAGTGGAGCAAATCAGGCATTTTATATTTACATAGCTTGTATCCCAAGTTTTAACAGTAAAAAATCAACTAAAAAATATAACGAATAGTAGGAACAATTAAGGAAATTAATAAAACAATTTTTTTCCCAATATGACACACTCTTACCATAGCCACATATATGAAGAGTACTAATGTGCAATCTCATTTTTTTCGGATTATTTGCTTGGCTGCTATGGCCCACACCATGAGCTGCCGTTCCTAAGTTATGAGTCCCAGTAGCAGGTCCACCCTGACCCAACCACTCAATAAAAAAAAAAAAAAAAAAATTGTTTCTCAAAATGTTCATCAAAGATCAGATAATAAAAGGATTATTATGTTTAACTCTAAATATTTTGTATTTTCTTGTTCAACTCCCTGAAAAAAACGTTCAATTCAAGGGCCTCTAGAGTGGGATATCCCCTTAATTTCTTCGAAAATGATGAAATGAGGTATTATTACTTGTGAATATTCCTAAACCAGTTATTCGTGAAAGTCGTTAAATAGAGGAGTTTTTGACAATCAAAATCAGAACAAGAGAGTAAGCTGTGAGCGCTGCACTTGTTTTTGGATCAAGCTAGTCGGGAAAGATTCGTCAAACGTCAGTTCTAATGAAGTAAAGTGTTGTGTGTCACCACGTCATTAGCAGTAATATCATAATGACGTCCTACTTCATAATGAAGTGTGTTTCGATGGTATTATATTCTACAATAAATTCCATTTAAAGCTAGGCCAGCAATTGCAAAATTTAACATTGTCACATTAACTGTAATTCCTTCGGACAATAGTAGTGATAGTCATTCTATATATAATACGTCCATTTATATTGTGAAATTTGATATTTATGTGAAAAAGGACCAATAATTCAAATTACGCTGAAATTAACCTCCCAGATTAGTCATTTCTTTAAGGGGATGCCTCATGCACTAGGTGTAAAAAATTGGTTATTGATTATTATTCAATTATTATGTCCCTCAGTTTTTAGACCCAAAGTCGAATTATTAACGGATTTGCGGTCAATGTAACAAAAGTGCCTTAAGAAGGTATTTAAGCAATCACAAATCTGAAATCATGTTTTTTGAATTTGCGTAAAACTCAACTAAAGAATATTCAACGAATTGACATGTACGTTTGAAAATTACAAAAAACATTCCCTCAGAATGAACTAATGTTTTATAAGTATTTCAATATTATTATTTTTTAAGGCTAGGCTAAACGAAAAATATGTCGAAGTTACAGTATTCACTTAAATTACAAATTTGTAAGATAGATAGATTCATTCTGAGAGAAATTTTATAAAAAATTAAATTCGTTTATTTCACTGTCTTATGAAAATTTCAGGATACTACAGGGTACAAGATGTTTGAGTGTGTCCTGAGCTCGCCGCATCGGATGGCTGCTACAGTTTCACAACTTCACACATTTTGTATTTTGAAAATATGTTACAATGGTATAAGATAATAAACAAAGTCAAAACGAATCAGATAGATCTAGTGATTTAATCCACGCAAAACTTAAAAAAAAACTTATTTGAGGTTTTCCTTTAAGCAGCTGGCATAACCAGAATATAATTAAAATGCTACAAGTTCTAATATTAGTGTTTTAAAAAGTGAAAATTTTAAATCTGATGTTTTATTTGAACTAGTCAACCGTCTAGAATTTTATGCGGAGTTTTTTTTAGATTACCAAAAAATTATATGTAGCAAATTTCAAGCCTATAGGATTAACATTAAGGATAAGCTAAAAATATCATTCAATTGCACAATTTTCCTAATTTGGGAAGATACATCTCTTAACTAGAAGTTGAAATAGTGGACCGAATACTTTCCATGGGTCTACATTAATCTTATCAGCATATTTTTAACACCAAAATTGAAAATTTTATATATTTTATACATACATCAGGGACCGTAAATAACTGTTATTTTTATATTTTTGATGTAAAAAATCAAGTAGTAAGAGTTGTTTGATTTGCATAAAACTTATACATGATACCCAACATGACGAGTACTTTACGATGACATGGTCACTTTTAAATTTTATACTTTTATTTTATTATAAAAGTCAAACTTAATAATTATTATAGATTTCAATTTCTTTCAATCACAAATACTAGTTAAAATTAATTGAAAAAGTTTTAGGTCATTAAAGACACTTATTTTTGTTCTTTATTTTCTCAAGCCGTTCAAAACTGTTATGGAAGGACTTTTATTTTTTAAATCAAAAATAACTATTAAAAAAGACTTTTATTTTTTTCTGTTTTGTATAAAAGTCTTTTTAAGATTTTTATTTTTTCAGTTTTTTATAAAAGTCTTTGAAGACTTTTATTTTTAAAATATAAAAATAAAAGTCTTTTGCAGAAGATGAGTAAAATAATCATCACGATTAGGAAATCACACTATAAAAAAAATCATAACATTGTACTTAATTGTTCAACTTACTTTTATAGTGTGACTCCCTAATCGCGATGATTTTTTTGTTTATCTTCTGCAAAAGACTTTTATTTTTATATTTTAAAAATAAAAGTCTTCAAAGACTTTTATAAAGAACTGAAAAAATAAAAATCTTCAAAAGACTTTTATATAAGACAGAAAAAAATAAAAGTTTTTTTTAACAGTTATTTTTAATTTAAAAAATAAAAGTCCATTGTAAATCATAATTTTTAACAAAAAAGAATAAAAATCTTTCATAACAGTTTTAAAAGATTTAAACTAATAGTAGGCGCAGATTATAGTTAAAAATAACTTAAAATATTTTTGGTGAAATATAATTGGTTCATTTTGTCTTAAATCATATAAGTTTCAAAGTAATAATTAATTTCAGATTTTTTATATATAACTTATAACAGTTACGATCCCTGACATACATTATTTTTAAGTTTTTAAATATTTTAAGGATTTTCAAAGAGCTTTTGAGGCCTCACCGATTTTTTTGTTCAACTTTATACAATACCCCATAATTAATAGTGTTCCACACCAACATAGAAAACAATGGAACAATTACGAGAACACTCCGATCTGAACTATATCAAGAAATAATTCCTCTTTATTTGCGAGTCGAATAAAAGCTTACAGCTCGTCGAATTCCAATACAGAAGCAGAAAATATAGTGACATTCATTTATCGAAAAAATTGTGAAAAATTCGTCCCTTCCCTTTATTTACAGAAATAATGGTGATCAGAGAAATCTGAATAATTGCTCGGTTTTATAGCATGTCATCCATATTGAACAAAAATTAAGATTTTACACATAGTTTTTGCAAAGATTAATTTATTAATGAATTATATTATTCTCAAAATAGTTCATTACAATATTTAAACGGATAAATTCAATCTATGTATATACTTATAAACACTTTGCATACCCTGTATCGTTCTCTGCTTGCAAACAGATATTTATGTATACTACGAAGATAGTTCTCGTATTAAAGTTAAAATAACAGAGGGAATGTATGACACTATTCTTAATAGAGTAAATTAAATTTAGTAATTTCTTTCTGACGGAAACTTTTAGGTCTGTCTGTTAACTCTAAAGTTTTTACTCATGGGTAAAACTTTTTACTTGAAAGTGTCTGTTATACTCACAGAGGGGAAAACCTGAGCTCTTGACAGCCTTCTCCTCTTATCAAATTTTATCAGACTCACGCCGCAAGACCGAGTTTTGGGTAAAATCACAAATTGCTTGTCACTGTAGGTATGTCTGGTAACTTTTTGGTAAAATTTTCTTGAATCTTGAAAATCTGGTAAAAAGTTTCATATGGTAGTGGGAATAAGAACAAAAGTTACCAGACGACTTCAAGTAAAAATTGGGTATACCTTCAAAATCTTACTTGTGTACATAAATTGTGAAACATGATCAAGGTGTCGGAGGAACAACTTATAGATTTATTTAATATTTTCGAAGGTTTTGAAATATATTTTTTATTTAATATACTTAAATTTTTTTCCATAACTTATAACAACTATCTGCATCGAGGCGTAAAATTTAAACTCATAAATGATAAATTACACAGTGACGAGCAGTCGTTATTTTACCCAAAGGCCAAGAAGGGGTAAAGTGCCCCCGCGCCGATTATGGGCGTTATTTTTTTTTTTTATCGTCGACTAATACAAGTAACAATTTGGTCAAGTTTGATCCTTCAAGGGGTGAGAATTATTTTACAAATTTCGAAAAATTAATATCTTTTGAACGCGTTGACCGATTTGGATGAGCGCATCACAGAAAAAATCAGTGGAACTGAACACTGAATATAACCTAAAAATATATGTTTTTTCAAAAATATATTCACCTATTTGCTATCACCAAAATTGTGTTATAGCTTACTAACATAGTTTTTTATAACATCTATTTTTTCCAGATTTTTGTTACAATGGCGTGACATCTTAAGAAAATAAAATGTCGATTTTTATTTGTTTTTGTAAGTTAAGACTGTACGAAAAAATCGCCAAAAATTGTTTGTGACTTTCTGACGTATTTTTTTACAATGTATATTTTTTCTTGGATCTTTACTCAGACTAAGAATGTAACTAAAAGATTTGGGACAGGAGGTTAGAATGTGGATAACTGTGAGGGGTTGTGAACAGTGTGGAAAAAGGGGTTGGTCTTGCTGCCGTAGGAGGTTTTCGTGGGTAAGCCGTGTGTGCTCAATGTCTTATAAAATCATCACATCAGTTGATCCAGTTTGAATTTTGGAAAATTTTTACTTAGATTTTATATTAGAAAGCTTCATTTTCAGTTGTATTATGAACGTTATTGAACGGCTTTATATTTAACAAAATCGCTCTTATTCATTAAGAAAAATCCACAGGCCATCCTGAATTACGGAACCTTAATATGAAATAAATATAGTTAAGAGGACGCCACGATCTTATTAAAAAACATTAATTAATAAATGTGCACAATATGTTTAGGACGTTAATCAACTTCAACAATGTTCCCAGAGAAGACAAGAAAACAATTGAGTGTACACTTATAGGATCAGCCGTGATTAATTTCTTATGTCGTGAGTATCTGGCTCTTTGACAATACAAAACTGACACAAATTTGAAAATCGATACCAAAGCAAATATGTTTGATCTATAAATAATTGGTTTAAAAAAAAAAATTTTACTACACCGTGTGTTTTTACCTTGCCAGAATAAACATCATTCTAAATTCGATTTAATAAGGAAATCAATAGAATGAAATGATTCAACTTGATAAAAGCACGGGTATTTAAAATTAGCTTTTCGTATTTAGCCATACTTTTAAAGAAGAAGATGAAAAATTTGTTTTTGAAGAAAATGAATTTGGAGTTTTAGTATGTCAACTTCCGGGATAATCTTAATCAAATATTCTACAGACAGGAATAAAAAAATTAAATCGAAGAATTAAGTACTACTCATATTTTTTCTAAAGAACCAATACTCTACAATTTAATTATAATTTGAGCTAGATAAAATTCTGAAAAGAAAACATATGTATATTGTAAAATTATAAATTTTTTTGTCAGTACACAAAGTTCTTTGTATAAACAAAATAAAAAGATACGAACGATTCGAACAGTCCTTGAGTCAAAATGTTGTATGTATGTATGTGCGCACTATCCTTCTAGACACAGTAACTAGAGAACGACAACGCTTTAATCGCAGTACTCATCTGAATAGCGAAATATCATTGAATGTAGGAGGAAAAAACAGCAGCCTCAGATACTACACGCTTTGTGTTTTTCTTTTCTTTCAAAATTGACCGACAGATACGAGGCAATTGTTTGCGCAACTTTAGTACATAAACGATGTATGTTATTGATTTGGATTGTATTATGTTAGAGACGTTTGCATATCGCTTCCCTTATGATAATTGGCCTGTAATTTCATTAATTTAAAAAATATCGCACATCCGACACATACATAGCAGCTGTATCGCCTATTGCTATTTATTTTCTCTTTTATACGCAAAGTATTAAATTGTATTTATACATATAGTTGAGTATAGTATATGAAGTCGTGGTAACGTTCCGGGGCAAATACAGTACACTCAAATAAATCGATGCGTTTCTTTGCATTTTCGTTTCGTTTAAATTATTAATACTTTTGCAAACTTTTGATCAACTAATGCAATTTTATTATACCGTTAAAATTTTTTGGAAATAAAAGCCGCCATATTCTGGTTGAATGCTTTATTCGATTATTTTGTTTGTATTCGTGCATTGGGCCTGTCGGATTCCCCACAAAACCCATATGCTATGTAAATTTCGTGCGAGTGCGTCCAGCTCAATTGAGTAAGAATTTCAATAATCGGTGATCTCGTCGTTGGAAGGAATAATCAGATGGTGCGCTGTTACATCCACGACATCATATATTGTACGCTCAAAGCAACACCAAATCAAGAAATTCTTTTCGGTCGTGGATAACCCGGATTGTCGGAGAAGCTGGGGTATTTTCGTAACATTGTGTTACTGTTTTACACGTGAAAGGTGGTTCAATAAAAGTGCGTTATTTTATAAAGTTCCTAAAGAACTAAAGGAAATGAAAAATAATCTACCTTCCGCTCAGACAGTGAGCCCAACTCAGGCATTCTTGATTTGGTGTGAGTTGCTTAAATATATTGAAGATGAAATTTTATCACCATTTGATTTTAAATGTAAAACTTTTATTACATTTCATGCTGCAATTATACATTTGCTATGGAATGACCATAATAAAACTTCCAAACTTCTTTCCAAACGACAAAACAATTTCAATAATTCCCAAAACGCAAAGATGATTCAGCAATGTCCGCTCAAGACGAGGGATCTATTGACACGGAAGGCTTTCGCGAGGGTTTAGACAGCGAACCACGCAGCGAGACTCTATTTGAGGAATACAGAAACAAATACCTCCAAGATTTCAAAAATGCATTTATGGCATCATCGGAGGATTTCGAAACTGAAAGTCTTCGGTCTGTTTCTGAAAGAGCCTATTCAGTTGAGGCCTCACCTGCAGAAGTTCCAAAGCAAACAGAAAAGACAAAGAAAGACCTCAATCTTGAATTTATTGCGAATGATCAAAATGATCTTATTTCGGACAGTCAGCGCAACTGCGGAACATCCCCATTTTCTGGCATGAGCGATGACAGTCCCCAGCAAGTAGTTTTCAAATCCGAAGTACCTTCCCTGAAACTAGTTATTGGCCGAAAGGAGCTGAAGACGAAAGACGCTTCTGCAGTCACAGAAAGTCGGTTGACACTCTACGGCCATCAAGACGTGGAGATATCCATAAGTTCCCAATCGAAAATAAGTCTTACCACAAATAATTACAAAGATGGTATTAAAACAGCAAAGCATACTAGTGAGTACATCACCACTGACTTAAAAGAAGATACAAAACGATACAAAGTACAGAAGACAGGTGAGTTAATCGAAGAGCCTAAAGAGAAAAAGCGCGATGAGGTTAATTTCGCGAAAAAGAAATCGGTTCACCTTTATGAGAGCGTCGACTCGATGAGTGAGTCCCCAGCTTCTGAACGTAGCTACTCTCATCACATTACCGATACGGGCATATCAATAACCAGAGGTTTTACAGACACTGCCACAAGCCCAGGTGTTCAAAGTTCTTCCGAAAATGTTAGCGATAAACAAAATTTAGGATTTGTTACCGACACAGCTTTAGACATTGAAATAGAGGAAATGGAACTTACCGATGCAGGACTTAGTCCCATTCAACCTGATGAAGTTGATATTGGATCCATTACAGCTGCACTACAAGAAGAAGAAAGCAAATTTGCTCATCAAGGAACAAGTCCTGTTGACTTCGACGATGGCATTGATACTTCGGAGGCAGCAACAATAACTGACAAAGTAGAGCTTAAGGATGCCTCTCTAAGTCCTGTTGACATAAACCAACTACAGAACCAATGTACCTATACCAGCGAAACAAGCGATGAGGAGTTATTAGCACAACGACATGGTTCCGGTGATGTTAAAGCTAAAATAAGAAAATTAGAAGAAAGCGCAAAGACAATAACAACCCTAACTACCCAAATCAGTCCGTTAAGGAAGGTCACCAGCCATATTTCAAAATCTGCCAAAAAAGACATAAAATTAGAATCGGAGCGCTTCTTACAAGAAGAACGTGTGGTGAGTGAACCGATACCACCAATTAATGATGTTATACACAGAATCGAACAAAAAATAGTAGAGGGTTCTCCGAAGAACCAGCCTACCAAAGTGAAAGCCAAAGAACAAATTATCCCAAAAGAAGAATTAATAGAAATCGAAAACCAAATTTTAACCCAAGAAAATATCGAAGAGCACAAAGCAAAACAAATAATGGCAGCCGTCTCATCCATAGATGAACTCGACAGGGCAAAACGGCTATCTGATAACTTGTCTGACATCGGCGAAGAAATTTGCGAGCCAATTTGTAGAAAAACAAAAGCCTACTCTCTAACGGATGGAGAAGAAGATATTCCTACAACGATTGAAAAAGGAAAGGAAATTCTTCCCGCAAAAGAAATCTCTTTTGTCCCAGAAGACCAATTAGAAAAATCCCAAGTCCCCACATTGGAAGAAATAAGTGAGAAAGCTCAAGTGAACGAATCGATAGACTCTGACAAGTTTAGGAAAACTAGAGAGTTTTATGAAAGACTACCCGAAAGAACGGCGACGATTGCACCTAAATCGCAACCTTTGAAACAAAAAGTTGAGAAACGTTTACACAAAGAATTCTATGAAAGTGATGAAAGTCAACTTAAAGATAGAATTGTGACGCTTTCATCAACAGCAACGTCGGAGATCACAAGAATCAAAGTAGGCATAGACGTTCAAAAGGAAGAAATTATTAAATGGGATAGCGTAAAAGAACGTCTTCCGGAAACATTAACATACAGTGAAACAAGTTTTGGTCCAACTTCATTACCGACTGAAACGACAACTTTAACAACAACCGAAACGACTATAGAAAGAGACACTCCTACTCCACAAGAATTACTGAAAATCTATGAAGCCGAACGAAAGACATTTTCCCAAGCAAGAAGTGTTTTTGAAGATACTTCAAAGCTACCTGGGAAAATGTCAAGGCAAACTCCTCCAGATACAAGCGAAGTAGAGATCGATGAAACACCACAAGAACGACTAATGTCTCCTATAAAACGGGCTATCACCGACAAAGCTGCCCTAATCCAAAAAACAGAAACATTTTCCCCACAAGTAAACTCACAGGATATTAAATTATTGCAAGATCAACAACTCGAACTCAGGCCGAAGACTGCAGTGAGAGATAGGATTTCTCTGTTTGAATCCGCGCGCGAGCCACCCGAACCGAAACCAAGAACTAAACGATTTACAGAATTTAAAGGCAAGCATCTCGTTCCTATAGTGAAATCTTTCAAAGAGGAAATAGTCACAACTGAAGTAAAAGAAGAGTTCATTAAAAGTCAGAAATGTGACGAACGAAGATCTCCACATTCTCCAATAACAGGGTCCCCAACCTCCCCCACCGAAATTACCAAACAAACCGCTCAACAACAACAAAAATTCCACAAATTTTCTAAACAAAAGCTCGTTTCACCTTCAGAAAAATATACCAAAAAGTCAATAAGCCCAACCGCAATCTCCGGAGAACATGTAACCCGAAAGATGCCTAAAGAAAACAAAGAGCAAGAAAATGTCTTACTTCCTCTCACTGTGCAATCGCCAGCTTCATCCCACATTGAAATACCCTTATCAAAAGAGCCTGGTTCACCTTTAGATAAAGTCAAAGGGACAGCCCCAATTACTGTTGTCAAAAAAGAAACTGTAAGTTGTAAGGTTCTTGAATCAGGCAAAGAGGGAAAAAAGGCTCTGCGCTCTCCAGAAAAAACCTTCACAGCATTTTCTTCCGAGCCTTCAAGAAAATCTCCCGAGCCCATTTCAAAGGTCGAACAATGTCTCGATCTGAAAGACAAACCTCTAACATATTCACAAGAAATTAAACAGGTCGTAATAAGTGGTACGCGTAAGGTTCTTGCAACACCCAAAGAGGAAGACAAGCATTTGCGCTCTACAGCTCCACAGTCACCGGTATCTCCAATCGACCCTTCTAGAGAATCCCCTGAGCCGAAACCAAAAATCAGTACACTTTCCGACTTCAAGGAGAAGACCGTTTCGCCTTCCAAACCCTCCAAAGAATCTCCTAAGCCTAAAGAAAAAGCTGAACCACTTGCAGATCTAAAGAAGCCTGTTTTGCCTTTCGACAAAGTCGAGAAAACAGAGACAGCAACAGTTGTCACAAAAGAAATTATAACTAGTAAAATCATTGAAGAACCCAAAGAGGAAGAAAAGCCTTTGCGCCCTCCAGTACCCGAGTCCCCAATTTCTCCAGCCGAGCCTTCCGCAGAATCCCCTGAACCGAAACAAAAAATCGACTCACTTCCCAATTCCAAGGAGAAGCCTGCTTCACCTTCCAAACCATCCAAAGAATCTCCTAAACCTGAAGAGAAAGTTGAACCTCTAGTCGATCTAAAGAAACCTGTTTCACTTTTCGACACAGTCGAGAAAGCAGAGACAACAACTGTTGTCACAAAAGAAATTATAACTAGTAAGATCATTGAAGACAAAGGTGAAGAAAAACGTTTGCGCCCTCCATCTAAAGAATCTTCCATTTCTCCAGTCGAGCCTTCCAGAGAATCCCCTGAACCGAAACATAAAATCGACTCACTTCCCGATTCCAAGGAGAAGCCCGCTTCACCTTCCAAACCTTATAAAGAATCTCCTGAACCTAAAGAGAAAATTGAACGACTAGTGGATCTAAAGAAACCTGTTGCACCTTTCGACAAATTCGAGAAAGCAGACACAACAACTGTTGTCACAAAAGAAATTATTACAAGTAAGATTATTGGGGAAACAAAAGAGCAGGATAAGCCCTTACGTTCTCCAATTCAAGAGTCCTCAATTTCTCCAGCCGAGCTATCCGGAGAATCCCCTGAACCGAAACAAAAAATCGACTCACTTCCCGATTCCAAGGAGAAGCCCGCTTCACCTTCCAAACCATCCAAAGAATCTCCTGAACCTGAAGAAACGGTTAAACTTCTAGTCGAACTAAAGAAACTTGTTTCACTTTTCGACACAGTCGAGAAAGCAGAGACAACAACTGTTGTCACAAAAGAAATTATAACTAGTAAGATCATTGAAGACAAAGATGAAGAAAAACGTTTGCGCTCTCCAGCTAAAGAATCTTCCATTTCTCCAGTCGAGCCTTCCAGAGAATCCCCTGAACCGAAACAAAAAATCGACTCACTTCCCGATTCCAAGGAGAAGCCTGCTTCACCTTCCAAACCATCCAAAGAATCTCCTAAACCTGAAGAGAAAGTCGAACCTCTAGTCGATCTAAAGAAACCTGTTTCACCTTTCGCCAAAGTCGAGAAAGCAGAGACAACAACTGTTGTCACAAAAGAAATTATTACAAGTAAGATAATTGGGGAACCAAAAGAGCAGGACAAGTCCTTACGTTCTCCAATTCAAGAGTCCCCAATTTCTCCAGCCGAGCCTTCCGGAGAATCCCCTGAACCGAAACCAAAATTCGACTCACTTCCCGATTCCAACGAGAAGCCCGCTTCACCTTCCAAACCATATAAAGAATCTCTTGAACCTAAAGAGCAAATTGAACGACTAGTGGATATAAAGAAACCTGTTGCACCTTTCGACAAATTCGAGAAAGCAGAGACAACAACTGTTGTCACAAAAGAAATTATTACAAGTAAGATTATTGGGGAAACAAAAGAGCAGGACAAGCCCTTACGTTCTCCAATTCAAGAGTCCCCAATTTCTCCAGCCGAGCTATCCGGAGAATCCCCTGAACCGAAACAAAAAATCGACTCACTTCCCGATTCCAAGGAGCAGCACGCTTCACCTTCCAAACCATCCAAAGAATCTCCTGTGCCTGAAGAAGTAGTTGAACCACTAGAAGATGTAAAGAAACCTCTTTCACCTTTCGACAAAGTCGATAAAACAGAGACAACAACTGTTGTCACAAAACACATTATTACAAGTAAGATCACTGAAGAACGAAAAGAGCAGTACAAGCCCTTACGTTCTCAAATTCAAGAGTCCCCAATTTCTCCAGCCGAGCTTTCCGGAGAATCCCCTGAACCGAAACCAAAATTCGACTCACTTCCCGATTCCAAGGAGAAGCCCGTTTCACCTTCCAAACCATCCAAAGAATCTCCTGAGCCTGAAGAAGTAGTTGAACCACTAGAAGATATAAAGAAACCTGTTTCACCTTTGGACAAAGTCGATAAAACAGAGACAACAGCTGTTGTTACAAAAGAAATTATTACAAGTAAAATAATTGAGGAACCAAAAGAGCAGGACAAGCCCTTACGTTCTCCAATTCAAGAATCCACAATTTCTCCAGCCGAGCCTTCCGCAGAATCCCCTGAACCGAAACCAAAATTCGACTCACTTCCCGATTCCAAGGAGAAGCCCGTTTCACCTTCCAAACCATCCAAAGAATCTCCTGAGCCTGAAGAAGTAGTTGAACCACTACAAGATGTAAAGAAACCTGTTTCACCTTTCGACAAAGTCGATAAAACAGAGACAACAACTGTTGTTACAAAAGAAATTATTACAAGTAAAATAATTGAGGAACCAAAAGAGCAGGACAAGCCGTTACGTTCTCCAATTCAAGAGTCCCCAATTTCTCCAGTCGAGCCTTCCGGAGAATCAGCTCAACCGAAACCAAAATTCGAATCACTTCCCGATTCCAAGGAAAAGCCCGCTTCACCTTCCAAACCATCCAAAGAATCTCCTGAGCCTGAAGAAGTAGTTGAACCACTACAAGATGTAAAGAAACCTGTTTCACCTTTCGACAAAGTCGATAAAACAGAGACAACAACTGTTGTTACAAAAGAAATTATTACAAGTAAAATAATTGAGGAACCAAAGGAGCAGGACAAGCCCTTACGTTCTCCAATTCAAGAGTCCCCAATTTCTCCAGCCGAGCCTTCCGCAGAATCCCCTGAAGCGAAACCAAAATTCGACTCACTTCCCGATTCCAAGGAGAAGCCCGTTTCACCTTCCAAACCATCCAAAGAATCTCCTGAGCCTGAAGAAGTAGTTGAACCACTACAAGATGTAAAGAAACCTGTTTCGCCTCTCGACAAAGTCGATAAAACAGAGACAACAACTGTTGTCACAAAAGAAATTATTACAAGTAAGATCACTGAAGAACCAAAAGAGCTGGACAAGCCTTTACGTTCTCCAATTCAAGAGCCCCCAATTTCTCCAGCCGAGCCTTCCGGAGAATCCCCTGAACCGAAACCAAAATTCGACTCAGTTCCCGATTCCAAGGAAAAGCCCGTTTCACCTTCCAAACCATCCAAAGAATCTCCTGAGCCTGAAGAAGTAGTTGAACCACTAGAAGATATAAAGAAACCTGATTCACCTTTGGACAAAGTCGATAAAACAGAGACAACAGCTGTTGTTACAAAAGAAATTATTACAAGTAAAATGATTGAGGAACCAAAAGAGCAGGACAAGCCCTTACGTTCTCCAATTCAAGAGTCCCCAATTTCTCCAGCTGAGCCTTCCGGAGAATCCCCTGAACCGAAACCAAAATTCGACTCACTTCCCGATTCCAAGGAGAAGCCCGTTTCACCTTCCAAACCATCCAAAGAATCTCCTGAGCCTGAAGAAGTAGTTGAACCACTACAAGATGTAAAGAAACCTGTTTCACCTTTCGACAAAGTTGATAAAACAGAGACAACAGCTGTTGTTACAAAAGAAATTATTACAAGTAAAATAATTGAGGAACCAAAACAGCAGGACAAGCCCTTACGTTCTCCAATTAAAGAGTCCCCAATTTCTCCAGCCGAGCCTTCCGGAGAATCCCCTGAACCGAAACCAAAATTGGACTCACTTCCCGATTCCAAGGAGAAGCCCGTTTCACCTTCCAAACCATCCAAAGAATCTCCTGAGCCTGAAGAAGTAGTTGAACCACTTCAAGATGTAAAGAAACCTGTTTCACCTTTCGACAAAGTCGATAAAACAGAGACAACAACTGTTGTTACAAAAGAAATTATTACAAGTAAAATAATTGAGGAACCAAAGGAGCAGGACAAGCCCTTACGTTCTCCAATTCAAGAGTCCCCAATTTCTCCAGCCGAGCCTTCCGGAAAATCCCCTGAACCGAAATCAAAATTCGACTCAGTTCCCGATTCCAAGGAGAAGCCCGCTTCACCTTCCAAACCATCCAAAGAATCTCCTGAGCCTGAAGAAGTAGTTGAACCACTACAAGATGTAAAGAAACCTGTTTCACCTTTCGACAAAGTCGATAAAACAGAGACAACAACTGTTGTCACAAAACACATTATTACAAGTAAGATCACTGAAGAACCAAAAGAGCAGGACAAGCCCTCACGTTCTCAAATTCAAGAGTCCCCAATTTCTCCAGCCGAGCCTTCCGGAAAATCCCCTGAACCGAAATCAAAATTCGACTCAGTTCCCGATTCCAAGGAGAAGCCCGCTTCACCTTCCAAACCATCCAAAGAATCTCCTGAACCTGAAGAAACGGTTAAACTTCTAGTCGATCTAAAGAAACCTGTTTTCCTTTTCGACACAGTCGAGAAAGCAGAGATAACAACTGTTGTCACAAAAGAATTTATAACTAGTAAGATCATTGCAGACAAATGTGAAGACAAACCTTTGCGCTCTTCAGCTCCAGAGTCTCCAATTTCTCCAATCGAGCCTTCTGGAGAATCCCCTGTACCGAAACCAAAAATCGACGCAATTCCCGATTCCAAGGAAAAGCCCACTTCACCATCTAAACCATCCAAAGAATCTCCTGAGCCTAAGGAAGTAGTTGAACCACTAGCAGATGTAAAGAAACCTGTTTCACCTTTCGACAAAGTCAAGAAAACAGAGACAACAACTGTTGTCACAAAAGAAATTATTACAAGCAAGATCACTGAAGAACCAAAAGAGCAGGACAAGCCCTTACGTTCTCCAATTCAAGAGTCCCCAATTCCTCCAGCCGAGCCTTCCGGAGAATTACCTGAACCGAAACCAAAATTCGACTCAGTTCCCGATTCCAAGGAGAAGCCCGCTTCACCTTCCAAACCATCCAAAGAATCTCCTGAACCTGAAGAAAAGGTTGAACCTTTAGTCGATCTAAAGAAACCTGTTTCACTTTTCGACACAGTCGAGAAAGCAGAGACAACAACTGTTGTCACAAAAGAAATTATAACTAGTAAGATCATTGAAGACAAAGGTGAAGACAAACCTTTGCGCTCCTCAGCTCTAGAATCTCCAATTTCTCCAATCGAGCATTCTGGAGAATCACCAGAACCGAAACCAAAATTCGACTCACTTCCCGATTCCAAGGAAAAGCCCGCTTCACCTTCCAAACCATCCAAAGAATCTCCTGAGCCTGAAGAAGTAGTTGAACCACTAGAAGATGTAAAGAAACCTGTTGCACCTTTCGACAAAGTCGAGAAAACAGAGACAACAACTGTTGTCACAAAAGAAATTATTACTAGTAAGATCACTGAAGAACCAAAAGAGCAGGACAAGCCCTTACGTCCTCCTATTCAAGAGTCCCCAATTTCTCCAGCCGAGCCTTCCGGAGAATCACCTGAACCGAAACCAAAATTCGAATCACTTCCCGATTCCAAGGAGAAGCCCGCTTCACCTTCCAAACCATCCAAAGAATCTCCTGAGCCTGAAGAAGTAGTTGAACCACTAGAAGATGTAAAGAAACCTGTTTCACCTTTCGACAAAGTCGAGAAAATAGAGACAACAACTGTTGTCATAAAAGAAATTATTACAAGTAAGATCACTGAAGAACCAAAAGAGCAGGACAAGCCCTTACGTTCTCCAATTCAAGAATCCCCAATTTCTCCAGCTGCGCCTTCCGGAGAATCACCTGAACCGAAACCAAAATTCGAATCACTTCCCGATTCCAAGGAGAAGCCCGTTTTACCTTCCAAACCATCCAAAGAATCTCCTAAGCCTGAAGTAGTTGAACCACTAGAAGATGTAAAGAAACCTGTTTCGCCTCTCGACAAAGTCGAGAAAACAGAGACAACAACTGTTGTCACAAAAGAAATTATTACAAGTAAGATCACTGAAGAACCAAAAGAGCAGGACAAGCCCTTACGTTCTCCAATTCAAGAATCCCCAATTTCTCCAGCTGCGCCTTCCGGAGAATCACCTGAACCGAAACCAAAATTCGAATCACTTCCCGATTCCAAGGAGAAGCCCGCTTCACCTTCCAAACCATCCAAAGAATCTCCTGAGCCTGAAGAAGTAGTTGAACCACTAGAAGATGTAAAGAAACCTGTTTCACCTTTCGACAAAGTCGAGAAAATAGAGACAACAACTGTTGTCATAAAAGAAATTATTACAAGTAAGATCACTGAAGAACCAAAAGAGCAGGACAAGCCCTTACGTTCTCCAATTCAAGAATCCCCAATTTCTCCAGCTGCGCCTTCCGGAGAATCACCTGAACCGAAACCAAAATTCGACTCACTTCCCGATTCCAAGGAAAAGCCCGCTTCACCTTCCAAACCATCCAAAGAATCTCCTGAGCCTGAAGAAGTAGTTGAACCACTAGAAGATGTAAAGAAACCTGTTGCACCTTTCGACAAAGTCGAGAAAACAGAGACAACAACTGTTGTCACAAAAGAAATTATAACTAGTAAGATCATTGAAGACAAAGGTGAAGACAAACCTTTGCGCTCCTCAGCTCTAGAATCTCCAATTTCTCCAATCGAGCATTCTGGAGAATCACCAGAACCGAAACCAAAATTCGAATCACTTCCAGATTCCAAGGAGAAGCCCGCTTCACCTTCCAAACCATCCAAAGAATCTCGTGAACCTGAAGAAGTAGTTGAACCACTAGAATATGTAAAGAAACCTGTTTCACCTTTCGACAAAGTCGAGAAAACAGAGACAACAGCTGTTGTTACAAAAGAAATTATTACAAGTAAGATAATTGGGGAACCAAAAGAGCAGGACAAGCCCTTACGTTCTCCACTTCAAGAGTCCCCAATTTCTTCAGCCAAGCCCTCCGGAGAATCACCTGAACCGAAACCAAAGTTCGACTCACTTCCCGATTCCAAGGAGAAGCTCGTTTCACCTTCCAAACCATCCAAAGAATCTCCTGAACCTGAAGAAAAGGTTGAACATCTAGTCGATCTAAAGAAATCTGTTTCACCTTTCGACAAAGTCGAGAAAATAGAGACAACAACTGTTGTCACAAAAGAAATTATTACAAGTAAGATCACTGAAGAACCAAAAGAGCAGGATAAGCCCTTACGTTCTCCAATTCAAGAGTCCCCAATTGCTCCAGCCGAGCCTTCTGGAGAATCCCCTGAACCGAAAGGAAAATTCGACTCACTTCCCGATTCCAAGGAAAAACCCGCTTCACCTTCCAAACCATCCAAAGAATCTCCTGAACCTGAAGAAAAAGTTGAACCTCTAATCGATCTAAAGAAACCTGTATCACTTTTCGACACAGTCGAGAAAGCAGAGACAACAACTGTTGTCACAAAAGAAATTATAACTAGTAAGATCATTGAAGACAAAGGTGAAGACAAACCTTTGCGCTCTTTAGCTCCAGAGTCTCCAGTTTCTCCAATCGAGGCTTCTGGAGAATCCCCTGTATCGAAACCAAAAATCGACGCAATTCCCGATTCCAAGGAGAAGCCCGCTTCACCTTCCAAACCATCCAAAGAATCTCCTGAGCCTGAAGAAGTAGTTGAACCACTACAAGATGTAAAGAAACCTGTTGCACCTTTCGACAAAGTCGAGAAAACAGAGACAACAACTGTTGTCACAAAAGAAATTATTACAAGTAAGATCACTGAAGAACCAAAAGAGCACGACAAGCCTTTACGTTCTCCAATTCAAGAGTCCACAATTTCTCCAGCCAAGCCTTCCGGAGAATCACCTGAACCGAAACCAAAATTCGAATCACTTCCCGATTCCAAACAGAAGCCCGCTTCACCTTCCAAACCATCCAAAGAATTTCCTGAACCTGAAGAAAAGGTTGAACCTTTAGTCGATCTAAAGAAACCTGTTTCACTTTTCGACACAGTCGAGAAAGCAGAGACAACAACTGTTGTCACAAAAGAAATTATAACTAGTAAGATCATTGAAGACAAAGGTGAAGACAAAGGTGAAGACAAACCTTTGCGCTCTTCAGCTCCAGAGTCTCCAATTTCTCCAATCGAGCCTTCTGAAGAATCCCCTGTGTCGAAACCAAAAATCGACGCAATTCCCGATTCCAAGGAGAAGCCTGCTTCACCTTCCAAACCATCCAAAGAATCTCCTGAGCCTGAGGAAGTAGTTGAACCACTAGAAGATGTAAAGAAACCTGTTTCATCTTTCGACAAAGTCGAGAAAACAGAGACAACAACTGTTGTCACAAAAGAAATTATTACAAGTAAGATCACTGAAGAACCAAAAGAGCAGGACAAGCCTTTACGTTCTCCAATTCAAGACTCCCCAATTTCTCCAGCCGAGCCTTCCGGAGAATCACCTGAACCGAAACCAAAATTCGACTCACTTCCCGATTCCAAGGAGAAGCCCGTTTCACCTTCCAAACCATCCAAAGAATCTCCTGAGCCTGGAGAAGTAGTTGAACCACTAGAAGATGTAAAGAAACCTGTTTCACATTTCGACAAAGTCGATAAAACAGAGACAACAACTGTTGTCACAAAAGAAATTATGACAAGTAAGATAATTGGGGAACAAAAAGAGCAGGACAAGCCCTTAAGTTCTCCAATTCGAGAGTCCCCAATTTCGCCAGCCGCGCCTTCCGGAGAATCACCTGAACCGAAACCAAAATTCGACTCAGTTCCCGATTCCAAGGAGAAGCCCGCTTCACCTTCCAAACCATCCAAAGAATCTCCTGAACCTGAAGAAAAGGTTGAACCTCTAGTCGATCTAAAGAAACCTGTTTCACTTTTCGACACAGTCGAGAAAGCAGAGACAGCAACTGTTGTCACAAAAGAAATTATAACTAGTAAGATCATTGAAGACAAAGGTGAAGACAAACCTTTGCGCTCTTCAGCTCCAGAGTCTCCAATTTCTCCAATCG
The DNA here is from genome assembly GCA_949715965.1 of Dysmachus trigonus. Classification (NCBI taxonomy): domain Eukaryota; kingdom Metazoa; phylum Arthropoda; class Insecta; order Diptera; family Asilidae; genus Dysmachus; species Dysmachus trigonus. The sequence continues at coordinate 39,829,544 of OX454322.1, read as the reverse complement.
AGCCTTCTGGAGAATCCCCTGTATCGAAACCAAAAATCGACGCAATTCCCGATTCCAAGGAAAAGCCCGCTTCACCTTCCAAACCATCCAAAGAATCTCCTAAGCCTGAAGAAGTAGTTGAACCTCTAGAAGATGTAAAGAAACCTGTTTCACCTTTCGACAAAGTCGAGAAAACAGAGACAACTACTGTTGTCACAAAAGAAATTATTACAAGTAAGATCACTGAAGAACCAAGAGAGCAGGACAAGCCCTTACGTTCTCCAATTCAAGAGTCCCCAATTTCTCCAGCCGAGCCTTCCGGAGAATACCCTGAACCGAAACCAAAATTCGACTCAGTTCCAGATTCCAAGGAGAAGCCCGTTTCACCTTCCAAACCATCCAAAGAATCTCCTGAACCTGAAGAAAAGGTTGAGCCTTTAGTCGCTCTAAAGAAACCTGTTTCACTTTTCGACACAGTTGAGAAAGCAGAGACAACAACTGTTGTCACAAAAGAAATTATAACTAGTAAGATCATTGAAGACAAAGGTGAAGACAAACCTTTGCGCTCTTTAGCTCCAGAGTCTCCAATTTCTCCAATCGAGGCTTCTGGAGAATCCCCTGTATCGAAACCAAAAATCGACGCAATTCCCGATTCCAAGGAGAAGACCGCTTCACCTTCCAAACCATCCAAAGAATCTCCTGAGCCTGGAGAAGTAGTTGAACCACTAGAAGATGTAAAGAAACCTGTTTCACCTTTCGACAAAGTCGATAAAACAGAGACAACTACTGTTGTCACAAAAGAAATTATTACAAGTAAGATCACTGAAGAACCAAGAGAGCAGGCCAAGCCCTTACGTTCTCCAATTCAAGAGTCCCCAATTTCTCCAGCCGAGCCTTCCGGAGAATCACCTGAAACGAAACCAAAATTCGACTCACTTCCTGATTCCAAGGAAAAGCCCGCTCCACCTTCCAAACCATCCAAAGAATCTCCTGAACCTGAAGAAAAGGTTGAGCCTTTAGTCGATCTAAAGAAACCTGTTTCACTTTTCGACACAGTCGAGGAAGCAGAGACAACAACTGTTGTCACAAAAGAAATTATAACTAGTAAGATCATTGAAGACAAAGGTGAAGACAAACCTTTGCGCTCTTCAGCTCCAGAGTCTCCAATTTCTCAAATCCAGGCTTCTGAAGAATCCCCTGTGTCGAAACCAAAAATCGACGCAATTCCCGATTCCAAGGAGAAGCCTGGTTCACCTTCCAAACCATCCAAAGAATCTCCTGAGCCTGAGGAAGTAGTTGAACCACTAGAAGATGTAAAGAAACCTGTTTCACCTTTCGACAAAGTCGATAAAACAGAGACAACAACTGTTGTCACAAAAGAAATTATTACAAGTAAGATCACTGAAGAACCAAAAGAGCAGGACAAGCCCTTACGTTCTCCAATTCAAGAGTCCCCAATTTCTCCAGCCGAGCCTTCCGGAGAATCCCCTGAACCGAAACCAAAATTCGACTCAGTTCCCGATTCCAAGGAGAAGCCCGTTTCACCTTCCAAACCATCCAAAGAATCTCCTGAACCTGAAGAAAAGGTTGAGCCTTTAGTCGATCTAAAGAAACCTGTTTCACTTTTCGACACAGTTGAGAAAGCAGAGATAACAACTGTTGTCACAAAAGAAATTATAACTAGTAAGATCATTGAAGACAAAGGTGAAGACAAACCTTTGCTCTCTTTAGCTCCAGAGTCTCCAATTTCTCCAATCGAGGCTTCTGGAGAATCCCCTGTATCGAAACCAAAAATCGACGCAATTCCCGATTCCAAGGAGAAGCCCGCTTCACCTTCCAAACCATCCAAAGAATCTCCTGAGCCTGAGGAAGTAGTTGAACCACTAGAAGATGTAAAGAAACCTGTTTCACCTTTCGACAAAGTCGATAAAACAGAGACAACAACTGTTGTCACAAAAGAAATTATTACAAGTAAGATTACTGAAGAACCAAAAGAGCAGGACAAGCCCTTACGTTCTCAAATTCAAGAGTCCCCAATTTCTCCAGCCGAGCCTTCCGGAGAATCCCCTGTATCGAAACCAAAAATCGACGCAATTGCCGATTCCAAGGAGAAGCCCGCTTCACCTTCCAAACCATCCAAACAATCTCCTGAGCCTGAGGAAGTAGTTGAACCACTAGAAGATGTAAAGAAACCTGTTTCACCTTTCGACAAAGTCGCGAAAATAGAGACAACCACTGTTGTCACAAAAGAAATTATTACAAGTAAGATCACTGAAGAACCAAAAGAGCAGGACAAGCCCTTACGTTCTCCAATTCAAGAGTCCCCAATTTCTCCAGCCGCGCCTTCCGGAGAATCACCTGAACCGAAACCAAAATTCGAATCACTTCCTGATTCCAAGGAGAAGCCCGCTTCACCTTCCAAACCATCCAAAGAATCTCGTGAACCTGAAGAAGTAGTTGAACCACTAGAAGATGTAAGGAAACCTGTTTCACCTTTCGACAAAGTTGAGAAAACAGACACAACAGCTGTTGTCACAAAAGAAATTATTACAAGTAAGATCACTGAAGAACCAAAAGAGCAGGACAAGCCCTTACGTTCTCCAATTCAAGAGTCCCCAATTTCTCCAGCCGAGCCTTCCGGAGAATCCCCTGAACCGAGACCAAAATTCGACTCAGTTCCCGATTCCAAGGAGAAGCCCGTTTCACCTTCCAAACCATCCAAAGAATCTCCTGAACCTGAAGAAAAGGTTGAACCTTTAGTCGATCTAAAGAAACCTGTTTCACTTTTCGACACAGTCGAGAAAGCAGAGACAACAACTGTTGTCACAAAAGAAATTATAACTAGTAAGATCATTGAAGACAAAGGTGAAGACAAACCTTTGCGCTCTTTAGCTCCAGAGTCTCCAATTTCTCCAATCGAGGCTTCTGGAGAATCCCCTGTATCGAAACCAAAAATCGACGCAATTCCCGATTCCAAGGAGAAGCCCGCTTCACCTTCCAAACCATCCAAAGAATCTCCTGAGCCTGAGGAAGTAGTTGAACCACTAGAAGATGTAAAGAAACCTGTTTCACCTTTCGACAAAGTCGATAAAACAGAGACAACAACTGTTGTCACAAAAGAAATTATTACGAGTAAGATCACTGAAGAACCAAAAGAGCAGGACAAGCCCTTACGTTCTCAAATTCAAGAGTCCCCAATTTCTCCAGCCGAGCCTTCCGGAGAATCCCCTGTATCGAAACCAAAAATCGACGCAATTGCCGATTCCAAGGAGAAGCCCGCTTCACCTTCCAAACCATCCCAACAATCTCCTGAGCCTGAGGAAGTAGTTGAGCCACTAGAAGATGTAAAGAAACCTGTTTCACCTTTCGACAAAGTCGAAAAAATAGAGACAACCACTGTTGTCACAAAAGAAATTATTACAAGTAAAATCACTGAAGAACCAAAAGAGCAGGACAAGCCCTTACGTTCTCCAATTCAAGAGTCCCCAATTTCTCCAGCCGCGCCTTCCGGAAAATCACCTGAACCGAAACCAAAATTCGAATCACTTCCTGATTCCAAGGAGAAGCCCGCTTCACCTTCCAAACCATCCAAAGAATCTCGTGAACCTGAAGAAGTAGTTGAACCACTAGAAGATGTAAAAAAACCTGTTTCACCTTTCGACAAAGTTGAGAAAACAGACACAACAGCTGTTGTCACAAAAGAAATTATTACAAGTAAGATCACTGGAGAACCAAAAGAGCAGGACAAGCCCTTACGTTCTCCAATTCAAGAGTCCCCAATTTCTCCAGCCGAGCCTTCCGGAGAATCCCCTGAACCGAAACCAAAATTCGACTCAGTTCCCGATTCCAAGGAGAAGCCCGTTTCACCTTCCAAACCATCCAAAGAATCTCCTGAACCTGAACCTGAAGAAAAGGTTGAACCTTTAGTCGATCTAAAGAAACCTGTTTCACTTTTCGACACAGTCGAGAAAGCAGAGACAACAACTGTTGTCACAAAAGAAATTATAACTAGTAAGATCATTGAAGACAAAGGTGAAGACAAACCTTTGCGCTCTTTAGCTCCAGAGTCTCCAATTTCTCCAATCGAGGCTTCTGGAGAATCCCCTGTATCGAAACCAAAAATCGACGCAATTCCCGATTCCAAGGAGAAGCCCGCTTCACCTTCCAAACCAGCCAAACAATCTCCTGAGCCTGAGGAAGTAGTTGAACCACTAGAAGATGTAAAGAAACCTGTTTCACTTTTCGACAAAGTCGATGAAACAGAGACAACAACTGTTGTTACAAAAGAAATTATTACAAGTAAGATCACTGAAGAACCAAAAGAGCAGGACAAGCCCTTACGTTCTCCAATTCAAGAGTCCCCAATTTCTCCAGCCGAGCCTTCCGGAGAATCCCCTGAACCGAAACCAAAATTCCACTCACTTCCCGATTCCAAGGAGAAGCCCGTTTCACCTTCCAAACCATCCAAAGAATCTCCTGAGCCTGGAGAAGTAGTTGAACTACTAGAAGATGTAGAGAAACCTGTTCCACCTTTCGACAAAGTCGAGAAAACAGAGACAACAGCTGTTGTCACAAAAGAAATTATTACAAGTAAGATCACTGAAGAACCAAAAGAGCAGGACAAGCCCGTAAGTTCTCCAATTCGAGAGTCCCCAATTTCGCCAGCCGAGCCTTCCGGAGAATCACCTGAACCGAAACCAAAATTCGACTCAGTTCCCGATTCCAAGGAGAAGCCCGCTTCACCTTCCAAACCATCCAAAGAATCTCCTGAACCTGAAGAAAAGGTTGAACCTTTAGTCGATCTAAAGAAACCTGTTTCACTTTTCGACACAGTCGAGAAAGCAGAGACAACAACTGTTGTCACAAAAGAAATTATAACTAGTAAGATCATTGAAGACAAAGGTGAAGACAAACCTTTGCGCTCTTCAGCTCCAGAGTCTCCAATTTCTCCAATCCAGGCTTCTGGAGAATCCCCTGTATCGAAACCAAAAATCGACGCAATTCCCGATTCCAAGCAGAAGCCCCCTTCACCTTCCAAACCATCCAAAGAATCTCCTGAGCCTGAGGAAGTAGTTGAACCACTAGAAGATGTAAAGAAACCTGTTTCACCTTTCGACAAAGTCGAGAAAATAGAGACAACAACTGTTGTCACAAAAGAAATTATTACAAGTAAGATCACTGAAGAACCAAAAGAGCAGGACAAGCCTTTACGTTCTCCAATTCAAGAGTCCCCAATTTCTCCAGCCAAGCCTTCCCGAGAATCACCTGAACCGAAACCTAAATTCGAATCACTTCCCGATTCCAAACAGAAGCCCGCTTCACCTTCCAAACCATCCAAAGAATTTCCTGAACCTGAAGAAAAGGTTGAACCTTTAGTCGATCTAAAGAAACCTGTTTCACTTTTCGACACAGTCGAGAAAGCAGAGACAACAACTGTTGTCACAAAAGAAATTATAACTAATAAGATCATTGAAGACAAAGGTGAAGACAAAGGTGAAGACAAACCTTTGCGCTCTTCAGCTCCAGAGTCTCCAATTTCTAAAATCGAGCCTTCTGAAGAATCCCCTGTGTCGAAACCAAAAATCGACGCAATTCCCGATTCCAAGGAGAAGCCTGCTTCACCTTCCAAACCATCCAAAGAATCTCCTGAGCCTGAGGAAGTAGTTGAACCACTAGAAGATGTAAAGAAACCTGTTTCATCTTTCGACAAAGTCGAGAAAACAGAGACAACAAGTTTTGTCACAAAAGAAATTATTACAAGTAAGATCACTGACGAACCAAAAGAGCAGGACAAGCCTTTACGTTCTCCAATTCAAGAGTCCCCAATTTCTCCAGCCGAGCCTTCCGGAGAATCCCCTGAACCGAAAACCTCTTCAGCTCCAGAGTCTCCAATTTCTAAAATCGAGCCTTCTGAAGAATCCCCTGTGTCGAAACCAAAAATCGACTCACTTCCTGATTCCAAGGAAAAGCCCGCTCCACCTTCCAAACCATCCAAAGAATCTCCTGAACCTGAAGAAAAGGTTGAGCCTTTAGTCGATCTAAAGAAACCTGTTTCACTTTTCGACACAGTCGAGAAAGCAGAGACAACAACTGTTGTCACAAAAGAAATTATAACTAGTAAGATCATTGAAGACAAAGGTGAAGACAAACCTTTGCGCTCTTCAGCTCCAGAGTCTCCAATTTCTCCAATCGAGCCTTCCGGAGGATCCCCTGAACCGAAACCAAAATTCGACTCACTTCCCGATTCCAAGGAGAAGCCCGCTTCACCTTCCAAACCATCCAAAGAATCTCCTGAACCTGAAGAAAAGGTTGAACCTCTAGTCGATCTAAAGAAACCTGTTTCACTTTTCGACACAGTCGAGAAAGCAGAGACAGCAACTGTTGTCACAAAAGAAATTATAACTAGTAAGATCATTGAAGACAAAGGTGAAGACAAACCTTTGCGCGCTTCAGCTCCAGAGTCTCCAATTTCTCCAATCGAGCCTTCTGGAGAATCCCCTGTATCGAAACCAAAAATCGACGCAATTCCCGATTCCAAGGAGAAGCCCGCTTCACCTTCCAAACCATCCAAAGAATCTCCTAATTCTGAAGAAGTAGTTGAACCTCTAGAAGATGTAAAGAAACCTGTTTCACCTTTCGACAAAGTCGAGAAAACAGAGACAACTACTGTTGTCACAAAAGAAATTATTACAAGTAAGATCACTGAAGAACCAAGAGAGCAGGACAAGCCCTTACGTTCTCCAATTCAAGAGTCCCCAATTTCTCCAGCCGAGCCTTCCGGAGAATCACCTGAAACGAAACCAAAATTCGACTCACTTCCTGATTCCAAGGAAAAGCCCGCTCCACCTTCCAAACCATCCAAAGAATCTCCTGAACCTGAAGAAAAGGTTGAGCCTTTAGTCGATCTAAAGAAACCTGTTTCACTTTTCGACACAGTCGAGAAAGCAGAGACAACTGTTGTCACAAAAGAAATTATAACTAGTAAGATCATTGAAGACAAAGGTGAAGACAAACCTTTGCGCTCTTCAGCTCCAGAGTCTCCAATTTCTCCAATCCAGGCTTCTGAAGAATCCCCTGTGTCGAAACCAAAAATCGACGCAATTCCCGATTCCAAGGAGAAGCCTGCTTCACCTTCCAAACCGTCCAAAGAATCTCCTGAGCCTGAGGAAGTAGTTGAACCACTAGAAGATGTAAAGAAACCTGTTTCACCTTTCGACAAAGTCGATAAAACAGAGACAACAACTGTTGTCACAAAAGAAATTATTACAAGTAAGATCACTGAAGAACCAAAAGAGCAGGACAAGCCCTTACGTGCTCCAATTCAAGAGTCCCCAATTTCTCCAGCCGAGCCTTCCGGAGAATCACCTGAAACGAAACCAAAATTCGACTCACTTCCTGATTCCAAGGAAAAGCCCGCTCCACCTTCCAAACCATCCAAAGAATCTCCTGAACCTGAAGAAAAGGTTGAGCCTTTAGTCGATCTAAAGAAACCTGTTTCACTTTTCGACACAGTCGAGAAAGCAGAGACAACAACTGTTGTCACAAAAGAAATTATAACTAGTAAGATCATTGAAGACAAAGGTGAAGACAAACCTTTGCGCTCTTCAGCTCCAGAGTCTCCAATTTCTCCAATCGAGCCTTCCGGAGGATCCCCTGAACCGAAACCAAAATTCGACTCACTTCCCGATTCCAAGGAGAAGCCCGCTTCACCTTCCAAACCATCCAAAGAATCTCCTGAACCTGAAGAAAAGGTTGAACCTCTAGTCGATCTAAAGAAACCTGTTTCACTTTTCGACACAGTCGAGAAAGCAGAGACAGCAACTGTTGTCACAAAAGAAATTATAACTAGTAAGATCATTGAAGACAAAGGTGAAGACAAACCTTTGCGCTCTTCAGCTTCAGAGTCTCCAATTTCTCCAATCCAGGCTTCTGAAGAATCCCCTGTGTCGAAACCAAAAATCGACGCAATTCCCGATTCCAAGGAGAAGCCTGCTTCACCTTCCAAACCATCCAAAGAATCTCCTGAGCCTGAGGAAGTAGTTGAACCACTAGAAGATGTAAAGAAACCTGTTTCACCTTTCGACAAAGTCGATAAAACAGAGACAACAACTGTTGTCACAAAAGAAATTATTACAAGTAAGATCACTGAAGAACCAAAAGAGCAGGACAAGCCCTTACGTTCTCCAATTCAAGAGTCCCCAATTTCTCCAGCCGAGCCTTCCGGAGAATCCCCTGAACCGAAACCAAAATTCGACTCAGTTCCCGATTCCAAGGAGAAGCCCGTTTCACCTTCCAAACCATCCAAAGAATCTCCTGAACCTGAAGAAAAGGTTGAGCCTTTAGTCGATCTAAAGAAACCTGTTTCACTTTTCGACACAGTCGAGAAAGCAGAGACAACTGTTGTCACAAAAGAAATTATAACTAGTAAGATCATTGAAGACAAAGGTGAAGACAAACCTTTGCGCTCTTCAGCTCCAGAGTCTCCAATTTCTCCAATCCAGGCTTCTGAAGAATCCCCTGTGTCGAAACCAAAAATCGACGCAATTTCCGATTCCAAGGAGAAGCCTGCTTCACCTTCCAAACCATCCAAAGAATCTCCTGAGCCTGAGGAAGTAGTTGAACCACTAGAAGATGTAAAGAAACCTGTTTCACCTTTCGACAAAGTCGATAAAACAGAGACAACAACTGTTGTCACAAAAGAAATTATTACAAGTAAGATCACTGAAGAACCAAAAGAGCAGGGCAAGCCCTTACGTTCTCCAATTCAAGAGTCCCCAATTTCTCCAGCCGAGCCTTCCGGAGAATCCCCTGAACCGAAACCAAAATTCGACTCAGTTCCCGATTCCAAGGAGAAGCCCGTTTCACCTTCCAAACCATCCAAAGAATCTCCTGAACCTGAAGAAAAGGTTGAGCCTTTAGTCGATCTAAAGAAACCTGTTTCACTTTTCGACACAGTCGAGAAAGCAGAGACAACTGTTGTCACAAAAGAAATTATAACTAGTAAGATCATTGAAGACAAAGGTGAAGACAAACCTTTGCGCTCTTCAGCTCCAGAGTCTCCAATTTCTCCAATCCAGGCTTCTGAAGAATCCCCTGTGTCGAAACCAAAAATCGACGCAATTCCCGATTCCAAGGAGAAGCCTGCTTCACCTTCCAAACCATCCAAAGAATCTCCTGAGCCTGAGGAAGTAGTTGAACCACTAGAAGATGTAAAGAAACCTGTTTCACCTTTCGACAAAGTCGATAAAACAGAGACAACAACTGTTGTCACAAAAGAAATTATTACAAGTAAGATCACTGAAGAATCAAAAGAGCAGGACAAGCATTTACGTTCTCCAATTCAAGAGTCCCCAATTTCTCCAGCCGAGCCTTCCGGAGAATCCCCTGAACCGAAACCAAAATTCGACTCAGTTCCCGATTCCAAGGAAAAGCCCGTTTCACCTTCCAAACCATCCAAAGAATCTCCTGAGCCTGAAGAAGTAGTTGAACCACTACAAGATGTAAAGAAACCTGTTTCACCTTTCGACAAAGTCGAGAAAACAGAGACAACAACTGTTGTCACAAAAGAAATTATTACAAGTAAGATCACTGAAGAACCAAAAGAGCTGGACAAGCCCTTACGTTCTCCAATTCAAGAGTCCCCAATTTCTCCAGCCGAGCCTTCCGGAGAATCCCCTGAACCGAAACCAAAATTCGACTCAGTTCCCGATTCCAAGGAGAAGCCCGTTTCACCTTCCAAACCATCCAAAGAATCTCCTGAACCTGAAGAAAAGGTTGAGCCTTTAGTCGATCTAAAGAAACCTGTTTCACTTTTCGACACAGTCGAGAAAGCAGAGACAACAGTTGTCACAAAAGAAATTATAACTAGTAAGATCATTGAAGACAAAGGTGAAGACAAACCTTTGCGCTCTTCAGCTCCAGAGTCTCCAATTTCTCCAATCCAGGCTTCTGAAGAATCCCCTGTGTCGAAACCAAAAATCGACGCAATTCCCGATTCCAAGGAGAAGCCTGCTTCACCTTCCAAACCATCCAAAGAATCTCCTGAGCCTGAAGAAGTAGTTGAACCACTACAAGATGTAAAGAAACCTGTTTCGCCTCTCGACAAAGTCGATAAAACAGAGACAACAACTGTTGTCACAAAAGAAATTATTACAAGTAAGATCACTGAAGAACCAAAAGAGCTGGACAAGCCTTTACGTTCTCCAATTCAAGAGCCCCCAATTTCTCCAGCCGAGCCTTCCGGAGAATCCCCTGAACCGAAACCAAAATTCGACTCAGTTCCCGATTCCAAGGAAAAGCCCGTTTCACCTTCCAAACCATCCAAAGAATCTCCTGAGCCTGAAGAAGTAGTTGAACCACTACAAGATGTAAAGAAACCTGTTTCACCTTTCGACAAAGTCGAGAAAACAGAGACAACAACTGTTGTCACAAAAGAAATTATTACAAGTAAGATCACTGAAGAACCAAAAGAGCTGGACAAGCCCTTACGTTCTCCAATTCAAGAGTCCCCAATTTCTCCAGCCGAGCCTTCCGGAGAATCCCCTGAACCGAAACCAAAATTCGACTCAGTTCCCGATTCCAAGGAAAAGCCCGTTTCACCTTCCAAACCATCCAAAGAATCTCCTGAGCCTGAAGAAGTAGTTGAACCACTAGAAGATATAAAGAAACCTGATTCACCTTTGGACAAAGTCGATAAAACAGAGACAACAGCTGTTGTTACAAAAGAAATTATTACAAGTAAAATGATTGAGGAACCAAAAGAGCAGGACAAGCCCTTACGTTCTCCAATTCAAGAGTCCCCAATTTCTCCAGCCGAGCCTTCCGGAGAATCCCCTGAACCGAAACCAAAATTCGACTCACTTCCCGATTCCAAGGAGAAGCCCGTTTCACCTTCCAAACCATCCAAAGAATCTCCTGAGCCTGAAGAAGTAGTTGAACCACTACAAGATGTAAAGAAACCTGTTTCACCTTTCGACAAAGTCGAGAAAACAGACACAACAACTGTTGTCACAAAAGAAATTATTACAAGTAAGATAATTGGGGAACCAAAAGAGCAGGACAAGCCCTTACGTTCTCAAATTCAAGAGTCCCCAATTTCTCCAGCCGAGCCTTCCGGAGAATCCCCTGTATCGAAACCAAAAATCGACGCAATTGCCGATTCCAAGGAGAAGCCCGCTTCACCTTCCAAACCATCCAAACAATCTCCTGAGCCTGAGGAAGTAGTTGAACCACTAGAAGATGTAAAGAAACCTGTTTCACCTTTCGACAAAGTCGAGAAAATAGGGACAACCACTGTTGTCACAAAAGAAATTATTACAAGTAAGATCACTGAAGAATCAAAAGAGCAGGACAAGCCCTTACGTTCTCCAATTCAAGAGTCCCCAATTTCTCCAGCCAAGCCTTCCGGAGAATCACCTGAACCGAAACCAAAATTCGAATCACTTCCTGATTCCAAGGAGAAGCCCGCTTCACCTTCCAAACCATCCAAAGAATCTCGTGAACCTGAAGAAGTAGTTGAACCACTAGAAGATGTAAAGAAACCTGTTTCACCTTTCGACAAAGTTGAGAAAACAGAGACAACAGCTGTTGTCACAAAAGAAATTATTACAAGTAAGATCACTGAAGAACCAAAAGAGCAGGACAAGCCCTTACGTTCTCCAATTCAAGAGTCCCCAATTTCTCCAGCCGAGCCTTCCGGAGAATCCCCTGAACCGAAACCAAAATTCGACTCAGTTCCCGATTCCAAGGAGAAGCCCGTTTCACCTTCCAAACCATCCAAAGAATCTCCTGAACCTGAAGAAAAGGTTGAACCTTTAGTCGATCTAAAGAAACCTGTTTCACTTTTCGACAAAGTCGAGAAAGCAGAGACAACAACTGTTGTCACAAAAGAAATTATAACTAGTAAGATCATTGAAGACAAAGGTGAAGACAAACCTTTGCGCTCTTTAGCTCCAGAGTCTCCAATTTCTCCAATCGAGGCTTCTGGAGAATCCCCTGTATCGAAACCAAAAATCGACGCAATTCCCGATTCCAAGGAGAAGCCCGCTTCACCTTCCAAACCATCCAAAGAATCTCCTGAGCCTGAGGAAGTAGTTGAACCACTAGAAGATGTAAAGAAACCTGTTTCACTTTTCGACAAAGTCGATGAAACAGACACAACAACTGTTGTTACAAAAGAAATTATTACAAGTAAGATCACTGAAGAACCAAAAGAGCAGGACAAGCCCTTACGTTCTCCAATTCAAGAGTCCCCAATTTCTCCAGCCGAGCCTTCCGGAGAATCCCCTGAACCGAAACCAAAATTCGACTCACTTCCCGATTCCAAGGAGAAGCCCGTTTCACCTTCCAAACCATCCAAAGAATCTCCTGAGCCTGGAGAAGTAGTTGAACTACTAGAAGATGTAGAGAAACCTGTTCCACCTTTCGACAAAGTCGAGAAAACAGAGACAACAGCTGTTGTCACAAAAGAAATTATTACAAGTAAGATCACTGAAGAACCAAAAGAGCAGGACAAGCCCTTAAGTTCTCCAATTCGAGAGTCCCTAATTTCGCCAGCCGAGCCTTCCGGAGAATCACTTGAACCGAAACCAAAATTCGACTCACTTCCCGATTCCAAGGAGAAGCCCGCTACACCTTCCAAACCATCCAAAGAATCTCCTGAGCCTGAAGAAGTAGTTGAACCACTAGAAGATGTAAAGAAACCTGTTTCACCTCTCGACAAAGTCGAGAAAACAGAGACAACAACTGTTGTCACAAAAGAAATTATTACAAGTAAGATCACTGAAGAACCAAAAGAGCTGGACAAGCATTTACGTTCTCCAATTCAAGAGTCCCCAATTTCTCCAGCCGAACCTTCCGGAGAATCACCTGAACCGAAACCAAAATTCGAAACACTTCCCGATTCCAAGGAGAAGCCCGTTTCACCTTCCAAACCATCCAAAGAATCTCCTGAGCCTGAGGAAGTAGTTGAACCACTAGAAGATGTAAAGAAACCTGTTTCACCTTTCGACAAAGTCGAGAAAATAGAGACAACAACTGTTGTCACAAAAGAAATTATTACAAGTAAGATCACTGAAGAACCAAAAGAGCAGGACAAGCCTTTACGTTCCCCAATTCAAGAGTCCCCAATTTCTCCAGCCAAGCCTTCCGGAGAATCACCTGAACCGAAACCTAAATTCGAATCACTTCCCGATTCCAAACAGAAGCCCGCTTCACCTTCCAAACCATCCAAAGAATTTCCTGAACCTGAAGAAAAGGTTGAACCTTTAGTCGATCTAAAGAAACCTGTTTCACTTTTCGACACAGTCGAGAAAGCAGATACAACAACTGTTGTCACAAAAGAAATTATAACTAGTCAGATCATTGAAGACAAAGGTGAAGACAAACCTATGCGCTCTTCAGCTACAGAGTCTCCAATTTCTCCAATCGAGCCTTCTGAAGAATCCCCTGTGTCGAAACCAAAAATCGACGCAATTGCCGATTCCAAGGAGAAGCCTGCTTCACCTTCCAAACCATCCAAAGAATCTCCTGAGCCTGAGGAAGTAGTTGAACCACTAGAAGATGTAAAGAAACCTGTTTCATCTTTCGACAAAGTCGAGAAAACAGAGACAACAAGTGTTGTCACAAAAGAAATTATTACAAGTAAGATCACTGACGAACCAAAAGAGCAGGACAAGCCTTTACGTTCTCCAATTCAAGAGTCCCCAATTTCTCCAGCCGAACCTTCCGGAGAATCCCCTGAACCGAAACCAAAATTCGACTCACTTCCCGATTCCAAGGAGAAGCCCGTTTCACCTTCCAAACCATTCAAAGAATCTCCTGAGCCTGGAGAAGTAGTTGAACCACTAGAAGATGTAAAGAAACCTGTTTCACATTTCGACAAAGTCGGTAAAACAGAGACAACAACTGTTGTCACAAAAGAAATTATTACAAGTAAGATAATTGGGGAACCAAAAGAGCAGGACAAGCCCTTAAGTTCTCCAATTCGAGAGTCCCCAATTTCGCCAGCCGCGCCTTCCAGAGAATCACCTGAACCGAAACCAAAATTCGACTCAGTTCCCGATTCCAAGGAGAAGCCCGCTTCACCTTGCAAACCATCCAAAGAATCTCCTGAACCTGAAGAAAAGGTTGAACCTCTAGTCGATCTAAAGAAACCTGTTTCACTTTTCGACACAGTCGAGAAAGCAGGGACAGCAACTGTTGTCACAAAAGAAATTATAACTAGTAAGATCATTGAAGACAAAGGTGAAGACAAACCTTTGCGCTCTTCAGCTCCAGAGTCTCCAATTTCTCCAATCCAGGCTTCTGGAGAATCCCCTGTATCGAAACCAAAAATCGACGCAATTCCCGATTCCAAGGAGAAGCCCGCTTCACCTTCCAAACCATCCAAAGAATCTCCTGAGCCTGAGGAAGTAGTTGAACCACTAGATAATGTAAAGAAACCTCTTTCACCTTTCGACAAAGTCGAGAAAATAGAGACAACAACTGTTGTCACAAAAGAAATTATTACAAGTAAGATCACTGAAGAGCAGGACAAGCCTTTACGTTCTCCAATTCAAGGGTCCCCAATTTCTCCAGCCGAACCTTCCGGAGAATCACCTGAACCGAAACCAAAATTCGAATCACTTCCTGATTCCAAGGAGAAGCCCGCTTCACCTTCCAAACCATCCAAAGAATCTCCTAAGCCTGAAGAAGTAGTTGAACCACTAGAAGATGTAAAGAAACCTGTTTCACCTTTCGACAAAGTCGATAAAACAGAGACAACAACTGTTGTCACAAAAGAAATTATTACAAGTAAGATCACTGAAGAACCAAGAGAGCAGGACAAGCCCTTACGTTCTCCAATTCAAGAGTCCCCAATTTCTCCAGCCGAGCCTTCCGGAGAATCACCTGAACCGAAACCAAAATTCGACTCACTTCCTGATTCCAAGGAAAAGCCCGCTCCACCTTCCAAACCATCCAAAGAATCTCCTGAGCCTGAAGAAGTAGTTGAACCACTAGAAGATGTAAAGAAACCAGTTTCACCTTTCGACAAAGTCGATGAAACAGAGACAACAACTGTTGCCACAAAACAAATTATTACAAGTAAGATCTCTGAAGAACCAAAAGAGCAGGACAAGCCCTTACGTTCTCCAATTCAAGAGTCCCCAATTTCTCCAGCCGAGCCTTCCGGGGAATCCCCTGAACCTAAACCAAAATTCGACTCAGTTCCCGATTCCAAGGAGAAGCCCGTTTCACCTTCCAAACCATCCAAAGAATCTCCTGAACCTGAAGAAAAGGTTGAACCTTTAGTCGATCTAAAGAAACCTGTTTCACTTTTCGACACAGTCGAGAAAGCAGATACAACAACTGTTGTCACAAAAGAAATTATAACTAGTAAGATCATTGAAGACAAAGGTGAAGACAAACCTTTGCGCTCTTTAGCTCCAGAGTCTCCAATTTCTCCAATCGAGGCTTCTGGAGAATTCCCTGTATCGAAACCAAAAATCGACGCAATTTCCGATTCCAAGGAGAAGCCCGCTTCACCTTCCAAACCATCCAAACAATCTCCTGAGCCTGAGGAAGTAGTTGAACCACTAGAAGATGTAAAGAAACCTGTTTCACCTTTCGACAAAGTCGAGAAAATAGAGACAACAACTGTTGTCATAAAAGAAATTATTACAAGTAAGATCACTGAAGAACCAAAAGAGCAGGACAAGCCCTTACGTTCTCCAATTCAAGAGTCCCCAATTTCTCCAGCTGCGCCTTCCGGAGAATCACCTGAACCGAAACCAAAATTCGAATCACTTCCAGATTCCAAGGAGAAGCCCGCTTCACCTTCCAAACCATCCAAAGAATCTCGTGAACCTGAAGAAGTAGTTGAACCACTAGAATATGTAAAGAAACCTGTTTCACCTTTCGACAAAGTTGAGAAAACAGAGACAACAGCTGTTGTCACAAAAGAAATTTTTACAAGTAAGATCACTGAAGAACCAAAAGAGCAGGACAAGCCCTTACGTTCTCCAATTCAAGAGTCCCCAATTTCTCCAGCCGAGCCTTCCGGAGAATCCTCTGAACCGAAACCAAAATTCGACTCAGTTCCCGATTCCAAGGAGAAGCCCGCTTCACCTTCCAAACCATCCAAAGAATCTCCTGAACCTGAAGAAAAGGTTGAACCTTTAGTCGATCTAAAGAAACCTGTTTCACTTTTCGACAAAGTCGAGAAAGCAGAGACAACAACTGTTGTCACAAAACAAATTATAACTAGTAAGATCACTGAAGAACCAAAAAAGCAGGACAAGCCCTTACGTTCTCCAACTCAAGAGTTCCCAATTTCGCCAGCCGAGCCTTCCGGAGAATCACCTGAACCGAAACCAAAATTCGACTCAGTTCCCGATTCCAAGGAGAAACCCGCTTCACCTTCCAAACCATCCAAAGAATCTCCTGAGCCTGAAGAAATAGTTGAACTACTAGAAGATGTAGAGAAACCTGTTCCACCTTTCGACAAAGTCGAGAAAACAGAGACAACAGCTGTTGTCACAAAAGAAATTATTACAAGTAAGATCACTGAAGAACCAAAAGAGCAGGACAAGCCCTTAAGTTCTCCAATTCGAGAGTCCCCAATTTCGCCAGCCGAGCCTTCCGGAGAATCACCTGAACCGAAACCAAAATTCGACTCAGTTCCCGATTCCAAGGAGAAGCCCTCTTCACCTTCCAAACCATCCAAAGAATCTCCTGAACCTGAAGAAAAGGTTGAACCTTTAGTCGATCTAAAGAAACCCGTTTCACTTTTCGACACAGTCGAGAAAGCAGAGACAACAACTGTTGTCACAAAAGAAATTATAACTAGTAAGATCATTGAAGACAAAGGTGAAGACAAACCTTTGCGCTCTTCAGCTCCAGAGTCTCCAATTTCTCCAATCCAGGCTTCTGGAGAATCCCCTGTATCGAAACCAAAAATCGACGCAATTCCCGATTCCAAGCAGAAGCCCGCTTCACCTTCCAAACCATCCAAAGAATCTCCTGGGCCTGAGGAAGTAGTTGAACCACTAGAAGATGTAAAGAAACCTGTTTCACCTTTCGACAAAGTCGAGAAAATAGAGACAACAACTGTTGTCACAAAAGAAATTATTACAAGTAAGATCACTGAAGAGCAGGACAAGCCCTTACGTTCTCCAATTCAAGAGTCCCCAATTTCTCCAACCGAGCCTTCCGGAGAATTACCTGAACCGAAACCAAAATTCGACTCACTTCCTGATTCCAAGGAGAAGCCCGCTTCACCTTCCAAACCATCCAAAGAATCTCCTAAGCCTGAAAAAGTAGTTGAACCACTAGCACTAGGAGATGTAAAGAAACCTGTTTCACCTTTCGACAAAGTCGAGAAAACAGAGACAACAACTGTTGTCACAAGAGATATTATTACAAGTAAGATCACTGAAGAACCAAAAGAGCAGGACAAGCACTTACGTTCTCCAATTCAAGAGTCCCCGATTTCTCCAGCCGAGCCTTCCGGAGAATCACCTGAACCGAAACCAAAATTCGACTCACTTCCTGATTCCAAGCAGAAGCCCGCTTCACCTTCCAAACCATCCAAAGAATCTCCTGAGCCTGAAGAAGTAGTTGAACCACTAGAAGATGTAAAGAAACCTGTTTCACCCCACGACAAAGTCGAGAAAACAGAGACAACAACTGTTGTCACAAAAGAAATTATTACAAGTAAGATCACTGAAGAACCAAAAGAGCAGGACAAGCCCTTACGTTCTCCAATTCAAGAGTCCCCAATTTCTCCAGCCGAGCCTTCCGGAGAATCACCTGAACCGAAACCTAAATTCGACTCACTTCCCGATTCCAAGGAGAAGCCCGCTTCACCTTCCAAACCATCCAAAGAATCTCCTGAGCCTGAAGAAGTAGTTGAACCACTAGAAGATGTAAAGAAACCTGTTTCACCTTTCGACAAAGTCGAGAAAACAGAGACAACAACTGTTGTCACAAAAGAAATTATTACAAGTAAGATAATTGGGGAACCAAAAGAGCAGGACAAGCCCTTACGTTCTCCAATTCGAGAGTCCCCAATTTCGCCAGCCGAGCCTTCCGGAGAATCACCTGAACCGAAATCAAAATTCGACTCAGTTCCCGATTCCAAGGAGAAGCCGGCTTCACCTTCCAAACCATCCAAAGAATCTCCTGAACCTGATGAAAAGGTTGAACCTCTAGTCGATCTAAAGAAACCTGTTTCACCTTTCGACACAGTCGAGAAAGCAGAGACAACAACTGTTGTCACAAAAGAAATTATAACTAGTAAGATCATTGAAGACAAAGGTGAAGACAAACCTTTGCGCTCTTCAGATCCAGAGTCTCCAATTTCTCCAATCCAGGCTTCTGGAGAATCCCATGTATCGAAACCAAAAATCGACGCAATTGCCGATTCCAAGGAGAAGCCCGCTTCACCTTCCAAACCATCCAAACAATCTCCTGAGCCTGAAGAAGTAGTTGAACCACTAGAAGATGTAAAGAAACCTGTTTCACCTTTCGACAAAGTCGAGAAAACAGGGACAACAACTGTTGTCACAAAAGAAATTATTACAAGTAAGATAATTGGGGAACCAAAAGAGCAGGACAAGCCCTTACGTTCTCAAATTCAAGAGTCCCCAATTTCTCCAGCCGAGCCTTCCGGAGAATCCCCTGTATCGAAACCAAAAATCGACGCAATTGCCGATTCCAAGGAGAAGCCCGCTTCACCTTCCAAACCATCCAAACAATCTCCTGAGCCTGGAGAAGTAGTTGAACCACTAGAAGATGTAAAGAAACCTGTTTCACCTTTCGACAAAGTCGATAAAACAGAGACAACAACTGTTGTCACAAGAGATATTATTACAAGTAAGATCACTGAAGAACCAAAAGAGCAGGACAAGCCTTTACGTTCACCAATTCAAGAGTCCCCAATTTCGCCAGCCGAACCTTCCGGAGAATCACCTGAACCGAAACCAAAATTCGAATCACTTCCCGATTCCAAGGAGAAGCCCGTTTTACCTTCCAAACCATCCAAAGAATCTCCTAAGCCTGAAGTAGTTGAACCACTAGAAGATGTAAAGAAACCTGTTTCGCCTCTCGACAAAGTCGAGAAAACAGAGACAACAACTGTTGTCACAAAAGAAATTATTACAAGTAAGATCACTGAAGAACCAAAAGAGCAGGACAAGCCCTTACGTTCTCCAATTCAAGAGTTCCCAATTTCTCCAGCCGAGCCTTCCGGAGAATCACCTGAACCGAAACCAAAATTCGACTCACTTCCCGATTCCAAGGAGAAGCCCGCTTCACCTTCCAAACCATCCAAAGAATCTCCTGATCCTGAGGAAGTAGCTGAACCACTAGAAGATGTAAAGAAACCTGTTTCACCTTTCGACAAAGTCGAGAAAATAGAGACAACAACTGTTGTCACAAAAGAAATTATTACAAGTAAGATCATTGAAGAACCAAAAGGGCAGGACAAGCCCTTACGTTCTCCAATTCAAGAGTCCCCAATTTCTCCAGCCGAGCCTTCCGGAGAATCACCTGAACCGAAACCAAAATTCGAATCACTTCCCGATTCCAAGGAGAAGCCCGATTCACCTTCCAAAACATCCAAAGAATCTCCTGAGCCTAAAGAAGTAGTTGAACCACTACAAGATGTAAAGAAACCTATTTCACCTTTCGACAAAGTCGATAAAACAGAGACAACAACTGTTGTCACAAAAGAAATTATTACAAGTAAGATAATTGGCGAACCAAAAGGGCAGGACAAGCCCTTACGTTCTCCTATTCAAGAGTCCCCAATTTCTCCAGCCGAGCCTTCCGGAGAATCACCTCAAACGAAACCAAAATTCGAATCACTTCCCGATTCCAAGGAGAAGCCCGCTTCACCTTCCAAAACATCCAAAGAATCTCCTGAGCTTGAAGAAAAGGTTGAACCTCTAGTCGATCTAAAGAAACCTGTTTCACTTTTCGACACAGTCGAGAAAGCAGAGACAACAACTGTTGTCACAAAAGAAATTATAACTAGTAAGATCACTGAAAAACCAAAAGAGCAGGACAAGCCTTTACGTTCTCCAATTCAAGAGTCCCCAATTTCTCCAGCCGAACATTCCGGAGAATCACCTGAACCGAAACCAAAATTCGAATCACTTCCCGATTCCAAGGAGAAGCCCGTTTCACCTTCCAAACCATCCAAAGAATTTCCTAAGCCTGAAGAAGTAGTTGAACCACTAGAAGATGTAAAGAAACCTGTTTCGCCTCTCGACAAAGTCGAGAAAACAGAGACAACAACTGTTGTCACAAAAGAAATTATTACAAGTAAGATCACTGAAGAACCAAAAGAGCAGGACAAGCCCTTACGTTCTCCAATTCAAGAGTTCCAAATTTCTCCAGCCGAGCCTTCCGGAGAATCACCTGAACCGAAACCAAAATTCGACTCATTTCCCGATTCCAAGGAGAAGCCCGCTTCACCTTCCAAACCATCCAAAGAATCTCCTGATCCTGAGGAAGTAGCTGCACCACTAGAAGATGTAAAGAAACCTGTTTCACCTTTCGACAAAGTCGAGAAAATAGAGACAACAACTGTTGTCACAAAAGAAATTATTACAAGTAAGATCATTGAAGAACCAAAAGAGCAGGACAAGCCCTTACGTTCTCCAATTCAAGAGTCCCCAATTTCTCCAGCCGAGCCTTCCGGAGAATCACCTGAACCGAAACCAAAATTCGACTCACTTCCTGATTCCAAGGAGAAGCCTGCTTCACCTTCCAAACCATCCAAAAAATCTCCTAAGCCTGAAGAAGTAGTTGAACCACTAGAAGATGTAAAGAAACCTGTTTCACCTTTCGACAAAGTCGAGAAAACAGAGACAACAACTGTTGTCACAAAAGAAATTATTACAAATAAGATCACTGAAGAACCAAAAGAGCAGGACAAGCCCTTACGTTCTCCAATTCAAGAGTCCCCAATTTCTCCAGCCGAGCCTTCCGGAGAATCACCTGAACCGAAACCAAAATTCGACTCACTTCCCGATTCCAAGGAGAAGCCCGCTTCACCTTCCATACCATCCAAAGAATCTCCTGAGCCTGAAGAAGTAGTTGAACCACTAGAAGATGTAAAGAAACCTGTTTCACCTCTCGACAAAGTCGAGAAAACAGAGACAACAACTGTTGTCACAAAAGAAATTATTACAAGTAAGATCACTGAAGAACCAAAAGAGCAGGACAAGCCCTTACGTTCTCCAATTCAAGAGTCCCCAATTTCTCCAGCCGAGCCTTCCGGAGAATCACCTGAACCGAAACCAAAATTCGACTCACTTCCCGATTCCAAGGAGAAGCCCGCTTCACCTTCCAAACCATCCAAAGAATCTCCTGATCCTGAGGAAGTAGCTGAACCACTAGAAGATGTAAAGAAACCTGTTTCACCTTTCGACAAAGTCGAGAAAATAGAGACAACAACTGTTGTCACAAAAGAAATTATTACAAGTAAGATCATTGAAGAACCAAAAGAGCAGGACAAGCCCTTACGTTCTCCAATTCAAGAGTCCCCAATTTCTCCAGCCGAGCCTTCCGGGGAATCACCTGAACCGAAACCAAAATTCGACTCACTTCCCGATTCCAAGGAGAAGCCCGATTCACCTTCCAAAACATCCAAAGAATCTCCTGAACCTGAAGAAGTAGTTGAACCACTACAAGATGTAAAGAAACCTATTTCACCTTTCGACAAAGTCGATAAAACAGAGACAACAACTGTTGTCACAAAAGAAATTATTACAAGTAAGATAATTGGCGAACCAAAAGAGCAGGACAAGCCCTTACGTTTTCCTATTCAAGAGTCCCCAATTTCTCCAGCCGAGCCTTCCGGAGAATCACCTCAAACGAAACCAAAATTCGAATCACTTCCCGATTCCAAGGAGAAGCCCGCTTCACCTTCCAAACCATCCAAAGAATCTCCTGAGCCTGAAGAAAAGGTTGAACCTCTAGTCGATCTAAAGAAACCTGTTTCACTTTTCGACACAGTCGAGAAAGCAGAGACAACAACTGTTGTCACAAAAGAAATTATAACTAGTAAGATCACTGAAGAACCAAAAGAGCAGGACAAGCCTTTACGTTTTCCAATTCAAGAGTCCCCAATTTCTCCAGCCGAACCTTCCGGAGAATCACCTGAACCGAAACCAAAATTCGAATCACTTCCCGATTCCAAGGAGAAGCCCGTTTCACCTTCCAAACCATCCAAAGAATCTCCTAAGCCTGAAGAAGTAGTTGAACCACTAGAAGATGTAAAGAAACCTGTTTCACCTCTCGACAAAGTCGAGAAAACAGAGACAACAACTGTTGTCACAAAAGAAATTATTACAAGTAAGATCACTGAAGAACCAAAAGAGCAGGACAAGCCCTTACGTTCTCCAATTCAAGAGTCCCCAATTTCTCCAGCCGAGCCTTCCGGAGAATCCCCTGAACCGAAACCAAAATTCGACTCACTTCCCGATTCCAAGGAGAAGCCCGCTTCACCTTCCATACCATCCAAAGAATCTCCTGAGCCTGAAGAAGTAGTTGAACCACTAGAAGATGTAAAGAAACCTGTTTCACCTCTCGACAAAGTCGAGAAAACAGAGACAACAACTGTTGTCACAAAAGAAATTATTACAAGTAAGATCACTGAAGAACCAAAAGAGCTGGACAAGCCCTTACGTTCTCCAATTCAAGAGTTCCCAATTTCTCCAGCCGAGCCTTCCGGAGAATCACCTGAACCGAAACCAAAATTCGACTCACTTTCCGATTCCAAGGAGAAGCCCGCTTCACCTTCCAAACCATCCAAAGAATCTCCTGAGCCTGAAGAAGTAGTTGAACCACTAGAAGATGTAAAGAAACCTGTTTCACCTCTCGACAAAGTCGAGAAATCAGAGACAACAACTGTTGTCACAAAAGAAATTATTACAAGTAAGATCACTGAAGAACCAAAAGAGCAGGACAAGCCCTTACGTTCTCCAATTCAAGAGTCCCCAATTTCTCCAGCCGAGCCTTCCGGAGAATCACCTGAACCGAAATTCGACTCACTTCCTGATTCCAAGGAGAAGCCTGCTTCACCTTCCAAACCATCCATAAAATCTCCTAAGCCTGAAGAAGTAGTTGAACCACTAGAAGATGTAAAGAAACCTGTTTCACCTTTCGACAAAGTCGAGAAAACAGAGACAACAACTGTTGTCACAAAAGAAATTATTACAAATAAGATCACTGAAGAACCAAAAGAGCAGGACAAGCCCTTACGTTCTCCAATTCAAGAGTCCCCAATTTCTCCAGCCGAGCCTTCCGGAGAATCCCCTGAACCGAAACCAAAATTCGACTCACTTCCCGATTCCAAGGAGAAGCCCGCTTCACCTTCCATACCATCCAAAGAATCTCCTGAGCCTGAAGAAGTAGTTGAACCACTAGAAGATGTAAAGAAACCTGTTTCACCTTTCGACAAAGTCGAGAAAACAGAGACAACAACTGTTGTCACAAAAGAAATTATTACAAGTAAGATCACTGAAGAACCAAAAGAGCTGGACAAGCCTTTACGTTCTCCAATTCAAGAGTCCCCAATTTCTCCAGCCGAACCTTCCGGAGAATCACCTGAACCGAAACCAAAATTCGAATCACTTCCCGATTCCAAGGAGAAGCCCGTTTCACCTTCCAAACCATCCAAAGAATCTCTTAAGCCTGAAGAAGTAGTTGAACCACTAGAAGATGTAAAGAAACCTGTTTCGCCTCTCGACAAAGTCGAGAAAACAGAGACAACAACTGTTGTCACAAAAGAAATTATTACAAGTAAGATCACTGAAGAACCAAAAGAGCAGGAAAAGCCCTTACGTTCTCCAATTCAAGAGTCCCCAATTTCTCCAGCCGAGCCTTCCGATTCTCCCCCTGAGCCGAAACCAAAATTCGACTCACTTCCCGATTCCAAGGAGAAGCCCGCTTCACCTTCCAAACCATCCAAAGAATCTTCTGAGCCTGAAGAAGTAGTTGAACCACTAGAAGATGTAAAGAAACCTGTTTCACCTCTCGACAAAGTCGAGAAAACAGAGACAACAACTGTTGTCACAAAAGAAATTATTACAAGTAAGATCACTGAAGAACCAAAAGAGCTGGACAAGCCTTTACGTTCTCCAATTCAAGAGTCCCCAATTTCTCCAGCCGAACCTTCCGGAGAATCACCTGAACCGAAACCAAAATTGGAATCACTTCCCGATTCCAAGGAGAAGCCCGTTTCACCTTCCAAACCATCCAAAGAATCTCCTAAGCCTGAAGAAGTAGTTGAACCACTAGAAGATGTAAAGAAACCTGTTTCGCCTCTCGACAAAGTCGATAAAACAGAGACAACAACTGTTGTCACAAAAGAAATTATTACAAGTAAGATCACTGAAGAACCAAAAGAGCAGGACAAGCCTTTACGTTCTCCTATTCAAGAGCCCCCAATTTCTCCAGCCGAGCCTTCCGGAGAATCACCTGAACTGAAACCAAAATTCGACTCACTTCCTGATTCCAAGGAGAAGCCCGCTTCACCTTCCAAACCACCCAAAGAATCTCCTGAGCCTGAAGAAGTAGTTGAACCACTAGAAGATGTAAAGAAACCTGTTTCACCTCTCGACAAAGTCGAGAAAACAGAGACAACAACTGTTGTCACAAAAGAAATTAATACAAGTAAGATCACTGAAGAACCAAAAGAGCTGGACAAGCCTTTACGTTCTCCAATTCAAGAGTCCCCAATTTCTCCAGCCGAACCTTCCGGAGAATCACCTGAACCGAGACCAAAATTCGAAACACTTCCCGATTCCAAGGAGAAGCCCGTTTCACCTTCCAAACCATCCAAAGAATCTCCTAAGCCTGAAGAAGTAGTTGAACCACTAGAAGATGTAAAGAAACCTGTTTCGCCTCTCGACAAAGTCGAGAAAACAGAGACAACAACTGTTGTCGCAAAAGAAATTATTACAAGTAAGATCACTGAAGAACCAAAAGAGCAGGACAAGCCCTTACGTTCTCCAATTCAAGAGTTCCCAATTTCTCCAGCCGAGCCTGCCGGAGAATCACCTGAACCGAAACCAAAATTCGACTCACTTCCTGATTCCAAGGAGAAGCCCGCTTCACCTTCCAAACCATCCAAAGAATCTCCTGAGCCTGAAGAAGTAGTTGAACCACTAGAAGATGTAAAGAAACCTGTTTCACCTTTCGACAAAGTCGAGAAAACAGAGACAACAACTGTTGTCACAAAAGAAATTATTACAAGTAAGATCACTGAAGAACCAAAAGAGCAGCAAAAGCCCTTACGTTCTCCAATTCAAGAGTCCCCAATTTCTCCAGCCGAGCCTTCCGGAGAATCACCTGAACCGAAACCAAAATTCGACTCACTTCCCGATTCCAAGGAGAAGCCCGCTTCACCTTCCAAACCATCCAAAGAATCTCCTGAGCCTGAAGAAGTAGTTGAACCACTAGAAGATGTAAAGAAACCTGTTTCACCTCTCGACAAAGTCGAGAAAACAGAGACAACAACTGTTGTCACAAAAGAAATTAATACAAGTAAGATCACTGAAGAACCAAAAGAGCTGGACAAGCCTTTACGTTCTCCAATTCAAGAGTCCCCAATTTCTCCAGCCGAACCTTCCGGAGAATCACCTGAACCGAAACCAAAATTCGAAACACTTCCCGATTCCAAGGAGAAGCCCGTTTCACCTTCCAAACCATCCAAAGAATCTCCTAAGCCTGAAGAAGTAGTTGAACCACTAGAAGATGTAAAGAAACCTGTTTCGCCTCTCGACAAAGTCGAGAAAACAGAGACAACAACTGTTGTCGCAAAAGAAATTATTACAAGTAAGATCACTGAAGAACCAAAAGAGCAGGACAAGCCCTTACGTTCTCCAATTCAAGAGTTCCCAATTTCTCCAGCCGAGCCTGCCGGAGAATCACCTGAACCGAAACCAAAATTCGACTCACTTCCTGATTCCAAGGAGAAGCCCGCTTCACCTTCCAAACCATCCAAAGAATCTCCTGAGCCTGAAAAAGTAGTTGAACCACTAGAATATGTAAAGAAACCTGTTTCACCTTTCGACAAAGTCGAGAAAACAGAGGCAACAACTGTTGTCACAAAAGAAATTATTACAAGGAAGATCACTGAAGAACCAAAAGAGCAGGACAAGCCCTTACGTTCTCCAATTCAAGAGTTCCCAATTTCTCCAGCCGAGCCTGCCGGAGAATCACCTGAACCGAAACCAAAATTCGACTCACTTCCTGATTCCAAGGAGAAGCCCGCTTCACCTTCCAAACCATCCAAAGAATCTCCTGAGCCTGAAGAAGTAGTTGAACCACTAGAAGATGTAAAGAAACCTGTTTCACCTTTCGACAAAGTCGAGAAAACAGAGACAACAACTGTTGTCACAAAAGAAATTATTACAAGTAAGATCACTGAAGAACCAAAAGAGCAGCAAAAGCCCTTACGTTCTCCAATTCAAGAGTCCCCAATTTCTCCAGCCGAGCCTTCCGGAGAATCACCTGAACCGAAACCAAAATTCGACTCACTTCCCGATTCCAAGGAGAAGCCCGCTTCACCTTCCAAACCATCCAAAGAATCTCCTGAGCCTGAAGAAGTAGTTGAACCACTAGAAGATGTAAAGAAACCTGTTTCACCTCTCGACAAAGTCGAGAAAACAGAGACAACAACTGTTGTCACAAAAGAAATTAATACAAGTAAGATCACTGAAGAACCAAAAGAGCTGGACAAGCCTTTACGTTCTCCAATTCAAGAGTCCCCAATTTCTCCAGCCGAACCTTCCGGAGAATCACCTGAACCGAAACCAAAATTCGAAACACTTCCCGATTCCAAGGAGAAGCCCGTTTCACCTTCCAAACCATCCAAAGAATCTCCTAAGCCTGAAGAAGTAGTTGAACCACTAGAAGATGTAAAGAAACCTGTTTCGCCTCTCGACAAAGTCGAGAAAACAGAGACAACAACTGTTGTCGCAAAAGAAATTATTACAAGGAAGATCACTGAAGAACCAAAAGAGCAGGACAAGCCCTTACGTTCTCCAATTCAAGAGTCCCCAATTTCTCCAGCCGAGCCTTCCGGAGAATCACCTGAACCGAAACCAAAATTCGACTCACTTCCCGATTCCAAGGAGAAGCCCGCTTCACCTTCCAAACCATCCAAAGAATCTCCTGAGCCTGAAGAAGTAGTTGAACCACTAGAAGATGTAAAGAAACCTGTTTCACCTCTCGACAAAGTCGAGAAAACAGAGGCAACAACTGTTGTCACAAAAGAAATTATTACAAGTAAGATCACTGAAGAACCAAAAGAGGTGGACAAGCCTTTACGTTCTCCAATTCAAGGGTCCCCAATTTCTCCAGCCGAACCTTCCGGAGAATCACCTGAACCGAAACCAAAATTCGAATCACTTCCCGATTCCAAGGAGAAGCCCCTTTCACCTTCCAAACCATCCAAAGAATCTCCTAAGCCTGAAGAAGTAGTTGAACCACTAGAAGATGTAAAGACACCTGTTTCAACTTTCGACAAAGTCGATAAAACAGACACAACAACTGTTGTCACAAAAGAAATTATTACAAGTAAGATCACTGAAGAACCAAAAGAGCAGGACAAGCCCTTACGTTCTCCAACTCAAGAGTCCCCAATTTCTCCAGCCGAGCCTTCCGGAGAATCACCTGAACCGAAACCAAAATTCGACTCACTTCCCGATTTCAAGAAGAAGCCCGTTTCACCTTCCAAACCATCCAAAGAATCTCCTGAGCCTGAAGAAGTAGTTGAACCACTAGAAGATGTAAAGAAACCCGTTGTACCTTTCGACAAAGTCGAGAAAGCAGAAACAACAACTGTTGTCACAAAAGAAATTTTAACAAGTAAGATCACTGAAGAACCAAAAGAGCAGGACAAGCCTTTACGTTCTCCAATTCAAGAGTCCCCAATTTCTCCAGCCGAGCCTTCCGGAGAATCACCTGAACCGAAACCAAAATTCGAATCACCTCCCGATTCCAAGGAGAAGCCCGCTTCACCTTCCAAACCATCCAAAGAATCTCCTGAACCTGAGGAAAAGGTTGAACCTTTAGTCGATCTAAAGAAACCTGTTTCACTTTTCGACACAGTCGAGAAAACAGAAAAAACAACTGTTGTCACAAAGGAAATTATAACTGGTAAGATCATTGAAGAAAAAGGTGAAGACAAACCTTTGCGCTCTTCAGCTCCAGAGTCTCCAATTTCTCCAATCGAGCCTTCCGGAGGATCCCCTGAACCGAAACCAAAATTCGACTCACTTCCCGATTCCAAGGAGAAACCCGCTTCACCTTCCAAACCATCCAAAGAATCTCCTGAGCCTGAGGAAGTAGTTGAACCACTAGAAGATGTAAAGAAACCTGTTGCACCTTTCGACAAAGTCGAGAAAACAGAGACAACAACTGTTGTCACAAAACAAATTATTACAAGTAAGATCACTGAAGAACCAAAAGAGCAGGACAAGTCTCTACCTTCTCCAATTCAAGAGTCCCCAATTTCTCCAGCCGAGCCTTCCGGAGAATCCCCTGTATCGAAACCAAAAATCGACGCAATTCCCGATTCCAAGGAGAAGCCCGCTTCACCTTCCAAACCATCCAAAGAATCTCCTGAGCCTGAGGAAGTAGTTGAACCACTAGAAGATGTAAAGAAACCTGTTTCACCTTTCGACAAAGTCGAGAAAACAGAGACAACAACTGTTGTCACAAAAGAAATTATTACAAGTAAGATCACTGAAGAACCAAAAGAGCAGGACAAGCCCTTACGTTCTCCAATTCAAGAGTCCCCAATTTCTATAGCCGAGCCTTCCGGAGAATCCCCTGAACCGAAACCAAAATTCGACTCACTTCCCGATTCCAAGGAGAAGCCCGTTTCACCTTCCAAACCATCCAAAGAATCTCCTGAGCCTGAAGAAGTAGTTGAACCACTAGAAGATGTAAAGATACCTGTTTCACATTTCGACAAAGTCGATAAAACAGAGGCAACAACTGTTGTCACAAAAGAAATTATTACAAATAAGATAATTGGGGAACCAAAAGAGCAGGACAAGCCCTTACGTTCTCCAATTCGAGAGTCCCCAATTTCGCCAGCCGAGCCTTCCGGAGAATCACCTGAACCGAAACCAAAATTCGACTCAGTTCCCGATTCCAAGGAGAAGCCCGCTTCACCTTCCAAACCATCCAAAGAATCTCCTGAACCTGAAGAAAAGGTTGAACCTCTAGTCGATCTAAAGAAACTTGTTTCACTTTTCGACACAGTCGAGAAAGCAGAGACAACAACTGTTGTCACAAAAGAAATTATAACTAGTAAGATCATTGAAGATAAAGGTGAAGACAAACCTTTGCGCTCTTCAGCTCCAGAGTCTCCAATTTCTCCAATCCAAGCTTCTGGAGAATCCCCTGTATCGAAACCAAAAATCGACGCAATTCCCGATTCCAAGGAGAAGCCCGCTTCACCTTCCAAACCATCCAAAGAATCTCCTGAGCCTGAGGAAGTAGTTGAACCACTAGAAGATGTAAAGAAACCAATTTCTCCAATCGAGCCTTCTGGAGAATCCCCTGTACCGAAACCAAAATTCGACTCACTTCCCGACTCCAAGGAGAAACCCGCTTCACCTTACAAACCATCCAAAGAATCTCCTGAGCCTGAAGAAGTAGTTGAACCACTAGAAGATGTAAAGAAACCTGTTTCACCTCTCGACAAAGTCGAGAAAACAGAGACAACAACTGTTGTCACAAAAGAAATTATTACAAGTAAGATCACTGAAGAACCAAAAGAGGTGGACAAGCCTTTACGTTCTCCAATTCAAGAGTCCCCAATTTCTCCAGCCGAACCTTCCGGAGAATCACCTGAACCGAAACCAAAATTCGAATCACTTCCCGATTCCAAGGAGAAGCCCGCTTCACCTTCCAAACCATCCAAAGAATCTCCTGAGCCTGAGGAAGTAGTTGAACCACTAGAAGATGTAAAGAAACCTGTTTCACCTTTCGACAAAGTCGAGAAAATAGAGACAACAACTGTTGTCACAAAAGAAATTATTACAAGTAAGATCACTGAAGAACCAAAAGAGCAGGACAAGGCCTTACGTTCCCAAATTCAAGAGTCTCCAATTTCTCCAGCCGAGCCTTCCGGAGAATCCCCTGAACCGAAACCAAAATTCGACTCACTTCCCGATTCCAAGGAGAAGCCCGCTTCACCTTCCAAACCATCCAAAGAATCTCCTGAACCTCAGGAAATAGTTGAACTACTAGAATTTGTAAAGAAACCTGTTTCACATTTCGAAAAAGTCGATAAAACAGAGACAACAACTGTTGTCACAAAAGAAATTATTACAAATAAGATAATTGGGGAACCAAAAGAGCAGGACAAGCCCTTACGATCTCCAATTCGAGAGTCCCCAATTTCTCCAGCCGAGCCTTCCGGAGAATCACCTGAACCGGAACCAAAATTCGACTCAGTTCCCGATTCCAAGGAGAAGCCCGCTTCACCTTCCAAACCATCCAAAGAATCTCGTGAACCTGAAGAAAAGGTTGAACCTTTAGTCGATCTAAAGAAACCTGCTTCACTTTTCGACTCAGTCGAGAAAGCAGAGACAACAACTGTTGTCACAAAAGAAATTATAACTAGTAAGATCATTGAAGACAAAGGTGAAAACAAACCTTTGCGCTCTTCAGCTCCAGACTCTCCAATTTCTCCAATCGAGGCTTCTGGAGAATCCCTTGTGTCGAAACCAAAAATCGACGCAATTCCCGATTCCAAGGAGAAGCCCGCTTCACCTTCCAAACCATCAAAAGAATCTCCTGAGCCTGAGGAAGTAGTTGAACCACTAGAAGATGTAAAGAAACCTGTTTCACCTTTCGACAAAGTCGAGAAAATAGAGACAACAACTGTTGTCACAAAAGAAATTATTACAAGTAAGATCACTGAAGAGCAGGACAGGCCCTTACGTTCTCCTTTTCAAGAGTCCCCAATTTCTCCAACCGAGCCTTCCGGAGAATCACCTGAACCGAAACCAAAATTCGAATCACTTCCCGATTCCAAGGAGAAGTCCGCTTCACCTTCCAAACCATCCAAAGAATCTCCTGAACCTGAAGAAGTAGTTGAACCACTAGAAGATGTAAAGAAACCCTTTTCACCTTTCGACAAAGTCGATAAAACAGAGACAACAACTGTTGTTACAAAAGAAATTATTACAAGTAAGATAATTGAGGAACCAAAAGAGCAGCACAAGCCCTTACGTTCTCCTATTCAAGAGTCCCCAATTTCTCCAGCCGAGCCTTCCGGAGAATCACCTCAAACGAAACCAAAATTTGAATCACTTCCCGATTCCAAGGAGAAGCCCGCTTCACCTTCCAAACCATCCAAAGAATCTCCTGAACCTGAAGAAAAGGTTGAACCTTTAGTCGATCTAAAGAAACCTATTTCACTTTTCGACACAGTCGAGAAAGCAGAGACAACAACTGTTGTCATAAAAGAAATTATAACTAGTAAGATCATTGATGACAAAGGTGAAGACAAACCTTTGCGCTCTTTAGCTCCAGAGTCTCCAATTTTTCCAATCGAGACTTCTGGAGAATCCCCTGTATCGAAACCAAAAATCGACGCAATTCCCGATTCCAAGGAGAAGCCCGCTTCACCTTCCAAACCATCCAAAGAATCTCCTGAGCCTGAACAAGTAGTTGAACGACTAGAAGATGTAAAGAAACCTGTTTTACCTTTCGACAAAGTCGATAAAACAGAGACAACAACTGTTGTCACAAAAGAAATTATTACAAGTAATATCACTGAAGAACCAAAAGAGCAGGACAAGCCCTTACGTTCTCCAATTCAAGAGTCCCCAATTTCTCCAGCCGAGCCTTCCGGAGAATCACCTGAACCGAAACCAAAATTCGAATCACTTCCCGATTCCAAGGAGAAGCCCGCTTCACCTTCCAAACCATCCAAAGAATCTCCTGAGCCTGAAGAAGTAGTTGAACGACTAGAAGATGTAAAGAAACCTGTTTTACCTTTCGACAAAGTCGATAAAACAGAGACAACAACTGTTGTCACAAAAGAAATTATTACAAGTAATATCACTGAAGAACCAAAAGAGCAGGACAAGCCCTTACGTTCTCCAATTCAAGAGTCCCCAATTTCTCCAGCCGAGCCTTCCGGAGAATCACCTCAACCGAAACCAAAATTCGAATCACTTCCCGATTCCAAGGAGAAACCCGTTTCACCTTCCAAACCATCCAAAGAATCTCCTGAGCCTGAAGAAGTAGTTGAACCACTAGAAGATGTAAAGAAACCCTTTTCACCTTTCGACAAAGTCGATAAAACAGAGACAACAACTGTTGTTACAAAAGAAATTATTACAAGTAAGATAATTGAGGAACCAAAAGAGCAGGACAAGCCCTTACGTTCTCCTATTCAAGAGTCCCCAATTTCTCCAGCCGAGCCTTCCGGAGAATCACCTCAAACGAAACCAAAATTCGAATCACTTCCCGATTCCAAGGAGAGGCCCGCTTCACCTTCCAAACCATCCAAAAAATCTCCTGAACCTGAAGAAAAGGTTGAACCTCTAGTCGATCTAAAGAAACCTGTTTCACTTTTCGACACAGTCGAGAAAGCAGAGACAACAACTGTTGTCATAAAAGAAATTATAACTAGTAAGATCATTGAAGACAAAGGTGAATACAAACCTTTGCACTCTTTAGTTCCAGAGTCTCCAATTTCTCCAATCGAGGCTTCTGGAGAATCCCCTGTATCGAAACCAAAAATCGACGCAATTCCCGATTCCAAGGAGAAGCCTGCTTCACCTTCCAAACCATCCAAAGAATCTCCTGATCCTGAGGAAGTAGTTGAACCACTAGAAGATGTAAAGAAACCTGTTTCACCTTTCGACAAAGTCGATAAAACAGAGACAACAACTGTTGTCACAAAACAAATTATTACAAGTAAGATCACTGAAGAACTAAAAGAGCAGGACAAGCCTTTACGTTCTCCAATTCAAGAGTCCCCAATTTCTCCAGCCGAGCCTTCCGGAGAATCACCTGAACCGAAACCAAAATTCGACTCACTTCCCGATTCCAAGGAGAAGCCCGCTTCACCTTCCAAACCATCCAAAGAATCTCCTGAGCCTGAAGAAGTAGTTGAACGACTAGAAGATGTAAAGAAACCTGTTTTACCTTTCGACAAAGTCGATAAAACAGAGACAACAACTGTTGTCACAAAAGAAATTATTACAAGTAATATCACTGAAGAACCAAAAGAGCAGGACAAGCCCTTACGTTCTCCAATTCAAGAGTCCCCAATTTCTCCAGCCGAGCCTTTCGGAGAATCACCTGAGCCGAAACCAAAATTCGAATCACTTCCCGATTCCAAGGAGAAACCCGATTCACCTTCCAAAACATCGAAAGAATCTCCTGAGCCTGAAGAAGTAGTTGAACCACTACAAGATGTAAAGAAACCTATTTCACCTTTCGACAAAGTCGATAAAACAGAGACAACAACTCTTGTCACTAAAGAAATTATTACAAGTAAGATAATTGGCGAACCAAAAGAGCAGGACAAGCCCTTACGTTCTCCTATTCAAGAGTCCCCAATTTCTCCAGCCGAGCCTTCCGGAGAATTACCTCAAACGAAACCAAAATTCGAATCACTTCCCGATTCCAAGGAGAAGCCCGCTTCACCTTCCAAACCATCCAAAGAATCTCCTGAATCTGAAGAAAAGGTTGAACCTCTAGTCGATCTAAAGAAACCTGTTTCACTTTTCGACACAGTCGAGAAAGCAGAGACAACAACTGTTGTCATAAAAGAAATTATAACTAGTAAGATCATTGAAGACAAAGGTGAAGACAAACCTTTGCGCTCTTTAGCTCCAGAGTCTCCAATTTCCCGAATCGAGGCTTCTGGAGAATCCCCTGTATCGAAACCAAAAATCGACGCAATTCCCGATTCCAAGGAGAAGCCCGCTTCACCTTCCAAACCATCCAAAGAATCTCCTGATCCTGAGGAAGTAGTTGAACCACTAGAAGATGTCAAGAAACCTGTTTCACCTTTCGACAAAGTCGAGAAAATAGAGACAACAACTGTTGTCACAAAAGAACTTATTACAAGTAAGATCATTGAAGAACCAAAAGAGCAAGACAAACCCATACGTTCTCCAATTCAAGAGTCCCCAATTTCTCCAGCCGAGCCTTCCGGAGAATCGCCTGAACCGAAACCAAAATTCGAATCACTTCCCGATTCCAAGGAGAAGCCCGCTTCACCTTCCAAACCATCCAAAGAATCTCCTGAGCCTGAAGAAGTAGTTGAACCACTAGAAGATGTAAAGAAACCCGTTTCACCTTTCGACAAAGTCGAGAAAATAGAGACAACAACTGTTGTCACAAAAGAAATTATTACAAGTAAGATCACTGAAGAACCAAAAGAGCAGGACAAGCCCTTACGTTCTCCAATTCAAGAGTCCCCAATTTCTCCAGCCGAGCCTTCCGAAGAATCACCCAAAACGAAACCAAAATTCGACTCACTTCCCGATTCCAAGGAGAAGCCCGCTTCACCTTCCAAACCATCCAAAGAATCTCCTGAACCTGAAGAAAAGGTTGAACCTCTAGTCGATCTAAAGAAACCTGTTTCACTTTTCGACAAAGTCGAGAAAGCAGAGACAACAACTGTTGTCACAAAACAAATTATAACTAGTAAGATCACTGAAGAACCAAAAGAGCTGGAAAAGCCCTTACGTTCTCCAATTCAAGAGTCCCCAATTTCTCCAGTCGAGCCTTCCGGAGAATCACCTGAACCGAAACCAAAATTCGACTCACTTCCCGATTCCAAGAAGAAGCCCGCTTCACCTTCCAAACCATCCAAAGAATATCCTGAGCCTGAAGAAGTAGTTGAAACATTAGAAGATGTAAAGAAACCTGTTGTACCTTTCGACAAAGTCGAGAAAGCAGAGACAACAACTGTTGTCACAAAAGAAATTTTAACAAGTAAGATCACTGAAGAACCAAAAGAGCAGGACAAGCCTTTACGTTCTCCAATTCAAGAGTCCCCAATATCTCCAGCCGAGCCTTCCGGAGAATCACCTGAACCGAAACCAAAATTCGAATCACTTTCCGATTCCAAGGAGAAGCCCGCTTCACCTTCCAAACCATCCAAAGAATCTCCTGAACCTGAGGAAAAGGTTGAACCTTTAGTCGATCTAAAGAAACCTGTTTCACTTTTCGACACAGTCGAGAAAACAGAAACAACAACTGTTGTCACAAAGGAAATTATAACTGGTAAGATCATTGAAAACAAAGGTGAAGACAAACCTTTGCGCTCTTCAGCTCCAGAGTCTCCAATTTCTCCAATCGAGCCTTCTGGAGAATCCCCTGAACCGAAACCAAAATTCGACTCACTTCCCGATTCCAAGGATAAGCCCGCTTCACCTTCCAAACCATCCAAAGAATCTCCTGAACCTGAAGAAAAGGTTGAACCTTTAGTCGATCTAAAGAAACCTGTTTCACTTTTCGACACAGTCGAGAAAGCAGAGACAACAACTGTTGTCACAAAAGAAATTATAACTAGTAAGATCATTGAAGACAAAGATGAAGACAAACCTTTGCGCTCTTTAGCTCCAGAGTCTCCAATTTCTCCAATCGAGGCTTCTGGAGAATCCCCTGTATCGAAACCAAAAATCGACGCAATTCGCGATTCCAAGGAAAAGCCCGCTTCACCTTCCAAACCATCCAAAGGATCTCCTGAGGCTGAGGAAGTAGTTGAACAACTAGAAGATGTAAAGAAATCTGTTTCACCTTTCGACACAGTCGAGAAAGCAGAGACAACAACTGTTGTCACAAAAGAAATTATAACTAGTAAGATCATTGAAGACAAACTCTTGCGCTCTTCAGCTCCAGAGTCTCCAATTTCTCCAATCGTGCCTTCTGCAGAATCCCCCGAATCGAAACCAAAAATCGACTCACTTCCCGATTCCAAGGAGAAGCCCGTTTCACCTTCCAAACCATCCAAAGTATCTCCTGATCCTGAGGAAGTAGTTGAACCACTAGAAGATGTAAAGAAACCTGTTTCACCTTTCAACAAAGTCGAGAAAACAGTGACAACAACTGTTGTCACAAAAGAAATTATTAAAAGTAAGATCACTGAAGAACCAAAAGAGCAGGACAAGCCCTTACGTTCTCCAATTCAAGAATCCCCAATTTCTCCAGCCGAGCCTTCCGGAGAATCACGTGAACCGAAACCAAAATTCGACTCACTTCCCGATTCCAAGGAGAAGCCCGCTTCACCTTCCAAACCATCCAAAGAATCTCCTGAACCTGAAGAACTAGTTGAACCACTAGAAGATGTAAAAAAACCTGTTTCACCTTTCGACAAAGTCCATGAAACAGAGACAGCAACTGTTGTTACAAAAGAAATTATTACAATTAAGATCACTGAAGAACCAAAAGAGCAGGACAAGCCCTTACGTTCTCCAATTCAAGAATCCCCAATTTCTCCAGCCGAGCCTTCCGGAGAATCACCTGAACCGAAACCAAAATTCGAATCACTTCCCGATTCCAAGGAGAGGCCCGCTTCACCTTCCAAACCATCCAAAGAATCTCCTGAACCTGAAGAAAAGATTGAACCTTTAGTCGATCTAAAGAAACCTGTTTCACTTTTCGACACAGTCGAGAAAGCAGAGACAACAACTGTTGTCACAAAAGAAATTATAACTAGTAAGATCATTGAAGACAAACCCTTGCACTCTTTAGCTCCAGAGTCTCCAATTTCTCCAATCGTGCCTTCTGCAGAATCCCCTGAATCGAAACCAAAAATCGACTCACTTCCTGATTCCAAGGAGAAGCCCGCTTCATCTTCCAAACCATCCAAAGAATCATCTGAGCCTCAGGAAATAGTTGAACCACTAGAAGATGTAAAGAAACCTGTTTCACCTTTCGACAAAGTCGAGAAAACAGAGACAACAACAGTTGTCACAAAAGAAATTATTACAAGTAAGATCACTGAAGAACCAAAAGAGCAGGACAAGCCCTTACGTTCTCCAATTCAAGAGTCCCCAATTTCTCCAGCCGAACTTTCCGGAGAATTACCTGAACCGAAACCAAAATTGGAATCACTTCCCGATTCCAAGGAGAAGCCCGTTTCACCTTCCAAACCATCCAAAGAATCTCCTAAGCCTGAAGAAGTAGTTGAACCACTAGAAGATGTAAAGAAACCTGTTTCACCTTTCGACAAAGTCGAGAAAATAGAGACAACAACAGTTGTCACAAAAGAAATTATTACAAGTAAGATCACTGAAGAACCAAAAGAGCAGGACAAGCCCTTACGTTCTCCAATTCAAGAGTCCCCAATTTCTCCAGCCGAGCCTTCCGAAGAATCCCCTGAACCGAAACCAAAATTCGACTCACTTCCTGATTCCAAGGAGAAACCCGCTTCACCTTCCAAACCATCCAAAGAATCTCCTGAACCTGAAGAAAAAGTTGAACCTCTAGTCGATCTAAAGAAACCTGTTTCACTTTTCGACACAGTCGAGAAAGCAAAGACAACAACTGTTGTCACAAAAGAAATTAGTACAAGTAAGATCACTAAAGAACCAAAAGAGCAGGACAAGCCCTTACGTTCTCCAATTCAAGAGTCCCCAATTTCTCCAGCCGAGCCTTGCGGAGAATCACCTGAACCGAAACCAAAATTCGGATCACTTCCCGATTCCAAGAAGCCCGCTTCACCTTCCAAACCATCCAAAGAATCTCCTGAACCTGAAGAAAATGTTGAACCTCTAGTTGATCTAAAGAAACCTGTTTCGCCTTTCGAAAAAGTCGAGAAAACAGAGACAACAACTGTTGTCACAAAAGAAATTATTACAGGTAAGATCACTGAAGACCCAAAAGAGCAGGACAAGCCCTTACGTTCTCCAATTCAAGAGTCCCCAATTTCTCCAGCCGAGCCTTCCGGAGTATTACCTGAACCGAAACCAAAATTCGACTCACTTACCGATTCCAAGGAGAAGCCCGCTTTACCTTCCAAACCATCCAAAGAATCTCCTGAACCTGAAGAAGAAGTTGAACCTCTAGTCGGTCTAAAGAAACCTGTTTCACTTTTCGACACAGTCGAGAAAGCAGAGACAACAACTGTTGTCACAAAAGAAATTATAACTAGTAAGATCATTGAAGACAAAGGTGAAGACAAACCTTTGCGCTCTTCAGCTCCAGAGTCTCCAATTTCTCCAATCGAGCCTTCCGGCGAATCCCCTGAATCGAAACCACAAATCGACTCACTTCCCGATTCCAAGGAGAAGCCCGCTTCACCTTCCAAAACATGCAAAGAATCTCCTGAGCCTGAGGAAGTAGTTGAACCACTAGAAGATGTAAAGAAACCTGTTTCACCTTTCGACAAAGTCGATAAAACAGAGACAACAACTGTTGTCATAAAACAAATTATTACAAGTAAGATCACTGAAGAACCAAAAGAGCAGGACAAGCCCTTACGTTCTCCAATTCAAGAGTCCCCAATTTCTCCAGCCGAGCCTTCCGGAGAATCATCTGAACCGAAACCAAAATTCGACTCACTTCCCGATTCCAAGGAGAAGCCCGCTTCACCTTCCAAACCATCCAAAGAATCTCCTGAACCTGAAGAAGTAGTAGAACCACTAAAAGATGTAAAGAAACCAGTTTCACTTTTCGACAAAGTCGAGAAAACAGATACAACAACTATTGTCACAAAAGAAATTATAACAAGTAAAATCAAAAGTGAAGACAAATCTTTGCGCTCTCCAGCTCCAGAGTCTTCAATTTCTCCAGTCGAGCCTTCCAGAGAATCCCCTGAATCGAAACCAAAAATCGACTCATTTCCCGATTCCAAGGTGAAGGCTGCTTCACCTTTCAAACTATTAAAAGAATCAGCTGAGCCTCAGGAATTAGTTGGACCACTAGAAGATGTAAAGAAACCTGTTTCATCTTTCGACAAAGTCGAGAAAACAGAGACAACAACTGTTGTCACAAAACAAATTATTACAAGTAAGATCACTGAAGAACCAAAAGAGCAGGACAAGCCCTTACGTTCTCCAATTCAAGAGTCCCCAATTTCTCCAGCCGAGCCTTCTGGAGAATCACCTGAACCGAAACCAAAATTCGACTCACTTCCCGATTCCAAGGAGAAGCCCGCTTCACCTTCCAAAACATCCAAAGAATCTCCTGAGCCTGAAGAAGTAGTTGAACCACTAGAAGATGTAAAGAAACCTGTTTCACCTTTCGACAAAGTCGAGAAAACAGAGACAACCACTGTTGTCACAAAAGAAATTATTACAAGTAAGATAATTGGCGAACCAAAAGAGCAGGACAAGCCCTTACGTTCTCCCATTCAAGAGTCCCCAATTTCTCCAGCCGAGCCTTCCGGAGAATCACCTGAACCGAAACCAAAATTCGACTCACTTCCCGATTCCAAGAAGAAGCCCGTTCCACCTTCCAAACCATCCAAAGAATCTCCTGAGCCTGAAGAAGTTGTTGAACCACTAGAAGATGTAAAGAAACCTGTTTCACCTTTCGACAAAGTCGATAAAACCGAGACAACAACTGTTGTTACAAAACAAATTATTACAAGTAAGATAATTGAGGAACCAAAAGAGCAGGACAAGCCCTTACGTTCTCCAATTCAAGAGTCCCCAATTTCTGCAGCCGAGCCTTCCGGAGAATCCCCTGAACCGAAACCAAAATTCGACTCACTTCCCGATTCCAAGGAGAAGCCCGCTTTACCTTCCAAACCATCCAAAGAATCTCCTGAGCCTGAAGAAGTAGTTGAACCACTAGAAGATGTAAAGAAACCTGTTTCACCTTTCGACAAAGTCGATAAAACAGATACAACAACTGTTGTCACAAAACAAATTATTACAAGTAAGATAATTGGCGAACCAAAAGAGCAGGACAAGCCCTTACGTTCTCCCATTCAAGAGTCCCCAATTTCTCCAGCCGAGCCTTCCGGAGAATCACCTGAACCGAAACCAAAATTCGACTCACTTCCCGATTCCAAGAAGAAGCCCGTTCCACCTTCCAAACCATCCAAAGAATCTCCTGAGCCTGAAGAAGTAGTTGAACCACTAGAAGATGTAAAGAAACCTGTTTCACCTTTCGACAAAGTCGAGAAAACAGAGACAACAACTGTTGTTACAAAACAAATTATTACAAGTAAGATATTTGGCGAACCAAAAGAGCAGGACAAGCCCTTACGTTCTCCCATTCAAGAGTCCCCAATTTCTCCAGCCGAGCCTTCCGGAGAATCACCTGAACCGAAACCAAAATTCGACTCACTTCCCGATTCCACGAAGAAGCCCGTTCCACCTTCCAAACCATCCAAAGAATCTCCTGAGCCTGAAGAAGTAGTTGAACCACTAGAAGATGTAAAGAAACCTGTTTCACCTTTCGACAAAGTCGATAAAACCGAGACAACAACTGTTGTTACAAAACAAATTATTACAAGTAAGATAATTGAGGAACCAAAAGAGCAGGACAAGCCCTTACGTTCTCCAATTCAAGAGTCCCCAATTTCTGCAGCCGAGCCTTCCGGAGAATCCCCTGAACCAAAACCAAAATTCGACTCACTTCCCGATTCCAAGGAGAAGCCCGCTTCACCTTCCAAAACATGCAAAGAATCTCCTGAGCCTGAGGAAGTAGTTGAACCACTAGAAGATGTAAAGAAATCTGTTTCACCTTTCGACAAAGTCGATAAAACAGAGACAACAACTGTTGTCATAAAACAAATTATTACAAGTAAGATCACTGAAGAACCAAAAGAGCAGGACAAGCCCTTACGTTCTCCAATTCAAGAGTCCCCAATTTCTCAAGCCGAGCCTTCCGGAAAATCACCTGAACCGAAACCAAAATTCGACTCACTTCCCGATTCCAAGGAGAAGCCCGCTTCACCTTCCAAACCATCCAAAGAATCTCCTGAACCTGAAGAAGTAGTAGAACCACTAGAAGATGTAAAGAAACCCGTTTCACCTTTCGACAAAGTCGATAAAACCGAGACAACAACTGTTGTCACAAAACAAATTATTACAAGTAAGATAATTGGGGAACCAAAAGAGCAGGACAAGCCCTTACGTTCTCCAATTCAAGAGTCCCCAATTCATCCAGCCGAGCCTTCCGGAGAATCCCCTGAACCGAAACCAAAATTCGACTCACTTCCAGATCCCAAGGAGAAGCCCACTTTACCTTCAAAACCATCCAAAGAATCTCCTGAGCCTGAAGAAAAACTTGAACCACTAGAGGTTGTAAAGAAACCTGCTTCACCTTTGGACACAGTCGAGAAAACAGAGACAACAACTGTTGTTACAAATGAAATTATAACTCGTAAGATCATTGAAGAACCAAAAGAGCAGGACAAGCCCTTACGTTCTCCAATACAAGAGTCCCCAATTTCTCCAGCCGAGCCTTTCGGAAAAGAAGAACTTGTTAGTCAAATGACCCTTGAAAAACCTACTGAGGAAAACAAATCATTAATGTCTCCTACTCTTGAATTTCCACCTTCGCCTTCTGTGCCTCCATCCTCTTTCTATAGGCAAACTTCTGAGACATGTTCCGAGCGTATATTCCCTGAACCGTTACCAGCATTACCCGATCTGCCAGTTTTTAAAAAGGATCCTAAAGACCGCTCACTTTCTATTGATCTGTCACTTGAAGCTGATTCGTTTGCAGATAGCGAAAATAGTTTAGACAGTTTGGAAACTCTTCCCGCAAAAGGACAAGCTTTTGCCAAGGAAGCGTCTGACTTGAAAGCGAAAAAAACCGCCTTTGTAGAGAAGCCACCCAAATCTTCTGTAAGCTATTTTGTTAAAATTGAATCTGAAAAAAAACAAAATAAAACAACAGACCCGATTGAAAGTAGGCCTATGATGAAAAAGCCCACACCAATAATATCAAAGCGTGAACCGATGTCAGATAAGTCAGCAGTTGTTCCGCCTCGCCGAGCTGCACGAAAAGCATCAAAGGAGCATGAGGTAGAAAAGAAAAAAATAATTTTACCCCATGTTGATCTAAAGCCAAAGCAATCGTCTCCAAAAAAAATTCCTCTAAAGAAAACCGAAATGGAAATATCTAGCTCTCGTATTGCCTCTATAAAAAGTGTTAAGATTAAAAGTTCAACTATTCCAAAGGAAGCCAAAAAACCTGAGTCTGCTAAAACGTCTGTAACAACTCCAAAAATGAAACAAAAACCAACAATAGATAGGACAGAGAAAAAAACGTCAGAGCGTCCAACAACTCCTACCCGTGTGAAGCCACAAAAGGTCACAACTGTAAAAGCATTCAACTTGTCCTATGAGCGGCAGGCTTCCGTAGAAAGGAAAATCGTTTTCGATAGAAGTGATAAAAACGAACGCAGAACTGTAGAAAAAAGTATGGCTGTGAAAAACAAAGTTGCTGTGGCACAACATGTGAAACAAAAAGTAGCTGTAAGGGATAATAAGTTGACTGAGCAACGTGCTGTTAAAGATCGGCCATGGACACCCTCTACCATGACTAGGAGATATGGTTACATGCAATCCACACTATCGAGGGATATGAAACTTGCGAAAACCGTTGATGTCCAGGAGTTCAGATCACTTTCGCCAAGAAGTCAAAGAAGCTCTACCCCTCAAGATCTTACAGAGCCTAGCCGATCACCAATGAGGCAGAAATCCAATGAATTAAAATCGATCTACAGCAAATCGCCTACACCCAAAGATGTCACAACAGAAATAACAAAAGAGGTTTTTGCAGCGAAACGCAAGCAGCCTGTATCTATTGAGAAGAAAACTAAAGATTACCACTTGCGGTCTGTAAGGCTGCAAAAGCAAGAATTTGTCGCATCAAGCTACAGCGTCAAGAGCTCAAAAGACACTTTATCGTCGACTAAAACCTTAAAAAGCTTGGAAAATCTAAACAAGATGAAGCAAAGTGTTGCTAAGACGGCAGAAAGGAAAACCAAACCCATTTCTCAAACAATAAAAGAAAGTTTAACAAAACCGAAAGTCATAAAAGCTGAAAGTAAAAAGATTAAAGCTACCAAACAGCAAGTTACAGTAACGAAATCACCAAAGTATACAAAGAAGTCTAAGGAATTGATCAACGCGAAAATCCAGGAAACCAGGACTGAGCAAGATAACAAAGACGAACGATGCACCTCAGCCCTCCAGTACGCTTCAAAGGAGAGCCTTACAGTGAGCAGCACCAGCAAAACAATAGAGCCATCCTCCCTTCCGTCCAGTCCGAGCAGGCGACCCAAATCAAGAACTGATAATGGTACAAAACTCATCACAAGCGAAGTATTCACA
Source organism: Dysmachus trigonus (assembly GCA_949715965.1). Classification (NCBI taxonomy): domain Eukaryota; kingdom Metazoa; phylum Arthropoda; class Insecta; order Diptera; family Asilidae; genus Dysmachus; species Dysmachus trigonus. The sequence goes on along the minus strand of OX454322.1, from coordinate 39,786,273 downwards.
AGAACAATGGACTCATCTAAATCGATTGAAGTAATTTATAGGCAACCCATGGGAACAAGCGAACTGATCCGGAAAGCTAACGAGTACAAATACAATGATTTCGACGTCAGTTTTGTCGACACTACAGATTCTAGCCTATCTGACTCAGTTGCACTGCCTTCATATTCATCAGACTACGAAAAGAAACGATCTGTAAGTCCCGCATCTCCCAAGCCTACAAAGAGGCCGCTACAACTGATCGAGGAGCGCCTACTTCGATCCGATCTCCATCTACAGGCAACCGAAGAAGATGAGAATGAATCATCCCTTAATATGGATAATTCAGATTCAACCGAAATCATGGTCGAATCCCATATATCCCCCCTGCCCGAGGTACCGCAGGTACTGTCAACCGATCAAAAGCTAAAATTGGACTCCAGCTCTGTTAGTAAATCAGGTAATTAATACTAAACTGCACCGGACACGTAAACAAGACTTTATTTCAAAAGTTAAGTGGGTAACGCTAGGGTTGTTAGGACGATATTTGCGCTCTTTATATTTAACTCAATAGCATCTTCTCCTCTCTTCATTTTCATTGCATATTTTAATTTTGTCAGCAGCTATTCTGGTGAAGATTTGACAGCAATATTCTTGCACTGCATATTCCTACAATTGCGAAAAATCTTTAATGAGAAGTTTTCTTCAAGCCGCTTTATTTTAAGCCAATTATGTATACACGCACAATCTAGCAGCGAAGCTAATGCATATTTGAATTGGCATTTTTTAAATTACTATAATATTGCTTATATAAAGCTGAGTTTCTGCTCCATTACACATCGTTTCTCATTATGTTATGAAAAAAACGTTATAAGGTATAAATAACTAAAAAATAAATAAAACAAATTGTCCTCGAAAATAAATTGTCCTCGAAGGCAAATTTAAATTCTTGTTTTCAATCTCGTTGTTATTTGTCAGTCTTTTAATAAAGGCCGAACCACATGAAAAATCGAAAGCAGTGGTAGAAAGTAGACAACAAAACTGTCGCAAGCTTTTTAAAAGCTTCTACCCTGGCTTTATAAGAGTTTTATTCTGCTTTTATCATACTAGGCGCAACGAGCTTACTGTACTGCGTTTCTCCGTTTCTTGATGCCAATAGTTTCTGTTAATGGGAAATCAATGAAAGTACATCTAATTTAATAGATTTAACCCTCAGGGGGTACACTTACGGGGTTTACTTATCTAGGTACACTGGGTATGTCATACCCCTGCATCTTGAACTATTAATTTCTTTGCATTGAAGCGATGGATTTACAAAATTTTTTGTTTTTCTATCGATTCGTCAGACGGTGTAGAATAAGAATATAATCATGAAAATGTCATAAACATAGTAGACTACCCGCTATAGTAGCACTCTGTTCAATCGACTGTTGGAGAAGGGCAAAGCATTAAATTAAGTGCTCGGGTATACTATACCCAGTGTACCTCCTGAGGGTTAATTCCATCAAATGTTGACAAAAATAAAAAATTCGATAAATCTTACTCGTAGTTATAGAAGTATTTCTGGCTATACTTGAGAATAATGATGACTCAACATCTTAATGAGGATTTGAACCGCTTTTGTTTATTTTAATTATGAACTATTATTTTAACATTATTATTATCATTTTTTAATTTTCAAATTATATAAAAATTAGGACTTATCAAACTAACACCCGTAGCAAACAAAGGTGATGTCAAATCCATGAAATTCAAATTTATTTTTTGAGTTCAACGTTTAATTTTACGAAAACATCCTTTTAAACAAGAAGAACAACTAAAAATCAACTCCCGGAGATCTCAAAGATAATTTTGAAACTTGGGAACATTTTCTGTTCATATGTACACACAAACTCCCGCGATTCATTTTCTTATTTTATATCTTTTTTTATAAATACCTGAGCTAAATTCTCTCTTCTTTAATATTTTTAATCACAGAATCATCTATAAGTAAAATCAAAATACTCTTTAAATTTAAATTTCTACAAAACAAATTGAAAGAATTAATAGTTTTTTGTTCCAAACCTTAAGGGATTACATGAGTTTCAAATTCTGCTTTTGGTTGGAGTAAACGAAGGATTTGTAAAAAAAATTTAAATTTGAATTGAAGCCCTAATTTGCTATTCGAAGCGTATAATTGAACTTGCGTGCACAAAATACTCGTTTTGCGCATTAATGGGTTAAACAGGGGCAGCCACAAACAGTGCTTTTTAAAACGGGCGGTTACTAATACATATTAATTTGGTTCGCCTGCTCTGTAAAAAAAAAAAGTTTAACGAGTATTTTCTTAGTAACATGGAAAATTTTACGGAAGCTTTATTTCAATTGTCCTGCCTTAAACAAATATATTTAATCATTTACAAAAGGATGAATAAATATGAAATTTCGAAATTAACGAAAAAGAAAGTTGAATAAAAATTTAGGCAATATGTGTTCCCAGTTTCTGTTTACTCTCAATAAGATATTTTAAAGGAAAACGTTTCCTAGACATGACTTGTTTTAGAAAATCTCTTTGAAGTGTGAAATTATTTATTTTATATAGATTTATATGTACATATATATATTGTTTCTTTAGTATTTGGTTATTTTAAGTTTATAAATATTAACTTTTCTAACAACTTAAAGCACCTCTTTTCTCTTTACAAATCTATTTCGTTTGCAAAAAAATAACAATAATTGCAATATTTGAATATATAATTCGAGAAAGTTTTATACAAGTCTGGAGTCAATATTATTCTATTATTCTGTAATTTTCTGATCACTGTTGTTAAACATATTTGGAATTAGCTATGATCTAAACTTCTTTCACATTTTTTTTACTACTGCCATTGATTTTCTGTTCGACTCTTTTAACTCTAAAATAAAAACCTTATTACTAACCTAAGAATCTAAATGAGATATTCGAAACTTACTCAAAAACATTGAAAAAAAACAAATACTTTGCCTCTTATCCAAAACCAAATGTGGAAGCGCGGTATTTTTAAATTATTTTAATAATATTACGAACATAGGAGACCCCACAATAACATAGACCAAATGGCTGATACAACTGACATGCCCACTATATCTATAACGCAAGATTACGATGACGAGGTGTCTGAATGCCAGAGTGATGTAGGGGATTTTAAAGCGGCCTACACTGACATGGAAGACCTCGACATTGTCGACGAAGATGAAGTTAAAAAAAAAGTAACAAAGAGTTTAAAAAAGCCAGTTAAGCGGGGCTCACCGGCAGTCACCGATATTGAAGATTTTCAAGACTCTAATTCAGAGGATGAAAAAAGTGAAGGACCACCAGAAATCAAAGTATCATTTAAAGAATATCTAGATGGTGGATATTCTGAAGAGAAGACTCAGTTAGCTAATAAGATAATGAGCAGAAGCGATTCGACAGTCAAAGAAGGTAAGTTTAATACGGCACTGTTGAACGAGGACGATCCAGGATGTGTTACTGATTGCGAAAATTACGACTCCTCCGGAGAAGATTTACCAAATGAACAACTATCTGTGAATGATACAAATAATAATGCTAGATTTACTCCAGAGCTCGGTAATATTAACATCACTGATGCATGTACCAAACAGAAAGAAATATACTTCGAAATATCTGATGATGAGGAAGAGGAGGGCGCATGTGCTTTATCTAGAATAGCAAATGGTAAAGTCTCAGGTAACGTGTCAGAAGTTGAAAACATGTATTTATCCGGCGGTGAAGAAATAGTTCAATTTGAGGCAAGCTCAGAAGAGGAGTTCGAGCCCTATTTCTTTCCAATGAATGTGACTTTTATTCCTGGAACATCAACTTCGGCAAAAGTAATAAACTCGCAAAGAAGTAGCGCAGCTCCTTCGCCCCTTCCAGAAGATCCAGTAACTGAAAATGAAAAATTAAACTCTTCAGATAGTGATCCAAGCACAGAAAGTGATCATCCTGGAATTTCGGCAGCAAAAGTGTCTTGCGAATCTCTAACTGATATTGAAGATTTAGATCTCGGAGAAACGGCTGATTTAATAAAAGAGATGCAACAACAAATCAAAGATGTTAACATTCCTGCACCAATAAGAGAAATAACAATTACGAAGGAGGACGAAAGTGGAGTGCCCATCACAAATGTAATGCCACTCCGTGAAAATATACATTTAGGAATACACAATTACTATAAAGATAAAGGTCTTACTGACACCGAAGATATTTCAGTTAATGAAGATGAAATTCAAGAAGCAAGAAGTCCTTCGCCCGTCAGGGACCAAGACCCTTATATAATAAATACTTTTGTTGAGAATGCCAATATCCAAAATTGCGAAATTGTAAAAACGTCTAGCCAAAGAAGTAAGGAGCTAGCAGAACAAGAACCGGTCACTGAAGTTGAAGAGATTTTTATGGCAGGCACCGTAAGAAGAAGGAAAAATAAAACAAAAACCCAAAGCAAACAAAAGTCAAAGTATTTGGAAGTAAAATCTAGTAATGAGCAAGTAACAGACGTTGAAGAACTGGATGTAAGTGATTTTGAATCTTCATCGAGTATTCAAAAATCTGATAAAAAATCAGAATTACTATTTCTACGGGTTGACTCACCTGAGCAAAAAACAGATGTTGAATATGTAACTGGTGAAGATGATGGTGAGATTTCTGAAGACGAACAGAAATCCGAAGCAAGTATACCTGGTCAAGAGATCTTCTTTTCGACTGTAACTTCAGTTGAAGCACTAACGCAGCAAGGAACTCCGATCGTAAGAAGACCAAGCCCAGTAATCCGCTTAAGGAGAAAGGGAGACGAGAGCGGTTCAAGCTCCCAAAATCCAACAGATATAGAAGATGTTCAACTGACATCAGATATAGAAGACAATCGACTTTATGAAACCTACTCGAGGGCGGATACTGTCTCCCCCGGAGATCTACAGGAGATACTCAACGGTGGCGGCATGTCAGTTGTCTACGAAAAGAATCAGAAGGCCTTCAATGTTGACGAGGAGAAAATCCATATCAAAGGGATGCACGATCTTTCTGATGCCCATACCGACATCGAGTATCTGGACGAAGAAATAGTCACAGATAAGAAACACTTAAAAATCTCCTCTACAGAAGGTAACTGCACAAATTATGAAAATTTCGAAGCACTGCTTTTCGTAGTACTGTTGAAAGGCTTTCTATATATAGAATGGTTTGTATTTTGTCGATCACGTACGTTAATTGTTGCATCACAAACATACACAGAAAACATGAACTGCGGATGTAGAAATTTCCACAAATTTCGCTGTAAAAAGTTTGCTAATCTTTTTCCGGATCTAACTTGTTATTTACATTTTTTTTCTTAGAAGAAGTAACAGCAGGCACAAAAGTTGTTTTTGAAGGGCAACCTACCCTATATGAGCCCGATGAAGGTAAGACTAGTCATAAGCCGTAATTACACCTGACCTACCTTTTGCTGGATTTATATAAATGCGTTCAATTCTCGTTGAAAGAGTTTTTTTTTTATTATATTTTTGTCCATCATAAGCGATCTATAATTTTTTTTTTTGGATTTTTTCTTCAGTTTAATCATTTACCGCAGGTATCATCATCATCAAACATTTTCAGGAAAAAATTGTCATGCTGTGTGTGAATAATGTTTTTATTGGAAATTGGATGCAAGTCGGAGAGCGATTTTATGGTTAGTCCTATGGGCTGACTACTTATGTTTGATGGAAGTGAAACAAATTTTTAAATAATAAAAAAAAAATCAATGCACAGCTTTTACCATTTTTACACACCCATCATGCTTGTTTTAATATCAATTTCATTCTAAGGTGACGGCATAAATATTACCCGCAAAATTTGTATATAATTTTGAAAAGGAGTCGGTTTGTGTGTATCTCCAAACAAATTGATAACAATTTTTAGCATTAATATGAAGTAACAACTCATAACAACAAAAACCTGGATATACAATTTTACGTATAAATTACTAGTGTAACGAATTTAATTTGTAGACATTCTCTTTTGTATTTTAATGACTAAATATTTTCAAAATTTGTTCGTTTAACAGCAGCTTTAAAATTTCCTTACTGCTGTTGTAAAATACATAAAAAAAACTTAGATAGAACTTTTTTTAAGTTTGAAATTGAAGCACGGTATTGATTTCCCTTTATAAATAACTGTAACCTTGTATTAAAAAAAAAATGGTGACTAATAAAATCCGTTTTGACGCTGCGAAATTATTTGTAAACACTCAAAAAGTAAATATAATTATAGGCAAACATATCCCATTATTTCATGTGCAATACGATTCTAAACTATTAGTTCAACCAACATCTCAGTCATAGTTAAATTTGAAGACAGTTTTCGTAAGTGATAAGCAACTTGAAATCCGTACACCTTGCGAAATTCATCAGGTGAAAGAGAACCATCATAAAAACCATGAGGTGTCTGTCGGAATATCATTCTAAATTCTTTTATGTACTCTCCGTTGACTTAAAAAAAAAAGAATTGCAAATCATATTTCACAAACTTGGAAATCCAAAAGTATAGGGAATAAAAATTTAACTAAAAAATGCACAATTCATTTAAAATATTAAAATTATTTACTACACTGACATTCGATACTTTGGGATTGGTCAATACTCCTAAACATATCTTTATCAGTTTTAAATCAATTTATTTCTAGTTAATCCGAAAACATTTTGAAAATGAAAAAATCGATGGAAGCTTTCGGAAAGCGAAACTATATGACTTCAGATGATTTCAATCGATTGACAAGATATGTATGATGTATATACGTATTTATTCAATAGGATTATGATTAGAAATTACTTGAAAAGTGTGAGGATTTAACCGATAGTTATAGAATTTTCATTCACTTCCCCATAGTAAACTTAGCTTCTACATAATACCAGAAAGTCCACTTTTTTCAAAATTTTACAAATGAATAAGTTATAAGTGATTTCCGATACAATTAGGTTTTCGAAACACCCGGTGAAGGTAGGTTTAAATACTAATTTTAATATAAACAATCCTATTATCTAGATTTATCCACTTAATTCTTAACCATATGATTTGAGTGGCGATTATGCGTCTCTCTTCCGATGAAAATTCTTATCATGACCAGAAGCAGTTCGATCATAGGCTCGGTTTTATGCAAATCCGTGGACATTAATAGTACTGCATTTAATATGACTTAATGTTGTTATTTCATATATAATGTTTTTATTTCGTCAAAGAGACATCAAAAAGACACAAAAAGTGGATAACGTCTGCCACACGATGTTTTATGGTAAAGGGTTAAAAGAACATTTTTTGGCAAACCGCAATTTGTCGAACACCTGTCTAAAGGTCGTAGTTATTTCAAGAATATTTTGCTATTCATTAAATCGTCTATCTTTATAAAATTTTATTAAATATTTTTTGATAACATAAATCAGTTGTGAAAACAGAAAAACATATTTTACATCTTTACGTATGTACTCAAAGTCTTTTCTATAAAAATGTTGGATATGTTTTCAAGATTGATCTATTTCCTAGTTGGAATTAAATTTTATTGTTGAATACTAAAATTCTAACTTCTTTTAGATAAGATACTTCATTTGTTGTCCCCAAGTGGTCGCCTGAAAATAAAAAAATAATTGCACTTAAAACTCCCTTAATCAAATATTTTTATTATTTACTAGCTGGGTTACTCGGTTTCACCTGGCATTGCGTAAATACTTATTTATTAAACACTTTTCAATTGCTCTAATTTGGTATATGCTAGAAATTGTTTCAACCTGAAAACCCATTTATGCTCATTTTCTTTGAGATCGTTTGAATAATTGTAGAAATATTCTTCGCTATATTGAATCCGCCACGTTTAATTATCAAATTCTGAAAAAAGACTTAAAAGCAATGGTTCCAAAAACTACTTTGAACTGTTTTTTGAGAGAAAATTAAGAAAACTTGTTCACCAAGAGAAACCCGCCATCTTGGATTTGAAAATTTTGATAATATTCAAAATTAGTAGCCTTAAAATAATCATTGTACTAATTTTCATTAAAACCCCCCAAAAAATCGTACTAATTTTCATTAAAATCCGTTGAAGTCGAGAAATTTTGGTCACCATATTGAATCCGCCATCTTGGATTTGGACATTCTGCTAAATTCAAATTTAGTGGCTTCAGAATAATCATTGTACCAATTTTCATTCAAATCCGTTGAAGTCGATAAATTAAAGTGGCCATCTTGCTTCAAATTTAAAATTTTCAACAGCCATTTTGGATCCGCCATTTTGAAACCCTATATATTTTCCGAAAAAAAGGTAGCCTATATGTTAAATTGGAATATGTACTACCTTTATATAAAATATTCGTTCTTACATTTCTTAATTCTGAAATATGTACCTTATTTTATTAAACAAAGATTAAATGATTTTTGAAGTTCTAAATTATTTCAATAAATAAAATGCAAAACATTTTTCCATTTTAATTAATAATTCAGGACTGCATACAAATTTAATGTTTTTTCAATAAAATAAGGTATGTATTTCTGCCACTTTGTTTTTTAATTACAAAAATTTATAATCTTTTATGAAATAATTGCTACGACCAAAGAGCATTTACTTTCATGCGTATCTAAAAACTTACAAAATATTGATATTAGTTTTTAATAATATTACAATTCATAATCAATTATCTCACTGATTTTTACCCTGTACCTCAAACTTTTTACATTCAAAACTCTGCATTGTTTAGTACATATATTTTCAACTTCTCAGAATTATTTTTTCGTTAGTTTAGAATAATTTATATATGTATATTAGTTTTTGACAGAAAATAAACGTTATCATGTTTCTTTATTACCATAATGGTAAGGAGAAAATTCGAATGTTATAATTACTTTTTTCTCATATCTTTATGACTCTTAATTTTGTCCCACAATTCCCTCACCCTGTAATGTTACATTACCAAATCAATTTCAGATTCCAAAACAAATAAATTAAAAGGTAAAGTAAAAAACTTGTAATTCATCGGACGAATTGACATTGTTTTAAATAAAATGATGATTATAAAATTGATATTAAAGCAAAATGTACAAAATTCATTGCACATACCTCACCCACCCACACCATATACAAAACATTATTTTTTTTAAATCATTTTGTTTACTTTAATGAGTTTAATATGAGTTAACCTAAGATAAATGAAATTCTCATGCATCTAACTTATTTTTTTTATCTCTCTCCAATTTTTCCTTCGACTATGACTTGCAGGCGATATTGATTACGTTCGCAATGAGGTGGCTAATTTAGTCGATAGCATATTAGAGCAGAGCGTAATAATTGTAAACGCGCAACAATGCAATGATTATAACTCTGAAAGTGAACACTATGCTATCACGTGTGACGTTAATGGATTTGATATGGTAAAGTCACCAACAATTGAATCGTTGTCTGGAAAGTCCTTTGATGATAATATGAGTGTGAACGATGATAATAATACTGTAAACGTACCTCCTTTAATCACCACAACAACAGATATAGTCACAACATCATCGTCTGTTGATAGAACCGATAGAAACGATAATAATAAAAATTTTGTGAATGATCAGAGTAGCGCAATGCCGATGCCAAGTGCAGATGTTGATCTTGCTATGAGTCGATCTGAGAAGAAATTCGATCGAATCGAAAGAAAGTTTGAGCGTCTTTCATCCCAGCTGGATGATCTTGAGGAGAGCGCTGTCCGATTTGATACTGATTTTGATAGTATGTTGAGTAAAGATGATGTTAGCAATTTACAGAGCGACTTCTCGAAAATCAGCTGGGATGAAAGTGCGTCGGGTGCGACTACGGCGGCTGATGTTGGTCTAAGCACTCCTGATAATGATTTGCAAGATTTGCCAACAGGTGAATATATATACCAGCAAGAAATGTAAAAAGACTATTATTTTACTGCGAAACATGCGAAATGTTTGAGCTCTATTTGCTTACATGGATTCCTCTTTGGTTTGAGTCCTTTCAAAATTTTCTTTTTTCGTTTGTTTCGTTGCTTCAGTTGACTACCTTATCGATACTAACCACATTAATCACACACAGCATGAATACGGCTAACTAAACAGAAAAAGTACGTAAGACGATTCAATGATATTAGATGTTATGTTTGGTTGTGGTTCACCTAATGTGAGATGATGTTTTTGTTTGTTTAATTTCGAGATTTCAGTTCCTCTTTTGTTCCTCTCCTCTTTTCGTCGTTATCTTTGGTTTGAACATTTTCATTGACCTCCTAATTTGCTTCTGGCAAGCTAATCTACTACCCTAACACGCATTTCATCGCTTTTATTTTAGAACCAAGTGGTGATACAGCTCGAAGTGAAACTGATATTCCAAAACCTACTCCTCGAATTAGTAAAACACTCCCCAGTGATATTGTTCAAGTTCAAGAAGAGATTCTCAAAAAGACTGAGATACAAATGGAAATGAAGTCGCCAGTTAAAAACGATGCAATAGTCGAAGATGTCGACTTTAAGCAAAGTAAAAAGTTCTGGGAATCACTCGAATCAGCTCAATCAGAAACTCAACCTATTCCAGTTCCGAAGCCTAGATCACAACTTAAAGCAGCAGACTCTCTCAAGGGTGATGAATCCGTGGCCTCTGTAAAATCTTCGAAAGGTGACGAATCACTAGCCTCGCTAAAATCGAGCAGCCATGACTCGAAAATATCTTCCGAACAACAAGTTGAATATTCCGAAACTAGCAGTTTGCACACTTCACTTGAAGAAGATAAGCACAAAGAAGACGACTCGGTAATGAGCGACGACCGAATTGAGGATGAGACCTATCCAGACCTTGATAAGATCCACAAAAAGCGAGCCGATGAAGATGACGACGTCAAGACTCATAGTGACCACGAAGGCGATGATGACATAGGTGGTGAGAAGCAAGCAAGCTTTTACATTGGTGAGTCAAGCTCGAATATAATAACGAAGTCATCAACGGATAAAAGACACGAGTTTGCTTTCGACAACAAAGGATATGAAGAAACGTTCGATGAAGATCGTGTTAAACGTAGAATGGAATCTAAAGATGAAGATACTTCCGTAGTTCCTCAAGCAACTCCTCGTCATATTGATGCAAGAAGTGTTGAAGAAACAGCACCATCAGTTCTCCCTGAAGATATGTTTGCACCCGTCACTGTTGACACACCCCAAGAGGAAAAAGAAATCTCGAAAGACACTGCAAAAATAGTTGAAGCAGTTAAGCGTGAAAAATCGCCGACAAGGATTTTCAGGCAGGATTCTGAAACAAGAAATGATATATTGGAATGCGAAACCTTCTTAGAAAGAGAAAAGACATATTCGACTGAGCGAGAATCCTTCGATTTCAAAAAAGAATCTATTGAGGCAGTTGACGATATTGAAGATACAACAGCTGAACCACCAATCACAGGCATAGTTGATAAATTCCTCCAAGAAGAACAAGTTGCTTCATCAAGGTTGTTAAGCCACCAAAAGCAGAAAACAAAATCAAAGACTGAAGAAATGAAGGTTGAAGAAATTGAAACAAAATTCTCGACTATTGAAACTATTCCACAATATGTAAAAGAAGAGATGAACGTATCATCCTTTGAGAAGTTTTCTTCTGAAGAAGGAACAACAGCAGTAAAATCCGAAACATCTAAAACGAATTCAGTAAAATTTGGAACCTCTAAAATGGAAACTTCAATTTCAAAACAAATTCATGAAGCCACAATTGAAGACCATATAACTGAGCATACATATTTTGAAGAGCAAGTAATACCCCTTCCACAAGAAACTGTTAAGGAAATAATACCTAGCCAAGCTATGGGTGTAGTCGAAAGCCAAGTTACAAAGCAGGATTACAAGAAAATAGCGGAAAAATCCGAAGTAACATCAAAAACTCTGCATACTTCAGAAATATGTGGAGGCAAAAGTTTGAAAGGATTTACTGAACATGAAATAAACTTGACATCTGAGGAAGTTAATGAAGATAAATCAAGAACTGATAAAGATCAAATCAGTTATACTACTGTAGTATCTGACACTTCTAAATCAATTCAACAAGATGAATACTCTAAAACGCACACTACAGGGACCCATGATAAGAAAATTACTGAGGAAACGCACAAATTATTGCACAAGACTGAAGAGAAATGTAAAGAAACTACAATAGTTGGAGAACAGTCCAGTGATGTAAAAGTGAAATTTGAACCAAAGCTTGACCTTAATTTGGATAAAAGCGAACTAGAATTGTCTGAGAAAAGCTTTAGTAAAACAAGCAAATATGAAGAATCTCTATCTTCAACAGAACCAAAACCAGTTTTGTCACCTGTTAAAGGTTTTAAAGGCTTTACCACTCTTCAGGAATCTAAAGAAGGATTCAAAAAAACATTGTTAATCGAACCCAGTCAAGTTGATCAAAGTATCGTAGAACAGACACTTGAAGAGGTAAAAGAATCTTTAGATGCAGTGCAAGAAGAACTGATTGAAGTAGTCAAGGATGGCAAACTAATCAAGGAATCGCCCTCCGAATTTGAATTCAAAATGCTACCAAATATCAAATATACTAGTGACACTATTCAGGAATCCTTTCAAGAGGAAGCTACGTCTAGTACAATATCCGAACAAATTAAGGATCAATCTAAAACAGAAACAGTTGAAGAAAGGATTGCAAAATTTGATGAAGTTACTTCTCTATCATCAGCAGACGACTCTTCAAAGCTAGAAGTGGTTCATAGGGTCCGAAAAGATACTAAAACAGATTCTTTAAATAGGTGGTCTGTTCAAGATTTAGACCAATCGAGTTCCGGAGATACGAGTAGTCAATATCAGAGCTTTGAAAAATCAGATAGTCGTCCACTATCTTCAGACATTGAAAATCTTCTTCATTCTTCGGATTATCAAACCGCCCAAGATGCATCGTTGTTTCCTGAGTCCACAGAATATATCAGCGCTGTGAGTACTTTAGATCATAGTGGGAAAACGATTAGCTCCCAAGAAAGTATGAAAAGCTTCGACTCTGAAAGTAGCGCAAATCTTGGAAGTATTGAAGTATCTGAACTGTCTGAAACTTTAGTTCCATCTACAGCTGAAGGCGACGTTGAAGAAGACCTAGACGCTGATGATAGCGACAGATTTTGCGGTGTTTTGATGGAAGACTTTAAAAGAGATGATGAGCCAATAGCATCGCAAATGAAACGTTCTCAAGAAATGACTTTCAGGCATGAGACACTTGAACAAGAATTTGGGAAAGATGAGGATGATTTCCAATCATATCCCAAACTTAGCACTAGTGTCGAAGATAGTCGACTAGAAGAATATAAATTTCCATCCAGTCTAGAAGAGGGAAGTATTTTGTCTATGAGTCTATCGAGCGCCTCTGCTGTTGACACAGTAATAGAAAATGCAGAAGATCTTGCAGGTTCTGTGGGAACTTCTTCCCTTGCTGGTATTCATGCTCTCATTAGGGATGACTATACGGGAACATCTTTTGAAGAGCCTTCGAAAACTGAAAAGATAGACAGCATGGTAATGACAACTACAAGGGGTACGGAGGATGATGCGAACTACGTCAGTACTCAAATAACAACCACAGTAGTGTCAACTGAATCATCGGAGTCAGAGCCTAAACGTAAGGGTCATAAGAGAAGCGAAAGTGCTGCTTTTGGAGCAACGGATTTTCTAAAAGGAATTGAAATTGCAAAAGCAAAAGGGGATTCTTTGGAGGAAGAAGAGGAGGAAATTAAGGCGATAACGGAACATAAAGAAGAGAAAAAAGAAAGTGAATCGGAGTCAGATTACGATGCATATGAGTCCGAATATTCAAGGGCTTACAAATCTCCATCTACTCAGAAAAAGTCAAAAGAGAAACGCGTAGAAACTTTCGAAAAGGATCAAGAGCCTGAAAAGCGACCTTTCACACCTTCACAATCTGTAAGCGAACCTATTATTGAGGATGTCTCCGAGGAGGCAGAGCCAATTTTTGAAGATTTTGAAAGGCGTCCTTCACAAAATATGCAAGATTATTCGAAAATTCCGGATATAACAATTACTGAAGATCTCAAAAAATACACTGAAGAAGGCGAAGAAATTCCAGATGAACCAGAGCGCGAAGAAGATTTTAAGGATAAAGTCTTGTATAAAGTAAAAACTGAAGAAAATTTACCAAAAGCTGATGACGCACCATTACATTATGCTAAAGAACAAGAATATTCAATGAAGGAAGATCAATTGCAAGATCTTATACAGCGTGAGTTCGAATCTAAAACAGCTGATATTACAAAATTCTCAAGAGAGGAAGAGGAAAAGGCTGACTCACCGGACTCTTTCGAAATGTTAGAGCAACCAGACATATCGGACGAATTCGTAATTATCGAAGAAGTTGCTAAAGAAGCAAATGAGTTTGACACAGAAGGAAAGAGTATTAGTATTAAAAATGTAAAATATATAAAGAAACATGACGAAGAAGTCGAGCAAATACTTGTTAAATCCGCACCAGCAGCTCCGAACGAAGGTTCAACTTTATACCGTGAAGATTTGAATTTTGAATTTGAAGAAAGTCCTCCAACCGGCCAAGAAGATGAAGGGGCTGAAGCAACCGATGCAGCAGCGTTAAATAAACGATGGGTAGAAATGCAACTCTCAGACAATGCTTCACACCTGAGATACCCATATGAAATAGGCGGGGGAATACTAGAAGATATTAAAGAAGAAGATACTGAATTCGAAGTCGGAAGCAGCAGAATAAGCAGTTTCAGGGACTCTTTCTCTAGCACACCAGAATATGATGTTTTAGCGGGAAGAAAATACTTCGCCCGCGGTGAGAATGACGATGTGTCAATGAGTAGTTTGCAAGAATTTGAGAGTCTCGAACAAGCAATATCTCTAGAAAACAGAAAAATGCACCATCAAGGTCATCAAGGATCACAAGACTCTCTAAGTAATGGAAGCTTCACTCGAAGATATATGTTGCGAAGTGGTGGTCAAGGTGACGATATATCGCTATCCAGTTTAAAGGAATTTGAAGGCTTGGAAAACGCTTGCATAGAAGCACATTTAATTGAAATTAAAGCAAAAGAGGAAGCTGCCTTACTTTTGTCTCGATCAGATGAGTCAAATAAATCTAATACAAGTAATGGAGAAACAAAGTCATCAGTAACAAAAACAGTAACTACTGTCACAACCATTACCCAGGCTCAATCGGGACCCTCAGAAAAGCCATTCCCTAAAACTCCCCAAGAAATAGAAGCTTTGATTAAAGCAAAATTGGAGGAATGTGAGGAAGAAAGCTCAAATTTGATGGAAGTATCATCAGATAGTCTTGAGTTGGGCATGAAAAAATCCAAGTCGTCAAATGGAGATGGAATTGCAAAGAGCTCAGAGCACGGAAGCTGTGATAGTTTAGAAATAAATAAAAGTGGAGACATTATGACGAGCAGCATCGACTCTTTTGAAATCTCTAAAGATGCCACAGCAAGATCATCTCGATCCGATGTTGATTCTTTGGAGCAGCAATTGCTTCAAGATGTGAGGCGTGACAGTGTAGACTCAATAGAACTAGAACAGGCTCTACTGCTACCCAGAACTGAAACAGAAGTGGTTGAAACTTCAAAAGATCATCAAACGACTATCACTACCACAACAGTGATCAGTCAAGGACCTAGCCAAATAGTAACAAGAACTGTTACGACAACATCATCGCATTCCACTGGTCCTGATGACCAGCATGAAATGATCAAAGATATTTCCAGTGATTCCCTTAACTTAAAAACTGATCCAGAACAGTTGCTAACAAGCACAGAAAGCTTAGATCATACTAGTTCAACGGCGACGAATGCCACTTACCAAAATGAAAATGATTCACTCATGTCGGGCAGCATGACTAGCTGCGGCTCGAATACCATGATCGATACCCTTGATAGTACCTTTGCCGAAATGTACCAGGGCGGATCATCTTCTAGTCAATTCCTCTATGAAGAAACTAGAAGTCAAATTCGAACCCAATCCAGGGACGGAGAAAAACGTTACGAATACTTTGAAATATTTGAAAAAGACCTAGAAAAACTAGACACAAGCCAATCCAAACCAGGTAGGACTCTACAGCTATCTTTACTCTTCAGCAATAGAGCTCAAAACGTTATTCCTAAAAGCAATAAAAAAATAAAATTTACATAATATCGGATACCAATTAAATTTAACTCAATTTTGAGAGAAATGCTTGCAAACATTACTTGTTTGAGTAATCTGTGCGTTCGTTTTCTGTTCGTCCTTTGCGATGCAAAGTGCACTTGAATTTTTTCGTTTGAATTGCATGAGCGATTTGTTTATGTTGCTAAACGCCTATATTCGTTTTTTATAATTTATTTTTGTTCGTGTGAAAATTTTAGCGCTTCCACAGTACCTCTAGGTGTAACGAAATTACAGAGAGCTCAAATATTATCATCGTTAAATCAGTGGCTTTATGTTGTGGCGTACAATTGTCTTGCGAAAAATGTCAACATGTGATCTAAACTACACTATATCTTTTGTTTTATTTTTATTTTATTTTTAACCATTTCTATACAAACCCTAAAAACAATATCCTACGGTTGCTTATACAGAGCTGAACCCGTCATACCCAAGCAATTTTGTTGTCAAAATATTTTTCTACATATATATGTATATCATTTTTTAAAGAATAGTATCAAGTGAATGTGCACTAAATGCACTATTCTAGGTTGTCTTAAAAGAAAATTCAGAAAACAAGTTTCCACGTTATACAGTCGTTTACAAAAAAAGTAAATCATTTATTTTTCAAAAACTAATTTTTTTTTAGAGTTCCGTAGCCAGCTAAAAACCCTCATAGTTTAACCATGTCCGCAAGCCATCGATTGGCGGGTCACAGTCCTATATTTTCTCTCAACTTTGCACTTATTGAGATGAATTTTGGCAAAAAGTCTAAATTCAGGAATATAGCTTACAGTACATCCAATGAAAACTATAGCGGACACTGAAGCATTTTTAAAACATTTTTTATGGAACGAACAAATTTTTGTTTTGTTTTGTTTTGATGGAACACAAATTACCAATAAAATAAAAAATCTTAAATAGTTTTTCCTATGCCGTAAAATTAATAACATATTTTTGAAAAATACTTTATGTTTACTTTTACTTTAGTACATACCACACATTACTATAAATAATCATATCATCCGTTTTAAATTCACGTAAATTAACTTATTATAAAAACAAAAATAATAACATTTCAAATGACAAAAAACATCCATATATGTATTTAACAAATTGAATTGAATAAAAATCTTACTCAATTTTAAGAAAACTAAAGGATTTTTGTCCAGAGGCAAAGGATTATATGATGCCTAGATAATTACCCGACACAATTGTCCGATAATATAAGCGGATCTAAATTCATAATGATTCTTATGTATTTATGTTGTAGTTGTAGTGCATCGAGTCATTTTTTTTTTAATTTTGCTTAATAAGATTTTTATAAATAATTGAACACAACAAATTTTCTCAAAATAACATGCTTAGTATGGCTCAATAGGCAAGGGTTACATTTTCCCATAAATGGCGCGGAATTTAAATTGAAACTCTTGTTGATACACTCTTTATAAATGAATTATTTAGTTTTGCATGGCTTTGACTTCCCAATAGTTATGTGTCTAGTGATATGTAAATCTAGACTAAGCTTCCCTCATAAGTAGAGAATAAGAATATTTTTCAAGAAATATCACAATATCTGCGAAATACCATATTCCTGAGATGTTTAAATAAATAAAACCAGTCTTTCAAAATCCTCCTATATTACGTATACATGCAAGGATTCAATCTAGTTAAATTTCATGTAGACACAGATCGAATCCAAACGAGATCGACTTCTCAACCTGGATCGAATCAAAATTATCGCATGTAGACGCGAATCGAAGAATCGAAAGATCGAAATAGCTCTGACAGCTCAAATTCGGCTGTACAGTGACTCGCAAAGGTAGTAAATCGACGCAATAAGTAATGAGTACCAGAAATTTCTCGAAATTATGCAAAAGACAAATTCTCTAAAAACAGAGAAATGTACCAAAAAATTAAAACCGAACTTGTGAAAGCAGGTGCAACAATTGCAACCAAATTGAAATAAGGTGAAAGAACTTAAAGCGTTATCTGTCACTTCGATCACATATCGAGCTTTCAATCTTTCGATCCGGTGTGATCATAGACGAACATCGAATTTCGATCTTTCAATCCTCCTTGTATACGTAGTACTAGGCTTATTATCTAGACAGAAGCACCCTGCTCTGTATGAGAATTAACATAAAATGCAAGTGCGCATCGGACACACATAAATTAAGGTTCTACAGCAGTGCATATCATGAAAAATTACGTTTTAAAAGTTTTTTAAATCTCTGCAGTAATGGTATGTTCTTTTGGGATATCTATTTTTAATAAATCGTGTGCAAATTGGGAGATTTTCAAATTTAGAAATATCTGTAATTTTCAATGAATATACATGCTGGTTCAAAGTCAGGAGATGTACTCTGCTCGTTAGTGGGCCTTCAGAATGAAATTATGTACATGTTTTATGTTATGTTTATAGTACACCAGAATCCCATTCCACGTATGTGGTTTGAAACGATATACCCGTCACATGCCTATCTATATAAATTAAATTTTCTTTCATCAATACTTTTGCATGTATGAGTAAATACTAGACTCCCTACTAAAAAAATGTTTGTTTTTTTTTTCAAATTAACGCCTGACAGATAATTAGGGCATTTTTGACCCATACGCAAAATCATATTCGATCGGAACAGATATTAGATCCTTCGACAAATGATTTGCATTTTCGACACCTTAAACAACGAGTTATAATATAATTTTATGAGAAATCGTGTAATCTTTTATTTAAAAAGAAACGCAACTAGCTAGGTCCATTAGAATAGAGCAGTGCAAACTCGGTATTTTTGACTTCCGAGAGCTCTTAAGGTCTATTCTGCATCAGAGCTGGGCAAAGTTCCCCGCCAAGGGAGCCGTATACCTGCCTAAATCGGGTCGCTTCATAAGCCCCATGAGTGCGAATGAGCAAGAAATATTAACCGATATTCTTGCCTATGGAATGGAGGAGACTTTGGATTGAAAAGAAGAACAAGATAGAAAGATGAGCAATGCGAGCTCCTAGAATCGACCTTAGGAGCTCTCGGGAGCCAAAAGAGCCGCGTTTGCCCGGCTCTGCTCTGCTTTAGAAGCCGAGATTTATTAAAAACACACTTTTTACGCTCATTACCTTTAACTCCTGGAGGCGATACTCTTTTCGAACTTGTCCCTTCAGGGGATACTGGGAACTTTGTTCCCTTATCACTTCAAACGCGAATAACTTCGTTCCCACTGACATATAAAAACTGGAATGCTGATCTCGTACAAATTTTGACCAAATTCTAACTTTCTCGTTCTTGCATAAGTCCCGCGGGCAGACAAATTAAAAAAAAATCATTCCAACAGCCAACACTATGTATGTTTTGGTTTTTTCTAGCATCTTCGCGTGTAATATATCTTGTTGATACCCCTAATTACTTGCACTCACGATAGCGATTATAATCCGCCAACTCCCACCACCCACACCAGATATCTTAAATTAGAATAGTTTTACGATGTCCAACAGGTGGCCACGGCATCATGTGATACACGTTTTAGCTTTGATTGGTATATTCGAGAAATATGAAGGTTAGACGAAGGCAGGAACAATGACTTTTATATCTATCTCTGTTATTCGCAAGTCCCCAGCTGATTGCAAATGGATGCAAGGAACAATTTTGTGAAAGAACTTAAAACTGAAAAACTGCGCGAAATAAAAGAAATCGGTTCGTGAAAGTTTAATTATTTTTAATTTGCGTCAGTTTAAACATAATTGTGCGGTATTTTATTGCATTTTGAATAGCACGAATTGCTCCATGATGTTTGAACCTGTGCTAAAAATGGTCTCATTAGGTTTGTTCGTTGACTCGAAAACCTGTGGCACCCCGGGGCGCTCTGGTGCGCCCTGAGAACTGTCAAAAAACATGGGGCGACATTGTCAGTTAAACGAACAGCTTATTAAAAAGGAGAACTGTCATCTGGCCTTTTGCACAAAAATTATAAAATAAAACCAGTACTTCTTGATAATGTTCACATCGAAATGCTAAAATTAAGTTCTTGTGCCCGCAACAAGAGTTAATTCCACTTTAAATACCGTGTCTGTTAACAATTAAACTGATAACCGTCATTAATCCTGAGTTTACACCGGATTTTATCTGGGGTAAAACCAGGGCGCCCCAGGTTTCTCAAAAAACACAGAACTGGCATTTGACGTTTAAAAACCAGTGCAGCTAGGGCGCACTGGGGTGCCACAGGATTGTCAACGAACAGAAGACCTATTTTCAGACGACGGCTAGCAGTCCAGTTCTTTCATGTCGGTGGCAATGGGGTTCAATTCGGACCTTTTTGGTACGGGATGGGAATCCTAGAAACCTACAAATACAATATATAAGTAAATACCTGCTCATGACAAAATGCAATGCTATACGTAGTACAGACTCACAGCAACTTGAAGTTCTATTCAAGTCCAGAGATTATCCGATTTAACAATAACATGTTACTCTTGGTAATTAATAGTCAGTAGCTTCTCGTGCTTCCATATCCCCCAAAAAAAAAGCGAGTGCAGAAACTCGAAATGACAGGCTAGATTCTTTGACCTATAAATTCGATTTTCATACATTTGACATCATGATTTATCGCTTTGCTGCATTATAATAATAATAATAATACCTAAATACTATGATTAAAATGTACTTAACAAAATAATTTATGCTTTCTTTCAAATTCAAAATCAACAAAGATGAATTTACCTTGTACGAATTTTACTATTTAAAAAAAAAATAATAAATATTAATGACCAATATATTATAAGTGGAAAAAACAAAAAAAATTTGAGTAGTGAAAAGACCAGAAAATAATGCTGCCCCTGGCAGTGTAAATACGGTTAATGTTTTATATACTAAGAAAGTGATAGAAAACATTTTGATCAGGAAGTGCAAAGAAAACTTACTGTGGACTTCGTTCTATACGAAATGATTTTATAAAAATATTTACATATATCATGGCTCAACAATAATTAGACTTGGCCCTCTTTTTACAAGAATTGTTTTTGTCGGAATTGGCTTTCCGCCTCCCACATATAGTATTATGTTCGATAAAGTAGAAAACCAAATTAACATAACAACAGCATATGAATTGAAATATACATACTGAAACAATAAAAATATTTCACAATAGAAACAATTTTATTTACTGAAATTAATGCATGTACAATAATTTTATTTTTTAACTGAAACTATGTAGTAAGATCACATGTTGAAATTTGCTCGCAAAATCTTACAAAATTATTGTAGAAAAGTATTATAGGCTAGGCATATTTAGAAATTTTGCAAAGCAAAATTTCACACAGGTTTACTTATTATAATCAATTAAATTAAACAAAATTATATTTTAACAGGTGGAGACGCTAGTCCAGAACCAAAGCAAGACGATCAGGTAAGTTGTGTGTTACTTTATACCTACATATAAAATAAAATAACTACCTAAGTGAACCATTATAATGGCGATGGGACGAAAATTATTTATTATTTTATTTTAGGGGATATTCGGGTACAGGTATCCCTTCTCGGTGATCTATTAAGAATTTTAATAACGCACGTTATTGATATTTTTACATTTGTTAGTTTATTATAATTTAATTACCACAACGGCAATGAATACAATCATATTTATTATTTGTACATAGAAACTAGAGATGCCACGAATAGTAATTTGGCCGAATACCGAATACCGAATATTCGGCGAGGTTCTTGGCCGAAGCGCCGAACATTCGGCAGCCGAATATTCGGCCACACTTAGTACTTTCCGCGGGCGATAAGTCACAACTGTCGCTGCAGAAAATGATCGTTCAGATGAAGGTGTGGAACAGAAAAATTCTGTTGCAAATGAACTTGATTTTTACATGGTATCTGTTCGTTTAGATCGGACAGCAGACCCTTACAAGTGGTGGTCAGCAAACGCGAAACAATATCCAACCCTTTTACAATTTGCTAAGATGTATTTATCATCTCCCGGTAGCAGTGTGTATAGTGAGCGGCTGTTTTCGGAAGCAGGTATAATTTATGAGGAAAAACGCAATCGTCTGCTATCAACAAACGCTGAAAAAATTGTTTTCATTCATCATAACTTACCACTGGTAGATTTTAAATATTAATTTGTTAGTTCTTTTTTTTGGTTAAATAAATATATCTTTGTGAGTAATATTTTGAGCTCTTTTTTCATGATTTATTTGGTAATCCTTACTATATTTTATCATAAATACGAAAGTAAATCTGTTTATCACGATTTCACGCCAAAACTGCTGAACCGATTTAAATGAAATTTGGTACACAGATACTCTAGAGCCTTAGAAAGGACATGGGCTATAATTTACGCGGACGAAGTCGCGGGAAAACAGCTAGTAATAAAAAAATAATAAATAAATTGCTATTCGGTATTCGGCCGAATAGTTAACCATATTCGGCCGAATACCGAATAGCGAAAAAAAGTGGCCGAATAGCCGAATACCGAATAGTTGCCGAATATTCGTGGCATCTCTAATAGAAACCATAAGTTGATTCAATGCAATGAAATTTTGAATAAATCCACTTTGTGATGTTTTTCATGATTTAAAACTAAATAGGTATCTAAAATTGTTATATGGGTAGTTCTACAAACTAAGGAAGAATTCGAGTCTGATTTCGGCCCGACATTTTTTATACATTCTGGTGGCAGAATTCAGTCTAATAACTAGAGTACAGTGTCTTTTAGCTTATCCTAAAAGGAACAGTCAAAATATTTAATTTCGAAAGTTTCGAAACAATTATTACTTAGACCACCACCAAATTGGACAGGATCCTGAGGCCAGGTTCCTGAGAATTTCTGTCTAAAAATAAAATAAACAAACCAATTTATAACTTTCAAAAAAATTAACCTAAACTAGGCCTATGCGCTAGCATCTTAGATATCAATACGCTAAAATTATTCATATTCATTATTTATTTCGTATATAAAAGTCTTACCAGGATCCTGAGAACTTCACTGATTACGACACCACTTCACTCGCCGAACGCACTAGTCTCACTAAACAACGTGTTAAGTGAGAATAGATAGATGACATTCTTTATCTCTTTCGTAAGTACTATCGAACCAGCGGAACGGTAAAGACGCACGGCAAATAGTTTAGTAAATATTTGCTAATTCAACAGCGAACAGGATACTGATATAAAATGGTGGGGACAAAATGTAAACAAGATTTATTCAATATTTTTCAAGGAAATACTATAGTAATTGTTCTATCTAGCAAGGAAAAATAGTAAACTTATTAATTTGGGATTCTTTTACGACCCTAATGTAGAAGTAAACGTATCACGACGCACTTTGAACTAAAATTTGTACGAGGGACAGTGCAGGATCCTGAGAATTAGGCACTTTGAACAGTAATTTTGTTCAGAAAAGAATTGTGAATCTTAATTATTTT
Source organism: Dysmachus trigonus (assembly GCA_949715965.1). NCBI lineage: Eukaryota > Metazoa > Arthropoda > Insecta > Diptera > Asilidae > Dysmachus > Dysmachus trigonus. The sequence goes on along the minus strand of OX454322.1, from coordinate 39,762,718 downwards.
TAGTGACCATCTAGAAACAATTGTAATTAATAGTATTCCATCCAAAAAAAATTGTTATTAACAATTTTTCTATCATATTTTGGCTGAGCCGCCAAAAATTCCTTAGTTTGTAGAACTACCCATATACATTATTATTTGCCCAGTAGCAGAATTATAAAATAAAATAAAAGATAACACTGGGCAACAAATCTTACATTTTTTGTCTGGTGCCAAATAATTTCTGTAGGATCTTTTCTGTTCAATTTTCAATTAGCTCTCATTTCCGAGAAAAGTAGAGTTAAAAAGTGTAAAAGACCATATTTTAGCTGCTTATGAATAAACATTTAAAAAAGAATTAATTATTTTAGAAGTTCATAATATGACTTAAATGAAAGCCTGAATCCTAATCTAGAGATATGGAAGAGCATATAGACTTATGACCTCCCGCCACATACACGTTGCAACATTTTTATTTCAACCATTAATTTCACTATTTTAGAAAACTAAAAATGAGTTATCTGTATAATCCCAAATTATAATAATAATTGAAGTTGAGCTTGCATTTGGGCCCACACTCCTCCCAAGTTTGAGTTCTGGATCAGCGCCTATGATGATCCGTTAATTACTAATGATTTTCAAAAACGACCGAAATATGGTCTTTTGATACTACACTATTTTATTATAAACATATTTGTTTGCGAATTCTTAATGTACGGAAAAAATCCTATAGAACTAATCTATTTTTTGTTCGGCACCTAAGTTGGTGTCAACCAGTGAATCAAAGTGGTATTTTTAACCCTTTGTCCCAAGATACCGCTTTAAAAGCAATTCATAATTTAAGATATATTAAACCAAAATCTTCCAAATAGAAAAAGAAAGTAGCTTAGTTTCAATAATCATTAATTTATCTATAACTATATTTAAACTAAATAAAGGTCTTGTTATCGAAAAAAAAGCAACTAAATAATCTTTCTCTTCTCTTTCCAGAAAAAGTAAATAAAGGCTTATGAGTTGGCCCGGAAATGCCGAACCTCAGATGAAAAGTACTAACATTTTGAATAATCACCATTTTTACTTCTTTGTCAACAAAATCAAATTGAGAAATATTTCATTAAGAAATCACTTGGCAATTTTCGAATAATATTTTGCTTAAACTAATTTGGACAACAAAAGTAAGAACTAAAAGAATAAAAAGGAAACGAAAAGCACTTTAACAAACAAAAAATTTGTATAAAAGAAAAACAAGCCTAAATAATAGAATTTTAGAAATCTAAAAATCTGTTAAAGTACATATATATATATATATATATATATGTGTACGCATTGTAATGATTTCGATTAATGATTGATAATGCTTAATTGGAGCTTATTTACCAAGAAGAATATTGTTTGTTAAAAAGTATTTCTATGGTTTTCCCCAGTCACTATTATAAGTTTTTATTTGTTTAAGCTTTGTTTCAAAGTAACTAGTGCAATTTGTCGTAAAGCGTTGTTTATGTTTCCAAAATATAATTAAGGATGAACATGTAAAGCTAATAATAAAATACATCACTTTAAATATGAAGAAAAGAAAAAGGAATACAATTACAAAAAAAAAAAAAATTAAAAAAAAATATACAACTCATCATTTTCCATACAAACATGATTAACATTTAGATGTTTTATATTATTACTTTATAAATTTTAATATTGAACAATAACTCAAGAGTGCAGAGAGGCATTCGTGTTAACTGTATGACAAAAAAAAACGTTTGCTATTGTACCGTTGTATTGGCATTGCGTGCACTTCTTCATTGCCGCTGAATTAGAGGATTAATTTATTGATATACATAATAGGAGCATGTAAGAGGCGTAACGCAATGCTATCTATGCAGAAATAAATTTAATGTACTATTGCGATTATAATAAAATGCTTAAAAATATTTTATCCATTGTTTTTTAATTTGTCGGTAAAAGCGTTTCACTGAATAGTGCAATTGCTGATGTTGTTTCATTCAAAAAGCTGCTCACTGTCGCTGTAGGGGTGATTGTTCGGTGTGCAGCAAGATTGAACTGAATTAAAATTATAAGATAGCTCGTTATCGCCCCAGTCACCTGCAAATAAAATGGAAGAGCATATATTTTTGTATGTACATGTGTTAAAGTGGATCAAAATCGAAAGGACGCAATTCTTACTAAGGAAAGATCTCTACTAATTAATCTTATATATTTATTAGATTTTGAATTTTTAAATCACCACCCCCTAATTGTCAGTTTTTTGGGAAGCAATTTGAGGTTTCCCTTCGTTCATATTCTAAACCCCTAATGAACCTATGAATTATGCAGTTTAGATTATAAGACATTTAGAGACCGAAAACTATAATCTATTTAGACTACTGCACTTCTACGACTAGTACGCTGTTATAAACTGAAGAGTGTAATTTCAGTAGCAAGATTTAATGGTGCACCCAATTACCATGCAGTCAGATACATCAACTGAAATTAACCATTTGTTAAACAATTTCAAAGAAGGTCCAGATGACTGGGCAAATTAATTAAGAATGAATGAAAACATATATAACATATTATGCTTTTAATTTAATGATAAATTACTGCCTATATTTTTACTTGAAATACTGAATTGTTTTCAGATGCATTTCTATTTGTAGTGCGCCTTTGTTTATTTCGAAAACATTTACAATATTTCTAATGGAATAATCCCTTGAATTGACAATCTCTACAATTTACACAGGTCAACAAATTCATAACTAAATTATTAAGAATAATCCTAAAAATAGGAATCTGAAACAATGCAATGCAGTTCTTACCGCATACAAGGTACTCATATCCAGATCGAAGAATCCACAAGCACTGAAGTTAACGGCGTGATTGAGAAGTTTCAACGACAAATGATTAATCTGTTAAAGCAATAATTTTAATAATATTTTAAAATAAATAAATTGCAGCCATTACAATTTCATAAAAATTATTTTCATCAACAGCCAAAGATATCTTATGCAGACAAACACCTGCTTTTTTGGACTCTACTTTTGTTTGCCAGCTTAGAAAAATTAAGTAAACACATTTACCAGCCGTGTATATAATAAAAGTCACAGATATTTTGATACTTTTAGCAGAAATAAACAACGACGGAACTACCTGCAGAAATACTCGTTTTAATGAATTTAACAAAATAAAAATTAGAGAAAAAGTTAACTTACCTGCTCGGCCAAGGCACAGTATAAAAAGTAGAACTGGGCGGTAATACTCATGAAACCATACGCCATTAAAAGTAGCATTTGTAGATTCCACATAGAATTCACATCCTTCCCAATTTCACACAGCTCATCATGAAGTTGACAAACGTTATTGAGTTTTACTTCCATTTTCATTATATCCAAGAACTCATCCTTCACCCGAGGGACCGATTTTTCAGGTAGTTTATCTTTCTCAATCTTGACTTTAAAAGCATCTTTAAAAAAAACCGAGAGTCCAAATATCATTAGTAAGTTATTAATTTAGTTGGTTTTTCTTTGGTCGGCAAAAGTGTTTTTTTAAATATTTGGTATAACTTAATTAAAATTGAAAACTTTTTGTTTATTTTAAACAACTACCTACTAAAGTTGTTACGTTACATCTAAATTTTGTTATCTATACTAATAGATATATATTATAAAGCTGAAGAGTTTGTTTGTTTGTTTGAACGCGCTAATCTCAGGAACTACTGGAATTGAGAAATTCTTTTTGTGTTGGATAGTCCATTTATCGAGGAAGGCTTTAGGCTATATAACATCACGCTGCGACCAATAGGAGCGAAGAATCAGTGGAAAATGTGAAAAAAACGGGGAAAATTACTCATCTTTGAGGGCTTCCGTTGTTTGTTTGAACGCGCTGATCTCAGGAACTGCTAGATCGAATTGAAAAATTATTTTTGTGTACATCTATCCCCCGATTTACACGGTACTTAAGTTCCTCAGAAAACCGTGTAAATCGAAAACAGATTTTAGATTTTAGTTCAGATTTCGATTTTTTTTCATTTTCATTTAATTATTTCGTGTGACATTACGTTGGTATTGACCTGATTCGTTTACCATAGCATTCATTTCGCGAGTAAAGTTTATTTTTTTCTTTCTTCATTATTTTTCCTTTCTTTTTTTAACTGTTTTGTGTGGAAGTTTCATGGATTATTGTAGAAACACTACCTCAACTTCAAAGCCCAATATCTCAAGAAATATAGATGTTAGCAATTTGGTGTTCAGAACTTTTTTGTAGGAAATTGAATTTGCTAGAAGTTTGTCATATTCACTTTTTCTGTACCTCTTGTTGTTTACGAGATAGGGGCAAAAAGCGAGAATTTCGTGGAAAAATTGGGGTCAATGACCCGTACTACCTCGCTGGTGGGAGTTAGGGTTACACCGCAATAGACACTTTTGTAGAGCATTCAATTCTGAAGTAATCCTACCATTGACCAAGATTATACCATAAAATGCCTCTGAGCTGTAGAGTTTTGAAGAAAAATAATCAAAGTTTACGTGTATTTTATATGGGAAATCTTTATACGCCTTGGTCTAGTACTAAATTTTAATATTAAGGGCTCCAATTTTCAGGGAATTTTTGTTTAGGTATTTGTCAGAAAATTTCGAGGTGGGACTGACAAAAAAAAATAGTCACGAAAAAAAAGCACCCTAATATATATAAATCTGGGATAAAATCTGAAACTACTCAACCGATATTGATAAAATTTGGCTCATTGTGTGTAGTTTGATCCAACTTAAAAGATAGCATGGTTTTTATCTCAATTATTGACCTCAATATTTTTTCATTGCACATTAAATGTAATATAATATTTCTAAGTTCCATAAGTTTCTAACAGATGGCGGTGTAAGTTAATTTGTCGACACAACACTTCATTATCTTTCGATATTTAGAGTGGGTAAGCATCCAGTAGATGGCGTCGTGTCTCGATTTCTTGACATATTTGTTTATGTTTACAACATAAGGGTGCTTTTCCAATACTACTACTTTTACTGTGTATTGTGTTATAATTGTGATGTGTATTGTTTGTATATTATTATTTTCAACGATCAAATAATAATACAAATCTTTGTGTATAATTCCTTTTCGTTGATTTTCATAACATTCAAGAAAACGTTACGATAAATTCTCTGCTTGCCTTTCATTTTTGTTTTATTCCAATTATTAAATCTGTAAATTGTTAATCAATTAATTAATTAATTAATTATTAGTTATTTTATTATGTGTTATTTAATTTATTTATTTATTGTTGTTATTTTAATTTTAGTAAAATGCCGCGAAAAAAGTCTGACCTCAAAGAAAAAATGTAAATTATTATTAAAAATAGTTATAAATTAACGTTATTTATCTCATTCATAAAATTCAATTTTTATATGTTTTTATATGTAGTACTTAATGAATGAATCATTAATACATACTATAGTCAAAGATGAGATGTATAAAATAAAAATTTTAACTCTCCTAAATTCTTTACCGAACACTTTCAAATTTGGCGTAATGTTCCATTCTCAATCCCATAGGTTTTTAGATCAGCAAAAACGTTTTTATCTTTATCTGTGAATTTGACTGTATTAAAAAGATTAGGATAAAAGTAATTCAACGTATTATAGCTACTTAACCACAGCAACGCGTGGCTGAGTCTGCTAGTATGTATATAAAATATCATTTATTTATAACCTTTATCAATATTTGTACCAAAAGCGAGTTTCTCACGAGAGTGTGCCTCCCATATTTTAGACCATATACGTCGAAGGGTAGTATTTTGAATAAAATTTTTACAGACCAGTGTTATTGGTCGTACTAATAAATTACGCGGACCTGCCATAGAAAACAAGTTAGTGATTGTAGTAGGTGTTTAGGTACTGACTATAAAAAAATATTAAAAAAATTCCAACACCTAAGTTTTCTGAGATTTTTTTTTTTTTTAATAATATTGGGTAGCTTGAAATTTCTCTTTAAACAACATTTGTTACGGTATTTTTTAAAGACGAAATATACATCAACTTACATAATTAATACTAATTCCGATCATTAATTTTCTCAAAGTTACGTAATTTGTATATATTTTTTTATTTATAAGAAAAATGCATAGTAGCTTTTTTATAGAGCAATTCATTACAAATTATTTCATATACCGGGTGAGTCATTTAACTTGAGACAACCTATTAACTTTTTAGGATCACATAATATTGAAAAAAGTTTAATATGAAAGGTAATTTTCAAGGTCGTTGTCAGATACCTCTCTTCACATCAAAAACTTTTGTTTAAAATGTATTTCAAAAAACGCCATCGCTTCTCACTATTGCACATGAAGATAAATTACCGTGAAATGACCTTGAAATTTGACCTTGACCATTGGGTCAAGGTCATATCTGAACGTAAAATTTTCCGCTCTTTTCAATTTTTGGGTCAATAGGGGGTCATCCCATTTGAAATTTTAAAGTTGACCTTCATATGACCTTGAATGTCAAGGTCAAGGTCATTTTTAATATCATCACCAAACGCCATTTTTGATACCCTAGAACTTTCATATTTAACTTTTTTCAATATTATGTGATCCTAAAAAGTTATTAGGTTGTCTCAAGTTAAATGACTCACCCGGTATATATAAGTTAACGCAGTTAACGCTTAAGTCTTCGCAACACCTGCATGCGCAACGTGACCATCGACCGGCGATCGACGACCCAGCTGATGACACAGCGACACGAGCCGCCGCTGCCCCAATTGCCGATCCGCTGACGCAAGCTTTGAGTAGGTTTTAAATATAGGAAATATTTGTAATTAGTTTTAAGTCTGAATTTGGATAATAAACGAGTCGGACCCTCGACTCAAGTGAAAAATTTGTGTTTTTTTTATTAATAAAAATCTCATAAATTTTAACTGGCGCCCGAGCAGGGACCAGGTTGAAGATTCGGTTTCGCTGTTAGCTAGTCCGCGCTAGGAGAAATAATCCCTAGATCGTAAAGTCCTAAAGTAGCACCGCGATCGAGTGGAAAATAAGTGCAGTGATTACAGGTCCTCAAGAAGCACCACACCGAATCGAAGGTCCTCAAGGAGCACCATTACCTGCGTCCCAGAACCACCTTGCTTAGAGGAAATAAGGCCCCGGAGTAGCCGCCATCGGAAGAAACGGAGTTAACGGAGTTAACAGCCACTCTACGCAAGATGAAAATTCGACTTCAAATAGTTTTGTAAGTTATAGATTTTTAAGATTCAATGTGCAAATAATAAAAAAATAAAGAATATAGTAAATTCTATGTGAAGATCAATGAAAAATTATACAAGTTGTGAGAAAAAATTTTAAGAAATATAGTAATAAAAATAAATAATAAAAATATAGCAGTGAAAAAGCTTAGAAATATCGAGTGTGAAAAATAGTCAGAAAAGGCAAATTTATATTGAAAGTGAATAAGTTTATGAGAAAAATAATTCAAATATAATTCCGAATAATCTCGCGAATTTCAATTTTTAATTTCAAACGATAATTTAGTGCATAAAATATCTATTTTTAATACGAGTTGCGGAGAAGAAATATAAAATTAAGTGAAATACGGGGTCTCCGTTTAAAGCCGTAAAACATAATTACTTCGCGCGATACGAAAATCCAAGAATTAAATTGTTTAAGTTATAATTCGTTTAGTGACAAAATTCATAAATATGACTAACCCTAACTTGATTAGAGCCCCTGTCCTGAATGTACCGGAAAATCATAATCCTCAAGCCCAAGCCCCAGCGGCTCAACCCTCAACATCTAATAGCACCTCTGTCTCAAGCGAGACACTAGATAGAATCATAACAGCGGTGGTAAGCCGCATTCTCCAAAGCGAAGGTCGCGAAATCGTTAATTCTATAATAAATCCCAATGCTGATCAGTTTGCCGGAACAGATCAAGATATCCACCCACAGTTTCGTGAAAATTTGAGTGAATTAGATAAAATACCTGATGTTGTGAGGTGTTTAAAAGAATTCACTGGGCAACCAGGTGAATTTAATTTATGGAAAAAAAGTGTAGATCGTATTTAAAACCTCTATGATGGCATTAAAGGCACCCCTAAATATTACGGTATTCTTAGTGTCATACGTAATAAAATCGTTGGCCACGCAGATGTGGTGTTGGAATCTTACAACACCCCATTGGACTGGAAGTGTGTGTCTCGATGTTTAACAATGCATTACGCCGATAAACGAGACTTACCCACTTTAGAATACCAAATGACGTCTCTGGTTCAAGGAAACCGCACGGTTCAAGAGTTCTATCACACAGTGTATTCCCATCTCTCCCTTATACTGAATAAGATAGGCTGTATGGAGATAAATCGTGAATCCTTGACTCTTTTAACCCAGACGTATAGGGATAAGGCGTTAGATACTTTCATAAGAGGATTGAATGGCGATTTGCCCAGACTCCTCGGCATATGGGAACCGTCAGATTTGCCACAAGCTCTACATCTTTGCCTTAAATTAGAAAACCAAAACTACCGGACTCAATACGCTAACGCGCATAATGGACAATCTCGAATGTCTCAATTCCAAATTGCCCCTCAACTTCCACCACGTAGAAATATTATAAGCCATAATAAGCATAGCCCACAAGGAAATAAACCCACCTTCTATCCACAACTGGCATTCCTACCAGCCCCTACTCCTTACCAGCAAAATTCCTTTAGAGCACCTCCGTTTAACCCAAATAAATAACAGACAGAATCAAACATCCATGCCAACTCGCCCACTTGCGCCTAAGCCACAGCCGAAGCCTGAACCAATGGATGTCGATCAAAGCATCCAAACAAAGAGAGTCAATTACATGAATCGACCATCGCATAATCCGCTGTATGGGAAAAGACCACCACAAACACAACCTGGATCAACAATTCCCAATAAATTTCAGCGTAATTTCCACACTGAATCTCAGGAGATCGACCCAAACGAAGTCCTAGACTACGAACAAATGCGGGAGTCCAATGACGAGGGCTATGATCAGTCATTGGCAGAATACGCAGAGCAATACGACGGAAAAGAGGACACGGCCGAAGAATTCGTTGATTACAGTGATATTCATTTTTTAGATTAAACTGCTCTTCCCTGCCCTATTTTGAGTGCAGGACGAAGAGCGGAAAAATGCTTAAAATTTTGATTGATACAGGCTCAAATAAGAATTACATTCAGGCAAACCTTGTCCCAAATCCTATTCCTAACCTGCAACCCTTCTACGCGAATTCAATAGGCGGAAACACTAAAGTTACCCACCACACGCTAGTAAATTTGTTTGGCCTCCAAGACACAAAAATAAAATTCTTTTTATTAGATTCTCTTAAATCGTTCGATGCTATCCTTGGAAACGACAGCCTAAAAGACTTATCCGCGGTAATCTACACGAAAGAAAACTATATGGCTATAAGAAATAAAGTAAAAATTAGAATCAAACAGCGCACTTATTCAGCAGTTAACAAAATAGATATTAGGTCTCAGCATATGAACTCGGAACAGAGGAAGAAAATTAACGATCTAACAGAAGAATTCCCTAAATTATTCACCGAACCGGATGAAAAACTGACCTTCACTACCGTGGTGAAAGGTGAAATTCGAACAACATCCGATACCCCAGTTTATTCCAAATTTTACCCTTATCCAATGGCCTTAAAGGATGAGGTTGAAAATCAAGTCCGACAACTCTTAAACGATGGAATCATTCGACCATCTCGGTCCCCTTATAATTCACCGGTATGGATAGTGCCTAAAAAAGCTGACGCCTCTGGCGTGAAAAAATATAGAATGGTAGTGGACTACCGAAAATTAAATAGTGTCACTATAGCAGACAAATATCCAATACAACAGATAAATGAGGTACTATCCCAGCTAGGCCAAAATAAATGGTTTTCAGTTATAGACCTCAAGAGCGGGTTCCATCAAATTCCCCTTAAAGCATCCGATATTGAGAAAATAGCTTTCTCCGTGAACAACGGTAAATACGAGTTCACAAGATTACCATTCGGTCTAAAAAATGCACCCTCTATATTCCAGAGAGCACTCGACGATATTCTCCGAGAACACATCGGGAAAATCTGTTACGTCTATATAGACGACATTGTGATCTTCAGCAAAGATGAAGAAACACATTTCGAAAATATCAGGAAAATTTTTCAGACGCTAGAAAGAGCAAACATGAAAGTTCAGCTCGATAAATGTGAGTTCCTTCAGGAGAAAGTAGAATTTTTAGGCTTCGTTATCTCAGCAAGTGGCATAAGAACTAACCCTGCTAAGGTCGAAGCTATTATTAACTTCCCACCTCCTAAAACACTAAAGGACCTACGATCTTTTCTCGGTCTTTCAGGGTATTATCGCCGATTCATTAAGGGGTTATATACAGTCAGGATTTTTAGAAAATCGATTTTTTTATTAATTTATTTTTGTAATTTACATATATTAAAGTACAGCCACAGAAAATTTCATGTCAATCGTGTGAATATTCTCGAAGTTACACGCATATTTGTAATGACGTGTTCGAGTTTTTGTACTAAATGTAAAATGCTTTTGAAACTTTAAACGCGTTTTTCTCAAAACTGTGTTCTTAAAGTCGGTGAGCAAGATTTCTCGGAAACGGCTGAACAGATCAGTTTCAAATTTTAACATAAGCTTCTTAAGTATATTTTTTAGTAATTAATCGAAGCTTTTTGCTCACCGATAAATATTTTCCATTTTATAAACAATTTAGAGCGAAAATTGTTGTTAAAAATCGATTTTTTTGTTTAAAAAGCCGCCATTTTGTCAAAAATTCTTATTTTGCTTATTCCTTCGATTAATTACGAGATAAAACAATATACTAACGAAATATTTTTGGTTTTTCCATTTTGGATGATCCAGTCTAGAGATATCGTGCACACCGCAAAACGCTTTTTTTTAGAGTTGCTCCCGGAGATCAGCTGTAGCAGCTTTTAAAATAATTATTTTTACAAATAAAAAACATTAAAATACACTCAAGAGTTACCGTTATATGTGTACAGAATTTTACATTAATAACTTAAAAGATCATCTCAAGAAAAATTCTTGAAAAATCGACTTTTTTGGGCCTCCTGACTGTATATAACCCCTTAAGGGATATGCTCATCTGGCGAAACCCCTGACAGCCCTCTTAAGGGGGGAAGGAGGAAGAATTTCGAAAAACCTCTCCTGTAAAAAAACTATCAATCTTAATCACGAAACCCTCGAAGCTTTTAAAAAAATAAAGAACTCCTTAATATCAGAAGATCTACTTCTAGCCTACCCTGATCCTAACAAAGAATTCCAACTTACAACGGACGCGTCAGACTATGCGATTGGAGCAGTATTAGCCCAAAACGACAGGCCTATAACTTTTATCTCTCGAACACTAAATAAAACCGAAGAGCATTATGCTACAAATGAGAAGGAAATGCTCGCTATAATCTGGGCTCTAAGCTCTCTGAGAAATTACCTCTACGGCCCTGCAAAAGTCAAGATATTCACAGACCATCAGCCGCTAACATACGCCCTTAGTAATAGGAATAATAACAACAAGATGAAAAGATGGAAGGCCATACTCGAGGAGTATAACCACGAGCTAGTATACAAACTTGGAAGAACGAACGTGGTAGCAGATGCCCTTTCTAGACCTCCGATCACATCCATAAATTCGGTAACTGAAACTCAACACAGTAGTGATAGTTCAGGCCATGATCTTATTCCTACCACGCAAGCACCCATAAATGCATTCAAAAACCAGCTGATACTAAAACTTCACGTCGATACCAGCTATCAATTCAAAATTCCATTTCCCACCTACCACAGACACATATTTTCACAGCCAAATTATTCCGAAGATCAGCTTATATCCATTTTAAAGAAGTATCTCAACCCGAGTGTAATTAACGGCTTATTTACATCTGAAACGATAATGGGAAAAATCCAAGAGATCTATTCATCTCACTTCAGGAAATATAAAATTCGATTTACCCAAACACAGGTGGAGGATATCACAAACATAGACAGGCAAAATGAAGAAATTCTAAAGATCCATAAAAGAGCGCATCGTAATGCGCGCGAGAACAAAATCCAATTATTAGAAAAATATTACTTTCCCCAAATGAATGCTAAAATAAATAACCTAGTGAAACAATGCGTGATATGTAGAGAACAAAAGTATGATAGACACCCGAACCGTCCCGAACTTAAAGAAACACCAATCCCACAATACCCAGGTGAAATTCTCCATATAGATCTCTATTCCACGGAAAGGAAAATAATATTAACTGCGCTAGATAAGTTCTCGAAATATGCACAGGTAAAAATATTAAAATCCAAAGCAATCGAAGACATCAAAGAACCTTTACGAGAGTTACTCTTCTCCTTCGGCGTTCCAAGAATAATCGTAATTGACAACGAAAAATCCCTTAACTCTTCTTCAATAAATTTCATGATCCAAGATCAACTTGGTATTCAAATTTTTAAAACTCCTCCTTACACTAGTACAGTAAACGGCCAAGTGGAACGATTTCATTCCACGCTTACGGAAATAATGAGATGCATAAAAGCAGATAGAATACAAAGAACCTTTCCGGAATTACTCGATCGAGCTGTCTACGAATATAACTTTTCTATACATTCGACTACAGGGAAGAGACCACTCGAAGTGTTCTTCGGGAGAAACGTGAGCGTAAACCCTGATGATTACGAAAAAGCTAGACAAGACAATATCACTAGACTCAGAGAAAAACAAAAAGCTGACTTGAAGTACTCAAACGGAAAACGGCAAGCAATAAAAGATTATAATCCCGGCAAAACTATCTACGTTAAGCAAAATAAACGCATTGGATCAAAATTATCTCCTAGGTATAAGAAGGAAATCGTGAAAGAAAATCAGTCTAAAACCGTACTAACAGAATCGGGAAAAGTAGTTTATAAAGGTAATATTAAAAAGCTAATATTTCCCTTACAGGCTGTTTCTATCCCACTGCTCTGCAGAGGTGAAGGTCTTGGACTACTCAAATTCTAAAGTGATCGCGCTAAATACCGGAGTCTCAAAAATACAAACAGGAACATTAAAATTAATTCACGTCATCGACCTAGAATCCTATAATAAAATACTTACCGATTTGGAAATTCATCTAAAAAAAGATGTCGAGACGAGTCATCCTATGTACCCCTTCCTATCCCACGAAATTTTAAAGATTAAAACTCTAATTGACCGACTCAAACCCAACGCGAAAGCGAAGAGATCACTTAATTTTATAGGAAGCGCATGGAAATGGCTGGCTGGCAGCCCAGACCATGACGATTTCAAGATACTTAAAGCAAAAATCACCAATGTGCTAGAAAATAATAATAAACAGGTAGTTATAAATAAATCTATTATAGACCGGATAAACAACATAATCACGGTTACAAACAAAATTTTAGACGCATTCAAAATTTTTTTAACGAACCATCAGCTTAGTCAAAGCCTTGTAAAAAATCAGAAATTAATCTGTAGCATATGACTGATTATTCATCATTTGGTCCGATGTTAGTAGACATGCGACCACAACCACCAAACAGACTTTTCTTTAGTGCATGCTTACTGACACGTAGATCAAACAAATCAGCATTTCTATTAACATTTAACCTCATGCGATTAATAGGTTGGAAAAAACTATAATTATTTTTACATAAACTAGTTTGTAGAAGCGACACAACCCTAAGATTACGCTCGTTCAGTCTGAAAGTGAATTTGCTTTTAAGGGAAGCTGAATCAATACTACCAATTAATAATTGGTGAACAAAAACAGTGTCTGCAATCTCCCGGCGCTTGTGCAGAGAGTGCATATCAAGAAGCCTCAGACGATCATTATAAGGGGGGAGAAGAACTGGATTGCTCCAAGGTAAATCTTTAAGAGCGAATCTGACAAATTTCCTTTGTACAGATTCAATACAATCAATATGAACTTGATAATAGGGCGACCAAACTTGACTCGCATATTCAAGAAGTGGTCTTACAAAAGAAAAATAAAGCTGTTTCAACACAGCCCTATTGGAAAATTCACGTGACCATCTTTTGATGAAACCCAACATAGAGTTGGCCTTAGTCACCATAGAGTTAATATGCTCAATGAAGTCCAATTTGCAATCCAGGATAACTCCCAAGTCACGGACAGCATGAACACGTCGTAGAGCATAATTTGATAAGGTATAGTCGAAACGCAGGGGGTTGCGTCCTCTACAGAAAGTCATGACTTCGCATTTACTAATATTCAGTTCCAAATCGTTGTGTGTACACCACAAGTGGAATAAGTCTAAGTCCTTTTGAACCACGTGGCAGTCGTTAATATTTTTGGTACAAAAGAATATTTTCATGTCGTCTGCGTAGATTAAGATTTTACAGATTTTAAGAATTTGTGAGATGTCATCGATAGATAAAATAAAAAGAAGTGGACCCAGGTGACTACCCTGCGGGACTCCTGATGTAGCTAAAATCTTCTTCGAGGTGGTACGACGAAAAGAAACCTGGTATGTCCTGTTGAGCAAATACGAACGAATCCACTTAATAAGCAGAGATGGAAAGCCTAAAGATACTAATTTAAGGATTATTATGGAATGAGAAAGCTTATCAAAAGCCTTGCTGAAATCAGTATAGATACAATCTGTCTGCAGACCCTTTTGGAAACCTTCAGTAGCAAAGGTAACAAACTCAAGGAGATTCGTAGATGTAGACCGCCCCGGAAGAAAGCCGTGCTGGTTTGTTGAGACAAGTCGCTTGCAAACAGTAGAAAATTGTGAGTATACAATTGATTCAAAAAGTTTTGGAATACACGAAAGTTTCGCAATGGGTCTATAATTGCATACCTCACTTTTGCTGCCTTTTTTATGAATTGGAGTGATGAAGGAGTTCTTCCAGAGCTCAGGGAATTTCCCGGTCTTGAGTGACTTTTGGAAGATTAATGTGAGAGGTGTGACTAGCTCATTGGAACATGCCTTAAGAATGGCAGGCGGAATGCCATCGGGTCCTGATGTGAAATCAAGTGGGAGCTCATTGATATGCTTGAGGACATCATTCGCAGTAATACAGACGGATAGATTAATAGGAACAGGGTTTTGGTTTAAATGATTAAAATTATTAAGGTCGGGTTGAAAGTCAGGGGAGAAGGATTTTTCGAAAAAGGACGCAAACATATCGCATATTGTAGGTGGAGTGTCACTAGAGACCCCTTCATATCGCATATTAGCAGGGTAGTCGTCCACCTTTCTTTTAGTATTAATAAATTTATAAAATGCGCGTGGATTGCTGTAGAATTCAGTTGTCATTCGTTGTACGTATTCGTTATATAATTGTATAGAATATTCCCGAAATTTATTATAATATTCAACGAATTCATCGTACGAAGAGTTATTCCTATCCAAAAGATATGCCCTCCACAATTTATTCTTCTTGTTTCTAAGCCTCCGAAGATCGCTATTGAACCAGGGAGGTGAAGAAGTAAGGGAACGCTGGCGCTCGTAAGGAACGCACGAATCGAAAATATTGAAAAGCAAGGCATAGAACTTGGACAAGGTACTGTCAATATCATTATGAGATAAAAGCGTAGTGAAATCAATGGAGGATATTCTTCTGGAAAGTTCGTTCGTATCCGCCTTCCTAAAATTGTAAACGTAGTCGCTAACGGCAACACATTGCTTAGTATTTTCAGGACTATAAAAATAATCGATTTGGAGAGGCGGGTGAAATTTGTCCAGAGTGGACAGAAGAATTGGACTTTGATCAACAATTGTATTGTCGCAGTCAGAGGAGCATACGAGATCAAGCTGCCGACCCATAACATTCTTTATGGAACTTATCTGACTGAGACCTGAAGAGAAAACCGATCCCAGAAATGAAGATTCTCTAAAATTCAATTTATTAGAGGGATGGCAACCATCGTCATCAGAATTGGCTACCCATTGAACATTGGGTAAATTAAAATCACCCAGTAAAATGAGATCGTCATCTGGATTCATTAAATCAATAATGATTTCTAAATTTGAGACTAGTATATCATAGATACTATGTCCATTCCTGTCAAGGGTGTTAATTAGATCAGGAGGTATATAGCAACACATAATAAATAAAGAATTTCTGGCTAATGTTATTTTAAGATTAATTAGCTCAATGTCAGAAGAAGCAGAAAGGTCGAGTGATGAAATCAAGCTGCAACTGAGATGAGCTTTGCAGGCTATGAGAACTCCTCCTCCTCGTGCCTCTGAGTCAGCAAACCTATCCTTGCGAAACACTTGATAGGATGAATCAAAAATCTCTGCATCATGAAAGCCATGATGGAGCCACGTTTCGGTTAACGCGATAATATCAAAATTGCTAGTAGTGGACGACTGATAAAGAGTCCTAGTCTTGGTCCTGATACCCCTCACATTTTGATAATATAAGGAGATCGAATTAGCGAAGATAAAAAAGCAGGATTAATCGGAATTATAAAATACAAA
The DNA here is from genome assembly GCA_949715965.1 of Dysmachus trigonus. NCBI lineage: Eukaryota > Metazoa > Arthropoda > Insecta > Diptera > Asilidae > Dysmachus > Dysmachus trigonus. The sequence continues at coordinate 39,746,263 of OX454322.1, read as the reverse complement.
CTTGAATTAGTAAAAGAGGAAATACTAAATGTAGATTATGCCTTACATTGGGCAAAAGCGAATAGTGTAAATTCATTTATTTTATCAAACCACGAGATGAACATTGTAAAAAAACTATTTGAAGACAATAATGTACCCTACTTAAACTTAGAAGAAGCAATAGACTTTTCAGAAATTAAAATTGCAGCTAGTAATTCTACTCTCCTTTATATCATTAGTATTCCCGATACAAAATCAGAACTATGTAACACTATTATCTTAAGAGCAGTGAAAAGAGGAAATCTAATAACGAAACTGCCATTCGAAAATATTTTACAATGTGAAAAAACAATATACGGGATTAAACAAAAATGTTTATCTAGAAGTAAGTTAACTATTTGTAGTAACAAAAATATCATAGACCTAAGTAACTTTAATTGTATCGACAATCTACTCAGAAGTCGCCCTGCGAATTGTACAGAAATTGACAACCGACACTTCCCAACAACAGAAGAAATCACTCCAGGCACCTTGCTTCTAAACCAATTCAGCGGAACTATCTTTGTGGACAACGAAGCTATGAATTTAACGGGGACATTCATCATCCAGTACCACAATTTAACCCTAAATGTTGGTAGGCAAACTTTTATCTCCAAAGAGATCTCTGCAATGAAGCCACTCCCACCGATCGTGCAACCTGACTCTAACTTCAGGACTATAGAGGAAATACTTACTCTACAATCGATGAGAGACCTACATCTCAACAATACCGAACGCATTGATGCCATCGAAGATGAAAGTCGTGCTGGCTACCTAACGAATTTTGGGCTAAGTGCTACCATCATGTTATTACTGGTAACAGCTACCATTGCCAGATTCACCAGTTGCTGCAGACGGAGCCAAGAGAGTAACACAACACCAGTAGCAGAGATTCCAATGACCATCACCATAAGGGATGAACCTCCAGTGGACCAATTGCCACCACCATCTCCGGCGCATCCACCCTTGGCAGAAACAGCAAGAGTTAACAAAATACCTTCTTTTAAGAATGAGGACATTCTAATTTAAAGGGGGAAGAGTTAACGCAGTTAACGCTTAAGTCTTCGCAACACCTGCATGCGCAACGTGACCATCGACCGGCGATCGACGACCCAGCTGATGACACAGCGACACGAGCCGCCGCTGCCCCAATTACCGATCCGCTGACGCAGGCTTTGAGTAGGTTTTAAATATAGGAAATATTTGTAATTAGTTTTAAGTCTGAATTTGGATAATAAACGAGTCGGACCCTCGACTCAAGTGAAAAATTTGTGTTTTTTTATTAATAAAAATTTCATAAATTTTAACTTATACCATATGTGTACCATTATTATTATGGAAATGGAAGATACACACAAATTATTGTCAAAGTTGCTACTTTTGTAGTAAAGCCAAAGCACAATGTTAAAAATGCGCGTCTTTGGCTTTTTCTTGAAAACGAATATACCAACTACACCCCAAGCCTTATTCCTAACCCTTTCTAGAAGGAATACGAATTCTGCGTCTGAATAAGTGTCTGAATAATCAATTTCAGTATATGAACCGCAAAAAAACCCCCAATTATTTTTTCATATTTTCTTTTTTTTTTCAAACCTGCCTCAAAGTTAGTTGTTGGACTTGAACATACCCTTGCCAGGGGTGGTTTTTTCAAATTGCATCTCAATAAGTAACATGAATACCCAATTCCAACATATCAACCATTAAAAGCCCCATTGTTTTTTTCCTGATTCCTCTTCGAAACTCAAAATTCCACCACCTGAATAAGTGAGGTTTCTTCAAATTGAGTATTAGTAGGTCTCATGAATGAGCATTTCAATATATAAACCGTGCAAAACCTCCGACTCTTTTTTTTACACATTTTTTTCTGATTTTTCACAAAAGTTTAACAACTCCCCCCTTCAATAGAGGTAAGTATCCACATTGTAAGTAGATATTTGTATATATATATATATACATACATATATGACAATAGGTACTAAGAAGTACAACTCTATAGTGTGAACCATAAAAAAACCTCAGATTATTTTGATTTACATTTATTCTCTCAGAAGAACATCACATTTCACACTAAAAAAGCAGTGGTTTTGCAAATAAAGGTTATCTGAGGGTTTAACAGACCATCAGCTTAGTCTAAGCTTTAAAGCAACAAAAATTAATTTGCTGCATAAGACTCGTCATCATTTGGTCCGTTGTTAGTAGCGACATGACAAACAAATAAATTCTTTCTCAATACATGCTTACCAACACGGACATCAAACAAATCGGCATTCTTATTTACACTCAACCTCATGCGGTTAATAGGTTGAAAGAAGCTATAGTTAGTTTTACACAGATCAGTTTGCAGGAGCGGGACATGCCTAAGGTTTCGCTCATTCGCTCTGAACGTGAATCTTGTTTTAAGAGAAGGCGAATCGATATTACCAACTAAAAGTTGATGTACAAATACAACGTCCGCAATTCCCGACGTTTTTGTAGAGAATGCATGTCAAGGAGTTTCAAACGGTCCTTGTATGGAGGGAGTATAACTGGATTGCTCCATGGCAATTCTCTAAGGGCGAAACGGACAAATTTCCGTTGGACAGATTCGATGCTGTCTATGTGAACTTGGTAATACGGAGACCAAACTTGACTCGCGTATTCAAGAATTGGCCGGACAAAGGAAGAGTAAAGCTGTTTGTATACAGTGATATTAGAAAATTCACGGGACCATCTTTTAATAAAACCCAGCATAATACTGGCTTTTGTCACCAAGCAATTTATATGTTCAACAAAATCCAGTTTACAATCAAGGAAAACACCTAAGTCACGGGCAGAGCGAACACGTCTGAGAATAACGTTCGAAAGATTATAATCAAAACTCAAGGGATTGCGGCCTCTACAAAAAGATAAAATTTCACATTTATTAATGTTTAATTCTAGATTATTGTGAACACACCACGTTTGGAAAGTGTCCAGATCTCTTTGAACCGTGTGGCAGTCGTTAATATTATTCGTATAACGGAAAAGTTTCATGTCGTCAGCATAAATTAATATTTTACAGTCTTTGAGCAAATATGTAATGTCGTCAATAGCAAGAATAAATAAGAGTGGGCCCAGGTGACTACCCTGCGGTACACCTGAGGTGGCAAATATTTTTCTGGAAGTTTCATTCCGAAAAGATATCTGATAAGTCCTGTTGGACAGGTATGAGCGTATCCAATTGATAAGCAATGGAGAGAAGCCTAGATTTTCAAGTTTCAGTATTATAATCGAATGGGACAGTTTATCAAAAGCCTTGCTAAAGTCAGTATAAATGCAATCGGTTTGCAGACCCTTCTGGAAGCCTTCAATGACGAAAGAAACAAATTCAAGAAGGTTCGTGGAAGTGGAACGACCCTGAAGAAAACCGTGCTGATTTATAGAGACAAGGCGTCGACAGATGCTTGACAATTGTGAGTATATAATTGACTCAAAAAGTTTTGGAATACATGAAAGCTTTGCAATGGGCCGGTAGTTACACACCTCAGTTTTTTTACCCTTTTTGTGGATAGGAATAATAAAGGCATTCTTCCAAAGCATAGGAAACCTTCCTGTGCTGACTGATTTCTGAAAGAGTAATGTTAAGGGCAACATTAGCTCATTAGAGCAGGATTTAAGGATAGCGGGGGGGATACCATCAGGACCCGATGTGAAATCCATGGGAAGCTCATTGATATGTTTGAGAACATCGGAGGGAGTAATGTGAATGGAAAAATTTAGAGGCACAGGATTTAAGTTTAAGTGCAAAAAGTTATTAGGGTTGGGTTGGAAAGCGGGGGAGAACGATTTTTCGAAATATGAGGCAAACATATCGCAAATTGAAGATGGACTATCATCAGAGATTCCTTCGAATTGTAAGCTAGTTGGATAATTATCCGACTTCCTTTTGGTATTAATAAATTTATAAAATGCCCTTGGATTGCTATATATTTCAGACTTCATTTGACAGACATAATCATTATATAATCGTTTGGAGTAGTCTTGAAATTTATTATAACATTCAACGAATGCATTATAGGAAACATTATTCCTTTCTAGAAGATATGCCTTCCACAATTTAGTTTTCTTGTTTCTAAGACTACGAAGATCGCTGCTGAACCAAGGAGGTGAAGAAATTAAGGGACGTCGAGGTTCATATGGAACGCAAGATTCAAAAATTTTGAAAAGATGGGAGTAGAATTCGGATAAAGCATTGTCAATATTTTCATCGGACAATAGTGTAGTAAAATTAGTGGAGGATATTCTTCTTGAAAGTTCGTCAAAATCCGCCTTTTTGAAGTTGAATGCATAAGCGCTATCGTCAATATGCTGTTTAGTGTCCTCTGGATTATAAAAGTAATCAATTTGAAGAGGCGGGTGAAATACGTCCAGAGTAGAAAGAACGACTGGGCTGTCATCAACAATTGTGTTGTTACAGTCGGAAGAAAAAACAAGATCTAGCTGCCTCCCCATGTCATTCTTTATGGAACTCATTTGACTGAGACCGAAAGAAAAAACCGATCCCAGAAATGAGGACTCTTTAGTATTTATTTTGTTTGAGGGGTGGCAGCAATCGTCATCAGGATTATATACCCATTGCACATTGGGTAAATTGAAATCACCCACTAAGAGGAGATCGTCAATCGGATTCATTAAATTGTTAATGAAGTCCAGTTTTGTAACAAGAAGGTCATATGTGCTGTTTCCATTCTTATCAAGAGAATTGACAAGGTCAGGAGGAATGTAGCAACACAAGATGAATAGAGAATTTCTGGCTAATGTTACTTTAATAGCAACTAGCTCAACGTCTGAAGAAGCAGAAATGTCGGGTAGTGAGATCAAGCTGCAGTTGAAGTGGCTTTTGCAGGCTATAAGAACTCCTCCTCCTCGGGCCTCCGAATCAGTATATCTATCCTTACGAAATACTTGGTAAGAAGAATCGAAAAGCTCTGCATCGAGAAAACCGTAGTGTAACCAAGTTTCGGTTAGTGCGATGATATCAAAATTACTATTTATGGACGACTGATAAAGAGTCCTAGTCTTAGTCCTGATACCCCTTACATTTTGATAATATAAGGAGATCGTCTGGGGATTCAGTTTTTTGAAGCAATTATCTTCGATGAGTTACCATGTGATTTTGTCGATGTGGGCTTAGCAGCAGGCTTACGGGGGACAAAGTTTTTAATTAGAGCACCAGTGGGCCAGAAGGAAGTGTCTAACAGATTGGAAGCTGATTCCTCCGGTACATGTAAAATGAAAGATGCAATTGGGCTCGAGCTTTTGTTAATTTTCCGGCATGTAATACTTTTTGTGCATATATTACGAGCCTGAATATGGGTAAGAATTGCCTCAGACGAGGTTCCAGAATCGAGGCGTGAAATAAATAGGGTGCGGCGATGAGGAACTACTTTTAGTAATTCTTCAACATTCCCTGCAGGGGGTGTGTTAATTTTTGGTAATACTGGTGATACAGAAAGGCAGGCAGAGCCAGGCGTGGGTACACTGTCTTGAGGTATCGGAACTGATGGGGAAAGAGACTTAGTATTAGTATTTCCAATCCTTTTACTCTTTGATGACGAACGAGTGTTAGGTCGCTTTGGACAATTATGAGGTTTTTTCAAATTCACGCTAACGGAGGGAAGAGGGGGAGTAATCGATTCTGGGTTATCTTTGGCAGAAATATTGGGGCTACCACTATGAGAATTTTTCATAGTTTCAATCTCACCTTTTATAGAGCGAAGTAACTCAATGCTCTGTGAGAATTCGGATGATATCGAATGAATGTTGCTGCAAGCCTTTTTTACATGATGTTTAATCTCATCGATAGCAGGTGCGACTGGCACATTGTCAGCAGCACAGGATAACGATGTTGAGTTACTGACTATCATATGCAATTCATCAAGAGTGCCGGAGACGCTAGAGATCTTCGAGAAAACATCGCGTGTTTTACTTAAAATGGCCTCCGAGGTACTATTGAAGGAGTCAATTGCACTATAGCACTTATCAATTTTCGCATTTAAAACGCCTATATCTTCAGATATGATATTTGCATTGGAAAAGATGGTACTGTTTACCTTTTCCGCAAGAAGGGACTGGTCGTCAGCGATAGAACTGGTCATGTTCATGATTAGTCTAAGAACATGACAAGGTTTAATAGCCGAACATTCCTCACAGGTATAAGCAGAGGGCTTAGCCCGTCTGGTAGAGGACTGCTTTAGGCATGAGGCGTGGAAAACGTTTTTGCAGACGCCGTCACAAGAAACCGCATTGTCATTAATCAAATTGTCGCAGATCTTACAGTGAGACATATTGAAACAAAAATATTAAAGTAAATCACGGAAAAGAAATGAGCGAAAGTGGGTGGAGAAAAGAGAAATTTGGTTTAAAATCGCGCTAAATCAATTACTGGGTTTTAGTAGCAGTTCGTGGAACTGCAAATTGCCTACCTTAAGGCTCGGATAAAAAAAAGGAAGCTTTAAAAGCGAAAGCGAAAAGTAGAGAGTGTCTCTTGAGGAAATAGGAAATCTCTTCAGAGTGAAGAGCGAACAACTGGACGATCACAAACTCACCGTTCCCGGGTACCGGTGATAACACAGAAAACTACAAACCAAAAATCGAAAAATGCACAATAATACAGAGATAAAATCACCGATCTTCTGACCTTCACTACTCTCCACCAAACCGAACTCAGCATTTAGCACTCCACAAGCAACAAATATAACTTAAAACACGGAGGAAAAAACACGGATCACGGGATGACACAAGCAGACGTCCACCCACCGAATAGATTAAAAATATTACACTATAACATTTTTTTTTAAATATTTTTGTTAATTGAAATATTTTTCTGAGTAACCTGTAACCGGTAATTAAGCACCTGTGCTACCACCAAACTTATCTGAGCCTTATTTCACTCAAAACAGTGTCCATTGTCTTGTAGGTAGACATGCCAGCAAGTTAGGCGTTTCAGTAAATGACTTCTGCAGAAGTTGTCAGAATGAGGAGGAAGAGGAGAGTATCAACCACCACCTCTATCATTGCCCAGCGCTTGCGCGGCATAGGTACCAGCACCTGGGCGGTACCTTCTTTGATGACCTATCAGACCTGAGATCGAAGAACGTCAGGGACATTGAACGATTCATCAAAGTCTCGAAATGGTTCAACGGTTAGTTAAATCAGGGTCGTCCCGTGCGGTATCAAAATGGGCCTTGTGTTGGCCTAAGTGTGCCCTTTGGCAGCCACAACAACCTAACCTAACAGGTAATTAATCTCGAATACAGGAGTGGTTTACTCAGGGGGTGACTGTACAATTTCCCCGCACTTTTGAAACTTACAAAGTGCATGATTAGGTAAAGTGTCAAATACAGATGGTAAGACAGGGATTCCCTACTCTGTTTTAGTTTACTTCCTGATCTGTAGATAGTAGACATGTTTTCTAATTCGTAAGCTGCCAGCTACAAAGCTTTCGGAACTACACTTTAATGGCCAGTTTGGAGTAGTGTAGAATAGTAGGCGTAGAGTAGTGTCCTGTCTGTTAAGAGTAGTGTCGTGCTAAACATAGTGCAAGATAATTATTACGCAGAAAGAATTAGGGTGAGTTGTGTTCTTTAGCTTGTTTCCTTTATTTGCTATTAATTATTGCTTGTAGTATATGGCTGGTAAGGCCTCCTTCAAATGGCATTGGCCAGACCACAGTATGAGTCCTGCGTCTGTGTGAGTCACGATTGGATAGGAAATTCGGGGGAGAGTCACGGTGGAGTTAGTCTTCACCATGCTTGTGCGGTTTTCCAGAGCAACCATATAATATTTGCCCGCTACGAATGCTTGTGTACGTAGATAGTAGTTGTGACGGCACAGTGCACACTCACTGACCTCGTCATGCTCATACCATGCCCTTCTTTCTCTTTACAGAGAAAGATGCACAGACACGGTGATACTGAGGAAGACTGCTAAGTTTAATTTTTTTATTTAAATAAAAAGCAGTTGAAGATTAAGTATTTTTGTCTTTCTTTCTTGTCTGATTTTAATTTACTTATTAAAAGATAACATATTCCAATACCTTTTTGCTGTATATTTTAATTTTCAAACAAAAAAACAAAAGACGCGTATTTTTAACATTGTCCTTTACATTATGATACTAAAAGGCCCAGTTTCCCGCCGAGAAGGATGGATGAGTTAATTTCAATACCGATGAAATTTGCAATTCCTTTTTTTCAAATAGTATGATATCGAAATGTAAGTAGATTAATAAGTTAAACCCACACAAAAATTACCTCCGAGGTAATAAAGATTATGGATAAAACTTAACCTCATGTCCTGTCATGTCAACTGGAGAAATAATTTCAGCCGCAGTTAACTTCGTAGCGGAAATATTGTATTCATTTGTGAACTCGAGAATTTAAAGGAAAAACGTAGGTTATAGGTTCGTATAAATTTCCGGTTCTCATTTAAATATTTTCTCCTTTCTTATATTTTCTTTTCTGTTATTTTGCATTAAAACAATATGTTTGTCACTTCCCATTGAATGCGTTTATTTGCGGCTATAATGTAAACGCCGCTTAACTCCGCAAAACCCTGTTTTTTTTTATAAAACTAAAAAGTGCTAATAATTTTGAATTTGTTGGATATTTAATAATAATACAGCTCAACGACATTTTGGTTCCATCACATCATGCTTTCGGAAAAAATAGGATTCAAAAGTAAAAAAATCCACATTATGATCATTTTTAAAAATTGGTACAAATACTCCAACGAAAATTTGAGATCTAAGATATGTATATAAAATGCAATTTAAAACCTTCTTTTCCACGAAAACGCCACAATTTTTTTTTTTTTTTCTTTCTTAATCCAATATCTGTTTTATGAGATGATATAATACGTTTTCAATTCCGTGGAATGTTTTGTAGAACTTTTGAAGATTTTCGTATTTTTGTTTAATTTATTATTTCAGTTAAGGTTAAACTTTCCTTTACGCTAATTTCATTGATATGTAAATAAATGAAAAAAATATTTTGTTTTAACGGAAATATTCAAAATGAAAACTTGTAAAAAATTTTTTAATTTTAGTTCATAAAAAAAATTAATTGTCGATGATTCAATAGTTTTCTTTTAAACTTTTGTCATCCAGTTGCAAAAACACTGTTTCGGAAAAAAATTATTGTAATTTAAAGATTTGGCTTCATATCCGTTGAAAACTTCAAATATTCTTACGCGCTGAACCCTCTTATTTTCGCAATTTAATGAATTGTAATCTGAATTTTTGTAAATATGTTCCTAAGATATTGAAGAACAGAGTTCCATAAAAAAATATTACCGATAAAAATACTCTTAAAACCGAATACTAGGTGCTTACCGTCCCATGGTGCTACAGTAATGATCTTACTGTTCCGCTTAAGTGCTGGATGTTTTAATAGAATTTCTTGCTGAAGGTATCCCAAATTCCAAACAGATGTTTCAGTGTCCACTTCTTTCGTTTTCTTCCTCTTCTCCTGCGAAGATCCCATAGTGTCCATATAGTTGTTAAGTGCTTGAAATCGTTGTCTCAAGGCAAACAGGAATGATGCAAACCATATTTTTTCCAAGGCATTCAGTATTAGCGGAACACAGGAGACATACCACAACCAGGCATGGTCCTCGTTTACAAAGAAAGTGAAGAAGGATGCACTTGTTAGGGTCAATTCACCAACGAATACCATCGCCGCCAATATATTAATCCGCCACTTCAATTTATCATTGTTAATAATAATGTTCTCCTTTAATAGTCTTTCGTCAACAAATTTGTATCGATCGAAAAGTGCAGCAATTTTCTTTTGGTTGAAAATACCAACAGCAAGGTCGACAGCCATCATTAGTGGAGAGAGATACACGAGAAAGTAGCCAATAACTATCGTTAAAGTATCTGTTGAAAGTAAAATGTTATTTTTTTTTTTTTTTTTTTTTTTTTCTGATGGAATGGAGAGGTTGCATATTAACAAATTAACAAGGTAAATTACTTTGAACATATTGGAATTGGAATCGATGGCTATAAGTACATACTGTGGATAATGAAACTAATCACTTAGTTCCACCTCTTTTAATTTACTTAATTCAGAAATTCTTATATTCGACAAACAGAGCTCTGCTCAAAACATTTAAAATGTTTATCGAGGTCAAAAAGCATGATAGGTCGTTTCTATAGGATTTTTTCGCAGAACTACACAAGAAAAATTTTGTTTAGTTCCATTTTTGGAAAAGAGTAAGATTAGAGTATAAACAAAGTTAATTAATTCAATTAATTTAAAACTCCGTAGTACGATATTACTATACGGATGGCCTTTTCGTACCTTTATATTTAAAGCGGGAGTTAATTACGTCCAGTACAATTTGAATGAAGTAAATACGTTTCAAAAAAGATCTATATTTCGACCGAAGTAGAACTGAAAACGATTTTCAATTTCACTCGAATTTAATCTACATGTCACATTTGTTGACCGTTGAACTTTCAAAACGTCAAGGTCAAAGACAATTGTCTGTAACAAAATAATTAAATTTTTGTCTTTCATTTTTTAATATAAACTGGATACTAGTACTTAAGCAATTTTAAGAGAACAAAAATATCCATTTTGAAAATTTTAAATTCACATTCCATATTTCAATTGGAACTTGAAATACCCAATTACATTTTCATCTTTCAAATTCATAAAAGATGAAATGTAGAAAATGAGTGAATATCCCAAATTTCTTCATTTATACTATTATTATTATACATATTTACAAGATTTGTGCAAAATTGCAATAAAATCTGAAAAATATTATTCAATATGTTTAATCCACGAGTGTGAAACAGCAGTTTCGAGAAAAGAAAGTCCAGTCAAATATGAATGAATCAAATGAATATGATGTTTGTAACTCAGAGCTGCTCACATGCCGCTTATCTCCTTTTCTTTATTAAAATCTTTTAAGGCACAGTACAAGTTGATCAATTATGAATTTGAGTGAAAGGGACATTTAAACACGTGAAAAACAGTGATATTAAATAATTAATTAATTTAAAAACTTTTATTAAATCAGAATGAATAAATCAAATGTCAAAATTCATGAAATCAAGATATGTTGGACTATTAAATTCGAAACTTTTTAATTTTCTTGAAAGTTAATACATAATTAAAGATTTTCGGGGACATCGATTTTATATTTGTTACGGCTTAGGTTACGGCTTTCGCACTTTTTACTATATTTTTTTAACGGAAATTGAGCCTATTCTCACATATGCATCATCTTAGGAAAATATCCTATCGAATCGACCTAAACTATGCATATTCAGGTCAAAAACAAAGTTAACCAGTGATTTGTCGGTATACTTTTTTTAGCTACCAAAATGATTACAGTACAATTTAAATTAAATATACTTACTGTCCTGCCCATTAGGGTTTGTTGTGTAGTCGGTTATAAGAAATCGATTCGTCAAAACATGGTACAATCCAGCAAAACCGATTAATGATACAGCGACCCATATTGCTCCGATAGTTGACGATTGTAAAATTTTCTTTGTATAGTATCCCGAAAAGGAAAATGCGGTAATTCCGAGAACTTTTGAGATATAAAATAAAGTGCCAATGTAGGGCAAGATGCCAGCAGTGTTTTCCCTGACCGCCATTCTTTATTTAACTGAATGCAGCCAAACAGTCTACCTGTTCGCTGCGAGACTTTGGTTGCAATTAGTTGATTGAAAACTGAATATTTAATTATACTTAATGTAATGTTGATATTTGAGTTTGCCGTTGTGCGATATGGTGTCCTTTCGACTGCCAAGGTCTCGTTTACGTATTCATGGGGCTTTTATGTGTAATGAACATTTCAAACCATTTTAATGAATGTATATTGCCTTTTCTCCCCCTTAAAAATAAAGAATTTAGTTTCTGGTACTTAATAACGTACCAAATATAACCTATGATCAATTTTTGCATTAGAATTATATCACACATCACATTAAGATTTATTTCATTCATAATATAATTAAAGTTCAGCAATAAGCCAAAGTATGCACCGTGGAAAAAAATTGTTTTTTTTTTAATTCTTCATTCCAAATATTCAGCCTTGAGTCAAATTCTGTAATATGGTCTGTGCTTTAGTAAATTCGTTAACTGAAAATTAGTTCTTTTGCAGCGCCAACCGGTCATAACATCTTGACGCCTAGTATGAAATTCGATAGGAATCGTATCATGTCTATTATAGCTGAATTATAAAATTCTAATAAGAAAAAACTTTTTAACAAAAAATTAAACCGATGAAAATAGAAACTGAAAAGCGAAAAATAAAATAAATCTTTTTAGTCTTAATAACGAATGTAAACAACTAATTTGGGTCGTTCAAATCGACCTTTGCCCTTTTGCCAATAGCACTGTCTCCCTCTGAAACAATGATGTTCTGCAGAATTTTTTCCAAGTCTTTTGGTGCTTCCATGTTAATCTTTTCCTCCAACTCTCCGTTCAAGATCGATGTTGTAACATCAAATTGTCGGAGCTTCATTCCAGTGTATGCCACCAGTGAAAACATAAGACGAATGGAACCTATTCGCACTACAGGTTGTAGTGAATTTATGGGGGAGCTTAAAACACGTCTGTCTGTTCGGTAGTACTTTATTCAATTGATTCTTTAACCTACTTACAAATGAATCTTAACTTAGTCGACCTACATATAAAAGTTTACCTATTACTTAATTACTTGACCAATATTGCACCTGCACGGTGCACTCGTTTAGTCATGCTGGCTTAGCGATTATAGAATGATCTAGATATCGAACGAGTGTACCAGCATATGGCTCAAGGTAATTAAGTCATAATTCGTATCATTACATGGTGCTGCAAGTCTCCGAGAAATGAATACCGGGTTGTTGACTAAATCCCTGTGCTACCAACCTTGCCTTCCTTCTATTAAGCGTCTCGTCTGGTTTTCATTTGTTGCGCAAAACCATTCGACAACCGATGACATTACTCTGGACAGGTGGGTCCACAAACACCCAAGTATTATTTTTCAACACTGACTTCATCTCAGCCACGATAGCCTGGAACCATTCAGCAGAATCAGGGTTCGTCATTTCGTCGTTCATTGGAATTTCAGAAACGAAAGACTGTGTAATCTCTTCGACAACTTCAGCTTGTATTGATGAGTAGCATGTTGCCATATCTTTTTCGGTCTGTCTCTAGAACCCGTCCTTAAAATTCTCGACCGACCTCAACCTCTAGTCGGATAGGACCTTTCAGCCTCATCAGTTTCGTCCCTCGCTTCTCTTGATCACTCTCTAAATCTTCCGGACCGAACCCATGAAAATCATCCTCCAGGTCCATGTTCGAGTTATTCGTTAGAATTTTACATCGCGACTGATGAGGACTTTGTTAACCTCGCTAGATCAAATACGAAAAGCCTTAGACTCAGCTGAATACCTAACGAAGACTCCTTCCCGACCACGCTGATCAAACTTCCCCTTACCAGGTTCTCTATCGAGACAGAACATATGACTGCCAAATACCCTCAAGTGTTAGACATCTGGAGGCTCACAATTCCATGCCTCGTAGGGCAAGAGGCCATTAGGACTCTTGGTGGGCAAACGGTTCCAAAGATAGTTAGCCGTGTTTACAGCCTCAGCCCAAAATGATTTCGGAAGCCTTGATTCCATCAACATACATTGGACTGTATCAAGAAGTGTACGGTTTTTCCTTTCATCTATCTATACCATTTTCTTCGAGTTATTCCTCGTCTCCTTAAATATTCATCAAAATCCTGGTTTATGTACTCGCGACCATTACCGGACTGTAAAGATCTGACCCTCTTACCTTGTTGGTTTTCTACACATGCTATATAATCCATCGTTGCCTTGAAAACCTCAGCCTTCGACTTGAGAAACCTGACTTCACACCAACTTGAGGCGTCATCGATAAATTCGACAAAATATCTGGCGCCCCCAAGAGAAGTTGCCCTCATTGGTCCGCATACATCTGCGTGAATGATGTCTAAAATTTCTGATTTCCGGTTTGATTTTTTTAGGAAAAGCAGATCTCGACATCTTTCCCTTCAGACACATTTCACAGTTCAATTTTGTTGTGGTATCTGTGAGTTGAACACCGCTCACACAATTCCCTCGCACAGCGTCAGAAACGCCCACGGCGTATTACACATGTCACGTCCACTCTCGCGCAAATAGTACAAATCACTGACACGGTCAGCATGGAGAATCACACGACCACATGAGTCCAATACCAATGCGTTTTCTTTCTGGAAACGAACAACATATCCACGATTCGTGATTTCACCAACCGAAAGTAAATTCATCCTAAGATCCGGCACACACAATGTTTTGTCCAAGGAAACGCTCACTCTTGCACTGTCGACATCCGAAAAAAGCCAATCTCAACGACACAATCTGGTTCATTACATAAATGCGATGTCGCCACGCTGTCAAGACACCACTCTCGAGGCGAACCGTCGAATCCAGCACTTGAAACCTCGGCACTACCTAAACAAATGCTCTCAGCATACTGTGCGGCCTGTTTTGTCTGGTATTCCTTCGCTCTGTAACCCAGCACTTTGCACTTGAAACAACGAAGTTTTGATTCGTATCTTTTTTAAGTTTCCTTGCCTATGATTTTCACAACTGCAGGTCTCCTTCTCGGATATCGCGACCCGCCAATTCTGCCCACGAACATTGCGTCCGATGTAACATCATTACTTATTCCTCTATTATTTTAATTCGAAGCGCTTCGGGCGCAGGTAGAGTATCGCGCGATTCGATCGCACATCGAAAATTTTTAAATTTTCCGGGTAGACTGTACAACAACATTATCGCTAATAGGTCCGCATTAATGTCAATGTTCATCTCGGCCAACTTGTCGACTGTATCGAAGAAACCATCAAGACGTGCACGCACGTCCCCGTCAGCCGTCATCCTAGATAAAGTCAAACGTTTTAAAAGAAATGCTTTTCGAGTTGGCCCCGAGGACTGATAAACGTCCTGTAACTTTAGCCATACAGCGCGGGTCTTTATCTGCTTAAGTTTGCTCGGGCTTACGGACAAAGCAATGTCCGACTTAGCTCATTTCTGATCCAAACTACCACCTCTTTTGCTCGCTCACATTACTTTCCTCCGGCAACGGCTGCTTTGTGGACCCATTCACGTAGTCCAGAAATCTCCCTTTATCAGGATCGCCTGCATTTGGAGTTTCCATGTATCGAAGTTACCCTTATTGAGTAACTCGATTCTTACTCCAGTAGAACTCATTTTATTAATAAAAATTTCACAGCGCATTCGCGTGTCTCGACACTTTTCCAAAATCGCGTGCGCGTGTCCCGACGCTTTTCCAAAATGGCGTCCGCGTGTCCCGACACTTCCAAAATGCCAACAAGTTAGTTCCAACGTGCCAGGTTACGATACGTATCGAAGGAGGAGGGTCAATAAGGAAAGTTTTCGGCCCACATTTTTTCGCAGAAAGGACTTGAAATTTCTTTGAAATTCTTTTTGGATTTTTACCTATAATCAATATACAGGGTAAGGAAAAAGTATGGGAACCCCTGAATAACTCGTCAGGAATGCATTTTTCAGAAAAACGTTACATACAAAAGTTTCAGGACTTTTGCCTGTCTATTTAATGCCGACTTTGGTTGACCTAGACCATGACGTTGAAGGTCATATCGAGGTCAGAGTCATTATTTTAAACTGTAACACCCAGTTTTTATCACGGATTTGGAAAGAGCGAAGAATTTTACCACCGAGTATGATCTTGAGCATCCTGAACCTTTGACCTCTGAAGATCATATCGAAAAAAGGTCAAAGTACCCGAACAGCAGAATAACTCGCCAGGAGTGGATTTTCGGAAAAAATGTTTCGGACAAAAGTTATAGGATTGTTCCCTGGGTATCCGTCGGTGGCCTTGAATTTGATCATTACCATGACCTTGAAGGCCATTTTGGGGTTAAGTTTATTTTCTTGCATGGGAAGATATGCTTTTGAAAGTGGAAAGTGGAAAGAGTGGCAAATTTTACGTTCGCATCATGACCTTGACCGTGACCTTGAGGTAAAGGTTAAGGAAGGTTCAAGGTCAACACAGTTTCTTGATAGGTACCTCCACTTTTACACCGGAAACTTAAATTGCGGCAAATCTTACGTTCAGATCATAACCTTGACCATGACTTTGAGGTGAAGGCCAAGGTCAGTGCGAGGTCAATCCATTTTGAAACCGAATTGACCTTGAACTAACCTTGACCTTCACCGCGAGATCATGGTCAAGGTCATTATTTTAACTAAATTTTGCCGCTGTTGACTTTCCGGTGTAAAGGTAGGTAGCATTTACCTTTTCAAGGGTTTTTAAAAAAAAAAAAAAAGCGCTATGTTTAAATCAAAGTCAGTCTTTTTCATCTGATGTGCCAAGGTCAAGGACTCATTGTGCGCTAAAATGAGTTCCGAACCGGAGGCGACTAATTCGACTTCCAGTGCGTCTGAGGCTTTGAAGGCTGCAGAAACGCTCAATGTGTTTTTTCAAATTAACTTTGATGATGATGTAATAAATATGATGTCTTTTATTCACAATGCTGTACGTAATTCTTGCTATGGAACAAAAATCAGGCAAAAACAAGCAAAAATTACAGACTTTCTACGTCAGTAAATCATATGAAGTTTCATGTATAGAATGTAGTGCGCAATGTTTAAGTTCCATTAAAGTTATTTTTTGTTTATTTTAATATGAATTTGTTTTATTATATTATTATTTCATACTTACAGTAATATTAATACATAAAAACAAGCTTAAATTCATTCGTCGGTGTTCGTTCGTTTTGGGCGACGTCTGGTTAGTACGACTAACAAGGAAGGTACCCGAGGTGTACCTCACCGATTTTCTTGATTTTTTGATATGTGGTAGAGCATCAAAAAATATTGGACACGTATTTTTTGTTACGTGCTAACTCCTCCATTTAAGGGGTGAAAACCACCCTTAAAGTTAACCCCCAAAAACCATTTTTTTTAAATATCTTGAAAACTAATTAAAATTTTGCAACAATACCAAGTGTGCGTTGTAGGTTGTATTATAACAATATTGTGAACTGTATTTTGGACCCAAAGGGTTGCAACCCCTAAGTAATTTTGAGGGTAAATACTATTTTTTTATCTGTAAAAATTCCTAAATTATTAGAATTTGAGCCAAAAATTTGGATAAAGTAGAGAATTGAAAAATCTAGTTGACCTGTTTTAGGAGATTTGGAAATAATCAATCTTAAGAGGGTGAGCGGGGGTGAGTCACCCCCGACTTGCACCAGAGCTAGATTTTGTTAATTTTCCTGATTTCGTGATATGTGGTAGAGCATCGAAAAATATTGAACACGTATTTTTTTTTACGTGCTAATTCCTCCATTGAAGGGGTGAAAACCACCCTTAAAGTTAACCCCCAAAACCATTTTTTTTAAATATCTTGAAAACTAATTAAAATTTTGCAACAATACCAAGTGCGCTTTTTAGGTTGTATTATAACAATATTGTATAATAATAACTGTATTTTGGACCCAAAGGGCTGCAACCCCTAAGTAATTTTGAGGGTAAATACTATTTTTCAGCGTATTTTTTATCTGTAAAAATTCCTAAATTATTAGAATTTGAGCCAAAATAATTGGGTAAAGTAGAGAAATGAAAAATATAGTTGACGTGTTTTAGGAGATTTGAAAATAATCAATCTTAAGAGGGTGAGCGGGGGTAAGTCACCCCCGACTTGCACCAGAGCTAGATTTTATCAATTTTCCTGATTACGTGGTATCTTGTAGAGCATCAAAAAATATTAGACATGTATTTTTTTTAAAAATACCATCTTTCCCTTTTAAGGGATGAAAACTACCCTTAAAATTTACCCCGAAACAATATTTTTTTTTAATATTTTGAAAACTAATTAATATTCTGCAAAAATATCAATTGCACTTATTATGTTATATTAAAACAATATTGTGAACTGTACTTTGGAGCCAAATGGCTGCAACGCTTAAGTAATTTTGTGGGTAAATGCATCTTTCAACGTATTTTTATTTCTAATAATTCTTTAATTATAAGAATTTATTGAAAGGTTGAATGCTATCTTATAGTTCACTTGCAACAAATATCTTTTTACTTTTTTGGTATTTAATAAATTATTGAACTTCTATTTTATTATGTTTAGAAGGTTCAATCCCACTTTCTAGTTGATTCTATAAAAGTGAAGAGTAAAGTAGTTGAATCAAATATCTTTATTTATTTGGATTTAGACTACACAGAAAAAAATTCTAATCCTGGTTATGCGATTTTATTTCATACAAATATTGCTCGATATAATAAATGCCACGAATACGATTTTTGTATACAAAGTATTCAACGAGATTCGTATAAATTTTATCCGACCATCCGACCTTGAGAAGTTTTTTTGGTATATACGCGACGCGTATAAGTTTCTATATTATACATTTCAATTACTAAATTAATCTATCGGCAAAATTTTTAATTATCTTTAAGAATTAACAATTAACAATTTTAATAAAAAATAAACAATAATAATTTATAATTTTACATTGTAATAATATACATTAGTTTAAATTATCCGTATATGTATATCGGATGAGTAACAATTAGATGTTTTCGATTTTCGGATTTGGAAAAATTACGTAAGACATTTTTCGGATAGCGTAATACTAATGGATGACGATTTAAATTTACATTTGCGGAATAATATAACAAAACTACAATAGTCCATAATCAACTTTCTTTCCCAAGATACATGAATTTATTCAAATATTCATGGTACAAGAGTGGCTATACAGATGCAAAACCTGCAAAGTTCGAAAATCCAGTTGAATTCGCCTTTAGATCACAATCTAGTATTCGCTGCGAAATACCAGGGTGTAAAAATGTAGCAATTTTAAGATGTGCATGGTGTAAAAATTCACTGTGTCTTAAACATTTTTTTGAAGATTACCACTTTTGCTCCAATTATATGGCGTAAAAATAATAATTATGACAATAATAAAAATATAATAATTTAGCTAAATTTAATATCTTTACAAATCCAACTTAAAGAATGTATATAAATACTATAAATACAAAAATATATAATTTATACTTTTAATAAAATAAGTGCACTTACTTTTATAGCAAAAAATTAGTTTTCAAAATATTAAAAAAAATTTTGATTCGGGGTAAACTTTATTTATTCGCAATGAGACATACAATGTCTATTAATTACAAATGTAAAATACAAAAAGAAAGCAAGTACATAAGTAAAGAAGAATATAATAAATTAATAACAAAAAAACATTACCCTAAGTTTTAAAGAAATTCGTAAGCCGATTCTTCAATTGCGAAGTAGATAAATTAAAGTCTATAATGTCACGATGCAAATTAAATAATCTTGAAATGAGTGTAATTGGTTCATGTAAACCATAGTTGGTTCGATGGTGGGGTACATGAAGAAGACTGCAACATCTGAGGCCGGGACGAGGAACAGATATACTCAACAAAGATAATAATTGCGGACTATCACATTCACCAGACAAAACTTTAAATCCAAAGACAATTATGGAAACCGTACGCCTATCATGCAATGTCGCCATTGAAATCAGTTTTAAGCGATCTCTATATGGGGGTAGGAATAGGGGATTAACCCAAGGAAGACCCCCAAGAGCGAATCGTAGAAATCGCTTTTGAACAGCCTCAATTCGATCGGAATGAAACTTATAAGATGGTGACCAAACCGGACTAGCATATTCTGATACAGGTACAACAAACGTAATGAATAAAAGTTTTGTAACGTACGGATCATTGAATTCCTTAGACCATCTCTTGATGAAGCCCAACAATGAATTTGCCTTATTAATAATAATATTAATGTGATCGTCAAAAGTAAAATTAGGGTTGAATGTAACACCCAGATCTTTCGCTGAGTTAAGTCGAATAATTCACTTCCATCCAATGAGTAGCCAAAGTTAATAGAATTATGTTTTCTTGAAAAAGACATAAGAGTGCATTTACTCACATTTAAAGGCAAGAAATTCGAAGAGCACCATTCAAAAAATTTAGTTAAGTCTTCGCTAAGCAGCAGGCAGTCATTTGACTCATTAATAATTCTATAAATTTTAGCATCGTCAGCATAAAGAAGAATCTTCGAGTGGGAAAGAACAGAACTCACGTCATTAATAAATAAAATAAAAAGGAGAGGACCCAAATGACTTCCCTGTGGAACCCCCGAAGTATTGTGAATAGGTGAAGACAATACATTACGAAACGATACAATTTGCTGTCGATTGGTCAGGTAGGTCGATAACCAATTTAAAAAGACTGGGGGAAACCCAAAACCTCTCATCTTGAAAATCAGTACTTTGTGGTTGATTCTATCAAAAGCCTTACTAAAGTCTGTATAAATACAGTCAACCTGTCTACCACTTTCAATAGCACTAATACAATAAGACGAGAAAGTTAAAAGGTTAGACACCGTTGATCTTCCCTTCACGAAACCATGTTGGTCTTCATTAATTATGGATCTACAATGGAAGTACAAAATATCACAGACGATAGCCTCAAATAGTTTACCTAATGCTGAAAGCTTAGCAATTGGTCTATAATTAGAAATATAATCTTTGCGGCCTTTTTTATGCAAAGGAATAATATAGGAAAATTTCCAACAATCAGGAAAGACACCGGAAGACATTGATAAATTAAATAAATAACAGATAACATTAACCAGAGCTAAACTACAAGATCTTAAAACTATTGAAGGTATTCCGTCAGGTCCACAGGTGAACTTTGAAGGAAGTTCGTTCAAATATTGTAAGACAGTGTCTTGGTCAAAGTAAAGGTCCTTAGTTTCTAGAGTTGTGGATGGAAGTGTAGTCAAGTTATGAGAGTTAGACATATCACAGTTATCGGTGGTAAAAGCAGTACTAAAAAATCGATGGAAAAAATTACAGATGGTCAAAGGATCGTTACTGGTTTCTCCATTGTAACAAAAAGAGGCAGGATAGCCGTCGGGACTTCTTCGAGAGTTAATGAAACTCCAAAATCGTTTTGGCTCATTTTTAATGGAGTGCTTTAAATCAGACAGGTAGGATAAATAGGCAGCCTCAGACCTTGCAACGAACTCTTCATGCAATGCACAAAAATGGCTAAAATCATAGTTACTTCTTGTAATAGAGTATTTTTTCCAAGCCTTAGTCTTAGAGTTTTTTAAGCTAATTAATTCAGAATCGAACCATGGGAAACGAGTATCAGAAATCTTATTAAAAGTAATAGGTATACATGAAGCAAATACAGATGACATAATTATGTAAAACTTAGAAATAGCGATGTTTATGTCATTCTCAGACACGACAGAGGACCAATCGCATACAGACAGAAAATCGTTCAACTTTGAAAAATCGGCTTTCCGGAAATTAAATGACATGTAAGAAGAGCATTCAGTAATGGTCTCACATTGCGAAATACAAAATTCTATTAGAATAGCCGGATGAAAACATGATTCTCTTACGAGTGGCGTAGAACATCTAGAAACAGCAGTGCAGCAAGCATTCGTTGAGAACACCAGGTCGAGGGATCTGCCATACTCACACCGTACCGGATTCACCTGATAAAGATTGCAGCCCTGCAAACAATCTAAGCGTAGTTTTCACCCCTTGAATGGAGGAGATGGTGTATAAAAAAAATGTCTAATACTTTTTAATACTCTACAACATACGACGGAATTAGGAAAATTGACAAAATTTAGCTCTGGTGTAAGTCGGGGGTGACTTACCCCCGCTCACCCTCTTAAGATTGATTATTTTCAAATCTCCTAAAATACGTCAACTATATTTGTCAATTCTCTACTTTACCCAATTATTTTGGCTCAAATTCTAATAATTTAGGAATTTTTACAGATAAAAAATACGCTGAAAAATAGTATTTACCCTCAAAATTACTTAGGGGTTGCAGCTCTTTGTGTCCAAAATACAGTTCACAATATTGTTATAATACAACCTACAACGCACACTTGGTATTGTTGCAAAATTTTAATTAGTTTTCAAGATATTTTAAAAAAATGGTTTTTGGGGGTTAACTTTAAGGGTGGTTTTCACCCCTTAAATGGAGGAGTTAGCACATAAAAAAAAATACGTGTCCAATATTTTTCGATGCTCTACCACATATCAAAAAATCAAGAAAATCGGTGAGGTACACCTCAGCTACCTTCCTTGTAAGTGTCGCCGGTCCCTTGAGGGACGTTATATCCGGATTCTATGATATATTGAAGATGTAAAAATTAAACTTTATTTTATTTATTTATTTATTTATTTAGGAAGAGGCTATGGGTGCATTAATGACACCCTAACCTTTGGAGAAGGGGGCGCACTCGTGGCCTTTGGCCCATATGGCGCACAGCATGATAGATTTAGTGTAGGTTTAGATTATGGTTTAAAGATCAACATATTTACAGGGGAAGTTTAAAGTTAAGGTGCCTCAGGAGGCGAAAGAGGATAGAATTGTCTGGTTGGTTGGGGTCAAGTAGCGTTACGAGGTTTGGAGAAGGGATGTAGCTAAGGGATTTAGGACAGGTGGTTAGGATGTGGGTAACTGTAAGGGGTTGTGCACAGTGTGGGCAAAGGGGTTGGTTTTGCCGACGGAGGAGATATTCGTGGGTAAGCCGTGTGTGCCCAATTCTAAGTCTGAGTAAAGATACCATATTTATCCTTTTTAGTTCTAGGTTGTAGAATGGGGGTTTTGCAGTGGGCCAATGAGAATGAAGGAAGGTGTCTTCTCGATCCCAGGCACTCTGTTTTCTTCTAAACAGTTCCAATTTCCCTGTCCTCATGAGAACACTACTCGCGGGAGGGATCACAGCCTCCCCCGAGGTGTTTATCAAGGTATTCTTTGCTGCCCGATCCGCTAACTCATTTCCGTGAATGCCCACATGGCCTGGCACCCAGCACAGCTTTAAGGGGACTGTCCGATTTTTTAAGCCAAAAAATAGGTCAATTTAATTATTTTTTTTCAAGAAAACTACTGAAGGTATGACAACGATTTTTTTTTTAAACGTTTTATTGATCCTTCGACTACATTAGAGAATTTTGTTGAGTCACTCCGGAACCGGGAACCCCCCCCCTCCAGCTCTTCAAAGTTTGCCGCTCCGTCCGCTTGTTGCGCGAGTCTTTTTGCCTCAGGTGAACAAAAATGAAAAATTCATAAATTTATTAAAACTTTACACTATTTAGCCCATTGTAATAGGGACAGTTTTTAAAATGGGAAAAAACATACAAAATGGCGGACACTTGAAAAAAAAAGTCGTTTTTTCGTCATTTTTTTTTTAGTTTTTTGGCAATATCTTTAAAAAAAAAAAAAAAAAAAAATGTGATTCTATTACAATGGGCGTATATATTATAATAATAAGTGTGCCAAGTTTCAAGATAAAATCATGAGCCGTTTTCTTGTAATTAGCGCAACCGCCATCAATTCCGACGAACGGAGAAATTCACCGTCAAAGTTTAAAGTGCATTTTGGCTAGAAAAAAGTGTATTTTCTCACGAAGAAAGTGGACTTTAGTCGGGATTTTTTTTACTAACGTCTAAACTAAATACCTACCTCCTTATATTTCATTCATCAATTCAAGGCCACAAATCCGAACGCTATTCACACGCGTTTCATAGCTCGTACCTGTTCTCCGGCTCATCGACTCAGACGGCCGCGCGACGGGAGGCACGCCTCTTAAATGACCTGTAACTTTTGAACCGCTCAAGATATCGGTTCCAAATTTTTACAAGTTATTTTTAAAAGTATAAACTATTGATTAAGCGAAAAAAAAAAAATCGATTTTTTGAAGCAAAAAAATCGGACAGTCCCCTTAATCTTGAACCTTGAAGTATTTGTCTTGAAATTCTCGGAATTAGTCGGGGTGCCAGAGGTTCAAAAAATGGGTTATTTCGTTGTTGGACGGAATTTGATGAAAAATGGCAGAAAGGGAAGGTCATTGCCCGTACAGTGACCCATTAAAAAAGTTAGAATGAGCGATGTCGGGAAGGTACTTTGTTATTGCAAAATAACTTTGATAACCCGTTATATTTCAGTTTTCTTGGAATAACTCGAAAACGAAGCGTTTCAGCGAAAAATATTAAATACAAAAGTTGTTCAGCTGATGATTTTACGTAGGAATACGGTTTTTTGATTAATTAAAAAATTGTTTTTCCGACCGAAAACCAGCAGAAAAGTAACAAAAATGCAAAAACAATAAGCATTAAAAAATAAAGGAAAAAAACAATTTCCATCGTTGATATTTGGGTTATTGATAGGTATTGGTATTGTTAACCAAATGCACCCGGTCCGGTTTTTCAAAAACAATATGGCGACCTATTGCAACATTGTTAAGTTAAAACTTTGGAACGCTGTAAATTCTGCATGAACAAACGGATCTTGATGAAACAAATTGGAATCGGTAGGCATTAACGGCATCTTTGAGTGTGCCAAATTTCAAAATTTTTCAACAATTACTTTTTTTGTTATTAACCAAAAACCATTTGCTGTGCTTCGTAATTTCGTCAATTTACAACATTACAACAATAACAAAATGCATTTGATTACTCTTAACATCCTACAGTGGTGACTAAAAACGCGAAAATAGCGAGTTTTGATGATTTGATGCATTTTGTTGCAAAGCTTAATGTTGTAAATTGACGAAATTACGAATACACATTGGTTAATAACAAAAAAAGTAATTGTTGAAAAATTTTGAAATTTGGCACACTCAAAGATGCCGTTAATAGCTACCGATTCCAATTTGTTTCATCAAGATCCGTTTGTTCATGCAGAATTTACAGCGTTCCAAAGTTTTAACTTAACAATGTTGCAATAGGTCGCCATATTGTTTTTGAAAAACCGGACCGGGTGCATTTGGTTAACAATACCAATACCTATCAATAACCCAAATATCAACGATGGAAATCGTTTTTTTCCTTTATTTTTTAATGCTTATTGTTTTTGCATTTTTGTTACTTTTCTGCTGGTTTTCGGTCGGAAAAACAATTTTTTAATTAATCAAAAAACCGTATTCCTACGTAGAATCATCAGCTGAACAACTTTTGTATTTAATATTTTTCGCTGAAACGCTTCGTTTTCGAGTTATTCCAAGAAAACTGAAAAATAACGGGTTATCAAAGTTATTTTGCAATAACAAAGTACCTTCCCGACATCGCTCATTCTAACTTTTTTAATGGGTCACTGTACGGGCAATGACCTTCCCTTTCTGCCATTTTTCATCAAATTCCGTCCAACAACGAAATGAAAACCTCTGGCACCCCGACTAAATGTACTCGAGGTTCCTGGTATTTGCGATTGCTTCCACCGTCGCTTTAGAGTCTGTGCAGATGATGATTGTGCCATTAGATTCTTTGGCAATCTCCAAAGCTTGATACACAGCGAAAGCTTCAGCAGTTTGAATAGGGCAGTCGGAATGGATTTTCTGGGCTTTAATGAGAACCCAGTCGTCATTGACAAAATGTCCGATTGCGTAGCTAACTCCTTGGGTGGAGGAGCTGGCATCCGTGTACCAGAAATCTGCATTGGAGTAGTTGCTTTTTGTTTCAGCAAAAAGTTGACGATAGCTCGCAGCGGAAGTGTTCGACTTAGAGTGGTTCCGTAGGGAATTGATGAAATGGGTAGATCGGATCAGAAAATTAATGGGTGCGATTGAGAACTTTGCTGCGGGGGGAGGTATAGGAATACCCAGTTCTAGGGCACCCTGTATTGATCTCATCAAGGAAGAAGGACAACGATTGGGAGATTGGTTTAATAAGGATCTGAAAGTTGGGTGTAGGGGTTGAAATGGATCTGTTAAATTCTTAGCAACAAGTGTAAGCTGGCGTTGTTCTAGGCGGTGTCTGATCGAGGGGAAGCCTGTTTCTATGAGAAGGGCCTCGATGGGCGATGTCCTAAAGGCTCCTGAAGCAGTTCTGAGTATAGCATTAATGCGTACCTGTAGCTTTTATAGTGTGGTTGGAGCTGCATGTCCGTAAAGAGTTAATCCGTAATCAACTTTGCCCAGAACTAAAGCCTTCGCTATTTTGGTGAGAGCTGCTGGTGTTGCACCATTACCTTTGTATGTAAGGACTTTAATTAAATTTTGAGCTCCCTCCAGTTGTTGAGATAGGGATCGGATATGGGCGTCCCATTTGAGGTTTCTGGAAAAGGTTACCCCGAGGATTCTCATTTGATCCTTATACGCATAATCTTGTCCTTGTATAGGACAGCCCGTGGTCCTACAGTTCCTCTTCCGACAAACGTGCAGGCATTCCATTTTGTCTGCTGGAAGAACAGCTCCATTGTTGACAGCCCAGCGGCTGGTTACAGATAGTGCTCTACTGACCCAGCCATTGGCTTCCAGGCGGGGGCCGTGGCCTGTTATGAGGATATTGTCGGCGTATATGAAGCTTTTGATGTTGGTTAGAGAGTTTAATTCACAGCAGAGGGAGTCGATGTAGGAGTTGAAAATGCTCGTCGAAAGAGGGGATCCTTGGGGAGTGCCGTTGTCTAGGGGTAAAAGGGGAGACAAAATTCCGTTGACTTTGGTACGAATTTTACGGTTGGTTAGGAAGTCGAGGATAAGTTGGCTAAATTTCAAGTCTATACCCCAATCACAAAGTCGTTTGGCGACAATGTGCTTTCCCACTCTGTCGTAGGCCTTTTCTAAGTCAGCGGAAAGGACGACACCATGATGTCTTTGAGATACTCCCTCGGCCAGGTCACTCTCCAAAAGGTGAAGGAGAGACTGCGTACCTCTATCTGCCCTAAAAGCATGTTGCTGATCGGAGAGGGCCTCTTCAAGGACAACACCTAGACGCCGGCTAAGAATTTTCTCGAAGACTTTGGAGAGGCAAGGTAGTAGAGAGATGGGTCTATAGTCGTTGACCCTGTGGGAGGATGAGGATCTCTTTGGTATCGGAACCAGTGTAGCAATCTTCCACTCCTGAGGAAAAGCGCCTTGGTCGAGGATTTTGTTCAGAAGTGCTACATATCGGATTTTGAATGAAATGGGACATTCTCGGATCATTCTATAAGATATTCTGTCAATTCCAGGAGTAGTGCCTTTGAGTAAGCTCAACGTGTTATTAAGCTCCTCCAGGGTGACAGGGAAAGAAAGATATCTACTCGGGTTTGGGGTGCTAGGTTGTCCTGTTAAAACAAAATTCGATTTGTTTGAAAGGAAATGTTGAGAAAAATTGCTGTCTGCCGAATAACCGGACCAAGTGCTGGCAAACTCATAGGCGATATCGTCAGGGCATGTTATAGCTCCTCTGGAGGTGATCAAGTTTGATATTAAATTTGGGCTTTTGTTACCGGAGATTGCCCTTACCTTCTTCCAGGCGTCCGTTAGGTTGGTATTCGGATCGATTGTGCTGGCAAATTGTTCCCATGACCTTTTTTTGGCCTGTTTTATTTCCCTTTTAACAACCGCTGATTCCCGGCGGTAGACCAGTAGGGTGTCTCTGAAAATTTTTCCAAGCTCTATTCTTGGTTCTAATTTTCGAAAGGATGGCTTGGGTCATCCAACAGGGTTGGGTTTTAGATTTAGGACTGGCTGAAGGGATAGAAGACGCGGCGGCGGAACGTATTATCTTTTTAATTTTTGCGGCTTCACTGTTAATTGTGTTCGCAGGTGGAGAGAGTCTGGAGGCTTTCTCAACATGCAATGCAAAGCTGGGCCAGTCCGCCTGGCGCTCAAGGAAACGGGGGTTTGGTTTAAAAGCAGGCACATTTATTCTCGATGTGATTATGATGGGCAGGTGATCGCTCCCTTCCGTGTTGTCGTGAGTGTGCCAGGATAAGAACGGGGCAAGTTGTGGGGAGGAGAAAGAGAGGTCGATGGCAGAGAGGGTATTTCTAGATGAAAAAAGGGTGGCAGAGCCGTCATTGAGAAGAATGTAGTCCTCCTCTCGAATCCAGTCACTTATTAGTCTTCCTCTTCTATTTAAATTGGTGGAGCCCCAAATGGGATTGTGGGCATTAAAATCTCCAGCTATGACTGTGTTCTCTGGAATTTGACTTGAGAGACTCTGTAAATATTCCGGTTGGAGATGTACGTTGTCCTCTAGGTAGACGTTAAGGAAAGTGAGCTCTGGATTGGTGTGTATGGTAACGGCTAAGGCAAGGATGTTTGAGTTGAAGGGGGTGACAGTAAAAGACAAAGACTTATGAATTAGGATAGATACGCCACTTTTCCTTGAATCGTATGGTTTGTTTTTGTGGACACAGTTATACTGTCCCAAAGTATCGGGTCCGTCACCCGCGAGAAGTTTTGTCTCCTGAAGAAGCACCACATGCGGACGATAGTGGTGTAGGAGGATCTGAAGGTGTGGTAGATTATTAAAAAACCCTCGGATGTTCCACTGTAAAATTGTGAGACCGCGAGTGGCGCTACTTATATGTAAATGGTGCTGTGTACGTGCAGACTGCAGGAGAGTTGTGCTAGAGTGTATTGTAGGACTAGGAAAAGAGCTTGTATGTGAAGTCATGGTGTAGTTGTAATTCGTGCGAGGTGATTATATGTCTTTTATAAAAAATGTTCCGTATATCTTTATTTTCTAACTGAAAAACTCGTTTACAAAACTCTTTGATAAAGTTTCTTGAGTGGGGGGTATGGATGAGGTTTTGGGTGAAAAATTTGGATCAGTGGGTTGGGGGGAGGAGGTGGATACCGAATTTTTGTAAGGGGGGATAATTCCTGATTCATTATTGTTCGATGGGGTAGATATGGATTTTCCGACGTTTTGCCGTTGAGAAGAACTTCTCAGGGCTTCTATGACTTGTTCTCTGGTAGCGGATGCGTTTTCTTTCGTGGATGTGTTCGGAGGGATGGCTGTTTGGCGATCTCTAGTGCTGGCGCCTTTGACATTTTTTGTTTTTGTTGTCGATCCGGTGGATTGGGGGGAAGCACTAGGAATAAAATTGCTTTTTGTTGCAGAGACTTCTGCCGAGGGGTTAATAATCTGTGGTTCTCTGGTGGCTGAGGCGAAGGTAACATTAGGATTTATTGCACTTGTTCCCGGTCTGGTAGCGAAATACTCCCTTTTGGCTTCATATTGCGAGCATTTCTTAAGGGTTTTAATTTTTAGAATTTCCTTAGCTTCTAAATATTTTGGGCAATTTTTGTCAGCAGAAGAATGATCGGTAGTACCACAGTTTACACACAGGGGGATTTTATGGGCATTTAGAGAATCCGGAGTGTTGTGAGGAAGCTCGAGCCCGCAATCGGCACAAGTCTCCTTCACCGCAACACATCTTTTGGTGGTATGCCCAAGTCTCTGGCACCTGCGGCATCGCATTGGGTTTGGGAAATACTCTTTAACCTTAACCACCTCGAAGCCAATAACAATCTCTTTCGGGAGGGAGAAACGATCGAATGAGAGAATGGTTAAACCACTCTTCCTTTCGATGCCATCACCCGTTTTTTTAAATTGGAAGGCTTCAGTAACCCCATAATGAGCAAGACCGTCGACTATATCTTGTTCGCTAAGATTTATTAACCCTGAACAATATATAATTCCCTTCGTTTTATTGAGTCCTTCGTGAAAAGTCGCCTTATAGGGAATGCCTCCTGGTAACTTACTTTTATTTATAAATTTCAGGGCCGAAGCTTTGTTGTCGCAAAGCAAAAGTAAGCTGCCATCTCTCAGGAAGGAGGACTTAGAATATCTGGAAGAGACAGCATCGACTGCCTTCCTAAGAATGAAAGGATTCACGTCTTTCATACTTTTGTTGGGAGTTGTCGATTGAAGCACTATGAATTTTGCTTCCTCTGCCGGATCGATTATTTTCTCAGCTAGGGCTGGAAAGGCTTCGACTAGAGGAGAAGTTGTACCTCTGCGTTTTTTGGAGGGCCTTGAGTCGTCGAGCGAACTCGAACTCCGCAAGGCCGCAAAGTAATTTTGATTCTTAGGCCCGAGGGCCATGATTGGGGATTAAGTGTATTCCTTCTTTTGGAGAGTTGAAATCCCCTTTTACTGAAAAACCACTAGAACTTTGCTTAAAACTAATACTTAGCTGGTTATTTCGCTTCCAGGAGTAGCACGTGTCTTTGCACTTAAGGTTATGTTCGGGCTCGGCTTGCCCGGTGGACAAGCCCACTTGGGGGGAAGATACCCCGTCACACTGTCGTCCCTGTCGACCGCTTTTGATAACAAAAAAAAAAAAAAAAAAAAAACACTAGCCCGTACGAACGAAATAATAGGGTATTAGTAATAACAGCGAAAAGAATGATAAAAATCGGAACTACTATAGGATACCGCTAAATTAAACTGAACTGACTCGATCGGTCGATGCGTATCGCACGTCTTGTCGCTCACGGATCTCAACTGAGACTGAGACTTTATTTTAAATTAATATTTTAACGCTATTTAAAAGAGTTGTCAATTTAGTTCAAAAATGTAAATTACCACCCCCTTCCACTTTTTACTTTGAACCCCCCGAAAAAAAATTCTGGCTACGGGTTTGAAGTAGATCGATATATGTATGTAGGATCGTTTTACTTTCAAATTTGTATTACTGCTGAGCAAGCTGAAATAACCATTGAGATGACCGTTGTAAAAAACCGTTTGCCATGGAACTCGACCGATTGTGACGATCGCCAAAAACAGATGATCAGAAGTGGAAGTGGAAGCAGCGTGGATACTTCATAGTGGATCTAAAGTGGTGACCAATCCGTACTCTCTTGTTTTAAATCGAGACTTTTTCCTGTGAACTAAACTAACCTTACTCATAATTATGAACCTAATCTAAACTTAAAACTTAAAACGTGACTTACCCTAGTGTATTATCCACCTTATTTAATTGAATTAAATAAAGTGAAGTTACCTTTGTTATCTTGCCTTCAGTGAAAATTTTCAGATCCCACATGTATAGTATAACCTGTAATTTCATACCCCTAATCTGGACCTACACTAGCATTAACACCTTGTGCGCCAAATGAGCCATGGTTTTAAATGTGTGCTCACTTAAATGCAGGAAAGTCCTTACAAGGACTTCACAGGACCAATGCTGAGAATTTCTGCTAAAGGAAGTATGTCACAGAGTTCTTCAAAACCTCGAATCTCGAAAGTTTATTACTTTTTAAAATTGAATTGAAAAGACTGAGTATAAAAAGTATAATATTCATATATTCATTCCAAATTTCTGTTTAAAATAATGTTATACACGTTCTCTTTAAAATAACTTGGAATATTTTTCACGTTCAATGGTTAAAGTGTCCATTAATTGTTGGAACAGATCCTGAGCTCCATCATAACTCAAAATAGCAACGCAGCTTACGGGAAGCTTCTTAAATAGTGAATATGCTAAACTGCGCCTTTTTATCGAAAATAAGTACGGAATGTCCCGTTCTTTGCATTTACTTTTCAAAGTGTTGATAATGTCTTCAAAACCACCTGCATAAAAGCATGTAATAAATTGAGAAATACTAGTTGAATAATTGTTTTACCACTAAATTCAGTGAGCTCGCAGTCAGGAGCGATTATCACTAACTTAGCCTTATTGATTTCAACCTGTCGCTTAACTTCATGGAATCCACAAACATAACGACGGTGAGCTGCACCTTTGATTGGGTTCTTTTCATAGGCACGTTTTTGGAAGGTAAATATTTTCTTCAACAATTTTTCGGTTAATTCACATATTTCCTTCGATGTGGTGTTGTCACAATAGCTGTAAATAAATGTTTTACTAATCTTATAGAGCGTATAATGAAGTTTTGCTTACGGTCGGAATTTTCTGGAATGAATGCTGGCTGGAAGGGGTTTAACAGCTTCCTTTGGCAAATCTTTCTCGATATCCAACGTTAGTTCATTGAGTTTTTCTACAACATTTGGAACATTTGGTGAAGATAATTTCACATCCTCCGCAGATGCTTTCGTGGTGTCAATCTTGAGTTTATCAAGCTTTTCAACGACTTCTGAAACAATATAACTTTATTACTAAAATAAGTCTGTATTTTTTTTAGAAATTAAAGTCATACCTAGGAAATCTAGATTAAAATTCGAAATTGTTCAGAATTTATAAATGTTTATATCCAAAAGTCATACGTATTTTGCCAATAGATTCATCTACCGGTATTCTGTGCTGAATTGATTTTCAGCCACAAAACTTAAATATACATACTTTTTTATAAAATTTTGTTAAAAGGCTTAGTCAATTGAAGAGGTTATTAACTCTGAAACACGTATTTTTCTTACCATAGAATTTTTATGAAAATTGATATACAGGGGTTTTTGATGTCGCTAATTCATTATTCGATTTTTAAAATTCAAAATGCTTATCCAATACGACGTATGTAATCAGAAAACCCAAAAACCCTTACTAGTTATAATTTACTATTAACAGTAATTATTTCAACATTCCATAAATAATTTTTATTATTTTATGATTATTGTGATTTTAAGATACTATTTCGTTTTTGAAATTTAGGTGGTGAGAAGCTTATTAGTTTATTGGTTCTGAATTTGAATTTGAATTTGTATCTATAATATGAATTGTCAGATACAGATGGTAAGACAGGGTTTCCCTACTCTGTTTTAGTTTACTTCCTGATCTGTAGAATAGTAGGCGTAGAGTAGTGTCCGGCATGTTGTCTGTCAGTAATGTCGTACATGTTAAAAGTAGTGCAAGAAAAGTATTAGGCAGAAAGAAATAGGGTGAGTTGTCCTTTAATAGTAGCTTGTTATGTTATTGCTTTATTTATTTTAAATTATTGCTTGTAGCCTATGGCTGGTAAAGCTATCTTCAATTGGCGTTGGTTAGGCCCGTTCAGGGGTCCCCAACCGAAGCGTGAGTCCGGCGCCTGTGTGGGTCACGGCTGGACAGGCGATTCATGGCCCATGGGAGAGTCACGGTGGTGTTAGTCTGCACCATGCCTGTGTGGTTAACCAGAGCAACCATATAATATATGCCCGCTACCGAAACCCCCGAGAAATATATAACAAGCCATGAAGTAGACCTGCTCACTACCACATGTATAGGGTGATGTAGTCCAATGATTGCACAGAAATAACATTACTTCTTATGACGGTAGAGGCCATTCATTCCGCTCCAGAGGGCGAATCTGCTAAACTATCGCTTTTACGAAAAAGTGTATAAAATGTATTCCCGGGGGTTTTGCCGCTACGAATGCTTGTGTACTTAGATAGTAGTTGTGACTGCACACTTACTGAGCTCGTCATGCTCATACCATGCCCTTCTTTCTCCTTACAGAAAGAGATGCACAGACACAGTGAAACTGAGGAAGACTACTAAGTTTTATTTTTTTCTTTAAATAATAAAACAGTTGAAGTTTAAGTAGTTTTGTCTTTCTTGTCTAATTTTAATTCACTTATTAGAATTTTCTCTATATTTTAGTTTATTTTCTCTTTATATTCTTGCAGGGTTTTGCGTTCACCCATTTATTTAATATAGACATGTTTTGTCCGATTTGTTTAACCGATGTTTATAGGAAAGCATAAATTGAGCTATTACATATTTGTTTTCATATGCTCATTGATAGGCGTGTATTCGTTTAGTGTTTTCGTGCTTCCAGTGGAGTATTAACATTTTGACGGCCGCATTTTTCACAAAATGCTTTGCACTTGCCGCCGCACAGTGGTCTGATATCACAAAAATAAGGGATTAAATAATTGGACACCCTGTAAGCGCCACTCTGTAAATTAATTTTACCTTTATACTGTACTATTAGAAAGGCTAATGTCTATACTTTTATTTGACATGCTGGTTTCTACCCTTTTTGCCTGTACATTTAGGAAAAAATAACTAGCAAATTGAAATCACGTATGCGTGACTGCGGCCGATAACCGCCAGTAGACTGAAGTCACGTATATGTGACTCCGGCCGTCAAAGTGTTAAACAAATATACCATTAAAAAGTGAACAGTGAGGTATGTAATAATTTATTTTATGAACCCATTTCAAATTGTGTGCTTTACAATTAGATCAATCGCATAAAGATTTAGTGTGCTATTGGAGGATTCTGCCTATCCGCTTCAACAGTGACTAATACCCCCTTTCAAGGACAATGGGCAGCTCAGAGAACAACACAACATTTTTAACCTCTTAAGCGTTTTGTTTTAATTTGAAAATGTGCACTTTTGTGCTTAATTATTTTTAGGCGATCACGACTGTACTACAACTGTTGTCGTTTTGTTTTAAAAGATTTTGATTGAATGCTTTACTTAAGTTCATTCTATTGCGTGTGTATTGTATTCTAAAATGTGCTAAAATTACAAATTTATACATATATTTTTACCTAAATTCGAAGTGCATCAAAAAAGCAGATTCACAGAGTCTCATGCGCATTTCATATGTTTCGAAAAAGTGCTTCTCAAGCAGCTATTTGAAGCCGATTCGAAGCGCTTCATCCGCATTTAATGATATCACTGACATATAAGAACTGGACTGCTGATCCCGTACAAAAACTCACATCAAAAGTAAGACCAAATTTTGACCGAATTCTAACTATCTCGCTCTTTCTTAAGCCCGCAGGCAGACAAATTTACAAAAAAAAATGGCCAATAGCCAAATGAAGGTGGCGCCATGTATGTGCACTTCTTTTGGTTTTTTCTAGTATCTTCGCGTGTGATACATCTTTTTTATACTCCCAATAGATAAATAAAAGTAAACACAAGCTTTTTGCACATCACTTTTACCCACGACAGCCTTTACAAGTTGCCCGCCAACTCATCATTTTCCGTTGCAATCAGCTGTTAGAATAGTTTAACGATGTCCAACAGATGGCTACTTCATTTTGTGATACAACTTTTAGCTTGGGTTGGTATAAACGAGAAATGTGAAGGTTAGACAAAGGCAGAAAAATAATTTTTATAGCTATCTTTGTTTTTCTTAAGTCCCCAGCTGATTGCCGCGAGGAACATTTTTATGAAAAAACTTAAAATTGAGCGTGATATGAGAGAAATCGGTTCGTGAAAGCTCAATTATTTTTAATTTGCGTCAGTTTAAACATAATTGTACGGTATTTTAGGGCATTTTTAATAGCATGATTTGCTCCATGAGGATTGAGCCTGTGCTAAAAATGGTCTCATTTTTCAGACGACGGTTAGCAGTCCAGTTCTTTCATGTCAGTGAGTGATATACACTGACATGAAAGAACTGGACTGCTGTCGTCAGAAAAATGAGACCATTTTTATCACAGGCTCAAACCTCATGGAGCACATCATGCTATTAAAAATTCCCTAAAATACCGTACAATTATGTTTAAACTGACGCAAATTAAAAATAATTAAACTTTCACGAACTGATTTCTTTCATCTCACGTTCAATTTTAAGTTTTTTCATAAAAATGTTCCTCGCGGCAATCAGCTGGGGACTTATGAATAACAGAGATAGATATATAATGCCTTCGTCTAACCTTCATATTTCTCATATATACCAACCAAAGCTAAAAGTTGTATCAATGAAGTAGCCATCTGTTGGACATCGTAAAACTATTCTAACAGCTGATTGCAACGGAAAATGATTTGGGTGAGTTGGCGGGCAACTTGTAAAGGCTGTCGTGGGTGCAAGTGTAGTGCAAAAAGCATGTGTTTACTTCTATTTATCGATTGGGGATATCACACGCGAAGATACTAGAAAAAACTAAACCAAGTGCACATACATAGCACAACCTTCATTCGGCTATTGGAATGATTTTTGTAAAGTTGTCTGCCTGCGGGACTTAAGCAAGAGCGAGATAGCTAGAATTCGGTCAAAATTTAAGGCCCAATTACAATG
Source organism: Dysmachus trigonus (assembly GCA_949715965.1). NCBI lineage: Eukaryota > Metazoa > Arthropoda > Insecta > Diptera > Asilidae > Dysmachus > Dysmachus trigonus. The sequence continues at coordinate 39,710,497 of OX454322.1, read as the reverse complement.
AATCGATCTGAACGGATAGAAATGTCAAAGTACGCACTTCAATCCGGCAATTTCTAAACAAACGAAATTGACTGCGCGTAATTCCGATCGAATCCGCTTGTAATCCTTTCAATGTAATCGCTGAGGTAGAAAACGTATGGTGAGAAAACCAATTTAACATTTCATTTCGGTTCTGTTGCGCTCAGATCCGTTCATTGTAATTGGGCCTTTAGTCTTATTTTCGAAGTGAGTTTTGTTATGGGATCAGCAGTCCAGTTATTATATTTCAGTGATGATATACTTTGAAGAGGAGCTCAAAGAAAGTGCTTACTTCTGCGGACATCATATGCTAAACTTTGTATAGAACTTAAGTGCAAGGAAGCACTTTGTGTTTCAGTAGAGCTTGGAACTTTTCCCGCTGGGCTATTTTTCCATAAATACAATGAATTTTTACTCTTATTTCTCGTATTTTTTGTTTTGTATGGTTTTTCCTCATATGTATTGAAAATATGCTAAATGTCGCTAATATTGTGCAATTACAGTAGGGACTCGTTAATCCGGACTCCCGCTTGTTCGGTGATCGCTGTAATCCGACCGGGCAATAAGATTCGCAGGGGTTGGGGTCGGCGCGGGTAGGTGCGGGTTGCGGTTGCGGTTGTTTTCAAGACTTTTTCAAGAAGAATTAACTAATGTTAACTTACTTTTTTTCTTGCATACCTAGTTGTAATTTTGAACATGTTAATTTTTGTCTTTATACTTTAATTAAAAAATTGATTAACCCTTTGCATTCGACGACCTTGAATAAGCAATAGCTGAATGGCGCCCCAGAGGCACCATTCGAGTGCAAAGGGTTAAAGAAACTAAGGTTAAACATGTGTTTTATTTAGTGATGTCCGATACGTATCGAAATATCGATATATCGATATTTTCTCCCCAAAAATATCGTGCTAGAAGGCGATATTTCATACCCGATATTTATCGGATATTTATATCGAAATGGGCGATAATATCGAAAGCAAGGAAAAGAAAGTCATCATTTATTAAGTCAACAAAATCCGACATTTGAGGAAAAGCTCGGAAGTTTGTTGACGATATCTCGGAGAGACTCTACTCATATGAACACTCCTTAATTCAATTATTAGTTTTTGAAAGGACCCCGCAAATTTCTTATGGAAAATGGGTTTCACTGAATTTTCTTCAAACTTAGCATAGTGATAGTTTTCAACGTGCTGATCAAAAGTCTCAATGGGCACGAAGTCATCCTATGATTAGTTGCGGAGATATAGAGGGGTGAAGCGTGAGACATTTGCTGTACACCCAAGTAATAAAAAAATTTCGCGATTTTTTTACACGAAAACGATCAACTTTACAAGAAAATTCTATATAACAGAAAATACTTTAAATGAGCCAAAGAACACGCGTGAATTTTTTCAGAATTTTTTCGACTATTTTTGGATTTTTCAAAAATTGGCCAAATCCAAAAAACCAAAAATAGTCGAAAAAATTCTGAAAAAAATCACGCGTGTTCTTTGGCTCATTTAAAGTATTTTCTGTTATATAGAATTTTCTTGTAAAGTTGATCGTTTTCGTGTAAAAAAATCGCGAAATTTGTTTATTACTTGGGTGTACAGCAAATGTCTCACGCTTCACCCCTCTATATCTCCGCAACTAATCATAGGATGACTTCGTGCCCATTGAGACTTTTGATCAGCACGTTGAAAACTATCACTATGCTAAGTTTGAAGAAAATTCAGTGAAACCCATTTTCCATAAGAAATTTGCGGGGTCCTTTCAGTCTGAGCTGTGCTTTAAACCCTGTGAAAGTTTATTCAAAATAGAACACTTAAAGAGACGTTTTCGTCAAATGAGGCTATGAGTGGAAATACTTTAGCTAAAGAGCACAGTGAAAATAAGGCTTCTCTGTGGGATATGCATAAAGTTTTAGCAGAATCACATGACCAAAGTGCTCAAGAAAATATAACATAACTTTGTATGTTTTATAGATTTGTAATGCTTAGAATTTTGATATACACATACATGCAATTGAGTATCCGTTTTCTGTTTTTATTATTGTTTTTTGTTGCTTTTAATCTCATGAAAATGTAAAGGAATTTATTTTTGTTAAATAAAATTATCTACATAGACACTCAGGTAAATTTTTATTAAATAATTAACAATAGGAAAATTATGTATTACACTTTAGTCTAGCGACTAGTCTTCATCTGATATATCGATATATCGATACAACTACGCCGATATTATCGGCGTATCGATACAATGGGCTCATGATACGATAAATATCGAATATCGATACTTATGTGCGATTTTTAACATCACTAGTTTTATTACCATTATATATGACATCCGGACGCCTCGATAATCCGCAAGGGGTCTTGTTTTTGCCTCTCCGGATTAACGAGGTCCTACTGTATTGCACTATATCTGCAGATATTACTGTTACTACCTGTGTACGATTAGTTTGAGCCGCTTTATTAAATCTAAAAACACGAAAAAACTTACCCGCCGGCATCCGAGCCCTTTTCTCCTTCCTAAATTGCAGCAATTGCTTCTTCAACTTCGTGATGCGTTTCTTAGGAATTTCTCTTGTCTTGCCCTTGTTGACCTTCAACGCAGGAACATGTCTGGTCTTTTTTCCAGAAACCCGCCGCCTTGGTGGAGCAGACGCCTTACGCTGTTTCGCAATCTCCAACAGCAAGTCTACTTTCAGTACCCCACTTCCATCATCATTTTCCGACAGCTTCTTCAATCGGTCTAATTCCTTCTCGGATACGACTTTTACCTTTTGCTGTTTCAGTATTAATTTGATTTTTCGGATTTCTTGCCTCTTATGTTTCCTGCGCTCACGTCTTTTCCGAAGTATTTCATCTCGATCAAATGCGCTAACTTCCTTATTTGGTGTAATTCTTTCTGGGCAGTCCTCCGCAGATTTTTCAGCAATATCTGCACTCATTTTACTTTCTCTCAAGCAAAAAAACAATAGAACTCTAATCCGAAAACTGTGAAATCAACCGGCGAAGAAAGCATAAAACGCTGACACAGAATGCGGTGCCGTATCACGATCTTTGAAGAGGAAACTAACTGGAACGGAACAGAAGAAAATTTCTTGAGGCAACTTCTGAGAATGGGTTAGTGCCACTGCCATACAACAACTGGACTGCTGATCTCGTACAAAAACCCACTTCGAAAATAGGTCTGTTCGTTGACAATCCTGTGGCACCCCAGTGCAAAGAATATCTATTTCAACAAGAAATTTAAGCCCCTCTCAAAATTCCAACCCATATGCAAGCTCTCGAAAATACTCTCAGCAAAATTTCCCATTAGATAAAGCAGCTCAGGGCTACTACCTCTGTAAATACCTATAAGAAATCTAGAGAGAGAGTCACCAAAAAGTTCTCACAGATAGCTTTTACAGCGTAAGCTATAAACTGAAGCTTTTCTTATGAACGCTTTTTTAAAGGCGCTCTGGTTTGCTGCACTAGTACTAGGTCGCTCAAGTTTACCTCCCCTCGCAATGCGAAGTTATAAGGAAATGCCGAATCGGAGAAGGGAGAAGAGGCAGGTAGCACACACCGAGCATGAATACGGACGAGATTGTTTACATTTTTAAAGGCGCCCTAGTTTTAAATTATTGTGTGCTTCGCTCGCTTTGCGGAAAGTACCGGGTGGGCTTGACTTGTTCGTAATTGTGAACAAGCTTAAAAGTTTTTAAGTAAAAAAGTGTTTTTTTAGACGGAATTAATTAAATTAAGTAAAATGTGCTTTAGATAAATGATGGGTAAGCATAATATAATGTGTTTGGTGTGTGGCTGTGGAAAAGGCAGCGTGTAATGTGTTGATAGAAAAGTTTTGTGATAAAAGATTTTTGTGAGATGCACCCTGTAGGAGTGTTCCACATTTCGCGCCAACATTTTTGTCTTTCTCTCACCTACGCCTTCTTTATTACTACCTATTTCTAGCAGAAAATTCCACTTCGTTCCTGTAACGGTACCAAGGTCGAAAAAAGATAAAGAAAAACGTCACGAGCGTCCCCTCTTCGTTAATATGTAGATACTCTTTGCCCAAGTGCACCCTAGCCGCACTGGTTTTGAAACGTCAAATGCCAATTCGATGTTTTTTTAAAAACCTGTGGCACCCTGGGCCGCCCCGCTTTAACCCCAGATAAAATCCGGTTTAAACTCAGGGTTAATGACGAATATAGTTTAATTGTTAATAGACACCGTAAGTAAGTAAGGCACAAGAAGTTAATTTTAACATTTCGATGTGCACATGTAATGGTTTTATTTTAGAATTTTTATGCAAAAGGTCAAATGACAGTTCTCCTTTTCAATAAGCTGTTCGTTTAACTGACAAGCACTAGGGCGCCCCATGTTTTTTGACAATTCTTAGGGTGCACTATGGCGCCCAGGGGTACCACAGGTTTTTGGTTCAACGAAGAAAATTAATAAGACCAAATTTTGACCGAATTCTAGCTATCTCGCTCTTGCTTAAGTCCCGCAGGCAGATAACTTTACAAAAAATCATTGCAATAGCCAAATGTAGATGGTACTATATATGTGCACTTGTTTTAGTTTTTCCTAGTATCTTCGCGTATGATGTATCTTCTTGATACACCCAATCGATAAATAAAAGTAAACACATGCTTTTTGCACTATCACCTGCACCCACGACAGCCGTTACAAATTGCCCGTCAACTCTCACCACTCATCGCCCTCACCATATGACCCAAATCATTTTCCGTTGCAATTAGCTGTTAGAATAGTTTTACGATGTCCAACAGATGGCTACAGCATTTTGTGATAAAATAAAACTTTTAGCTTTGATTAGTATTCATATATGAGAAATATGAAGGTTAGACAAAGGCACGAACAATAACTTTTATATCTATCTCTATTATTCATTTTGTGAAAACACTTAAAATTGAGCGTTCGTGATGAAAAAAAAAAGGAATGAAAAAGCACCTTTCCACCCACGTAAAAATTTGGATCCAAATATATGTTGTAGATTATGATAAAGGTGTTTTTCAGTAAAAATTTCGTAGGTGTATCATGTTTAGAATGCACGAAATTAATTTTTTTAAATTTTGAAAAGTTGATTTTTAACAATTATCTTGAGATTTTTTGATAAAAATATCACGATATGTTATCTGGCTAAGTTATGTACAACATATATTATGGTCATTGATATATATATAACTATTAATGAGAAAAAAAAGCCCTCTGTTGGACAGATATATTCTAACATCTGATTGCAACAGAAAATAATTTGGGTCATCTGGTGAGGGCAATGTGAGAGTTGACGGGGAACTTGTCCCGACTGTCGTGGGTGCAAGTGAGTGAAAAAAGCATGTGTTTACTTTTATTTATCGATTGGGGGCACTGACATATAAGAACTGGACTGCTGATCCCGTACAAAAACTCACATCAAAAGTAAGACCAAATTTTGACCGAATTCTAACCATCTCGCTCTTTCTTAAGCCCGCAGGCAGACAAATTTACAAAAAAAAATGGCCAATAGCCAAATGAAGGTGGCGCCATGTATGTGCACTTCTTTTGGTTTTTTCTAGTATCTTCGCGTGTGATACATCTTTTTGATACTCCCAATAGATAAATAAAAGTAAACACAAGCTTTTTGCACATCACTTTTACCCACGACAGCCTTTACAAGTTGCCCGCCAACTCATCATTTTCCGTTGCAATCAGCTGTTAGAATAGTTTAACGATGTCCAACAGATGGCTACTTCATTTTGTGATACAACTTTAAGCTTGGGTTGGTATAAACGAGAAATGTGAAGGTTAGACAAAGGCAGAAAAATGATTTGTATAGCTATCTTTGTTTTTCTTAAGTCTCCAGCTGATTGCCGCGAGGAACATTTTTATGAAAAAACTTAAAATTGAGCGTGATATGAGAGAAATCGGTTCGTGAAAGCTCAATTATTTTTAATTTGCGTCAGTTTAAACATAATTGTACGGTATTTTAGGGCATTTTTAATAGCATGATTTGCTCCATGAGGATTGAGCCTGTGCTAAAAATGGTCTCATTTTTCAGACGACGGTTAGCAGTCCAGTTCTTTCATGTCAGTGATTGGGGGTATCAAAATAGGTCTTTTTGATACACGCGAAGATACTAGAAAAAAGCAAAAAAAAGTGCACATAAATAGCGCCAGCTCATTTACTATTGGAATGATTTTTTGTGAAGTTATCTGCCTGCGGGACTTAAGCAAGAGCGAGATAGCTGAATTCGGTCAAAATTTGGTCTTACTTTCGAAGTGAGTTTTTGTACGGGATCAGCTGTCCAATTGCTATATGTCAGTGTACGGGATTACCGGTCCAGTTGTTAAATGTCAGTGAGCAGTCCAGTCCCTTATATGTCAGTGGCTTACACTAATGCTGGGGCCACATTGATGGCAATCATCAATGCCTATCAGCGCCATTAAAAACGGCAACAAAATTAACGCGATAACGAGACGACCACACTAGTAATTCAATGCGATAACGAGATGGCCATACAAATTCAACGTCAATGCCCATTATCGCCAATAAAAATGGCGTTAAATATGACATGGTTCAGTTTGAAATATTTCAAGGAACTCCACTTTTTCATTCGACCAATTCATAGCCATAGAATACTCAACCGTAGTTATCGTCGATCAACTGTCACGACTGTCACGCACTCCATTCAGAAAACAAATACGGTGCACAATGAACAAACGTCGTGTCTCTTTGATGTGCCACCCGACATCGCCTAACGTCGAACGACATTAAGAATGGCGTTGAGATGTGACTACACTTATGTTTAACGTCCATTAACGCGATAATCAACGGCATTTGCCGTTAGTGTGGCCCCAGCATAAGAAAACAGCCCTGCAAACAGCTGATTTCGGACTTGTCACTGACTTTGGCAATGCAATGCAGTAAATTCGCCGGCAATATTTTCTTCAAAATTAGAACATTGACCATGTAATTTATTGCGAAATGAGTACCCTTTTCATAAAAATTCCGAAATGTGCGGCATTTCTCTCAACAGTTCGGTTTTGCTCTTACAATTCGGTGGTTAGAGTGAGATTTGCGCCAAGTCCTACTGGTTTGTAAATTAAGGCCCGAACTTATCTCTGAATAACTGATCAAAATTGAATAGGATTCTTGCACTTGGGGGGGCTGAGGACTGCGTTCTACAACTATCTCTTCGCTAAGGCCAAGAATGGCACATTCGTCTTGAGGATTGAAGACACTGACCGCGCAAGAATTGTTCCAGGCGCCGCCGAAAAACTTATCGCTGACCTTGAATGGGCAGGAGTGCAAATAGAGGAAGGACCAACGCTGCATGGAGAGAAAGATCCCTACTACCAGAGCAATCGGACTGATCTCTATAGGTGAGACAATTCCAACCTTGAAACCAGGATTTAAAGTAATCTCCAAATTAGAACTGAGGTGAAGAAGTTGCTGGAGAGTGGACAGGCCTACTACTGCTTCTGCACGGAGAAGAGGCTGGACCTCCTCAGAAAAGAGGCTATTCGCGCCAGGCAGGTTCCTAAGTACGACAATAAGTGTCGACATTGGACTCCATTGCAAACGGCTTCGAAATTGGCGAACAATGATCCGTTCTGCATACGGTTTAAGCTGAGTGACTACGAAACACCTTTTGATGACTTAGTTTACGGGCAGGTGGCTCACAATGTGGCTTCGAATGAGGGAGATCCAATTATCATAAAATCGGACGGCTATCCTACTTACCACTTCGCGAACGTTGTGGACGATCACCATATGAACATAACGCACGTTCTGAGGGGTGTTGAGTGGCAGATATCAACAACAAAGCACCTTCTTCTCTATAAGTAAGTATAGGGTGCGAATATATTGCCGTTGGTAACTGTAGAGGGGCCAGCTTGAAGAAAACCCACTGGGTTAGCTTTTTAAGGCCCAGCCTGAAGTAATGTGCTAAACGGTACCGGGCTGGTGTTCTTGGAGCTAGGGGGTGGGGGTTTTAGCCGGTAGTCCACCCGAAAGGGTGGGAGTCCGGCACGTCGTTCGTAAAGGAATTTCCCCTACCTCCACAAAAAAAAAAAAATATTGATCCTTGAGGTACACCGATTTTGATATTCCTCTCCTGGCTATAGATGCTGTTTAGTTTCGTTTTGATGAATCTTTTATTCAAATAATCCCTTAGTAGCTTTGATTTTTTCGTTCAAATGTTATCCAGCGTCTTTATCACTTGAGTTTTTGAGTGAACTGTGTAGTAGATTAGAGTAGCAAGCAATTTAGGTTTACGCCGGATTATCTACGGATATAATATAGTCTGTATTAATCGATTGAACTTACTATTCTACACTTTTTTATTTACCACAATCTTAGACAGGTCTTGCCTAATTTTATCTAAACACATAACGATCTTGAACTTGTGCTCCTACAAGAGCCGTATTATGCGAATTTGCCATGTGTTAAATTTAAAGAAGCTTATCAGAAATGTTTTGCCTGGTATTTTGATTTTGGGCTTTTTCATCCACCGATTCTATAACACCACAAGATATGTATTTTGTTCAAAGTTGCATATGAGAGACTATGCAAATGTGATTGAAGAAAATTTTCAAAGTATTCAACGAATTCTAGAAATTATCAAGCAATATGTATTTAAGATTATGTACAAATTTCAAGCCAATGGGAAAAAAATTTTAAGAGAAATCGTAATTTTGACAAAACGTATTCCGTATTTTACTTGTCTCTAGCATTAAGTTATACTTCAAATGTTGCACTAAAACCGCTATGATTATAAAAGAAATAAAAGATACGTAATATAACGAAGAAACCTACTGATTTCGACAATCTCACATGAAAAAGGTGCGGCTTTATTGAGCGAAACAATAAAACCATTTAATCAAGGTGGAAAACTGGAGGCCTATGCACAAATCCGATGATAATCCCGTCGATGTCGAAAGGGATTCATTAATTCGATATTCGTTAAGATTTTGTTCGTTTCTCAAGTGAAGCAAATCGATAACTGTTTAGACATATGTAAATAATAATAGTTTAAAACAAGAAGTTTTAATTTTGTTTGTACATATATAGAAAACTCAAAAGCACTCGGATAAGAACAATATTATAAGATGCCTTTTTTATTTATACTTGAAATCATATTGGACAAATTTTTCGCATTTTTGTGCTATCTTATGATTCCTTTAAATATGAATATTTTTCAACAGAGCATTCGGTTGGCAACCACCACGTTATGGTCATCTGCCGCTTTTGGTGAATCCGGATGGGACCAAGTTAAGTAAACGACTAGGAGACATTCAAATAAGCCACTACAAGTAAAATATCCTTAAATCACCTAATATATTTGATTACATAATGTATTCTTAGGAATCGGGGAATCTTTCCTCTAGCTCTCCTTAATTACATCACACAAGCTGGAGGTGGATTTAACAAGCCGTCTCCCAAGTTCAATCTTTATACTATCGATCAACTAGTGGAAATGGTAAGATTACTTAAACCTTAACTGTAGTGGTGAAAAATAGTCACACTTCTATAGTCCACGGGACCCGCCTCTTTTTGATTTAAAATAACACAAAAATTAAATTTAAATTTTACACTTTTTTTTATTAAACTTTACATTAAAACATTAAAAATCGTAGTATTAAACAAAATCAACAATATAAACTTTTATTCTTATCTATAATGGCACTTCTTTTAATAATTAATGTTTTTTTACACGCGTTCAAAAATTGAACATGGATCCACTGAACCTACGACTACAGTTAAGGGTTGAAATGAAAATTCGCTGTTGACGCGACATTTCCGTCAGATTTTAAATATAGCTGTAATTTTAACATACATTTTTGTATTTCAGTTCGATCTTTCAAAGGTCAATGTGAATCCCAGCAGGCTTAATCCAGATTTATTATCGGAATTCAATCAGCTGGAGTTACAGAGGCACGTAACAGATGGAGAAAAGTGTAGGGCTCTTGCGAACGATCTACATAAACTTATTGAGCAGAAATATTACAAGCAGTACGTTCAACTTTCAAGTTCATAATACCATATTTAGTTTACATATATGTATTATCTATTCACAACCTCGTGTATACAAGTGCAAATGCCTACATTTGGACTTTTAAGTTTTGAGTTGTGTCATAATTCAATTTGCTATTTTCAGGAAACAGAATCTAGATTTAGATTTGGATCATACCGAAGACATTTTAAAATGGGCTCAAAACAGAATATCATCAATTCATGAGCTAACCGAAGATAAGTATTCTTTTTTGTGGGTTTTGCCACCGGATAGAATTATTACTGATTATAAAGAAGGTATACAAATATTTTGCCGAATTTATTCGAAAAATATAGATAATTACGCATTTCAGATGTTTTTATTGAATTGATAGCTAAACTGTATATATCCAACTTTAATAAGGAAAATATAAGTAAACTTTTGAAAAATTTCTGTCAGGAAAAAAGTTTAAAATTTTCTGCATTTATGAAGACGTTACGAGCTGCATTAAGCGGATTGAATGTAGGTGCCTTTAGAATCATAATACATTTAAATTTATTTAAGTTGTCATTCTAGGAAGGACCAGGCGTTGCAGAAATGATGGAAATATTAGGGAAACATGCTACTTTAAAGCGAATAGGCAAAATAAAATGTAAATAAAAATTTCACAGTTTGAAGACTTGTAAAATTTCGATTTAGAATTACATAATATGTGTATATCTTTTATTCTTGTGTCATATTTTGAACATGCAGCAGCAATATATGTACACAGGGTGATTCAGATCAAGGTCCGCGGGGTATGCCACGTGATTCCTTAAGTTGAGCTGATAAAAGAATAGTTCCATATTCCGTTAGTTATATAACTTCCGGTAGATTAAATGAATTATTATTTGAAGTTTTAGAAAACGCGGAAAAAATAGGTGTTAATATTGTTGCTATTACTTGCGATCAAGGTTCAAATAACAGAAAACTGTGTGGAGGGTATGTATTTTTTTAAAATGTTGTCGCTATTTTAAAAACATTACTTATTTATATTGAAATATTTAAATTTGTTTTATTATTTAATGACTGATTGTTCTCAAAACATGTGGAGGGTATGTACTTTTTTAAAATATTGTCGTTAAATTTACAAGCGGGAAACATTCATTTGTATTTTAAATTAATGTATTTATTATTATAAAGTACAAATGCATACTTTCTGGAAGTCGAAGTTTATCAATTATCCAACAAAAAAAAGTCTGAATATCTCTAAAAAGATTACATACATACTCCTTTCGGAAATACTCTTATCTTAGTGTCCACAAATCTTGGCTCAATCGTAGCCTCCTAGGAATGTCGTTTTCGGCAATTTATTGTCACAAATAAGCGCAAAACCCTTTAAAAACATAGTGATGAATATTTTGATTTCGAAAAAGAATATAAGAGTACGAGAAAGGTCACGTAACTCCACACAAATATTAACAAAAAGTACTAGTACTACACATAATACTTTGTATTTATTTTATTTTTCGCGTTAGTAAGGTTTGTTTGGCCCATGAACAATGCTTTTTTAACACTTTATCGACCGCAAGCCTATTTATAGGTTCAAAAGTTTTTTTTTTTTTTGCTTAATTTGCTTTTTTTGAGTTTGCGGACCTGTGCTGACGATTCATTATTTTTAACGTGATCTCTACGTCGTCTGGCTATTCTGAGATTGGAGTGGAGCCCCTGGATGCACCAGTTCTCTTACAGCCTGGACCTTTCACGGACTCGTTCTCTGTGGCACCCACTACTCGCCTGCCGACACCCACTACTCAGCTGCCGGTGCCGTGACTCTGTCCATGCATCGGAGCGTTCAGACAGGTTCGGTAACAATATAATATTTTGCTGGGCGGGCGTCTCTATTTCGCGCCCTTTCGCTCATCACCTGATTATCACCTGCTGATTCCCTAATTTGGGCCTGGAACGTCACCTGTGTGAGCGGCAGAGGCTCGAACCTAATTTTACGATCATCCGAGCTCTGCACCATCCCACAATGTCTATGTCCAGCGTTTGTCAATCTTGCAACCTCGATCTGGGTGAAGATTGGATCGAATGCGATGGTGTTTGTGACAGGCGTTTCCACCCAACCTGCGTAAAACGAAACTCGCGCAATTCTGGCAAAGAATCTCGGAGTTTTACCTGCTCTGACTGCTGTGATATAAGACCTTGTCATGTACTGAAGGCTTTCAGACTTATGTCGTCTCAAATGGCTGACCTGCTCAACCTCCCAGCTAGCATTTCTAAAATGCAAGATAAGCTGAAGGATATTACGGACCGTTGGAACATTCTGCCTGATATATCCGATGAGCTGGGCACTGTCTCTGCTAAGGTCAACTCGCTGTCCGTTATCCTCGACGAAGTTGTATCTTCTGCTAAGACTGCTGCGGAGAACTCTTACAAGGCCATGAGGAAAGTGGACATCGTTGCGGAATCATTAGCCGACATTGGCTTGGTGCCTGATACCACACTTTCTAAAAGTACAATCAACAATATCGCTTCTTCTCTGACGGAACTTAAGAGCTCTATTGCTGGACATTCTACTTCCTTAGCAACAACTACCTCGAAGATCTTGAAAGCCATCTCAACATTAAAGGATGCAGACGTTATCAAATCTGCCACTCAATCGGATTCGAGCTCTTCGAAGGTACCAATGACCCGGCTCAAGTCTCAGTCTTCTGCTCGATCTTCTCCTTCAGTCTCCCTCGCGGTTACTGCACAGCGGACTGCCTCGACCTCGAAAAGCTCTCCTTCCCTCAACTCTGCAGTGTCGGCGAATCCTCTGTGTACTTCCCTTTCACCAGCAACATCACATGCTCAGCTTCCAGCGAATAGTCTAGGCAAAAATGATGCTACAAAAGCTTCCAACTTGGTGGCTAACTCACAGCAGCCATCTCTCTCGCCTCCGATTTCTGCTGCGGTCGATCTTGAGGTAGTAAGGGCTCCTCCATCCCTGTTTGTTTCCCGTCTGAGCTACTCAACGACCAGCGACCATGTTGTGAAGTATATTCAATCGAAACTCGGACGCCATGGTACGGATATCTCTTGCAGGAAACTGACGAAACCCAATCTACCCGATCGTCGCACTGCTTCATTCCGCATTTTTGCCCCGGATGATGTTTTTTCTGCCATAAACTGTGATAAATTCTGGCCTGAGGGTATAATTTTCCATCCATTTACTCCTCGCACAGGCTACCCGAAAGGAAGAAATTTTACACAAGGAAGGAGCAATCAGAGACCGTCTTAGTTGAGAAGTTTCATAATAATTATAGTACTGTTTTAAATTCTAATTCTGTTGCTAGTCGTGATATTAACGTAATTTATCAAAATGTACGCGGTTTGAGGACCAAACTGGATGATCTTTCTGCGTCCATCCTTATTGATTCATGTGATATTTTCTGTCTAAGTGAGACCTGGCTCAATTCATCAGTAGCTAATGAGGAGTTTCATCTTCCTGATTATGACTTTTTCCGTACCGACCGTGATTTCACCCGCAGTTCAAAAAAGGATGGCGGTGGTGTGCTTATCGGGATAAGGTCTTCTCTTGCCCCCTCTTCTTTTTCTCTTCCTGTTGATCCTTTTCCCATAGAGTATGTCTGTGCTAAGTTCAAACTTCGTGGTAACTTATATATTTACGTGTGTTGTGTGTATGTTCCATGTAATTCTTGTTTCGAACGCTTGGAATGCTTGTACGAGCGGGCATTCTCAACATAACTGATCCGCATAGCTATCTAGTAATCTGTGGTGATTTTAATCTCCCTAATCTACGATGGTCGCCTTCCAGTCCCTCCGTGCTCCTATCTAATTGTACTGCAAGCTCGCTGCTAAGCAACTTAATGGAATTTTGCTCTTTGCGTCAATTCAACAGTTTCTGTAACCAAAATTCCACTATATTGGACCTTGTACTTTCTAATCTTCCATCAGAGCACCTTCAGATTGAGGAAAGTCTCGGTCTTGTCCCTATTGACCCTCATCATCCGCCTTTTGAACTCAAGCTAAAATTACCTACAAATGAAAAACGTCCTTGTTCTAGTCGTAATCGTATTTATAACTTCTTTAAGTGCAATTTTGACGCGATTAATCAAGATTTTGCTAATACTGATTGGGACTCACTACTACAGTGTAATAACTCCTGTAACGAAGCTGTTTCTAAGTTTTACTCTACTGTTGACAATGCTATTTCCAAATATGTTCCTATTCGCAATGCAGCTAAGAAAAAACAACCTGTCTGGTTCACTATTGAGCTTCAAAAAGCTCTTGAAGAGAAGGAGCGACATAGATTACTGTATAAGCGATGTAAGACGCCAGATAATTACAAACTTTTCTCTAATAGTCGTGCCCGTACAAAACAGCTTTGTAAAGCTGCTTTTAAATCTTATGTGCGCGGTATGGAGGATCGATTACGCTGCAATGATACTAAACCTTTTTGGAATTATATAAAAAATTCCAGATTCAGAGATGGGTCTCCTTCTATTCTTAAACTTGGCGATGAAACTCCATCAGACCCTCAATCTGTCTGCGACATGTTTGCGAAATTTTTTAGTGGATCTTATATTGACCACGGGACTCAATCGGACTATAACTTTTTACCACCTAGTGCAATATCTATGTATTGTTTGTCATTTAGTGTTGATGAAGTACTTGACTGTATTATTAGTCTTGATTCTAAAACATCTGCTGGCCCTGACGGTATACCTAACTTCTTTGTTAAAGAGCTTGCTCATACTCTATGCTATCCTCTGACAATTTTGTATAACTCATCGCTTAACGAGGGTACTTTTCCCGATGTCTGGAAACAAGCAAATGTTGTTCCTATTTTTAAAAAGGACGACAAGTGTAATGCTGAGAACTACCGTCCAATTTGTTTACTAAGTTGCTTTGGAAAACTTTTTGAAAGATTGGTCCATAACCATCTTTCTAATATTTTCCGCCCCATAATCGCACCTGAGCAACACGGCTTTATCAAAGGCAAATCAACCATGAGCAACCTACTTGAGTTCCACCATTTTGTTGCGCATGCCCTCGAGGAACGTAGTCAGGTGGATACGATTTACACTGACTTTTCTAAAGCCTTCGATCATGTCTCACATGAAATTCTCTTAAATAAAATAAATAAATATGGCTTGCAGGGTCCTTTATTGTCTTGGATTTCGTCCTATTTATCTAACCGTAAATTGCGGGTTGTATTTTCCGGGTGTTCGTCATGTGAGTTTGTTCCGTCGTCTGGTGTCCCACAAGGTTCTATTCTCGGACCGCTACTCTTTTTGTTATTTATTAACGACTTGACCATGGTGATTAGTTCTGACTGTCTTTTATATGCTGACGACCTCAAAATCTTCCGAGTGATTCACTCTCAATTTGACTGTGATATTCTTCAGACCGACCTCTTCGCTCTTGAAGACTGGTGTAATGCTAACTGTCTGTCTCTAAATGTTAATAAGTGTTTCAAAATGTCATTTACTTTAAAAAAATCACCTCTGTTGCATGATTACACCCTTAATTCTGTGACCCTGTCAGAGGTTAGCCAGTTTAAAGACTTGGGCGTGATCTTTGATAATACGCTAAGTTTTGACAGGCATATCGATGATATCTGCAAGAGATCTTACAGGCTAGCAGGATTTATTTTACGCACTTCTGCTAATTTCCATAATTTGTCCACATCTAAACTATTATTTCTGACAATTGTTCGCAGCATTCTCGAATACTGCGCACCGGTCTGGTCACCTTATCACTATAAGAAAGTGGATAGATTGGAAGTTGTACAAAGGAAATTTACTCGCAGTCTTTTGAGTAGATTTAATATATCCTTTTCTTCCTACTCGGATAGACTTTCTATTCTTAACCTTCCATCTCTTGCTAATAGAAGACTTTATCTCGATGAGTGCGCGCTCTATCGTATATATAACGGATTACTCAAAACATCACTGTTCGATGAATTGAGTCTAAGGGTGCCTACATTCAATAGCAGGAATAATAATATTTTCATGCCACCAAGAGCCTCGCTAGAAATATACTTCAATTCTCCAATGGTGCGCCTTCAAAGAAACCATGACAGACTCCAAGTTGGTCCTCTGAACTGTCATTTTAGCAGATTCAAACAGATTGTCCTTGAAATGTTAAGCGATTAAGTCAGTTTTCATTTAAATTTGTATACCTTTGTCAGCTATTGTATAATTGGAAATTTTTATTTCTGTACAAAGCTTACTTACTAAATAAATAAATAAAACATTATTTAAGAGATACTTAGGGCAGAAAATGCATTTGGTGCGAGAGAATTTCTCTTAAGCAAAATTGCGGTCGATAAAGTGTTAATAAAACTTTTACCATGAAATCCTAGATTCTCATTCGATGAGCATAGCATGTGTTGAATCCAAACCAATTCTCCATAGCAACTACATAATTTGCAATAATGTATTTTTTAATATTTGCATTATAAGGACGGTTTTTTAAAGTGTCTTCAACCATTTTTGTATGCACTTTGCAGATGTTGGAACATTTTTCGGAAAGAGTGGTAAGACTTTTATTAATGCCTGAAAAGCTTTAGTTTTTATTAAAATACTTGAAATACCGTCATTCCTGCTTTCGTTAGATCTTCCATCAATTTTCGCACGATATTTGAACCAACAAAAACCCACAAAGTATTTAAATACGGCTTCATCTGCTTCAATGTATGTATATTGATACAGAATGAGTGTATATATCTGCGTATTGCAATATCGAAATTACCTCAAGCCTCAGTTTCATTCATGTCAGCGCCCACAAAATCCTCGTTTCTCTCGAGTTCTGAGGCCTCGCTGCTCTTGTGTTTCAGCCAAAACATGTTCATAACTGCTGGAATAGAAAAGCGTTCTCGTTTTCCTAAACCTAGGCAACATCTGCATTATTATTTATCTGTGATATAACTCAACACAGTATTTTTGGAAAGAAAAGTTGTATAGATGTGCCCAAGTTGATATAATTATTTATTACTAGCTGGGTTACCCGGTTTCACCCAGAGTTGGGTAAATACTTACTAATTAAACACTTCTCAAATGTTCTAGTTTGGTATATCCTAGAAATTGTTTCAACCCGTAAACCCCTTTATGGATCCGCCATCTTGAATATCCAAATCTTAATAATATTCAAAATTAGTTACCTTAAAATAATCCTTGTGCCAATATTCGTAAAAACTCGTTGAAATCGAGAAATTTGATCACCATATTGGGTTCGCCATTTTAGATCTAGAAATTTTGATAATATTCAAAATAAGTGGCCCAAAAAAAAAATCGTACTAATTTTCACTCAAATCTGTTGAAGTCGAAAAATTTTGATCATCTTGGATTTATAAATTTTGATAATATTCGAAATTAGCAGCCTCAAAATAATCATTGTACCAATTTTCATTAAATTCCGTCGAAATCGAGGCATTTTGGTCGTCATATTGGATCCGCCATCTTGGATATGGAAATTTCGATAATATTCAAAATTATTGGCCTCAGAATAATTATAGTACTAATTCCCATTACAATCCGTTGAAATCGAGAAATCCTGGTCGCCATCTTGGATTTGGAAATTTCGATAATATTCTGAAGTTGCCTCAGAATAATCATTGTACTAATTTTCATTAAAATCCGTTGTAATCAAGAACTTTCGGTCGCTATGTTGGATCCGCCACTTTGGATTTGTAAATTGTGATAATATTCAAAATCGGTGACCTCAAAACGTATAATGATTATCATTAAAATCCGTTGAAATCGAGAAATCGTGGTCGCCTTCTTGGATTTGTAAATTTTAATTACATTCAAAATCAGTGACCTCAAGATAATCATTGTACTAATTTTCGTTAAAATCCATTGAAATCGACAAATATTGGGTCCGCCATGTTGGATTTGTAAATTTTGGTAATATTCAAAACCAGTTACCTCAAAACAATCATTGTACTAATTTTTATTAAAATCCGTTGAAATCCAGAAGTCTTGTTCGCCATATTGGATCCGCCACCTTGAATTTCTAAATTTGGACAAATTTGAAATCAGCATCCAGCAAAATCCCTAAGTGCCAATTTTCATGAAAATCCCTTCAAATTTAAATTTTTTAGACCCGCCATTTTGAAATTAATCTATATGTATATTTCGGCCCACCGAGCCGTCATCAATCTAGTATCGACCCATCGATACGCCACAAGCAACCCTATTTCGGCCCATCGAGCCGTCATCAATCCAATATCGACCCATCGAGCCGCCACAAGCAACTTTATTTCGGCACATCGAGTCGTCATAAATTCAACATCGGCCCATAGAGCCACTAGCACCACCCGCATGGCCAAAATAAATCAATAAATCAGTCGTTTCACTGGTGGGAGGGTGTTGTGGCGAAGATTATAGTAGTCTTTTTTAAAGAAAAAAAAATTTTGATGTTTTTAATCTAGTTGATTTTTGATGTAAATAGAAACAGTCGATAATAAATTTTTATTTGAATAACAAGTCAAAAAATTAAATAATTATTCAAAAAAAATAGTAATTTAAAAAAAAATAAATATAATCATAATTAAAATCATAATAATAAATAAAGTATGTTAATTAAAATCATAATAATAAATAAAGTATGTTTTAAATAATAAATTAAATACTACGCTACATTGAGCAACAAACAAACAAACGAACTTCCATTTTTATATATACAGTGCTGTCGAACATTTTAGGACCAAGCGTTGATTTTGGGCATATATTATATTCCCTAGCCCATCACTTGCTGATAAGGAGAAGAGGAATGGTCTTAAAATTTCCGGCACCACTGTATATAGGAATTGTAATTGTGTAGGTCTACATATATTAGGTCGTCCGGAGCAAAGTTGCATGTACTTAAAATAAAATAAAATATAATCTGTATGCTGTAGCCGACTTTTTGGTTGATTGTATACTTCTAAATTATGAGTACAGTATACTACGTGTTTTTCCACTTGGCTCGAATTAAGTTCGTGAGGCACCCATTTAGCACAGACTTTTTCATATTCCGTTTTTTGGTAATAATTTCATACACAATTAACATTGGAATTCCCAAATTAGCCGACAAAGAGGTAAGAGACCAAGAACGCGTTTGACTACTAAAAGCTGACTGAATTAAATCTATCCGTTTTTGCAAAATATCCTCTGAAGTTCGGTCACCCCCTCGATGTTCTTCAATGTCGCCGTTCCTATTTGAAGAGTTTAAACCAGAACTGAACTGTTCGCTTGTTGAGGGCGTTGTGCCCTACAATATTTTATAATTTACGGTGGGCTTCGGTAACATTAAGATTTTGTAGAAACAAAAATTTCAGAAAAACTCGATGTTCACGATCACTTATAACATTCTTTAATTCTGTCTTCGAACCGGACCCCATAGCGAACACCTAGCGCTGGTACACGCTAGAACAATAACTGAGGTACTGAACTATGTGTGAGTCATGTCTCAACATGTTACCATAAAAAATATATCTTTCATAAAATATGCGCAACTTTGCTCCGGACGACCGTATATATCGCTCATTAAATACAATAACGTCATAACCCAAAAATTGTCATTTTTCATAAAATGCATTTCAAAGATTAGGCTCTTTGGTATTTCAGTAAGAAATAGTTTCAAAACTACCTCTCCCTTGTCGCGAATTATGAAAGCTCAGATATGACGTTTTTACAGTTAAAAGTATATACGAAATTTAGTCCACCCGTATAAATAATTCAAAAACAATGATTTTTGAGTTATGACGTTATTGCATTTAATGAGCGATATATAGAACGAATCCGCAAACAGACATATTCTATCAGGTTATATTCACAAGGAAAGTATTAAATTCGACCTACAAAAAAGGAAATAAATTAGGAAAATATAGGAGATTTGAAATTATTTGAACTGTTTTAGATGTCAATTCTTTTAGTAACTGAATAAACTATTACAATTATTATTATTATTTTAACAGTTAAAACACCAATTAACTTTAAAAAGAAATATATTTGCTTAAGAGTTAAATTTTATTTTTTTACATATATATCTCAACATCAACACTCTACAGCAAAAATTCGAGCTGCAGCTGACTTGAGTTTAATCAATTTAATTCTCTCTGCACGACTTGCAACACCAAGGATAAAACTATTTGGTTACATGTAGTATTTTACATATCTACTTGATCACTTTTTTATGACATACGTATATTTTGAAGAATTTGAAGAATCTCCTTAACTAAACTCGCGGTCTGAAAGTACAATTGGAGCAACCAAACTCCATCCGTACAACGCAATGCAAAGCCAGCTAGAAATGACCTTTATCCACATGGAAGCTGCATTCGCATTCATCTGTTCGATGTTTGAATTTGGTCTGAAAAATTAAAATATTAACATAGTTCACAAAATACTAGAATAGAAGACATGAGTGGATGAAGGTGTTATGTAACAAAATTGAGATTTGGAGATATTCGCAATGAAATAATAGATATAACAATAGTTATTTGATTATACTCTTGGTGCTAAAGTCCGAATAATGTATATTTAGTAGTTTCAAGTAGAAATTTCTGTTGTAGTTTTTTTCTTTTTTAAATAAATATGTACATAACTCCTTCATTCAATACATAGATAGGTTAATATAAATAAAAAACAATTGACGACAAGTGTGGATGAGGGTGTTATGTCACATTTTTTGAGTTACGTTTTTTTACTTAATACTCATTTACTCATAAGAATTCTTCAGCCTGAACATAACACCTTCTATTTAATGAATTCAAAACTAGTTTCTTTTCAACCCAAAATATTATACGGAACAAAATATACATATTTGTTAAAAAAAAACGAAACTCAAAAATTGTGACATAATACCTTCATCCACTCATGTCTTCGATTATCGCAATTAGAATAGAAAATAGCGAGCACAAACATTTAGGGAATCAATTTGACTTAATCAATATCATTGGATATTGATTTCCATGTTCCATAATTAAATAAAGTTTAGCATACAGTATTTTGACAACCCATCATTAACCCGCCGTCCTGAACTTATAAACTTTATCAGCAACGTTGAAATTAGTGACTCCGAAAACCCCCATGTACATGTATTTTTTTAAACTTCATCCATATTTTAAAATTTCACAATCTGCCATATTGAAAACCATTCATAAAATTGGCACCGTAATCTACAGGTGTGGAGTCCTCATTGAGATGAACATTTAGAAAAATAAAATTAAAGAATGTGTATTTCTTAAAATTTGTGAACGAGAAAAAACGTCTGTAGACACAGACGCTGTGCGGAAAACCATTTCACATTTTGAAGGTAAAACAATCTGAACCAGCAATTATTTCAGATATGATTTTTTGCCCCTAGTACAATACATACATCCATTTATTTCGTATGGAATAAGGAATATTGTGGTAAAATAAAACAAAATTCAAAAACTTACTGGTAACAATTCGTATGGAACAAGGAAGTAAATATTAAAATAAAACAAAATTCAAGAACTTACTGGTACCAATTGGTGAGAGTCATCATTACGTAGAGCGTAGCTGAAACAAACACTAGATGGAATAGCGACCACGAATAAGCAACTCCACCTTCCTCGTTATCCCAAACTTTGTTGCCATTGTTGCTGGAATCGGGTTTTGATTCTTCATCTGCTAAAGTTGCTGTTAATACTAAATTTAGTAAAAAATTTACACCAAAAATGTTAGTCAAAAGAAGTTGCCTCTCCCCCATTTTGTAAGTTGTAAATTTTATAATTTGCTACTGTTGCTAAAGGCTTCACAATATTGTTAGTAAATATATTAATGTTGTTACAATAGATGAAATTAGTAATACCTTTAAGCATGAATCTTGTAGCTCATACGATTTTTCTTAGTCAACTACCAATTCCATTCAGGACTAAGCAATAATTAATTTTACGCTACATCATTTCGGGGGATGGAGTCATAGAAAAACGTTCTATTCATGTTTTTTACGCTAAACCGTGAACGAGCCACATTTAAATCTGCTTTAATTTTAATTAAGGGTGATTAGCGATCCCAAAATATCTCAAAATTTGACTAAGACGTCTTCAAGAGGACTGATTGAGTTATGATTTACTTCAGACAAGCTTATTTTTTGAGAGAGCTGGCTAAAATACAATATTTTTCGTATGAGCGGATCGAAAAGAATACAAATTCCAAAGCGCACAGTGGTTCGAAAAGTAAATTTTTTTTTTTACCTTTTATATGCAGTTCAAATACATGAAAATATATTTATATAAAATTGAAGGAACATTGCTTTTTGAAGTATAATTCAACTCTGCCATTATCTTGGAAACGGCTTTTGAGCCTATCGTAAAACATTATGCTCAAGGCATTTAACAATTGTGTATTTAATTATTTTCGTGTATTTAATTGTTCTTGCCTCTTTGCCCATAGAACGTAAACAAAAAAAAAATATTTTTCACATAAATGAAACAAAAAAATCTACAAATATGGAAAAAATTCAAAATTTCAAGAAATCATAACTTGATTAAGTGCAAACCAAAGCACCAACTTATGAAAGACCATACATACTAAAACCCTGTAAAGGGATTCCGTGAAGTTTTGTGAATTTTCCGAGAAAATTTAAATTTAGTGTTTTCCCCCATATACCAACAATTTGTTTCATATTTTTTCTAAGTAAACATTAAAATGCTGACTCCAACTGCTTAGCACTTACTCATGTTAATATTATGTATGAATTCCATTAAAAGGAAAGTTAGTACACTTTTTTTCCCATTTCGAACCACTGTGCAGCGTATCCCCACGCTTACTTCCACTATGATGCCATGCGTTAAATTAAATGTTGTCCTTATGTACCCAATGATATATTAAGATTTATGTTCATGTTGCACTCCCTGTTATCTGCAGATTAGAGGATTTTGGTTCATCTTTATCATTGAATCTTACTGAATATTTAGTTCATGGTTACTATTTTAATAATTGTCTATCACGTATACAATCTATTACTGAATAAGTTATATTATTAACTATTCCTGTTAAATATATACAAATAATTGAACCGTACTAAATGTAAATTAATAAAAATTTGCAGAACGCTTTCAACAACACAGAACAACGCTTCATTTTTCTGTTCGCATGTACGGGTATGTCAAAAGCTCACCTTATGTGACCTCTCAACTGAAAAGCGATTATTAATACGGCCCTAAGATTTGAGAAATTGTTTGTATAAATGAAAATACAATTTCTTTAATAGACATGAATTTGCCTTATATTTAGGTGTAACATGATATGAACCCCACAATTAACTTCGCTTTGTTTTAAACTAATTAGCTTACAGTTAGCTTCTGAATTTAAGTTGGAAGTTGAATTATTATAATCAATATGTCTTTCAATCTCAACTAATAATTTCTTGTGCATGCTGTACTCTGTGCGAATCGAACTCTTTAGGCCGAGATACAATGTACGCCACACGTTTTTGTGGCGCGTGGAATATCGTGAAATATCGCGCTGCAATATACAATGAGAGCGACGCTACAGCTGGAATGAAAGAATTGGACTGCTAACCGTTGTCTGAAAAATGAGACCATGTTTAGCACAGGCTCAAATTTCATGGAGCAAATCATGCACAATTATGTTTAAGCTGACGCAAATTAAAAATAATTAAACTTTCGCGAACCGATTTCTTTTATACCACGCTCAATTTTAAATTTTTTCACAAAAATGATCCTCGCGGGGCACTCAGCTGGGAACTATATAAAAGTCATTGTTCCTGCCTTCGTTTTACCTTCATATTTCTCATATATACCAACCAAAGCTAAAAGTTGTATCACAAAATGCCGTAGCCATATGTTGGGCATCGTAAAACTACTCTAACAGCTGATTCCGTCTCTAGGACCAAACTGAAAAAGAAACATGGAAACGAATCATCGCGCTTCAAAAGTTAAAGTTCCACCAAACTTTGTGGCGCTACAAAGTATCAGCGCGTTCATTGTATCAAGCTGACTGCATTTTCCCGTATTCAAACTCATTTTGTAGCGCCACAAAAACGTGTGGCGTACATTGTATCTCGGCCTTTTGTCTTCGTCTTGTTATGACAGTTCGTGACACACCGAGCTAAGCTCTGTCCGAATTCGTATCCTGTGTACTGTGAGATTAGTTACGTAGTATAACTAAAGAATATCGATAATAACAAGAAGGGACACTCTCAACACGCTCTCAAAACTCCAACCCATATACAAGCTCTCGAAAATACACCCAGTAAAATTTCCTATTGGATAAAGCAGCTCAGGACTACTACCTCTGTAAATACCTATAAGAAATATAGAGAGAAAAATATTCACCAAAAAATTCTCACAGACAGCTTTTACAGCGTAAGCAATAAAGTGCGCATTTTTTCATAATGCGTTTTTAAAGGCGCCCTGGTTTGATTGCATTGGTATCGGTCTCTCAATTCTCCTTCCCCTCGCAATGTTAAATTATAGCAAAACCCCCGGGAAACTATATAACAAGCCATGAAGTAGACCTGCTCACTACCATATGTATAGGGTCATATAGTCCGAGAATTGCCACGAAATAACATTGCTTCTTATGGAGGCATAGCCCATTCATTCCGCTCCACAGGGCAAATCTGCTAAACTATCGCTTTTACGAAAAAGTGATGTTCTACTGATTGTAACTGGGGAGGCATACAGTTCTTATGGTGCCAAAAACATTATAGGGGCAAGAACAAAATATTAAAGATATTTGCGTTCAAAAGTTAGTCTTACTGCCCATTGAACAAATAACCAGGGAAAGTCGTGCTGCCAAGTCGACCTGCCATCGCTGTTTTGTTCGGGGAAATGGTTAGAGTTGTTTTTAATTGCAAAAAAAATCTAATATTTTGTTTTTGCCACTATAACGTTTTTCAGATCCCTAGGAAGGTATTCCTCCATAGTTATAGTTAGTAGAACACCATTTTCGCGTAAAAGTTATTATTTAGCAGTACTGTCCTCTTCTAACGCGAATGGGATGGAACGGAATGGAATATAAAGTAGCGAATAAAGTACTCCTGTCCACACCAAACGCGAGGCGGTCCGGAACAAAAACGCGTTACCGACAAATAATTGAGGGTGTCCGGACTAGATGCGACTTTCGTACTGCTCGCGAATAAAATGAGAACTCTATCAGAAGCATTTTTGACGCGCGACAGTTTTGCTCATATGTCGATACTGAGGTGCACATAGTGCATAGAACTTATTACAAAACGTTATGTAGGAGTTAATTGAAGCTATACGGAAGTAACCTATGTTGTGGGATTTTTCAAATAAGTCCTATAAAAATAATGGGAAAAAAGCAGATGTATGGGAAGTTGTTACTACTTTTGTAGTTTTTTATTTTAATTTTTTTTTAAAAATGTTACTATACACTTAAGGGGACCTTTACTTTCTAAATCGGAAAAAAATCAATTTTTTTTTTTTTTTTTTTTTTATAGAAATGCTTCTTAACATCACACAAAAACTCTCCTAAAACCGTTTTAAGAAATTCGTAAAAGAAAAAAAGTTATTCCTATATTTGTAACGGCAGCTCTACACGTTTTATATGTAAAAATTATATAACAAAAACTTTGAACGTGTTTTTCTCGAAATCACATTTTTGAAAATGGCCGCATCTGTATCTCAAAAACTATTCAACCGATTTTAACAAGCCAAACGCCATTCGATTCGTTATCAAATATACTAGTAACTAAACCTTTAAAAATATTATTTTACCCCCCCCACTTTTTTATGCGGAGGTTGGTTTACCCCTAACTTATAGTAGTTTTGTAACTTTTTTAGAAAAATGTTTATAAAATGATATATTTATTAAAAATAAAAGGTTTTTTAGGTTTAGGTACTAGTTTTGTGTCTCATGAAAACAATCCACTTAAAGCCTGGTATGCTGTTCCCAAGAAATTTCTTGGCCTATACAAAACACATGTAAAAAAACACTCAAGGAACACTCAAGGAATTTCTTTTCTGTTTCGGCTACCAAAGTGGTATGCTGTTCGCCAAGAAAAAACAAAGTTCGGATTTCAGGAGCAGATGGCGCTATTATCACTTAATTCTCATTTCCTTCAAGAAATATGTATCCGAGCACATATTCCTTGAAGTAAAAGTGACAGATTTGGATTTAAACACTGGTGATTGTTAGATTGAGATTGTGTGGCGATTGTTAGGATGGATTATATTGAAATGAAAGAGCTCGTGGAAAGCTCAGTATCACAAGAAGAGATTATTACTCCGCCTGAACTAAAAAAAGTGGGTGCACAGCTGACTTTTTTGAGTTGTCAAAATTCCTTGACCTACTGTCAAAATTCCGTTTGGGAATAAGTACACATTTTCCTTGAGCTGTTTTCTTGGGAACAGCATACTAGGCTTAAGATTTTTACTCTATCTGTTACAGGAAGTCCTAGAGAAATGCGGCCGTTTTAAAAGTGCATTTTGGTTGACGCCATCTGCAGGCATTAAAATAAACTAAAGTTTCATTTAAAAATTCTTTTTATATTTTTCATAATCTTACCAATAATGTACAAAACGTTTCAGAATCATAAATATAATAGTCTTTTCAAAAAGAAACTTTTAAAAAGTGTGTTTTATCCCGATTTTGAAAGTAAAGGTCTCCTTAAAACAAATGGGGTAAGATCACAGTCTTAGGGACACTTTTTTAAAGTACATTTCTATTTAAAGGGACAAAAGCCTATAACGCAACATTTTGCGATGTGCATGCACAACAATTTGATTCGCTCCGCGTCGCGTCGCAGGATTCGCTTTGTTATGTTCGCGTCGCAACTTCGCGTTTAGTGTGACCAGTGAAAAGTATACGCTTTATTCGCATCGCATAAGTCGCGCTGCTTCGCGTTTGGTGTGTCTGTTCCTTTACCTACTATCAAAATTCCATTTGGAATAAGTGTAAGTTTTCCTTGAGCTGCACATGCATGACTTAAGTGAATTATATTTCATTATACACGTCCGGTTTGTTGCTGTCGGGGGTATTTATTTTAATTTATTTCAGCTAAACGACAATTGCACTTAAGTGTTCCATGAAATTATGAATGAAATCATTCCCATATGAGAAAACAATCACATATGATTTGTTTCAACACTTTTCCCAAATTAAGTTTATAAAATATTTACCTGGATTAGATAAAAGACCTGAAAAGGATTCTTGTGGTCAAAACAAGGAATAATAAAAGTAAATAATTAAGACTGTAATGAGTAAAGCGTTTCAGATTATTTCTTTGCAAGTGTGTAGATCAAGAACCTTTCTATAGTATTAGGAATTTGTATATATATCTTTCTATTTATATTTAGTTTGTTGTAAAATAACCGAACTATTTTACCAAGCATCATGTATCCGCCACGTTCTGTTCTAGTTATTGGTGTAACCTAATCTTCATTTATAGTCTTGCGGGTATGTTATTTACATAGCAGGTCAATTTAAGAGACAACTAGTAACATCCTTTATTACTGCTGAACGAGCTAATAACTAATTATTTATTGCAGTACGCAAGCCTTTTTACCTTATACATTTATTTATGTTAAATGTAATAATTATGCCTATCAATACTACAGAACTCTAAATGAGGGATGGAACTAAAGCTTTTACTCATGTTAGATACGACAATTGAGGTTTTATAGTGTTGGCTTACCTTGTCGCTCCGCATCTGGCATCGTCACTTGAGCTACCTTTGAGGCAGAACGTAATGAGCTGTAAAGTACGCAGAGCATCCAAATTATCAGTCCAATAATACTTGTGGTATCAAACGTAACCTGTAATAAGAATAAGTATGTAATGTACTAGGTGTTTGCTATTTTCTAAATTGATATGCAGAAATACATTCGAGTAACTTAAAGTGATAAAATATGATTGATCTCAATAAATTTTGCTCTTAAAAGCCATCTTATGTTATGCATATATAAATTATAAAAAGTCCCTTTCTAACCTTTGATTTTTCTTGCCCTTTTATAAATCCCAAGAGCCCTGGATTGCACTCAATATCTAGAAAATATATAAATATTACTACATCGTTTTCATTTGATAATTCAGCGGCTACTTACCGGGATTGTTAGCAACTGCAGACCAAGATAAATAAACCGTGTAAAGGGTAATCATAGAGCTTTGCAGAAGACCAGATCTTGGCAATTTCTCTTGAACATGCGGAAGAACGGACACAACCGTTACAATGATGCACAAAAT
Source organism: Dysmachus trigonus (assembly GCA_949715965.1). Lineage (NCBI taxonomy): Eukaryota > Metazoa > Arthropoda > Insecta > Diptera > Asilidae > Dysmachus > Dysmachus trigonus. The sequence continues at coordinate 39,682,337 of OX454322.1, read as the reverse complement.
TAAGTTGAACGAAATAAAGAATTTGTTGAGACCGCAAGCGTCAGACTGCAATAAATTTGATTTTGTGAATTAAATAACAGCAAAAGGAATATCATACCTTGGTGAAGTAAACGAATAAAAGTGATATTCCAGTGATGGATAATGCGTAATTTAGGAATGTTACAGAAAGCAGGGCACAGTACCATCCACGAGATTCAGATTCTTCATAGTAACCTATAAGTAATTATATAATTTTCCCTTTTTCCACACTAGGTATATTAATGGAAAACTTACCAACCCAAGTTTCGGCCCAAGAATGGGCAAAGTCAATTATCAAAACCAGTTGGACGAGAATGAAAGCTAATCCACCTAATAGTCCGACCCACATCCATGCGGTTCCAAATGATCCCTCCGGAATGAAGATAGCGCCAATGGCTGCTCCAATTACAAGTAGGAATTTTAGGCCCCAAAATCCATTTTGGACAGGTGCTCGGGGATCTCTCGAAGTTTTTACGCCAATCATGATAATCGCCATGAGAACAAAGAAGCATACTAGCGCGAAAGAGATGCGGTACACGGCCATGTAGCCAAGGGCGTTTTTACAATCATTGCTCGGGAGAATATGGGAATAAGTTGAATTTGCGCAAAACGGCAACTTTTCGAGAGCAGTCTGGAGTCCTGGCGACAGCGCTATTGCACCCAGGATCGCCCCAAAAAGTAACATTATGGCGTACATTAAGCGAGATGATGTTGAATTCTTGCATGATGGACATGCTTGACAACACATAGATACCGCTGTCCCTGTGCAACAGCACGCCATCTGAAAAAGGATTTCTAATAAGTATAAATGTATAGTGGAAACAGCTGCCATACATCACTATATGACTAATATGAAGTGTAATTTTCACAGACATTTTTGTAGTAAAGTAATTTTAATTTAATCCGGTAGCTCGACCTTGGATTGAAGGCCTCTGAAAATTCTTAATCGTAAATATCACTCAACCTTTCTGATACTGACTTGTAATTCGACCAAAAAAGTGCTGTTAACCCTGCCTTGCCAATTAGGTGCCTCAGAGGCGTGTAGTGTGGGGATTTTTCGGATATTTCCGCCCGAAAAGATATATTAATCTATTTATATAAAAATACTTAAAGCTACTTTTCTTAGCAGATTATTACGGAAATATATTCTTTAGATAATAAGTTAATTAAAAAGAGACATTTCCCTCCCTCAGTAGGAAAAATCAGCCATTTCTAGCCATTTTTTTCGAGTGTACGTCTCCCGGACGTGTGGTTGGCAATAATAGAGTAATGAACCACGTTAACAGTGCAGAGTTAAGAGTGTTGGGTGAAAAAAAAAGAACAAAATTTCGAAGACGGCGACAATTGAAGAATGACGGCAAAAAAGGATCAGAGTTACACTTCCCTTAATTTATCAGAATTTTAATGTTAAACTTTCATGTCTATAATATAAAAGTGGTTAGCTCATGTCTTTCACCTTTATTTATTGAATGATAATGAGTCTTCTTTCCCAAATTTTCTTTCGTATTAAGCTACAATAATCGTTTTTCGCCGTAACCCTTTGATGATGCGCTCAGTGAATCACAGTATAATTTCCATTATTCTTAGCACATACAGCGCTGTGCCAAAAATAAGTTTAAACTTAAAGAACGTTAGTTGAAGAAATTCGTTTTTCTTTTATTTTATGTAAATTTATAAAGACGGAAATACAAATTTTATTTAAGGGAAAACAAAAAACAAGTGATACAATTGATGTTATAATTGTTGAGAAAATACATACGTGTACTAATAAATGGCAATGTGTTCGATAATATTTTGTCAGCTGTCAAACGCATTACGTGACATTTGGTTGAAATATTAGCAACAAGTGCTTTTACCTCCTTCAAAATGTCGGTTTTCGTTCCAAGTGAACATCATTTCCGGGAAGTGCTATTACACTATTTTATTGCAAAGAAAAGTGCAGCGGAAACTCATCGTTAGCTTGTGGAGATTTACGGTAAACATGTTCCATCTAATACAACTTGCAAGGAATGGTTTCGATGATTTAAAATAATGATTTTGACACTGAGGACAAAGAACATGACAAAACACCAACAAAATTTGAAGATGCTGAATTGGAAGCATTATTGGCAGAGGATTCTTGCCAAACTCAATCAGAATTGGCTGTAGCATTAAAAGTTGAACGATCAACTGTTGCAAAGCGTTTAAAAGGAATGGGAATGGTTCAACAAGTTGGTAACTGGGTTCCATATGAATTGAAAGAATGAGACATAGAACGTCGAAAAACAATTTGTAAAATGCTACTTCAAAGGCAGCAAAGAAAAGGATTTTTGTATCAAATAATCACAGGAGATGAAAAATGGATATAATTATGAGAATCCTAAACGTAAAAAAGCTTGGGTGAAGCCAGGTGAACCCGGCCCTTCATAGCCAAAAAGAAATATTCACTGTGACAAGATTATGCTCTGCATTTGGTGGGATAAGAGAGGTGTTGTTTATTATGAGTTGCTCGAACCCTCTCAAACTATTAATGGAGAAGTTTACCGACGACAACTAATGCGTTTGAATGTGATAAAAGATTTTTGTGAAATGCACCCTGCAGGAGTGTTCCATTTCTTCTTCACTTCTTCACTTGCCTTCTTTATTACTACCTATTTCTAGCAGAAATTTCCACTTCTTTCCTGTAACGGTACCAAAGTCGGAAAAAGATAAGGATAAACGACACGAGTGTCCCCTCTTGTTAATAGATACTCTTTGGTAGAAAGTAGAGATGCCACGAATAGTAATTTGGCCGAATACCGAATACCGAATGTTCGGCGAGGCTCTTGGCCGAAGCGCCGAACATTCGGCAGCCGAATATTCGGCCACACTTAATACTTTCCGCGGGCGACAAGTCACAACTGTCGCTACAGAAAATGTTCGTTCAGATGAAGGTGTGGAACAGAAAAATTCTGTTGCAAATGAACTTGATTTTTATATGGTATCTGTTCGTTTAGATCGGACAGCAGACCCTTACAAGTGGTGGTCAGCAAACGCGAAACAATATCCAACCCTTTTACAATTTGCTAAGATTTATTTATCATCTCCCGGTAGCAGTGTGTATAGTGAGCGGCTGTTTTCGGAAGCAGGTATAATTTATGAGGAAAAACGCAATCGTCTGCTATCAACAAACGCTGAAAAAATTGTTTTCATTCATCATAACTTACCACTGGTAGATTTTAAATATTAATTTGTTAGCTCTTTTTTTTTGGTTAAATAAATATATGTTTGTGAGTAATATTTTGAGTTCTTTTTTCATGATTTATTTGGTTATCCTTACTATATTTTATCATAAATACGAAATTAAATCTGTTTATCACGATTTCACGCCAAAAATGCTGAACCGATTTAAATGAAATTTGGTACACAGATACATACTCTAGAGCCTTAAGGCCCAACTATAATGTGCATACCGTTCGGTGTAGAAGCGTATGCAAACATGCGATCACACACAAAACCTATCCTCGAACCATAATGGGAATAGTCGTCCGTTTCGTCAAGTTTCGTCAAGTTTCGTTTTCCATATGCAAGGTTCGATCTAGAGCGTGTTTTGCATATGCAAACTGACAACAACCGACAATGGACGAGAAAGTGAGAATTATTTGAATATTTAATTAATGGTGTGCAGAGTTTAAAATAAAATAAATAAATCTTTTAATTCACTTAATCCTTCCATTTTAATTATTGTGAACAACTCAAAAAAGCACAAAGAATTATTACACTGAATATCTGACAGCTGTCGAATATGCATAAGCTTCCGTTCGTTGACTTTTGATAGCTTTCCGTACTGAACGCTATGCACATTATAGTTGGGCCTTTAGAAAGGACATGGGCTATAATTTACGCGGACGAAGTCGCGGGAAAACAGCTAGTAATAAAAAAATAATAAATAAATTGCTATTCGGTATTCGGCCGAATAGTTAACCATATTCGGCCGAATACCGAATAGCGAAAAAAAGTGGCCGAATACCGAATAGTTGCCGAATATTCGTGGCATCTCTAGTAGAAAGACTGTAATTTTTTTTTGTTTTTGACTGACTTTTTGTTCGATAGTAAGAATTACGTACAGCATTGTGAATAAAATACATCATATTTATTACATCATCATCAAAGTAAGTTTGAACAAACGCAGTGAACGTTTCTGCAGCCTTCAGAGCCTCACTGAATTCGAATTAGACGCCTCCGGTTCGGAACTCATTTTAGCGTATGTAATGAGTCCTTGACCCTGGCACATCAGACGTCTATATGAAACCAAACTTGAGTTTGTATTTTCGTCACTACAACCGGTGAGCCGTTATAAACGAAGTCTTTATATCAGAATTCCACTGTTTGCTAGTTAATTAGGACCAATTGCACAAAATAAGACATCTTCTAATTATGCACAAGCGATGATATATGAATACTAGCGGTAGAAAAAGTAATAATTAAAAAAAAAAAAAAAAAAAAAAAAAAAAGGAATAGTAATAATGGATAACAATAAAAGAAAACCAGTGTAAAGTGCATACTTATTAATTAGGAAAAATAATACACTGACATAAATAGCATAGCAACAATTGAGTCCTATCTGATAACAGCGATAAATTCCGATGCTCCTGTTTGTAGCGGAAAATCTCCTAGAGTCCAAGGGATTTCTAACTGATGGCGGTAAATTACTCCAAAATTGAGCTGCATTTACGTTTGATAATCAAAAAACCCACCATCGGCACTATTATTCCTTATTAGGACACCAAATGAAATATGCAAAAATTTCGAAAAGCTCAAAACGTTGTATTTAGAAACATCAATATAGTAGACCCTAGAGACCATCCTATTAAAACATAAATCATAGTGCGGTCAGCCCTAAATTTGAATTTTTGTTCTCCTGAAGGATTGACCTGTTTTGTCACAACATATCGCCTGGATTAATTGACTTCAAAGGAACCATCATAGGTTTCAATTCGGACCTCTGAACTGCCCCTTTAGTGGTTTCAAAAGAGCTGTCTCTGCCAAATTAAACTTATCTTCTTAATCTCATATTTGCATTATTACTTATTATTTAACTTAGTTTTTCGTCAGCTCAGTGTAATTGGAAATTGTAATTTCTGTACGAAGCTGTTATTTAAAAAAATAAATAAATAAATCAAGGAAAAATTGGTTTACTTTTAGATAATCATGCGCTGTTATCAGAGAATAAAATATTTGAGCTTCGTGAGTTATTGCGTAGATTCGCCGAAGAGGTCAGGCATCCGTATGAATCATAATTAGTTTAGAGGCCGTATTGATTCTTCAATGTGCCTCATCTCCTGCACAAATAAGTAGAGGGATGTTTTTAAATCTCGATAACTTTAGACCTGGTTTTCAAAGTTTTTTTTTCGGTGGCTAACATCCTGCTCAAAAACACGATTAAGACCAAGTTGTTTTTGAAGCTGTGCTCAGCTGTTTTCCCTACCTGTGCTGCGGAGCAAAGTCCCAGAACAGCTCCCATTTTAGATTTGAAGTTTGAACAAACGCGTTAGAATTTCTCGCACCAAATAACCGAATTTTTGTTCTCAATTCACTTCGAAGTAACGAAAACCGACTTCTTCCTTTGTGAAAGCTGCCTGAAAATTTTCTGTCAATATTTTGACTACCCTTCTCCGATTCAATTAAGAAGAAGATGTGAAATTCAGTCTCCGAAGATTTTATAGAATATAAGATTGGAAAGAAATTTTTTTTCAAATGTCAAATATTTTGACCCTTAGATCATAGAGAATAGGATAGGACATTTACTACGTATACATGCAGGGTTGAGAGGTTGAGTTGAAATTGGGTTAAAAATTCGACCCGCGTATTTGGTTCGCCAGGGTTGAGAGATCGAGTTGAAAGTGGGTCGAACTAACATTTATTCGAAACGTCAAGTTGGTTATTAGAAAAACCATAAAATGCCTGGAATTGACCAAAATATTTTTTTACTTGTGGTTCAGTGGTAGAATGCTCGCCTGCCAGCCTCCGACTAACCTATAGTAAACAAAAGCACACCAAGCACACAAAGAAAATTCCAGCTGTCAACTCGACTCCTCAACTCGCGTCTACATGCAAAATTTCAACTCGACTCAGGTGGCTAACCTCGATCGAGTCGAGTCAACCCTGCTTGGACTCGACTCGCGTATATATGAGGTTGAAACAGGGTTCAACCTAGGTTCAACCCTGCATGTATACGTAGTAATACCTGCCGTGTAGAATTTCTATGCGGGAGTGAAGCATTTTCTCCTCAAAATAGGCCCCAGTGGGGAAAATGATTAGAGTAGGCCAGCGATATATACGACAGATTCAGATTCAGATACATTTATTCGCCTTTATGACAGAGATTTTAATACAAACTTGACTTATAATTGTATGACATCCAAACTAAAGCTTATATAAAGCTATTTTCCCTCACGTTTGTCCTGAGAAGTTTTCTTTTCAATTCATCTGACTTTTTACCACTTTATTAAACAAAATATGTAAAATTTTTTAATCTGAATCCAACTCATCAAAGCCAGTGAGCCCCAGACCACTTGCAAGGAACGGCTGTTTGACAGCTTGAGGCAGATTCGGGTCCAGAGAACCGAGATATCACTGTAATTTTAAGAGGTAATCCATATTTATAGCCCATTGTTAGTAAAAGTTCCTGAGGTTGAATTTCCTAACACATTCGTTTTCCTAATAATGATATGAGTATGATAAATGCGAAAAAAGGGGGAACACAGCATTTGCGATACTACACATTACAATTATAGTATTAGGTCTGTTCGTTGACAATCCTGTGGTACACCAGTGCGCCCTAGTTGCACTGGTTTTTAAACGTCAAATGCCAATTCTGTGTTTTTTGAGAAACCTAGGGCGCCCTGGTGCACTCTGGTTTTACCCCAGATAAAAGCTCAGGGTTAATGACGGATATCAGTTTAATTGTTAACAGATACGATATTTAAAGTGGAATTGCGGGCACAAGAACTTAATTTTAGCATTTCGATGGGAAAATTATGAAAAAGTAGAGGTTTTGTTTTATATAATAAACGATGCTTCCCGGGTTCCAAAACCATTCCTAAAACCAAACTGTGTGTTGCTTATGTCTTCTTCTATGTTTTTAAAGATTCTGTTGTGTATTATCTTTAGGAATAACTTCAGAGTGTGACTAGGTCTGTTCGTTGGCAATCCTGTGGCACCCCAGTGCGCCCTATCTGCACTGGTTTTTTAACGTCAAGTGATAGTTCTGTGTTTTTTGAGAAACCTGGGGCGCCCTGGCGCGCCCTGGTGCACCCTGGTTTTACCCCAGATAAAAACTCAGGGTAAATGACGGTTATCAGTTTAATTGTTAACAGATATTGTATTTAAAGTAGAATTATCTCTTGTTGCGGGCACAAGAACTTAATTTGAGCATTTCGATGTCAACATTATGAAAAAGTAGTGCTTTTATTTCATAATTTTTGTGTAAAAGGCCAGATGACAGTTCTCCTTTTTAATAAGCTGTTCGCTGGAGTGAAAAGCACTGGGCTGCCCCGTATTTTTTGACAGTTCTCAGGGCGCACCAGTGCGCCCTGGGGTGCCACAGGTTTTCATGCTAACGAACAGACCTACTCATCAAGCTTATAGTTCTGTAGTCTTCGCACTTTGAAGCATTACTCTTTTTTGTTCTTTGGGCCTTAAGGCCCAATTACAATGACCGGATCTGAACGGATAGAAATGTCCAAGTATGCAGTGAAACGGATAGGGAAAAAACACCGATTACAATGACGTATCTGTTCGGATTAAATCGTCAAAGTAGTTTCTTTAAATCTAAAAAGTGCGGAAAGTAGAAATGCATATAAATCGGAAAAGAAAAGCTTTTTCAATATTTCTAATGTTGTGTAAAACTTAAAAAATTGAAAATAGATGAAAAAACCGGTGGTGGCAGTTCTTCTGTTTGACACTTCAATCCGTGAATCCGTCGATTTCTATAACAAACGAAATTTACTGCGCGTAGTTCCGATCGAATGCGCTTGTATCCGTTCAATGTAATCGTTGAGGTAGAAAACGTATGGTGGGAAAACCAATTTGACATTTCAACCCGGTTCTCTTGCGCTCAGATCCGGTCATTGTAATTGGGCCTTTAAAGGCCCAATTACAATGACCGGATCGTGAACGGATAGAAATGTCCAAGTATGCAGTGAAACGGATAGGAAAAAAACACCGATTACAATGACGTATCTGTTCGGATTAAATCGTCAAAGTAGTTTCTTTAAATCTCAAAAGTGCGAAAAGTAGAAATGCATATAAATCGGAAAAGAAAAGCATTTTCAATATTTCTAATGTTGTGTAAAACTTAAAAAATGGAAAATAGATGAAAAAACCGGTGGTGGCAGTTCTTCTGTTTGACACTTCAAACCGTCAATCCGTCGATTTCTACACAAAACGAAATTTACTGCGCGTAGTTCCGATCGAATGCGCTTGTATCCGTTCAATGTAATCGCTGAGGTAGAAAACGTATGGTGGGAAAACCAATTTGACATTTCAACCCGGTTCTCTTGCGCTCAGATCCGGTCATTGTAATTGGGCCTTTAGCCATACCTTGTATTCTGTATATCGTGATTCAACAAATTCCGTGCACATGCACGCTCTCTGCACTTCCTGGGTTCTCTTTATTCAAAGCTTCAAATGGTCTCGATTGTAGGTTGCGAGCTTGGCTTACTCCAGCCTCAGTCCCGAATATTCGTTCCCTACTTTTTCCTGCAGAGTGCGCTTGTGAGAGACTTACCCCGCCGGGGGTATAACTGCCGAACGGTCCAATGTCACCGAACAGTTGGTTTGGTGTCAACAATCCGAGAAGTGCCCACAGGTGTTGAAGTGAAGAGCCGGTACGCGCCGCGGTTTATTTGTTTGGCAAACATTCTCAGTTAGTCTCCAGTTCGTCTGCTGAGTCAAGAAAAATTTCTTTTTACGGTTTACGTGCGACTCCCAGCCCCAGACGACTTCATTTGAAATATGGCGAGCATTTTCTCATCCGTGGAGCAGGGCCCGGCGATCGAAGTTTTCGCCCTAAACAAGGCCTGCACGGAGGACTCCTTTCCAAATAAAGTTAACCTTGGTGTTGGAGGTAAGCTCCCCTGATAGTACAGTCCTTTCCCAGGTCGTCAAACCGGGAAAATCCTCGCCGCAACCCAAAGGTCACAAGAAGGTCAATGGGTTAAGCACATCCCGCCTTTTTGGGTGCTGGAACCGGAACCGGTCTTTGCGTAAGAATTTGGAAAGCTCATAGTCCCCGAACCAGCAATGTGCCAATATATTGCGTAAGGAGACCCGATCCAAACACCGCGTATTAATTATGACAATGTAGTTGATAAAGCCGCATCCGATTAGCCCTGACCTTGCTGGATTTACGCGGGAATTATTTACGGTACATAAAAAAAAAAAAGTGGAATGACGTACTTAGAGAATAATTGCTATCTCTTGAGATGGGGATGCGCTAATTGATGCAGCTCAAATAGCGATGTGTTAAAGAGTTGGCACGTTTTTTTTCCCACAGCCAGGCAAGGGGCAACGTTTTCCCTGGGTAACATATAAACGGGCGTCCAGGCGATAGCATTTTTGAGCACGAGAGATCCACTTCAGCGCGCTCAAGCTGCCCCGATAAAATTCCACCATGCGGCTTAATTCGCTGGTAATCGTAAGATTAAAAAACCACAAGCCCAAGGTTCATTACTCGAAGTTATTGTGTGACTAGATCTGGGCATTGTTGCCAAGACATCAGAATTATAGGACTGGATAATAATTCACTGAATTAATGCAGTGAGATAGTTCAATTTATCAATTTGTACTACTCCCATGCAGAAGAATATCATCTTTTGTACGAGAATTAAGAACAAAATATTATACTCAGTGTTATGCTTAATATATTTCGTAATAATTCGTGATTTACAGCAAAATTTGTTATAAACTAAATACACAAACAAAACAAAGTACTTCACCAGCCTCAAAAATAAAGCAAAATAGTTGGCCTACTTTGATTTTTTATCATTAAATTAATTTTGTTTACAGTTACGGTTTTTTTTCTGCCATTTCCAAAACGTGGATTATTGAAGTGATGGCTTTAGGTAAAATAAATCTAAATAAAATTGCTCGTGGCAAAATTGTAAGTCAATACATTAGGAAAGCTATTATTGAAGCCTATCAGCTAGCCGAAAGTTTAAGAATATCGCGATCTACGGCTCGAGACATATTTCAAGTATTTAAAACAACAGGCGATATAAAAGCGAAAAAAAAACGTTAGATCTTTGTTCATTAAAACAAATGTGAAGCAGCAAAGTCAATCGACGGCAGCAGAAATTACCACATTATGAAAGTAATCGATTGGAAAAAATCTTCTGGGCGACACTTGTAAGCCTTCGTTAAACAAAATAGAATAGGGATTTTATAAAGTACGATATATCAGATGTAAGTTAAAAGTAATTTTAAAACTAAATTCCTTCGGGCAAAGGAAAAGCCTCTCTTAACTACCAAATAAAAGAAGAAATGGCTGGATTTCACTAAAAAACATGAAAATTGGACAATAAGGCAGTCCATCATTTGGAGCAAGGAATCCAGGTTTGATTTGTGCGTAAGACAAAGTGCTCAAAAAGTCATACGAAACCCGGAAGAAACCAGAAGAACAGTCAAGTTTCCAACTTCACTTATGGTTTGGAGATGTATGTCGCGGAGTGTTGGACGTCCAAATATCTTGCAGGACTTTTACCAGAAATCTGTCTCCCATTGAGCCCTTATGGGGGAAAAAAAAAGACGCTCCAATAACCTGGAAATGTGCTGTCAAATACAAAATATTTGGGATTGCATAGAGCCAGAAAATGGTCGACAGCTAGTAAATACTACGCCAGATTGAATTAAGGTGGTAATGCAAAGTTTAGATGACGCTACGAAGCGGTGGCAACTCCATTTCCAGTGTGAGTTATTTTTGTTTTATATAGTAATGAAGGCTCCCTCTGCATCTACAACTCGTGCCCAACGCTCTGGTAGACTTTGCAAGCCCGCAGTCCAGAATCCAGTCCAGTCCAGATATCCGCGAGATCATCAAATTTTTTATCATGTAAATAAATTTCCAAAGCTCGAAACAGATGGTAGTCGGTAGGTGCTAAGTCTGGTTTGGTAGAACTTCCCACCCTAGCTGCGAAATAGATTCTTGTGCCATCTTAGGTACGTGGGGTCGAGTATTGTCGTGGAGAAGCCGAACTTGGAGACGTTTACGCCTTTTTTGTTTAATAATTTGAGCCAGCTTTAGCAGTTGTGCAGATTACGTCTCTATGCACCTATTGTGGTGTTGGATCACAGAAGTTTGTAATAAAGCATGCCCTCAGAGTCCCATCAACAACAGAGTAAAACATTCTTCATTTCACGGGGTAGCTTAGGGGTCGGTTCTGGTTTTTCCCCTTTCGGTAGCCACTGTCGCTTGCATGTTTGGTTAACATAGAGCACCCAGCTTTCATCTCCAGTGACTATGTCTTGAAGAATATCCTTCCTGTTCGGACGATGCAGGCGTGAAAGACAAATAGACATGCGTGTCGCTTTGTTTGATTCGCTGAGATCGTGCGGTATCCAAGACCAATTTCCAAACCACTTTCCTATGTCCCAGCTCTTGTAAATGTTGAATAATCGTGGGATGGCTACATCCGAGTTTGTTGGCTAATTCTCGTAACGACGTATTAGGCTTTGCCTTTATAAGCGCTCGCAGTTCTTCATCGTCGACAGTTGATTTCCTGCCGGACCTAGGTTCATCTTCAAAGGATGTATCGCCAGAACGGAAATGCTGATACCAACTGATGAACTATATACCTTAGTCTTGAACGCAGTGCACATATTAGCGGCTGTGGCTCTAGCAGAATGCCCTTGCAAGAACTCGTAATATGCCACCGCTCGAAGTTTACTTCGATCCATCTTTGCTCATACTATCGGCGCGTTTCTAGACCAGTCTTGCATTTACTACTCTCGAATGTTCTCGAACTTCGTTATTAGAAAAAATATTTTAATCGAAAAAAAAACCGGATGGGGCATTTTTCAACTTGTGGGTTTTTTTTACCGGAAGTCCATTTATTTAAATGGAAACACCCATCTTTTATTACAAATTGCGATTGTACAACAAAAAGGAAACAGTTTTTGTTCTTGTTGATTTTTCGATTAACCATTTCACAGTGTGGTAAAATTACGAATCCTGGTCCAAAAACTGTTTAGTTTTTTCTTGTCCCCGCCTGTGCGTGGCACAATATAGGCTGTATGGTACTTACCGCTCCGCCGGTGACTGTCACGGGATAAACTGTCAATGGATTAAGTCCGTATTTTAGCCATACATTTTAATCTTACGTACCCGAATAATCCACGACCCAATAATTATATAACCCTAATCAAAGATATAGGGTTTCGAGGGGGCCACCGGATGGGGCATTTTCCAACTTCCGGTTTGCACCGCAAATGGGGTTTTTTTTACAGCAGTCTATTGTTTTTTTAAATGCAATATTTTATTTCAAATTTTGATTGTACAACAAAAAGGAAACTTTTGTTTTTATTGATTTTTTTATTTAGCCCGCATTTTAGCCATAAATAATCATAAAAGTTGAACTTTTTAATCTTACGTACCGGAATAACCCGCAACCCAATAATTAAATAATCCTAATCAAAGTTGTAGGGTTTTGAGGATGCCACCGGATGCGTTTTTTTACAGGAAGTCCACTTTTTTAAGTGGAAACACCTATTTTTTATTTCAAATTTCTGTACAATACAAAAAGGGAAAATTTTTTGATCTTGTTGATTTTTCGATTTAGTCCATATTTTAACCATGAATTGGGAGCCATAGTTGTAGAGTTTGCCGCTAGGAGGCTGTTATGCAGAAGTCCGTCCCGAAAGTGCTGAAATCGCTATTCACTAATAAAGAGCGGCACATTTAAAGCAGGTCAGTCTGAAGGCGTTTCATTTATAAAGAAGAAATAAGGGTGTTTTTTGTTTTATTGCATGTTAGATTTCACTATATATAGTATTATTATTTCAGTCTAATTTGAGTAAGAAATAGGCGTTTTACACTAATTTGAGTAAGGAATTGCTGTTTCATACTGATTTAAGTAAGAAATCACGCTCATTTGAATAAGGAATCGCTGCCACCTGTCGTTATGGTTCCTGCCATTGATTTGCCTTTTTTGAATATTTGTAGACAGTAATGCCTTCAAGACAAACTTTCTTCATTAGTGACCATTTCATTTATATCAGTTAGGTTTTCGTGCCGACTTTAAACATTCCGTAAATCGTATGATTCAGTATTGAAAATAGTATTAGCGTATTTTGAAGTAAAATTAGTTAACAATTTTTTGAAGGCGGTTATATATATTTTTTAAATCTTATTGTCTCTAAGCTAAAACTCAACTTTAACGAAGCAACTGCGTAGAAAAAAATGAAATCTTGAAATTTTCAATTAAAATCAAACAAAACCTCTTTCTTAAATATGGCCAATGAGTTTTTTAAAATCAAGGCAAGTACCAGTAATGGTTGGGACCGGATCACATCAACCGTATGTGTCATAATGGCTCAAAATTTATCGAAACAAAATCGAAAAATAGGGTCTATCTATTATGACAATTATTTTTATTTTTGAGTATTTTTGTTAATCCTAAATTATAATGTTCTTGTCGTAATAATATCTGACCTTTTTTTGGTAAAATTTTACACATATTTTACTTATATCTTATAGCCTACCGAACAGCAGAAGGGAAACCCTGGGTACTTCCAGTAGTTAGGAAAACCGAAATAAAAATAGCTCAGGATGAAACATTAAATCACGAGTACCTGCCAGTGTGCGGTAAGTAAAAAGTTTTTCAAATAAATCCAAGTGTTGATCCTATATTGATTTACTAGGCACTGAAAAATACACAAATGCAGCAAGTGGCTTGCTTCTAGGGGAAGAATCCCCAGCTTTAGCAGAAAAAAGAGTATGCCATCATTATATAATTAGTTTCCATATAATTGAATTTTACAATATAAATTGTTTTGCATTACTTTCAGGCTTTCGGTATCCAAACACTATCCGGGACAGGTGCCTTACGACTTGGAGGTGAATTTTTAGCGAAACATCTTAAAAGAAGCGTTTTTTATTACTCAAGTCCCACTTGGGGTAAGTTCAATAAGTTTAAATATTGAAATTTATGTAGTGGAGCGTGCAATCTCTGTAGCTTTTGATAGTGGATTCGGAAATTTTCATTATTTGGCATTCAGTAGTCTAGTCTAGAATTTCGTGCTTATTTGATCAGCAAAGCATACTTTTTCAAAATTTTAATCATTTTAAGTAAATATTTATTTAAACATTGGAAGGATTCCTTTGGTTTGTGCGAAAAGATAAAATTGGCTCTCATTTATTAGCTTAATTTATTTTTGGTGGAATTTTTAAAGAGATTGCGACGTGGAAGTTTCTAAGTCTGATACATTAAATTAAGTAAGATAGGTTCCTACACAGCTTTTATGACAGTGTGTCTTGTTTTTGCATCTTATACTTTTAATGCATCACAGTCTTTAAATTATTATTAACTATCGCTTATCATGGATTTTCAGAAAACCACCATAAGCTTTTTATAAACTCTGGTTTTACCACGGCGAAAACATATAGATACTGGGATCAGAAAAATAGATGTATTGACATCGAAGGTGAGTAATCTGTTTAAAACTGAAGAGTCATTCTTACAAATAATTGAATTGTAGGTTTCTTGGAAGATTTAAATGCTGCTCCTGAAGGCGCTGTTATTATTTTGCACGCCTGTGCCCACAATCCAACAGGATGCGACCCAACTCAGGAGCAATGGAAGCAAATTGCCGATATTGTAGAGGTGAAGTTTGTATGAGTTTTTAAACATTTAGAATTCTAATATGAATAACAATTTCCAGGCTAAGAAACTTTTCCCATTTTTTGACTCTGCCTATCAAGGTTTCGCTAGCGGTGATCCAAATAAAGATGCATGGGCTGTGAGATATTTCGTATCTAGAGGCTTTGAGCTGTTTTGTGCTCAATCTTTTGCTAAAAATTTTGGATTATACTGTAAGATGAGACTAGTTTTGCTTTTAAGTAACTGGTTTTAATTTATGTTCCTTTTTTGTTTTTCTTTTAGGTGAACGCATTGGTAATCTGACAGTAGTTCAGAAGAGTATTGAAACTACAAGTGCTGTACATTCGCAATTTACTTTACTTGTACGAGCAATGTACTCAAATCCTCCCGCATTCGGTAGCAGAATTGTTGGTACCGTGTTAACTGATCCCAATCTTAGGAATGAGTGGTAAGAAATCTGATTCTTATTTAAACCTCGATCACTAGTGAACGGCAATACTTTGACCATAAAATCAATGAAAGCTTACGATATATAAAATCACGTGAGTGATAAGAGATTTTTATCAGTAAATTTAAAACCCTGCAAAATCTTGTAAAATTGGGCTACTTATCAATATATTTAAGACACGCGCCGTTTTTTTTCGAGATCGTGAGCGATCCGTCGAGAGCCTTGCGTTAACTAATATATATAATAAATTAAAGAAATTTTATTTTTATCGTGCACTGCAATTAGTCCTAATTAAATGAAGTATTTGATGGAATTTAATGCGAGCAAGGTCTTAGGAAACTTATAGCAGTTCATTGAATCTATTATAACTTAAGGATTTTATTAAGGGAGCAGTGACTAGAGAAATTTAAGTCTGTGGATGTGTAAGACTGTAAACATTGAATTATGGGTTGTTTTTACCATGTGTGGCCTGTGAGGAGTATTTGATTTTTTTTTTCAACAAAATAAGCTCGAAAGCTGGTCATATTACAGAGTATCTGCCAGTATAACTTTAGAGGAAAAAATAATGAATTTGTTTCCAAGCGCAAATGCTGCACAAACTTACGTGAAACAAGATTTTACGGATATCATATCTCGGAAGTAAAACCGGGTACCTACAATGAAATTTTATACGAGTAGCATCGTTTTGTCTTTTATAGCTGAATAGTGTGTACCTTTTCTTATAAAATTTGTGCATGAAATCCAGCTATCACAGTCACGCGTAGTTTCTTTGCATGTTCTAATGAAGGTTTTGCCAAAACATATTTAGCTTGCCGTCCCTTTTTAGTAAAACATATTTGCAGCGCCTCCTGAAACTTTGCTAGATATAACTGCTATATAATAACGAAGAAAATCTTAGGAATGTCGAATCAACACACATAAACTTAAAATTATTAAGAAACATAAATAAGATATATTTTCTACGTTTTTCTTAGGTTCAGCTATAGCTAATGCTATCTGTAAAGGAAAATTAAATTTATAAAATTGCTAAGTGCAGTTTATGCATGAGTTTGGTTGTCTTAGGTACTACAATACAATAAAACTATTTAACATTAAAAGGTGACACAAGGGAAATTAGGTTTCGATTTTATCAATTTGTTATCTTTAAATTGTAAAAAAAAAATATTAGACTATTTGTAACGATTACATAGAACAGAAAAACTATATACTTTCTGGTAAATATTTGTTTCCTAATCTCACTATCTCCTTAGTTTATTTCAATAATCCCTCTCTCGTGAGACGCTCTCGAATGCTTTTGAAATCACTGTTCGAATGGAAGAAGTTTGGTATTCTAAAAATATATGTCTTTACATACATACATTTCAAACTTCTTCTCTAAATTCTTTTTAAATTTGGAATCATCTGTTTATTGAATTATACCAAAAGCTCGGAAAGACAAGCAACACACTTTTTTTATTTTGTTAAAAGGTCAAAATTCCCACACTTATAATAAATTAGGAGACTTTTTTACGAAAAAATGTTTGCAATAGCTAAAATGACCTTTTTTTTGGAATTTTTGTTGTATTAAAAATTGATTATTTTTGTTCTGTGACGAATGAAGACGAAATATGTACGATACCGAACCCTATTTTGCTTTTGTCTATCAGAAGCAAGATAACGAATTAAAAAATTGTATGGGATAAACAAGTTAAAGATCATTTAATAGAATTTACACAAAAAATTTAAAACGGATAGGTTTATTTTTATAGGAATACTGAGTGGGTTTTATTTACTTTTTTGCATAACATTTTCAGTAGTTATTTAATAGTCTATATTAATATTGTTTTCATCTGAAAATCTTAGTAGCTGTGTAAATTGAAAGGTTTAATATCTTGCACATTGTGCATTTTCTTACGTCTCTATTTTTGCTTCTCACCTAAAAGGTGCAAGTTACTTGCAAACATCATCAACGAATTAAGAAGTTTGTACTTCTCCTATTCAATTTTTTCATAACAGTAGTACAATTCATTCATTGCTTTGCCACCTGGGGTGAATCACATATAGTACACCTGAATCACTTTGGAATGAATAGACAAAACAATCAACCAGGCACACTAAAAATTATATTATGTTAGACCGATGGATATATTTGGCTTAAATCGAAGCTATTGGGACGTGCTAATAATTACACCCAGCCATCTGTACAAATTTTTCGTCGCAGTCATTTTATGTTAATTGTCCTGACATATGTGTTTTCTGTTTCGTGTTTTTATATGACTGTAGTTGCCGACTAATGAAAATCAATAATTATCTGATATACATACAGAGAATGCTGCATTCAAGAGCAAAATCTAGTTGGGAGTCGATTCGAGGCATCAGATATGATTGTACCGTCCCATTAGATAGCTCGAAGTGACAATACGATTTTGTTTTCTGATTAATTTTCTTTTCGGCTTATTACGGTAAAGTTTTTGATTTACTTTGGGAAAGTTTGATGATTTTCTCTGAAATTAAATGAAACGGGAACCAATTTTTATGGAGGATTGTTTTTGTCTATTTCTCTGACTATTTCAGGCAAAGATAATATGTGTGTATATCTAATTGTCATTGGTAATTAATTTGTACTAGGTTTTCCATTTTAATTGCCATAACACATTGAGTTACGTAAAACTTGTCATACAAATACATAAAGTGGTTTTGGAATTGTTTTTGGCAAAGTTTTATAGTTTGTTTACGGAGGTCAAGGAAGAATATGAAACTTTTATCTATTAAAAAAAGATAATCGCCTCCGTGGGATAAACCATAGATTCTTTATCGCGCGTAAATTTTTTTTTTTAAATGCTTACTGTGTATGTGTCAGCAAATGGAAGATATTAGACAAAAATTGATTGAAAACAACCAAATTTACAAAGCAATTATTAATTACAATAGATGAATAGAATTTGAATAGCTTTCTATTAGAGCTCCCAACTTTTTCAAATTCTGAAGGAGTACAAGTTAGATTCGGTCATTTCTCTATATAAAAAAAAACAAAAGTAACAAAATAAGAATATCCTTAAGAAAAAAAGTAACAGTTTACTCTTAAATTAAACAGAAGAAATATGTTTAAAAATAAATTTCTCTGAAGCCTCATCTGTAATTCTGTAGCATATTCTCCAGCGACAAAATCTCCCATTTACTTGGCGTCAAAATCGCCCACGAAAAAATCCCCCATTATTAAATTTCCTTATACAAAATTCGTTTACTCTTCAACAAAATCCCCGAAACATTTTAAAATCCAAATACTCAGAAGACTTACAAATTCGCACACGCGGATTGGGAATTTTGTCGTCGGTGATTTCGTGCCCAAGTGGTTGATGACACAGTGGAAAGCATAGTTGGTCTTTTATATACATCAGTGGCGTGGGGTCCATATAACACGATTCCTACCGGCTTCCCTTTTGGGAACTCATCCTATTCCCGTAAATTTAAAACTTGTTCTATGCCTGTAAAATTCCTGGAAAGCGCTCCCAAAATTCATCTCGTAAAGAAAACATGGCAAAACAAGTGTTACAACCAAAAACAACCATAATCTGTTGTTGCACTACGATGGAACCTTCCCTCGCACCGCAGCAGGTTCTATCAAGGGGTTGCATCGGGTATGAAGCGCTCGCTCGCTGCTTCTGTAAGCCGGTCATTTTACGGCTTACTCAAGCCCACACTTTTCTCCACGAGTAACAAAGAAATCGTGTGTGATATCCTTTGCTCACTAAAAGCAAATCCTATAAGCAAATAACACGATAGAAACCGGCTTCTCGGTTGTTTTCATTTTGCATAAGTTGAAACTCGGGTCACTTCGGCGGGTGGTTGTTTATTTCTTAGAATGTCAGCTGATTCGTGTCTTCTCTATGAACGGGTGTGAGTGTAGTGGTGCTCTCTTATTATCCCTATAACACGGTAGAAAGCGGCTTCTCGGGTGAGTGGGGTTGGTTGGGGTTGGTTGGTTATTAATTTTTGTTTCATACACAATATTCAGCTGACTGTAAATTTCTTTGATACTGAAGGGGCTGTGAATTGTAGGAGTGAATGCTCCCTTATTTCACAAGAATACGGCAGAAGTCGTCTTCTCGGAAGGGAGGGGTGTTGTGGTTTTGTTTATTATATTTTAATAAAAAAATTGTTAACTTGTGTCTCTTTTTGCCTTGGTGCTCAACGGATTGTGACTTATGAGTGTGGTGTGGTGCTACTTTATTACCTCTCGATAACACGATAGAATCCGGCTTCTCGGGTTTTTTCGTTAGGTTCGGCTATTCGGATGACGATTATTTATTTGTTTCAATTTGTCAGTTGAAGGATTTGTCGTGCATGTTTGATTTAAAGTGAAGTGTAATTGTACTTTAATATATAGAATTTAATTGTGAAAAGCTGGTGAGAATTTTGTAAGGTCTAGGTGGTCTGTTATAGGACATTTTAGTAGCTTTTTATTTATATCTTGTTCTCAGTCTTTAATTTTTGTTGGAAATGGCGTTACTTAGTGTTGAGTGCTGCTTAACGGATTTTTTATTAGAACAGGCAAATGAATTTAATAGATTATCTTTTCAGCAAAAAAGCAGAGTTATCGAATTAGGTCGCGCTAAACCGTCGATGAAAATAGATTACAAGCGTAAGGACGGGTTTTTCAAACATTTTAATAAGTCGATTTATGAAAAATATTCGTGGCTGACCGGAAGCTGCAAATTAAATAAAATGTTTTCTTTCCCATGTCTTCTTTTTTCGAATTCTTCGAGTGTTTGGAGTCGCACAGGTTTTACGGATATCAATAATTTAGTAAACTCTTTAAGTAAGCATGATAGAAGTGGCCGACTAAATTCGACAAGAATACACGCAGTCACTGTTGAACACATTTTGTAATATCTGACTTCATTTGGTAAGTTTTTTTTTCCTATTAAGTTTCTGATTTTTGCACCGGCTTACCTTCTCAAAAATTTCACCCCACGCCACTGATATACATACATATATAATTCAGATAACGTTACATATTTGGCAGTGGCGGATACATACATTTTTTTCAGGGGAAATTTAGTCATAATAAAATTAAATAGTATAGTTATATATTAGTCGTAATACAAATTCTAGGCCGTGCGACACCTCCTTTGTATCTGCCGCTGTTTGCGGTCTTAAAACCTATTCTGCACTGAAGGTTTGTTGATTAAGACTGTAACAGACTGAAAAATTAAGTAACTTTTAAGAAATTGCAACGGATTGTTTTGAAATGTTTCCCGCTGTTTATAGCTTCAATAAATTTAGATTTTCTCGCCTCTCTTTTCAAGCCCCAAAAATCAGTTTAAAGGACAAGAAACTGCCTTTTTGAGATTTTTTTTGAACAAACCAACTTTTTCCCTTCAATTGTCAAGATGATGAGATGGGTTTTCTAAGAAACAGTGAGAGTTCAATCATGTTACACGCTTGGTAGGATTTTTCATTTTGTTGTTAAAAAAGTTCAAAAATGTAATTTTAAGGGGCTACACCACCACCACCGCTCTGAAAAACTATCAAAAGAAAAAAATTTGTTCACAGATGTCAACGCATCGCTTCTTTTTTTTTTTTTTTTAAAAATGAGTTTTTGGAACCAAGTGATATTTGACGCGTTTGAGACACAAAGCATCTTTTAAAATGGTTTGGGTTGACCCAAATGAAATGCCCACAAAATCAGCAAAGTCTCGTCAGTACGATTTTTGAGCACCCAATCTTTGATTTCATTGACGTGGCTTTCGTCGGTAGATGTTGATGGTTGTCCGGGGCGCTGTTCGTCTTGAACTCGTTCCTGGCCATCTTTGAAGTCTTTGTAGCTTTATCACCAAAGGCCTTCTGCGATATCCTCAACGTTTCAGCGGTAGAATATTCATTCCGCAAAAGAAATTTAATACAAATTCTTTTTTCAACAAAATCGGACAGAAAAATCTACAAACGCACTTTTGTATGTTTACAAAAACACGTGCAACTCTGCAGCAATGAAACTCTGTATAGATGTCAAAGATAGTACTATCAACCCACAAAAACTTTCATGATTGCATAATACCCGCGAAGTTTATATGAAAAATTCACTTCATTTTTTGATCACAGTAATATGTATCTTAAGAAATACATAAAAAAAGAAAAATTTGTTGAACATTTTACAGTGATGATATCCATTTTAAAACTGTCTCTAGTGCACTATGTGACGTCATATGTTACACCACATGTTGGATAAAAATTAACCAGTGCACACACTGAGTACTCTTGCTATATTTCGGAAGAATTGGCTGCATGGTGTGCCTTATGATAAAAATATTGGGTTTCCGCCATATAAAATTAATTAAAAATTAATTCATGTACTTTTATTTCCCAAAGTTAGACAGCCACCCGAAATTTGCTTCTGTTGTCAACACTTTACATAAAAACGCCTCAAACTCAATTGAATCGGAATAAAATTATTTTCGAATTAAAGATTTTAAATACATTATCGTTAACTTTTCCTCTCTGGGTGTAAGTGCTTGTAGCTTGATTCAAATTTTTGCGGAAATGCAATTAAAAGCGCGTTCTTTATAGATCTGAAAGCTCAGTTGATTAAACATTTTAATTGAGCCATAAACTGTCTCAATGAAAATGGACAAAATGCACTCGCCCATTTAAAATTTAATTAAGCTTTGATTTCCTTGTTGACCTCCAGAGAGCAGCATGTCTCTGTAGTGCAGAAACAAAATGTCGACGTTAGCCTGAATGGATTATTTACGTAATTTATGGCTATGTCACCCTGTCCATTACGTTGATGTGCAGACAAATATTAGCAGAAAATTGGCAAATTGGTTCTACCACTAATTAATTAATGTTTTCTTTCCTTTAACAGGATGGAATGTATCAAAATAATGTCTTCGAGGATAATCAAGATGCGTGAGGCTCTCTACGGCCACTTAACAAGGCTAAACACTCCAGGAAAATGGAACCATATCGTCGAGCAGATTGGAATGTTTTCTTATACCGGCCTCAATGGTATTTTGTACAGTATCACTTTCGCAACCTAAAATATTGCTATTTATTCTATTCTGCAGAAAAACAAGTTAAAATGCTGATAGACGAATATCACATATATCTGCTTTCCTCTGGCCGCATTAATATGTGCGGCCTCAACGAGAGGAATGTCGAGTATGTCGCTCAGGCTATTCACGCGGCAGTCACGAAGATTGGTGATAATTAGGTTGAATCGTCGACAGTGTCTAGGACAGAAGGTGGTTCATTATCATCCATTGAGTGGCTTTGTGTGGACGATTTGTGCCGGTTTTCATAATACATCATTCGTTGGAAAAATTGTTGCATTTTTTGAATGCTTTTACTCAGAACAGAACAAATGTAGATCTGTATTATCCTTTAAATAAATGCATTTAAAATTCTTGTCGATTTTCATTAACTATTTTTATTTGTATTTTCCTTTAAGCGCATTTTTCGGCTTTTGTTATTGTTTTTAGAATTGGCTATAGTAACTTATAGGAAAAATTAAGATTTTATTTACCATAAATTCTTGTAATTTTAAACCTATATATAGTATATCATATATAAAAATGAAAGTTTGTTTGTTGTTCAATCACTCACTAAATACTTGCATCGATATTTTTAGTTTTTTGTCCGAAGGTAGTACATATAGGACACAAGATGGCGACAGAAGATTTTAAATTTCAGGTGATTTTCATGAAAATTGGTACTTAGGGGTATTGAGAAATGCTAACTTCAAATCCGCAACCCAAATTTAGAAATTCAAAATGGCAGCCGAAATTTCTTGATTTTAAGCGGATTTTAATGAAAATTAGTATCATGATTGTTTTAAGGCCACTAATTTAGAATATGAAATTTTATAAATCCAAATCCCAGTATGGAGACCAACATTTTTAAAACTAACCGATTCTTATGAAAATTATAATAAAGGGTATCTTGAGGCCACTAATTTCGAATCTACTTTCAAAATTGGTAAATTCAAGATGGCGGATCTAATATCGCGACCAAAATTTCTTCATTTCAAAGGATTTCAATGAAAATGTATACAATGGTTTTTTTGAAACCAATGAATTTGAATATTATCAAAACTTGGGAATTAAAGATGGTGGGTCCAAAAAGGCGACCAACATTTCTTACATTTAACGGATAGTGTCATAATTGAAATTAGTAGAAAAGCTATAGTAGGGGATCCCAAGCGGGGATTTTGGTTGTTACTCGAGCGCGTCAGAAAATCATATGGGGAGATACCCTCCACCCTGTAATGTACCCCTACCATATATGAACCCTTAATACAGGGGAGTGCGGTGAGGGCAGCCCGTCAGATTAGTAAAAAAAAATCGATCCTCAGAAAAACTCGAGCGCGTCAGATTAAGAACAGGTAAGTTAAGTACATCCAGAAAAGTGTATATTTCAATAATTTGACAATCTGACCGTGGCATATGGGAAATAGGCGAGTCACAAAGTTGTAAAAAAAAAACGTCACCTAGAAATACATGAGCGCGATTGAATTTTTTTTTATTTTGAAGGAAATTCTATCAGAATCACGAAAAACATATAATCTGACGGTTTTCATGGGCCGATGTAGCTAAAACCATCGATAAAGGCTGAGCGTACAGATGCTGAGAACTAAAGAGTATCTATTAACAAGAAGGAACACTCGTGACGTTTTTCCTTATCTTTTTTCGACCTTGGTGCCGTTACAGGAACGAAGTGGAAATTTCTGCTAGAAATAGGTAGTAATAAAGAAGGCATAGGTGAGAGAAAGAGAAGAATTTGGGGCGAAAAGTGAAACACTTCTGCAGACTACACCTCACAAAAATCTTTTATCACAAATTTTTCCATGAACACATTACAAACTGTCTTTTCCATAGCCACACACCAAACACGTTATGTTATGCTTACCCATCATTTATGTAAAGCACATTTTATTTAATTTAATTAATTCCGTCTAAAAAAGCACTTTTTTACTTAAAAACTTTTAAGCTTGTTCACATGCACGAACAAATCAAGACCAACCGGTACTTTCCGCAAAGCGAGCGAAGCCCAAAATAATTTAAAACTAGGGCGCCTTTAAAAATGCTCAATGAAAAAATGTAAACAATCTCGTCCGTATTTATGCTCTGTGTGTGCTATCCGCCTCTTTTCCCTTCTCCGATTCCGCATTTCCCTATAACTTAACATTGCGAGGGGAGGTCAAATAAACAAAAGAAACTAAAAAAAAAATTTTTATTTGAAAACTGTCACATTAACAAGTTTTCAAATTGTCAGATTACGAATACTCCTCTATATAATTGTCAGATTATCATTTAGGGTGACTAAGACATCGAGTTGAACCCTCTGTATAAAAATCTGACGCGCTTGAATATTTCAAGGTAATCGTTTTTTTTAACATTTTCAAATTCAGTTATGAGTTTTGGTCCCGTCCAAATCGTCAGCCATTGAAATAGGAGACTTTTTTGAGTTCAGTTAGCATTCCCTTTCAATATCTCAAGCGCTCGATTAACTTTTTTTTGTTTTGTTTTTTTACCCCTTTAGGCTGTAATATTTATTCGTCAGATTAATATCTATCGGTTATCAAAAAGACAAAGCGGTTATACACTATGAATGTCTGACGCGTTCGAGTATTTCCATGTGACAGTTTTTTTTACATTTTTAAACATTTTTATCCGCTCTTTTCCTCACTAAAATGGAAAACTTAACATAAACTTTTTTTCGTTTTAGAACCTAATCTTCACAATCCATTAGGTCCCCATGACGCTCTAGTAAATGCAAATTTAGCATCCCAGTATCCCCAACTACAAGATTTAATTCTAGCGGGGGCTTTCATTTCAAGATCCCAACCTAATTCTATTCAAATCTTGCAATGCAAAAAAACTAGACAGAAGCAGATCCACTGACATACATATAAGGTCTATCTGGTAAATTTTCTTGAGTAAAAATCTGGCAAAAAGTTTCATATCGTAGTAGGGATAAACATCAAAAATTACCAGACTTTAACCAAAGATAGGGTACACCTTCAAAATCTTACTTGTGAACGTAACTGTTCAAACAAGAAAAAGATTTCAGAGGAGATATTTATGGATTTATTTAAAATTTTGGAAGATTTTGAAATATATTTTTTATTTATTTAAAGTGTTCTTCAATTACTTACTTCTGTTTGAATCGAAACGCAAAATTTCAACACAAAAATGACAGATTTTTGTGTGCAAAAACCTTTTTTTCAGTAGGTATATGTAATTTCCTTTTAGCTTTTTATACTTATTCCAACATTTTCTAATTTCAGCCCTTAAAAATAGGCGATTTGCTACAAGAACTCCACTGTTTCGACTATGCCTTGCTCTCAGTGATGGATCCATGTCCACAGTTATGAATTGATGCCAAAAGTCCTTCGGATAGCGTTTTAAAGTCGCCAAACATTCTTTTGTATGACAACTTCAAATATATGTGTTTTTTGGTCAATTGTGCACAACTGCGGGACCCATCCTGCGGAAAGCTTGCTCATATCCAAGTGGTATTTAAAAATTGTCTGCACTCGTTCGATTGAGATGTCCACAGCCTCACCAGTCTCCAATCATTCATTACCATATCGTTGATTTTCTTAATCATTTCTGTTGTGGAGAGGTGAACTCATTTGACCAACTGAACGTTCTTCATCACAAATTTAAATTCACATGTCGAAGGAGAAGTTATAGAGTCTTCATAAAGTTCGTTTATTTCCGTGTTTATTTTATCATTCGCTTTCCTTTTCAAAAATAAGAATTTTATCACTGCTCGATCCTCAGCTCTTTTTTCATTTGCATAAAAATACAAAAGTTGTTCGTTTCCAATGGCTGTCAAATACAAACCAAATCATTTAGCTGGGTGAAAATTAGAAATAATCATTTGAGGGGTGACAATTATGAAAATTACTATTGATTTAAACTTAGTGACGCCATCTTCGCCGAGGATAATTACTTATCATACGACTCTTGTATTAATTTTGTTTCTATTGGTGGCGTGAAGTCAAATTATAACTATTATCAGAAAGAATTTCTATCTGCATCGATAGCGGTTGATTAGCGGAAGGCCACCGCTTTATTCAAAACGTTCACTATTTCAAACTAATCTCTCAAGTACTGTTTTGTGATTTTAATGCAGGAAGCTCCATTGAGGTTCGTGCAATTTCCGCTTAGAAATTTCTTCGTCTGATTTTCCAATTATTGACGGCAATCACTGCAGACCTTAGTACCTGATGCCGCACTCTATGCCTTTAACCCGTTGCAACGCAGTGGCAGATCCACTTTTGATAGGTGTGATCCAAACCGGCCAAAGTTAATATATAGTAAGTAGCGTCGAATTCCGCAATCAGCGAAATGGAAACAGTACTGGAACCGGACTACTCGCTGCAATCGAAATTGCTTTCCTAAGTCTCTCTTTCAGACAATCAATAAAAGTTGATAAATCCAATCTAACGGAAACGGAAGCACGTTACCAGAAGCCAGAAGTCGCGGTGTACCTGAGGGGTCCCTCAATTGGCCGCTTATCCTACATTGTTCCCTTCATTTAAGTACTGTACCTACCTGCCGCAAAGCCAG
Source organism: Dysmachus trigonus (assembly GCA_949715965.1). Lineage (NCBI taxonomy): Eukaryota > Metazoa > Arthropoda > Insecta > Diptera > Asilidae > Dysmachus > Dysmachus trigonus. The sequence continues at coordinate 39,655,476 of OX454322.1, read as the reverse complement.
CAACCGTGAAGAGCCGCGACGGGCCAGTACCGCTTGTATTGTCGGTCATGGCTAGCGAATTCCGTAGGTTGTTGACTTACCGGCAACCGTAGCAGTAGCAGATTGCAAGGAAAATATTTTCTTTTACTGTGATGATTTTTTCCTTTATTCTTTTATTCCGCCAACGTGCCTTGCGTAGTCAGGTGAGGTGAGTCACCGGCACGACAGTAAATCACCGGCCGCACCATCCAGGTAAATTAAACCGATTCTAGTTCCTATAGTTCCAGCGAAAAGTGCAAAACACACCCACCTACTCTTCTCCTTTTGTTTGGACTACTACACCCATAGAAAAAAGCATGTAAAAATGTCAATTTTACTGTAAATTTAATCTATATTCTCTGTCAAAAACGACCCTATTTCCACTGTTGTCAATATGAAAGTTTGTTGGTTGTAAAATTAAAAACTGTGTAAGATTGACTACATTAGATATCAATTTGATAGATTAACTATGGCATTTATAGTTTTATTTATTTATTTATTTACCATCTACAGAGAAAAACCTCCTCCAGATTACATCCATATAAGTACTAACTATATTATAGAAACAGAAAATTAAAAGTAAAATAAGATAGAACTAAAATAACAGAATAATACCACAACCGAGCTTATAAACAAAAACACCAACAAGTGATTTAATCCTATTTGAAAACTCTTACAAGTGCAGACTTGAATGTAGCTCTATCATCAGCGAGGTCTGGTGTGTCACATAGTTCATTAAAAAGTGTAGAACAGTAAGCAATTGGTTCATGCTATCCATAACACGATCGCTGAGCAGGAATATAAAGCAGTGGCAGGATACTTTGATTTTTACATGCAAAAGTTGTAATCACAAAGCCAATTTGTAATCTTTACAAGAAAAATTATAATTTTGACAACACAGCGCTGTAGGATCTACATCCTGTTTACCACATTTGCTGCAAAATTTACAGAATCATATTTCATTTCTGCGGAAAGTACTGTTGAATCCATAGAGCCAATTTGTTGTACTGACAAGAAAAATTATAGTTTTTATAAAGTAAGACTGTAGTATCTACAATCAGTTTATATTAAATTAAAGTTGCAAGGTCGTAATTAATATATAATAATTTTATAAATTCTACATTCACTAGTATTATCCAAGAAGTAGCAAATTGCAATGGTTCAACATACACGCAATATCGTTGACTCAACATTAATGCAACATTTACAGGTTATGAAACATATCATTAAATTGTAATATACTAGTAGACCCGGCCACGCGTTGCTGTAACACGTTGAATTAATTTTATCCTAATCTTTTTAATACAGTCAAATCAATATTCACTGATAAAGATAAAAACGTTTTAGCTGAACTAAAAACCTATGTGATTGAGACAGGAACGTTACGCCAAATGTAAAAGTAAAGAATGTAGGAGAGTTAAAATTTTTATTTTATACATACAATATTTTACTATAGTATGTATTAATGATTCATTCATTAAGGGGTTACATACGTACAGTAGCGCCAAAAATACGCTAAAAGTAAAACTGTTTTTAGAAGGGATAGCAATAGAAATTAAGAAAAATAACTTTTACACATTGTTTACTAGTATGTAAACTTTATAAAAAAATGTATTTTTTTTTTTTTTTTCAAAAATTACAACAAAAAGAAAATATGTTTCCCGAAGCTCTATAAAAAAAAAGTTGGTCCATGGTTTACATAATTTCTGCTTGAAATGTTGATGGATCTGCAAAACGTAAAAAAATTCTTCTAAAATAAAGTTTTCGTTATAGTCTGTCGAGCCGGATTTTTGAAATTCGGAAAATTTGGCAATTTACAACAGTTTAAAAAAAAAGTGCATTTTGTGTCATAAATTTCACACTTTAATTATTTTTATAAAATTTTGTAATCACAATATCAAAAATCTGGCTCGACAGACTATAGAGAAAACAATTTTGAATATTTAAAAAAAAAAGCATAAAAAAATATTAAAATCTGTATGAGTTATCATGTAAACGATGCCGGAAAAAGTAGTTTTGAGAAAAACGCATTTAAAGTTTCAAGTGCGTTTCGCTCGAGGTCGCGCGCAGCTAAAGCAAGAACTTTATGAATTTTTTAATTTGTATTGTTAACTTACGTCTAATCTCCCATTCCAGCTTCATATTGAATGCCTTCCTTGTCAGTAAACAATTGTTGTTGTTTATTTTTTTCCGACAGGCTGAAAGGCTCCGAAAGTAACGGCCAGCTGCCTCAAACAAGGAACCTTCGCGTATAAGACTTTCGTTGGGCAGTCACGTTTTCTATAATAACTTTCGATCTATGTGGAATTTTTACAATCGACTTTCACAGAAATACGCCTAAAACTATAGAGAATAATAATCTGTAAAAAGAAAAAAACCGATTTTCTGAGAATTCTGTACGTATGTAACCCCTTAAGTACTACATATAAAAACATATAAAATAACATATAAAAATTGAATTTTATGAATGAGGTAGATAACGTTAATTTATAACCATTTTTAATAATAATTTACATTTTTTTTCGAGGTCAGACATTTTTCGCGGCATTTTACTAAAATTAAAATAAAAACAATTAATAAATAAATTAAATAACAAATAAAAAATAAATTAAATAACACTTAATAAAATAACTAACAATTAATTAATTAATTAATTGATTAGCAATTAATAGATTAAATAATTGGAATAAAATACAAAAAATAAAAAGTGGGAAGCAAGCAAAAAGTACACATTTGAGAATTTATCGTAACTTCTTCTTGAATGTTATGAAAATCAACGAAAAAAAATTATATACAAAGATTTGTATTATTATTTGATCGTTGAAAATAATAATATACAAAAAATACACAGCACAATTATAACACAATACACAGTAAAATTATAAAAATGATACACGAAGTGTTGAAAAAGCACACCATCTACTGGATGCTTACCCACCCTAAATATCGAAAGATAATGAATTGTTGTGTCGATAAATTAACTTACACCACCATCTGTTAGAAACTTATGGGACTTACAAATATTGCACTTAATGTGCAATAAAAAAAGTATTGAGGTAAATCGAGATAAAACCTATGCTATATTTTAAGTTGGACTAAACTACACACAATGAGTTAAATTTTATCAAGATCGATTGAGCAGTTTCGGATTTTATCCCAGACATTTTTATATATAAAAAAGATATATAAAGATTATAAAAAGTAAGCGTACAGGAAGGAGCATATACAGGGTGTTCAGAGGTGGGAGGTCAATACTGAAGGGGGTGAAAGGTCAGACCGAGACAAGCAAAAAATCGTATGGGTGGGGGGGGGGCATCTCGCACCGTTTGGCAGTTACAGGGTGATTCGTAAATCAGGATTTTGCCTTATATGGGAACCGCTCTTGTATTTTTATCTTTTTTTCTACGCATCGCAGCGGCCCCAAACTGATTTCAAAAAATCACTATGTGGAAGCCCTTTCCAAAAAAGTTTACACCACCCCCCTATCCCCAACCCCTTGGCCACAATCCCCCCTGGAAGTTGAAAAAATTAACTTTTATTTCACGATTTTTCACCTTTCGCCCCACTTTTCTCTGAAATTCATGTTATTAACATACCTACCTTTTATTTTTTTTAAGTTGCCTATCTAATTACCTTTCCAAAAAGGTGCAATATGCCCAGGTAGGAAAAGGATACGAAAATTTATTTACAAAAATCCTTTTACAGAATATCATGATAATTCGAATTTTTAAGAAATTATACTTAAGTTAACTAAAAAATACATTTTGTTTTCTTAAAAACTAATTACAATTAAAACGTTTGTCCTTTAAAAGCTGTTCAAAATGTTCTCCGCCAGTTTCGATGCATGCAAGTAGCCTTGGTCTTATTTCACGTTTCAGGTCTATGGTAACCAGTCTCTCCCGTATTTTCGTGGCTGCAGTCCCAATCCTGGTAACTAATTCTTCTCTAGTGTTGATTAGTCTTCAGTAAACTTCATCTTTCATCATTCCCCATAAGAAAAAGTCCAGTGGAGTAAGGTTCGGTGACCTAGCAGGCCAAGGAATCGGTCCACCTCGTCCAATCCAGCGCTCTGGGTAATTTTCATTTAACCTTGCCCTAACAATGTTCCCAGTATGCGCAGGTGCTCCGTCGAGCTGTAAATAAATTGCGCTTCTGGTGGCCAGGGGGATGTCCTCCAACAGATCCGGAAGGGTATTCTCCAAAAAGTCCGAGTATAGCTGACTATTCAGCACTTGGGGCAAGATGAAGGGTCCTATCAACTGGTTGCCGATGATGCCAGCCCAGACATTGACACTAAATCTTTGCTGGAAGGACCGACACCTGGTCCTATGTGGGTTCACATCTAACCAGGTGTGGAGGTTGTGCAAGTTTGTGATGCCATCCCGGGTGAATTGCGATTCATCCGTCCACAGAATTCGGTCTAGAAACCTTCTGTTTTCGATGTCAGACTCGAACAGCCAAGTGCAAATTGCAATCGTCTTTCGGAATCTCCTTCCTGTAGTGCTTGGACCAGGATATGGTGGTATGGATATAGTCCCTCTCGGTTCACAACGGTCCAAACTCTCCCTGAAGACAATCCTGACCTTCGTGCGACCTGCCTGATGCTTATTACAGGGCTGTTCCTGACGATGTTGAGGATTTGTTGGTCGGGGTCCGCTGAATCGGCCGATTTTCCTGCTCGCGTTTCTGCTCTGGGGGCGGTTACACTTCCGGTTTCTTTTAACCTTCTGAAAGTCCTTGAAAATACCCTTCTGTTGGGTACCCGCCGATTCGGGAATCTCCTTTGGTATTGTCGTAAGGCCTCACTATCATTTCCTTCTACTAAACCGCACCCGTAAATTATATCGGCATACTCGTCAACACTGCATTCTGCCATTTTATCTTAATTTTTTCTATTAAACACCCGGTTTTATCGCTTGCTTCTTCAACTGTGGCCAATGTCCTTTCAAACTTACCCATTTTTATACCATAATTCATAGGAGGTATTAGAAACGGAGCGTCAGGATACTTAAGAGTCAATACTGGATATAATAAACTAATAACGCTATTTAACGAGATTACATTTATTATTTTATTACTGTTTTGCTGAAATAATAAAAATGTACTACCTCTGTTTCCTAAACAAACATTTCCGAACTTGCTGTCATAAAAATTGTTTACTTAACGACTTTTTCCATTATTGTGCAATAAAGTAATTAGGTACCTGTGAGCATGTTTTAATTTCAGGACTTTTGCAACCCTTTTCTACCTGGGCATGTTGCACCTTTTTGGAAAGGTAATTAGATAGGCAACTTAAAAAAAATAAAAAGGAGGTATGTTAATAACATGAATTTCGGAGAAAAGTGGGGCGAAAGGTGAAAAATCGTGAAATAAAAGTTAATTTTTTCAACTTCCAGGGGGGATTATGGCCAAGGGGTTGGGGATAGGGGGGTGGTGTAAACTTTTTTGGAGAGGGCTTCCAAATAGTGATTTTTTGCAATCAGTTTGGGGCCGCTGCGATGCGTAGAAAAAAAGATAAAAATACAAGAGCGGTTCCCATATAAGGCAAAATCCTGATTTACGAATCACCCTGTAACTGCCAAACGGTGCGAGATGCCCCCCCCCCCCCACCCATACGATTTTTTGCTTGTCTCGGTCTGACCTTTCACCCCCTTCAGTATTGACCTCCCACCTCTGAACACCCTGTATAGTAATAAATTGGGTTCCTCTTATATAAACTTGTATAAATGAAAATAATGTTTAGTAATAATATTACTATGTTGCTTTGCTTAATGAATTTAATATTTTAAACTGAATCCTACCAGGCTTAATCAAAAGATTAATAGCTTTCTATATTTAGTGCACTAATAAGGCATGAATTGCCACATGGCGCAAACTTCGTCGATTGTATAAAATAAAAGTATGTAGTATATGCCCAAAAAAGTCAGTTTTATTTTTGTCATTTCAGCATTGAGGTTTATAGTATATTATTGCTGATTATATTTATATAAATTTGTATTCATGCTTCGTTCTATTTTTATTATTACTACTATACTCTGCTGAAAAGATGGCAACTCCAATAATTCCCTAAAGCAATCAGGATAAATCATGAACCCCAAAGAAAACGACACGACAATTGCATTCTTACTCGAAGCCGGGAGATTTCATTCATTCATACACGCTGAGGCTTCGTCTGGCTACATTGACGGCCGCCGCCGCCGCTGTTTCGACACGAACAGGTGAGAATTGGGAATTTCATTTGAATGAACCCCAGTGGAATTGCCAGTCTCAATTAATTCTTGGTGTGGGAGTCAGGTACAATTTTTGTGGACCGAATGTTTAATCGGCGAGACATCAGGGTTGATTGACGTCGTCTGCCTCAGGTGTAAGCCGCGGTCACATTGAACGATGAAATGCAAATCAGTTAAGCTTATCGCTTATATCGGTGTTCGGCTGCCCTGAATAAACCTTAACCAAAAAACTCCCAAATTTCTATTCTTCTGCCGATTCGCCCACAGAAAGAATCGGAAATTTACCTAAACATTTAAAGCAATGTTTCCTAGGCACCTACATATTGAACGGTAGATATACATATCTATCGTACATCTATGTACATACATATGTATGTTCGCAGGCTTGAAAGGAGCTAAAGAAGAAAAAGTAATTTCCCGAAAATATCCAGATAAAAACGTTTTTCACCCGCAAATGTGGAGGATTTTTAATGCTAGAAAAGACACCAAAGTGAAACTTGAGAGAACATTTTCTGGAGAGCTTTTAATGATTCCCATGATTCTGTGCTCCCTCTTATTGTTCGAAGCAAAGTATCCCGAAACAGGGAGATGCAAAGAGATGTCCAACAATAAGAAACTCTGGACATTGGAGAATTTTAATGGAAAGAAACAATTCGATTCTTTTAATTTGAATGAAAATTAATCCGCCCTGCGGCTATAGAAAGGATTTTAGGCCACAGCATTAAAATTGTCCGAGACTTTGCTAGTAGTTTGAATTTGGAGACTCAAATCAAGAAGGGTTTAATGAACATCATACAGCCTGAATCAATTTTATCTGCATACTGAATGAAAAGGTAACAGCGCCCTTCAAAGTTCGTTGATTGACGTAGTCCGACGAAACGATTTTGCAAATTGCTGAAAGGCTTTTACTAATTCCTAGACTGTTCACTTAACGCACTTCAATTTTTCAATTTTAATTTAATTACCACCTAAAAACGCCATCCTTAAACGAGAGTTAATTATCATCTACATAAGCTACTCTTAATCTTCACGAGCGTGCACTGCTCCCTAACTTTATCTTTGGTGATTGCGTATTCCAAAGGTTTTACCCTAAAATTAAAACCATGAAGTTCTTTAAATTACATTTGGTGAAGTCATACAAAATACGCACACAACCATAGAGCAAAGTCTCGTATTTTCAGACCAAATTATACTGAATTAATGAAAGAAAGTTAAAAAGTGTTAGCCCAAGCGTCTAAAATATGTATTTACGGAAAGTTAAAATTAATTTGCTTCGTATTCTTCTATGAGATGAAAAAGTTCCCTAAATATATCATGAAAAATGTTTAAAGATGAATTCTGCGATTGTTACATATTTTTGTACGTAATTGCCGACTTACTCAGGGAGGAAGAGCGAGTTAATGCTATGAAAAAATTAGGACGCCACGTGATTTTTAAACTACGGAAGTTTAAACTACGAAGTTACGGGAATTGACATGCCGGAGGGAAAATGCCACAGAAAAGCCCAAATTTCCACATTATAAAATCTTTAATTAAGTATTTAATTTTAATGTGATTTTTGTATTTTACTTTGCTTCAAAAAAAAAAAAAAAAAAAAAAACTTAAAACGTACGCTCCAAAATGCGGCTCGGGAATTTACGTGGAAAAATATATATAAAATATGGTTCAATTTTAATATACCAAAATAAATTTATACAAAATGCATGCGACAAATAAAAAAAAATTAAATACAATAGTTAGAGAAGTGATTAGAATGGAGACAAACTTCTCTATTAATTGATAGCCTTGAAAGAGGTTTGCATGATGTGTTTTAAGAAAATTACAGAGTGTTGCATGAAAAAAGTGTTCGTACACATAAAACTGGCGGCAGTTTGCATTTTAGAGGGGGGCTCTTGGAACGATTGGCATATGTTGGAACATATCATTACGAATCGCCCTGTATATCTATTATTAGAAGAAGCTCTTTAATTTCTCATGCGACACATATAGTATAACATATAAAAACAATGTTCATATCACCCAAAGACTATTGAAGCAACTTCTGCAGCATATTTAAAATTTTTATTAGATTTATTCATTTATGCTCCCACAAGAATTGGAAATGAAAAACCATCAATCCCCAGGGTTCCAAATTCCAATAGAGGCACATGGCGCTGGTGCCCGGTGCCCTCAAGTTAGACGCTAGTGACATAGGATTTTTATACATCCCTATGCCATTCATTTTTCAGCGTTCCATTCACACTTTGACGTTAGGTGTAGTAGTTAATTTTGCAATTTAAGTTTTAATTTCATAATCACGTCACATAGCTAATTGCATTCTACTAGTTAAATCCATATTAAGGGGCCATCCCTAAATTAGGTCACACGTTAAGGGGGTGGGAGGGGGTCAACAAGGTGTGACATCGTGTGACAAAGGGGGGACGAGTCATAAGCGTTGTAACGTCACATATATAAATCTGAAGTATTAAAACTCTAAACTTCCTAACGAGAAACTTTAAAATATTACCAGCTCTATCAATATTATTATAAGTTTTAAAGAGTGACCGCAAAAATCGCCTGTTTTTGCACATTTCACAGTGAACTAAGAAAAAGGAAAACAAATTGTAGGGTTTAGAATGACGCCACATAGCCTATAGTGTTTTAGTCATCAAACTCTTTAATTTGATTCTGATGCCAAGGAGGTTGTGAAAAAAAGCTAATTCGCCTTTTGGTGCGTCCTTTGGTGCACACTATTTGGGGTTTTTTTTTTGTTTTTAAGTATTTATCTCCAGAACGAATTAAGATATCGCTATAATTCTTTTTTTAAATTGAAGCTCAGACTATGTAGATTACTGGAAAAATAACCAAAATAGCTGAAAGGAAAACAAATACATACTCTGTAACATAACCTCAAAATTGTATTTTTTATGAAAAATTAGATAAGCACACACCAACAAAGAAATTGGCATATATGCTATCCGATGTACTTTTATATACTGATCACGAATCCGAGATCAGAATTGCCCCTCACCCTCCAATTTTCAGAAAAATGAAGAATTTCGGTGGTCGTATAAGCTTTTTTAACCCTTTGAGTCACAAAATTCGAGCTTAAATTATTTTTTACCACAGTATACTAACTGCAGGTTTTTGTGGTCGCTGATCACGAATCTGAAGTCAGATTTTGAAAATTCAGAATGGTGGATTCTATATGGTGGAACAAAAATTTAATATTTGGTCGAATTTAGACTAAAAATTGAATACATGGGTTTTTGGAGTCGCTGTTTACGAATCTGAAGTCAGATTTTGAAAATTCAAAATGGCTGATTAAATATTGCGGACCGATAATTTAATATTTGATCGAATTTTGATAAAAAATTCAACAAATAGTCCACTGTGCTTAGTGGACAAAAAATTCACAAAATAGTTGACTACTCATTTTGTAAAAATAAAAAAGCATTTGTAATAATATTTTTAATTACTGTATTGTAAATTGTTCGATTTTAACGATTTCACTTTACTTTTTAGTGGAAAGAAGGAGGGTCAAAAGGCCGGTTTTCGACCCAAATTGTTTTTATCTATAAAATCAATATATAGTCGATTTCAACCAATACGAAACTTCCAAAAACCCTCTCCCTCTCTGCCATCCCCCCAAAGTTTTGGAAAAGCAGCTATAAATAGCATTTTTAGGGTTCCGTAGCCAAATGGCGAAAAACGGAACTGTCTGTCTGTCTGTCTGTCCGTCCGTATATCACAGCCACTTTTTTCCGAAACTATAAGAACTATACTGTTGAAACTTGGTAAGTAGATGTATTCTGTGAACCGCATTAAGATTTTCACACAAAAATAGAAAAAAACAATAAATTTTGGGGGTTCCCCATACTTAGAACTGAAACTCAAAAATTTTTTTTCATCAAACCCATACGTGTGGGATATCTATGGATAGGTCTTCAAAAATGATATTGAGGTTTCTAATATCATTTTTTTCTAAACTGAATAGTTTGCGCGAGAGACACTTCCAAATTGGTAAAATGTGTTTATTTTACAATACAGAGAATGCATTTAGAGGAAGGGGGGGGTATGGTGGGGGAGGGGGATATGGTCTGGGAGAGGGAGGAGGGTATTTATGTTTGATTGGTTGTCTAGATGCATTATCTATATCAACTGCCAATATTCTACTTTGAATTAATTACAGAGGAGGGGATACCGTGGCGGAGGTGGTATGGTGGGGGAGGAAGTTATTTATGTTTGACTGCTTGTCTAGATGCATTATCTGTATTGTGAAATGAAATATTTAGCTGAGACGACATTTTCTATAAGCGTTAATGCATTAAAATAATGCTATTTATAGCTGCCTTTTCATAACTTTTAGGGGGATGGTAGAGAGGGGGAAGGATATTTGGAGATTCCGTATTGGTTGAAATCGACTATATGTTGATTATAGATAAAAACCCAGAAAGAATTTCAAAGAAATTTCAAGTCCTTCCTGCTAAAAAATTTGGGCCGAAAACCGGCCTTATTGACCATCCTCCTTTGTCGAGCCTTATCCTGGCTGCACTTCCTATTCGCATCATCTCAAAATATTAATATGCCTTATGCTTGATTTTATCTAATATATAAAATTCTTCTGTCACAGTTTTAGTGGTTATACTCCTCCGAAACGGCTTGACCGATTTTGATGAAATTTAATATGTATATTCAGTAGGTATGAGAATAGGTTTATAACTAATTTTTATACCCCTAAGTGTTAAGGGTGGCTCACCCTAAAAAAAATTTTTTCATTCTTTCGACAAATTTTTTTTTGGTAATTTTTTTATGGTGTGGCATTAAAAAATACATTTAGTCCTAAATTTTTACCCTTCTACCACCAACCCCTACTTTTTAATAGCATTTTCTAATGTTTGTTCAATAATATGGTAGCATATTAATTCCTTTAAAAGGATTTTTGATAATAGTTAAGACGCTAAGAGCTCTTAATTTTGATCCAGAATCGGCGGGTAATTTACAATATTACCATAATTTCCAAATCCAAGATGGCGGATCCAACATGGCGATTAAAATGTCTCAATTACGACGGATTTTAATGAAAATTAGTACAATGGTTATTCTGAGGCAACTAATTTCGAATATTATTAAAATTTTGTAAATCCAAGATGGCGGGTCCAATGGGGAGACCATAATGTCTCGATTTCAACAGATTTTAATGAAAATTAGTACAATGATTATTCTGATGTAACTAATTTTAAATATTATCAAAATTCCCAAATCCAAGATGGCGGATCCATTATGGTGATGCAAATTTCTCGACTTCAACGGATTTTCATGAAAATTAGTACGATTTTTTGTGGTGCCAGTAATTTTGATCATTATCGAATTATCAAAGTTTCTAGATCCAAGATGGCGGACCCAAAATATAAAAAAATTTTTCGATTTCAACGGGATTTAATTGAATTTGCTACAATTATAATAATAATTAATTTTAAATATTATCAAGATTTGGATTTTCAAGATGGCGGATCCATAAAGGTTTTCGGGTTGAATCAATTTCTAGGATATAACAAACGAACATTTGAGAAGTCTTTAATTAGTAAGTAATATATTTACCCAACACCGGGTGAAACCGGGAAATTTTCCAATATTTGTGAAGTGTAAAACGGTTTACTTAATATTAAACAACGTGTAAGTTTGTTCAATAAATTAATTAGGGATATGAAACGGAAATACTGTTTTCTTATATTAATGGTATTATTTGTAGAAACATGCGAAAAGAAAGAACACGATGAAATATTGGTCATGGCATGGTACAAGGCATAATGAAAATGTAGCGGAAAGGGCAGTACAACGTCTGCCGGGCCAGCTAGTATATATGTATTATTCAAACGATTTACTTACTAATTTTGAATTTTGTAGTCGATATCTTTTGCAAAATAACATTTTATAATCCGACCTGCGAATAACAATTACGATCATAGGTGCTAAATTAAAATGCCAACAATTAGAGGTTTTTTTTTATATCTGCTTCCTTAAAGCGGAAAAAACTGATGCTGGGTGAGAAGTTTACAGATAATTAAAGTGTCTGATGTGACTATGAAGATCCTAGCGATAAATTATCTAAATTGCAGATACCAGCTGGCGAATCGCTGCAAGCACATTGCACTGTGCATAGCTTTGGCAGATGGTGGTAAGCGCTTAAAAAACTATGGCGGCTCGTCCGTGTGTGACCTTGCCTGGTAGCGGCCCATTTATAACAGAAATTCCCTAAAATTTATGGACTAGAATACATAGTGAAATTGAAACTTAATGCCATGCCTTAATGCTTATCCATGAACAGTAAACTCCTCGTGTACCGATGGAGCATGTATGGAGGCTTATGTGAAGATTTTCCTCTTACTTCGTGGAATATTTCTTCAGTCTAGTGAGTAGTATTGTTCCAATTTGGGCCTAAATTGCGCTAGACCGAACTCAATTTGATTTATGCAATCCAGAACAGATCTACGCTTGCAAACAACCGAGAAGTTCGAGACCCCTGGACTGGTTTCAGTTGAAGTTTGATTGAAAGATTTATCTTTCTGAGGGCAGCTTAAGAAATACTCATTTCTGGATGCAAGTTGGGCTCACAGGAGATCTGGGGATAAATTGCTCTGCAGGACGCAGAACAGAACTGCAGAGCGCCCAAGATGTTATTTTAAAGTTTACCAGTTTAAAAAGCCCCAATTAAATCTATCAGTCAGTCTGACTTAAAGTATATTTGGTAATTTTTGTTTTCATGCACGAGATCTCATGCCGGAGGGGTACTCACTTATGGTCGTTTCGGTCACCAGGTGAGTGATTGGCAATTTGCCTGTTTTTGGAGAAAACGTGGAAGTATACCTGAAAAGGAAGCAATCACCGAAGCAATTGAATTTTAAAGAGTGCAACCGCACGGGAGGTGAATGCAATGAAAACGCCACAAGCACGATGCAAAAGAGTGTTATGTAAAAATCCGGGGGGGGGGGGGGGGGGGGGCATAAAGCAAACCAGCCGACCTACAAGTACCGGGAACCCAAAGCAGCGTTCTCACGGCTTTGCTTTCAATTACGGCATGAATAATGAAGATGGTGAAAGTTAGTATTACCATTTCACCCGCAATTATATTACAATGATGAATTAGTTTCATCTGCTGCTCCACTTTTTACAGCGCTCGACTGGAAGCGCCCCTGTAGTGGTGTCTTGTTTGGCCAAAATTCGAAATTGCCGAGAAGGAAATTCTATCAAAAAGATTGAAAAGAAAACGTTCTTTCGTTTCGTAAAAAGTCATGACATGCATTTAAAATCTTTTATTCCCTGCGGCCAGGCTCGACGAGTCGAGGCCGATGGCGCTCTATGGCTTCTGCTGAATAGTAACGCGATATTTTACATAAACGGAAGGTTCGCCAAATAAGATGGTGGCGGCTGTCCGCTCTGAACGGGGTCATTTTGGGTTTAGTTAGTTCACTTCGCTTACAGCTTTGATTCGCAATTAAAGGGCTTTGTGGCCGACCATTTTTCCTCCCTTCAATTACTAATTTGATTCTCAAAGTTTTAGATGATATTCTGCTTGAAATTTTTCGAATTTTCCATTTCCTCTGGAAAAGAATTGCTTCAGCACGCCTAAAATCTTCGATTTTAAAAATGTATTTCTTGAACAATATCTTTCAATCCGTGCCGTGCAATCAAATCAATGAAAATAACGTCAATTGACTTTATTTCCACTTCAAGAAGAAAAGATTGTGAATAAATTTTCTGAATTAATGTCAGTTGACTTTATTTTCACTTTGAATTGGAAACAAACTCAAAATTCTTCAATGAAAATGTGTACAAAGGATATTTTGGAGCCGCTGATTTCGAATATGTTATCAAAACTAACATTAAAGATGGTGGATCTAATATGACGATACAAATTACTAAGATTAAAATACATATTAGTAATTACAATCATTATTGAATATTCAAATTAATAAACTAACTCCATTAATGAAGGCGAGTGAAGGCAGAGGAGCAAATTTATGAAAAAATAAAGTGGAAAAATAAGTTTTTGTTGAGAAAAAAAGTGACAAATATCTGATTTTGGTTATCAGAACTAATTTCGAATGCTTACAAGAAAAAGTGCATTGACAATGTTTTTAGCTATATTATCCTGTAGAAATTAATCCTATCTCTATTAATTATTAAGTTACAATATATTAATTTGAATTATTTTACTTGGCTGAATTTGATAATTCTGTTGAATTCATTTTGACAAACCAATTTTTAATATTTTTATTATTATAATGTACAGGGTGTCCAAAACTAATGAGTCACTATTTTTTAACAAATGAAGAGATCGGGAAAATGTAATTAATTTTTAATAAAGGAAAGTCGGCATTTTCATTTGTCATTTTATTTATAATAAAGTGGACATGAACTGAAAATGACGACATTCCTTTATTAAAAATTTGTTAAGGAATTGTGAGTCATTAGTTTTCACACATTGCTATTGGACACCCTGTATATTTTTTCATTCAAATCTGAAGATACCTTTATTAATGTTCTCATTTTAAGACTTTTTCACTTTGAAAACAAGACGACTTCTGTTTTTACCTCTTGTGTCACAATGTAATGCTTTACACAACGTTAAATATAATGCTTTGATTAATCTTGCTATTGCGGACTGAAATTGTCGTACTTTAACATGTAAAATAAATATTTACTTATGTTTCTTAGAAGCGTTTAATCTAGTTTATTAATGTATAACTTCTTGTAACGTACAAATTTGCTTATTTAGTATTGTTTTATCTTGTCCAGTCAAGGAATGATTCATTCACTCTGACCACAGTGCGTCTATTTTCTCGGTACATTAACCAGTTAACTGTGATTGACGAGTATACTCGTCATGCGTATAAATCAGTGACCATTGGCTATTTAAATTGCAATTTTTGAGAAAAACAAAACATATTCTCAAATTTAAAGATGTTTAGAATATTTTGAGGCTATGCCGGAATAAAACAAACAAGTAGAAAATATAAACAGTTTGAGATGATCTCATGCGTCCCGGTATGCACTGGTTGAAAAAGTTTACCAGCTCGCATAATGAATTTATTTATGTGCGATGATAATGTTTTTTAGATGTTAACCAAAAAATATGAAACTACAAGAACTCTTGTCAGTCTGAAAATAATTTAGATTTTATAAAAGAATTAGAAGCTCTCGGGCAGAGAAAGGGGCTAATTGCATGAATGTCAACAAAAAACCATTCCAAATACAAAGCACATGAACTAAGAGACACAACATTTTCTTGGAAATTGTCTCCCTCGGTTTAGTGTTCCAAGAATTCAATCAATTTGTTTAGCAAAAATAAGCAAACGATACTGACTATCCCACGATTCATTAAAAAATTCATAGAATTATCACGATCTCAGGAGAGATTTTTATGCATGGCCTTATCTTACCAGCGCAACTTATTCTGTGATTGACGAATATACTCGTCATGGCTCGATGAGGGCACCACAGTTAACTGGTTAAATGGACAGTTTCGAGATTTGACAGAGTTCGAAGGTATTAGCATTTTCCTTTTTGCAGGCCTATTATTATAATTATGTAATAAAATGGCTGCTCTACAGAATAGGGTAGATTAATCAGCCCGAGGACGAACGTAATCGGAATAGACGCTTCAAAAAACAGAACACGTTTAATGCCTTAATCCTATTTTCTCTCGATGAAAGTACGACCCAATTTAAATTGGTAAAAGGTTATAGCGGCCTCTGCACCCGCAATGTCAATAAAGCGAACGCATTCCCTTCCAGCGGCAACAGCAACGCTATTGCTCGAGTAATGCGGGCAAATGCGATTAACTCGTTAATAAATGCGTTCTGTTCCTATTTATTAAGGCCAATGGAAATGGATGGTAATGCGGCAAGCGAAACGCAAACGCGCTGGAACGAAAGCATTCGCTAAAATATTTATTGGGCAAATTCAGAATTTGAATCATTTTAACACTTCGGGTTATTGCTGCACTTGCAATTCGTTCACTAAAAAATATGTATTTAAAAAGTACATATATGAAAGCCGTGTTCAATGGAGAACAAATATCGCGGACGAAATGGAATTATCGATTTTTTTCTGGGACGTTTCATTGTAACTGAATATCCCGAATATTTGATCAAGTTCGCTAATGAGAACTTGTAATAAAGCCTTCATTATATTTTATCTCATAAATCCATTAAAGGAAATTACGTTATTTTCCTGGAAAATATAGTAAATGAGAGACATTCGAAAGCAATTTGCAGGATTGTCAAAACAATTTCAGGACCCAGTTTAAATTTAAACAAATTTAATACTTTGAAGGAAATTTAATAACATATGAATATGGTTAAACAAAAATATTTTGCATATCGACAGACATGGGAAACGTTACTCTGTTGCTTTTGTTTTTGCCCTAAAACTCATGATATTTTCAAAAGAAAATGTTAATTAAAATAAAACCAACATGAATGAGGAAGGTTAATTGTTATGGGTGGAAAAATATATTGTGTAAATGTCGAACCTTTTTCATCATAAGCAACATAGGAAAAACTGAAAGATATGGCTATTATATGGCATTCCTCTTAAATAGCTGAGAGAACAGAATAACATATAAAATGTACGTTATTTTACTACGATATACAATACAACGAGTCGTATAAACTATAAGTTTAAATAACCATGTGTCGAACTTGAAATTTGTTTTGAAAATGCTTTATTTTTTAATTTTGAAGACCACTTTTATCTTAACAAATAAAAATAAAGTACCTTTTCGAAGAAATCTCCTGGGGGTTTACCTTGGAAAAAAACCCAAAAAATGGTGGATATCAGAACGAAAAGACCAGTATCAAATCTCAACTTCTTGCGAAAATAAAAAAAAAATCTATGATTAATTTAGTCAAGACACTTTATAGAATAATATAAACAAAGCACAAACTTATTTTTTATTTTTCATCAGATGAATATCGTATATCTTTAATTTAAAATAAAATGGAAACATAAAAAATTCTACTTTCACGGAAAAAATCATTTTATACCGATTTTCTTGGAAATCCCATAAAGTCAAAAGTTTCCTTTTCTGGGATCTAATTTTGTAGTAAGAAGTGTGCAAAAGAATACAGCGCTGTGCAGAAAAATAGGTGTGTACTTAAAGAAGCTTATTTCAAGAAATTCGTTTTTCTGTTTAATTTATGTAAATATATAAAGAGGAAAATACAAATCTTATTTCAGGGAAAACAAAAACGAAGTGGTACAACTGATGTTATTATTGTTGAGAAAATAAATAGTTTGTGTGAGGCTAGTGTTTTCACCTATTATTTTCCACAGCGCTTATAATAATTTATGTTTGCTCATCTCTGGACTGTTAATAAAGAAAAGTAATTGAAATCATTATTTTAGGTAGAAGTTGAAAAATCGTTGAAGCTATTATTATTATTATTATTATTGTTAGGGGTGACCCTCATGGTGGGCACTGCGACCAGGCGGTCTTTTGTGCCGAATCCCCTTTACAGTAAAAGACGATCTGCTACCCTAAGGAACGCCAGAAGGTCTTTTACAGAAGATGAACGAGCTTCAGCCGAGTCCAGGAACTCTTGACCGAAGATCCCTCTTCTTAACCGTGCTAAAGCCGGACAAGCACACAAAATGTGTGATGTAGTTTCGTCGTCTTCAAGACACAGACGACACTCCGTCTCATTTGACAGACCTATTTTATATAGGTGGTATCTTAGCCCATGATGGCCAGTTAGGTAACCTACCAACAGTCTGAGATCCGCTTTACTCAAAACATTGATTTCAGTGTAGGTATAGGGTCTGACGAGCTCTTTAGCTTGCCGGATCCCAGGGAAGTTATCCCAGTGTATGCACTGAAGATTCCTGACCCATTCTTCTATCACAGCTTTGGACGAAGACCAGCCAATGCTGCAGAAGGGCTCAGGACCCTTGAGTCGAGAAGATGAACCTTCCCTGGCAAGTTCATCAGCAACCTCATTTCCCTCAACGCCGGAGTGTCCCGGTACCCAACAGAGGGTAACCCTGTTGGAAGTTGCTAAGTGTTGAAGGGTATCAAAGCATTCTTTAACAAGTCTAGACGAGAAGCGCCATGACGAGAGTGCCTTGAGGGCCGCTTGGCTATCGGAAAAGATAGTGATATGGGCACCTTTAAGTCTCTTGTTAATATTGAGAAGGGCGCAGGCTTCAATGGCATGGATTTCAGCCTGGAAAACGCTGGGCCATTTTCCCATTGCTATCGAGACCTTGGTGTTGGGTCCATAGACACCAGCACCAACACCATGTTCCGTTTTTGAGCCATCTGTAAACCAACGGAGAGTTCTGGGGTCCAGACTGAGGCCGCCGCCATTCCAGTCTGCACGTTCAGGGATGAGAATCCTGAATCGTTGAAGCTAAATACTTAATACTTTCGTAGAAATGACGTTATATGCCGTCCTAAAACTATTTAACAGTTTCATTGTAAATAGCGGCTAAGGACGTTTTTACGTTTATTCCTTTATAGAGCTCAATACGTTTTCCAAATTTAAAATGTAAAAGTACGAGGGAAAGTTCGGCAATGAAAAGCGACTTGCAATCTTGTAGTCCATCTTTCTTCTCTTCGAGTACCTATACTTATTCATGTTACTTTTGAAGAACTTCGACCAAGATCCACATTTAAGCTTAGAATTTATTTGTCTTTTTTTATACTATTTAAAGTTATGCAGTTACATCTGTATTTATTTTATCAGGACAAATTTTTAATATAGTATTAAGATTTATTATACAGGGTGTTCAGAGGTGTTAGGGAAATATTGCAGGAGGTGAAAGGTCAGACCGAGGCAAGCAAAAAATCGTATGGGTGGGGGGGGGGGGGGGGGAATCTCGCGCCGTTCGGCAGTTACAGGGTGATTCGTAAATCAGGATTTTGCCTTATATGGCTCTTGTATTTTTATCTTTTTTTCTACGCATCGCAGCGGCCCCGAACCGATCTCAAAAAATTACTATTTCGAAGCCCTTTCCAAAACGGTCAATACCACCCCCCTATCCCCAACCCCTTGGCCACAATCCCCCCTGCAAGTTGAAAAAATTAACTTTTATTTCACGATTTTTCACCTTTCGCCCCACTTTTCTCCGAAATTCATGTTATTAATATACATACTTTTTATTTTTTTTAAGTTGCCTATCTAATTACCTTTCTAAAAAGGTGCAACATGCCCAGGTAGGAAAAGGATACGAAAATTGATTTACAAAAATCCTTTTACAGAATATCATGACAATTCGAATTTTTAAGAAATTATACTTAAGTTAACTAAAAAATACATTTTGTTCGCTTAAAAACTAATTACAATTAAAACGTATGTCCTACAAAAGCTGTTCAAAATGTTTTCCGCCAGTTTCGATGCATGCAAGTAGCCTTTGTCTTATTTTGCGTTTGAGGTCTATGGTAGCCAGTCTCTCCCGTATTTTCGTGGCTGCAGTCCCAATCCTGGTAACTAATTCTTCTCTGGTGTTGATTGGTCTTGAGTAAACTTCATCTTTCATCATTCCCCATAAGAAAAAGTCCAGTGGAGTAAGGTCCGGTGACCTAGCAGGCCAAGGAATCGGTCCACCTCGTCCAATCCAGCGCTCTGGGTAATGTTCATTCAACCTTGCCCTAACAATCTTCCCAGTATGCGCAGGTGCTCCGTCGTGCTGTACATAGATTGCGCTTCTGGTGGCCAGGGGGATGTCCTCCAACAGAACCGGAAGGGTATTCTCCAAAAAGTCCGAATATAGCTGACTATTCAGCACTTGGGGCAAGATGAAGGGTCCTATCAACTGGTTGCCGATGATGCCAGCTCAGACATTGACACTAAATCTTTGCTGGAAGGACCGACACCTTGTGCTATGTGGGTTCACATCTGACCAGGTGTGGAGGTTGTGGAAGTTTGTGATGCCAT
Source organism: Dysmachus trigonus (assembly GCA_949715965.1). NCBI lineage: Eukaryota > Metazoa > Arthropoda > Insecta > Diptera > Asilidae > Dysmachus > Dysmachus trigonus. The sequence continues at coordinate 39,635,306 of OX454322.1, read as the reverse complement.
CCCGGGTGAATTGCGATTCATCCGTCCACAGAATTCGGTCTAGAAACCTTCTGTTTTCGATGTAAGACTCGAGCAGCCAAGTGCAGAATTGCAATAGTCTGTCGGAATCTCCTTCCTGTAGTGGACCGGGATATGGTGGTATGGATGTAGTCCCTCTCGGTTCACAACGGTTCAAACTCTCCCTGAAGACAATCCTAACCGTCGTGCGACCTGCCTGCTGCTTATTTCAGGGATGTTCCTGACGATGTTGAGGATTTGTTGGTCGGTGTCCGCTGAATCGGCCGATGTTCCTGATCGCCTTTCTGCTCTGGGGGCGGTTACACTTCCGCTTTCTTTCAACCTTCTGAAATTCCTTGAAAATACCCTTCTGTCGGGTACACGCCGATTCGGGAATCTCCTTTGGTATTCTCGTACGGCTTCACTATCATTTCCGACTACTAAACCATACACGTAAATTATATCGGCATACTCTTCAACACTGAATTCTGCCATTTTATCTTAATTTTTTCTATTAAACACCCGTTCTTATCGCTTGCTTCTTCAACTGTGGTCAATGTCCTTTCAAACTTACCCATTTTAATACCATAATTCATAGGAGTTATTAGAAATGGAGCGTCAGGATACTTAAGAGTCAATACTGGATATAATAAATTAATAACGCTATTTAACGAGATAACATTTATTATTTTATTACTGTTTTGCTGAAATAATAAAAATGTATTACTTGTGTTTCCTGAACAAACATTTCCGAACTTGCTGTCATGAAAATTGTTTACTTAACGACTTTTTCCATTATGGTGCAATAAAGTAATTAGGTACCTGTGAGGTTGTTTTAATTTCAGGACTTTTGCAACCCCTTTCTACCTGGGCATGTTGCACCTTTTTAGAAAGGTAATTAGATAGGCAACTTAAAAAAAATAAAAAGTAGGTATGTTAATAACATGAATTTCGGAGAAAAGTGGGGCGAAATGTGAAAAATCGTGAAATAAAAGTTAATGTTTTCAACTTCCAGGGGGATTGTGGCCAAAGGGTTTGGGATAGGGGGGTGGTGTTGACCGTTTTGGAAAGGGCTTCGAAATAGTAATTTTTTGAGATCAGTTCGGGGCCGCTGCGATGCGTAGAAAAAAAGATAAAAATACAAGAGCGGTTCCCATATAAGGCAAAATCCTGATTTACGAATCACTCTGTAACTGCCGAACGGTGCGAGATGCCCCCCCCACCCATACGATTTTTTGCTTGTCTCGGTCTGACCTTTCACCCCCTGCAATATTTCCCTCCCACCTCTGAACACCCTGTATAAATATATTTAAGTTACTTTTTGCAATGCGTTGAAGAAATGAAAAGAAATAGCATGAAATCTTACTAACTCCAGTCTCAGGAGGAAGGATTAGAACTGGTTCATGCGATTCGGCTGTGAATATTCAAAGCTCAAAGAAATAGTTATATTAACCCTTCTTAAGGCAAGCGCTTTCTATATTTTCTTTTGGGCAGTTTTTTATAAAACACATATATGTATAAAATGTATGACTAATAAGATATTTTTGGTTCTATTCACTATACAATTATTTTTAGTGTAATTGATAATATAATAATTAAAAATGTTTAAAAAGAAAATGACAAAAACGAGTTTAATCTTTCAAATTTTAATATTTAAGAAAATGTCTTCTAATTTATCCTTAATCAGATGTAAAACTGCGTTTTCCTCATATAATAAAGCATTGTACAAATTTGTCACTTGAACACCCTAAGAAAATGTAACACAGCAGGAGGCCATGTTGTACCTCTTTGTCAGCAGGCTCGTTGCCACGTCTTGTAATATTTCTGTTCACAGGTAAAATCGATTCTAAACTAATTACTATTTACAACAGCTTGATTGCTCTCGTTAGGTTCGAACGACATGATATACAGGAGGTTCACAACAGGGGTGCTGGAAAATATTTCAAGAGGAAAAGGAAAGGTACTCCTAGGCTCTACTGCCTTGTATACAACAATGATTTTGAAATTGAGAAGTTTAACTAAATAATAGGGGATTAGCCTATAAAGTGGTATATTGCCCTTAACTCAGTCACTTAGCTCCTTAAGTGAATGGCAATTACTTGGAGCGGTATGCATTACTTAAAATTACAGACAATTTGAACGCAGTGTATTATGAACGCTCTTATATCATTCGTCGGGGATGCTTACTTTGTTATTGAAGTGGTATAGTAAGAGGGAAAAAATGCCTAACAACGCTCTTCTCGCTGTTCCAGGAAGCAGTCTTCCTCCAGACAAATTTCCTGGTAGTTGAAGCAAGGCAAGAAGAAAAATATTTGAATCGAGAGTGCCACTGGATAAAACCTTTTGAGGGTGGCACTGCTGCCAGGTGAAAAACCAGCGAGCTGGCCACAAAGTGTCCGATACCTGCCGTTATACCTAATAGCAGTTCAGCGTAGAACGCGCACATTGTCGCATACATACCTACATACAACTTCGGGGAGGACAGAAGAAAAGAAACAAAGACGACTGCCGTAACGTTAAGTTACAATGCCAGTTAAGCCGTACGAAAGTGAAGCGAACGTCGATCACACCGGTCGCGGTCGTGCGCGCAATTTGGGAGTCGAGTATTAAGTCACTCAGGTGGTTCAGCTGTCAGTGACGGTCTGATCTTAACACCGTGAACACCTGAAGAGTGAGTTGCTATAGCGGAATCTAGCGATAAGTGTGGTCCCGCGCCGTGTCGTTCGTGAAGATCAAAAAGTTGGTGCGCGATCAGTTTTACTTGTTCTGCATCTAGTCCGGTGCAATTGTATCTTATATATAATATTTTTTTGAAAATCGTCCAGGAAACGTCTTATGCTTTGATCACTTTCAGTTTTTGGTGAGTAATGCTGATTACGTACGGCCGATGCGAGTGCGTCCAATTAATCGATCGTGCTACTCAAAAACTCCTCGATCATATCCCGTGTCCGAACTTATCTGCGGCGCGGTTGCGTCGATAGTTTTTTTTTTCATCTTTCATGGTCACCTGTTCGCGTGCTTGTGTTTTTCTTTGCTTCGGTCAAACAGTGCTTCTGCCAACAAATTATGAGAGGAGGCATTGAGTCGCCGTAAATAATAAGGGTGATAAGTGTGTGATCAGTTCGAAGTGAAGAATTGATTGTGCTGGCGTTTGTGGCTGCTAACAATAACGGTCCTATCCATCGCACCGTCCACACCGCTGGGCATCGACGAATTGCCCAGGCTTAAGGTAACGTAAGAAACTCCCTCGAATTTACAATTATGTATTAGCGCAACATGTTTCTTTCCCAACGTTTAACTTCTTCGTAGATCGTATATACCCCTGGCCGTAATCAGAGGGGGAATATTCAACGACCGCGTCTCGAATTTGGGCCGCCAGCCCAAAGCGTCATTCGAACCTATTTACAGCAAATGCGCTTAGCCACCTACAACATTAATGCTGACGGGTTCGTGGAAATAGCGTCGAAATGAGTTATGTAATGCGTTACCTCTCTCGAAGAACAAAAGATTGAACCTCCCGAACGATCGTTTTATTCTTGTTGTATCAGCGAATCAATTATTGCGATTTCGAGGGCGGCCTCTATTGTACGTCTGGTGTCAACGAACTTTAATCTGATTGTATGGTATATATTTTCAATATAGTAACATCTACAGATTAAAGCCAATTTATAGCATCAAGCCATTAATTTGTTGGGATAGGAGATAAGTTTCTATAGAAACATTTATTTTGTAAGAACCTTTTCACTGTACGACAAATTTGTCCATAAGGATTTTACAAGTGAGTTTTATTTTAACCGCAAAATGGCACATCATCAAAACACTGATATTTTTCTAAAGTAATAACGTTTTTTACTTAAATCCCGATTTTTTATAACTATTTATTATACTAATAATATAGAATACGTACAATATAAACGTACAATATTTAATTCTTTTTGATTATACATATTTATAAATGATCCAAATATGATGGAAATATAAAATTAGTTACTCAAAATGAATATTTTCTGACTGTGTTTAGTAGTGCAAAAACCGCTCCATTTAGCGGCAGATGATTAAAATATTTTGAAACACTAATTTTACCGTCCGAGTCTTTGATATAAGCTAAAAGTTAAAAAAAAATCGTTCAAAAAATGTGATTTGTAGTGCTACGAACAATGTGAAAATTTTTTTTCTGAAACCCTACTGAGAAAACTCTGCATCCTCCTTTTGTTAAAACGAAAGTATGCTGTATTCATTTATTTTAAATGACGTTTTAACCCATTAATGTGCAAAACGAGGATTTTTTCAGAATTTTGTAGACTATTTTTGGTTTTTTAGATTTGGCCAATTTTTGAAAAATCCAAAAATGTCCCGAAAAATTCAGAAAAAATTTACATGTTTTCCTTGGCTAATTATAAGCACTTTTTATCATATAAAGTTTGTAAAGTTGATGCTTTTCGTGTAAAAAAATCACGAAGTTTTTTATTACATTGCTGTACAAAATAGCCCTTTTGCAAAAATCAAAGTGAAAAAAAAATTCAAAACCATGGTTTGAGAAAGTGTAGACATTCGGACCGCGATTTCTGGTAGTTATATGATCATTCAATAGCAGCATCGACAATATAATCGACTTTGAGACGAAAAATGACAGAAAAAAAATCGGCACTTTTTTGAAAAACCCCAAAAAATAATAGGGTTTTTGAAGTTTTTATGTAAAACAAATGCCAGATTCTGAACGAGCACCCTCAAAAACCCCTTATATACGAATTTGGAGGAAATTCGCCCCAATTTGCTATTCGAATCGTACAATTGAACTTGCGTGCACAAAATCCTCGTTTTGCGCATTAATGGGTTAAACTGGCTCTTATAAATATGTGGATTATATTTTCCCAGTAATATTGATGTACTGAATATTATATCTGCCCTGAGTTATGACAAATGTTGCTACATCGCCTCATGTTGTTTTACAAAGTGTTCTAGTTATATTGAATTCTATTCTTGGCTCGATATCGCTGCTCTCTAAAGCCATGTTTACATTTGGCATTTCTCTCCTGTTTGTTTCAGTAACACTCAACAATTCTATTTGAATGCGTTTACACTTATTCCCATTTTCTTTACAATAATGTCGAAGAATTTGTGTCATCTGATATCGGTATCGCTTTGCATTTGTGTAACTGATTTTCAAGATGTTTCGCTAATACAATGGTTAGCTTGAATCTACTTACCTATATTTCTTGCCGAAGTTTCTTCAAAACTGGTCGTTGTAAGTGTTGACTCAGTTCAAATCATTGTACGTTACATAAATTTGGGCAATAAGTGTTAGATGTAAGCTCAGCCTAATGCCTGAATAGTTAGAAAATCGTTCAGTTGCATCCTAGCAAACCAAATAATTTGCAAATGAATGGAGAAAAATTTATTTTATGTGAACATATAGCTCGAAAACGATATCGAAAATGAATCAGCTGTCGGACTATTTGGACTTTCGCTAGCGAATCATTTTAGGCGATTCTTTACTACATCGTAAAACTCTCAGTAAAAATGAATAAAATTCTGTTTATTCGTTTTTGGGAGTAACTAAATCGTAAATAAATTACTTACAAATGAAAATTGAACTCACTTAAAGGAAAGTTTCAAAATTTAATTAAAAAACGATGTACTTAGGAAAATCCAAATAGCCCGACAGCTGATTATTTATCAATGTTTTTAGTAATATGAACTCATTAATGTATTTATTCGTGTAGCATTGTAAGTATTTGATATGAAATAATGAAAATAAAATGTGCCAAATTAATCTTATTTCACTTTTTCATATTCGATACTTAAACTGAAAATATATAATATAATAAGTTTACTTGCATTTCTGAATTATTCTGGAGCTATTGCGAAAATTAATTCTGTTGTTTTTTTATTTTTATTTATTTATTCCAATTGAATACAAGTCTTACAATTTAGTGCTAGAATTCAAATTCATTCAACTATAATATTGATTTTTATGCCGGAGGAAATAAAGTATTTGAATAACATATTGTTTTGGGAAAAAATATTTTACTGAAAACCCAATGATGAGAACTAAAGCTATTCTTACATACTACTAAAGCTGCGGACAACTAAGTTATCCTGCGTCAGTTCTGGTTTTATTGAGGTTTACATAATTCCTTAATTAATATGTTTTCGGACCAAGAACAAACAACTTGCGAATTTTTTTTCCGTTATGCCTTTTAATTTAGCAGCTATGAGCTCTAAGTCAGCCCTTTCATGCAATTCTGGGGTGGAGAAGTGCCATGGTAAATTTAGCATCATTTTTAAAATGTTGGTTCGGACAACTTGGATTTCAATTATGTGTGTCTTGGCATATTGAAACCACTTTATGAAATTATTATTATAAATGGGTATAAAGTTTTTATTAATAGGTTTGTCTTATTAATAACTGATGTTGTATGTTACTTGAAGGTTAAGGTTTTATCAAGAGTGATACCTAAATATTGGTTGGTGTTGGAGAGATTATAGGCAGCTCGTTTGCGAGTGAAGAACATGCATTGTGTTTTATTCGGATTTAGTTTAATTTCCCATTTATGAAAATAATCTTGGAGCTTTTCGAGTCTAAGTTGGAGATTGGAGCAAATGTACGTAGCGCTATTATTTGAACAAAAAATTGCTGTATCATCAGCAAAGATTGAAGAAGAACAGTTTGGAATTTCTGGAAAATCAGCCGTGTAAATGTTACATAAAATTGGCCCCAAAGCTGAGCCTTGGGGAACTCCTGCGGTAATGGGAAGCTGGTGGTGGAAAAGGTATTTCCAATGCAAACTTTAAAGGTACGATTATATAAGAAATTTTTAATTATTAGAACAAGCGCAGGAGGAAAACCAAAATTTATCATCTTATGTACAAGAGTATCGTGCCAAACAGAATCAAAGGCAGATTGGACATCAAGAAGAACCACCCCAGTAGATTCTTTTATATTAAGTGGGATTTAATATGTTGTGTAATTCTTAAAAGACGATGGTATTTATTATGTCCCGGTCTGAATCCAAATTGTTGGTTGGGAAGAATGCTATTTTCATAGATAAGGACTTAAGAACTGGAATAATTTTCGCGACTTTCCATGCTGTTGGGAAGTATTGAAGCTTTAGACACGAGTTGATAATAAAAGTAAGGTAAACGAGTCCAGCGTTAGCTAAAGCTTTCAGGCATATATTAGGAATTTGATCCAAACCGGGAGCTTTGTTAACACGCGTGCCTTTGATGATATTTTTAATTTCTTTAGGTTTTACAAATCACGAGCAGTATAGTACGTGATAGACAGATGCTAGCTGGATAGAAGCGACAACTAATTCTTTCGTTGAGTGACTACACATTAAAGTTGGTAGCAAATTTTTGTGAAAGTATTTCTGCTTTTTCAGTCATCGTGATATACATACATGTGATCCAGTTGCTTTAATACTGGGATTTCTTTTCGTTTGTCTTTAATAATTTTTGTTACCTTCCAGAATGGCTTAGAACACTGACCTTGGAGAAGTCTGCTCCACTTATGATTCCTATACTGCATGTTTAACAAGCCGATTTAGATAAGTAAGATCATTTTTATATGACGGAAGTCTGTAGCGAATCCATATTCTCCGTGCATGATTTCTTCTTGAAATTAAAATTAATATATTTTGCGGCAGCTTGGTGTAGATTGTGTTCGCAGGAGAGTATGGGACTGAAGCTGCAATACTTTCATTAATGGCTTTAGAAAAAAGTTCTATCATTTTATCTGTTTCTGAAGTATGTTGAATTTTGTCAAGCGAAAGATTCAATAAACTGGGCAATTTCGTTATATACATACATGGGTAGTTCTACAAACTAAGGAAGAATTCGAGTCTGATTTCGGCCCGACATTTTTTATACATTCTGGTGGCAGAATTCAGTCTAATAACTAGAGTACAGTGTCTTTTAGCTTATCCTAAAGGGAACAGTCAAAAAATTTAATATTTTTTGATTTATGTCCATTTAAACTTAAACTTAGACCACCACCAAAACTAAATAACTGTATATAAACAAATTATGAGAGTAAGTTCAATTTATTTATTAAATTATTTATCTGTAGTTTAATGTTTATGTGTAAAAAAATACTATTATTACACAGAAACAATATTTTTAATATGATCTTCTCAGGATCCTGGATGGTTCTCAGTACCAATTGGACAGGATCCTGAGGCCAGGTTCCTGAGAATTTCTGTCTAAAAATAAAATAAACAAACCAATTTATAAGTTTCAACAAAAATTAACCTAAACTAGGCCTATGCGCTAGCATCTTACATATCAATACGCTAAAATTAGTCATATTCATTATTTATTTCGTAAATAAAAATCTTACCAGGATCCTGAGAACTTCACTGATTACGACACCACTTCACTCGCCGAACGCACTAGGCTCACTAAACAACGTGTTAAGTGAGAATAGATAGATGACATTCTTTATCTCTTTCGTAGGTACTATCGACTCAGCGGAATGGTAAAGACGCAAGGCAAATAGTCTAGTAAATATTTGCTAATTCAACAGCGAACAGGATACTGAGATAAAATGGTGGGGACAAAATGTAAACAAGATTTATTTAATATTTTTGAAGTAAATACTATAGTAATTGTTCTACCTAGCCAGGAAAAATAGTAAACTTATTAATTTGGGATTCTTTTAAGACCCTAATGTATAAGTAAACGTATCACGACGCACTTTGAACTAAAATTTGTACGAGGGACACTGCAGGATCCTGAGAATTCGGCACTTTGCACAGTAATTTTGTTCAGAAAAGAATTTTGAATCTTAATTATTTTTAGTGACCATCTAGAAACAATTGTAATTAATAGTATTCCATCCAAAAAAAATTGTTATTAACAATTTTTCTATCATATTTTGGCTGAGCCGCCAAAAATTCCTTAGTTTGTAGAACTACCCATATACCGGGTGAGTCATTTAACTTGAGACAACCTAATAACTTTTTAGGATCACATAATATTGAAAAAAGTTTAATATGAAAGTTGTAGGGTATCAAAAATGGCGTTTGGTGATGATCTTAAAAATGACCTTGACCTTGATATTCAAGGTCATATGAAGGTCAATTTTAAAATTTCAAATGGGATGACCCCCTATTGACCCCGGAATTGAAAAGAGCGGAAAATTTTACGTTCAGATATGACCTTGACCTAATGGTCAAGGTCAAATTTCAAAGTAATTTCACGGTAATTTATCTTCATGTACAATAGCGAGAAGCGATGACGGTTTTTGAAATACATTTTAAACAAACGTTTTTGATGTGGAGAGAGGTATCTGATCACGACCTTGAAAATTACCTCGACCTTCAAAGTTATTTGAAGGTTAAACTCAAAAATTCTATTGGTAACCCCTATTTTTGACGCCAGAACGAAAAAAGCTTTCGACCGAACATGCGATAAAGTATTTAACTAGATTTTGCATTACACAGGAACAACGACGTGGACATAGTAGTTTTCTGTTCCCTTTGAAGGTCAAGGTAATTTTCAAGGTCGTGGTCAGATACCTCTCTCCACATCAAAAACTTTTGTTTAAAATGTATTTCAAAAACCGTCATCGCTTCTCGCTATTGTACATGAAGATAAATTACCGTGAAATGACCTTGAAATTTGACCTTGAACATTGGGTCAAGGTCATATCTGAACGTAAAATTTTCCGTTCTTTTCAATTCCGGGGTCAATAGGGGGTCATTCCATTTGAAATTTTAAAATTGACCTTCATATGACCTTGAATGTCAAGGTCAAGGTCATTTTTAAGATCATCACCAAACGCCATTTTTAATACCCTACATCTTTCATATTAAACTTTTTTCAATATTATGTGATCCTAAAAAGTTATTAGGTTGTCTCAAGTTAAATGACTCACCCGGTATATTCGCAATAGCGTTAAAATAAGTTACCCAATTTACGCGCCTGAAATGATAATGGCGTGCTTCCTGGTCTAACACCAAATTCAACAGTGACTGGTAAGTGGTCCGAGGACAGATCATTAGTCACAAGGGTTTGGGAGAAAAGCTTCGGGCAGTATGTTAAAAAAGGTCCAGTACCGATGGATTCGCTCTGGCTTGACTGGGGATGTAAGTGGGATTTGATGGATAAAGCAAGGTAAAAGGGTAATTACAATGCAATTCATGTAAAATGTTGCCCCAACAGTTAGATCGAATACGACCCCATGCGTGGTGCCTGCAATTTAAGTCACCACCTATGTTAATTTTGTTGTATGCCCAGGAAGTACTATCGGCATGAAAACCAATGAATATTCTCTCTCTGTCTAATTAATTCATAATACTCAAATAGCATATAATTTATCACAAAACACGTTCCATATACTCGTAAAAATACCTCAATATTTCGTTAAATATTTCGATATTTCGTAAAAAGTAAACATTTTTTTATTACATATTGTTTTTCCTCCATGTTCCAACCCTACTTTAGAATCGTTCGTTTTTATTCGAAATTTACGAACTCTCCAAAAATTATTTGCTCGGATACTATTATAAGAATTCGATTTATAATTAAACGAAAATGCGAGAACATCTTGAAGGAAAAATTCCAGCGGCGATCTTATTAATTAAACTTGGAAATGCGCTCGTTTCTTTTTCCATAGGAACTAATACTACTCAAAATAATTAAGTAAAATTATTGAAAAATGCAACTGCCTTCAAAAAGTCAAAAACCTTAAAAAATATAAACTAAATCGCTTGAGTTGGATTTACACAAATCTTCTGAAGTTTGACAGAAATATCAATTATTCTAAGTAGTAACGAATATAAAAATAAATTTAAAAAACCAAACCTACAATAACTGTGAGATGAAAAGATGTTGTCAGTTACACATATTATAAATTCTACATATATATATATGCATCAATTGTACGGATATATAAAATCTTGATTTAAATATTTTTTTTAATTTTATTTACTTTATGCTTTTTAATCTGGATTTGCTTCGTAGTTTACCGTATTCTACTCGTGAAATCCTTTCATTTGATACAATGCAATGGGGTTTTGAAGAAAAAACGTAATCTGCCATCTTGAGGTGGTGAGCCATATTACGACGATAATACATGTACTATATTGTATTGTCACAAGACTTACGTAAGTGTTCCAAATTTCATCAAAATCGGATAATAGGAAGTGAGTTAAAATTCGAGTACAAAATTTGAACCGGAAAGACATTCATACGAACGATTGATAAAAATTTTTAAAAGTAAATATATTTGTTTTTCCACAGAGTTTCGTTGAAAAGTGTGTAAGAAGTCAAAGATCTAAATAATCCTTTGTTGCCAATATTTCCCCGAGAATCTTGAAAACAACTAAATTAAAAGGAAACGTTTCATTACACCGATCTGTCATTTCGGAGCAATGTCATGCTTATTTCAAAGATAATTTTTATTTTATTTTAACTTTTCCGAAGTAAATAAAGTATTACAAGAAGAGAGATTCTTTTAAATGTTTCAAACACATTTCGAATTATCTGCTCAACCAGTTATTTTGTTAAGTAAATTATTATAATTTCTGTCATTATAAATTGGACATACACGGGGTATGTTTAGAAATAGAAATACAAAATTTACTTTTAAATTATTGAAATTCACGAAATTACCTAGCAAAATTAGATTGATTTTATTGCTACTTTAATGAAATTTTGTAACCGGTATTGACCTTAATTTACACAAAGTAAACATAAGCAATATATATGATGTATACGCCATAAACAGCGGCCGCAAAGTACATATCATTCCTAAACTTTATCAGATCCACCCGATCCTAAGAAAACATGACTTGCTTACATTTTATTTCATCAAGTATGTTAATTACGTTCAATCAATGCAAACAGGTCGGGCAGTTATCGATATTTTCAATATGTTGTGCATTGCATGAACAACGGCAAAGTTTCAGGTAAATAAATCAAGTAATATTATGATGTTTGCACAAATTGTGTACACATTGTGTAAAAGCATTTCAAGTTTTAAACTTTTGACGATATCTAGCGGCAGTCGGTTGAAAAAGGTCAAGCGATTCATTCAAAGTATTATAAACGACTACATTCATGACTTGCAGTGGGTGCTCGTTGATGGTAAAGTATGTTCGGCTTTATAAAATCGATAAATGATTGTGCTTTTCGCCAACCAGATTATGTTAATGGACAGATACGGCAATTTCGAACCATTCGTTAATACAGCGAATATAAAGTTGTTTACATTCTTGCATGACCAGAGGATGATGTTCTTCCAGACGCCTCCAGATTCTGTCTAAGCACTGAATGAGTCGCAACACTGTATTCCGGTGATTCCGGATATTATTTTTATTTACAGAAATTCATAAGACTTTCGGTACAGCGGAGTTAGCCGCGGTTATACGTTCCCTGTACAAGAAAGTTTTCCACGAGAGTGGTTGCACAAAGTTTTCCATGAATACGGACTTTCAATCATATTAATTGGACTGTAGGCGACGATCGTACCCACAGAGCTTTGCTTGAATGCCAACTTTAAGCGGCGGTCGTACCCAGAGAATGTTGCGCGGATGCCGAATATAGGCGGCATTAGGACCGAAAGAGTTAAATGTTCTGCAATTGATCCAATTAAAAATCAATTAAATAATTTAAATAAGGACAAAGAAAAATACTTAATAATAATTGTGCAATTTATCTACTAATGGTTTTTGTTAATATTTTTATAAGGCAGAAATGCTTCGCAAATAATAAACTCGTACAATTAAAAATTAATATATAGTTAGTTATTTTTGTAAATAAAAGCGCAAATTATCCCTCGAATTTACAAAGAGATAAGAGCTCCTAACTTCTTAATTGTTTTAAAAAATCATTTCGATTCAGACAAAGATGATTACTTTACAGAAGTATCTACAAATTATGGAATATCAGCGTTTACTCTTACATTTCTTAAATGAAGAGGCAGAATATTAATGATTTAAAATGATTTTTGATAACAGTTAAGGGGCGTTCTCAACTTTTACTCAGAATCGGATGTTTACACAGAAAGAAAAAACATGAAATTTCCAATGTAAAATTGATAAAATACAAATATATACAATATGAATGGAGTATTATTTTGATATGAAAACTTGTTACTTTTTGAGAGCGAACGTATAATTTTTATAAGAACACGTATTGAAAGTAAACGACTCTTGATAAGGAGATATATAAAAATCATACAACTCTTATTAGATTTGTATTTAGCCGTAGCGAAATCATACGATTTACGTATGAGTTTCTTTAAAATTATGGATTTGATTCCAATACATATTATTTTGATATTTTTCTTATAAAATTGGCAGAGAATTTGGTAATAATTCAAGTATTCTACGAGCATACTTCAGAATCAATTTTGAAATTAAGAAAAAATATGTACTTAATTGAATATTTACATTTTAAAAATAAAATCGAATTTGCCGAGCGCAAATCCGTTGTTAGATTTTCAATTTTTTTTCTAATTCTTCCTTAGAATTTCTTCACTAGGGAAGATTAAAACATTTTTATTGGACCAATACAAAATTTAATATTTATTCAAGTATTAGTAATATTAAAATAAAAAATAATGTTTTAATTGTATAGTAATTATTGTTTTTGCAGAATTATGTAATCTACGTTTGTTCCGAGAGCCTATTTCTAAAATGAGTTGTTAATCACCTACGTTTAGTTTTATGTGTACGGATACTTTTTTCATTGAACACCCTGTAATTTCCTTATCACTAATCACATGAACCTCTTTGAGGTATCCATTGATAGAGAACATTTCCTCCGTTTCAATAAACTATTTGAACTACTTCTCTATACCGCTCCCATCACGAGTTTCAAATTGTCAAAGTTTAAAAATTGATCTCATTGTCACTAATTTATTCGAAGGACAATTTTAGAAATAATTCAATTTTTTTTCCTCTCCGATAAAAGTTAATTGATATTATTAAATAGTTATTTTGGTCCCAAAATAACTGTAAAAAATACTTATTTAGCGGTAAACAATCGGGAATAGTTTTAGATTGTGCAGTTGCGTAATATAAATTCACATGTAGTATTTGTAAATCATACCTACTTAATATTTATTTTATTTCGTTTTAGACAAATGAAAATAGTTGGTCTTTGAACATTTTAACATATAAAAGACAAAATAAATAAAAAACAAGAAAAGTTCGTTGGCTGTCATGTCTGATAAGATTGTATTGAATACAATTCCAGTGATTGTACTGTAGAATTTACAAATAAAAAAAAAAACATAAAATCAAAAAAAGACAATATTGATTATTGTTACACATAATTAGAATAAAACTCTCTTCGCACAATATCGAATTTATGTATCGAGAATGTCTTGCACAAAATTCTGTTAAAATGTTCAAAGACCAACTATTTTCATTTCTCTAAATCCAAGTAGAATAAATATTAACCATTTAAGGACGAGGAAAATTACGTTAAAATTGACCTTTTATTAGAAAGGAATATTATAAATAAATTTAATGAACTTCTTATGTGGAGTCTCCTCCTGCTTGGTGGCCGATATATTGACCAGGCCCGTCCGTAACGGAAAGTCCCATGTAAAAAATTTGGCGCGAAGGTTTGCAAGTAATTTTCTAGGTAATTTGATGCGCTGAATACGGGAAAAATCCTGAAAATTTCAATTTTTGACCTTGAATTCACATTGCAGATGAGTTTCGCGATTCGTAATCAGTACATAAAAAAAGGTAGGTATGCCAATTTTCCAGGCGAAATAGCAAACAAAAATTTTATTTTGAAATAGCAATTTTCAAGGTCAAGGATGCTTCCAGGAATTTTTACACTATTTTTCCCATATTCAGCGCATCACAAAATGTAGGAACCCAACTTTCAGGGATAAATAGCAGAAAAAATTTGACATTGAAAACCGCTATTTTCAAAGTCAAGGATGCTTCCAGGAATTTCTATACTATTTTTTCCATATTTTACGCATAACATTTTCCCTGAAAAACATCAAATATTATGTGTCCTCTGGCTGGTCCATATATCGACCACTCCCGTCCTTAAAAGGTTAAGTAGATATGATTTATAAATACATGTGTAATAATGCTACATTTATATTTCGCAAAATTATATTTTAAAAATGTTTTCGATTATTTATCGTTAAACAGGTATTTTTTATAGTTATTTTGGGACCAAAATAACTATTGTATACTATCAATTAACTTTTATTGGAAGGGCAAACATTTAATTGTTATTAACATTGTCCGTTATCATACTTTTTTTATTTTATCCATTAGAATCGATTGGCATATGTTGGAATACATCATTACGAATTACCCGCACATATATATCATATACATATATATGAGCCGATATTTTTCAAAGTGGTACAAGTCTACTTTTTGAAAAAATCATATGAGAACTTTATACACATTAACATTTTACTAGAGAAATCCTTAAAATGACATTTGATAAAAGTGGACTCATACCACCTTCAAAAGTATTGACTCATAAAAATACATTAACTAACATATCCTATATAGGTAACAGTACTTATTCACTGAAACACAGCTTCCTCAGGGTCACACATTTCGAATTCGTACTCAGAATTTAGATTTCAGAAAACTTTTTATCATATAGAACTGGCTAATCGAGTTCATAAGAGTAAATAAAATCAACAGAAGCTTTGTTTTGGAAGTATGGTTTGGCAATGTTTGTAAAGATATACATTTTTATATGTATTTTCACAATTTTAGTTTCTAGGACAGAGTACGTACCCAACTATGCGCAAGTAATCTCAAACTTTACAAGTTTGCTATTTACAAATATGTATGTATGTACAGTACATTGTACATAAATATTGAAATTTTAATTCTGAGGGGGAATTTTGAGAAAAATTATCAAAATTTTCAGCGTCAATTTGATTCTCGCCGTTCAAAAGTTTTATAAGCGAATTCATTCATGACTTGCTGAAGTGATGATGATAAAGTCTATCCGCCTTTATAAAATCGATGAATGATTGATTGTGCTCTTCACCAAATGGATTATGTTAATAGAAAGATGAAGCAATCTCAAATTATCCATTAATACGAATATGAAATTGTTTACATTCAGACACATTGTAGATACAGAAGATGTTCTTCCAGACACCTCCAGATTCTGTGTAAGCATTGAGGCAGAATGTGTCGTGATGGTGAAAATCGTTCCACACAAATCCGGCAAAATTATTTAATCTGTTTAGTAAGACAAGCAGTCTCGGTCTGCGGTTTAATACTCGTTCAACCATAAACGGTTTGTAGAGAGATCAAAATTGGAATGTTAATTCGCGGAGGTAGCGGAAGCACCGCTGTTTAGCTGGAAGCGAAAAATAATGTGTAAATAGGAAACTTAACACCTGTTAACAATTTCATTGCATAAATCAATATCGTGTGAATACGCGTCGTCGTCGGTTTGCTTTCGAATGGAGCATGAATGCGCGAAAAAACCGTGATATGTGCACTTTGTACCTGATAAGCCACCGCGTCGCGCCGGAGGTACGTAAATATAACGTTTTTCTAAGCAGTCAAAATTTACGGGCGCATGAATAATTCACAAGCTTCCACATCGGCGGTAATATATTTTAAACAATCATAGAACATTACCATATGTCAGAATTTGTCGAAATTTACTTGACCATGAATAGGATGAGAATAAAAGAATAAGGTGTCTTCCTCCCCGGCGGGGACGTGTTCGAATGCAAATGGTGTGCCTTCGGTTGGACTTGGATCGGACTTGGACAAAAGCGATGGATCTGCTAACGTTTGTATATATGGTGATCTAACTTGCCGCATAGCAGTCATGTTTTAATGGAAATAATTGGGAACTCTTGTAGTCCCAAATATACGAGCCAATTCAGGGCTTCCAATTAGGCAACTGTCATTGTTCGCTGGCTATATGGTACGCGCGTTTTTGTTTCAGACACGCTAAATGGCATAATTTACGGGATTTCACAGTTCCGTGAAGACGCGTTCCTAGCCAAAAATCTGTGTATAGACGCAATTAATTAGGCCAACATAATTGGCGCCCACTGGCATGTCGTTTGGGAAATACGGAAACATGGAAAACCAGCAAAATTATGCTATGACGAAGAACAGTAAACGGAGTTACGCATTATAAATTGAAACGCCGGTAAAAATTCGCATTCTTAAGAAAAAAAAAAAATTGTCGAATGGCGCACAGTAATATCTTTATTTTGACCTTTGGGTATGAAGACAGTAACCTGCTTAAGTGTGTTGTAAAAAACGCATTCTTGTAAGACCAATGAACTTTACCCAATAAGATTTCATATGAAATGCATACGATAAGTGAATTTGTGCTGTCTGCTTACGAATTTATGTAAATTATGGAGGAGTTGTTTTTTACTTTTAATTAAATCGAAGAAAACAAGGAGAGAATATTTTTTCAAGGTGAAGGCGTGGTAAACTGCCATTCATAATATGAAGATAACTCAAGAGAAGCTTTTTAGAAAGTGCAAATCCATTTAGTTTACTGTTATATTTCTCCTTTTATTTTTTAACTAATCGAAAAGTGTGGAATTTTATCTAGGACAGAATTTAGTAATTTTTTTGCGGCCGGAAAAAATTAAATTTTCATGTATATCTAAAATAAAAGCACTATTATTTATAAATTACGTTTGCATCAAATGAAGGTTTACCACAAAAACGATAATAGTCATATTATCTTAGTAATTAAAATATACGATGTTTAAAGAGGAATGGGCAAGAATGTCAATCAATCAATCAATGCCACGGAGAATAAATGACTGTATTCGTAACAAAGGTTACTACTTTGAAGGGTGAAATGGTCGTAATATTTTACGCAGGAGTTTTATTTTATTTTTAATTGTCCTGAAGAAACGTTTTGGTATATTGTAATTACAACTTGTGGAAACAATACTGTAAATATAATGTGGAGCATTTAATTTTTTAAATCCGACAAGTACTTTAAAAGCTAGAGCCATCGAAAGTAAGAGATGCATGGAAATGTGCAAGTGGTCTTAATTGTTTACGTAGGACAAGTACTTTAAAAGCTAGAGCCATCGAAAGTAAGAGATGCATGGAAATGTGCAAGTGGTCTTAATTGTTTACGTAGGACAGTAGGACACTTATATATATACAAAGAGAGGAGGAAATATAGTAAATTTCTAACCACCCTAACCTTGTTTCCTTAATTTTTTGACCAGAATTATTTGTATACTAATGATTGTTAGAGAAAGGTTAAGTTATGTATAATTTTATGTTAAAAACATTTTTTTTTGGGTATGTTTATAAAAATTAATAGTTCCTTTTATTACTTTTTTATATAGTGGTGAAGTTGTTATTATTTTTATTTAATTTAATCAATAACCATGCTTTATTTCCTAGTTTTAAGACAAAAACTTAATTTTTAATATTTCGTATCCAGTTTTGCTCGCCACTGTATGTATAAAACGAATAATATAAAATAAGCACCAACGAATTTTCCTCAATCTTATATTGGTTGTTTGTGATTAGAATTTATGTACCTAAAACTTGCGGCTATTCTTGCTTTCATTCAAATGAACTTGGCATGTCTTACATTTCTTCACGAAATCCCAGTGCGAGGAAAACTAGGAAGTCCGTTTTGATTGTATTGTCTTAAAAGTCTTAATGCTTCCGTTTACCATTTCAGCTTGTAAGAAAAGAAATTTAATAGACCACAATATTCAAAACAGGTGAAGAGTTAAAAGTCTGGGCAATCAGCAAGGGTAATCGGGATGCTTAATGATGTTTCCCACTAATTACGGTAATTAATTTGAATTTAATTGAGTAAGTGTCTTTTAATTCCCTTCACCGCACAAGGCTGCCGTAATTAAAGCTCCGTTCCAACCACGAAGAGCCTCTAAAATCGCATTTATCTGTGATCTCTTAAATAAATTTTCGTTCTGTCATTAGTCATGCTCTTGCATGGCGCGGCTGCGATGTACCTGCAACTGAGGCCTGAAAATGTCTTTCCCATTTGTTATGATGGAGGGAGATTCCAGCACGGCATGGCACTCCCTGATCGGCGCGAACCGCGAATCGGGCCCCGCTTATTGTTTTTCTGGTCCGTGGCGGTCCCGTTGAGTTATTAAGCGGTTCGTTTATTAAAACAAAAAGCTTGAAAATCTCTTTACTGCCTGCTGCTTGATTTCGTTTACGCGATTTGCAAAGTTTTAGTACCGTTTAGTAATGCAAAGCGGATTAATAAATTTTACTGGACTTTAATTGTCGATAAAAAGAATGAAAGCCTATTTGGTGATTTCAATAGAAAATAATTATTCATAACATGAAATATACAGCAAGTAGGGCAGACGATTTAAACCCCTTTCAAGTAGCGTACATATGAGATAGATACAAATGGACAACAGATACGATAGATAGCCATAAAAACTTGTTATGCTTATGTTTTTTTTTGCAATTAATTAAGTGCAAGGATTTGATATGGAAATTTTGGAATTTCTTACCTGAGTTATGGATAAATAAAGTGACACAATCTCATTCTACAATTACCACGTTTCCATCATAATTGTATTTTTTTAGATAAACACGTTAAATTTGAAAAAAAAGAATAGGTGAGAGCGTTGGAATGTTTTATAAATTAAATAATGCATTAGCTTAAGCTATTATGTTGCATAATTGGCTACAGGGTAATTATTAAAAATATATTTACTTTACTTCATATAATGTAATCTTTGATCTTACTGAATAAACAAATTTGAATGAAATCCTCAGATATGTAGGTATACATGTTTTTATTCTAGCACACATAGATTTGGATTTAATAATTTTATCCTTACTTCAAGGTTAGTTTGCATTTATATGTATACTCGGGAACAAGTTATTATCAGGATTTGTAATTTTCACATAATTTCGGGAATAAGATTGAATAACACAGGTCAACAAATTCAAACCTTTTTTTTGAGCCCGAATTATGAATGCTATTTTTTTGTTGCTTGTTTCCAAGAGGAAGGTAAAAGTGCCATTATTTTGTTTAAACTTTGCTTTTGTGAAGGAAAAGTGATCAATCGTTTGGATAGTTTGACGCTCAATTACAAATAAATGCTTGCTGCGATATTTCCGATTTTTTGCTAAAAAGTATGTCATATTCCAAAATACAGTATGAAATTGTTCTTGTATTGGGTTCCAAAATGGTATATCAAATATGGCGTCCGAATACTTCCTATTGCATGGGATTTTTTATCAAAATGAATCAAAGAGGTTTTAGAGTCGCTGATAATAAGTCTGTTATGAAAATATATAAATTAAAGATGATGGATCTCATATAGCAGCAAAAAATTTAAAAAATGTCCACCCCTAAATGATTTACTAGGAAATGAAAACATAAAAATTTTGGGGAGTGGTAATTTTAAATGTTCTATCCTGGGCACAAAAGCAAAAATTTTAAAAAATCATGTTGATTTTCTTCACTTGTCAGACGAAAGCAATGAGAAATAACCACACATTAATCAGAACCAAAAATCGTGTCGTCTTGTGTAATTGCAAAAAATGTATTACCCTTCAACACAACTACAGTTAACACGAAAATTCCCAAAGGAAAAATTGCCTTGTTTTTTAGGTATCTAGGTGGGTGATTACCGGAACTAGTTGATTTGCTGATACTGCCGTGAAAATATTGCAAGTGATCTTTGGAGTGTCTTGATTTCTTAGTTTTTCGTTTTTAAACATTTACCATTCCTTTGATGTTCGTTTTCATATTTTATTAAATAAAAATTGAAACTTAGTCGCGGAAAATATTGAAGAAAAAATAGGTATAATTTGTGTATTCAGTCAAGAAAAATTGTCAAATCATCATTCAATAATTGATAGTTTTTTAAAAGATCCAGAAAAAATGGCAAAAGACGGAAAAAAGGATCTATTACAAAATGCGAACGTCTTCGAGTGGGAACAGCAAGTGTATCTATAGTGCGTTGAATCTCAGTAGGAAATATTGTAAGTGCTTCACAAAAGAGCAAATGTCAAGCAGTTGAACTAATTGCAACTGCTCCTCACAAATCGGTAACAAAGCACATTGTCAGCACGATACGCGAACAGTGAAGTGATATAAATAAACTCATGGTACCATGGAAACTTCTTGAACACGCTGTATATATACATTATACATATTAACATTATATAATATTCACAAACGCAAATCAATGATCCTATAAGCACTGTATTTTTACGAAGGTTCTGAACAGTATCAACCCTATTCTTTTTCCCAGCGGAATTCAATTCGGATCGAAATGTAAGAGATTTCGGATTCAAGAATAGATCTACAAAGTGCTCTCCCGTCAAACGCGTTTTAAACGCAATTTTGTGAACGCAAGCTTTAGTGAAAATAATTTTAAGATAGGAGCTTTAGTTTGGATAATTCCGAAAATGTTCTGCTTTATTTATACGCCTGCCATAAGACCCAATGCATTTTATTTTATTTATTATTTTTATTATTAGTTTTCTGAAAACAAGATTATTGCTTTAATGGGGGTATTTTTTGATGAGAAAATATTCTATTTTGAGAGGTCGGATGAATATTACTATTATTTCCTTGAGGAAGTAGCAGGTGTTTTTGTACATATGACATAGCTTACTGCTGTTCTAGTTTGGGGAGCCATTTACAGAAGAACCGTATAAAGGATTACAGAAACTACCTCCAATTACTTAACGTAGAAAGTAGCAAAATCAGTATGATCTTCGAGGGACAAACATGGATTTTTCAACATGATAATGCTGGTTTCTGTGCAGCAAGAACTGTAAAATAGTGGTTTCAAGAAAACAACATTCAATTCTTAGGTTGGCAAACATTATCTCCAGATTTAAACATTATTGAACATCTTTGGAGATGGCTATCGAAGGGAATTTACTGTGCTGGAAGACAATTTAACAAAAAAAATGAGTAATTTTAGGGCCTTTTAGTTAGAATAATGCCTAAAATTTCAAGTACCGCTAAAGACTTGTCTCCCAGTTTACATATACGTACAGTATATACATTGGAACTATTTACTTCGTTATATTTTCAAATCTTGCAAAGTGATGAAAGATTTTTTAAATTTTTTTAAATCGACCGAAAATCGTTTAAATTTATTTTTAAAAGAATTCTCCAACTGTTGAATGTGGAAAACTATAAACCTCTTTACCGTTACAACTATTTAAAGATATATCCGTAAATAACGAATGATCAGCATATTTCTAATATTTCTTAAGTGTTGAGGTATGACTATGAATTTATTTAAGACGAATTTTGATAGCTTTGACACACAGAAGCCTTAACCTCTTGGCTTTTATCCAAAATCTGAGGCAAATTTTGAGAATGACGAAAAAAATTGATTTCATTGCAAAATATTTAAAATCAATGTTTCACAAATACTTCAATTTGTTGCCTACTTTGTAATGACTTCTTTTGTTTTTTTAACTATATACCCACTTGTTACTTATGAAGATATTACTCTGAAAAATAGAATATTTAAGTGTGTTTTAAAAATATGCACGAGGTTCGGCTTTTCCTTAAATTTTCTTTATCGGAATTCGAAGTCGTTAGAGAAATATTTTAAGAGCACTTATCCATTTTTTATGTTTGATTTTTCTTGTTGTTACCAATTCTGCTCAAGCGTCGATATCAATGCTCGATACTCTGCCAATGTTTTGTTTTAGAACTAAAAGATACTTGATATACAGAGAAATGTGTGATCAATTTGAAAACTGGTTTAATTTTTTCTGGAAGCCAGCGGGATTCGATTGATGTCCATAAAAAGGCAGTAAACCGGTCAAGGCGGAATTTTGCTAATGCTCTATTTCACACTCGCTGGCGATTAGCCTAATCCAATATAGCTAATGCAATATATTTTCAATAAAACTTAGATTACGAGGGCTAAATTTTAATTATTGCCTCGATCATGGCAATTTAATAAAGTGATAAAATGTTAACGTGACTTAAAGAGAAGTATTTCCACATTTTACATATTTTATGCTAATAAAGCGAGCACCGTGATAATTTTATCACTCGGAGTTCTCGCGTCGTGTTAACAACGGGCCCAGCATTGATACCATGCCTTTTTTTGATAGTGCCACAGTTATGTCGACGATTAATATTTTGTTGTGCAACATAAAAAGGCTTGAAAGCGCGGTATTAGTGTGCGCTATATAGGTGAATATACGTATATATATATTATATATATACATAAGATCTGCGTCTAATCATCGCATAATGACTGGTTTCGAGTTAGCGCATAAATTATGTCCCAGCATTGCTTGGTGGTATATATGTATTATACATATATATGGGACAAATTGTTCTCTTCGAGAGTGCTCCACATTTCCTTGCCTCGAGCGACGATCACTTAAAGTAGCAGAATATGTTGGGCAAACAGACCTCCTTGCTGCAACTGCATCAGGTGAACTGCAACCGGCTAAGTTATGCAATAACAAATATCAATTATTATTTTGCGCAAGTTATCGCGTTCTGTGAAACGTACTCGTGTGAATCTCCGCGTCTTGAGCCCGCACAATCGCCCCAAAGTGAGGAGAACGTTTAGAAGAAGACGGAGACCTCCAGTGCGCCTGCGCGATGCTCTTGGGGACGCGGACGTACCTTACGACAATTAAATTATTCACGTACGGTGCGACGTGCAGGTGGTGTCGCCTCGCCGCGCCGTGTCGCTATCGGGGACATGTTCATAAGGCGCTTGTTACTGATAAAAATCAATAGATTGGCTCTATCGCAAAAGGTCAGTGCACTTAATTTGAAATTTGTTACACATATGCTTCGAACGTTCGAAGGTATGATACGTGCACGAATGGCGGTATTATGCTGAATGAAACTAGAAGTCAGAGTTCGATGGTATTTCGCTCCGGAAAAGTCACATTATAAAGTGGAATAATATAATGCTGCAATCGTGGAAAATTCACATGCAGCGAAGACACGAACGAAACTGGGTTGAAATTCTTAATTATTATGAATTAAATCAGTAGCCGGGCACAGGAACTTTGTTCCGCCGGAGTGGGTCACAAAACCTTCATTTCCTCACAGTCTTTTGAACGAGATCTGAATCTGAAATTTCTTTTTAATTACGGACGAGAAAAAAAAACGCTTCTAAGATGGTGCTCGTCGGCCAAGTCACCACACCGCATCGCATCCCAATCTCATCTAATTGTAGTAGACAAGTGAATGGACATCATCTTGACCAATTTGGTCGGGTACAAGACATCTACGGAAATTGTCCGGTAATTGCGCCTTTCTTTTCGCCTGAATCATCGTTCTCATTCTTTTTGCGTTTTCTATTTCTTTTTAAGCCAGAGAAAGTTCCTGATTTTTCAACAAAAATGTAAATATAATAATATTTTGGTGAGCTCAATTGGAACCTCTTTGGCGGCACACGCATGGCTCTTCAAGCAGGTGCACCAGGTGCTTGCAAATAGAGCTACTCGCTCGCTAGTCACACTTTGTTACTTTGTTTGTTCCCAGAATGCTCAAAGTTATGGGAGTGGAAAAGTAAAATGAGAAAGAGAGCTGTTTTTCTGCCAAGTTATTTGCTAGATATGTTAATGCTGATTTGTTTACGATATCTGGAAGAATTTGCAACATTACTTCCCTATTTACGCTACTCACATAACTTTCCTGTGAATTTTTGCCTTTTCTTTTTTTGCACTTGGTTTTGAACTTGTAAAGAAGAATAAGAGATTCTTAATCATGAAATTATTTTTGTTTTGATAAAATGATGAAATATAGCTTATATGAAAGCTCTTTACGAGTAGAATATTAATTTTAAAGATAATATGAGGGGCAATAGATATAACGCTTTTTAAATTTTCTTATTCCGGCCTAAAACAAAAATTTTGCTTTTGAGTCTCAAAAAAGGCCTCTACTGCAGTCATGACCCCGTCAGTGTGTCGAATATTTTACCGAGAGCCGCATGACCAATACTTAGATATCATTAAACAGAGAACCCTTTACCTGTTCCAACGAGCCTACAAACAAGGTAACAATTAGTTCAGAGCAGGTACAAACTGAGGAATTAAATACCCTGAAGGGGACTTACGCACTACCTTATATCATCCATAGGCTATGCAATTACTGCACATAAGTTATACATTGTGACAAAAAAGTACCCAGAAATTGTAAATAAAATACAAAATATTCAATTATTCATCAATATTTATTTTGTTGCCTTGAAACTATTCCCCAATGGATGCAATACACATATGCCACCTTTTTTCTAATCTTCGAAACACTTTTAGTAGGCACTTTTCGGTATGGCCTTCAGCTCCTTCCACGAATTTTGTTTTATGGCTTCGATGGATTGAAAACGGGTTCCACGGAGTGGCAACTTTGGAAGTTTCGTGAAAAAGAAAAAGTCACAGGGAGCCAAACCCGGCGAATACGGTGGTTGGTCGATGGTATTTATCGCGTTCTTGGTCTTAACCCTTTTAGTGCCAGCGGGCCGATCTATCGGCCCACGGTCCTTATGCGAAGAGTGCCACGGGCCGATGTGGCGTAGTGGCCCGGCCGGCAGCCTACGAGCGCACGCGCAGAGAGACTCTTGCTTTAGTCCTTATCTCCAATACAATGTAGACCACACCACGCTTGTGTTTTTTTCATTTAGTCCTTATCTCCAATAAATACTAAAATTTTCCTCCTTATAAAGCTATATGAGCGCGCATATCAAATCGGCCCGTGGCATTTCTCGCATGTACTCCATAAAACGCTTGGCACTAAAAGGGTTAAATTCGGTCACAATCGGTACTGTCTTTGAAGAAAATTCAGCTCCTTCGAAACGAGTTGAGCAGCAACGCGTCTCCTGCCCAAATTTTCTACCAAAATCAAACGAACGGATTCACGAGAGATGTCGAGCTCTCGTGCTACCTCCCTAACATTGACATGACGATTTTCGAGCACAATTTCCTTAATTTTGTTTAATGTTTTCGTCAGTCGAAGAGGTCGAGGGTCGCCCAGAATGAGGCAAATAAAAAACCAGCCTGAAATGCTTTGTACCAATCGTATGCTTGTGTTTTGGATAAAACTGATTCACCATAAGCCTTCTCTAACATTCGTAACGATTCCGCGCACAAAATTCCGTTGCAAACACAAAACTTGAGACACACTCTTTGTTCAATATTTTTATTCATTGTAAAAATCGTGACGCACTACTGAGGTGGACTGATTCAACCAGCTGCTGTTAACAAACTTGTTGACAGATTACGCTAATTCCTTGACATATCCTACCAACTTACCAAAAAAAAAAATTTTGAATAATATTTAGCGCGGGTAGGTTAATATGGCATTTTGGCGGAAAAACCCCCAACATTTGAAAAAATAACTTGAAATTTGGCCAGTTTTCGAACTTTAATGATTTGTAGCTCTCGATCAGAGAGGGGCAGAGAGGGGCAGAGAGGGGCAGAGAGGTGTTTGTAGGCTCGTTGGTAAAGGGTTCTCTGTGGAATGGTATCTAAGTATTGGTCATGCGGCTCTAGGTAAAAAAGTTACAGGATGTTCAGTGAAACTAGTACCTGAATACAGAAATCCCCCTCTCGCTCCCAAACGAATCATTTTCGACCCCTCTCACAATGCAATTTTTTGTTTGGTTTGACATTCCCCACCATTTGCCAACGTATGAACGTTTTAATACCAAACACCCTGTAATACCAAAC
Source organism: Dysmachus trigonus (assembly GCA_949715965.1). Classification (NCBI taxonomy): domain Eukaryota; kingdom Metazoa; phylum Arthropoda; class Insecta; order Diptera; family Asilidae; genus Dysmachus; species Dysmachus trigonus. Next base: position 39,608,667 of record OX454322.1, on the reverse strand, counting down.
ACCCCGTTTGTTTGTTTGTTGGTCAATCACGCCTAAACGGTTGCATTGATATTTTAAAAATATATATTACTAATTTTCAAATAAGTGTAATTTTGTGACATGGGGACTTCACGAAACGTGTGGCTTCCAACTTAAATTATGTAATTTCTTATGTCTATAATTTCAGACTGATAACTTCTAGAAGTTTCTCTTTCTATTTAATTTGTACAACACGATTCTTATATGTCATAATTATTTTTTGACCGAAGGTAGTACTTATTCCAACTTAATATGCACGCTAATTTTTTTTCAGATAATATATAGGGTTTCAAAATGGCGGATCCAAGATGGCGATTGGTTGAAAATTGGTTTTTCGGAATGCTGATTTCAGATCTGCTGTCCAAATTTAGAAATTCAAGATGGATCCAATATGGCGATCGAAATTTCTCGATTCCAACGGATTTTAATAAACATTAGTGTAGTGATAATTTTGAGGCCACTAATTTCGAATATTATCAAAATTTCCAGATTCAAGATGGCGGATCAAACATGGCGACCACAATTTCTCGATTTCAATGGATTTTAATGAAAATTAGTATAATGATAATTCTGAGGTCACTTATTTCTAATATTATAAAATATTTTAAATCCAAGATGGCGGGTCCAATATGGCTACGAAAATGTCTCGAATTTAACGGATTGTAATGAGAATTAGTACAATGATTATTCTAAGGCCACTGAATTAAAATATCATTAACATTTCCAAATCCAAGTTGGCGGATCCAATATGGCGACCAAGTGTTCTCGATTTCAACGGATTTTAATCAAAATTAGTATAATGATTATTCTGAGGTCACTAATTTCAAATATTACCAAGTTTTCCAAATCCAAGATGGCGGATCCAATATGGAGAACAAAATTTCTCGATTTCAACGGATTTTAATGAAAATTAGTACAATGATTATTCGAAGGTCATGAAATTAGAATATTATAAAAATGTTCAAATCTAAGATGGCTGATCCAACATGGCGACCAAGATTCCCGATTTCAACGGATTTTAATGAAATTTAGTACGACGATTATTCTGAGGCCACTCATTTCGAATATTATCAATTTTCCAAGTCCAAGATGGCGGATCCAAAATAGTGACCGAAATTTCTCCACTTCGACGCATTTTAATGAAAATTAGTACGATATTTTGGGGCCATTTATTTTGAATATTACAAAAATCTGTAAATAAAAGATGGCGGATCCAATATGGCAACCATAATGTTTCAATTTTAACGGATTTTAATGAAAAATAGTACAATGATTATTCTAACGACACTGAATTAGAACATTATCAAAATTTCCAAATCCAACATCCGCCCAAAATGGCGATTGGCATTTTTTCGACTTCAACGGTTTTTATTGAAAATTGGTACAATGGTTATTTTAAAGCCACTAATTTGGAACATTATTAAGATTTGGAGATTCAAGATGGTGGATCCATAAAGGGGTTTTCAGGTTGAAACAATTTCTAGGATATAACTAACTAGAGCATTTGAGAAGTGTTTAATTAGTAAGTACATATTTACCCAACGCCTGGTGAAAGCGGGTAACGCAGTCAGTGTTCCATAAATAATACAAATGAAATTTTTATTCTATATACTTAAAAAGGCTAGACTTGCATTATTATTTTCCACTGACGAGAAATATTTTCAATTTCAGTTTAATGACTTTCACAACGACTGTAAATGCACAATAAGCACATACAAACAATCATTAGCGCGATACGAGAAGCGTTTATGTTATTTGTCATAAACAAATCGTAAAGATTCTATTAGGAAGTATTTCTGCCTTAGCGGTGTTCTATTAATGAGAGTTTTCATTTCCCTTTTAAAGTGTCTTTTCGTTATCTATTTTGTTTATTTTCATTTAAGGTTTACGAACGTTCGTAAAAACCTCTGATTTCCCAGATTATATGTTACAGAATTGAGCAGCTGCTCATCTTTATGCACTTTAAAGTTACTGCTCATCTATAATCACAACTGTTTTGCCTTTCTGTTTGCAAAATATCACATTGCCACTAAAAAGTAAAATTCCAATCGATTACCAAAAACAAATATAGCAATTAATTTGGTCGTAGCTTGAGCCGGTAGCGGCACCAAAGTAAGTTGAATGCTCCATTCGACAAGTGAGTTCGACGAAAGAACACTTAAACGCAGCGGTTGAGGCTATTACGCGTCCTTGCGAGCACTTTGCGTGTTATTATTTATGGCAGCGGAAAGACGGTAGAAATCTCTAAATTGGGTATTGCGATCGCCACATGGTCAAAAATAATTCAAACGTAATGTGAGCCAGTTTGAGAAGCATCGAACGAAGTTCGAATGCGTTTAAGGAAACAGCTCGACCACCTGCGGTTCCTCATATAAATTGCGAAGGTAACTTGCAAACTTAACTTGACCGAATACTCAATTGCTACTGCACTGACATTAGATTAATCATATGAAGTGCGTTTATTAACTGCCCAGCCGAGTCGCAATTAAATTGCTCGCATTGTCCCATATACTGAAATGGTAATTAATTCTCTAAACGAGCTCAGTGCGGACGACTATATACAGCTGGGACATATCTTTGAGGGCGAGGGCATGGGGGCTACCCTTTTGATTGCATCTAATAATTGTGCAACGTAAATTTCCCAATTAAATTATCAGCTAACCCGCGAAAATGTTAGTCGCCGATTAATTATAAAGCCTGTCCACTACATGGGAAGGAGTGAACCCCAGAGAAGGGAAGTATTCCAAAAATTAATTGAATGTCGTCGGGAAAATCCCGAAAGGGAGATTAATTACTTTGAGGCGTTCATTAAAAGTGGCACATGTATACCTAATTTGTTCGTTCGCTAAACAGCACAGCGATTAAATTATCTCCATCTCTCTAAATATTCGATAAAAAGTAAGAGAATGATCAGCCCGGAATCAGAATTCTGTCAATCATATTTTTTCCGGCAACCCTTCTCACAAAATATTTTTTAATTGTAAACAAACTGTTGAGATCCAACCCTTTGATTATACCCGGAGTCGATTGGCATTTCCCGGGAACACAGAGGCGGAACAACATCAATCAAGCTGACAAACATTAATTATATTCTGAAGATGGATTCTTCGAGATAAGCCTGGGAGCACGTGACCAACTAATTAATTGATAAGCCCGGGGATTTGCACGCACTTATTTCTACGCCTGCAGGAAACGGATGCTTGATTCCACCCGGATGGGCCGGTTGAGTAGGCGTACTTAATTACAACCTTTGACATCTGCGGCGTGAAAAATAGTTCGCCCAGTAAATTTATCGAGACACTTTAACTGGTATTTGGGAATCGATGGAAGGACATCCTACAAGTATAAAGAAACGTAACTATATTATTCTATTGGATTTTGTTCGTGAGAAATTCTCGTCATCTTTTGTGATGTCCGCCGACCCCATTGCTGAACAAATAAACTCATGACCTGTAATTAATCATCGTAGAACACATCTGGTACCTCAGAGATTCCATTAGCGCTAATTTTCATCTTTCAACAGTATTATGGGAATTTAAATAATACACCTGACCCCCGCACAATAAGTCGCCCTATTCGGTTACGAATTGTTTTGATGCTTTTTGATGGTTAGAAGTGCTCTCTCAGTATTCAGTGGCACTTAAGTTTTGAATGTGATCGAGAAGTCGCAAGGGAAATATTATACATGCTTGCTCAACAGCTGGTCAAGTGTTTCAACATTTTAATACCGTCTGACTGACAAATAATAATCAGTTTATATAACTCCATAAATTATTTTTCCATTATTTTCAACCTAAATACTCACCGTAAAAAATGTTATTTTATTATCACCGTTAGTTTATGAGATATGATTTTTTTTTCTTCATTACTTCAATTGAACAATTTTGCACTAAAAAAACTGCTAAGACATTTTTTAGAAACTTTTTCCTGCACTCAGAAAAATACTGTTTGGTAAATCAATGGTTTTTGCATGATTATTTATAGGTGTCGTAAATTAATAAGAATTCGTATATAAATAATTAGAAAAGCATTAACTAATCAAATTGTAGATCTTACCACAAACGTTTCGTTATCAAAAAGACCAATTTATTATTTTAATATAATGTCCCATTAACAGTATAAGTATACATAGCAAAAAATTTCGTCCTGTATCTTATATTTAAATAAAAGAGCATCACTTTGAAAATGAAAAATTGATATCTATTGATTTAACATGTAATTCCTTTTTAAATTAATGGAGCATCTAGTTAACATGAATTGATTGTTACCAAAATAATGTGAAACCACATTATTAAAAACAATTTGATGTTCCATAATGTAGTATCACATAACTTTAATTAAATATCACTGTAAGCCAAAATGGAACAGTGAAACAAGTTCTCGCTAGCAAGGAAGTATTCAGTTCGTCTTGCATCATTAAGGAATAAAATTGAAGGTTTTTTTTTTGTATTGTGAATGGAATACTCTTTAAATTTAAATTTAAAAAATATATATTACTAATTGTTAAAAAAGTGTGATTTTGTGACGTGGGGACTTCACAAAATGTGTGGCTTCCAATTTAAATTAATTTGTGATGTCTATTATTTCAGATTGATAACTTCTAAAAGTTTCACAATATCACATTAGTTCAATTTATGTTTTATTTTCACTTTTTATTCCAGGTGTGTGAGACAAAAATATAAAGGGGTAGTGTTTAAAACATTAACTCTATTTAATTTGTACAACACGCTCCTAATATTTTTATAATAGGATATAATTTTGAATTAATATACCAATTCGTCATTTATAATATGCGGATAAAGTTGGAGTAACAGGAAATTAATTTAAAAAAATATTAGTCAGCTAGATGAACTGTATATAAAATGTGATAATCCATAATATTATATTAATAATTAAGTCATGTTCGTTTAATATTGAATGTAATCCAGTTCTCCTCAAAACTTTCTCGTCTCCATTGCTATCGATCCCTCTCTTGTTGCCGCCAAAATAAGCGCCCTCAACGATGATTACTATCCTGGCTCTGATGGGATACTCGGCATTGTTTTAAAGAAATGTGCTGCCCACTTAATTCAACCACTTACCAACTTTTTCCTACTTTCTCTTTCTGAGCGCATTTTTTCCAGTCGTTGGAAAGACTCTTATATCACCCCAATCCATAAAAAAGGTTACAAAATTGATTTAGCTAATGCACTCCATGTCATTCCACTCTAAGTCCATTTTGTCTTCAGTTGAACACGGTTTCCTAAAAGGCGGGTCTACGACTACTCACTTGACCATCTTTCTTTCATGTATTCTGCAAGCGATGGAAAATGGTGCCGATGTTGATGTTGTTGCCACTGATTTTATCGAAGCTTTCGACAAAATCTCTCATTACTCTTAAACTTCATTACCTCGGTTTCACTCCAAGCTTGATTTCGTGGTCTAATTCCTACCTTACTCGCCGCCAATACATGGTTCGTTTTAACTCCACCATTTCTAATACCTTCATATCATCTCTCGGCGTCCCACAGGGCAGTCACCTCGGCCTATTAATTATCATGCTGTCCATAAATGATGTCGTGAAGGTTATTAACTATTCCGGAATCTTAATTTATGCCAACGACATGAAAATCTTCAAACAAATTACCAACACATGTGACTCTACACTCCTTCAAAACAACCTGATCAATTTTTCTACCTGGTGCTCGAACAATTTTCTAGAGCTTAACATATCTAAATGCTAGTCGATCGCCTTCTCTCGCAAACGCATTTCCATCTCCCTGCGATCCTATGCACTCTCGGGTGAACCCATACCATTTGTTAGCTCCCTTCAGGATTTGAATGTCATCTGCAGTGGCGAGCTAAACTTCCGTTCCCACATCGACCATATCATAAGTAGAGTCAATTCGGTTCTTGGTTTTATTAAACATTGGTATAAGGAATTGTCCAACCCCTATGTCACAAAATTACTCTACATCTTTTTCGTTACGCCTAGGGCTGCCATCACCTAAATCGCCGATGCCGGACAAAAAATTTAAAAACCCCGGATTTTTGGGTGACATTTGAGTTTTTTCCCAGACACATCACACGTCATGGAAAAAAATGTTCGAAAGATATCTATCCTTGGCAAAAAATATCCCGAGTACCGGCGAATGCTATAATTTTAGCTATTGAGTTTACGTCTCAAATAAATATTGGAAAAGGGAATTTTGATTTTTGATACTATTTAATACTGCAACAATTTTTCCACTTAAGAATGAGTCCTTGAACGTTGTTGTATCGGCAAGTATTAGGCATTTTTGTGGTTATGCTTTAAATATATGGCAAAAATGACAAAAAACTTAATTTTTTTTAGGTTTGAGACGTAATAATCGATACTAAAAGAATGTTTTCACCTAAAAATAAGTCTTAGAGTGTTTGTGGTTATATGGATGAGCATTGCGCTCTTTAATGTCAAGGTTATATATCAAGTAAATGGTTAAAATACTGAAAAAATTAGTGTTTTCGATTTTTAAAACATAAAAATCGATCCTGCAATCATGTTTTCAACTGAAAATGAGTCCTGGACTATTTTTGGTTGTATGGGTAAGTATTGCTCCCTTGAATTTTGAAGTTATGCCTTAAATAAGTGGAAAAAATGGAAAAAAAAAACGGTTTTTTCGATTTTTCGAAATGACGCACCCTGAAATTCGATTTTTTGATTCCGCCATTCAAAAGAACCGAAAAAAAACTTAAAAAACAATGGTTTAAAACTTAGCGAAAAATAGGGTTCCTAACCTAAAAGTAATTAGAAAAATTAAAATGGCTCTCTTGACCCCAATTTTTAAAGATAATAATCTGCAAAAATCCAGGATTATTGGTAACATAAAAATAAAGGTTTGTTTTTCAAAATTTAAAAATTCAGAATTAAAAAATGCGGCCGTAAGAAAAAAATGGGACGTAACCGATTTTACCGGTAACTGTAGACCTAGAGGGCTAAAAACTGGCATGGAGGCATCTTTTGACACAACCTATCGAAAGTGCCACCCGTCGTAGCGATTCCGCTGGGGGCAATTTTCACCACCTTATCCCGCTATAGCCTTTATTGCTTATCTTTCAATCAATCGCGATTCCCCTGACACAAAAAGTGTCCGGGTTTCACCCGCACACTTTTTGAGTTCCCGGACGACCTCCGGACACCATCTAAACTAGGACAAATCCGGGGAATCCCGGACGGATGGCAGGCCTAGTTACGCCACTACTGGAGTACGCCTGTCAGGTTCGGTCACCCTCCTAAGCTACGCTCATCAACAGGATTGAATCAGTGCAGCGCGACCTTTCTTGGGTTTAAAGTTGATTAATCTCCAGTCTCTCGCCCTCCGTCGTGATTTTGCTGATATTATCTTCACCCATCAAGTCCTAACTGGTTCAATTGACTGTCTTGAGTACCTATACAGTATTTCCCTCAACACTAACCCTCGTAACGTCAATTCTTTCCCCACCGTCCGCATCGAAATCTATCGGACTTATTATGGTCAGTTTGAACCCTTCACCAGAATGTTTCGGAAAGCAAACAATACAGCTGTCATCGACTTCCATTTTGATAAAGCTTCCCTCAAACGTGCCCTTTACTCACTCAACCCACCCTTTCTACACGCCGTTTTTCCTTTTTTTTCTTTTTTTTTCTTTTTTAAATCTCTTTTTAGAACTTAGTAGGAGTATTTAATTTTAGGTAACTTATTTATTGTAGTGCAGCCGTTGTTTTCCTGACTACAGATTAAAAAAAATAAAATAATTATTCCTGAAATTAAAATTATTTACTAAGAAACAATATTCGATCCTCTTTTTTGTCAGCCAGAACTGAAGACTAAACTTTTTAGTTTGAGGGCATAATTGTAAAACGAACAAGTTGTACTACGAGCTGTAAAGTAGCTAAAATTACAAAATAAATTATACCAATTTTTTATTACCTCATTGTTATATTTAACCTTCCGAACAAAATTTAATTGATTGATTAATAATTTAATAATGATGATAATTGTAATAAATTTAACCAAACAAATTAATTAAATTTTGTTTTTAATTATGGTTATTTAACCAAATTTCATTAGTTATAATAGGATTTTCATTCAAATGTGTACATCAAGATTTCCACGTTACTGATTTCGAATCCGATATAAAAATTTCGAATTTAAAAATAGTTATATGGCGACCAAAACTTAATTTAAAGTGGAAATAAGGATTTTACGGTCAATGAATTCGAATCTGCAATCAATATTTTTAATATTTATGTAATACAGAGCAAAGAACGAATTTGCACATTTAGAACACCTTCTTAAAACATCTGATACGCAGTTTCTGCTTCAACCAACTATTTTAATGTAAAATTTATTACTGAATTGTTGAAATAAACGGATTGCGTGTCAGTTTTACTAGAATACAATTGTTAATTTTTAGATAAAAGTCGTGTAAATTTAACTTTTAATTCATGTTAAATTGATCCGGTATTCTTAATAACTTAATATGGCCAATATTTGTTTCAACAAGAATTTGTAGTCGTTGCTACTACACTGAGAAAAAAAAGAAAGTTGGAAGAATATGAAACCTTCTTATATTTAATAAGAACTTTCAAATATGATTTTGGGGTGATCTCTAAAGTATGTTTTAAGTTGTTCTAAAAAGAAATTGAATTAAACCTTCATAGAAACTCACGAAAACACTACTTACTCATTAATTTTTCATCTTATTATTATTCATGTTTTTCATGTTGTCATTATTTTTTGATTTTTATAGTTCATGAGTGTTTTTTCATAAGAACCATGTACAACTTCACTTGCTTTTAATTCGCAACCTCAATTTAATTTTAATCATTCTTAATTTTAGAATATCATTTTTCTTTTAGTACCTGGGTGCTTTAAAGGTATTTCCGCAGTCTTGTTAGGTTAAAAGTCAAAGCAAAAATAGTTAAATAAAGCACGAAGATAGTTGGACATGTTCGATAGGATATGTTTTAGGGTGTAGTCTATTTTAATAATTAAGTTTTCCACCCAATCGAAAAAAATTAACTCTACCCTGGAAAGATTAAATTGAAAATTTATTTTATTCGTATAATGTCCGAATAGGAACATAACACAACACACAATGTACAATATTATACTTTCTAAATAAAACCCATCTTTTTATGAGTGAGAAATAAATAGCAATCGCAAGTTCGACTCCAAGTTGGCGGCTGTGAACAAAAACACAATACATATAATTAAGAACTTTTTCGATAAAGTGCTCTAACAATGTAAAACAAAAACCGCATCAATATTTGCCCTTTCAATTATTATGATATCAAAGTCGGCTTTAAATTTTTTTATTTGTACAGTTCAGTCTTTTGTATTTTACTCGTTTTTTATTAATTTGCATATCTTTTGTGGATTTTTTGGTGATAAGTGTTAAATATACACAAATGCAGCTTGCTAAGTCTTTTAATTATCATTTAAACGAGCACCAAAAAAGTTTAATTTTGCATGGGGTATTTCATAAGGGCTTATGTTGTATTCGCTTCTCTAATAACAATTCCGAATTCAAATAAAGTGAAAAGTACTGTTGCAAGAATTATTTGTGTACATAATAATTGTGAAAAATGTTGTGTAAGCCAAACGGATGTTTTAATTAAATTTCGTTATTTTTCAAAATGCTGAAAGTTTGGTAGAAAGAGTGCAAATTGCTTTTTTATTATTCCTGGGAAACACTAAAATTAAGAAGCAAGTCCAGAAGCTGTTTATGATCAGCACTTTCGGCATCTTACCAAACTCATCCACTCAATTGCTCTAGATAATAACGTACCATGGCCGAGGGTCGGGGAAAAAATACAAATTAAATTTGTCAAATTAAAACTGAACTGAAAGCAGCTAAGGGAAGTGAAATGCTAATTTGGTACGCGTCGGACGGAAATACTTCATTGACTTGCACGTTTTTCCTTCGACCGTTCCAGAATTTCTTAAATTTCCTAATGGCTGAACATCTGGTGACTGTAATCTTGCTCGCTCAGGTAGACAGCCACCGGAATTCGGCTTAATATATGCCAATATCTGTCACAGGTGGTCCGCAACAGAGATTACAGGCGAAAAAACTTTGCAACGCGATATTATTGGGAATGAGAACTCTTTTTTTGGAGGAAGTAGATGTAACGATCTATTAAGTTTCGCGAATGCATAAGCGTAGCATTTCAGAGTTATAATGTTCCATTAATTGTTTGCTATCTGAAAACTTTCTAGAAGATCATTTGTACGATGGTGTTGTGTTTTTATTTATTATTTTTACATACAGTATAGTGGCAGAAAATTATAACCAATGCGAAAAATTTGTACTTTCCTCTATTAGTTTTGCAATTTTGATGGCAATTGTAGTAATTACACCTGTAATCGTCCTATTTCCCGATATGTGTGTCGGCGGCCTTGTATTAATTCCGTAGTTGCAGATTTTTTCGCTTTACTAAGGTCTGATTTCTTCCCCATATTGAGAATTATGTCAATTTTGAATAGGGGAAAAAACACTTACAATTCTATAATACAATATGTATGAGCAGGGTATACTTATCTTTAAATTGTTCCTAAAGACTTTAGCTTCAACTAAAGAAGAAATTATTTAGAAACTGTTATACAAATACAAAAAATGTTATTACACTCTTCTTAATAACTCTAGGAATAATGAAATGGTAGTTTTTCTAGAACATTTTTACCAAAAATTGAAAGGGGTAGGGTTAGTAAAGGTCTTGTTTTGAAACAGCTTTAATGCTTTTATTGCATTATTTGTATTGCCTTTAAAAAATGATTGATGAATAAAAGGAGTGTACCTAAAATTACGATAAATCCATTAGGTAGTTTTCTTAGGACAGAAATGTAATTAATAATTACAGTGCAAAACTATAATATACAAGAATTTTTCGGTTATTGGGGTATTATATCGATTGCATGGCTTACTTCATTTAAATCGTTCATAACATCTTCAATTCAATCTCTGTGGTATGCTACATTGGCAAATAAGTGTTCGCCGTCATATTCTTTTCCTTTCCATTTGCCATTCCCACAATGATAACATAATTTCCATTTTTTAATCGAAGGATAATTGGACGACTGGAAGCGCTAGGGGAAATTCTCATATCAGTGTGCCGTTCAACACAGAGAAATTGTAGTTCAGACAACTAGCTCAACTGTTGAAATATCTAACAAGCTTGTCGAATGGACGTGTAGATACTGATTAAGACAATTTACGAGATTGGTGAATCGACATGGAGCTAGTAGTTCAGGGATGGAGATCCATTGTTGAAAAACCTTACGAGCCTATTGGTTTTACAGGAAGCTTCTAAGTTATAAAACGAGACTCATTAGTTAAACAACTTACAAACATGAGAGCTGTTTCCAAAATTGAATATTAAACGATCTCAAAAGATATTCCAATTTTTATTTCTTCATTCATTTAATCATGTTTTTACCAGTTATGTTCACAATTAAAAATTATGTTGTTTTAGATGGTATCATCGATTTCTCTATGTAGTCATTTAGAGAAAAAATGAAATTTTCTTGCTTAGAAGAAGAGTAAGTTTTGTGTTTTTCGCTGAACCAATAAACTCTTTTAACCCGAGAAGTAAATTTTTGCAAGTTATGCTCTATTTCAACTAGCTATTATGAAATACAGCTCGAACAGATTAAAGTAACTAGCACATCTAGTTCAGTGGACCAGACTTCTGGTTGAACAACAAGAATTCATGTTATAATAACTTTGTATGTAGTACATCTAACAATAAAGGTAGCCGATCATAGTATTGGTTTGAATACATTTAAAGGGATTTGACACAACCATATTTTCAAAAATTCAATATTTTTTTAATGATTGATTTTGATAGGAAATACCTTCAAGAATAAGAATTTCATTTTATTAAAGTAGAATTCGGATTAAAAAAAACTATTGGACCGATCGGTCTGACATTGTGATATGTTATTTGACACATGATTTTCCAGTGACTCAACCACGGACAAAAATATTTTCCGAAAACTTTCTGTTTTTCGTATGATTTTCCAGGCCAAAAATGCGCGTTTTCTGAAAAAACGCCGCTATTTGGTTATTTTTTGTTGAAAATTTTTCTTTTTGGTTTAATCTCTAGAGATTTTTATACCAATTAAAACTCTTTTTTTGTTTGTTTTGGAACGTCTACCAGTGACTCAAAATCAGGTAGGTACACCGTGATTTTTAAAAAAAAATTCCACCAGCCATAAAACAGCCTGGAAAAATCTAAAAAAATTGTGTGTATTCTTTGAAGACGAAATAAATATGCAAAGTTTCATTAATATATCACTTTTTAGGGTTCCGTAGCCAAATGGCAAAAAACGGAACCCTTATGGATTCGTCATGTCTGTCTGTCTGTCTGTCCGTCCGTATGTCACAGCCACTTTTTTCCGAAACTATAAGAACTATACTGTTGAAACTTGGTAAGTAGATGTATTCTGTGAACCGCATTAAGATTTTCACACAAAAATAGGAAAAAAAACAATAAATTTTGGGGGTTCCCCTTACTTAGAACTGAAACTCAAAATTTTTTTTTCATCAAACCCATACGTGTGGGGTATCTATGGATAGGTCTTCAAGAATGATATTGAGGTTTCTAATAGCATTTTTTTCTAAACTGAATAGTTTGCGCGAGAGACACTTCCAAAGTGGTAAAATGTGTGTTCCCCCCCTGTAACTTCTAAAATAAGAGAATGATAAAACTAAAAAAAAAAAAAAAAATGCAAACTTCCACCGAAAATTGGCTTGAACGAGATCTAGTGCGTAGTTTTTTTTAATACGTCATAAATCGTAAACCGCAATTTACCTTTCATTCAATCAACTCAAATATAAAAATAAAAAAAAACATTTAATTTCATTAACATAACCGTGAACCATTATTTTCTAATAATAACAAGAACTTTTATATTATGTTACTTGCTGCTACGGAACCCTTCATGGGCGAGTCCGACTCGCACTTGGCCGCTTTTTCTCCTTCAATGTTCCAATTTTCAAAAAAAAAAACAAATTTTAACTTTTGGATGTGTCAAGTCTCCTTAAAGCAACCAGAAATCTAGTAGCAATGACCATATATGCTTGTTAATAAAACATTGATTATATTAAGTTATGAAGAATACCTAGTCAATTTGACAGGATTTCTGTTTAAAAATTAACAAATAATGTATTCTAGTAAAATTGACATGCATTCCGTTTATTTTATCTATTCTCTAGTAAAATTGATATTAAAGTAGTAAGATGAACTACAGTGCTGTGCAAAACATTTGCAACTAAAATCATAGTTTCTTACAGATCATTATAAAATTTCCTAAACCACTGATACCAAAAAAAGTTTTACAGTGCATTATTCTTTATTATGTCTAGTTTCCAGATATAACAATAGCAGGATGTAATATCCCGTAATAAGGGAGCAATATCAATTTTTTTATTCAACTTAACGATTTTGCCTGTGCAAAACATTTGCAACTTTATATATCAACAAATACTTTTCTAGGAATAAATGAGAATTGGCAGTACTTTGTTAGTTAACTGCTATTTTCTATTCCATATATAGTTAATAAAAAATAATAATAATAATTTTCTATTCCGATCCATGCGCGGGAGTGTATTATTAAAATATTTTTTTCCTTTAAACGCAATTAAACTGAAAGTTCTTAAAATGGGGGTAATTAATTTTACAACGAAATAAAAAACCGAATAATATTTGTTTACACAGATGGTATAACCTAAAAAGACATTAGTGAAAAATATAAAATAGCTAAATCCACCATATCCAGAATTATAAGCAGTTTTAAAAAGACTGGGAGTATTGAAAATATTCATAAAGGGTGGTAGACCAAGGAAAACGACAAAGGCTGAGGATCGTAGAATTTAAATTTTAATTAAATCTCTGTCTTTCGAATAAAACCTGGATGTGGATCCTTCGACAGTAAGAAGAGGAGCCATAGAAATCGATCTTAAGATATACAGGCCAGCGAAAAAGCCACTACTTTCCGAAAAAAATGGCTGAGCTCGACTTGTCTTTGCTCAAAGTCATTTAGAATGGCCCCTAGAAAAATGGAGAACTGTCCTTTTTTCGGATGAGTGTTTAACTTTAAGTTTAACTTAGTGGGTCTAGATGGAGGGCAAAAAGTTGGACGACCGACGAACAAACGACTAAATCCGCAATAAACTGTGGTAACTATGAAGCATGGAAGTGGTAATACAATGGTCTGGGGGTGTTTATCAGCTCAGGGCGTGGGACCTATTTATGAAATACCACTGATAATGAAAGCGGAGGACTACAAAAACATTATGGAAAATGTTATGCTCCCTTACGCAGAGGAAGAAATGCCCCTGCACTGGCGCTTCGAACAGGAAAATGATCCCAAGCACACCTCTAGACTTCTTCAGGCTTGGTTTTCGCAGCAAAACATTGAAGTTTTGAAATGGCTCGGACAGTCTCCAGATCTCAACCCCATAGAAAAGCTATGGCAACTGGTTAAGAAGAATATGAGGGGTCAATTTTACAACAACCGTGACGAACTCTTTAATGGTATAAAAAAGGCTTGGAATGATATAACTTCTTTGCATATTGAGTCGCTATTTAATTCTGTGCCAAGAAGATGTGCAGCAGTTATCGTAAATAAAGGCTATTCAACCAAATATTAATGATAATATATATTTAAAGTCGCCAACATTGTTAATGTCAAGGAGTTGCAAATGTTTTGCACAGTCAGTTTTGTATCTTGGTATGAAAAAACGAATATTTCTCCTTTTTTATTGAATAGTTACCTTTAGTTTTTTAATATTCTTAAATTAGATATAATAAAGAATAAAGTACCGTATTAACTTTTTTGTTTTTAAGAATTTAAGGTTTGTTGTAGTAAGACATAGAAAATTGGGGTTTTAGTTGCAAATGTTTTGCACAGCACTGTAGGATCAACAAAAAATGCGGGCCAGATAAATTAACAAGACCTCACTGTTGAATCTACTAGAAATATTTTTTCAGTGTACAATTTTACTATATAGGGCATATATATGTATAGATGTGATTTTGTTTTTGAATGAAATAAATTGTTCATACAGTAAAGATAGGTACAGTAATTCGTCAAACTCGAGAAGTTATAAAATGTGTAGAAAAACATAAAATAACTTCAAAATAATATAGCTATTTCCTATTTTTTTTTTTTTTTTTAAACATCTTTTATCATAAAAAAAGCATTTTTCAAATTATACTCTTATCTTTGAAGAAAGAGCCTTTGCTGTCTGACTAGAAAAGAAAGCATTTATTATTCAAAAGTGAGATAAGAACGCTTGGCACCTTTAAAAAAATATCCAAGACAATTCCGCCTGACAAGAAACAATAGAAACCGAATGGTGCAACAAAAGAAATCACCAACAAATCCGGTGAATGTTTCATTGCTTCGTGACAATTAATACTCTGTTGCCCCTGCTGCTGAGTGTTGGTGCGTGTGCACAAAACTGATGGTGACATTGACACGAAGACGGTGAATGAGGCGAGTTCATGGGGCTGATTCCATGTGGCTTTGTCACCTTCATCGCGCACTGACGGCAGTCGATGGTGGTGAGGAAGGTGGAATAAAAAAAAAAAAAAAAAGACGGGAAAAAATGTTATGCGATGGAATTTTCATATTTTATGTCTCCTCGTAACGAGATTAGAATTTTAAATGCCATACATTCAGGTATGACTGGGTTAAATTGTCTCTGACTGCGAACTCAGGCTCGGCCAATGAATTAAAAAAAGAAACCTAAACCCTGCCAGCCGACACAGTGATTTACACAGCGAGTTTGTCAACTATCGAAATAGAAAACTCATCAAAAAGAGTAGTGCACATACACCAAACGTTTCAGAAACAGAGTTCTGTTTCTGAATTGAGAACTAAATTCAATTTGTGCAGGTTTTTTGTATTATTTTTACTAGAAAATATGTACAGGGTGTTTCCTTTGAGAAAGAGGCTGATAGAACTCACCTAGGCAAACAAAAAATTGTATGACAAGGGGCGGAAGCAATGTCAACACAGGGTGATTATTAAATTCAAATTTTTTGGTGGAGGTCACCTTCATATTTTGTTAATATCTTTTTCTAATTATCGCAGCAACATCAATCCAACGCAAAATATCTATATATATATAAATGAACCCCTGTTTCCGTTGGTCACGCAATAACTTGAGAACGACTTTACCGATTTCATTCATTTTTTTTTTTTAAGTTTTCTAATACTTTGTAGAAGGTTCTTACGGAAAGAAAAGTTAAGAAATTTGCGCAGAAAATTGGATAATTTCAGAAAACTTAACAACTATTGTAACTTCGCCAGTTTAACAGTTCGCGCGTTCTCGATTTCAACAGATTTTAATGAAATTTAGTACAATTATTGTTTGAATATTATCAAAATTTACAAATCCAAGATGGCGGACCCATTATAGAGCTACTAGAAATCATTATAGAGCTACTAGAAATCAATATTTATGAAAGACCACCCACCATATTAGATTTGCGATGTTTAACTATTCCATTTTGATATCAGAATTGATATAAGTGACCCAAAAATACCGATGCATCAACTTTTATTCAAATTCGATTGAGTTAAGTATATCTTTTCCGCCATCTTGGTTCGGCCATATTGAATTTTTAGATTTTGAATAAGTGAGCCTACAAATCCCACACTTTTGTGAGGATACAACCAAATTAAATAATTTTGGTCCGCCATATTGGATTTGCCATATTGAAGTTTTTATAACATATTTAAAATCAGCAACATTAAAAACTCCTGTATACTGAAATTCAAGAATATGTAACGGCATTTCGAGTTCTGGCCAGCTTTTTGATGATTTGGAACACTGTGCGGTTTGGCGCGATTCTTTGAAAATGCTAATTTCTTGTAATTTTACTGAAATTTATAGGACTTTCTTCAATTGAAATATTTGACCTACTTAGTCCTCTCATAAGCTTTGTTACAAGTTTAAAATTTTATAAAAATTTAATACACAAGCCGTATGTATTCAAATTGGTTTCATTGGTTTTATTATTTACTAGCTGGGTTACCCGGTTTCACCCGGCGTTGGGTAAATACTTACTAATTAAGGGGGACCACTAGTGTGACATTTTGAAAAAAAAAAAATTTTTTTTGTCATATTTCGGTAGTCTATACCTTTAAAAATAACATACTAAAATTTCAAGTACATATCTCAAATAGTTTTTGAGTTACAGCCATCAGAAGAGCAGCCGCTCATCGTATCGAGGTACTAACAAATGTATGAATTAAACTTTAAATGCGTTTTTCTCGAAACTACTTTTTTCAAATTTGCTGCAGTTGTAGCTCGAAGACAAATCATCCGATCGATTTGATTATTATTGCAACTTCTTTTATACATGTTTCTTCGTGCCATAAACCTCCAGTTTTCCGGATCGAATAAAAAATGTAATTTTGGCAGGCCAAAAATCACCAAATTTTCGCGCGAAATTTTAATTTTTTTGTAAAACTCCATTTTTTTAAATTTAAATTTAAAATTTTTTTCTTTTTCGAGGTTTGTGGCACGGGAAATACCTTCTAGTTTGATAAACTTTTTGTTTTTTTTTGATTTCACGCAATGTGAAGGTCTCTGTAACTGCAGCAGTGGGGGCACTTTTTTTTTTGGAGCCTTGGAAAATTGCGAATAACTCGCTGAGTTTTCAAATTTTTGGTTCAAAAATTTTATCATGTATTAACTATATATCCACAAATATACCCTTAAACAATCCATGCAGTAGTTGTCTTTAAAAAAAATTCCAAAAATCACCTTTTTTTGAGGCGGTCACACTAGTCGTCCCCCTTAAACACTTCTCAAATGTTCTAGTTTGTTATATCCTAGAAATTGTTTCAATCCGAAAACCCCTTTATGGATCCGCTATCTTGAAATTCCAAATCTTAATAATATTCAAAATTAGTGGCCTTAAAATAATCATTGTACCAATTTTCATTCAAATCCGTTGAAATCGAGAAATGTTGGTCGCCATATTGGATCCGCCATCTTGAGTTTGGAAATTTGGCTAATATTTGAAATTAGTGGCCTCAGAATAATTATTGTACTAATTTTCATTAAAATCCCTTGAAATCGAGAAATATGGTCGTCATATTGGATCCGCCATCTTGGATTTGTAAATTTTGATAATATTCAAAATCAGTGACCTCAAAACATTCATTGTACTAATTTTCATTAAAATCCGTTGAAATCGGGAAATCTTGGTCGCCATATTGGATCCGCCATCTTGAATTTAGCAATAAATATAGCCTATGTTACTCAGGGTGAATGTAGTTTTCTAATGGTGAAAGAATTTTTGAAATCGGCACAGTAGTTTTTGAGTTTATTCATTACAAACATACACACACACAAAAATACAAATCTTTCCTCTTTATAATATTAGTGTAGATATAAACGCCGTCTTCAAAATTTCTGCTTTTTGCTTTAATGCAGGTTTTTATAAATAAACCCGCTTTGAACATTTTCGGTAGATGTAATCAGTTTAATGCTGAAGCATTTCAGTTTAGTGAATTCGAATTGCACTAGGTACCACTAAATAATTCATTGATAGTGCACTACGTACACTTTTATCATAGCTGTAGCACTAAAAATGTAGTAGAGTGAGGATTAAAAAACAAAAATATGTCCAATCATGCAATCACTCTCTTTGGCGTAGTTGTAGTCGGATGACTGCACAAAATTCGAAGGAACAACACGCTCCTGGTGCAGCGGATCTGGAACTTGTATCATGCTTACTGGAATGCCCGAAATTGCATTATATCCCAGTGAAGCTCTCATTACAATTTCCATTTCAAAGCGCTAAGTTTACCCATTTGGGTGCCGTTTGCGGGATTTAGAGAAAACCTTTGCGGCTGTTTTACATTAGACAGACTATCAGGATAAGCTCCGCAGGCAGCTTTTCATTTATGCAGCAAACGCGTCGTAGAACTGTCTCTACTTTATTCTCTTTGTAATGACATTAAGCAGCGGCATTTATGTTCTTTCCGAGCATATACTCGACCACAAGGTGTGCATAGCACACACCGAAATTCATTCCCAGAGAGAGCTTACTGGTCGCGCGGTTATGTGTATACCCGCTTGGGATATGTTGGCTCAAGAATTCAGATAATTTCTTAAATGTCAACACCGCTACTTTTTTGCATTTCCTTCTTTTTTCATTTATTTTTTTCTGCACTGTTCGCCGTAATGTTCCGCTCGTTGGAGTAATATGCAAAAAAAAAAAAAAGTTAGCGAAAACCGAAAACTCTGTGGAGCGTACAACAGGCACATACTATTTGCTTTTTTGCTTTGTGCAGTGTAGCTACAGGTAAAAATGGGCAACTAACAACAAGCAATAGTTTGAAAAAATTCACAATTCTGCTACGAAATAATAAATTTTATTAAGTTAACAAATAGTCCAGTCAATTTAACCTCTGAAGCGGAAGTTTGTGGTGGAGTGCTAATTTTTGGATATATTGTTGGGGACGGTGAGAAATGAAGCTATAACTATTTTTTGCCCCTCGGGGGTGTTTGCAAAGGGGTGAAAAAGGGTGAAAAAGGGTGAAAAAGGTTTTTTGTTTATAGCTTTGAATAAAAAAGTCAGCCTGGGTGGGAACGTTAGAGGGTGATATAATAAATGATTATTCATCTTGTATTAAAGTTTCCCCCGGTTTTGTTTATTGCAAAATTGTTTATTAACAATTTCACTCTCCCAAACCGAAAAAAATCACGGCTGATTTTTTTAAAAATACTTAAGCTCGTACGATGTCTTTCATTTTCACAATATCACTAGAAGACGCAATCCCCCATCATATACCAAAAATTCAAAACGGTTCCATGCATTTCACCTGAGATAATCACCCAGATACCTCACCTGTTTTACACCGAAAAATGTACAGTTTTAATCCAAGTCAAGATATCCCCCACGAATCGTCGCCCTCCGACCAGATATCGCTGAGCAGCACACATTTTTCACATTTTTTCCCAGCCCACGGTGGGGAAGAAGAAGATTTGCGACTGATTCAAAAACGGAAATCGCTATAACTTTCGATGTATGTAACGGAACTTAATGTATGATGGCTTCAAAAATCACTTATTTTTTTCTCCATCTTTTCCTCATACACCACTTTCACCTAATATTTTTACTTTTTTTTATATTGAATTAAACTTAAAAAAAAAATAAAAATTAATTACATTTTATTCCTTTTCTCCCACAAAACTAAACTTTTTTGAAATATTCTTAATTTTATAGTTATCTACAGATTCCACCCTTTATTCTCATAATTTTTATCATTTTCCACAAATCCCCCCTGACCCCCCGAATAAATATATTACCCCTTAAATTTTACAAACAAAAAACTCGCCAAACATTTTATTTTTTTTCTCCAACAAAACTAAACTTTTTTGAAATATTCTTAATTTTGTAGTTATCTACAGATTCCAGCCTTTATTCCCATAATTTTTATTATTTTCCACAAATCCCCCCTGACCCCCCGAATAAATATATTACCCCTTAAATTTTACAAACAAAAAACTCGCCAAACATTTTATTTTTTTTCTCCAACAAAACTAAACTTTTTTGAAATATTCTTAATTTTGTAGTTATCTACAGATTCCAGCCTTTATTCCCATAATTTTTATTATTTTCCACAAATCCCCCCTGACCCCCCGAATAAATATATTACCCCTTAAATTTTACAAACAAAAAACTTGCCAAACATTTTATTTTTTTTCTCCCACAAAACTAAACTTTTTTGAAATTTTAATAATTTTGTAGTTATCTACGGATTCCGCCCTTTATTCCCATAATTTTTATTATTTTCCAAACATCACCCCCTGACCCTCCCGAATAAATTTATACTATTTACCTTTTTTTTAAATTATTCCCCATTTTTACTATTCAATTTTTTCCACCAATTCTCAATTAATCTCACTTTTTTTTTCACCCACATCTACTTCAAGGTCTTCCGAAACCAAATCTACATTTTTTCTCCATTATTGCTAATAGTTTGTCCCCAATTGGAGTAGGTCTTTATGCAATAATCGTAAATCGAAACTGGAGAGAAATTAATATTTTGGGCGAAAAATGATCCGCTAGCACACACGGGGGCAGATTGGGGACAAACTATTAGCAATAATGGAGAAAAAATGTAGATTTGGTTTCGGAAGACCTTGAAGTAGATGTGGGTGAAAAAAAAAGTGAGATTAATTGAGAATTGGTGGAAAAAATTGAATAGTAAAAATGGGGAATAATTTAAAAAAAAGGTAAATAGTATAAATTTATTCGGGGGGGTCAGGGGGTGATGTTTGGAAAATAATAAAAATTATGGGAATAAAGGGCGGAATCCGTAGATAACTACAAAATTATTAAAATTTCAAAAAAGTTTAGTTTTGTGGGAGAAAAAAAATAAAATGTTTGGCAAGTTTTTTGTTTGTAAAATTTAAGGGGTAATATATTTATTCGGGGGGTCAGGGGGGATTTGTGGAAAATAATAAAAATTATGGGAATAAAGGCTGGAATCTGTAGATAACTACAAAATTAAGAATATTTCAAAAAAGTTTAGTTTTGTTGGAGAAAAAAAATAAAATGTTTGGCGAGTTTTTTGTTTGTAAAATTTAAGGGGTAATATATTTATTCGGGGGGTCAGGGGGGATTTGTGGAAAATAATAAAAATTATGGGAATAAAGGCTGGAATCTGTAGATAACTACAAAATTAAGAATATTTCAAAAAAGTTTAGTTTTGTTGGAGAAAAAAAATAAAATGTTTGGCGAGTTTTTTGTTTGTAAAATTTAAGGGGTAATATATTTATTCGGGGGGTCAGGGGGGATTTGTGGAAAATAATAAAAATTATGGAAATAAAGGCTGGAATCTGTAGATAACTACAAAATTAAGAATATTTCAAAAAAGTTTAGTTTTGTTGGAGAAAAAAAATAAAATGTTTGGCGAGTTTTTTGTTTGTAAAATTTAAGGGGTAATATATTTATTCGGGGGGTCAGGGGGGATTTGTGGAAAATAATAAAAATTATGGGAATAAAGGCTGGAATCTGTAGATAACTACAAAATTAAGAATATTTCAAAAAAGTTTAGTTTTGTTGGAGAAAAAAAATAAAATGTTTGGCGAGTTTTTTGTTTGTAAAATTTAAGGGGTAATATATTTATTCGGGGGGTCAGGGGGGATTTGTGGAAAATAATAAAAATTATGGGAATAAAGGCTGGAATCTGTAGATAACTACAAAATTAAGAATATTTCAAAAAAGTTTAGTTTTGTTGGAGAAAAAAAATAAAATGTTTGGCGAGTTTTTTGTTTGTAAAATTTAAGGGGTAATATATTTATTCGGGGGGTCAGGGGGGATTTGTGGAAAATAATAAAAATTATGGGAATAAAGGCTGGAATCTGTGGATAACTACAAAATTAAGAATATTTCAAAAAAGTTTAGTTTTGTGGGAGAAAAGGAATAAATTGTAATTAATTTTTATTTTTTTTTTAAGTTTAATTCAATATAAAACAAAGTAAAAATATTAGGTGAAAGTGGTGTATGAGAAAAAGATGGAGAAAAAAATAAGTGATTTTTGAAGCCATCATACATTAAGTTCCGTTACATACATCGAAAGTTATAGCGATTTCCGTTTTTGAATCAGTCGCAAATCTTCTTCTTCCCCACCGTGGGCTGGGAAAAAATGTGAAAAATGTGTGCTGCTCAGCGATATCTGGTCGGAGGGCGACGATTCGTGGGGGATATCTTGACTTGGATTAAAACTGTACATTTTTCGGTGTAAAACAGGTGAGGTATCTGGGTGATTATCTCAGGTGAAATGCATGGAACCGTTTTGAATTTTTGGTATATGATGGGGGATTGCGTCTTCTAGTGATAGTGTGAAAATGAAAGACATCGTACGAGCTTAAGTATTTTTAAAAAAATCAGCCGTGATTTTTTTCGGTTTGGGAGAGTGAAATTGTTAATAAACAATTTTGCAATAAACAAAACCGGGGGAAACTTTAATACAAGATGAATAATCATTTATTATATCACCCTCTAACGTTCCCACCCAGGCTGACTTTTTTATTCAAAGTTATAAACAAAAAACCTTTTTCACCCTTTTTCACCCTTTTTCACCCCTTTGCAAACACCCCCGAGGGGCAAAAAATAGTTATAGCTTCATTTCTCACCGTCCCCAACAATATATCCAAAAATTAGCACTCCACCACAAACTTCCGCTTCAGAGGTTAAATTGACTGGACTAAAACTAATAACGATTTATTTGCCTATGAAATCTTAAATTTTCAAGAGACATTTTTTTATGTTTACTTTTTGTGAATAACAGGGAAATAAATATATCTTACGAATTCAAATGGTTGTTTAGAAGAAAACGTCCAAAGTAGACACATTTTTAGACGCTCGCAAGCACCATAGTAAGAGTGTTTACTAGCCCACAATTGTTTTTTCCCCCCATCTTGTAAAAGCTACTAAGAGTGACTTTCTCTATATACAGTCAGGAGCAAAACGAACCAATAATTTTTAAAAGCATAAAAAAGTCCTTTTTCACTACGAGTCAAATAAATTGTGAAATTTCAAACCAGTAACCTCAGGTGTGAAGTTTTTTTATTTGTTAAAACATGTGGTAAATTCTGGCAATGCTCAAGGAATATACAACTAGACAGTTTTGCTCCACAAATACGAATAAGCGCAATTCAAATATCCGCAAATCAGAGATTAACCTTAAGGGGACCTGGTTGTCTAGAATTAAAAAAAAAGTATAGTCTTTCAAGAATATACTGTCAAATTTTTGTAAGGATATTGACAGTATTTCAAGTTCTACAGCCTTATTAGCAGGTAGCGAACGGTCGGCCTGCTCCCATACTTAAAACTTTAAACTCATTTATCTCGATACTGCTTTTGTTTTTTGCATGGTGTTGTGCACAAACAAAAACCATTCAGCCGAATCATCTGAAACTTTGATATGTTATTCATAACACCAGTGGCTATGGCCGGAACTAGAATCAACATTTTATTTTAAAAACTTTCTTTTACATTTAAAAGTTGGTAAGAAAAAATCCTCTTTTTCAGAGTTTCAATTTTAAAAGCACGTCATTCGGTCAATTTTCAATTTTGGTTGTATGTTCTAGTTCCGGCCATAACTGCACTCATACTGATTAATAATTTTCTTAGTTTTTAGTTTTTAGATAAATATAAGAGTCAAAATCGACCACACCACCGAGATACACTTTTTTGAAGGGATCTTATTTAGCGCCATTTTTAAAATAACTAAAAATTTTTTTAATTTAAAAAACAAATGTGTTTTTATGCAGCATGAGTACTGTAATATACCTAAAAAGTTTCAATATCGTTGCTCATTAATTTAATCTTAAAAAATAATTCAAAAAATACCTCAAATTTTTGGGCGCTAAGCCAACGGGTCCCCTTATTCGCTAGACATTAGTCACAGGTTGTGATTATTATTGGACGATTTCTTGCAGAGATTTTGTAATATTCATCAAAATGTTCAGTTTACACGAAAAGGTCGAAAATGTAACCGAATTTCTTAAACAACGGCTATCTTCTTGTCAATTGGTATTGATGCCAAATAAGTATGGTGCAAAGATTATCCTAAAAGTTTTGTAAAGAAAGAAAGAAATCAACTGGGGTTCGCCTAAAAGTTTTTAGTCCGCAGGATAAAAGAACTCTTTCCAGGTAAATTATTTTCAAGTAGTCTTAGTGAACAGGCCGAAACGGCAAAACAGGCAAAAACGTTACTTCTGGAGACAGTTCCAGTACAGCTGCAGCAACTAGAGCTTTTAATCAGCAACAGAGTAAAAAAAAAAAATGTGTGGACAACCCACCGTGCAATGAAGGTGCTCAATTTTAAGGCATTTGAAAATTAGAAAAAACCAGCCTTCTGTAAAAAAAATATAAAGGCTCACTTAAACTTTGCGAGGAAGTATAACTCTTGGTCTTCTGGCGACTGGAAAAAGGGATGTGGTCTGATGAAATAAAAATAAATCGACGACGGTGACTCACGGGCTTGGATAAGGGAGGGTGAACGTTTAAGCAAAGGCATGTGAAACAGTCAAGCGGGGAAGGGATTCATGCATGTTTTGGGGATGTTTTACGGCATGATAATCTTCATTGTATAAATGGAATGGTGACAAATGGAGCTTACCTCAGCATATTGGAAACTCACTTCGAGATGTTGTTGAAAATATGCCATTTCCGGAAAACGACCCCAAACATACGGAAGTCATGAAAAATTGGATATAAAAGCAACCATTTTCTCCATTGGATTGGCCGGCACAAAGCCCCGATTTGAATCTAATAGAACACTTGTGGGCATACATGAAAGCACAATTTCACAATGGTTGTGGTTCACCACCTACATCTTTAGACGAATTAAGGGGTATAGCGCAAGAATAAAATTCAGCATAATTACTGTGAAAAATTAGTAAATAGTATGCCGAATCGAATTAAAGAGAATTTAGATGCCAAAGATCTGTGAAAAAAATATTTAAAAAATTGGTTGTATCACTAAAATAAAAAAAATGGTACAAAACTGAGTCTAAGGAGATTTCTAATTATGTTGTGTATAGTTATGTCAGAAAGATATAGAACTAATTGTTAAGTAAATATTTTTATTAACACTTTTATCTCAATTCAACAAACAAATGTACACAATATTTAAACTTTGCATCTATTGGTTCAGTTTTGCTCCTCGGTATACATATAATTCCTTTCCTTCAAGTAGTATTGTATATAAGAATTTTCTGTCTCCTACTTTATATTTTGACAACTGTCATAATTGAGACATTCGATCCAGTAAAACGAGCAGATTTTTTAACTTTTTTCAAATGAGTATGTACAGACTCACTTTTAAATACTAGCTAATAAAGGCAAATATGTAGGGATATACATATGTATATATTGTGCGTACCTAATGAAAGCACATTATTATCCCTTACAATATTTGGCTTTGAAGATACCGCCAATGTGCAGGGGGTGTGGGGGAAGTTATAATCTACCTCACCCGATGTATGCGTATTCCCTGGTGGCTGTCTGGGCCAATAGCCAGGTACTAGTTGTCGATCTGGAAAGATTGCAGTTGTGGCTCAGCTTCATAAAGGCGCTGTCGGGGTCACCGGTTTTGGCAGTGGTAGCTGGTGTTTCCACCGTCACCACAATGTAAAACAGTTTTTTTTTTAAATTTATTTTTAACTTAATTTATTTTTAGCTAATTCCCGCAACATCAATCCTCAAAAACTGAAATCAAAAAGTAAACTAATTTTTTTAGAAATCTCCTACTTCCGAATTTTTCTTTTTTCCTTTTCAAAACGCACCGCTTCCTCCACAATTGTAACTTTGTTGACGATATAATCTTTTCTAACTAGAATAACAAAATTAACGCCCTTGTTACTAAATTAATTCTTAATTTCGGCTGCTCTATCATCAGTTTGATCTTATGCGCAATTAGGGCGTGAAGTGGCCTTCCGTTGTCACCACAAAATTGCATGACAGCGTACTATTTTTCACATTTCATGATTAAGCCTCTGCTCCTAGTGCTGGTATGTCTTCCTGGTCACTAAATGATTTGGTCGAGTACATACAAACATACGTGAAGAATGTTCCTCCTGTTGTATATTCCTAATGAGCGCAATTTACCTAATGGGCAAACAATTTACTAATTGCTGTGCTGTTCTTCAGCGAGTTTAAAAATTTACGAAATAATGAATTCGCCCTGGGGCGAGACCACAAAAACGGCTTTAATTTTGAGTGCAAAAAGCGCCGGTACTGGCAAAATCTAATTGTCTAACAAGTTTTCATTTCTTAACTTGCCAGTTTAATTCGAAATTCCGGAATTCCTCCGGCCGCAATATAAACATTTCATTTAGTATGTATTACATATGCACATATTCAAGGAGGCGAACCGGTGCGGAAGCTCGCACAAAGCTGGGCCGTCCTCGGCGCTAGAGAGCACTTTTAAGGATTTTTCTCCTGCTCTATCCAACATATGTGGAGTACTACCGTCGTGCTCGCTGCGGATGCATGCATTCTTCAGACGGTCAACAAAGGCGCAAAGTTTTAAGCGTAGAAGGTGCACAATACGCTTGCATTTGTCTGCAATCGTAATGATCGCTGCGGGGGACAGACGGCTTCGGACTGTATTTGATATCTTTGACGGCTTCTCATGGAATCGACCCAACATCGACTTCGCCCTAGACTGCTTCCCGTCAATCAACAATCGAAGTGGAGTGCGTCGCGTCATGTGGGCCCGCTTCAAATGATGCATGCGTAATCTTGCACAGAACCGGATATCCTCCCTTTGCTAATTGGAGTCTCTACCTCCTCCTCTTTCTCCGTATTGCAATGCATGTTTAATTTGCTGGAAAATTGATTGAGCGAGCGTTTGTCGTCCCGACAAATAGCCGTTAAAGGCGCAAGCAAGCCACGCTGCTAGTTTGCAATTTCCGGCTAGGGATTTGTATCCTGGCAGTTGGAGGTGTAACGTGTCCATATCCAGGACGATGGATCGATACTCCCGTCTTCATATATAGCGTTACATCTTACAGCCCCGGACACATTCATATCGGGAAGAAAACGGCCGGGAAAGTCTTTCCCGCAGCGGAAATTAACTTTGAGGAGGTATTTTGTACGAGTTACACTTTTCAAGTTTTCGTCTCCCGATAGTTTTTGGTGGATTTTTTTTTTAATTTTCCCCTCTCTTACATACAAACTGTGTTTTTTTCGACTATTCAGAACATAAGGAAATTACCCCTTGAATTGAAATTTTTCATGAATAACACAGCGAAGATTTAAAATTTTTGTTAAAATAACGTCAAATTGCCATTAATTATACTGAGAAGAAAACGTATGTAAAATTGTTAAAAAAACACGTATGACTCTATTGCTACTGCAATTTTGGGATTTTCATGTTTATGACCAAGAAAAAAAAAATTGGCAAAGCCAAAGGGAAGTAACTTCGGAGAACTTGCTGAAAACGTTGGTAAATTATCTAAAAATACTAGGGGCCTGTCCGAATCCAAGTCTTCGTCTTCATCTTCGTCTTGTTATGACACTTCATGACGTCACACTGAGCTAAGCTCTGTCCGAATTCATGTCTATGTCAGTGAGCTTAGCTACTCAGTATAACAGTTAATTCACTTGGTTAGCTTGATGAGCGAGTCAAGGTTTGCGTTGACTTTCTGGTGCAATAGATGAATATTTTCTTTGAAAATGTCAGCTAAAAACTGTAAGTAATTATCGTACATTTTTGCAATTACTCGGGGACTAGTTTAGTGAAAACTGTTTTATATTTCAGGGCCTAAAGACAAAGTGTTCAGATTAATTGAGCTACGCAGAAGAGTTCACAAACAACTTTTTAAAGGGAAAACCTTCAACAACCAAATAGCTTAGCAGTAAGGGTTACTTAAAAATTAATTTATTTGCCAAATTTAATTTCCCGTGTTTTTTACTTGACAAATGACAAGCTAAGCCAACGAATTCGTACATCTTAGCTTTGTCTTTGCCTTATTTGCTATAATAGCTTAGCTTGTTTGTTGACGGCACAAACTGTCATAACGAGACGAAGACGAAGACGAAGACATGAATTCGGACAGGCCCTAGGAATCTTATACAAGAAGCTAAGGAAAATTAACTAAGACTTCGATAAACTACATAAAATTATCAGGTGAATTATACCCGAGATGAAAAATTTCAATATCCCAGAGTCTCCCAATGGGAGACTCGAGTATCCGTCTCCCATGGAATCTCCCTGGTGGCACTGAGGGAGACTCGATGGGAGACTCGAAAAACCCTTGAGAGTCTCTGTACGGGAGACTCGAGTATCCCAACGGGAGAGAATTAATTTTTTAATTTAGAATCATTGGCAAGTTTAAATTCAAGAAATTTATATTTTAAGTTCAGAAAATTTATAAGTTTTGAAATATGCTGTAAATCCGAAAAATATTCTAAGTCCAAGAAATTTTCTAAGTTCGTAAAATATTCTAAGTTTAAGGAATATTCTGAGCTCGTAAAATATTCTTAGTCCAATAAATGTTCTAAATACGAAAATTTCGGGAGTCTCGAGTCTCCTATTGGGAGATTCGAATGAATGAAGTTGAAGCCCAACTGGGTTGTAACAACACAAAGCCTTTTTGGAACTACATTAAAGGATCCAGATTCCAACACGTGCCTCCCTTAACTCTTCAACTTGATGATGAGATTTCCTCTGATCCACAATCAATTTGTAATATGTTTGCTAGATTTTTTAGCTCCACCTTCGTTAGGCATAGTCCTGCTCCAGACTGTGATAATTTGTCTTGTGCAATATCTATGTCTATTCTGTCTTTTATTGTTGATGATGTGTTTAATTGTATTAGTGGCCTTGATTCCAATTCTCTGTTGGACCTGATGGCATACCAAACTTTTTTGTCAAGGAGTTAGCATATGCGTTGTGTTACCCCTTAACAATAATATTTAATTCCTCTCTCAGAGAGGGTATATTTCCTGAATTGTGGAAACATGCTCATGTTGTTCTTATTTTCATAAAAGGGGACAAATGTGCAGCCGTAAACTACCGTCCAATCTGCATCCTCAATTGCTTTAGTAAACTTTTTGAGAGGCTAATATATAACTCTCTTTTCAATGTTCTTAATTCTTTAATATCACCTAGACAACACGGTTTTATTAAGGGTAAATCCACAACAAGCAACCTACTCGAGTTCCAGCACTTTGTTTCAAAGGCTTTGGAGCAACATCAACATGTGGATACCATCTACACAGATTTCTCAAAAGCCTTCGATCATGTCAGTCATGAAATACTCTTATCTGTCACAAATTAAAAGTGTATGGATTGCAGGGGCCTTTACTGTCCTGTCTCTCGTCTTATCTAACCGTAGGCTTAAGGTTGTGTTTTCTGGGTGTTCCTCTTTTGAGTTTAATCCTTGTGGAACACCGGAAGACGGCCGGTGTTCCACAAGGATCTATACTCGGTCCACTACTATTTCTGTTATTTATTAATGACTTGACTACAAAGATAACCTCTAACTGTCTCTTATACGCTGACGATCTCAAGATTTTTCGAGTGATCGAAAGTGATTGCGACTGTGATATTTTTCAAGGTGACCTAATCGCTCTACAAGATTGGTGCAATACTAACTGCTTGACGATTAATGTAAGTAAATGTTTTAAAATGACTTATAGCTTTAAAAAATCTCCTGTGATGCATGACTACTGCCTCTATTCTGTATCACTAACTGAAGTTAGCCAATTTAAGAATTTAGGTGACAATAAACTAAAGTTTGACGCTCACATAGATGACGTTTGCTCCAGATCCCTTAAGCTTACTGGTTTTATCCTTCGCACCTGTACTAACTTTGGTAAACTTTCGACAGCAAGACTTTTAGTTTTGACAATCGTACGTAGCACTCTTGAGTATTGTTCACCGGTTTGGTCACCTCACCACCAAAATAAATCGGACAAAATAGAAGATGTGCAGAAAAAATTCTCCCGGAGTATTTTAAGAAAATTCAACAAATCGTATACTCCCTATGCTGAAAGACTCGATGAGAGAAGACTTTATCTTGACGAGTGCGCTCTGTATCGTATATTTAACGGGCTTTTAAGCACTACTTTACTCGACGAACTTAATATTTATGTATTTGTCAGTAGAAACTGTAACATCATTACACCGCCCAAAGCCTTGCTCGATGTGTATTTTAACTCTCCGTTTATTCGTCTGCCGAGAAACCATGACAGACTCAAAATTGGTCTTCTGAACTGTTCATTTAGCTCATTTAAGCAAATTGTTTGTAATAAACTTAGTTTGTAACATTGTATATCCACCTTAGGTAACTTTTAGTACATTTTGTATTTATTCTTATTCTAAGTTTTATTATTGTTTTGTGTAATAGGGAATTATTTAAATATTTCTGTACGAAACAATTTCTTGCTAAATAAATAAATATTAATACTGACAATTTTACCCATTTGACAGAGCTCCTGCCGACTTCTCTTCAGACCAAAGAACTTATTCTAGATACTAAGGACATCTTTAAGTACATCTCCACTTTCGCAAATAGTTTCTTTTGTGGACCTGATGGTATTCCATCTTCGTTTTGTAAACGCTGTAGTTTGTCTCTCGTTCCTGTTCTATGTATGTTATTTATTTAACTTATCTTTTTCTTGTGGTGTCTTTCTTAGATAGTGGAAACCTTTGGTGATTATCCCTCTTCACTAAAAAGGCAACAGATACGATATTTCCAATTACCGCGATTTGTTGAAGTTTATAACTTTTGCAGTTCCTCTATTGAAGCTGGAATGCAAGTTGATTGTGTTTTTACCGTTTTTAGCAAGGCCTTCGACAGGTTTAATCACAAAACTCTCATCCATAAGCTTTCTCTTCTCGGTTTCCCATTTATTTTCGTTGATTTTTTTTTTTTTTTTTTTTTTTTTAAGGAGGAGGGCGACCCATGCGGGTGCGCACTGCGACCTAAGAGGTCTTTTGTACGAGCTACGCCCAGGAAAGGAATAACTAGGTGTGGGGAGAAATGGGCCAGAGTGATCAATTGACCAAGTTGGATTCGAACCCACGGCCTCAGCAGTAGGGCCGACCACATGTACAGCCAAGCTACTACCTGAGACATGGGCCTCTCTCCAAAGTGGCCAAGACCAGTGGGAATCGAACCCACGACCTCGAGAATGGCAGCCCGGCTCTCATAGCACTGAGCTACCGAGGCCCCCATTTTCGTTGATTGGATTTATTCGTATTTGTCTAATCGTACGCAGCGTGTAAAATTTCGTGATGCTCTGTCTGACGAAATAAACAACACTTCCGGAGTTCCCCTAGGACCACTTCTTTTCCTTATTAACATGAATGATGGATGAATCCCTGAATTTAAAAAATTCTAAAATCCTCTGCTATGCTGATGATGCCAACATTTCCCGACGAATATCTAATGTAAGGGATGATGAAATTTTAAATTCTGACTTAGATATTTTTTTCATATGTTCTATCAATTACTTCCCCCTTAATGTCGCAAAATATACTTCTATGTCTTTTCCCTATAAAAGGATCCGCCTACACTTTACTTACTCCATAAATGGATGCTCTCTGACCCGAGTTCAAGGACGTAGGTGTCGTACTCAATTCTTCCATGTCCTTTGTAGGCCACATTAACGCCATTGCTGCCAAAGCTATTGCTACTTTGGGCTTCGTTAAGAGATGATGAATTTGACTATCCGTATATTATGAGACTGCTTTATTGCACTATTGATCAGCCCGTTTTAGAGTATGCTAGCCCTATTTGGTCACCTTTTTACGCGGTGCACATTAATTGCGTTGAGGCCTGCCTTCCCTTGAGAAAAGGGGTATTTCCAAGCAGCCTATTTTTGCTTTTGAGTGCATACAAGGCTAAATTAACTGTCCAGAATTGGTTGAGTCTTTTAAAATAAATGTCTCCTCTCGTTCCATTTTCTACGTTCCGCTTCACAACAAAATTATGGTTTGAATGTTCCGTCTTCATCGATATCTCGAGTTTTCAACCGCAACTTCGATAAAATTGATTTCAACCAGGGGTCAGGGGGTTACTTTTCTTGATATAAAATTGTTTGTATTTGATGACGTTTTGATAAATAAATAAATAAAGGTAGCTTAGATGAGTTAAGTAAAAACTGCGGAAAATTACATAAAAATCAGGATCCAATTGCTTTTTCATTGAATTACGAATCTTTGCCACGAAAACTTGGAATAATAATCAATTAAACTAGTAAATACTTCGAACGCAGTTTGATATTATCATGAAATCTGCAGTTTCAAAATAAACTATTGGAAAAATTGAAAAAATCAATTTCGTATTTACGTTTCATAAATTATGCATTTCAATAACATTTACATGTAAATTAGAATAACTTTATCTCGTCAGAATCAAATACTAACATAAATGTATAATAATCAGTTTTTATATCTTGCTTTTCTCTCAAAAACTGAATGCATAAAAGGTACAACGTCCAAAAATGAAATCGTTCATTTACCTTATGCATCACTCGTTCCTTTAATATTTTTGAAGACCAAATGAGTTTTTAAAAATAATGATTTGCAAATATTATTTAAAAATTTTATGGAACTCTTAGGAAAGCCCATAACACTAGCGACATCCTCAGCTTAGGAGTGATAGCTGCAGTCTGCAAATATATACAATATGTCTAAAGCGCCCATCGCGAATTTCTAAGAAAAAATTTATTCGAAAGTACACTAAAAAATGGAAAACGGCTCTCACCAAAACTCCCTCTAATACATATAAACACAAGCCGCGAAGTTGAAAATGCACATGTAGTGATGTAGTCCGAGAATCGGCGTGAAATTACATTGCTTCTTATGGCAGAATATTGAACGCAAATATCTTTAACATTTTGTTCTCGCCCCTATAATGATTTTGGTACTGTAAGAACGGCATTCTTCCTCAGTTACAATTAGTAGAGCATCACTTTTTCGTAAAAACGATAGTTCAGCAGATTCGCCCTGTGGAGTAGAATAAATGGGCTATACCGCCATAAGAAGCAATCCTCGGAATTAGACGGCTTGTATTTATGATATTGTTCGTGGGGGTTTTGTTTTTACGATACTTATACATAAAACTGCCACTTTCCTTGGGGGGAACACAAAAACACCTCGGGAAGTAAAAAAAAATGCTTCAAAACGCATGTTTGTCTCCCTTGCCTTCGTCTTACATATATTTTTACTCAATTTTGCAGTTCTACAAACTTATCCTTCTGAGAAATTTTAATATGTTCCTGATTCATTTGGCGCCCCAAATCGACCGGCGCCCTCGGGCGCCGCCCGAGCTTGCCCCCCCCTAAGGCCGGTACTGAGGATGCCCATCAAATTTACGGACCTTACACTTATTAGAAAATTTACTGCATTTATGTAAAACCTGTTTTTATCTTTTTACTTTGTGACATTATGATTCTAGTAATCGATAAAGTTATAGAGAAAGTATATAAAATCAAGATATTTTAAAAATTAATATAGGTTTATATGTTACAGGCCACGTTCTAGTATTTAAAGTAAAATATCGCTCACCCATTCCATTTACTTATGTATATAAAATAATGATGTTCATTTTGTTGAGATATTATCAAGTGTGATTGAATCTGTTGGCACGAACGGTTGTGTTACTCCGAATATAATATCAGAATACTTCTTCGAGAATTGAGTTATAATAACAAGCGATAGATAGGTGTTCGGGACGGTGAAAACTGTTTCTTTAAATTGCACAGCTCTTCGTGGTCTCTATCGACGACGACGGTGGCGGAGCACTATCTCCAGCACATCCGACGAGCTTTTGATGTGATGAAGAAAGCGCCAAGCTACCTGTCAATTTCCCATCTCTTCCCATATTTCCGAGAGATGCAATGACAACAAAAAAACCCGCTCGTTTCAAAATGAGCTGCTACGGCTCGCGGGCTAACAAGTTCTCCCCGTTAATGGTAATTACATGATTCGCGCGATAAGGATCTTTCCCAGTCGCTAAATGACTATGTTTCATCGACAGCGTCGATGGCTTCCATTCATGGAGCGAATATGACGACCCGGGCTAATAAAGATTTTCTCTCAGGTGAACTGAACTGGAGCTCTGATGTAATCGACAAATTTTTTGCCATTCTTTTAAGAGTTGCACACGGCAACCTCTTAAATTGAATTTCACTGGACTATTAACCGTTTTGTGCACCCAAATTATTAGAACTTCTTCCTCCCTTCAATATCTAATATAGTTACTTGCTTTTATTGCTGCTGTATTTTAATCGACTTAGAAAAAGTGGAAGGTTGCATATTCGTAGCTTATATATTTTACTTTTTTTGTTAGATATGTACATATAGCGATTGCTTCGAAATGGATGGTCCGATTTGGATGATTCCGTACTAAAAATGGCAAAAATAGAATCCTATTGATCAGATCTCACTGCAGAGATGAAATTTGGCATAGTCAGAGAACTTGCTTGCCTGCAACTAGTCCGAGAGTCAAAAGTGATAAACAATTTATTTTATCTGAAAATTTATTTTTTTGAGGGAGAGGAAATCCATTTGCGGACAAAGTGTCGGACTCCTACACTAAAAGGGTATCCTACCAACTAAAACCCCTCCTTACAGCGAAGAGTATACGCTGGTAGGACTCTCAGCGCAGCTCCCGGTTTTTTGTACGAAGCACATGGTCCATATATGCCGCTACTAAGCTCCACTTTCTCTCGTCTTTTAAAATGCCATTCATCACATTTTCCGGTGACACTTCTCCGTTCTGCCCAGCGATCACACACGAAGAACGTATGCCCCGCGTCGTCCCTGTCACCATCACAGTACACGCAGCCGGATGTCTCGACCTTACCCATCTTATGGAGATAGGACGGAAGCAACTATGGCCGCTTAGGAACTGGGTTAGGTAATAATTTACCTCCCCGTTCATCCACAGTACAATCTGTGGCACCAGCCTAGCTGTCCAGCGAGCTATGGTTTCCGTGTCACATGTCGCTTGCCATTTTTGCATTGTGCAGGCTCGCTTCCGATCAACCTCGACCTTTCTTTCGTCTAGCGTATTTCGTTCCATGGCCAGTAACCCAATGGGGATAATTCCGGCGATCACTGCTGGTTCGGATACCGTGCGATAGGAGCAGATAGCTCTGAGGGCACTTATTCTTAGCACTGAGGTCATGCGCTTTCTTTAAATCTTGGTGTTCATTCTGTATCCTTATATCTCTGCACCGTAAAGCAATATGGACTGAGCAGTGGTCATCAGCAGGCGGCTTGATCTCGGAGCGTGTGTGTTAGCCATCATTCTGCTCACGGCCGTCGTCGTAGACGCTGCCTTGTTATCTGCCACCAAAAAGTGAGCCTTGAGATTATCATGACTCCCAGGTACTTCGAAGCTGGTTTCGTCTGAATTGCCTGTTCGCCCAACATCATGGGTAGGATGGTGCTTATTCGTCTTTTTCGTGAGGATAACTATCTTCGTCTTGTTCATGGTCAACGACAGTCCGTTATCCGTCACCCATGTGTCCACCCTCCTCATAACCTCGTTCAGCTTGTACTGCACAAGCTCAGTAGTGCGGGTCGCTATTAACGCTTCGACGTCGTCCGTGTAGCCAACCAGGCGTGTGTTATGCGTCATAACATTTCTTGTACACAATCCTTCCGTCGTTTCGTACACTAGCGTTTAGTCTCTGAGGTAGCCCCACATCATCCGAAGCAGGGAACCCTGAACGTCGTTTCCAGAGGTTCTAGAATGTCGCTCTACCTCCGTCTATGGCGCAGGCAAGTTCTTCATAGGCCCGCTATCTGCTCCGTCCACCAATATGCTGGACGCTTGTTGTGTATCGGTGTCGACTTAGGTATTGATGCGTCGCAAGCTCTTCGAAGCAGACCCATGGTCTCTTCAGCAATCCTCTCAGTTTCTACTCGGCCCTCAACTCCAACTTAAGCCAGCGGCCCTCAACTCCAGTTTTGAGCTAGGCTGTCCGTCAAGTAGGGCATTTGCCTTCGCCCTTGAGGGTTGGGCAAAGTCTCGCCGGGACCATCACAGACTATAAAAGTGATGTAGGTATTGATGGTCACTGCCCGTTAGTTTAAAGCAATTTTGTTGTTTTT
Source organism: Dysmachus trigonus (assembly GCA_949715965.1). Taxonomy (NCBI): domain Eukaryota; kingdom Metazoa; phylum Arthropoda; class Insecta; order Diptera; family Asilidae; genus Dysmachus; species Dysmachus trigonus. The sequence continues at coordinate 39,572,017 of OX454322.1, read as the reverse complement.
AATGTTGTCCCGTTTTTCGTTTGATATGAAAAACTAATATTTTTCTAGTTTTTTGTTAACTGAAATATAACGGTTAATTTTTTCTGAGTTTTGAAAGTTGCGTTTTGAATAACACAAAATAACGAAAGATTCAAGGTGTCATTCATACCATTCGAACAATTCCTTCTATCACTTTTATTGAATTTTATTTGGTTTGTGTGCTTGTCCCATTTTGCGTTTGAACCACTGTATGTGATCTGTTATTATTCGATATTTGATGTAACAATAAAAAGCACAAGAATTTTTAAGAAGCATTCACTTAATTATAAAGTGTTTCAATGACAATAAAAACTAAAATTAGGTTTCAACTTTTTACATCACAAACCTCAAATTCTTCACCTGATCCTTTTTAATTATTGATTTTTTTCTTTTAAGTAAAGAACTGAGTAACTTTTTTTTCTGTTACTTTTGTTAAAGTTACTCTGTTTTTAATGAAAAGAGATTCCACCGGAATTGTTAATGATTATATGTTAGAGGTGAAAAATAAGAAACGCATTCAAAGTTAGTACAAAAAAGCTCTGTAAAATATTCCAATACACTGATAGTAACATAAAGGTAATTTAACCCATTAACGCCCAAAGGACCTAATATTTTTGTGCAGTTTGAAACCTCGTTCTTACAATTAAAGGACATTTATTTTCCAATAAAAACCATGAATCTTACTAGTTTTGAGTGTGCTCTTTCAGAATCTGTCGTCAAAATTGAGTTTCTTCCAATAGGAAATTAAATATGGTGACTTTTTGGAAAAAAAGTATCAAAAAATTTGAAATTTTTTTTTTTTTTTGTAATTTTTTTTCAAGTCAATAGAGTTTTGCAATGCAATTCTTACTATGATCAACGGTGATCGGAATATTTAAACTTACAGAAAAAAGTTTTTTTGCTGATTGCAATCACTCATAACCTTTTCAAAATGGCGGAATTTCTTTAGTGCAGATTCTGAAAATCTGAAACTCTGAAAATCGTACAGATTTTCATGAAATTCTGTACCAAGAGGTTTTTATCGGCACTGATTATGAGATTAAAATCAGATTTTTAAAATTCAAAATAGCAAATTCAATATGGCGGACAACAAATTTTAAAAATCTCACAGATTTTCATGAAATTCAGTATACAGGAGTTTTGGTAGTCGCTAATCACAAATTTAACATCAAATTTTGAAAATTGAAAATTGCGGATTCAATATGGTGGAGGGGACTCACAATAATAAAGCACCCCGAGAAGTGAGAGGCAGGGGGACTCACTATAATAAAGCACCCCAAAGGAAACAAAATTCTACCACGTCCACGCCGTTGTCTCTGGATTACGCAAAGAGTAGAAATTTCATTTCGTCATCAGCAACTACAAAAACCCCGAATTTCATGGAAACCTACAAGATTTTCAAAACTTGATGTTCGCCATATTGAATCCGCAATTTTCAATTTTCAAAATTTGATTTTAAATTATCGTAGTCTAAACTTAGAAAAAATTGAGTTTACCAACTCCTACGTTTGAATATTAAAAAACTTTATACTTGTCTATTTTTTTTGCACCTAGAAATATTTTAGTTTGGGAAAATTACCCGCTAAAATATTTTCTCGCATTGATACATAAAATAATTTATTTGGGATATTAGCAAATAAATTTCTTTCCAATTCCTCGATATACAATCACTCGCAAATTACTTTATAGCAAAGCGTCTAAATTTCATTTTCTATTGCTTCAAATGATAAATAACTCACAACATCTACAAGCTTATACTTATTAGCATGAGTATAAGCACTGTGAAAGTAATAACAAATAATAGAATTAAGTTAATTTATGTCATGAATAAATTATTCTGTTATTGACTCATAATTCCAATTAAGAACAGATATTAATACTTAGTGCGTAATGCCGAGCTTCTTCAATTTCAAAAGTATCATATTGCCTTAAAATTAAATTGTAATTTATGTCAAAATCCTCGATTGAATTTAATTTTCATAAGAAATTCAAAGGTAATAAGATATTATTAAAAATGTTTACCCACGAAAATCTAAATTGCGTTCGTAGTCTGTTCAGGGTATTCGACAATGTGTTATAACTTAATATTTCATTTATTTCAAAGTGGGAAAGTGTAGCTAACACGTAATATAATTTTTGTTTAAATAAGCAGTTGTTAGTTGTATTTCTGCACAACTATTTCATATTCTATCAAAACGTCGTTGTGAAATAAATTTATGTTTTAGGAAATGAATATTTCCAGTGTATTTATCGATCATGCCTCAGAGTATGAATACAAAGCAGTAAAATGTAAATAACGAAATATTTTCAGTTTGATTGGTTCACACGTTCAAACTGCAGACTCATGAAGCACTATGACATACAATATAAAACTTTTCTCATTCAGCTATTCACAGAAATCCGGCACTATTCAGAAAATTCCTCCAGAATTATTCGCATAAAATTTTTAATATAGTGATAACTTATCGATAAATTTTTTCATCCGAAATTTATATTCAAAATACTTTAACAATGTTTATTTACATCAATGTTCGAAGTTCAAAAAGAAGAATAGCCAAGTAACACCTACACCCTCGTCATATACTTATGTTGAAGTGAACTTATCACATTTAGCCAAAATTTGGATTTAATTTAAACGAAGCAGTGGAGAACGCAAAGATATAAAAATTAAAAAATAAACAATATCTGATAGATAGACACGGTAAGATTTGAGTGCATTAAACTCAGTATTGAGGCAGGAACTAGGGGAAGCTAGCGTCACTGAGATCATTAATTTGTTAATTAATCAGGCGGATAGAGATCGATTTACACATTTAGTGAAATTGAATGGGCACGCGATGATATATTATCGTCTTAATCCATTTTTCTAGTGAACTACCAGAATGGTCTCTGGCTGTTATAAAAGCGAGCAAGAAATCAGACGGTTTTGCATATCGAAGCGATTATTTAAACTTTATCGGCGACTTAATTGGCGGACTGAATTTCATTAAATGATAAAAGCACAAAGAGCTCTACGTGTAATTTATTGTCTCTATTTTTGAATGATATATCCCATCTGAAGTGCCCTACCCATGTCTTTTAATTTATTAATCAATAACCTTTCAGACGCTGTTAAGGATGCCTCTCATTGGGCTCTTATATATTTATAAACAGCTTACGTAAAAGTAAGCCTTCTAGAGAAGACACAGTATTTTTAAGCGGTTACTAGGTTGGGATTTTATTAAAAATAAATCAAATTAAACGTCTCAAATTTTGGAATCAATAACTGTAGTGTGCCATCCATAATGGTGCATAAAATAGACAATATCCGATTAGGAACTTCTCCTAATTGTGTACGCTTTACTTTGATACTGTTAGGACTGTTTTCGACGAACGAATAAATATCTGGAAATTATTGCTGCTCCTTAACTGTGACATCTTTGGATTGTATTAACACGCAAAAGAAACCAGACACATTATGGTTAGCTGCTGACAGCGTTACATAAATGAGAACAAATTGTTGATTAACGATCTCTGCCGCAACGATTTTCGAACTCAGACAAAATAAAACTCAGATAACGTGGGTGAAGAGGAAATTTACTCACAAAAACACTATCATTCCATATTTATACTCGGCCAGAATTTAGGGAATTATGCCGGACAATGACGAACAAATTTTTTCTAATCAGGTGATATATAGTATATTGTACAATTTGCTTCTACAGAAATTGAAAGACGTAAATTAAACAAACAACTTCGAATAGAGGCCTCACTGAGGGAAAGGGCGTTAAATATTCTTTGATTGCTTACCAACGTAATTTTTTGTGCCTTCATTAAGGAAAGGTACGGTATCTGGCCCTAATTGGTGAGATGGTCTTCGGAAGACGAAGACGACTCCTCTCGATGGGTTGCATTCGGCGCCAATAACTTCCATCCAGCTCGTAGCTCATGATCAATCAGTGAAAGCTCGGCGAAAATGTTTGATAATAGTGGCAAAATCCGTGATTCTCACCTTTCCAAGATATCTGAGGGAGCCGACGACCCACGATAAATTCAATAGATGTTTTTCCCAGCGGAATCGTGTTTACCCAACACTTCATGCCAATCACAAGATTGTAATGAAGGGGAAAAATCCCCGGGGATTTCATCACTCTGGACCCACCATCAGCCACTTTTGCTGGGTTGACTGATTTTTTACAGGCAATTTACAAAGAAACGAGCTACCAATCGTCATTGCTGCGACTAATTAATTTGCCGAGCTGATTGCGACGACTAAAGAAAAAAATTGACGATTGCAATTAAAACTGAACTTAACGAGACAACGAAGCCAGAAAAAGAGCGAATTAATTGAATTCGTTAAAGATGACTCTTGACTGCACGAGAATATTTCACACAGGCATTCTTATCTTTATATAATTTGCAAAAGCGTTTGTAAGCTACAGAGATCCACTCGGATGCAGAGTACCTATTTTTCTACTTTTAATTTATTGCTTTAATTTTATACGCAGACTTTTACGGACTTCCTCTTTTTTAGTATCCGCTCTGAACAGGAAGTTAACACATTCTTCCTTGCTGTCGGTCAGTAACCTGGCTGAATTTTCTTCATTAGACTGTTCAATCTGCAAGTTTGCTGGTTTTAAAGGTCTGGAGATGTTTACTTTTTCGGGCGTATTATAGTCAAATAAATCTGAATTTTTAGCTTCCATAAAATTTTAAGTGTGAAATTTTTTGCTTTACATTTGCCGCGCTTCTGTTCTGTCAGGCGTAGGTAGGCAAGCACTGTAGAAAATGAGTTCATACAAAATTGCCGTAAAAAAAAGTCTAAGATTATGGAGTACCGTAATACGTAATAAAACAAGATTGAAAATTTAGATGCATGTGAAAGATGAAAATAGCTTTCTCCACATTTAGTCTTTTGCACTAGATGTCTAAATTTTTTGTCAAGATCGAAGTAAACATTTTAAACAGATATGTATTTATTGTGTATACCAACGATAGCTCTTCTCATGATTAATTGTGAACTCACATACACTGAAAGAATACCAATTTCTATTAATAATTGAGTATGATTTCTTGAACCTTTTGTGGAAATTTTATTGAAAAGTATTAATACTTTTTTTTCTAAAACTGCTCATGTAATCAACAAGGAATTTTGTCAATATCTTCTCAGTATGATAAAGTAGTGCTTAATGAAAGGATTTATAAAAAAATATTACTTAGGTATAAGACAGAATTCTTGATTAACTAAGAATTTCGTGAAAATTGACCTCATAGGGGAGACTGGCCTAAAATGAAACACCTTAAGGGGTTATTCTACTGTTAAACGGGTAAAAAGCAGTATCTTTTTAAAAGTGTTGTAAAAAAGAAACCATTAGAGATATCAATTTGATATTTTGCATGCATCTTTATTAATGAAAAAAATATATAATGGCATAGTTGATTAAAAAAAAAAAACAAAATGGCGGCTTCAGTTTATGATTGATGTAGCGCGCGCTGACGGCCAGAGTCGTTTGCGCGGTACATTGCCCAGGTCGTCCAGGTGATCTGCAATCAATTTAACGATGAAATTTTATTAGTTTAGCTAAAAACACACAGACTGAACCTAAATTGAGCCATAAATATTAAATTTTCGCGATTTGACAAGCGTTGGAAAATAGCATGCTCGATTTTGGACGTTTTTTCGATGAAAAAAGTGCTCCCAAATAACCAAATTTCAATTTTTATGGCTCAATTTAGGTTCAGTCTGTGTAAAATTGATATATAACTATGCAAAAAAATTTTTAGCTAAATCGCTTCATTAGTTTTTTCTCTACGATGTACCGCGCACCAAAACAACACGTTTTGAGTAAATCGCGTTTAAAGTTTTTTTAACCGATTTTTTTTTTAATCAACTATGCCATTATATATTTTTTTCATTAATAAAGATACATGCAAAATTTCAAATTGATATCTCTAATAGTTTTTTTTTTACAACACTTTTAAAAAGATACTGCTTCTTACCCGTTTAACAGTAGAATAACCCCTTAAGCTAAAGTGCGTATATTTTTTTATTTTTCAACAAAACGTAAAATATTTTTCTACAAAAACAAACATAAACATAAAATACATACACTCTATAAAAGTAAACATAAAATAAGTCTTTCTTCCCTGTGTAAATATGACTTCTAAGAAGGCCTCAAAATATCATTTTACCCAAGTACGTGTGAATAAAATGACATAGTATATAGATTTAGTATCGATATTTGTTTTTTATTTGCACACGTCGCAGCCAAAGTGTGTAGCTCTTTTAGATAAGCCTGCACATTCATTGTGTGCCCATTTCTTTCATAAGGTGCATTTAATCTACTTTTCGCCAGCCCTAGATCTGCATCAAAATCTGTATCTTATATAAGGGTAATTCCATGCCAACTCAGCATGAGTGTCCACCCGCCCATCACGGATTTTAAATTTGACTTCACAGGCGTGTTCTACACTTAGAAACAAGAGATTTTGCCAAATATAAGATTTTTTCGTTGATTCTATTGATTTTTATAATCGATTTTTTATTTCATGTTTTTTTCGAAGTCAAAAGTCACGATAATTTAATTTCCTCCTAAACTGGCAAATAGTGAATAGTAAAAAATGTAAAAATACACTATTCTGATAGGAAATTTTCTGACGAATCGATTTATGGCATTGCCGAAGCGAAATTTTTAGATCTAATGGTCCAAAAATGGAGTTTTTTTAAAAAAGTCACCTTTTTTTCAACTTAAAATATCTCAAAATGGGTATACCTAATAGTCCAGTCAATTTAACCTCTGAAGCGGAAGTTTTTGATGGAGTGCTAATTTTTGGATATATTGTTGGGGACGGTGAGAAATGAAGCTATAATTTCTTTCACCCCTGAGGGGTGTTTGCGAAGGGGTGAAAAAGGGTGAAAAAGGGTGAAAACGGTTTTTTGTTTATAACTTTGAATAAAAAAGTCAGCCTGGGTGGGAACGTTAGAGGGTGATATAATAAATGATTATTCATCTTGTATTAAAGTTTCCCCCGGTTTTGTTTATTGCAAAATTGTTTATTAACAATTTCACTCTCCCAAACCGGAAAAAATCACGGCTGATTTTTTTAAAAATACTTAAGCTCGTACGATGTCTTTCATTTTCACAATATCACTAGAAGACGCAATCCCCCATCATATACCAAAAATTCAAAACGGTTCCATGCATTTCACCTGAGATAATCACCCAGATACCTCATCTGTTTTACACCGAAAAATGTACAGTTTTAATCCAAGTCAAGATATCCCCCACGAATCGTCGCCCTCCGACCAGATATCGCTGAGCAGCACACATTTTTCACATTTTTTCCCAGCCCACGGTGGGGAAGAAGAAGATTTGCGACTGATTCAAAAACGGAAATCGCTATAACTTTCGATGTATGTAACGGAACTTAATGTATGATGGCTTCAAAAATCACTTATTTCTTTCTCCATCTTTTTCTCATACACCACTTTCACCTAGTATTTTTACTTTTTTTTATATTGAATTAAACTTAAAAAAAAAATAAAAATTAATTACATTTTATTCCTTTTCTCCCACAAAACTAAACTTTTTTTAAATATTCTTAATTTTTTAGTTATCTACAGATTCCACCCTTTATTCCCATAATTTTTATTATTTTCCACAAATCCCCCCTGACCCCCCGAATAAATATATTACCCCATAAATTTTACAAACAAAAAACTTGCCAAACATTTTATTTTTTTTCTCCCACAAAACTAAACTTTTTTGAAATTTTAATAATTTTGTAGTTATCTACAGATTCCGCCCTTTATTCTCATAATTTTTATTATTTTCCAAACATCACCTCCTGACCCCCCCGAATAAATTTATACTATTTACCTTTTTTTTAAATTATTCCCCATTTTTACAATTCAATTTTTTCCACCAATTCTCAATTAATCTCACTTTTTTTTTCACCCACATCTACTTCAAGGTCTTCCGAAACTAAATCTACCTTTTTTTCTCCATTATTGCTAATAGTTTGTACCCCCGTGTGTGCTAGCGGATCATTTGAAGTAGATGTGGGTGAAAAAAAAAGTGAGATTAATTGAGAATTGGTGGAAAAAATTGAATAGTAAAAATGGGGAATAATTTAAAAAAAAGGTAAATAGTATAAATTTATTCGGGGTGGTCAGGGGGTGATGTTTGGAAAATAATAAAAATTATGGGAATAAAGGGCGGAATCTGTAGATAACTACAAAATTATTAAAATTTCAAAAAAGTTTAGTTTTGTGGGAGAAAAAAAATAAAATGTTTGGTAAGTTTTCTGTTTGTAAAATTTAAGGGGTAATAAATTTATTCGGGTGGTCAGGGGGGATTTGTGGAAAATAATAAAAATTATGGGAATAAAGGGCGGAATCTGTAGATAACTACAAAATTAAGAATATTTCAAAAAAGTTTAGTTTTGTGGGAGAAAAAAAATAAAATGGTTGGCAAGTTTTTTGTTTGTAAAATTTAAGGGGTAATATATTTATTCGGGGGGTCAGGGGGGATTTGTGGAAAATAATAAAAATTATGGGAATAAAGGGTGGAATCTGTAGACAACTACAAAATTAAGAATATTTCAAAAAAGTTTAGTTTTGTGGGAGAAAAAAAATAAAATGTTTGGCGAGTTTTTTGTTTGTAAAATTTAAGGGGTAATATATTTATTCGGGGGGTCAGGGGGGATTTGTGGAAAATAATAAAAATTATGGGAATAAAGGGTGGAATCTGTAGATAACTAAAAAATTAAGAATATTTAAAAAAAGTTTAGTTTTGTGGGAGAAAAGGAATAAAATGTAATTAATTTTTATTTTTTTTTTAAGTTTAATTCAATATAAAAAAAAGTAAAAATATTAGGTGAAAGTGGTGTATGAGGAAAAGATGGAGAAAAAAATAAGTGATTTTTGAAGCCATCATACATTAAGTTCCGTTACATACATCGAAAGTTATAGCGATTTCCGTTTTTGAATCAGTCGCAAATCTTCTTCTTCCCCACCGTGGGCTGGGAAAAAATGTGAAAAATGTGTGCTGCTCAGCGATATCTGGTCGGAGGGCGACGATTCGTGGGGGATATCTTGACTTGGATTAAAACTGTACATTTTTCGGTGTAAAACAGGTGAGGTATCTGGGTGATTATCTCAGGTGAAATGCATGGAACCGTTTTGAATTTTTGGTATATGATGGGGGATTGCGTCTTCTAGTGATATTGTGAAAATGAAAGACATCGTACGAGCTTAAGTATTTTTAAAAAAATCAGCCGTGATTTTTTCCGGTTTGGGAGAGTGAAATTGTTAATAAACAATTTTGCAATAAACAAAACCGGGGGAAACTTTAATACAAGATGAATAATCATTTATTATATCACCCTCTAACGTTCCCACCCAGGCTGACTTTTTTATTCAAAGTTATAAACAAAAAACCGTTTTCACCCTTTTTCACCCCTTCGCAAACACCCCTCAGGGGTGAAAGAAATTATAGCTTCATTTCTCACCGTCCCCAACAATATATCCAAAAATTAGCACTCCATCAAAAACTTCCGCTTCAGAGGTTAAATTGACTGGACTATAAACAAATTTTGTTTTGCATGAAATCGCAAGGTTTTTAATTGAACTTTACGAATATATCATGGTCTTTTGTACTTTGGGCCAAAAAAGTTGATTTTCAGGCTATTTTAGTTCAAACTCTGAATTTTCACCAAATGAAGTGATTTTTAATATGTTCTATCACTATATTTTGCAATAACTGGGAAAAAATGTCTAATAACAAACATTTTCACTAAACACACCGTTTTTCAGCATATATCTTAGTCAATCAAAAAAATTACTACATATCAATGGGTCAATTTAAGTAAAAAAGTAGTATTAAGTTTTATCTGTGATGAAGTAACGTTTGCATTTTTTATCAGACTGCAAAAAAAATGAAAGTATTTCAACGAAAAGGCATTTGAAACTTCATTTTCTAAATATTTAATTAATCTTTTCATAATACAAACGAAAATTCTATATTTATCAAACTCTTACAAAGGTATCAACTTATTTAATTTTTCTTTTGGTAATCAAGTTGAACTTGATTGCAGGTGTTGCATCCAAACTGACGACTTTACATTGTATGATTTGATCGGATAGTGGGTCTGATGAAAACTTCTGGTCCCCGGAACTGTGTTGGCCAGCCTCTCCTTTGCGTTTCTTGCTTTATCGACTTCTTCTTTTCGAACTATCTCACATGTAATATTTTCCGCGTGTGTTTTGCAGCAGTCCAACAATGCGTCGATGTCCATAATTTGATTTTCATATGCTCTCATTGGCAGCTTCCCTTTTGACTGTGGCACCTATTCCGTCATGATATAAATACTGATATTTATCGTCAGCTAACTGTGAAAAATGGTTCAAAAACTGAACACATTAATCTTAAAAAGCCACAAACATGTCAAAAATATATACCTTTGTTTTACGCTTTATAGTGGAATTTTGACGTTTAAACTAAAATAGCCTGAAAATCAACTTTTTTGACCCAAAGTACAAAAGACCATGATATATTCGTAAAGCTCAATTAAAAACCTTGCGATTTCATGCAAAACAAAATTTGTTTAGGTATACCCATTTTGAGATATTTTAAGTTGAAGAAAAGGTGACTTTTTTCAAAAAGTCCATTTTTGGACCATTAGATCTAAAAATTTCGCTTCGGCAATGCCATAAATCGATTCGTCAGAAAATTTCCTATCAGAATAGTGTATTTTTACATTTTTTACTATTCACTATTTGCCAGTTTAGGAGGAAATTAAATTATCGTGACTTTTGACTTCGAAAAAAACATGAAATAAAAAATCGATTATAAAAATCAATAGAATCAACGAAAAAATCTGATATTTGGCAAAATCTCTTGTTTTTAAGTGTAGAACACGCCTGTGAAGTCAAATTTAAAATCCGTGATGGGCGGGTGGACACTCATGCTGAGTTGGCATAGAATTACCCATAAATAAGCCAGGACGAATGATCACGTCGAAGAAAAACTATGAGTTTTTGGAGTAACTTATATTATAATTGAGTGTTAAGCATAAGTGTAAGTATATTTAACTGTTTAAAAAAGTGCTACTGAAAAAACAAACTTAACCGTGTCTATTCATTGATCTTGTGGGTAAATTGAAATAGTATGTCATTTTGCCCTCAAACATAGCATTTTGTTTTTTTGTAAAAAAATATTTCCAACGAACAAAAAAATAACACTTACACTCATACAACCCCTACCAAGAACTATAGTCCTCGCTGATGTCATAAGTTCTTCTCAATCTCTCCCAGTTTTTTTATACCAACACTTTGATTTCTCTGATAATAATATATTATAGATGACTGAAAATAGGTTTTTAATTACTACTCTAATAAAAACAAAGGGAACTCACTAAAATTTTTGCAGCAGCGCTGGTCGATACGTCTGCTTCCATGGATGGACTGCGAAAGACTGAACTAAAGCTAGAAATGGAGATACGTGCAATGTGTCATTTTACCCTAGTGTTTCTTTTTAGGCCCATCTCCCCTAATTGAATTAGCAATTTAAAAAAGGGCACATCTCTGAATATTTAAACTTTTCAGGAAATGAAAAAACTAATTATTTTGTGAAGAAGTATAATACTTAAAAAAAATATTTTTGAGTTACATTTTGGGGCCAATTAGCAATCGAAAGTTACAGAAATATTTTGATGTTAACGTTATTATACATGTATATTTAGAAATTTTAAATTTGTGAGATGTGCCCTTTTCGAAATTTACGGTATTGAGTTCACATAATTTAAAGAAAAAAACCATATAAATTTGGCGAAACTTTCTTTTAGGTATCTAAAATTAAACATAAAGGGTATTCATGAAACTAGATAAGTTTATGTATCGCGTATTTGCTTATATTTACGCGCAGCATTTCATGAACGTACCACTTTTTAAATTGTGTATATGAGTGTAAATCGATCAGCTGTTCGGCTGTCGACTAATATCAACAAGTAGTGAAATTCAAGATACCAAGAGTAAGCGAAAAATTAAAATTAATAAAACAGTGGGAACAATTGGCCTTTAATTTAATTTAATTAAAGCTTCGACTTACCTTGGAAATTTTTCAGCAAAAAATCGCGCAAAGAAATTTGTTCTACTGACCCACTGACGTTTGTGTAAGTTTATCAGATCGTTTACACACCGAAATTGCCGCATAAATTTATTAGGTTTGTGTATTCGATTTTCTATACAAATGTTGACAGTTCACTTAGGAGGCTGGGAAACTTATGCGGTTTACGCGAATACGAGGTCAATACGCGTTTGCATGAATACCCTTATAATATTTAAATTAAAGATAACTAATAGCCTTTTTTTGTTTTAAATCTTCTTCTGGAGGCTCTCTTTCGTTTGTAGTTGGTCATTGCAGTATTATTGTCATCAAATTCTGTAAATTCTGCTGGTTTATATTGTTTCACCTTTGCAATATTTACAATTTTCAGATGATTAATAGGAATTTGCCAGGAAACGCAATGACTGATGGATGATGCAATTTGTTTATTGTTTTAACCCTTAAATAGTATCATGGGTGAAAATTCACCCCAGACAAATTGATCGTCTGAATTTTTTAGAAAAACCTAATGACTTTTAACAGTAATTTTTCCTGTATACATACATTTATGAGGGTCCTATAAAAGTAACGTTATCATGAAATATAACATTCAGTGATGATAATAATATATTTAATTCCATTTAAATATCTTTATTAAGGGGGCAGTACACTTCTATTTTGTGAAAAAAATCGATGTTTTCAAAAACATCAAATTTGTATACTATATACATCCAAAAGTAGTATGTTAAATCGATTGAAAAGGCATTGCCGAATAAGCGGAAGATATTTTTTTTTTTCAGAATTATCTGCGAATTGAATAAAAAAAACTTTAAACGCGTTTTTCTCGAAACTACGTTTTTTTACCTGGTTGGCAGTTTTTTGAAAAAACTACTGGTCCGACTGGGTTCAAATTTTGCGAACTTATTCCATATATGTTTGCTTATGATGTGAACCATTATTATTAATATAGGTTAATATTGAACCCTTTTTTATAAATATTTTAATAAAAAAAAATTAAAATTAACGTTAAAAATTAAAAATTCCGCCATTTTGTCGTTTTCTTGCCAAAATACTTCATCGTGGTTCACACGATAGCAGCTGACTTATATTTTAATACGTGCTTTGGATTTTGTGTTTCAGATGTTCCAGAACTGAGATTTCTTACCAACCAGTTTGAAAAGGGTTTTTTTTTAGGCAGCCATATTAGGTACTGCCGTACAAACGCCAAATTTCGAAAAAATTATTTTTGTTTTCTTTGATACATATATTTTAATGTGTAAAATTTTCAAATGATTCAATAAATTTTTCTATAAAAAAAAAACACTTTTAAAAAATGCAAAAAAGAAGTGTAGATATTTGGAAAATTTAGACTTTTTCAAATGCATAAAGTTGAATGGATGCTGTTTATATCCTAAAAATCGATTGAAATATTCTAATGCAGAATTTAAAGTTTGATTTTCGATATTACCAAGCAATTCAATAAAGAAATATTTGCAATATTTGCGCCATCTTTGAGCCGCCATAGTAATTTTTGAGTGCGTCATATTAAAATTCTGGTTGCAGATTATGAAAGAGCAAACAATTTTAAGCAAAAAACCATATTTTGATATACCACTTTAGATATTTGATCGGTTCTGTCTATTGAATTTCAAATCGACTCAAAAATGGTCGCTTGGGCGTTAATGGGTTAAGCAATAAATTCGAAAAGGCACATCTCTTAGAGTTGTGCCCTTTTCGAAATTATTTCTGTACATGCCGTGATGTCCACAGTAGAAGGAAATACCAAAGAGTATTTGTCAAAAAATGCGAGATGTGCCCTTTTCGAAATTGCTAATTCAATTGTAGGTGAATTAGGAAAATAGTAGACCTCGTTTTACTAAATTCGATATTAGAACAAACAAAAAATTGGTAAGACAACAACATGAACAGTTAAAAGCACTTATCAATGATTAAACATGTTTAAGTTCGTCGGGCATTACTTGCATAACAACACACAGCGTGGATTCTAACCCTTTAAATGCAATGTGAGGCCTTCCTAAGAATAAAATTTCGAATTAATTAAGTTTTATAGTTGAAACTGAACAGCGAAAATGTTTAAAAATTTACAGAATTTGAGCAATATGTATGGCGTAGTCTTTTCACAATTTATTTTGTTTAAATTGACCAATTTTATTTTTCTAAGTGTAGTTGTGCAGTTAATTTTTATGAAGTTTCTGAGGATTAGAAATGTTGCCCATTTTGTTTATATTTGATAGAATTTGTTACTTAAGAAAATTATGTTAATTTTTATAAGAAAAATGGGTTATTGTTTAGGCTTTGCGAACGTTCCTTTCTATATTTGTTTTAAACTGATTTTATTTGCCGTTTTGATTTACTGTTGCTCGTTTACACAAAAGTAAGAACACTGATTTAAACGCATGATAGATAGAATAATTTTATTTATCTTTCTTTAAATATCATTCTTTTAAAATTTGGCATTCCTTAAATTATACATAAATTCAATGCAAACAAAACCAATTTTAATATCTAATTTGCAACCTAAAGGCTGCAGGAATGATTGCGCTACGCGACTGTGACAGTCCAGTCGAAGTTATTTCAATTCCTTAAACTATCCCGGACGAACAGAATAACAGACGTTTAGTCTTATAAAGGATAGCCCATCTGTTGGTTTTGTGCTAAATTATATGTTATTTTGACTCAGACAACTCGTCTGCGCTCAAACACTTTACAGAAACTCAGTATGATATCTCCGCGATACTAAATCAACACCATTGAGAAATATTGAAAACTTTTTTCTCAGAACCTCAATTCGCCACATATCTCAGCAACTGAACTTCAACCGCGATAGCCTGAGGAGAATTCTGCATGAAGACCTCGGATTATTCCCTTACAAGGTCCAATTGTGTCAGGAATTGAAGCAAAATGACGGCCCGCTTCCTTATATTTCCTGTGTTAGAATAGGTCGAAATTGACGTAGATTTTGCTAAAAAAGCCATTATTCCGGAATTTGCAATTTGACGCCGTTGGACTTTCTTTTGTGCGGTGACGTTAAAGATCAATGATAATCAAGAAACGATTCAGGCATTTAAGCGCAGTATTGTCCGAGCTATTTTTGAAATAGGACCCTAAACTATCGATAATGTGCTGCAAAATTGGGTTGACATGTTCATGCACCAAGTCAGCCGAGGCAGTCATATAAATCAAATTCCATGACTAATCAGAAGGCTTACTATTTTCAATAAAGCATAAAAGTTGAAAAATATTGAACGGTGTTTATAATATTTCTAAAAAGAAACCAGGTGTTTACCCACCTTCCGTATGTAGAATGAGATATATAATATGTAAAATATATATTAATGTATTGCGATAAAGTATAAAACAAAAAAAAGTGCTTTTCCAAATTTTAAAGTCACAAGAGATTTTGTCCGGCAGGTTCTTGGGTAATATTTTTACTTTACAAATCCTAGAACCATAATTCCAGGAATTTTAAATCGAGAATCGAGAATGTGGTAAAATGTTAAATATAGCTTTTCGGTATAATACCTTCCCATACGTAATGATAAAAATATGTAATATGAAAAGTATGTCATTGAATTCCAACCCCATGTAAAATCGATACTATCAAGGTCCTTTTTTCGAAGTAAATTTTTTACCTATTGTGGGCATGATGATAACAACTAAATGATTCAAGCTCACAGCATATAATGTTAAAATTTTATAAATATGTTCAAATTGCGCCAATGATTATAATAAAAAAAAACCTAATCCTACTTTTTCCTTGCTTATTGCTGTTCCAACTAATTTATCAGTTCAAGTGATTTATAGATTTCTAGTGGGATGCATGAAGCCAAATTGCCGCTTCGATCAAACCGACCGAATTTCCCCTTGCACAATAAATTTCATATATAACATTCACGTCCCCCAAGGCAAGATTTAATGTTTTTAAATTTGAAATCACTTGAAGTGTATTCGCTATATGCGTGTATCCGCAATGGAACACCTGCATAATCTCCTTGCCCCAATAAATAAATATTTCGACGATCGTCAGAAATCGGTAACCATAAAAGTGGCCATTTACAAGTCACAAAAATAAAATTTAGGAATTTGTGACAAATAAAGCCACAAATTGTATCTGACCAAAATTAGTTATAAAAGCGACCACAGAGGCCGCAATAAGTTGATGAGGATTGTGGCCTCTCAGGTTGGCCCCATCGATAATCCGATCGCTGGTCAAGACTATTTCGTGGAACGTTTTTTTTTATGGCGATTTGATTGCAGTTACGTGAATTTGAAGCATACGAAGGGTAACAGGTCGGCGGGGATCCCGATGGGGCCTCTAAAACGTTCCTGGAGGGTCCTCGAATAGAGTTGCAAGTGGGCTGGGAGAATCTTCCTCAAATTACCTCTCGTTGGCGAACTGCCTGGGCGGAACGAGGTCTTTTGCCGCTGCCGGACATTAGTTCTCCCATAGGACTTCTCTCCGCCTACACTGGGTCCAGAGAACCGTGCCTGCAACCGCACAGGAATGAATAGTCCCTCCGTTTTCGCCCCTGTCCCCCGATACAGTATCAGTTTTGTTTCTTATGTTCTGTGTTTATAGGCGGTCTGGTTACGGGTTCCCGGGTTCCGGGCAGTTCATATCCAGCTCACATCGCCAGTGACGGGACGAATATCCGGCTCAGATTTGGCCTTATTCTCGGATGCTTTCCCCAGCTGGAAAAGTCGTCGGTAGTTATGTTATGTGATATTGCCGTGAACATAACCGAAAGTAGAGTTGCACACGTTCCTCGGAGAAGCTCCGCTCCGGCCGGGGTCCACTGATGGAAAAGTATTGGATTTCGCTTAACCTGGGTCAACCTCGTTATAGCGTTCGAAATTTTGTTCTCTCGTTTAAAAGAGGAAATTGCGGAATCTGAGCGTAATAGAAATGAATGAATTTTATATTCTCAACCTCAAGCCTCAGCGGTCCAGCTGCAGGCTCAGTTGATAGAGCTCAGAATAAGTTATTTGTTTAGAATAGAAAATTGCTCACTTTTGGGCTAAAATTAAACTTTAAGATTCTATCAAAGAAGAGGACGATTGCTTCATGATCCTTTTGTTTGAATTGAGTGATTTTAAATACGCGTAAACTTAAAACTATGCGATACACACGACGACATTTCACAATCAGTGTTGCTGCAAAATTTCCAACTTTCAACAAATGGAAACGCCATCACAAAGTTAGCCATTATTTTTTTTTAATATTGGTCATAACAGATAAAACAAGAAAAAGGAAGACATCGATCAATTTCTTACTTTTTAAACCACTAACATTATTACGTGACCGAAATATGTATAAATTCTTTTCAGTAAACAGTATCATTATTTCAATAAAATGTTCTTGGGAATGTTTTCTTTCCAAAAAAATTATTTCACACTTCAGAAATATTATATTTTAAATTAAGCGTATTAAAAATTACAATAATTTTGTATTTCCTTGATTTAAATAAATTAAAATTTGGAAAAACATTTTTTGCAAAGTAATTATTATCTGTGAAACCAATTTTTCCTTTGTCATTTCAAGCTGATTATAGTTGATAATTCACTGAAATGTCGCAATTTATACAATGTCCTTCTGCTTACTGTCATGTTTCATGAGAAAGCTTTATATCGTTCGTTAATAATTAATTAAATAAATGTTAACGAAGTTTTAAATTTCCACTTAAAGTAGCGAGCAAAACAAAAAAATGCAACATTTATTACTGAGAAAGGTTAGGTTTTAACACATAAGTTTTATTAAAGAGACCTAGAAGTAACGTAACTTTCTTAAGGGGTATTCTAGTGTAGAGGCACGAATTTCGGCCGTTTTTTCAAGTTTCGTAAAAAAAGAACAAAAAATATTTTTAGCATCCATTTTTTTCTCATTTGTTTATTGATATTTTAAGAATACATAAAAATTAAATGAAAAAAAAAAAATTCCAAAAGTTATCAGATGGCAGAGTGGGGGATCCAAAAAAAAAGGGGGTGTGACGGCGGTCAAAATTACAACCGTTCTAGTCACCTGAAACAAAAAAATCCAACGGATTCTTAATTAGTAATGTTGTCGCTATGGAATCATCCTCAAAAAAGTAAAATAAAATTTTTTTTCACAAAATGGCGGCCGGTTGAGAAAAAAATTTTTTTTTTGTGATTTTTTTTAAATTTCTTAAAAATATTAAAAGTCAACTTCAACTTTTTTGAGGGTGTTACGATAGAGGGATATATAAAGAACGTTCACACCGAATTTCAAGTAAATCGGTTTAGTAGATCTCGAGATATCCTTACCGCCAACTTGAAAGAAGTAGTTTCGAGAAAAACGCGTTTAAAGTTTAGAGGAAAGTTTCAAGCAGTTGCGCTCATACATACGGTATCTATACTAATATTATAAAGCTGAAGAGTTTGTTTGTTTGAACGCGCTAATCTCAGGAACTACTGGTTCGAATTGAAAAATTCTTTTTGTGTTGGATAGTCCATTTATCGAGGAAGGCTTTAGGCTATATAACATCACGCTGCGACCAATAGGAGCGAAGAATCAGTGGAAAATCTATATATATAAAAGAAAATCGTGTTAGTTACACTATTTATAACTCAAGAACGGCTGAACCGATTTGGCTGAAAATTGGTGGAGAGGTAGCTTAAAACCAGGAAACGGACATAGGATACTTTGTAGGGTTTCAAAATGGCGGATCCAAGATGGCGGCTGAAAATTTTAAATTTGAAGCGATTTTCATGAAAATTGGTATATAGGGGTTTTTCGGGATGGGGATTTCAAATCCGCTGTCCAAATTTAGAAATTCAAGATGGCGGATTCAATATGGCGACCAATATTTCCTGATTTCAACGGATTTTAATGAAGCTTAGTACAATGAATGTTTTGAGGTCACTGATTTTGAATATTATCAAAATTTAGAAATCCAAGATGGCGGACCCAATATGGCGACCAAGATTTCTAGATTTCAATGAATTTTAATGAAAATAAGTACAGTGATAATTTTGAGGGCACCAATTCTGAATATTAAAATGTCTTGATTACAATGGATTTTAATGAAAACTAGCTGGCCCGGCAGACGTTGTACTGCCCTTTCTGCTACATTTTCATTATGCCATGTGCGTCGACCAATATTTGATCGTGTTCTTTCTTTTCGCATGTTTCTACAAATAATACCATTAATATAAGAAAACAGTGTTTCCGTTTCATATCCCTAATTAATTAATTGAACAAACTTACACGTTGTTTAATATTAAGTAAACCGTTTTACACTTCACAAATATTGGAAAATTACCCGGTTTCACCCGGCGTTGGGTAAATACTTACTAATTAAAGACTTCTCAAATCTTCGTTTGTTATATCCTAGAAATTGATTCAACCCGAAAACCCCTTTATGGATCCGCCATCTTGAATATCCAAATCTTGATAATATTTGAAATTAGTGGCATTAACACAATTATTGTAGCAAATTTAATTAAATCCCGTTGAAATCTAGAAATTTTTTTTATATATTGGGTCCGCCATCTTGGATCTAGAAACTTTAATAATTCGATAATGATCAAAATTAGTGGCACCACAAAAAATCGTACTAATTTTCATGAAAATCCCTTGAAGTCGAGAAATCTGCATCACCATATTGGATCCGCCATCTTGGATTTGGAAATTTTGATAATATTTAAAATTAGTTAAATCAGAATAATCATTGTATTAATTTTCATTAAAATCTGTTGAAATCGAGGCATTATGGTCTCCCTATTGGACCCGCCATCTTGGATTTACAAAATTTTAATAATATTCTAAATTATTGGCCTCAGAATAATCATTATACCATTTTCATTAAAATCCGTCCAAATCGAAACATTTTGGTCGCCGTGTTGGATCCGCTATCTGGAAATTCTGATAACATTCAAATTAGTGGCCTCAGAATAATTATAGTATTAATTTCCATTAAAATACTTTGAAATTGAGAAATTGTTGGTCACCATTTAGGATTTGGAAATCTCGATAATATTCTAAATTAGTTGCCTCAGAATAACCATTGTACTAATTTTCATTAAAATCCGTTGTAATTGAGACATTTTAATCTCCATGTTGGATCCGCCATCTTGGATTTGGAAATTATGGTAATATTATTGAACAAACATTAGAAATACACTGATTTCTTATAATTTGTGAATTCTTCTACAAAAAGAGGTCCATCTCTTGAGTTAAAGAGATTTTTCAAAACAATTAAGAGGTTAAGAGTTCTTAACTTTTCTGTAGAATTAGGGGGTTAGTTCAATAAGAATAATCATTGTACTAATTTTCATTAAAATCCATTATAATCAAGTCATTTTAATATTCAGAATTGGTGCCTTCAAAATTATCACTACTTATTTTCATTAAAATTCATTGAAATCTAGAAATCTTGGTCGCCATATTGGGTCCGCCATCTTGGATTTCTAAATTTTGATAATATTCAAAATCAGTGACCTCAAAACATTCATTGTACTAAGTTTCATTAAAATCCGTTGAAATCAGGAAATATTGGTCGCCATATTCAATCCGCCATCTTGAATTTCTAAATTTGGACAGCGGATTTGAAATCCCCATCCCGAAAAACCCCTATATACCAATTTTCATGAAAATCGCTTCAAATTTAAAATTTTCAGCCGCCATCTTGGATCCGCCATTTTGAAACCCTACAAAGTATCCTATGTCCGTTTCCTGGTTTTAAGCTACCTCTCCACCAATTTTCAGCCAAATCGGTTCAGCCGTTCTTGAGTTATAAATAGTGTAACTAACACGATTTTCTTTTATATATATAGATTTTCCACTGATTCTTCGCTCCTATTGGTCGCAGCGTGATGTTATATAGCCTAAAGCCTTCCTCGATAAATGGACTATCCAACACAAAAAGAATTTTTCAATTCGAACCAGTAGTTCCTGAGATTAGCGCGTTCAAACAAACAAACTCTTCAGCTTTATAATATTAGTATAGATTAGTACAATGATTATTCTTATTGAACTAACCCCCTAATTCTACAGAAAAGTTAAAAACTCTTAACCTCTTAATTGTTTTGAAAAATCCCTTTAACTCAAGAGATGGACCTCTTTTTGTAGAAGAATTCACAAATTATAAGAAATCAGTGTATTTCTAATGTTTGTTCAATAATATGGTAGCATATTAATTCCTTTAAAAGGATTTTTGATAATAGTTAAGACGCTAAGAGCTCTTAATTTTGATCCAGAATCGGGGGGGTAATTTAGAATCTATACTAATATTATAAAGCTGAAGAGTTTGTTTGTTTGAACGCGCTAATCTCAGGAACTACTGGTTCGAATTGAAAAATTCTTTTTGTGTTGGATAGTCCATTTATCGAGGAAGGCTTTAGGCTATATAACATCACGCTGCGACCAATAGGAGCGAAGAATCAGTGGAAAATCTATATACCGGGTGAGTCATTTAACTTGAGACAACCTAATAACTTTTTAGGATCACATAATATTGAAAAAAGTTTAATATGAAAGTTGTAGGGTATCAAAAATGGCGTTTGGTGATGATTTTAAAAATGACCTTGACCTTGACATTCAAGGTCATATGAGGGTCAACTTTAAAATTTCAAATGGGATGACCCCCTATTGACCCCGGAATTGAAAAGAGCGGAAAATTTTACGTTCAGATATGACCTTGACCCAATGGTCAAGGTCAAATTTCAAGGTCATTTCACGATAATTTATCTTCATGTACAATAGCGAGAGGCGATGACGTTTTTTGAAATACATTTTAAACTAAAGTTTTTGATGTGAAGAGAGACATCTGACCACGACCTTGAAAATTACCTTGACCCTGACCTTCAAAGTTATTTGAGGGTTAAACTCAAAAATTCTATTGGTAACCCCTATTTTTGACGCCAGAACGAAAAAGCTTTCGACCGAACATGCGATAAAGTATTTAACTACATTTTGCATTACCCAGGAACAACGACGTGGACGTAGTAGTTTTCTGTTCCCTTTGGGATGCTTGATTTAGGTGAGTCGAGTTCCCTCGCCTCTCACCGTCGCACAGTGGGGCCATATTGCTAAATTGGTTCAAAACCACCCACAAGTCGTAATTTTTAACGGAATTTGAAAATTCTTGTTTAAGGATACTCGTGATGAGGAAACAAAGAGACTCACGAAGCCCTTTTTGCCAAAAATTGCTTCGGTGATTTTAAAAATTCAAAAAACTTCACTTTGATCTCGAAAATTCAGCATATTGAAAGTATAATCTTATGATCCAAGAACTTAAAGCAAAAATGAAAATCTGGAAAAAAACTACAAGTAGGATTTCGAGGTTGCTGAATCTAAATTAGTCATTTACTTGATCATACAAGGTCTCCTAAAGGTCATTTGAAGGTCAAGTGAGAATTTTTAAAATCACCGAAGCAATTTTTGGGAAAAAGGGCTTCGTGAGTCTCTTTGTTTCCTCATCACGAGTATTCTCAAACTAAGAATTTTCAAATTTTGTTAAAAATTACGACTTGTGGGTGGTTTTGAACCCACTGGGCTCACTGTGCGTCGGGGTGCTTGATATATGTAAGTCCCCTCGCCTCTCACTGTCGCGTCGGGGTGATCGATTTATGTGAGTACTCGCAAATCTCACCAATTTAGTTTAATAAATGCTCGAAGTGATGTCCATCAACTTCAATACACTTATTAATGCGCACCTCAAACGATCTTACACAACTTTGAAGCATATCAGGACTTATTTTGTTGCAAGCATCAATAATTCTTTCAATCATATTTTCACGAGTAGTTGGTACTTCGTTGTAAACTTCACCTTATCAAGCATCCCGACGGTGAGAGGCGAGGAGACTCACCTAAATCAAGCACCCCAAAGGGAACAGAAAACTACTACGTCCACGTCGTTGTTCCTGGGTAATGCAAAATGTAGTTAAATACTTTATCGCATGTTCGTTCGAAAGTTTTTTTCGTTCTGGCGTCAAAAATAGGGGTTACCAATAGAATTTTTGAGTTTAACCTTCAAATAACTTTGAAGGTCAGGGTCAAGGTAATTTTCAAGGTCGTGGTCAGATATCTCTCTTCACATCAAAAACTTTAGTTTAAAATGTATTTCAAAAAACGTCATCGCCTCTCGCTATTGTACATGAAGATAAATTATCGTGAAATGACCTTGAAATTTGACCTTGACCATTGGGTCAAGGTCATATCTGAACGTAAAATTTTCCGCTCTTTTCAATTCCGGGGTCAATAGGGGGTCATCCCATTTGAAATTTTAAAGTTGACCCTCATATGACCTTGAATGTCAAGGTCAAGGTCATTTTTAAAATCATCACCAAACGCCATTTTTGATACCCTACAACTTTCATATTAAACTTTTTTCAATATTATGTGATCCTAAAAAGTTATTAGGTTGTCTCAAGTTAAATGACTCACCCGGTATATAAAAGAAAATCGTGTTAGTTACACTATTTATAACTCAAGAACGGCTGAACCGATTTGGCTGAAAATTGGTGGAGAGGTAGCTTAAAACCAGGAAACGGACATAGGATACTTTGTAGGGTTTCAAAATGGCGGATCCAAGATGGCGGCTGAAAATTTTAAATTTGAAGCGATTTTCATGAAAATTGGTATATAGGGGTTTTTCGGGATGGGGATTTCAAATCCGCTGTCCAAATTTAGAAATTCAAGATGGCGGATTCAATATGGCGACCAATATTTCCTGATTTCAACGGATTTTAATGAAACTTAGTACAATGAATGTTTTGAGGTCACTGATTTTGAATATTATCAAAATTTAGAAATCCAAGATGGCGGACCCAATATGGCGACCAAGATTTCTAGATTTCAATGAATTTTAATGAAAATAAGTACAGTGATAATTTTGAGGGCACCAATTCTGAATATTAAAATGTCTTGATTACAATGGATTTTAATGAAAATTAGTACAATGATTATTCTTATTGAACTAACCCCCTAATTCTACAGAAAAGTTAAAAACTCTTAACCTCTTAATTGTTTTGAAAAATCCCTTTAACTCAAGAGATGGACCTCTTTTTGTAGAAGAATTCACAAATTATAAGAAATCAGTGTATTTCTAATGTTTGTTCAATAATATGGTAGCATATTAATTCCTTTAAAAGGATTTTTGATAATAGTTAAGACGCTAAGAGCTCTTAATTTTGATCCAGAATCGGGGGGGTAATTTAGAATATTACCATAATTTCCAAATCCAAGATGGCGGATCCAACATGGCGATTAAAATGTCTCAATTACAACGGATTTTAATGAAAATTAGTACAATGGTTATTCTGAGGCAACTAATTTAGAATATTATCGAGATTTCCAAATCCTAAATGGTGACCAACAATTTCTCAATTTCAACGGATTTTAATGGAAATTAGTACTATAATTATTCTGAGGCCACTAATTTAGAATATTATCGAGATTTCCAAATCCTAAATGGTGACCAACAATTTCTCAATTTCAACGGATTTTAATGGAAATTAGTACTATAATTATTCTGAGGCCACTAATTTGAATGTTATCAGAATTTCCAGATAGCGGATCCAACACGGCGACCAAAATGTCTCGATTTGGACGGATATATAAAAAAAATTTCTAGATTTCAACGGGATTTAATTAAATTTGCTACAATAATTGTGTTAATGCCACTAATTTCAAATATTATCAAGATTTGGATATTCAAGATGGCGGATCCATAAAGGGGTTTTCGGGTTGAATCAATTTCTAGGATATAACAAACGAAGATTTGAGAAGTCTTTAATTAGTAAGTATTTACCCAACGCCGGGTGAAACCGGGTAATTTTCCAATATTTGTGAAGTGTAAAACGGTTTACTTAATATTAAACAACGTATAAGTTTGTTCAATAAATTAATTAGGGATATGAAACGGAAATACTGTTTTCTGTTTTCTTATATTAATGGTATTATTTGTAGAAACATGCGAAAAGAAAGAACACGATCAAATATTGGTCGACGCACATGGCATAATGAAAATGTAGCAGAAAGGGCAGTACAACGTCTGCCGGGCCAGCTAGTACTTACATATTTTTAATCGGCGTTCCCTGCTCCATACAAGCAAAACCCCCGGGAATACATATAAACACAAGCCGTGAAGTAGAAAATGCATACGTAGTGATGTAGTCCGAGAATCGCCGTGAAATAACATTGCTTCTTATGGCGGATGATCGAAAGTATGCCACTCTACTCGCCTGAACTGCTAAACTATAACTTTTACGCGAAGATGATGTTCTACTAACTATAACTATGGAGGAATACCTTTCTAGTGATCTGAAAAACGTTATAGTGGCAAGAACAAAATATTAGAGTTTTTTCCACTTAAGAACAACTCTAACCATTTCCCCGAACAAAACAGCGGCAGGTCGACTTGACAGCATGACTTTCCGTGGTAATTTGTTCGATGGGCAGTAAGAGTAACTTTTGAGCTCAAATATCTTTAATATTTTGTTCTTACCCCTATAATGATTTTCGTACCATAAGAATGGTATTCCTCCCCAGTTACAGTCAGTAGAACATTACTTTTTCGTAAAAGCGATAGTTTAGCAGATTCGGCCTGTGGAGCGGAGTGAATGGGCTATACCGCCATAAGAAGCAATGTTATTTCGGTGCAATCATCGGACTACATGACCCTATAGGTGGGGTAGTGAGCAGATCTACTTCACGGCTTGTATTTATTATTCCCGGGGGTTTTGATACAAGGGACCTTCCTCCCGTTCAAAATCTTCAATATATAGGTATAAAATACAAAAGAAGTTTCATGGGGGAATTTATCCGCAGGTACTCGGGCCGCTCCTACCGTCTATTGTTCAATTCATTCCGGTCGGACCAGTTCAGTTGTCGCTTCACCAAAATCGCTATAACTCGGTAAATAATTGAAAAAAAATGAAAAATCCCTTTGAAGGCATATTCTTGAATGTTTAAACTTTATAAATATGAAAAAAAAAAATTTTAAATTTTTTCGAATTTCTACACTAGAATACCCCCTAAAAGTAAACTGTTCAACGTTTATCTGCTTTCCTATAGCCTACTCTTCCATTTTTAGGGTTCCGTAGCCAAATGGCAAAAAACGAAACCCTTATGGATTCGTCATGTCTGTCTGTCTGTCCGACCGTATGTCACAGCCACTTTTTTCCGAAACTATAAGAACTATACTGTTGAAACTTGGTAAGTAGATGTATTCTGTGAACCGCATTAAGATTTTCACACAAAAATAGAAAAAAAAGCGGCCAAGTGCGAGTCCCCATACTTAGAACTGAAACTCAAAAATTTTTTTTCATCAAACCCATACGTGTGGGGTATCTATGGATAGGTCCTCAAAAATGATATTGAGGTTTCTAACATCATTTTTTTCTAAACTGAATAGTTTGCGCGAGAGACACTTCCAAAGTGGTAAAATGTGTGCCCCCCCCCCCCCCCCCCCCCCCCCCCTGTAACTTCTAAAATAAGAGAATGATAAAACTAAAAAAAATATATGATGTACATTACCATGCATAAATATGTCATAAATCGTAAACCGCAATTTACCTTTCATTCAATCAACTCAAATAAAAAAACAAGCCTATATGGGCTCGCATATAGTTAGATCTAAATCCCATCATTTAGGTACCTAATTATAATGTTTACTTATCAATAACTTAATTAAAAAAAAATACACTATTATTAAAATATCGATCAAAGTTACAACGAACTACAAGAACTTTTATATTATGTTACTTGCTGCTACGGAACCCTTTATGGGCTAGTCCGACTCGCACTTAGCCGCTTTTTTTTACTATTACTATTACTATTAAGACTTGCAAATTTTAAGAACCTTCTCAAAATACGTGGATTTTTTAGGGAGCAAAAACAAATGCAACATATATAATAATTGTTTAAAAAATAAAATAATTTCAATTATTAAACTTATTAAAAATTATATTAAATATGAAAATTTAATAATTCCTTATATTATTGTAACATTTCGTTGCATAGCCGCAGCTAATACAGCATTTTAGTTCCATTAAATCTTTTAAGGGGGTAGTACTGCTAATATAGGTAAAAAAAAAACAAATTTTCAATATTTTCTTTCTCGGTTCCTTTATTTTATTACATTTTCAAACTTCTCTTATACTTTTATTACATTTTCAAGGTAGTTGCAATTTTTTTCATTATTTATAGAGGGCGCTGAAGTTGTTACCGCAAAAAATATCTTTTTCCATGTCGGACAGTTAATCTCAGGAATGAAGAATCTGAAACTGAAAAACCAAACGGCATTTTAAAGAGGAATGCTTCTTACGTGGCAATTTACCACAATATTTGAATAAATGATTTAAAAAAGAAAAATAAATTCGAAAAATCACCTATTTTTTCACTTTGTTTCGCTTGCCAATTTTTTTTGTATTGGCTTTTGGCTGTATTCGGAATTTTTGGCTGCATTGCCAGACGTAAACATGTGTTTCCCATACATTTGTTTGTTGTATTTATTTATTTTTTGCTCGCTACTGTACGTTGTTAAATTTTGTCTAACAAGGAAACGGTGCCACCGTGGGGTCGGGGATTTGCCCGAAATTTTTTGTGGTGAAAGAGGACCCGTAGCACCTCACCTTGTTAAAGCAGTAGGATGCACTACTCGGAAAAATCCGAGAAAAATCGGTTCAAAATTTCCTAGGCGCCTTATGAGTTAAAAATGTGAAGAGTTCGTCGAGCCGCTATCTAGACTAGACGGTTAAGGCTCGGTCTTATGTGCCGAAGGTCCCGGGTTCGATTCCTCCTTCGGATCTTACTTTTTTTTTTTTTGTTATCCTAACAATTATTAAAGGCGTTTCTCATCCCTATATTATTTTTTAAAATTTATTTACATTATTTTTTTAAAATTATTTTCATTTTTTTAAAAATTATTTTCTTTTTTTTCCAATAAAATAATTCATAACGGTCGGTTTTTTATTTTTCATTGTAAGGTATATGAGGAGGAATATTGGGTTTTTAATGAGAATAACAAAGTCGATTAGGAAAAATTCAATTTTTATTTATATAATAATTATATACAAAAACCGCAGTGGTAATTATCGTAAAAGCAATATTTTTTGCGACATCTTGCGCAACATACAAAAGCGGATTTTTTACAATCGCAGGGAGTTTGCAATACATCATGAGCGTGAATTAATTCCTCTTCAATTACGAATTTTTTTCATCCAAAAGTTCCAATGTATTATTATGAAGTTCTCCGGCCAATAACATAGCATCGTGAGATATTTCTTCCGAAGGTGTCGATGCAATTAAATTATTTTCTGTCAACAGCTTTTCATAATAAACTACTGCGTTCTTCAATCGAGATTTTGATTTATCACTGTACATGGATTCTTCAGGAATTTCCTCTCCTATTCCAGAAGAGCCAGGAACTTCTTCAATCGACATTTTTAATTTCGAATTGTAAGAGAAATTTGAAATTTAAGAAATAGCCACGTCGGTTTACTACAAAATCGAAAAATGAACTGCTGTTCGATTCTCACAGACTAACGCACAGTCCTATGCGCAGATGTCCGTAATAATACTAAGGGGACCCCAGGTCAAAATTCTTGAAAACTAATATAGGGATGAGAAACGCTTTTAATAATTGTTAGGATAACAAAAAAAAAAAAAAAAAAAAAAAAGGTAAGATCCGAAGAGTCTAGATAGCGGCTCGACGAACTCTTCACATTTTTAACTCATAAGGCGCCTAGGAAATTTTGAATCGATTTTTCTCGGATTTTTCCGAGTAGTGCATCCTACTGCTTTAACCACGTGAGGTGCTATGGGTGCTCTTTCACCACAAACATATTCGGGCAAATCCCCGACCCCACGGTGGCGCCGCGCCGTCTCCTTGTAAATATATTAAACGACAATATGTGCCTCAAATATCAGTTTATTATCGAAGCATCTTTTAAAAAAGGGTTAGAACGACGTCATAATTGTTCGGAGTCATCTCAAGAGACTGTATAGTTAGAACTGTCACTGTCAGTAAGACACGACCGGGGATGCTGAAACTTTTCGACGGTCTTGAGATGCTCATCTTCATCCACGAGCGTTTTAAACATGGAGTAAAGGTCTAGCTACTCACTATATTCACTTGAGAATTTTGACAACATAAGCTGATTTGTGGGCCGTATTAGAGCTGGCATCAGCCGGAATTGAGCCGCGAATTGTTTTACGGGCCAAATGGGTTAATATTTTAGTTTTGATTTCACAATACATTTATAGCTCGCGTTCGTTACCAGCAGTTTCCTCGTCATCCAAACAGTCCATTGTAGTTTGCACTGCATTGGAATTTTCTCGGTATCCTTCCAGGAGTTCCAACCCCGTTTGCAATTCGGCTTCACCAGCACGTTCGCCCACGCGTTCAATGACGTTTTTTAGATTAGTTTGCTGGTCTTTTATAGTACCTCTTTGGATCCTCAATTCTCCTAGCACCTTGGAGGTACTTGCTTCGGTCGGTGGAGCCATTATAGTCAATATGAAAATGAAGGTGATGCCTCGGTTTACGAAGGTAAAAGCTTCTGCGCTCGCCACATGAGCTTATCGAAAATAACAAAAAACTACCGTAAATCCTCGGCGGGCCGCTGTCGGGGACTCACAATTGAGCTTTTGATGAAGAGTCTACAATAGCATTGATTATGTTCTAAAAGAAAACTGATGCGAATTTATCACGTTGAGGCTGCTTCCTGGTTGTCCGGTAAATGCCATTATGCCGGTAGAGCTGTGGAGATACTGCTGCTTTTTAGTTTATGCCGATATCCAGTTCAAAAGGACCAATGTTGATAATTCAAGCCTTTTTGGATTCTTGATTTGCAGGAAGAAACGAGGCGGGAGGCCAGCCTCGAAAATTAAAACTTGGTGAGGGGTTGAACAAGAAGAACTTTATAGGCACCAATCTTCCTTTTATACCTAAAGTGGATAGGCATTCCTACCAACATTTAACATTAAATCGAACTTATATATATATAAAAATGGGTACAGTTCAAAGCATAATGTTTTAGTTCAAAGAATAAACACTAAAATAAACACTATTCATAAAAAAAAAAAAGAAATCTTATTCTATTAATATAATATTTAAAGTCTCTACAATTCAGTTAGTGACGAGTCCTTTATGTTATAAAGAGTCTCCAAAAGTCCCGTAAAAGGGACTATAAGATAAAAAAAGAGAATAAGACCACTGATAAAACTTTTGCTCGCATTTATTCTTCTCCGTATAATTCGTTCGAAGTAAGGGAATATGTGTTTTTAAATTAAACGGGGAAGACCATCAAATAAAATGAAGCCTATTAAAATGATTTATAAAATAAATGGCTAATAAAATTAAATGACCAGTAAAAGGATCTAAAGGATAACACTTTTTATCAATTGAAAATGCTGATGTAAATGTGTAAAGCCACTCGGGATACTATAACTCTACGAATTATATAGTCCCTATTTTCAAGACAGTAGGTATAATCCAGAAATGGGTAATTTGGATTAAAATTATCGCTTTAAATTTTTCGTATCAGCAGCACTAAAACATTTCTTCATGATCTACTGCAAAGATGAATTGCTGCGAAGTATTTCTCAAACAATAAAATGATGAATTTATTACTTTTTAAAACTAATTTTGTTTGTTTTTAGTTCCTTGTTAACCCTCAGCGGACGCACTGTCGCTGCCTCAAGATTCAGATGCACGGAAATCATTCTCTTTTTTTTATGTTATTCGTCATGTGATGCAGAGAAAGAATATGCACCCCAAAATATTAAAGAACTATTAAGGTTATAAAGCGAGAATTCAAAATAATAGTAATTTGTATGCGGGCTCTGGGTTACCGTAACCGGCCGCACTGTTGAGGACGTTACTAAATATATGTTAAATATTTTTAATCCACTCCTTCGTTAGTTGGATGTCATATGTATATGAAATTATAATGGTTCTGCATATCTTACTCTCTATCTCAGTGGTTCGATAATTAGAAATTTATATTCTCATCTAAATATGGGAAATGGCACTAAATTTACTTTGCCACTCAAAATTATGTGATCACCCAGAAAATCGGAAAATTTTGCTACATTTTAAACCGCTGTATTTTCGCGAAAAATAAACGGATTTGAATGAATGAACTCTACTGTTCAGTTAGGGTAAAAAATAGAAGAAAGTAATGATTCCTTAATTTGTTGTGGAGTTTAGTGGCTTCTATGAGTTTTTTTTAAACGAAATATTAGTCTACGTTTTACTAAATGTTCAAAGAAGTTATTTTTAAAATTCTAAATTTCGATTTTAGCCTGTTCAGGATATTATATATCGAGCATAGCACTAAAAACCAATTTAAGTTCTTTTATTTAAGTATGCAGCTCCATAATTTTTTATTAAAAGCATAAGAACTAGATATATCTTAGTTAACGCGCTCACTTTTTAATGTACATTACATAATACCGCAAATTATAATTTCTGAAAATTAAAAATTCTCATCATTACTAAAACAAAATCAATCTAACCAATTATAATAAATAATGATTAGTAAGTGTTTATTTCAAAATATTTAAAATTATAAGAAATAATGATAATTATTAAATTAACCCATTGGCATCCAGTCGCTATATTTATTGATGTTTATTTATATATTATTGAAAATGTGACGTCCTCACGCACGTACCTTGCTTTTTAAGTCTGTTAGAAGTTCTCAGACAGGATATCAAATCTGCAATCAAATTAATTACTGTTTTTTTATTTGTTTCAGATTGCTCGAATATGAGGCGTCTTATTACGTGAATTCCAAAATTTGCCAAAAAGCAAACTAAAAATGGACATTCCAGTTGTAACGTGTACCAAAGAAGCATCGAAACACAGTTCAAAAAAGCACCTTGGGGATTATACATCAGAGTTCGTAAGGTAAGTTATGGTTCGTTAACTTTGGTCAGGGATAAAATTTAAAAACTTTGACTTTGCCCAACTTGCAAATGCGAAATTAGATATTTCTGCAAAATAATTGGGATGGAAATCATTTGTAGTTCATTCATATTTGCGGAAAAGAGACGAAAGTGTGTGCGAAGCTCTTGGGAAAATAATAAAATCATTAACGATGAATTTGTAAGCTTAACAAGAGCTCATGGGAGTTAATTAGCTTTGGATTATTTCAGTGAGTTCCGAAGAAATCCCGAACTAATTAGGGAGACATCTGAAAGGAGTTAATTCTTGGAGAGGCAGGGTATTCTATTGAATGGAGATTTCAGTAAATGTTTTGAGAGAACTAGAAAGAAATGGAAATTTTGCCAGGTTTGCAATTTATATTTAGGGTTAATAAATCATCGTTTCTTATATAGGCTTACAGGATGTTTCACATAGCGTATGCCAAAATGGGTGGAATGAAAGATCTCACCCAGGCAAACAAAAAATTTTATGACAGGGAGAGCGGAGCAGGGGGGGGGGGGGGGCATCTCAACCTTTTGGGAGTTACAGGGTGATTTATAAATTCATTTTCATAGTATGCACATCATCAGTTTATTTTTATCTTTTGATCTATTCAACGCAGCGACATAAAACTCACACCAAAAAACTATTATTGAAATATCCTCTCCAAAAATGTTAACTATTTTGATTAGCCTCCTACCACTGTAGCTACAATTACTGGCGAAACTGAAAAAAATGTTAAGCAATTTCCTAAAATTCAGATTTTCCCTAAATTTTCTCCAAAATTCATGTAATTCATACACCTGTTTTTTATTTTTATAAAATTCTCCATCTTATAACCTTTCCAAAAAGGTACAACATGTCCAGGCAGAGAAAGGACATAAAAATGTATTCATATAAACAATTTTTTGCAGTATATTATAAAAATTTGCATTTTAAAGATATTAAATTAAAATTAACTCCAAAATCTATTTTATTAAATTAGAAACTTATTATAATTAATGGTAATACATTACAAAAGTTAGTCGAAATGGGTTGCGCTACTTTCGATACATATCAATAACCTCCTTCTAATTCCCTGTTTAAGCTGTATTGTAGCCAGCCTCAGCCGTATTATCGTTACTGCAGACTAGTTAATTAATTCCTCTCTAGTGTTAACAAGCGTTGAATGAACTTCATCCTTCATTGTTTTCCACACGAAAAAGTCCAATGGAGCAAGGTCTGCAGATTTAGCGAGCCAAGGAATCAGTCCACCTGGTACAGTCCAGCGTTGAGGACATTGTGCAATTAATATTGTCGTCACATCCCCGGCAGTATGCGCTGAGGATCCATCCTGTTTGTAAAACATTGCCCTTAGATTATCCAGAGCGACGTAGTAGATGTGACAGTTTATTCTCCAAAAAGCCCGCTTAAATTTAGTTATTAAGCTTTGCGGTACAATGAATGGTCTTATTAAATGGTTGCCGATGATGCAAACCCAAACATTAACTCTGATTGTACGCTGGAATGAGGTAGCCCTTGTCCTGCATGGGTTAGTATCCGAGGAGATATGGAGGTTGTGAAAGTTTGTAATGCCATCCCTGATGAATTGCGATTCATTGGTCCACAAAATTCGGTCCAGAAACCCCTGTTCCTAATGTCGCATTCCAAGAGCCAACTATAGAACTTCAATTTTCTCTCGGAATCTCCTTTCAGTAGTCCTTGAATTAGTATATGGCGATATGGACACAATCCCTCTCGATGAATAACCCTCTAAATATTAACTTAAGACACTCCTAATCGTGTTATGACTTATTTCGTGCTCATTTCAGGTTTTTTTTCTGACGAGGGTGTCTATTTGCTGCTGAACGATAGAATCTTCCAATTTTTCAGATCGCGAATCCCTGCTGTTTGAAGTTACAGTCCCGGTTTCTCCTAATCTCCGGAAAGTCCATGAAAATACCTTTCATTGAGGTATACATCGATTAGGGAATCTCCTTTGATATTCCTGTATCTTTTTCGGTTCTTTCTACTAGACCTTAAATGTAAATTATATCCGCGTATTCCGCAAAAGTAAATTCAGCCATTTTTTAATCATTTTAGCCTAAGAACATCCATAGTTATCGATTTGTTTTGCATCTATGATCAATATTCTTTCTGACTGACCCTACTTTATAACAAAATTTCCATCAGGTATTAGTAATAGAGCGTCAGGATACTTGGGTGTGAAATAGAAATTTTGTTTATTGTACGAATTTCCTAACTATAATGCAATAAAATAATAAGGTACCAATCAGGTTTCCTAAGTTTTTCGACCTGGACATATCGTATCTTTTTGGAAAGGTAATAAATTGGGAAATTTTATAAAAATGAAAAACAGGTGTATTAATTACTTGAAATTCGGAGAAAATCTATGTAAAACCTGAATATTAGGTAATTGCTCAACATTTCGGTTTTGCAGGCGACTGCAGCTACAGTGGTAAGAAGTAGATCAACATAGTTCACATTTTTGGAAAAGACATTGGTATAGTAGTGTTTTGGTGGGAGTTTGATGTCACTGCGTTGAGTAGATCAAAAGATAAAAATGAACTAATGATGTGCATAACATGAAAATTCCGAATTTATGAATCACCCTGTAACTCCCAAACGGTCGAGATACCCCCCCCCCCCCCCCCCCCCCCCCTCATACAATTTTTGTTTGTTTAGGTGAGATCTTTCACCCCCCTCATTTTGGCATACGCTGTGTAAACACCCTGTATAATAATTATGGTAATGCTAAGGAATTAAGCTTGTTTCCTTCAGTTTACAACGTATGTAATTTTTAACTCACCAAAAGATCAAGAAGTTCGAAAGACTAAAGAAATATACATTTTTTGATTCGGCGGAAGTAGTTTTGTAGGTATTGAACATTTGTACGTAAAGGAACAATATTTATTTTTATATTATTTTAAAGACAATTTTTCTAAAATTTCTTTTACTTAATAATGTCTTGGGCTTCAGACTGTAGTCTATTTAGCTTATATGTACATACAGGGTGGGCTATCTAACGTTTGGAATTGGAACTATAGGTTATTTTGAGGTTGAAAGGTTTGATGACATTTCTGATGTGACAGAAAGTTAGTTTTATGTTCGACATTTATGAAATGGGTCGCTTTTCGCTTGAACAAAGTTGGGAAATATTAAAAACTTATTTCCAAAGTGGTGAGTCTTCTACTCAAACTGTAAGAAATTTACGGAAAAAATTTAACAAAAAGGATGTGCCAAAAACACAGTTTGTGGATCAATTTTTGAAGCTAGTTCGTGAAACTACCCAGCGGGAATTTTGGTCAGGCATTCCAACGGAAGCCTTGTGGAAGCAAAGAACAATTTTCACTATCAATTCCAAGTTAGTCGCATGGAAGCTAGGTGGAAGGACAAGCGCGAACGAAAGCTCATTGTATATTT
The DNA here is from genome assembly GCA_949715965.1 of Dysmachus trigonus. NCBI lineage: Eukaryota > Metazoa > Arthropoda > Insecta > Diptera > Asilidae > Dysmachus > Dysmachus trigonus. The sequence continues at coordinate 39,536,574 of OX454322.1, read as the reverse complement.
TCTCCTCACTCGCTCTTTCCGATCGAGTTCTTCAAAGACGCAATTCGTGAATACCGGTTGAAAATAATTCATTCCTGTTTGTACTTTGAGTTGAGCCTGTGCGTGCTTTATCCCGCCTTTTATGTTGTATTATTTTCCAAATTGAATTATAATATAAAATAATAAATATAATAATGAATTGAATTTTGGTTAATAGAGTTGTTTCATTTATTAACATTATAATTTCCAAACCCAGGAGTCGATTTCTTGGATGCTTCTGGGGAAGCGGTAGGAGCTATAGACTTTGATTCCAAATAGATCTCATGTCCTGTTAATGTCATGCATTCCTTATTGCTCCTATGGGATCTTGGAGGAAGCAAAAGAAAAGCTTTTTTACTGCTTCCTCCTAATGACATGCAATGTTAAAATGAAATGAAGTGGGCAACAAAGAGTCATGCATCCATGCCTTCGCAGGAGTAGCTTCCACTTGCATCTAGGACTGCTTCTTTTCCCGCTGGGTAGATCGTTGTTGGATAAAACAACCGAAAACATCGCTGCTGTTGCTTAGAATGTGCGTGAACAACCATCAACATCAACTCGTCATCGTTCTCAAGAATTGAACATTTCATGCACTTCTTTGAGAAGAATTTTGCATAAAGATCTCGGTATGAATACGTACAAAGTTCAATTAGTGCAAGAGCTGAAGCCGCATGACCATCCGATGCGTTTTCGGTTTGCTCAATGGGCCGAAGACCGCTTGATCGAAGATGGGCATTTTTACCGAAAAATCATCTTTTCAGATGAAGCTCATTTCCACCTCGGAGGATACGTCAATAAACAAAATTGTCGTATCTGGGGCTCAGAAAATCCATACGTCATCGTGGAGAAACCAATGCATCCACAACGAGTGACTGTCTGGTGCGGATTTTGGTCTGGCGGCATTATTGGGCCATTTTCTTCGAAAATGAGCAAGGAAACGCCGTTACAGTGAATGGCGATCGCTACCGCGACATGCTAAGCGATTTTTTGTTTCCCAAAATTGAAGAGTATGACATAGACGACATTTGGTTTCAACAGGACGGCGCAACGTGCCACACAGCCAACATAACAATCGATCTTTTGCGCACTGTTTTCGGAAATCGCATAATCAGCCGAAATGCTGATGTCAATTGTCCACCTGGAAGCTGCGATTTGACTCCGTTAGAATTTTTTTTTGTGGGGAGCCGTTAAGGAAAAGTGTTACGCTAACCATCCAGAGACGATTGACGACTTGAAACGTGAAATCGAATTTGCCGTTGACGAAATAGAGGTCCAAACAATCGAAAATGTACTGAAAAATTGGACTGATCGAATGGGGTATTGTAAGGCTAGCCGTGGCAGTCATTTGAATGATGTTGTCTTCCTTTCTTAAATGGAAAGGTTCAATCTTTCTAATAAACTCATAACTCATAACTTTGGAAAAATATTCATTTGTTTTTTTTTTATAACCGATTCAAATTCCAAATCTCAAATGGCCCACCCTGTAAATCCGCTACCAATATCAAACCAGAGTTTTATAAAGAGATATCTTCTACCTATTTCTATTGCTACCTAACATAGGTACTTGGGACTAAATTCCTCGAAAATCTTTATAGCAATTTTTATAAGTATATTGCAAGCTATTTTTTCTTGACATCTTGCATTCATTATTTTGAACTTTCAAGATATTTATTTGTTAAACAAAAAACCGCATCAAAATCTGTCGTCATTTAGCTCTTTAGTTTTATTTATTTATATGATATTTCTGAACTTTGTTAAAACCACATGTATTCTTCGTAAAAATAATATTCCAATAATAAAATACGTAAACTGTAAATTTTAATTCTTTTGAATAGAAAAGCGAAATACGATGTCGTAAACAAAGGCTGAACGCATATATTTTAGGTACTTATTATCATATTTTGTTGGTTTCAGCAATTTCTGTTAGGTGAGAAAGAAGAACAAGGTGCCAAATAATTAATAGAAATTATATGTTTATTTAGATATATCCGCTATAACTTTTTAATGACTTTACAGGTTGTGCTGTGGTTTTTCTGTTTCGGATTATAAAAAAACAGAAAAAATGGCAAGTCTTTGTATCTGTCTGCCTATTTATCAGCCATTCCTGTTTTTTTTCAGAAATAAAATATGCTTCACTTTTAATTTGGTTATAAAGCCTTTTTACCATTTGTTTTTATCTTGTAGCTGGGATATCAAAAACTGGGGACATAAAGGAGAATTTTTTTGTTCATTAAGCGAAGAATAAGGTATATTAACATGTTGGCGGACGCTAAAACTTTCAGTGAGCTGCAAAAATGGACAGGCGACTTTTTTTTTTTTTTTAATTAATTGTGATATCCGAAATTTCATTGGACACATTTTGTAAGAGTGGTTCACATTTTAATAGTTATATACAATGAATGTTATAGCATCCACGATGATTCAGATCAAATTTCTCAACCAGGATGACGTCAATGCTATAATTAAATTGTTTGAAGTAACACTACATAACATTTGTATCAAAAACTACCGCGTTAAGTTAACACTAGACCTACCAAGACCCGTCAGATTGATGGCTACTAAATTCATCCCTTGAATTAATTATAATTTTCAAAGTTAACTCTTAAGATTTGTGCCAACAATTGTTAAGATTTAAAATTACGAGATGTTCAAAAAGCTTTTTCATTTATAATTCAAAGTTGGAAGCATATTACATTAAAGGTGCATAATAATTGTTAGAATTACAAACTTCGTAATAATTCGTCCTTTTTGAGTAAAAATATCACCAAATTTCATCATAAAAAAACGTGGTGCTATTTTTATTCAAAAAGGATCAATTATACAAATAAATTTTATATGACAAAAAGTGCTTATAATTAGCCAAAGAACACGTGTGAATTTTTTCAGAATTTTTCGGGACATTTTTGGATTTTTCAAAAATTGGCCAAATCCAAAAAAACCAAAAATAGTCCAAAAAATTCTGAAAAAATTTACATGTTTTCCTTGCCTAATTATAAGCACTTTTTGTCATATAATTTTTTTTTTGTAAAGTTGATCCTTTTCGTGTAAAAAAATCGCGAAAGTTTTTATTACATTGCTGTACAAAATGGCCATTTTGCAAAAACCAAAGCGAAAAAAAAAATTCAAAACCATGGTTTGACAAAGTGTAGACATTCGGACCGCGATTTCAGGTGGTTATATGATCATTCAATAGCATTAACGATAAGATAATTGACGTTGAGACGAAAAATGACCCAAAAAAATCGGCACTTTTTTGAAGAAACCCAAAAAATAATAGGGTTTTTGAAGTTTTTATGCAAAACAAATGCCAGATTCTGAAAAAGCACCCCCAAAAACCCCTTATATACGAATTTGGAGGGAATTGGCCCCAATTTGCTATTCGAATCGTACAATTGAACTTGCGTGCACAAAATCCTCGTTTTGCGCATTAATGGGTTAACATGGCAAAAGTATTTTAATCTGTGAACGTGTAGTCCTTATAAGCACAAGCTAAATTCGTTTAGTGTGTATGGTGTCCAAGTCGGCCGAATAGCTCATTCGATCCGTATTCGCACCTCATTGTTGAACTTGTGCGAACGTTTAATCCAACATACATGTAAATATACGGTCCCAATATTCCGTTTTGCTTACTTTCGTCCTGTTGGCTTAGTTGGTTTTTATGTTTTCATTGATTGAAAATTAATTTTTTTTAGCAGCTCAGCGGAGAGATACGCTATAGAATCAAAGGCCTTTGCAAATAGCGATTAAAATTTATACTTTGATAGATTTTGATTAAATTGTTGGAAAATCTTAGCAATGCAATGCACTTCTAATTTGAGAGAATTGCAGTTTGCTGAATTAAATGTTTTTCCGGCCCGATTAAATTTTATTCATTTGAGACTCCGGACGGTGAATAAAAAGTTTGATTAGTGTAGACATTGCAAAGACAATTTACAGAATTAGACAGCATATAAATTTTATCACAAGCAAATTAGAACACTTTTAATCTTTAAAACAATAACTTAACGTGTCAGAAGTACACATTTTTAAGTTTTAAACCAAAAACTAAACACTTTTAAGCTTTAACTTGAAAGCAAAACAGTTTTAAGCTTTAATCCAACAACTAAGCGCTAAGAATTATACACTTTATATTCATTTCAAGTAGTAAAAGTCAACTAGAGTGCGTTCAAATTAAATCAGGTGATATGTTTGAAACAAAAAATTTCGAGTTCAGCGCATTTTCAAACTCGAAAACGTTTGATTTAATATATGTTTTTGTTGAACTGACCAACATTTTTCTCTCGGTGTAGAAAGTCTTGTAAATAAATAGGAGAAATAGCGAAATGTGCCTAATATTTATAGTTTGGGAGCCAAAAAATGTAGGCTGAAAAAAGTTTAGCCAAAAATTTCGGATGTAGTATTCATATTGGTAAAAAATGTAGTAAATATTAAAGGAAAAAAAACGGCAAAGTACGAGTGGTTTGCTGCGAATTATAAAATTATTATTTATTTGGGAAAGTACATTTTATATATCAAAGTTATCTGTAATGAACAATCTCTGTGTTTTTGCTTTACATAGTTTGAAACTTTGGTCTTATTTTGAAAGCTTTACATTTTAGAAATTCAATTTTTCCACTTTATGATAATCTTATAAAATAATAGTATAAGGTAAAAGAGGGAGAGACGCCATACCTTCACTATGTGGGAAAGAGATATCTATATTTCTCATTGTGCTTAACTACTTGTAGATCATATCATATCAGTGAAACCTGTCACGGTGGGGCATTAGTAAGTTTTAGTGGGAAGTAAAAGTATGCAAGGTTTTTTTGTTGGAATGTTCTCTGAGGGTCAGTAGAACTCATTTCAGTCCAAAACCAAAATCCGATACCGGGCGCTTTTTTAGATATGCACCTATAGGACGTTTTTTGCTTGAAAACTAATGTAAAATTGTATATCATGCGCATACACACACACACATCCACACTCACACACACACACACCCATAACATAATATGTATTATTTAAGTTATATGGCTATACTTTATATGGCACACCGCGAAAGGGTACCTATGCATATGTCTCCATTTTTTGTGAACAAATCTATGTCATAACTTGCACATATACGCACATAATATATGCCTACTATAAGCTTTATAAAGAGTCAACATTAAATCATTAGTATTGAATAGATTTTCATTCAGTCAAAATTTCAACAAACTTCCTATTTAAAAATACTTTTTATTCATAACTTAAATATTTTAAGTAACTGTGTCAATTTTAGTAGTTGTATATACGAGCATGTCAAAAAAATACTTGAAAAAAGCATGAACTCATGAACAAAATCGACAAAGAGTGTGTTTATTTTGTTTCAAAAAAGAAACTAGAAATGATTCTTGCGATCGAAATAAGATGAGAGTAATTAAAACAAATGGAAGAATCGAATAGCTCATAAAAAAAATTTTTGATTATGATTCTAGTAAGCAGGAATTACCATGTGCTATTTGTAACTATTGTTGTAAAAAACTTTATATTAAAAAATGTAATGGGCCGAATATATCGCAATTCACGCCTATAAAGTATACGCGATCGTTCGCAGCCTTCAGGTATAAAATGCCACTTTGTAAAATTGCGCGTGCTACGACAAATATGAGTTCAATGCCAAATTCTGAATCAAAAAAAGGTATATTTGTTATTCAAAAATTGATTTATATTCTGTATTTTTTTCATTTGACTTAAAAAATAACTATGAAATCTGCTGCCTATGGGATACCGATTAAGTGTTCATGCTTAAAATGGCTTTTGAGTTATGCACAATATACTTTCCGCATTGTAATAATTGTCGAAGGGAAATACTACGCAAAAAGAACCAAAAAAGGCCATAATAACATGTATGACATCTCTCCCACTTGATTTTTTTTCCATTTTTTTATTTTTTTGTCGAACGATAAAAACATTGTCATTGCCTTTAAAGTAAAAAAAAAAAAAACGATTAAAATATATTACATTTTTTTATTTATTAATCCTTTCTACAAAAAGTATGGCGTCTCTCCCACATTTACCCAATGGTGGTTTTGGAGGACTTCAGAGTGAAGTAATGTAATCGAATTTAGTAAAAATAAGAATATAATATTGTATATTGATACTGATTTAAATATTAAAGGTTAAAAAATTATCTTTCGAATAAAACCAAATATATTCGCTAAATTTTTATGTTTTATTAATTTCAAAATCCGGACGCGCTTAAAAAAAAACCCTTATAAGAGTAACATACTAATGTATTAAATTACATACTTGTTTCTAACTGTCCACGCGCACACTCATTCATTCAAAGCTTTCAATTTTTATTTTATATTCCTATTTTTTTTCTGTTTTTTTATCATTCATTCATACCTTAATTACAATTACATTTTTTTATTAGCTTACGCTAGCACCTGCTCTTATATATTTTTGTATTGCTTTTGAGAACTTTTTTTATTTCGCTATTTTTTTTTTATTTCCTCGGGTAGTTTGCTGTAAATCTCGATGCGTTGGAAATGAGTCTTGTACGATTCCTTTTTGTTCTTGCTTTTTCCGCACGTAGTAATATACATACACAAGTACACATACTTCTGGAGAAAAATCAGAGCTACAATAAAAATCATAAAACATTAATAGTAATTTCAGCCTTTATTAAATGATGTAGTTAATTGAAGTAGTAGCTAATATTCCGTCGAGAATTGAAATAAAATATTACTGAAAGGAGTACGGGTGGTAACTCTTTTTGTGCAACTTCGTTTAATGTGAACGATTCATATGCTTGAATTGTAACAAGTACCTCCTCTAGCAAGTGTGGTGACCACCTACGCGGCTCCTCTTCGCACGAGTGGGTATCAATTTCGCTCTGTCTAATCATTACCGTGAATCACTCAATTTCTCATAATAGGAATGTGGCAGGCTGTAACTTAATTAGGATTCCGAGGAAAGGTGCAGTGGCCGGCAGTTGCAATTCCAATTAACCTGAAGGGAGGAGGCGACGTGACTTGGCTACTGATCTGTGCGTTGTGCGCCACTGTGTGGTGCTCCGGGCGAATGCGCTTGCAGACGACAGCTCAGCATCAGGCTCAGGTGAATTCAAATGGTTTTTATCAGCCGCTGCCGCTGCGAAAAACTTGTTTTCGGATTACCTAGTCTGACCCAAATCGAAGCGACAGGTAATTTGTTGTGGCATATTGTCGTGTAATTTTTATTTACACGTCTCTCCACGAAATTTTTCAATGGGCGTTTTCACTTTTACACGCGCGCTAAACGCGGGGGCAGTCTAGGAGAACAATTCTTTGAGCGCGCGTCCATTGCCCGTCCCGACTCGAAATAACTTGGCGTTCGTTCTTGCAACATTCTAATTTCACTGCTGTGAATGGTTTTCTCAAGTCCCAATAAATTAAAGATTACACAAACCAGCTCGCCCCCAAGCTATGCAAGATATGCTAAATTTATTAGCGACGTCACGTCTCAAATTGGCCCATTTTCTGGGGGATTGTATATCGCCTGAATTTGGTGAATATGCTAATTGCTGGTACACGGGCGCTTGATAAATGACCTGCGAATTACTATTAAGCTCGCAATCATTCATCCCGCCAAGGAGATAACATTTAACTGGTTCACTACTAAGCTACTAATATAAGTCACACCAGCTCTGAGGACGGCAAGTATAAGTTGGCTGGTCGGACTGGCCGGGACGTGCCTCTGGTTGCTGGGATTTATCTAATTAAGTAAGTAGGCAGGCTAGCTGGATTGGATATGTAGACACTTTGACACTTAGGCCTGTTCCTGTCAAAGGGAGTAACAATAAATAATTAATGGATTTGTTGTGCATCGTTCCGCAAGGTCCGCAGCAAGTTTGGGAGGCGGTTTCCAAGGGCGATTGACTGTTTACACTTGAGAGAATCTGGACTTAATCCGGCATTTTGCATATTTCAATCTGTTAGTTTTCGTGGCCGCGTACATGGTAGATACTCTGTTTATTTTCGTTGACCTAAATTGGCAACATCAATTAAACTGTTTCAAAGTATGAGTGGTCCTTTAAACTATTAAGAGCCACGCAATTGAGTTAAATAAAGGCAATCTGATGTTGGACTGGAAAGGCCAAGGCTGCTGAGACATTCATTGTGACCAATCCTAATTTTGTTGGCCTCTGTTCAAAAGACTTTTAGATTAAGTGAGAAAAATTTTATTTAAGGATATTTATGTATGCATAGTATTGAAGTCTTTAATGATATAGGTATTTTATATAGTTTCTTATGAGGATGTAAACTATTTTATATTACTAGAGCAAAACAATAATAACGCAAATAAATATAAACACAAAACGTTTTAGAAGCAAATATACAGGGTGTATCAGTCGAAGCAGGATGCTAGATGACCTCAGTGCACTCAATTTAAGCATCGATTTTCAGCGATTCAATCTACATTTCAGCATTTTCTCCGTTATTGTAGCTAAACTATTAGTTTTAAGGTACTACTAACGTCTAGAATTTGTCGACTCCTCATAGTCTCAGAAATTATCTCCTAAACTTTTAGTGAGAAATTTGTAATAGAAAAAGAGTTATATAGTCCAGTCAAATTAGGGGTTTCACCTCGGAATGAGAGATAATAAGGTGAAAACTTGTATACACCTTGATTTTGGCATTCTAAATGTTGTGTCAAAAGTCTCATAAAATCTTGTGCCTGCGTCGTAAGTTATTGAAGGTCAAAGGTCACAAAAATCGGCTTTCTGAGATTATCTATGTTTCTACAGCTCCAATGATGATAACACCTATTATAAAAATTGTAGAGCGTAAAATTTCCAACAATTTTTGTTCCAATCATTTTTTCATGCGCTCAACCTTTTTTGAGATAGAGGACGGAGAGCGCGCAGTGTTCAGCCATACAAGCTATAATACAAGGTCAATAGTGAATCTCGGTGAGTAATACCTTGTATAAAGTTAATAAACCAATAAAATATTATTAACAATGAATAATATGTATTATTTATTAATTAATATATTGTATTTAATTACATTTCACATATATATAATACATTTATTTAATAATATTTACCTACTTTGTGTAATTAAAAACTCATTAAATTAAAATTTCTTGTATATCTTAATTTCATATCAATTTTAGTATTTTGTATTTTAGTATTTTGTCTTTAAAACGTGTATACTCTTAAATTCTTATTTTTCTATTAAGATTATAACTGGATTATAACCTCCCTACATTGAGAAAAAAACACTGGTAAATAGTACTAAAAACCAAGTTTATGCTGACCAATTATACGAAAATGGAGTACGAAACTTAATATACAATGCTCCAAATGAGGACAATATCGATCATCTCCGATATACTCAGTTCGTTAAATCTACAAAGCTTCATAAACCTGTCCAGTTGTCTAATCTTCCGCCAAGTGCAGCAGCCCATCAGCATATAAACCGTGTCTATTACCAAGTTCAAAAATGGTTAGAACATGATTTAGAACTCCAGGCATGGGGTTGGGTGCTGTAAAACGAAATCCTGGAGACAACAATATTACCACCAGCTCCAGATGAATTACTTAATACTATGCAATTGTAAGAATGGATGAAGTCCACGCTGCGGGTGCAGAAAATCGGGGTTGCAATGCACTTTAGCTTGTAGCCACTGTAATGGGCAAGCTTGGCTCACTGCTATTTCATTACAAAGCAACGCCGAGGAAGAGAGTGCATTCGACCCAAAAATGTCAGAAGGCCTAGAAGCAATGATTCAGGAGGACAAAAATGATGATAATGAAACAGAAATTTTCGAACGCCCGGAAGATGAGGATGAAGAAAAGGAAAATTAATATTATTGATCTTTGAATTACTTAAGATTTGTACATAATACAAACTATTCATTGTTAATAATATTTTAATGATTTATTAACTTTATACAAGGTATTACTCACCGAGATTCACTATTGACCTTGTATTATAGCTTGTATGGCTAAACACTGCGCGCTCTCCGCCCTCTATCTCAAAAAAGGTCGAGCGCATGAAAAAATAAATGGAACAAATTGTTGGAAATTTTACGCTCTACAATTTTTATAAACGGTGTTAACATCATTGGAGCTGTAGAAACAGAGATAATCCCAGAAAACCGATTTTTGTGACCTTTGACTTTCAATAACTTACGACGCAGACACGAGATTTTATGAGACTTTTAACACAACATTTAGAACGTCAAAATGAAGGTGTATACAAGTTTCCAGCTTATTATCTATCATTCCGAAGTTGACCCATTTTTTTTGCTTATTTGACTGGACTAATAGCGTTATACAGCGAAAGCGCGCGGATGGGCTCCGAGCGATTCTCTAAACTTCAAACGCGTTTTTCTCGAAATGACATAGCTAATCTCCGGATCTACCGAACCGATTTGAATAAACCTTGGTGCGTTTTGTTTGTTTAGGTTGCCTCTATTGTAATTTACCACCAAAATGAAAAAATAAAAATTTTAGCAAGAGAAAAAATCAATTTTTTGACATATTTTTTAAACTTTTGTAAATTTTTTTTTGTTGCATTTTTCGACTAAATGTGGTAAATTACAAGGTAAGGGATCTTCCTTTTTAAAATCCGGTTTGAATTTTTTGTTTCAGACATCTCAATCCTGAAATTATCTGTGGGCAATGGGACTATCATATTTTCGAGCTACCCGTTTCACCGCCCTCTATACAAATCTCTAAACACACAAATTAAATAAAATCTTTTTCAATCTACAAAGATCAAACTTATTGAAAAAAAAATTTGCTTGTAATACCTAATAAAGGGGTTGAGAAAAAAAAATCATGTAAAAATGTCATTTTTTTGCTCTCTAGACAGTAGTCGTACCTTAAACATAAACCGAAGTTTCAATCTCTAAAATTGATGTTCTATCCATTTTGCTTACTACGTTATAGTTCGATATCAAAACATCGTTATATTATGTCCCCAATGAAAAATTAGTGGAAAATGTAAGGAAAACGCAGCTTGCTCATATATTATTATGAAAATTATGAAAAATTGCTTGTGAGTCGGCTTCTTTGGTATTCTAAAGAGTTCTTCGCGGCCTCCTTATCGCGTATTCAACGAATTAGCCAAAAAAGGCCGGCGGCAGTGCAATTACTCCCAATCAAGAGAAGTAAAGCAATTTTCCGTAGTGTAATGGGCTCATACTTTCTCCAGTGCAATCATATTCCCTAGACAAATTGGTACTTATTAGAGTCACGTTTTATGCACCGATGTCATCACAAATTTCCGTATGACATAATATGCCCAACTGGGGAAAATGCTGTCGCGCCGTTGAACAAGAAGTCGAGTGGCAGAGCTGCAGTCGCAGTATCTTCGAATTTTTATTCATTCGCAATAAACCAAATTATCCTCTTTATGATGCAGTTATTGTCCGAGAACCGTTTTTAGCAAATACTTGACGTGTGCCTGCTTCATCTGTAGACAGACCATTTTGAGATGCAGCTGGACGGTCATCTGCTGGTCCATTGAAAGCATAAACTGTTTTGGAGAGGAGGGGACTGTTCGAGTGGGCTTACGATTTCAGTAAACGGGGAACGCAATCTCTAAGTGGATCCTTCGTGTTTACATCAGACAAATGCAGCCAGGTATCAATATTTTGTCGACAATTGCGAAAATCATAGTACGACAATATAGCCCGGGGTATTCCACATTTTCACCGATTTTATTGCCACCAGGAAGTGGAACGTTTCGCGTTCAGTGTAAAAAATAAATTTCACTTTTATTGGCGTCTCGCATGTCTGCAGCCCTAATGCCTCATATTTCAATGAATAGCAAATGTTTGGCATAGTTTATTGTCCGCACGACACGCACATAAAAAGTACTTTATCTTTTTATACGTTCGTTGGAAGGCAGACTGGAAACGGACGGGGGTAGAGATGTTTTGCGTGTTTCCTAATTCGGATCGACGAATTATGAGGTCGGATCTGGCGGGTCGTTATATAAAAATGTCAACAACCACCCACAGGAGGGCTTTGCTATTTAGGCGCCTAGTCCTCTATATTTATCAGGCAGAGTGACAACTTCATTTGCGAAACCTTCATATGGCAAAAATAATTCCCCTTTTTCTGAGTAATACTAATACAAATGATAAGCCTAGTTTTTTGTTTAATACAACTAACAGATGAAATATCTTTTCCTTTAAAGCTTGTTGAAGGGAAGGAAGGAGAGCGAAGAGAGAATGTATTAAAACAGTTTATATTAAACATAATATCATTAAAAATGCAGAACTATTTTATTTTTGAAGTTCCAAAAGTATCTAATAACTTGAGGTCAAGTCATACTGTGGGCAAATTATTCTTTCTATTTGGTTTTATAAAATTTTTGATATTTATGAAATTGCCTCACCCAATCCTACTAAGGTCAAGGATAAATTTAAGGTCACCATCAAATAGCCAGGGAATAATCCTACAACTTCTGTTTGGGACATTTTTGCTGAAAACCCACTCCTGACGAATTATTCTGTAGTTCCTTTTCTCTGATATGACCTTCAGAAGTCAAATTTTTAAAATGGTGAAGATCACATTTGAACGCCAAATTTTCTGCTCTTTCAATTTCCGGAGTCAAACGTAGGGGTTGCAATTTAAAAAAATATACTTATCCTTGAAGTCCGAGGTGAAGGTCAAATATAAGTTCACCGTTTAATTGCTAGGGAAAAATCCTACAACTTTTGTCTACGTAATTTTTCTCTGTGATGCCTAGTTTATAAGTTATTCTGCCGTCCCGGTACTTAATTGACTCGCTGCATAGTACAGGGTGAACTTTGAGTGCATTTTTCTCTGTTACTACTGGGCATTGGACGGAAATATTTTATGGCTAGTATACCGTCAGCCGTTGGGTACACAGGGGGACTCACACATGCACGCAGGGGGAACAACATGTAACACACTAGTGTACGTGCCGTATCTGTGTGCATGTGCCGCAACTGTGTGCACTGACGGTAGTGCGACTATACCCTCCCCGTGGGGGCGGCTGGTAACAGACTTCCGGCACGGTCAAGTCTCTGCCGGAAGTTCTGGCTAATTGTAGTCGGGCGGAGAGAAGGATACTCTCTTAAATAAAATACCCCAAGCCAAGGTGAAACAGCATACGCCGATGGCTGCGTGGCTAAGGGGGTGCTTAGTCGCTAGTATGCGGACTCCCAATAGCCTAGTGGTAGAGCGCTAGTCTATCACCCCGGGGGTCCCTGGTTCGAGCCTGGCTCGATCCAGATCAGGGGTGCGCTTTTAATCCTGGTAAAAGCGTTAGGTGGTAGGCCCACCATACCGGACGCTTCTCCCAGTCAAGCGACAGGCGGCAACCCCGCCAGCTGGGATAGCTACTGCGGGCTAATCACCTGGCATAGCGAACAAAATCGATTCAGGAAACGGAAACAGAGCCTCGGACATTATCGGACAATACGATCACGACTTTTGGCACACGATCAAGGACTCGAATTGGACAATGGAACGTACGCACGCTCAAAGAACCTTCTAGACTGTCACAGTTAGAAAGAGAGATGCAGAGATATGATGTCCAGATGCTTGGTATCAGCGAAATGAGATGGCCTGGATCAGGATTGATACACACATTAGAGGGAAACATACTGATATACTCCGGAGGCGAAAATAACAATGGTCAACGTGGTGTCGGTCTAGTAATAGCAAGAAAGCTAATAGGAAGCCTCATGTGCTGGACACCTGTCTCCGATAGAATAATCACAGCCAGGATGTACACAAGAATCCGGAAGATCACCATCATCCAGTGCTATGCTCCCACTGAAACAGCGAACGAAGGAGAGAAGGATGAGTTCTACATGCAGCTCACGGCAATCCTAAGTGGCATTCCTCGATCCGACATCATAATACTAATGGGGGACTTCAACGCAAAAGTAGGCTCGGACAATAATAACAACACCGCAGTAGGTCGATACGGTCTGGGCACATCTTCCAACGACAACGGGAACCGCCTAATAGATCTGTGCCAGGAACATAACATGAAGATAGGTGGAACACTGTTCCCGCACAAAGATATCCATAAATACACATGGACTTCACCAGACGGCCGAACAAGAAACCAAATAGACCATATATGCATCAGCCAAAGATGGAAACAATCTCTACTCGATGTCCGCACTCGTAGAGGCGCAGATATGCACAGTGACCACATGCTAGTGACGGCAGACATTCGGCTAAGGCTAACTACATTTCGAACAAGCACTAACACAAGACATAAACGGCTCAATATACACAAACTAGCGATCGAGCACATAGCTAACAATCTTAGATCAAGACTTGAAGAGAGCCTAGCCAACCAAACCGTGAACAGTGCGAACATACAAGCGGTCTACAGGGAAATAGGCGAAGAAGTCCTGGGAACCATGACCAGAACAAGGAAAACATGGATATCAGACGAAACATGGGAGAAAATCAAAGAAAGGAAAGATCTTAAACTGAAGATGCTCAGCAGTAATAATAACGATGATGACCTACGGCAAGAATATCAAGAAAAAGCAAAAGAAGTCAAAAGAATGGCAAGGGCAGATAAACGCAAATTCTACAACAGCATCGCAAGCGAAGCACAGGCGGCCGCAGAACATAACAACATGCGAGCTCTGTACAGAAACATACAAACGCTAACAAACAGAAAGCCTAGGCAAAGCCAGCCAATAAAAGACAGAAACGGTCGGCTACTAACCTCCACCGAAGACCAAATAAACAGATGGAGAGAGCACTTCAGCGAGATCAATGGTAGTCAGCCACAGATCACAGATAACAATAACAACCCCGTCAGCATCAATCACAGCTCCACTAGCAGTAGAAGCAATGACCAACCCCCCTCAACAGCGGAGATCATTGAAGCCATAGCCAAGCTTAAGAACAACAAAGCAGAAGGAATCGATGGTATACCGGCGGAACTCTACAAAGCAACACCAGAGGTCACAGCAGAGTTCATGAAGCCAATCTTAGATCAAATCTGGAGCTCAGAATCCATCACGCAAGAATGGAAGAAGGGAATCATAGTTAAACTCCCAAAGAAAGGTGACTTAACAGAATGTTGCAACTGGCGGGGGATAACCATACTGAATGCTGTGACTAAAACCCTGGCACTAATAATTCTCTCGAGGATAGAAGGACAAATTGAAGCACAAATGCGCGAAGAGCAAGCGGGATTTAGAAGAAACCGCGGGTGCATAGACCAATCGAACACCCTGCGAATAATTGTAGAACAATCGGCGGAATGGAATGCTCCTCTACTCATCACCTTCGTTGATTTCGAAAGAGCATTCGACACAATACATCGCACCGCAATATGGTCGGCACTGGCCCACAAAGGAATCCCAAGCAAACTGATACAAGTTATCAAAGCACTCTATAACGACGCCGAAACAGCCATCCTACACAATGGAAAACTAAGCGACCCAATACAAATAGAACGCGGAGTCAAACAGGGCTGCCCCCTCTCCCCCCTACTCTTCAACATAGTCCTAGATGATGTCATGAAGAGAGTCACAACAACACCACGAGGTATAAAGTGGGTGCATGACACACACCTAGAAGACCTAGACTACGCAGACGACATTGCACTGCTGTCGCACACCTACGAAGACATGCAATCCAAGCTAGAAAGTCTAGTACAGCAAGCAAGACAAGTAGGACTAAGAATCAATGTGAGGAAAACAAAGAGCATGCGACTAAACATCACCAACACCAACCAGCTAATTGTAGACAACGAATTAGTAGAGGACGTTACATCGTTCAAATACCTGGGGAGCATCATCTCTACCACTGGAGGGGCAGAAGAAGATATAACAAACAGATTAAGAGAAGCTAGAATGGCTTTCGGAAGGCTAGGGGCTGTATGGAGGTCCGCCCACCTATCTAGAGGCACCAAGCTCCGAATATTCAACTCGTGCATCAAGCCAATACTACTATATGGAAGCGAAACCTGGCTAACAAAGAAGAACGCGATGAACAAACTGCAGGTCTTCATAAACAAATGCCTAAGGGTCATATGCAAGATATTCTGGCCGAGAAGAATACTCAACACCAGCCTGTGGGAAATCACCAACCAAGAACCCATAACAACACAAATTAAGAGAAGAAGGTGGAAATGGATTGGCCACGCACTAAGAAAACCAGAACAAGCAATAGCAAGGCAAGCGCTAGAATGGGACACAAGCGGCATACGAAGAAGGGGACGCCCCAGAATAACATGGAAACGCACGATCAAGAAAGAGATCGAGAACAGCAGTAAAACTTGGGAAGAAATAAAAGACACAGCCCTAAACAGGAACGAATGGAGAGGCTTAGTAGACGCCCTATGCTCCCAAACGGGAGTAAATCAGGACTAAAAAAAAAAAAAAAAAAAAAAATACCGACATGAAATACTACTACTAGGCAAAATTTCATTCAAATCCTTTTCCCCAAGGTCGTGCCCCCTCCTTGTTAGACATATTTCGAAGAGATAGATCTGTCATGATTATTTCCTCCGGCAATTATATTTTTATGTGAGTGCATTTATTGCTCCACTTACATTCGGAAATCATGCAATTTGATAAAATTAATTGGCAATTTCGTTTCGGTTTTTCAAGACCGGAAGGCTTTGAAATTAATTCATCTTTAATAATTCAATGCGACACTCGGTGTATGAGACAACTGAATTGAAACTGCTTTAAGAAACCAAAGGAGATGATACTGATGATAAAAATGGAAATGATACTTTTTTCATGTTGAATAATAATAATAAATATATTGTAACATTAATATGTTTTTGTTTTAAACTGCAATTGTGAATGAAAGCTACTGAAAACCTTTTTCATTATCCTATGGATAACTACTTTATCCACATGAGAACCATGGAAATAAAATAATCCCAAGATTTATTTCAAGAGTTACGTTTGTTAAATGGAAAATAAACCTAAATGATTGTTTTAGCCTCTAGAGCATTTGTTTTCTAACCCGTGTATCCCAAGAGTATCATCAGGTGTGTCGCGAAAATATTAAATTTTTTTTTAAAGATTTTAATAGCGTTAAAATTTTATAGTTTCTATTTTTTTTTCCTTGACCGACCGACGATAGATTTATTTATAGGTCGTTTTGATTAAAAACACAAAAGACGTAAATTATGCGCATTCATTTGACAATTTATGCCAGTTAAATTTGAGCATGGTTTAGAATACCGCTTTATTATTAACTGACAAAGTTATTTCTTCTAAATAAAAAAGAGTAAAGAAAAAAAAATTAAAACGTATCAACTAATTAATGCAATTTATACAATTCTGAGTGGAAGATTCAGCATTGCTTTTCGTCTTAAGATGTTCGCAAGATGATTGGGTGATAAATCCGTTCTTAGTTAATGGTAATACAGAAAATCCTTGCTAAGTGTGATATAATAGGGACAAGAAGAACTTATTAAAATTAAAAATGATACAAACTCTAAAATAACTTTTGATAACACTAAAATATCAGCATCTTGGATAAAAATATCATCTAAATTTTGAAATATGTGAAAAAGAGCCAGAAATATGTTCTTACATTTCTCTACAAAAGAGACTTTGGAAGAAGATTTCAAAGTTTCTTTGTCTATTACACAGGTTTACAAAAAAAAAAAAGTTGATGTTCTTTTGACCAGACCATCTCATTTTTATGTAAATCAACGCCCTGAATCCGAATCCGAGGTCCGTTAACCTCCATCACGTCAGGTTCAAGGTCATTTCAAGGTCAAATTGAGAAAAACCCACTAAATAAGTCTGAAAAAGAGGACTTATAGGTTTTTGGGGCCGCTGAATCCGAATTCGTAATTTGTTTAACTGCCAAAGGTCAGCCAGAGGTTATTTCAAGGGCATTTAAAGGTGCAATTGGGAAAAATCCACTAAATAGGTCTGAAAAAGAAGACGTATAGGTGTTTGGAGTCACTGAATCCGAATTCGTGATTTGCCTAACCCCGAAGGTCAGCCAAAGGTCGTTTTAAGGGCATTTCAAGGTGAAATTGGGAAAAATCCACTAAGCGGAAAAAGTTGATGTTCTTTTGACCAGACCATCTCATTTTTATGTAAATCGACGCCCTGAATCCGAATCGGAGGTCCGTTAACCTCCATCACGTCAGGTTCAAGGTCATTTCAAGGTCAAATTGAGAAAAACCCGCTAAATAGGTCTGAAAAAGAGGACATATAGGTTTCTGGGGCCGCTGAATCCGAATTCGTGATTTGTTTAACTCCCAAAGGTCAGCCAGAGGTTATTTCAAGGTGAAATTGGGAAAAATCCACTAAATAGGTCTGAAAAAAAAGATGTATAGGTTTTTGGGGTCACTGAACCCGAATCCGTGAATTGCTTAAGCCCCAAAGGTCAACCAGAGGTCGTTTCAAGGGCATTTCAAGGTGAAACTGGGAAAAAATCAACTAAATAAGTCTGAAAAAGAAGATGTATACGTTTTTGGGGTCGCTGAATCCGAATTCGTGGTTTGCTTAATCCCCCAAGGTCAGCCTGAGGTCGTTTCGAAGTCATTCCAAGTTCAAATATAGAAAAGACGTGATTTTTTCCCAGTTTCACCTTGAAATGCCCTTGAAACGACCTCTGGTTGACCTTGGGGGCTTAAGAAAATCACGGATTCGGGTTCAGTGACCCCAAAAACCTACACAGCTTCTTTTTCAGACCTATTTAGTGGATTTTTCCCAATTTAACCTTGAAATAACCTCTGGCTGACCTTTGGGAGTTAAACAAATCACAAATTCGGATTCAGCGGCCCCAGAAACCTATATGTCCTCTTTTTCAGACCTATTTAGTGGGTTTTTCTCAATTTGACATTGAAATGACCTTGAACCTGACGTGATGGAGGTTAACAGACCTCGGATTCGGATTCAGGGCGTCGATTTACATAAAAGTGAGATGGTCTGGTCAAAAGAACATCAACTTTTTCCGCTTAGTGGATTTTTCCCAATTTCACCTTGAAATGCCCTTAAAACGACCTTTGGCTGACCTTGGGGGTTAAGGAAATCACGAATTCGGATTCAGTGACTCCAAACACCTATACATCTTCTTTTTCAGACCTATTTAGTGGATTTTTTCCCAATTTCACCTTGAAATGCCCTTGAAATAACCTTTGGCTGACCTTTAGGAGTTAAACAAATCACGAATTCGGATTCAGCGGCCCCAGAAACTTATAAGTCCTCTTTTTCAGACTTATTTAGTGGGTTTTTCTCAATTTGACCTTGAAATGACCTTGAACCTGACGTGATGGAGGTTAACGGACCTCGGATTCGGATTCAGGGCGTTGATTTACATAAAAATGAGATGGTCTGGTCAAAAGAACATCAACTTTTTTTTTTTTGTAAACCTGTGTTATTTGTCTCAAAATAAATACATTTTATGAACTTAAGCAAATATGTAATTTGAATTTGTAACTATGTATTTTATTAAATTCGATCATTAATAATTAATAATGCTACCTTATAAATAAAAGCGTACTATATACGCATTACAGAAAACTTATTAAATTCAAAGTGTGTTGCTAATTCAAAATGATTCTTCAAATTCTTAATATTGTCCCAAGCACAAGATTGACAAGTCCTTTTTGAAAGTTATCTGCGATGGAAAAATCTTGAACAAATTAAATCAGACAATAATTTTTTTTGCCTTCTTTAGAGTATATCGGGATGAAATTATTGTGCTCTCAAAAAAACTTAGGTTAAATTTTTCTGGTTCTATACCTATAATTCTGGAAATCAAAAAAAAAGTTAACTATGCTAATATAGTGTAAGCTTTCATTTTCTTCGAAATTACGCTATATTTATTATTGATCACAATAACAATAATACGATATCCAGAAAATATCGCTCGAGAAAGTCAATACTAGACCCAAAAAGGGTAAAATTTACTGAAATTTTAAAATATGCTTTCCTTCCTAGATTTGCTCGATATGCTAATAAGAGATATTTCGAATATTTCGCCAATCAAATGTGAAAACTGAAATATTTAACTTTAGATGTTGTTAACGATTATGGTATTTTGAATCT
The DNA here is from genome assembly GCA_949715965.1 of Dysmachus trigonus. Classification (NCBI taxonomy): domain Eukaryota; kingdom Metazoa; phylum Arthropoda; class Insecta; order Diptera; family Asilidae; genus Dysmachus; species Dysmachus trigonus. The sequence goes on along the minus strand of OX454322.1, from coordinate 39,516,549 downwards.
GATTAAATAAGATCCCGAGATGAAAAATTTCAGTATCCCAGCTTTTCGACCTAAACGAACTTCGTGAAGTACTTATGTACTGCACCAAGTTATTCTGGAAGCTTCCATAACATTTTAGAAATTGATCGAAGGAAATGGCGGGATTCTAAGTTGCCAACATAATATTTGATGAACTTATGTACACACAAGTGACAATAGAAATTTTCGAAGTAATTTGGTACTTGCAAGTTCAGCCATTTTTTAAATACGACTGCTGCAAAAATCTTGCCAATTTTAAGGAAATCCATGTATGGGAGCCTCTTTGGGATTAAATTTTTTGAATTTTCTGTTATTTTCAAAGATTCGTGTGACATCAACACACCTTGCGATAGACGGATGGACTGAAAGACAGACAAACAGACAGACATCGTAGGACCAGTAATACGGAACCCTAAAAATGATGATCGCCATATTAGAACTTCAAAACTTCTATAAAAGATTCAATGGTAATTTCTTGAATTGAAATGTCCAGTTGACAATTTAATTTGGATCCGCACTGGAATTTTAAAATGTTGATAGTAGATTGGAAATCTGTAATCTTGAAAACTTCTATGTGCTAATTTTCGTTAAGAAGGTGGGCATTTTGCTCGCCAAATTGAAACCCCCATTTTGAAATCGTCCTTTCGGAAGCACTGTCGAAATCGGCAAACATGAGAACTTTGACGAAAAATATCTAGCAGTAAAAGCCGTTTTCCGAGAACCAATTATTGTTTGGCTTTATCAACACAGTGGGAATTTGTTCGTCACTTTTTTCTAAGAAGTCTGAAATCTTTGAAAAGGCGATATATCTCAAAATTTGTGTTTGTTTTATTGTCCTTAGCCCGGATCTCATTGTTTAACGCTAAGTACGGTGAATTATATCTGTATTTTTATCATTTATTGTGGTATTTTTAATTTATTTTATTTATGCTTTTATAGGAACGAAAAGTGTTATCAGCCTTTAACATGTTATCACATGCTCGCTTCAAAATTAATTATTTTTAAAAAAACATACCTACGCTTAAAATTACAACCAGATCTTTTAAAGTCAGTTAAAAGGCCAAAAAGTTCGAAAAATATATGGTTCTATAAAGACATTTTAGATATAGATCCATTTACGTTCAAATCAAAGAATGGCTATATTTATATCTTACAGATTTAAACCATGCCTCTCAAAGATATAACCATAATCAGCCATAATTATAACAGACGAAACTATCCATAGAAGACGCCGGTACTCAAAAAAATATGAGTTTCACCCACAGCATCGTCTGTCCCCAATATCTTGGGTTTGTCATATCCTCTGATAATGGGCTGGCATATATATGTAATATTTAGTAACCTGAGGATATGTGTATCAGGTAGGCAAGACACCCGATTTCCCAAATGCAGTAAGTGGTACCTTGAAGCGAATTCTCGTAAATTTCTATAATCCACGGAAACTCGTAAATTTCTACAATATAATCCAAGGCGCGACGGAGCGACTGGGACCCTTTCCGGAGCTCTTTTTGTGATTCATAGAGCACCGGAGTGCCGTAATAAAAGTGAAAATTAACCTCACGACATCGTCTCGTGACCTCACTTCTAGCTTAGGCCCATCCGCAAGAGACCGCGTTCAAAGACGACGAGACGGTCTACGAGGGCAATTTATGCTGGAAGTTTTCGGAGGTTTCCAGCTCCCGGCTTGGGGCCGAAATTGACATTTACTTAATTTTACATCAAACAGAAACTGCTTATGTAAGACAACGAAATTGAGTTGTTTAACGTCGAGTGTACTCTAGGCTAACACCTTTCCTTGGCTGTTATCTAGAATAGCAGCTGTTATCCGAGAATGTATAAAAATTAATAAAAGAGTTATAAAAGAAATGCGCAGCTTCTCTATTGTACATAATTTTATGAGGGCGGAAAGGCGACACGAAAATGAAACGAGCAAGACAAAACCGGCAACGATGCTGTTAAATCTCAAATGGATTCTCGCGATATTACCCTATAAATTCAGGATAACGGTTTGTTTCGATTGTTGTCCACAATTGCAAAGAACTTTATGATTTTCCGTTGGCACGTTTTGCATTTAAATAGAGTACCACTGGAGAGCCGTACTCTGTAAATTACGGGGGCTGTGCCTTATTGTGACAAGCGCCTTATTCTAGGGCAGTAAGGCTTGTGAAATGGCGACGACAACAACGCCTAATAGGACTCGGTACTAAGACGGCAGACAAGGAATGATGCTAACTTGCTGCTAACAATTGGTCGTTAAAATGATTTACCGTATTTCACTCAGCTGTGACTTTCAGAGCGAAGCCTTAATTTTAACATTAGGAAACCTTCAATAAATCAGGCTTTCGCCACAACGTGCATGACTTCCTTCGAGCAATTTAAATAATTCTTCTAGCTGGCTTGAAAGACGAAATTATATAAAAGTGGTCAACTCATGCCAGAGTATAATAATCCCCGACATTGCGTGAAAATGTAAATTCATGAAATACTTGACCTTGATAGTCCAAGAGATGAGTTTGTAAAGAGATTTGATTTGATTTAATTTTGTTAAAAGATATTTCGATTGTTGACAGTTTTTATTACTTTTAGCACATCATATGCTAGCGGCGTCAGTCAGTCTACTACTATTTTACAGTTTTCTAGAGGTTTTCACGAATGAAAATTATCCAAATTGACCATAATCTACATCTACATCTACATCTACACTAATATTATAAAGAGGAAAGATTTGTATTTTTGTGTGTATGTTTGAAATGAATAAACTCAAAAACTACTGTGCCGATTTCAAAAATTCTTTCACCATTAGAAAGCTACATTCGCGCTGAGTAACATAGGCTATATCCAATTTAGAAATTCAAGATGGCGGATCCAATATGGCGACCTATATTCCTCGATTTCAACGGATCTTAATGAAAATTAGTACAATGATTGTTTTGAAGTCACTGATTTTGAATATTACCAAAGTTTACAAATCCAAGATGGCGGACCCAATATGGCGACCAATATCTCTCGCTTTCAATGGATTTTAGTGAAAATTAGTACAATGATTATCTTGAGGTCATTGATTTTGAATGTTATCAACATTTACAAATCCAAGATGGCGGATCTAATATGTCGACCAAGATTTCCCGATTTCATCGGATTTTAATGAAAATTAGTACAATGGTTATTCTGAGACCACTTATTTCGAATAATATCAAAATTTATAAATCCAAGATGGGAGATCCAATATGGAAACCAAACGTCTCTATTTCAATGTATTTGAATGAAAATTAGTACAATGGTTATTCTGAGACCACTAATACCAAATATTATCAAAATTTGTAAATCCAAGATGGCGACCAAAATTTCTCGATTTAAACGGATTTTAATGAAAATTAGTACAATGATTATTCTGAGAACACTTATTTTGAATGTTATCAAAATTTCCAAATCCAAGATGGCGGATCCAACATGGCCACCAGAATGTTGCGATTTCGACGGATTTTAATGAAAATTGATACAATGATTGTTCTGAGGCCACTAATTTCGAATATTATCAAAATTTGCAAATCCAACATGGCGAATAGAATATGGAGACCAAATGACTCGATTTCAACCGATTTGAATGAAAAGTAGTACAATGATTATTCTGAAGCCACTAATTTCGAATATTAGCAAAATTGCCAAATTCAAGATGGCGGATCCAATATGGAGACTAAAATTTCTCGATTTCAACAAATTTGAATTAAAATTAGTACAATGATTATATTAAGGTCACTAATTTCGAATATTATTTAGATTTGGAAATCCAAGATGGCGGATCCATAAAGGGGTTTTCGGGTTGAAACAATTACTAGGATATAACAAATTAGAACATTTGAGAAGTGTTTAATCTACATCTACACTAATATTATAAAGAGGAGAGATTTGTATTTGTGTGTGTATGTATATAAATAAAAGGTAAAAATATAAAAAAAATCATGTCCACCCGTGCGAAGCCGGGACGGGCCGCTAGTGTTAAATAAAGGGATTTTTATTATCGTCGTGATAGAACTTTTGATAGGGAACTTGTCAAACAAACTAACTTTTTGATATTTGTGTTCAGTAAGAATGCCCAAATTGATGATGGAACGCCTTACACTCGAACAATGTTTGCAAATTGTGGACATTTACTTTAAAAATCAGTGTTCGGTTGGCCAAACTAATAGGGCCATTGGGGATTTTATGTTGCATTTGATCGATCTGTTGAGCTTGCTGTTCGCCATGTTATTGATCGATTTCGTACTAATTATTCACTTCATAATCAAGGCCCAACGCACATCTGAAACCATCGATGCAATGAACGAAAGTGTAAGCGGAGAGCCAGAAATATCGATTCGTCGTTGTTGTCTTGGGTTTTGTCCATCCACCACATGGAAATTTTTGCATCGGATTCTTGGCTTAATAATGTGGCTTATTTCTGGTTGAATGGATATGTGAATAAATAAAATTGCCATATGTATATGGAATGGAAGTACTCCTTAGGCCGCTCATGAGTCTTCTTTACATCAGAGCCGGGCATATATGTATACCTGTCTAAATTTCGGGTCGCTCCATAATTATTGCTGCCAGAGCTTCCCATTACCTTCAATAGTGTGTATTATCGACAAATACTCAATCAGTTTTTGTTTCCAAAAATGAATGAGATCAACATAAAAAACTTATGGATTCAACAGGATGTGTAAGGTAGAGTCGCCAAATATCGTCCCCTTTTTGTAAAACAAATATAAAAAAATAGAAAAAAATACTACAGTAATAAATGAAACGTCAAACATTAGTTTCAATATTCCTTTATTCTTAAAAATAATCAAAAATGCGTTAACATTGTTAGAAAAAGTTATAAAATAGCTTTAACAAAATACTCAGATTATGAAAATATATTTTTGGGCTCCTAATTTCGTCCCGGGGACGATATTGAGATCACGTGAACTGGAGTTGTACTTACTCCTTTTCTATTATATAAAATTGAACCTAACTATCATATTATTATCTAATCAGCCCTTTCTTAATTATTTTAATCATTGGTAAGGTATTAAGGTATTAAGTGACATGACCGTTGTGTTCACTATACGAGATCCTAATACCGTCCCGGGGACGATATAAGGTTCACGTAAGAGGACGATATTAGGAAATTTCTATTTATTTTTTTCGCATCCATTTAAGCAAGAAACGTGTCATAACCTGAAAATTTTACTTAATCGATTAACATCTGAGATATTAATAGTTAGTTTGACAAAAAAAATTGTATCAATAAGTCAGGTATCTCAATATTTTATGGAATCCGAGAATATTTCAATGAAAAACTCATCTTGAACATTTTTTTGATTTTCGAATTTCTGTCGGTACGAACGTCGTGACGCACTCACTTCTACACAATAGCCGACTGATGCAACTAGCTGTCGGTTCGGACCACTGATAATAGATGGCGGTTTTTAAAAGAGTAGATATTGAAGGGGACGAAATTAGGTTTGGGGACGAAATTTGGCGACTGTACTTTACGTGATACAGCCGTCGAAACCATCAATTTACTGCGTGATAAGTTTGGCGACAACCTTATTTCCAGAAATTCTTCTGTTGATTGGTCTCCAAGATCATGCAATTGGATGATTTCCTTTGGGGATATATTAAGTCATGGTCTACGCTAACAAAACAACAACCAGCCAATAGCCAATATAAAACACACCATTTCCGAAATAACTTTGGATTTGTTGGAAAAATTGATCAAAACATTGGCGGACAGAATGCGGTACGTAACTGCTAGTCGTGGAGCATATCATTTTCAAAAAGTCAGTGCATATAAATAGAGATAGCAATAAAAAAAAAATGTCATTCCAACAATATTTACCTCTTTTAATTAAATTTAAAGTCAAATCCCGCTTAAAAAAACACCCTTTACAATATGGGAACCATAATTTTTCAACTTTAAAAGCTCTATTGAAAATAGGTACCTACCTAATAGTTTTTGCGACCGTTGATTTCGGATCTGTTATCGAAATTTCGAATTTCGAATTTCAAATATTAATTAAAAAATATTAGGTTATTTGCGATTCTCCAATTCAGTATTAATACTTACCCTTAGATATCACAGATTCAAAATTACACGCAACCGAAAAAATCACTCACAGCGAAACGACAATGTTTATCCCGAAATTGATAAATATAAGTTCTAAAACTACACCTTGGTTCAAGGGGAGAGCTATTTTGTCACCTACTAACGATCAAGTAGGTAAGGTAAATGACTTTTCTCTCGAAGTTCAATGCACTGACGCAAGCATACGACTCTGTAGACACTGTGCTCGACTTGGAAGAGGCTGTTCATTTCTCAACAGAATTCCTTATTTCGTTGCAATCCTCTGGATTGGAATTGGTCCTATTTTTTTATTACGGAACCACCGGAATTGTAGGTACAATGGTACACGTTTGCAGGTTAAATTTTTATAAACATTCATAATATAGTGCACAATACTGATCGGTTGTGGAACTGGAGAAGTCGTTTTAATTCGCCGGATTTCATTAATACCAACGGATCTTTCCTTCTTTCCAATTTAAGTGATTGCAATTTCCTATAAAATTGTCATTTTCAATGACGAAAAACAAATCACAAAGTCAAATATTCAACGTTGCGGGTTTACACCTGAGCGTTGAGTGTTTGTCTCATGGACAGCTATATATAGCTCTTTCGCGCGTCACTTCCAGACAAAATCTGTTCGTATTGTGTAATGAACAGTCACCTGTAAATATTGTATATAAAGACATTCTGCAATATCTGGCAGTAATGATAAAACTTTGACATTGACAGCTAAAATTACCCGAAGTTGTGGACTGAAACCAATAAACGTTAAACAATTTTGATATTATTTATGTTTCTCCTTTATGCCATACGATAAAATATAATAATAAATAAACGTTATAACATATATATAATATTTTCTTGCGAAGCGCACTTTTTGTAACGATGAACTATCATTACCAAAGTGATAAACTCTAAGTCGATCGAACAGTGTTTTTTTAAACATAAATGACATCACATGTATGGGTGCACCAGACGGGTCGCTAGTTAAAAATAAATGTACTTAATATTTCCAAATATCATAAAAAGTCAGATTAAATTTTGAATTGTAAAAGTCTTGACTACTTTTTAATATATTATTTCAGGTACAAGCAGCAGCAGTCTTTGCTTAATAAAGCCCTGATAAATTTTCATAGTAAGTAAGTAGGTCGTGGGGAAGAAATATCAATTTGTTTCGTCAACTTCGATAAAAATATAAATAAATACTTTTGTAAGATATTGCCGTTAGAAAAAAATGCCAAGCAACACTCCTTTTGTGTATAAGTTACAAACATATGTCTACATGCGCTGTGTGAAATACATCAAAACGCTTCGAAATACTAGGCAAAGAAAATGGGTCATAAAAAAATACTAAAGAAATGCTAAACACGCATCAGGCGGTGGCATAATGCCGGTAATATGCGAAACCTCCCAATAAATGTCACACCTGCAAATTAAGATGGGATTAACGCACCCGACAACTTTGGATTTTTTCAGCAATTTTTTGTTTATGTGCTTCCTGATTCTGGTAATCCTCTCGGCTTATAAAAGCATAATGGGTTTTACATACTAATTCGTAGATGTCTACTGGATAGATAGTCCAAAATCATGGTAGAGATAAACAAATTAACGCCATAAGCTATGCACATAATTAGCGTTTGTTGACCCAGCGCAGGCGTGGATTCCGAACGTGTCACTCGCAGCGGAATCATATTTCATCGAAGGGTCGAAATTAATATAAAACCGTCGAAAACCATACCAGTGATTTACGCGATGGACACAATTTAAAAATAAACTTAATTAATCGGATAATAAAGATTGGGCGGGCTGGGAGCGTCCACTATATTGTCATATTGTTACGTCGCAGCTTTATAAGTTTTATATCAAATTTGAAATGCAAATATTTCGGCATGGCCCGGTTTTTGTTTGTTGAATCGGGGTCGGACTCATGCGATCGAATTTTTACGATTTTCGCAATTTTAGGTGACGAGGCGAATTTAATGTCCTCATCTGCTCGAAGTTGGGCCTGAAGTTCGACAGTGGCTGAGTTGTAATACGTTTACTCCTCGTCAAGCCGTCACCACAAGCAAGTGTTTTCGGGGTGACTCACACGAGAGACTTGCAAATCTGAGACGTTACGTTACTTTCTTTACGTGGGCGACGAGTACGTGATAGCGCCGTTTTTTGCGTTGTGCCTCATCGGAATGTACGCTTGACTGGATAGCTTCAAATAAACAAAATTTGTGTCTCGAGTTCTTCATAACCTGTCAGACACTCTGACGTTTCAATAAATCACATCAAGACGCTCCGCGGAGACGACTTCGTGTTCAAGGCGGGTAGACTTAATGATGCTGCAAAGTCTACAAAACAAGCTCGGAATGATTGGACTGATCCGAGGAGGCTGGCTCTTTGTATGAATTGCGCGTTGGAGGGCAAACGAGGCTCTTTTGATGGATTCCCACTCCAACCAGCCGGCGAAGAAGACGTCTATTGATTTTGGCTTATCAAAAGCTCATAAAGCCATTCAGGCTGCTTTTTTTACCGATGCGACTCCGCGCCGCACGAATCGTGTCGCGAAGGTTAATGAAGACCGGAAATAGCTGCTTGCTTTGCGCGAGGAATTAAACGAACACTTTTATCACTTTAAGAATTTCCGGCGAGAAACGTTTTAAATAGCTCATTATCCGTATTCTTTGTGCCCGCATTGTGTCATTAAGTCGAGAAGGTATTTAATGGAGAGGCATTTGCGCCTTCAATGGGCGTTAACGATGTATGCGGTGAATGTTGCGAGGCATCAAGAAAGTTTCTATTTAATTTAGAAGCTAATTGCTAGCACCAAAGAACTCCGGCCTTACGCTATGGATGGAATTCAAATATGTACAGTACAAAGTCTTCGCTTTTCTTTACAACTCACGGAGTTTATTTGAGATACAAAAACGTGGGAAAAACGTGTTTTAAACTTAAACGTACTACAGAGATACTCTATGTGTTAACACTAGAACTACCGGAGCACAAGCTTGTAATTTTAACAATTATTCTCCACCTTTAATGTAATTTGTTCAGTGCCACACATTTTTTCAGCAGAAGGAGTTGATCGACTTCAAAACGCGCACAAAAGCCACAGAAACCTTCGATGCACCTAAAGATAAAAAACCAAAAACAAAAATTTATATTGTAGTGTTCCTTCCTCAGAGTGGAAGGAGTCCAAAAGGGTGGAGCAGCCGCAAAGGCTTTAACTCCTAGTAGAGCCGCTAAAAGAAGCGTTAACTCTTGGGATTAAGAGGGAGCAGCTCGAAAGCAGAAACTCCCAGTGACTAGTCCGACGTCTTGATTCTTAATCCTCTGTTTATTCAAAAATCTTAACCTATTTAAACAAGTTCTGGCTTACCCCTACATTTACAATAAATCAATAATTACTAATTATTACCCTATACTGCGAAGCGCCTAATAATCCCTTGATCAGCTTGTTTCAGTTATTTTGCAATAGCTGATTTGGGCGTCTCATGCATGCGCACCGAAAACACAGCGAGCTGCCTTGTTACCCCGCTACTTGAGTGTCTTACTCACGGTAGTAACCTGACTCCTCTCGTGCCATTTAGTAGCTCGGGTATTCATTCATAAAGCGTTGCTAACCCGCGCTTTAATTGGGTCAGGGTGTGACGGCCGCGTAATGCTAGGCATGCGCTTTTGCGCTTTTTATGTTATGCTTTGTTTACTTAGGAGAAGTATGTTTATGCGAACATTTGTGTATTATTTTATTGAGGCTATTGGCCTGTGATCTTGAAATCTTAATCTGGTACATCACAATATAATTAACAATAACAAAAAATTTATAATTATTTATATAAAAATTATATGAGAAAATGTATTCCGCACCTTTCTAGTATTTCTAAGGCCATGAGAGATCTCTTAAAGAAAGATTAATATTTCAGTGGTTGCTGCATCATACTAAATGCATGCTTAGAAGAAATCAAACAAAGAATTATTAACGCAGCTGCATTCAAAACTTTTTAATATGGATCTAGTTCTCAAAGCTGATGCATCTCAGTATGGTTTGGGTGCATGTCTAATGCAAAAGAATAGATCTATTTGTTTTGCGTCTCGTAGCCTCACAGAGGCCGAGATAAATATTCCAAAATAGAAAATGAGCGTTTGACGATTGTTTTTAGTTGCAATAAATATCAGTCGTACATCTATGGACAAGAAGTAAAGGTGATAACGGATCATAAGCCATTGTGGGGTGTTATGTTAAAGGATGTATGATACTAAGTCTTCTAAAATATAAGCTTAATATTCAATATAGTCCAGGAAAACTTATACTATACATGTCGCAGGCTACCTATCAAGAAAAAGAAGTAGAAAGTGCAGATTTAAACGATATGTATAATAGTAGGAGAGCCAGTGACATTTTTCAGTGATGATTTAGTTAAGGTCTATTTTTTGAGAGGATGTTGAGGAGGGCCTAACTAAGTGCCATCCGCGAGGATTAACCCTGATTCCAGTCATAAGAGGGTGGCAGAACGCCCCCAACGTGTAAAAAAAACGGCATCTTTTTATCATTTAGTTAAGGCTGAAATTTTTTCCAGCAGTCCTTTGATAGCCCACAATCATCGATATTATATTTGCAGAACGATTGGCCAGTCATAAGGGGGTGGCAGAACGCCCCAAACATGTCGTGTGAGTGATGAACTTTTTATTATTTAGTTAAGCTTCATCTTTTAATATGTTGTTGTGACAACTATTCCAAGTGTGAATGTCAATTTGCAGAACAAAATGACGGCATCAACACCCTGGCAGAATGATTTGAAGTTTTTACTTCAATTAGAAATTCAATTCTCTACAAAAAAGGTCTCTTGACTTTTTTTCGTATTTTGATTAGTTTCTGACAAGGAAGGTACCCGAGGTGTACCTCACCGATTTTCTTGATTTTGTGGTATGTGGTAGAGCATCAAAAAATATTGAACACGTATTTTTTTTACGTGCTAACTCCTCCATTGAAGGGGTAAAAACCACCCTTAAAGTTAACCCCCAAAAACCATTTTTTTTAAATATCTTGAAAACTAATTAAAATTTTGCAACAATACCAAGTGCGCTTTTTAGGTTGTATTATAACAATATTGTGAATAGTACTTTGGACCCAAAGGGCCGCAACCCCTAAGTAATTTTGAGGGTAAATACGATTTTTTAGAGTATTTTTTATCTGTAAAAATTCATAAATTATTAGAATTTGAGCCAAAATAATTGGATAAAGTAGATAATTGAAAAATATAGTTGACGTTTTTTAGGAGATTTGAAAATAATCAATTTTAAGAGGGTGAGCGGGGGTAAGTCACCCCCGACTTGCACCAGAGCTAGATTTTGTCAATTTTCCTGATTCCGTGGTATGGTGTAGAGCATCAAAAAATATTAGACATGTATTACATATATATATATAACATCTTCTCCTTTTAAGGGATGAAAACTACCCTTAAAGTTTACCCCGAAACAAAATTTTTTTTTAATATTTAGAAAACTAATTAATGTTTTGCAAAAATATCAATTGCACTTATTATGTTATATTAAAGCAATATTGTGAACTGTACTTTGGAGCCAAATGGCTGCAACCCTTAAGTAATTTTGTGGGTAAATGCATCTTTCAACGTATTTTTATTTTTAGAAATTCTTTAATTATAAGAATTTATTGAAAGGTTGAATTCTACCTTATAGTTCACTTGCAACAAATATCTTTTTAGTTTTTTGGTATTTAATAAATTATTAAATTTCGCGACAAAACCAACTGCATCTATTTTATTATGTTTTCGGAGGTTAATTCAACTCCACTTTCTAGTTGATTCTATAAAGTGAAGAGTAAAGTAGTCGTATCAAATATCTTTATTTATTTGGATTTAGACTACACAGAAAAAAAAAATTCTAATCCTGGTTATGCGATTTTATTTCATACAAATATTGCTCGATATAATAAATGCCACGAGCACGATTTTTGTATACAAAGTATTCAACGAGATTTGTATAAATTTTATCCGACCATCCGACCTTAATCTATCGGCAAAATTTTTAATTATCTTCAACAAGCAATTAACAATTTTAATAAAAAATAAACAATAACAATTTATAATTTTATATTGTAATAATATACATTAGTTTAAATTATATGTATATGTATATCGGATGAGTAACAATTAGATGTTTTCGGTTTTCGGATTTGGAAAAATTACGTAAGACATTTTTCGGATAGCGTAATGCTAATGGATGAAGATTTAAATCTACATTTGCGGAATAATATAATAAAACTACAATAGTTCATAATCAAGTTTCTTCCCCAAGATACATGAATTTATTCAAATATTCATGGTACAAGAGTGGCTATACGGATGCAAAACCTGCAAAGTTCGAAAATCCAGTTGAATTCGCCTTTAGATCACAATCTAGTATTCGCTGCGAAATACCAGGGTGTAAAAATGTAGCACTTTTAAAATGTGCATGGTGTAAAAAGTCACTGTGTCTTAAACATTTTTTTGAAGATTACCACTTTTGCTCCAATTATATGGCGTAATCTGATACTTTGTAAAAATTAGTCACATAAATGTAATTATACATAAGTTTAATAATGACAAATAATAATTAAGTATGACAATAATAAAAATATAATAATTTAACTAAATTTAATATCTTTACAAATCCAACTTAAAGAATGTATATAAATACTATAGATACAAAAATATATAATTTATAATTTTAATAAAATAAGTGCACTTACTTTTATCGCAAAAAAATTAGTTTTCAAAATATTAAAAAAAATTCTTTGTGGGGGGGGTAAATTTTAAGGGTAGTTTCCCTTAAAAGGAGAAGATGCTATATATATATGTATATAATACATGTCTAATATTTTTTGATGCTCTACACCATACCACGGAATCAGGAAAATTGACAAAATCTAGCTCTGGTGCAAATCGGGGGTGACTTACCCCCGCTCACCCTCTTAAAATTGATTATTTGCAAATCTCCTAAAACACGTCAACTATATTTTTCAATTATCTACTTTATCCAATTATTTTGGCTCAAATTCTAATAATTTAAGAATTTTTACAGATAAAAAATACTCTGAAAAATCGTATTTACCCTCAAAATTACTTAGGGGTTGCGGCCCTTTGGGTCCAAAGTACTATTCACAATATTGTTATAATACAACCTAAAAAGCGCACTTGGTATTGTTGCAAAATTTTAATTAGTTTTCAAGATATTTAAAAAAAATGGTTTTTGGGGGTTAACTTTAGGGGTGGTTTTTACCCCTTCAATGGAGGAGTTAGCACGTAAAAAAAATACGTGTTCAATATTTTTCGATGCTCTACCACATACCACAAAATCAAGAAAATCGGTGAGGTACACCTCGGGTACCTTCCTTGTCAGAAACTAATCAAAATACGAAAAAAAGTCAAGAGACCTTTTTTGTAGAGAATTGAATTTCTAATTGAAGTAAAAACTTCAAATCATTCTGCCAGGGTGTTGATGCCGTCATTTTGTTCTGCAAATTGACATTCACACTTGGAATAGTTGTCACAACAACATATTAAAAGATGAAGCTTAACTAAATAATAAAAAGTTCTTCACTCACACGACATGTTTGGGGCGTTCTGCCACCCCCTTATGACTGGCCAATCATTCTGCAAATATAATATCGATGATTGTGGGCTATCAAAGGACTGCTGGAGAAAATTTCAGCCTTAACTAAATGATAAAAAGATGCCGTTTTTTTTACACGTTGGGGGCGTTCTGCCACCCTCTTATGACTGGAATCAGGGTTAATCCTCGCGGATGGCACTTAGTTAGGCCCTCCTCAACATCCTCTCAAAAAATAGACCTTAACTAAATCATCACTGAAAAATGTCACTGGCTCTTAGACTATAAGCTATGAAAAGAAAACATTATTTGTTCGTGATACCTCCAACGATATTTCACTGAAAGAACTTCGTGAAATTTTACTTCATGGGTGGCCCAAATTTAAAAATAAGTTATCTAATAACCTTAAGTGTTTTTGGAAACACAGGAGTGAACTTATTGCTGATGGCAGCTTAATTTTTTTTAACAACCGCATTTTTGTCCCAAATATTGTACGAAATTATAAAATATCTTGCACCAACTACACTTAGGTATAGAGAACGCTGAGGCACGAGCAAGCTTAGTTTACTAGCCAGGTATCAATGTAGATATAGAAAAACAAATAGTAGCTTGTAAAATCTGTCAAAAATGAAAGGTATAAGAAAATATATATTAGTATAAATTATTAGAATTTTGTAATTAAATTACTTTAATCTTGAGCTTAATGGCCAAGAATCTTTTCAAGCGTAAAAGGCACAAATAATAATATACTAATACTAGGGTAAATTATTAGAATTTTGTAATTAAAATACTTCAATTTTACAATTAAAATACTTTAATCTTCTTACTAAAATATTTTAATTTTGCGATTTAAATACTTTAATTTTGTGATTAAAATATTTTAATTTTGTAATTAAAATACTTAAATAGTAATTTTTGTGAAAAATACTAGGCATTAAAAACTTAATTAATTATAACTGATTATATATTCAAGTTCGAAAATGTACTGCTACCTAGCTTAAGGTAAGACTGTTAAGGTATTAGAGCTGTAATTTAATAGCAAACCACAAACTTTTACTGCAGTCTTGGAGCCTACAACACACGGAAATATAGTAGAGAAGTCTAGTGCTGGTCCTTCTATTAAAGTTCCTTATATACAACAAATGACACTCTCCTGGAACTGTTCTACAAAATTGCACGACCACACAGATACAAAATGAATCGAAGATATATGCTCTATAAGCATTAATAGATACAATAGCAACGAAATATGTTAATAGCCAGCATTTAGATAACTTAATATTGTCCTTAAAAATTTGGTATTTCACATATGTTTTAAATCTTGACACTCGACAGGAGGTTTTTGAAATTATCCTCAAATGAATTTTCATTATTTAAGCCGTATACGTATTTTATAGCAACTACAATGCAAGATCAAAGTGACAATAAATATTTTGTTATATTGTACATGAATCTTGAGGTTGTAGAGAAATTTTAAGTAAATCTCTTCTTTAACCCAATGTCTTCTAACAATAAACTTTCGAATTTGGGACAAAATTCATTTAATTTTGAACCTAGTAAAACGTTTATGCGTAGTTGTCATACCTTTTTGAGTCGTTGCTTACTGGCAGCTAAATTTGTCAGTAGGCCGGTTGTTAAGCAATTAAATTATACAGAGAAAACCCAATAAACCCAGCAGCAGTCATATCTACCTCCTTAATAAATTCTCCGCAATAAAACATTAACAGCATTAATCCGTAGATCCAGGTAGCTGGGCGGCCATCAAGGGTGAAGCGCATAATAAAACGTGGAAATGGAATCGAAGAAATGATAAAACCGCAAAGGTGTCTTCTGGCTTTGTTTGCTTTTCGAATGGGCCATTTAACTTGATGTCGGCCGATTGTTTCTCCATGTCTGGGAATCATGTCCGACAATTGGTAATGTTCGCTCGCATGACCAAGACCATTTCGTGAGATACCCCCCACCAGATAGATAGGTACGCAGCGCAGGACTCATGACCCGAATTTGCACTCTAAGCGCACTTCAACAAATGAAGAGCTGAGCCGAACACTTGCGGGCACGGGCAGAGCTGCAGCTATGGTGCAGCACAACAGCTCTCGGACTGTGGGTGCACTTGTCATTGAGGTGTAGGTCAGTTTAATTGTTTCTATTGTGTTCAAAGAGCCTACAAAGTGGACAAATTAAGATATGGACACTGCCGATCTAATTATCCAAATTCTAATTCTCTGTGACCGCTCACGCACTACTCGTTTATATACCTGGCGGCCTTCAAGCTGGGCGGGCACCTGTCGAAATTACAAAATAAAAATATGGTTTTTATAACTATAACTTAAAGAGCTACAGTATGGTTGAATTTTATGAGCAAATATGTTGCATATGTAACTTTTTTGGAGCCAATTATATATATGTAGTGTAGAAAAAAGTAATCAGTGTTAACACAATGAATATTCATGGTGGAAGGAATAAAGTATATTGACTGGAATTATTGGTATGTCACAGTAAACACTGGTGTTTATCGCTCAAAACCAATTTTATGGCGGAAACAACCATTGTCAAAGTTGTATTTAATAAAAACCATATTATTGTTTATCATTGTTTTGTTATTACATTTAAGAAAATCATAAACAGCTATAAAATCCGAGGCAGAATACAAAAATTTCCAATTTGAAGATCTGTGCAATGTATACTAACGATGTCTATAAGTAGTATTGAGTAGAATATACCCCCGTGACTGGTCCGATAATGCCACATATTTCCATGAATTATGAGAATATCTGCCCAAAATAAAAATAAAGGTAAAGTGAATATTGGTTCTTCGTTGAAATGGAACCAGAATATTTAGCCCCCTAATATAGCTCGTAAAAATATGAGGCACTTTTATGCCAGCCTTGTGGACTACCTTCTCAATCATTTAAACACATTGTACCCAAACATTTAAAAAAAAATATCTTCACAGAGAAAAGATTTTTACTATTAAAATTATTATGTGATTATGTTAAAAAATAATACCACCAAGTATATAAGCACGTAATATATAATACATATATTATTGTAGCATTATAAATATAAAAGGTATCTCGACCGTTTGGGAGTTACAGTGTGATTCCTAAATTCGGAATTTTCATGGAATGCACATCATTAGTTTATTTTTATCTTTTGATCTTCTCAACACAGCGACATCAAACTAACGTCAAAAAACTACTATACCAATGTCATTTCCAAAAATGTCAACTATGTTGATCTACCTCCTAGCACCGTAGCTACAGTCATTTACAAAACCGGAAAAAATATTTAGTCCTAAAATTTTATCCTTTAAATTTTCTCCGAAATTCATGTAATTAATACATATTTTATTTTTGTAGAATTGCCCATCTTATTATCTTTCCAAAAAGGTACAATATGTCCAGGTAAAAAGGTAGTCGAAAAACCTGTTCCTTAGGAAACCTGACTTGGCATCGTATTACTTTATTGCATTGTAGTTAGGGAATTCGTAAAATAAACAAAACTTCTACGAAAACTGGTCGAAAATGTTTGTTTAGGTTACCCAGGTAATTAATTTTAATTACTGCTGCAAACAAGTTATCAAAAGTTATTTATATTTAATTAATTGTCTTTATTAGCTTGTTTTAGCCAGAGTACACACCCAAGAATCCTGACGCTCTATTACTAATACCTGATGGAAATTTTTTTATAAAAGAGGGTCAGTCAGAGAGAATATCGATCATTGTTGAAAAACAAATCGATAACTATGGATGTTCTTAGGCTAAAATTATTAAAAAATGACTGAATTTACTTTTTTGGAATACGTGGATATTTAAGTTCTAGTAGATAGAAAGTCAAGTGCGCCTGTGCAGGAATACCAAAGGAGATTTCCTAAATTTAAAGAGAGGTATTTTCGTGGACTATCCGAATGTTAAGAAAAACCTGGACTATAAATTCAAACAGCAGGGATTCGCGATCTGGAAGATTGGAAGATTCTACCGATATCGAACAGCAACTAAAAGCCCTGAAAAAGCCAAAAAAGCCCTGAGTGGAGGAGTGTCTTCAGCTAAAGTTTGGAGGGTTATTTATCGAGAGAGATTGCGTCCATATCACCATATCCCATGATTTCTTTAAAAATAAGATGCTCATTTTTCTAAGTTTAGATACACCCCAAAAATGAAATTGTTAAATCCAAGGAAGGCGAGGTTTAAATAAAATATTTTTAGATTTAAAAAGGTTCCACTAGTAAATGATTGATTTTAAGCGCGTTGAATTTTCAGTAAAAACTTCATGGTAATCAACAGTTTCTGCAATTATAATAATAAAGGTGTTGACTATTATGTTAATTGTTCAACGCATTTAAAACTTCAATCTTTCAATTTTTAAACTGAATGCAACAACATTTGAAACAAACGTGGCAAGTACAGTTCAAACACTCTTAAATCAAAGTCTTTCAATTTTCAATCGAAATGTTAAAATTTAGAGTAGGGGAGAGTTGCCTAATTTGGGCCGGCTCCTATTTCGGGCCACCCATTTTTTTCAATGTTACCGAGTTTTTGAAAATTAATTAATGTCAAAATTTGATTGAAAATGAATGTAGAACAAAATAATGAAAGAAATACTAATTTTAATACAAAATTAATAATGTTACAACAATCTCGTAAAAATGTATCTGCCGACTTAAAAATCTGACATTTTTGCTCGTCGATAAAAACAAATTGATACATCTAATGAATCTAAAATTAGTTCTGATGCGAAGTGTATAATATGTTTATATAGTATATAGTGTATTTGCAATTTAAAAACTATAACAATACTAATTAATTTAAACAATCTGGAAAAATGTCATTTCCCCTAATTTGGGCCACTGTGCAATTCGAAAGGGCGCCTAATACGGGTCACTCACGCGATGTAAACAAAGCAACACTATCTTAAGGAAAAATGTTTTTTTCATTAAAACGGTAAGTGTACATGAGATATTTAGTAAATTTAGTATATTAAGCCTATTGTTATTATTTTAGATTATAAAATGTTACATGTCATTGAGTAAATACTTAATTTACGATGATTAACTCTTTATTGAGAATTTAAATTTCAAATATATTTCTGATCAACGAATTAATTAACGTCAATTCATTGTTTCATTAAATATAATAAGTAACGGTGTTTTAAACAATATGTCGAACCATTTTCGCGTTTTTCAGATATTTTACGTGCTATTCAATAGGTGGCCCACATTAGGCGACTCGTCACCTAAATTGGGCCACTTGCACGTTTTTTTCAAACGTTATTTTCTATTATAAAAGAAAGTCAAACTTGCCTTAAACTTTCCACAAAGGTAAATTATCATCCAAATTTTAATATTGCGCTATTAATTATGTAAACGAAACGTTTACAATAATTTTAAATGCATTTAACCTTAGGTGGCCCATGACTGGCGATTCTCCCCTACTCAAGTCAAATACTTAAAAAGCAAACGCTTCGACTTTCAACCTGAATGCGAGAACTTTTGAATCAAATAATACAACATACATAATGCATTCCGGTTAAACGCTGTAAAATTAAACCCCTTCATTTTTAAATTGAATGTATTATATAAACTTTAGAAACAAATTAAGCCATATATCGAAGTAAATAAAGCGAGTTGCTGATTTATTTTTAAAAATCCTATAAAATAAACACTGTTCAATGTTTTTCAAAATTTGTTGATTTATTGAAAACAGTAATACCCTAGACACACGACGCGGAAGAATGATAATTGATTCAATTACGTAATAGGTTCAATGATCATGCCTACTTGGGGTGACACACGGTAATTACGAATTTCTCGCAATTCGATTTGACAGTTGTCAGATTGGTGCTAGTTGTGTGACATTTAAAATGGAATCATCTTTTATTTTGGATAATTTTAATATATTAATGTAAATAAACCATCATAATCCAGAAAGTTTAAACTACTCGCGCTTTAAAGAGTAAAACGTGCCCGAAGAACTGTGTGTAAAATGCAAAAGTTGAAGGTGGCCGCTCTGCTGCTTCGTGCAATAAGGAAGTTGCGAAGACGTTTGTGTACTCTTCTTCCAAAATTACTAAAACTCTTTCTCTCACAAAACATAAACAAATGAAGGAACTTGACAGGTATTATGGAGTGGAGTGACTGCTGGAAAATTAGCCGATTTTCCAAAATGTTTCCAATAAATTGCACTTTCTTGCCACTGCAGGCGCTCTGGTCAGAAAGTAGGAATGATCACTCGTATTGAATGAGCTTGGGTAGACATAATTTGTGCAATGACGTTAGGAATGATCATTGCTTCTATGATGTGATGACACATGTTCTATTCAATGATCATTCCTGCTAAAATGATCATTGATATGTCGCGTCTGTCTAGGGTATAAATCTTACGCATAGTTATGAAGTATGATTTAATTTCGGCTGGGTTGGCCGTAGTTCATGCTGCCAACCCAATATTGTAGCACATTTTCACATTTTCGTTTTTTTGGGGCCCTATTTCACAAATTGTATTGTACGTACACTTAAGTGCTTGAATCGTTTCTGGATCGTCAGCATAACATTGTGTGGTATAATTCGACTGAGCTTGAATTTGTGTCTTTGGGGGATTTTACAAATGCACAAGTGAAGAAGTTAAATGGTAGAAAGTTTAGATCAAACATAACATTTATTTATAATTTGAATGTAATTCTCGTTTTAATGGAAAAAAGTCAAGCGTTCGAACATTTGTTGCGTTTATTTTTGAATTTTTTGTTGCGTTCAAAATATTAACTTTAAAGATTCAAATACTTGGACATTTTAAACAAAAGTGCCTCCCAAGTAAAAATATTTTATTTTTATTTATACAGGTATACAACGGCAAAACGAGAATCGTGGTTCAACCAATTTTACGGGCAAACAGAGGTTGAATGAGGTCGGTTTGTCGGACAAATACGGCTCTACAAATTTTCCATAGGGCTACATGATAGCCATAGAACGGCTTTACGGCAAGACACTGAAGGCTAAATCTAGGCAGTACCACGGCTGAACTTAGAAAATGTCAAACGTTGCAGAGTACAACACGACGAGCTGAGTCTGAAAAATTTTCTAAGTCCTCTGCGCTCATGAGTATCATTTACTTTCCAAAGATCAGCTTAATTTTTATCTCAGTATGCATATGCATGTATGTCTTTCTGGTGTCGCGATATTAGAGTTCCTGGTTTCACAATGAAGCTGGGTGTCAAAATCGATTCGGCCAAAAGGGCTGCGTAAGGAGAGGGTTAAACACACTGGAAAAGGTTTCTCGAAAATCTATTCAGTAAACAGGATTCTGAGATTTTCGATTTTTTACTCTAATGGCACTCCACTGTTCAGTGTACCTAGTCAGCGAAGCGTGGAAATACTTTCATGATTTGCCTGCTTTTGTTGAACGTAAGAATCTGCCGGTAGCAGACATTGGCTCAGCTTCGACCGTGTGGAGAAAGCCTAGAAAGCCGCGAAACAATGATTCGCGCTGAAGGCGCTTCCTTTTGACTTTTCGCTAGTGATGCAATTGCAAATCAAATATTCGCGGCGAATTGCACGTTTTCGTTGCCGCATTTGTGCACTGCGCTGTGAATCGCCGCACCGTTTTCAACCAATTTCACGACTCGCGTGCAGTAAACGGGCCATTAAAAGGTGCCGCGGGTGGCTGTGGTGGGATTATTTGTTGCAGGTTCGACCACGTCCCGCCATCCGGAAATTCTGTCGAAACGAGCACTGGATTGCCCGTTACTACCCAAGGCGATCCTTTCTCTCGCCAGCGTGGTGCGGTGCTTCCTCCTCGTTAAGAGCCGCGCGATGGGGCCTCGTTGCCCGCCCCTCGCGTAGACATCATATCCTACACGGCTATTTATCAAATTAGGAATCTGCCCTTGCGCGTGCATAAATTAGGCGACAATTGACGGGGCTTCTTGGAGCGCCCCCACGTCTGTTATCCTTTCGTGCCCGGCACAAGGCAGTCAATTTTCTGAACTGAACCTAAACTGAACTTATAAGTGCGTCGCACGAGAGAAAGATGATTGCTTTCGCGGATGATTGATGGCGCAAATTTACAAAATCGATTTGCTGGATAAATGTCATTGCCTTCCTGGAATAAATGACTGCCTCTATTATCACTGATGGTATGCCCTTGGTCGGCGTAGTCATCCAGTTCATAAAGTGCACTATGAATATTTCCTCATTGCTAAGTGCCTGGAATTCGTGGATTCCACTGTTCTTTGTCCACGATTCGTTAACCGAGTTTATTTGGAGTATCAGCTAGTCTTCAAGCGGTTAAAATTGATTCTGCAGCATTGGATTCACCGGGCGGAATCCTTGAAAACTCTATTGCTTAGAAAAGTAGCTAACGTATTTTATACGGAGCGGTACGAATCCTTAATAACGAAATCCCGCATTTCAATAAAAGTATCGGAAAACAAAATATTGCTTTTTAAAAATCTCGCATTTGAAATTCAAAACTTGGCATGAAAAATTTCCGATTTTCTGCCTTCCCACCTTGATCAACAAGTGTCAAGAATTTATTCAGAAAAGTAAAAATATAAGTTTATTCATCAAAACAGACATTATCTCCTTCAGAGTATTCTCCATCAACACACTTATACCAGCGCTGGATCCAATTCTCGGATCATTTCTGGTACTCCTTTTTCGGTATGGCAATCAGAGCCATCTTCGATTTGTCCATTATTTCCTCTTGGCTGCTAAAACGCGTTCCCCGGAGCGGTTTTTTTTAATCGAGGGAAGAGGAAGAAGTCGCAGAGAGCCCAATCAGGGGAATTTTGTGGCAGCTGGATTGTGTTCGTTCGGTTCTCGGATAACCATGGAATTATGCGACGGTGCGTTATCGTGATGAAAATCTACGAGTTGTTTGCCCAAATCCGATATTTTTTGTCGAACTGCTTCACGCAAACGTGTCATAACTACCAAATAACAATCCTTGCTAACTGGATTCATCGGCAAGGATTCAAGATGCACAGCACCTTTGTAAACCATGAAAACCGTGAGCAGCGCCTTCTTTTTCGACTGAAAACTACGTGGTTTTTTCGGTCTTGCTTCATTCGGTGAACGGCATTCACTGCTGCATGGATTGAGTGTCATACTCACAAACGCACGTCTCGTTTCCATGTAATAACGCGTTGGATGAATGTTGGGTCGGATTCAGCTATCGAAATCATGTCTTTTGCTATGTCAACGGTTCCTTTTTTTGTATGAAATTCAGTTCTTTCGGCACCAGCTTTTCAACGACACATCTGAAACCCAAATCATTACCCAAAATGTTTTGAACGGATCCACAAGCCATGTTCAAGTCCTCTCCCAGCTCTCTAATGTTCAATTTGTGGTTTTCGGCAACCATTTCTTTAATTTTATTGATGTTTTCGTCGGTTTTCGATTTCGAAGGCCTACTACTGCGTTCGTCATCCTTGACTGACTCACGCCCAACTCTGAAGTGTTCGTGCTACACAGAAACGTTTGTTTTCGATAGAATATCGTTGCCGAAATACTTCTCCAACATTTCCAAGGTCTTCGCACCTTTGAATCAGTTTTTAACGCAAAATTTAATACAAACTTATTGATGCAAAGCCGATTCCATTTCTAAATTCGAAACACGCACAGAGGCAGATGTATTCAAGACGGCGGCACTTGTACAAATATGAAGCATATTTATAGTAAAATAGAGCACACTATATAAAATAAAAAAATTCTCGCGTCAAATCAAAAACACAACCAGATTATAAAAAAATCTAAAAGGAGAATACTCGCTGCAAATTGTAATAAGCGTCAAACCAATAACACAAAAAGGACAATCGGAAAGCACACTTTCCACTGGTGGCGCAATTATAATTAGCGTCCACTGTATTTAAGTTTAAAAAGCACACAAAAAAGTCGGCACTTGTAAAAAAAAAAGCAGAAGAAAGTGACAACTGCTTAATAGAGTGTGAGAATATATACATATATATACAGGGTGTTCAGAGTTGGGAGGGAAATATTGCAGGGGTTGAAAGTTCAGACCGAGACAAGCAAAATATCGTATCGGTGGGGGAGGGGGGGGGGGGGGGGATCTCGCACCGTTCGGCAGTTACAGGGTGATTCGTAAATCAGGATGTTGCTTTATATGGGAACCGCTCTTGTATTTTTATCTTTTTTTGTACGCATCGCAGCGGCCCCAAACCGATCTCAAAAAATTGCTATTTCGAAGCCCTTTCCAAAACGGCCAACACTGCCCCCCCTATCCCCAACCCCTTGGCCACAATCACCCCTGGAAGTTGAAAAAATTAACTTTTATTTCACGATTTTTCACCTTTCGCCCTGCTTTTCTCCGAAATTCATGTTATTAACATACCTACTTGTTTTTTTTTCTATGTTGCCTATCTATACCTTTCCAAAAAGGTGCAACATGCCCAGGTAGGAAAAGGATACGAAAATTTATTTCCTTTATTTAAATCCTTTTACAGAATATCTTGACAATTCGAATTTTTAAGAAATTATACTTAAGTTAACTAAAAAACATTTTGTTCGCTTAAAAACTAATTACAATTAAAACTTATGTCCTACAAAAGCTGTTCAAAATGTTCTCTGCCAGTTTCGGCGCATGCAAGTAGCCTTAATCTTATTTCGCGTTTCCCGTATTTTCGTGGCTGCAGTCCCAATCCTGGTAACTAATTCTTCTCTGGTGTTAATTGGTCTTGAGTAAACTTCATCTTTCATCATTCCCCATAAGAAAAAGTCCAGTAGAGTAAGGTCCGGTGACCTAGCAGGCCAAGGAATCGGTCCACCACTTTGCTAACGTGGGCGCCGTTGATGATATTTTTAATTTCCCTAGACTTTACAAACCACGAGCGCTCTAATATGGGATAGATAGATTCTAACTGGGTTATGGAAGTAGCAACTAATTCTTTCGTTGAGTGACTGCTGAAATTAGCAAAAACATTAAAGCTGGTAGCAAATTTTTGTGATAGTATTTCATTCCTCGTGATATACAATATATGTTATCCAGTTGCTTTAATACTGAGATTTGTTTTCTTTTATCTTTAATAATTTGTTTACCTTCCAAAGTGGTTTGGAACATTTTTCTAGACCTTGAAGAAGTCTGCTCCACTTTTGATTTCTATACTGTTCAACTGCATATTTAACAAGCCGATTTAGGTAAGTAAGATAATTTTTTTATGATGGAAGTCCGTAGCGAATCCAAATTCTTCGTGCTTGGTTTCTTCTTGAAATTAAATTTAATATATTCTGCGGCTGCTTGGATTTAATTGTGTTCGCAGGAGAGTAAGGGATAGAGGCTGCAATACTTTCATTAATAGCTTTACAAAAATGTTCGATCATATTATCTATTTCAGAAGTGTGCTGAATATTGTGAAGCGAAAGATTCAATAAACTGGGCAACTTCTGTTTATTAACTTTAAAGTGGGTTACCCAATTTGCGCGCTTGAAATGATAATGGCGTGCTTCCTGATCCATTGGTCTAACACAGAATACAACAGAACATTAGTTACAAAGCGTTGAGAGAAAAGCTACGGACAGATAGTTAGAAAAAAGGCCAATATATATAGGGTAAACGGGTAATTGTAAAATATTGTCCCAACAGTTAGAGCGAATACAACCCTGTGCTTCGCGCTTGCAATTTAAGTCACCGTCTGTGATAAATTTAACTTGCAAACGCGTTAATTTCCTTACATCCTCTCGTAGGGAATTTTAGTTAGTTAGGTAGTTTAGTAGTTGTATTTTAAAATACTGTAGATAATTAATGATAGATGTTGGAATTGGTAACTGCTAAATAACAATGCATGTCTAAACTAGGTAAACTATACATATTAACGAGAGTTTAATTATTATTTGGTTACTCAACCAAAAGTAGTGTAGTGGCTTATATAACCTTGAAATGAAATATAAATAAGCATGAAAACCAATTTGAGTTTTCAGTGCATTTCTGTTCAAGAGTGCCAATCTCTAAATATTGTAGGATATTTGAAAGTTTAAAATGCATATATCGAATGCAAAACTATGCATCATGAAAAACAAAATCATACCTTTTACGGCTCGGTTCTCCGAAATTTATGCAAAAAATTTCAACATTAACCAACAGAGTACACCTAACTAGTCAGGAGAAGATTAACGAGCGCTTTCCTTCAATAACTTTACCAGAAATGTGTATGTTTTCTGCAATTTTGGATGCATCCTAGGCGTGTTAAGGGTACAACCACAAAACCGAACACATAAAGCCACACTGAAAGCTCTTAAACCCTTATTTTATTGCGCCGTCGTATTTAAATTCCGAAAGTGGTGCGGAAGAAAAAAAAAACCATAAAAAGGTTCACTGTGTCACCGATAGCGCTCCAAAATGGGTACGTAAACCTTAAGTCGCTAGAGCAAACGACCAGCCGACCCGAGATGCAAATTTTAGTGGTTAAGTGCTCTCTTCCTCCGAGATATTCTGGGAAGTTTTTACGACACCGAGGACACGCGGGTACAACCAGTCCCAAATGTTTGATTCATTAAATGTGGTGGTGTAAAAAATTATCGCAGATAGCGCTAATGAACGCACCGTGCGCATTAAAGTAACAATTATAAGCACTATAATTTTATTGGTCGCATAAGCGTAAGCAGCGATCTCCAGCCGATTACCGGAAAAAATTATTGGAGCAATTACTATTATGACCACTCAATGGATTCATTATATTCCGCGGATATCCAATCACCTTACTTGTGAATGGGTAATTTTCACGATATTTAGCCTAGTCAGGGTCTACATATTTATAAAATCGGTACCCTTGGACATAGAACTAACTCTACCAATTAGTTTTTTTCTTGATTCTTGCAAAATTATTAATATGGTATTTTTGCAATGAAAAATGTTGGGAATATCCATAAAATCGCGGCGAAAATATAAAATTTTTCAAAATTTATATCGAAAAGTACACGTTTGCTGATTTTTACATTCCTTTGTTTTATTCCCAAATCCAGGAAAGTATTTGCACATAACCTCTGCAGGAATATTCGAACTAATATTTACATACTTATGTATCTACAGTTTGGTATCATTTATGAATCATCGAATTAAGGGTTATTTTACAGTGTAATAAAATTTGTTGTTTGTTAACAAGGGTTGTTTTAGAAAATCAAAGTAAGGAATTCACGTACTAAAAACTGAAAATATGACATCTGTGAGACAAAAGCGCACCAGAATACAGCGATAAGAAAACTTTCAGGTGTTGTAAAAGTAATTCTTGAAAATTTGAGTTTTCATGTGCAATGAAAACAAATCGAAAATTCAAAAAAAATTATATGTAACAAAACTTTTCTATTATTGAGGTCTTCTAAAACGAAGAAAATAAGTATAGTTTCTTTATTGGTCCAATACTAAATATTATTAATATTTATAAGTGGACATAACTCGCTTCGATGGATCTTAATAAAATTAGTGTAAAAGTTATCACTGAAATAAATATAAAATATTATATTTAATTTATTGTCTTAAAAGTTTGTTGCGCGCAAGAAGTTCGTAGAGCTATTAATTTTGTTTGGCTAGGGATCGTAAGTACCTACTTAAGTATGTATTTTTGTTTTCTATTCAAGGGACAAGCTTGCATAATTATTACAAGGCTTTTTCCTGTTGAGTTCCCTAGCTTTTTAATGAGGATGCCCATCTAAAAATTTGACCTGGGTTACGTACTCAGCAGCAAAAAGTTTACCACGGTATTTGCAAGATATAACTTAGACATACTGATTGGCTTACTAACTAGTTTACATACTAGCAGGTGAAGTTAAATAAAAGCTCGTCCAACTCCTCATTTAATAGCCATGTCAAGGTGGTAGTAAAGAAGAAAAGTAAACCGCCATTTGGAGCGTTTGCCATATTGGATTTAGAATGCCATTAAATAAGTCACCCATACACGTCTGCAAAATTTCAAAGCTCTAGCTTAATTAGAACTAGTCCAAATACGAATTGCATTATTCGAACTTAACATACTGACTGACTCACTATTATAACATACTAACAGATGAAGTTAAATAAAAGCTTGTAAAAATTATGTAGCTCTAAAAATTGTTTAATTTATTTGCAAAAAGTAATATGTATTTTTTGAAATAATCGCGATATTTATGTTAAGTTAAATTAATATAATATCATGGAAACCATTTGGAAAGATATAGTTTTGAAAAAATCGTTGAAATCCTCTTCTTTTTCTTTTTCTTTTTCTTTTTCTTTTTCTTCTTCTTCTTCAAAGCGTTAATTGAGTAAATGTTTTTTTTAGATTCATAATAAGTATTTAAACCCTCTCAAAAATCTAATTTTAAATCGCTTTACATCTGGAAAATTATGTAACTTTGTTTATGTTTATTTTTGGAAGCTCGTTATTCATGCAGTAGCACGAGAAGATTTTCGATTGTTTTCAACATCTTTCATAAATAGCATTAGCCCTTTGTATTCTTGAATTTATAAGAAGGTCTATTTTTGTTGAACTGTGCTTGACATAAGAGCGCAAACGGTCAAAAACGGGAGAAAATATTTCCTAAAATGTAGAAAATTGTTTTCTTAATCGTATTATTCTTATAAAATAAAATAAAATATTTTCAGTGGGATGTTTTAAGAGACGATTGCTTAAAGACAATTTTGCTTTTCAATATTTACTTATAAATAGTTGTAACTATTGAGTAATCGGTCAAAAGCAAATAACGGAGTTCTAACCGTACCGAAGTACGAATGCACTTTTTCTTGAGTTGTGCCAAAAATTGAAAACCAAGCTGTTGCTTATTAGCAAGATATTGCCTCATATACTAAAATACTGGACAAAAGCTCAGTCTGAATGGTTTTTATTGGAAAATAAATGTCCTTTAATTGCATTAATGTGGTTTCAAACTGCACAAAAAAATTAGGTTATTACTTTTTTGTCTTGACGAAAAATTTGATGTAATTTTATTTATGAATTTTAATGTTTACAAACAAGTTACGAAATATTTCTGAAATTGTTACTGGATTTGTAGAAAATGTTGCTGCAACACTTTGCGCTTACAATTAAAGTAGATTTTAAATTTTATTAAACCTCTAATCAACCAGAATATAATAATTTGCGTCTAATAATTTACAGGAATTATTTACAATGAATTTTAATTATTTTCATAGTTATATTTTCTAGAGTAGAATCCTACTGATTTACTCTTACTATCACTATATGTACTGTTAAATCTAGAATAGTAATTCTTGTTAAATGTGTGTGAGAGGAAAATTTAATTGGTACCTGCGATTATCCTTAAATATCTTATGTTTGCTAGTTACCTTTGAACCCTTTAGCCCTTAGGTAAATATTTTCCCTTATTTATCGGGGGTTAAGCGCAATCAAAGAGATGTTCTGCCATTGGGGTAATTTTTTCTTAACGTAAGATAGCCAAGAAAAGCAGAAACAGCAGCTTGACATGTATTTCATTCCTTTGAGCTAGAAACGGGCACAATATGTATAAATAAGGACGGATCGGGTTTGAACGACATGGTCAAGCAGAATACAATATCCCCGGAGGTAAGAAGTTAAGACCACTTTGGATGTGAACTTTCGCTGTGCAGTGAAAGTTACTTAAGCACTGCCGAGATAAAAGTACCCCTCGAAAGTAGTTGTACGACAATTCATGCACTTGGGGCCATTGAATGGATGGCTGATATACGGCCTTGGATGTATATCAACTCGTACGAGAAGCATCGTTTCTCACAGAAGTTGACAGCAAACTTAATTAAATGGGAAAGTTCTTCGGGAACCCCTGCACTGCAGAGTACTACACTAGCGCCTTACAGACAATTGTGAACTTGAACAATCTGAGGACGAATCCTGTGTAAGAAATTGCAGCTTTTACGAAATTTAAATTGCCAACATAAACGAAGCATTTGCGACAATTTATAAATAAACCGCTGATCGGAGAGTTGGGGATTCCCATAAAATTGAAGATTCTTTTGCTGATTTGCAAAAAATTTTAAAACTGACATTAAATGGAGGTGGTTCAATTTAAAGTTAACTTAGTTTTGAAATCCTTTACAATTGTTTAAGGAAATAGACTAGAAGCACGGAATTTTAGAAGAAGCTGTGTTTTTTTTTTTTTTTTTTTTTTTTTTTTTTTTTTTTTTTTTTTTTTTTTTTTTTAAAGTAAGTAGTTGTCATCTCTAAAACGATAATGCAAAAAAAACGTTGTGAAAAACCAAATATGTAAATTGAAGAGCACATATGACATACCGGAATTCGTTTCATTAAATAGTTTTCTCTTCTCACTTTCATCTCTCATTGCGTTTTTTTACATTTTTCTCCCTAAAATTTATATTAGAAACGAAAAATACACTCTGGCTACATCAAAGAAACTAGTAATATAGATGAATGAATGATTACATGCCGCACTAAATATAAGAGTCCTATTTGTATTGACATTGTAAGTAATAAATAATTACTACTACTACTACTTTTTCACTTTCAGTGTCCAAATTCCCCCTGAGATATTTTATGACATGTTAACTAAATTCGAACCAAACTTACAGTAATCTTGAATAAGAAAGAACTTTTTTAATGAGCGTCGTAATAATACTGTTCATCTGAACCAAGATGCAGCGATTAGGATATGTCAATTGCCTGTCTTAGTGCACATTTGTACATGTGTAGCGATTTTCAGATTTCATGATGGATTTGAGCTTTGGATTTTGATATTGAGCTGTCTAGTTATCGAAAAGAACATTTATAATCGTTTTAAGAGTTTTTGGCCTGTAGTTTGAAAACGAGCTCTACAGGGGGGAGTGGGGCTTTGCGACCGTGAGTATTTTTGTTCAGGATCATGTGAGCCACCTTTCCCATTGGTTATGTGCAAGGCCCTTTCAAAATATAGCAAGTTCAGAATTTTTAATCACTTTTAAATCCCTTTTTTACTTGATTTGTTTGCATAAAGTTAACTCGTGCTCCCGTAAAGTGGGAGTTATTTTTGATCCCGATAAAATCCAATATTGAAATTGTTTGATAGGTATGTGTGGGTTTTTAAGATCGGTCATTCTGAATGTTCACTTGCAAACTTGACATTCAAGATAATAGATTAAATATATACCTATAAAGTTTATAAATTTAAGGGTTTTTTTCTTCTGAAAATCGGTTCCTAGAATCTCCTAAGCCTACTGATTTCAAATTTGTTATCGGTATTTAGAATTTCAAATTGTTGTTGCATTCAATGTAATGGCGAGAAACAATGTTTAACTTGTTTTACTTTTGTAATACCTTTTTTCCAAATCTTATTAATTATTCTAATACTTTTTTCTAATTCGTGTTAATTACTTTATAGCAATTTTTAAAACGGAATTTTCATGTTATTTTTGATTTTTATTACACAACGTTGGAAATTAGATGGTTTTCAAATTTACAAAATCGTTTAGTTTGCTGTATTTCTTTAAAATTTATTATTTAATAGTGACCTA
This sequence comes from Dysmachus trigonus, assembly GCA_949715965.1. Classification (NCBI taxonomy): domain Eukaryota; kingdom Metazoa; phylum Arthropoda; class Insecta; order Diptera; family Asilidae; genus Dysmachus; species Dysmachus trigonus. The sequence continues at coordinate 39,485,412 of OX454322.1, read as the reverse complement.
GTCACCATATTAGATAAACATTTGGGAGAAGGGAGGAGGGTAGACTTTTTGAACAGCTTTTTATTTTCATATCATAGCTCCTTACGTAGCTTCCAAATTATTAATAAGACCTATCTATTGATACCTCACTATATGAAATGTGTGATTATTTTTTGTTTTTTTTGTCGTAACTTGTATCAGCCTCTGTGTGGAGAGATTCTTTAAAAATCTTTTTAGTAAGTATTTTTAGCACTGCCTATGCATTAAATATACTTATCTGCCTATAAATCACTTAAAATTGGTTATGTATTTAAACTCCAGCATCTTTTATGATATTACATACGAAATCCTAAAATCGGAAGGAGATAAGAACTCACATATGTCCTTTGGCAGCTATTTATAGTTTGCAATTAAGGTAGGACGAACACCGAACATGTACATGTACAATCTATACCTATAAAAACAAATGCCATTTTCACATTAATGTGCACGACTTGAGTTTATAATAAAGATAATATGCTCCGTTATTTCCCCAAAAGTTATTACTTATGTTACAGAGTAAATTAAAGCAAAATATTATCATTTCGTTTGTAACAGACGGCTCGCTTTAGGCACAACTTTCGCAGTAATGAACCAACTAAGTCAAATTTCCAATTCATTGGACTTCTTTCCTCGGCTCTGAGATGGCAACCAATTTTTGATTGCAATTTAATGGAAACATTGAAATTATATGCCCAGAAGGAATGATATTTTGGCTGTAGTATAAAGACATCATTATCATCATCACCATGTATTCAATTAATGTGAAGAAGCCATTCAAGCTGTGTGGAAAAGGTTCTCAGCTGCCATATTAAGTTTGGATCAAAGAAGCGAGCGCGCGATGCGGTACCTAACCTTTGGTGCTGAATTCTGAAAGGGACCGTTCAATGGAAATAAAACGTCTTGTGTAATCTTAATTTCTTCATCGCAGTAGAAGAGGCTCATAAGTGCCTTTTATTTTCTTTGAGTTGTATTTGTGCCTGTGAGCTACATATGGGCGGGCGACCGAGATACTTTTGACTTCTTGAATTGGGAGTCAGTTTCCGCAACCTCTATTCTTCTAGCTTAAGACCATTCCTTTTGTGTTCTCCCCTAATGGGCAGACAGAAATTATATTTCCTTTTCTTGTACATTTGTTGTGTGATGTTTGTACTGGATCATGTAGTTCAATTAAATAAAATATATAAATATCGATATATGTACTTTTTCATTAAAATAATAAGAAATACTTATTGACAGGAAATTAACTGCAATTAATGAAAAATCTTATGACCACTACGGAACTTAAAGTAATTTAAGGTTTACAATGTTATTTCGAGACTAACGAAATAAATTCTTTCATTATTCAAATTATATATTATACAGGGTGTTTCACATACCCAACCTTTAAAATAAAAAATAAATCTATTCCTAGTTATATTTATATAGCTACAACTTTATTCTCGAGGTTCAGAACAGGAAGGCCTGTACATTTAATAAAAAAAAAAGTCTATATGAAATAGAGAGAAAATGCGAGAGAGATTTAGAAAAAATTTAGAACAAGAATTCTAATAAGTAAATAAATGTAATGACAAAATATGATTTACCTTATAAAAATAAGGCTGAGAAAGTGCTATTTTCAACACTTCCTCTCGCTTTCTCCTTTAAAATATTAAAATCACTGTTTATACTCTTAACAATCCATATTGTTCAATATGTCTTTTGAATATGTCTCTTGGTAACGCCTTAGTTAATGGATCTGCCAATTGATTCATCGTTGATACGTACTCCACATAGATTTCTTGTGCAGCCTGCATGTCACAGGTGTAGAAATATTGTGTGTCTATGTGTTTGGTCCTCTTTGAAGAATTTGGATTGTGAACTAAAATAATTGCTCTCTGTTTATCACATTTTATCGGCGTTGGCTGGCCTTGCTTTTGATTTAAATCCCATATTAATCTTCGCAATGGTAAAACTGCCTTTATTGCTGCACACAGCGCAACAAATTCTGCTTCAGTAGTAGAAGTAGTGGTTATGCGTTGTCTTTTGGAACTCCATGCTACTGGTCCACCATTCAGCAGTGTTATCCATCCACTGGTGTTTCGCCTAGTGTCTATATCACCGGCCACAATCAGCATCACAATATACATCAAGATCGGCTTGATCCGACTCTAAATTATATGCTATTCCTTGATCTTCTTCCTTTCCTTTTACTCCTTCCCAATGCATGTTTGTTGGACTTTCCAGATAGCGACTCAGAACTCCAACAATATAAGCAATATCTGCTCGAGTACAAATCATCAAATACATTAGTGAGCCTACAGCTTCTCTGTATGGACATTTTCTTGCATCCTTCGAACCGTCTTCATGTTTAGAGAACTTTACTCCTGGTTCCGCTGGAGTAGAGACAGGTGAACATGTAGTATGATTGAACCGTTCCAACACTTTGATGAATCGTTAATTTTCTCATCTTTTCGTCTCTTTTAATTTGTAGGCCGACAAAAAATTCCGCTTCTTTGCTCGTTATTTCAAATTCTTGATGTAATTCATGTAGCAATTTTTGCATTAGGGGCATACTATTGCCGCACAGAAGACCATCATCCACATACAGGGCCAAGTATTATAAATTCTTGCGGTTTCCAAGTAAAGTTGCATGAATCAGATTTTGATTGTTGAAAACCATAATTTACAAGAAATTTAACTATTTTCTTGTTTCATTGCCATCTTCAGTAAACAGACTCGGTCAACCTCCACAAAACCATAAGGCTGCTCCATATATACCGTCTCAAGATCTCCATGAAGAAAAGCAGTTTTGACATCAAACTGAAGTACTTCTTGATTTTTAGCTGCTGCTATTGACATTAATACCCTCACAGAATCGTGTCTAACGACAGGTGCGGATGTTTCTTCGTAATCGATCCCAAATTTCTGCGAGTACCCCTTTGCAACTAGTCGAGCCTTATGTTTATCAATCTCGCCATTAGCTTTGTATTTGTTCTTGAATATCCAGCGATTCTATATAACATGTTTATCTTCTGTAGCACCAAAACCCATGTTCTGTTTTACTGAAGCGAATTAATTTCTTCATTGATAGCTGCCTACCATAGTTGAGATTCATCGCTTTTCATAGCATCTTCAAGTGAAATTGGTTCCGTCTGCAACATACAAAGCTCAGCCAATATTGCTTCTTCAGATTCATCATTTGTAGATCTTGCTGCTGCTCTTCTCGTATTATATGGGCTTCGAGGAATTGGTAGTCTTGGATTTTTCTGCCTTTTATTGATTTCCTCGTCCTCAGAGAATTGTTGTGGTTCTTCAAACTGGGATAGTTCATTTCCTTTTATTTCAGTGATCACATGTACTGATCCACGATCTTCATTGAATATCACATCTCGCCTAATCAATATTTTCCTCCCAGTTGGTTCATAGATCCTGTATGCCTTACTTTCATCATGATATCCGATGATCTGTCACTTAATGGAATTTTTTTCCCACTTTGCTCGTTGTTCCTTTGGGACGTGAACGTATACATCACAACCAAAAACTCTGAGATGATCTATTGATGGCTTTGATCCAAACCATTTCTCATAAGGTGTGACTCCTTCAATAATCTCTAATGCTGTTCTGTTTTTCAGGTACACTGCTGTGTTCGTCGCTTTAGCCCACAAAAATATTGGTAACTGCCTAGCATGTAGCATAGCTTTTGCGCTTTCCACGACCGTTCTGTTCTGTATTTCAATTAGACCGTTTTGCTCTGGTGCTCGAGGAGTTGATATATGATGTTTAATTCCCTTACTCAATAGCAACTGCCTGACGTCATCATTACAAAATTCCAGGCCTCCATCGGATCTCAATGTTTTGATTTCGTGACCATCAGCTCTTACATCTGCGTAAAACTTCATGAGATTGGTCAACACTTCTGTCTTATTTTTTAGGAAGTAGACAAAACAATATCTAGAAAAATCATCTTTAACTAACATGAAATAATTAGCACCACCAATTGACGGTGTACTCATTTTACCGCACAAGTCTACATGAAATGTGTCACCAGGTGTTTGTGCTCGTTTTGTTCCCGTTTTGGGAAAACTCATACGATACTGCTTCCCGTATGAACAGTCTTCACAGAATGGGCTGTCTCTCGATGGCTCATTGAAAACTAGATTTCTAACCATTTCCTTACTCTTCATTTCCCGAAATGTCCTGAAATTCACGTGGCCTAAACGTTCGTGCCACAACATTAATGATGTTAATGATACAGCATTGAGTTCACTTGACTTGATTGGTTCCAAATTTATCTTATACAACCTGTTGTCACGAATTCCATCAGCTATAACAGTTGATCCTTTCATGAAACTGACCCGTTCTGCACCTTCTTCAAAAATCACCTTCATGCCTTTCCCGTCGATCTCGATAGAGATATAAAATGTCGGCCAAGATGTGGAACGTATAAGACGTCTTTGATAATATGCACAGGTGTATAACTCTTTCTGTTTGTAAGACGAACTTCAATGCCGTCATCGATTGAAGAACAAAAAGGTGTGGCCTTTGACAGATTACAACCATGAGTTGACAACCACGTTCATCCGTTTCCCTCTAAAGCATGAGTGAATGCCCAGCGATGATCTGTTTGTTTTGATTGTCGCTCTCTTTGCCGCTTGAAGCATTCTCGAGCCCAATGTTCTTGCTTATGATAATAATTACATTTGCCGTTTCGTTTTAAATTATCTTTATTTGTTGTTTTATCGTTAGCTCTTTTATTAATGGTACTTACTGTGAAAACACCACCTTGAGCTGTGTTACAATCTACGGTACTTGCCCTAAGACTCAAAAGTGATTCTTCGTTTACCAGATGATCCGTTAATTTTTCTATAGTCTGATCACCTCAAGGCACCGCATACCATGTACGGTTTCAGCTTATTTTCTGCCATATAGATTTCCATTTGCAGTTCCAAGAGTTAATAATTTTGTCCAGTGAATCGATGAAGCTGGCACAATTTGATTCTGCCATATTGGGTTGTGGGTGTAAAAATGATTGCTCAATATGGATAACGGAATTCTCTGGATGAATTTCATAAAATTTGTACTCCGAACGATTTGATGAGATCATGAAATGCAGAACCTTCGATCGCACTATCAGCCAGAACGTTTCCTTTATCCATAAAACTTTAGCAGAGAACACAGCTACTGGCCAAACACGTGCACTGGGCCCATAACCTTAAAAAAAAAAAAAAAATCTATTCTTTGTTAGTTACAACTTTATTCTCGAGTTTCAGAACGGGAAGGCCTGTACATTTAGTAAAATAACGTCTATATGAAATAGAGAGAAAGTGTGAGAGAGATTTAGAACACATTTAGAACAGGAATTCGTATAAGTAAATAAATGTAATGATAAAATATTATTTACCTTATAAAAATAAGGCTGAGAAAGCGCTATCTTCAACACCAACAAACAATATTTTTCTTATAAAGCCCTTCAAGAGTTGTATGAGATTAAATAAGCTTTAGTTAAGACAATACCTTCGAAAAATAACTCCCTAAAAATTCTTCAAGAGCATTACTAGCTAAGAAGTGGCGTATGAAATGAATCTGATAAGGTGCTAGAAGATTTCTTGCAGAGTTCTTCAAGAATTGTTAAAAACAAACCTAAGAGTATTATCAGATGATTAGCCGAGATCCTTACTCAAAATTTTCCAAATTGTGTACGGACAAAGCCGAAGTTCTTGCGCAATTCTTTGAATTGACAAATTCCACACTGCGGCAATACTGGTTTAATCATTTGTTGATGGCGGGTTGTCATTAATAAGATTCAAGATTTTTCAAGATTTACTTATTAGCGGCTAAATATTATACATTCTGTTACATTAAAAATTACATTCACTTTGTTACTGCAGCTAGCTTATTGTCTTTCCAAACTTCTTCGTGGCTTTAGGCGATATACCATGAAAGGTATATATTTTGATATGTATATATATTAGGGTGCTTTTTTTTGCGACTATTTGTTTTTTTTTCAGTCCCACCTCGAAATTTTGTGACAAATACCTAAACAAAAATTCCCTGAAAATTGGAGCCCTTAATATTATACAATATATATATAATAATATACAAATATTTCCCATGTAAAATACACGTAAACTTTGAAGTTGAGGTAGTGTAGAATTTTCATGGATTGTTGACCTAAATTGTAGAAACACTACCTCAACTTCAAAGCCCAATATCTCAAGAAATATGGATGTTAGCGATTTGGTGTTCAGAACTTTTTAGGAGGAAATTAAATTTCCTACAAGTTTGTAATATTAACTTTTTCTGTACCTCTTGTTGTTTACGAGATAGGGGCAAAAAGCGAGAATTTCATGGAAAAATTGCGGTTAATGACCCATACTACCTCGATGGTGGGAGTTAGGGTTACACCGCAATGGACACTTTTGTAGAGCATTCAATTCTGAAGAAACTCTACCATTGACCAAGATTATACCATAAATTGCCTCTGAGCTGTAGAGTTTTGAAAAAAATAATCAAAGTTTACGTGTATTTTATATGGGAAATCTTTATACGCCTTGGTCTAGTACTTAATATTAATATTAAGGGCTCCAATTTTCAGGGAATTTTTGTTTAAGTATTTGCCACAAAATTTCGAGGTGGGACTGAAAAAAAAAATAGTCGTAAACAAAAAGCACCCTAATATGTTTATATACATATACATAAGGTATATTTCCTTGTTGTTTTCCGCATTTGCGCTGTAGACGTGCAATGACAGTAACACAACGAATAGCACGTTCTGATGGCCGATTATTTGGTTCATAAAACTCACGAAATTCTCTATAAATTGTTAACCTGATAAGTTTTCACTGAGTCCTAATTTCGGAAATAAATTGCCACCATTTGGAATCGTTTTTGCAGTGCATGTCTTTCCATGATGATTTGTTAGAGCTTAGCAGGTAAAAATTACAGCTCACTTGAGAGTTATCCCTATACGAAATAGATAGAATAGATATATAGAAATTCGGCGCCTCTTCAAAAAACACCCTTTACATGTAATAACAAACGGCTCATTCTTGTGTTCCTTTTTAACCTTGTAACCTTATTTGAGAATGCTATTCCGAATCTCCACATTTTCCGAATCCCAATCTCAAAATTTCGAAAGTCTTGCATGGAAAATTCTTACTTTGTCTCGACTCTGGAATAATCTTTCACCATCCAACCAATTTTTGCTCGTTTTCGTTTCGTTTTTGTTTCTCCGTCTTTTTCACTGTAGTCTGTTCTTATTATAAACAAAAGATGGTATAACCTTGCTTACATTATCTGAAATAAAGAACTGTCTATTCTTTTATATCTATCATAAGCTGCGTATGAGCGGTTTAACACTGAAATATTTACAAAACAACTACTTAACTATGTTATTTTACCTGGGTCTAGATCAATTTTAATGAAATCTGACCGGAATTCGGACGAATTACGCGAACATTTTTTATTTGTGAAAGTTACTTTTTTAGAATTTCAAAGTTGAATTTCTCGGAAAGTAGGGCTTTCCGACAAAAGTTTCATTAAAACCCGGGAGGTGACCGTATTCTTAACTTAAGGTGAAAGTTTTCCCTTAATTAGATTAGCAAGAAACGGAATTACAGCTTCTCAAAACCAAAATTTCTAATTCAGTATTTTTTAATTTCATATTTATTCAGAACGAGATTCGCATGAAAAAATGCAGCTATAGTAGAAATATGTACAGGTATAAAATAAAATCCTCACAAATTTTGAGCAGGGTACAACATAATTATTATAGTTACAAAACATCCTGTATATTCTAAACTTTATATTTTTTTTCGGTATCATCAGTGTCCATGTGTTTTTGTAATTACATAACACCAGGTGTCATAATTTTAATTATTATTAGTTTGGTGTGCCCAAAAAATAGCATTGATTACCTTTTTGTTAACAAAGAGGCACATTTTGCCTGCGTGAATTCTATCATACAAACAAGTTTATTTATTGATCAGAACCTACGCACAAGTTGAATATTACATCACGTCAATTTCATGTTATTTTTAGAGAACTTCAAATTTTTATTAGAGCGCTTGTTTCGTACTGCGTTACAGTTAAATTTGTACGACAATTTACATTAAGCCTTTCATCGACTTTATAATGAGAATTGAATTTGTTCAAACTTTCCACGCAACGTGGGGGTATATTACATCAATTAACTTTTAGGGCAACGAACTGTTGAAATGTCAGCAATCGATCGTTCTTAATCAATGAAATTTAATGAAAGATATCAGTTATTAATAAAATTCCCGAAAAGGACAGAACCGACCTAGCAAAACTGATAAGGATATTAGTGTTTGGGAAAGGAATTTGTGGAAGAAAAGAACATCGAGAGTCATTTTATGATGACAAGTTCAAGTAAATGGGCTTCGATTAAGATAGCACTCGTCCACGAGATTCGTGCACCCTAAAACACCCTTATCCTTTATGTCGAGCCCATCGGATGTGTTCCCGGAAAATGGCATTACAGCGGCACAAAACGCCTCCATCCAGATGCCAAGGGGCGAACACCCAACAATATCGTAGGCCCGAATCTTGGTCCTTTATATATTAAGTTCACATGACTTCATTTCTGCCACAAAGAGAATTCCTCGATAGACCTATATTCTTCATTTCTGATCGCTTTATTGCTTTTTTTTCGTCGCATCCTTTTTTTTCTAGGTGTACTAAGAAAGCCCAAGGTGAATGTGAGGAAATCTTTAATTTCGCCGGCAAATATTTTTTCCTCTTTTTTATTTTTGGCTAGGGGTAGCGGGAAGGAACGCGGTGAAGAATTCCAATAGGGAAAAGTTCATACCTCAGGGCAGCTGGAGAAATTTCATAAGGAAAGAATGCTTTCATTAAGGGCAGGAGCGAAGCTTTATGACCTCTGCGTGCACGCATATTTGCGCCGACATCGATATGAAACGGCCTAACACTGCCGCCGTAGCCCGTGTCGCCCTCGCCGAATTTTCCGTAAAGATGAAAAGTAAGTTTCCGGCTAAAAGAAGCTGTTCCTTCTTTAGCAAGGAATTGAGGCTTTAGTTTAATCCCAGTAGTTCATTTAACTGTAAAACGGAATTAAGACGTTCTTCAAACGTTCCTGGGATGTTTAAGAAAATTCGCTGCAAATTCCTGTAATCTCTTAAGGATTCGATAATAAAGATGGTCGGCAACGACGTAATTTGTTCATTGCTTCTTTCGCGGAGATGTAAAATCAAGTATTCAATTTTCTAGAGAAGAGCTGAATGCTTTGTTAAAAATTCAGGAAAGCATTGTTCCTCTTCGGGGAATTTCGACGAAAGAAAGAACACAAAGAAGTCGTCTTCTAGGGTGCGGGTGGGTCTATGCGACACATACAATATATTTTGTTTTCTTCAAATTCGTTCTCTCTTTGTGAATTGATGGAATCCGAATAAGGGGGCAAAACACTTATTGCAATTTCATCTCATGCATTCTTACAATCTTAAGATCACCAAAAACTTTGGTATTTTAGCCACTGGAACACGTGTGAAAACAAAATTAAATATTAAACTTTTAAATATTGACACAAGTTCAAACTCAACAACAGTAGAGAATTGGATACCGCATTACTGAAAGTAATAATACATGACATCAATAAAAACAACATACGAGTATCATATTTGACTAATTTGAAACAAATCTTAGACATAGAAATCAATCAATAGACACATACGTACATTTATGTTTATTGAGAATAAACATAAAAATATACATATCCCTATTTATGTATTTCTAAAAACCGTAAAAGTTAAAAATTTTACGCATTCGAATTACCTGGAAAATATTTTACCGTACAATTTTTCCTATTACCCTTGCACCGGATTCCTGTTGTCCTTTTCAGTTTGCAAATTAATACCTAACTAATGATCAAAAATTTAATATTTAACCCATTACCTAAATTTTAATTCCTAAAACAGTTCCCAGTTGCTAGGTGATTTTTTAAAGAATGAAAGTAAAAGAGAATGAGGCAGAGTTTTCGGTATTGCTAATTTTAAATGTAGGTTCATAGTGTACAATTTTTCGAATTCATGGAATTTCAAAACTTTCAGTCGATTTCTTGAAGTTAAAAAAATACTGATAAAATTTTTGAATAATATCTAGGTCTATAACGTTTTCGACTCGGACAAGTAACAAAGTATGAGGTATTTTAAGAAATTTTCAGACAATTTGGGCAAAACGCCAATCAAAAATGTGTGCAAAAACTTTTGTCGAGCAATTTATAATACTATTGGAAATTTTAATTTCGGAGAACAGATATTTTGCCAACCATAGGCGAGACCTTATTAAGAAAAAAATATGACATTACGTGGTTTTATTTTTAAAAGAATATTTGCATGAAAATGCCATAAAAGTATGTAAAAGAATTATGTAATAGCTTTTTTAAAAAGCCAAGTCGAAAAAATAAAATTTAGTAATTATTTATGACCTTGCGCTTGAAATATGTCATTTTTAGAGTTGTTCCACACAAGCATATGTATATATGTAGGGCGCGCATTTGCCTCCTTCATATTTTCTTTTAGGTTGAAAATTAAATATTTCATTCTCCTAGCGATGCCTCCAAACTTAAAAATGTTTTGAAATTGAATACCATAGGGTAAATAAATTATTTTTGATTGAAAAATAAGTTGTTCACTTTAGGGGGTTTTCTTACCTTCCCTACAATCAAAGCACACCCCCAACCTTCTTCATTTGTCTCAAGTTGATGATCCCTACAACATATCCCAAGATCAAGGTCATTTGGGAGTTGGACCTTAAAGTAAATAATTGCTCAATATTTTTTACAAAAGAAAAGTCCTCCTTAATTTGCTATACAACAAAAAATCTCTCTTAATTTGATATTGTTTTGATTGCTTTTATTCTATCCGCTGAAATCGATCATAAGAATTTCTTTTTTAATTTACGTGATTACGAATTGTACCATTATAAAATACCTGGAAGTTGCAAAGTTGGTTGATTTGAAGACACGTCTTAATAGCCTTTGGTCCAGAGCTTGAATTACACTGATTCAAACGTAAACTTACCAACTGACTTCCGCAAAATTATTCCTCTCAGTTTGTGTGTTTAATTAAAATGACATTTTTTCCCGTTATTCTCCGGTTGCGAAGCTGCTACAGCTGTAATTACTTTTGATAATGAAAATTAGTTTTTACCTTTGAAAGAGATGAAAGTAGAACTTCGGACTCCTGCCCCAAAGCTAGCTGCCAGTTTATGATTTCTATTTGCCTTTAAAACAACCCCGAACAGCCCGGTACTTTCGACTGAAAAACAAGCAGTAATGCAACTTAATTCGATTCTGAAACTATAATGCTTATGTATTCATGTAGGAATTTATTATTGCTCCTATGCACCTAGGTAAGCCCATAAGGTCTCTTAATTGAATAATTTTCTAATTAAATAATAAAATGTTTACTTACAACGAAAAGTAAATTTTTGAAGCAACGTTCATATGACGCTGTTAAAAACTTGCAATGCCTATAGTATTTTTCTTTTTCCTGTTTAACAAATTACAAGAGTTTTAGGTTAACATTTCCCCATGGCTAACGAGTTATTTACGAACGTGAATGAATGGAAATTTCAAACTGAGAATATTTTATTTTCCACACCCCCGGGCGATAACCCAGCATCAAAACATCACAACCTAATGAGCTCGTAGAATTTAAAATAGCAAGGAAATGTTTTATAAGGTATAATTTGTGTGCACCTATTCAGGTTGAACTTTCTCGATAGTGCCTCTTAGCCTTAAATTTTGTGAACGTAATTAGTACCTTGAGTAGCTTAATGGATAAAGTTCTATTTACAAAACATTTTGTGGAGTTTAAGTGTATTTCCAGGTCAGGTTTTTATTCCAATTAAAAGAATCATTTTATGCATTACGTACCATTTTTTCCTTAGCGAGAAATCTTAGGGAATTAAAAATGTATTAATTGCTTTGTTTGTACATTATCCTGAAACATTTACTACCATTTAAAAATACTTTGGTTTTAGTTTTTTGGCGACACAAAAAATGGCGGGTAGCCCCGGACATAGTAACCAATGGTGGCCCAATCGTTTTTTGACCTTACAAACATATAGTTTACTTTTGTTTTGAATAAAAATTCACTTTTGAATTGAATTTTCATACTTTGCATTTGGAATAATAAGCTCTTTTCGAAATTTAACATCGATACTAATGCTTTCGAATTTGGTATTGTTGATATAAAAAAGAGCAATTTTGAAATGGATTTTTATACGTTTCAAATGGAACAAGGGATTTTTGCGTGGGAAAAGTTGAAATGTTGTTTGAAAATGGTATATGTATATTTAACACGTTGAGTGCGGCGTCGGTCCCCCATGACCGACAGTGAACTTTCCGTTAGGCCGGTGTCGGTCTCTGGGGCCGGCAGTGGAATTTTCGTTTGGACAGCTTTGGTCCCTGGGACTGACGGCAGACTTTTTATTTGGGCTAACAGATTATTATTCGGCATTAAGAAGAGAAGCTGTAGATCTCAAATATAAAAGACAAAACACTTCAGTTACACATTTAACTGCTTATTTCATTTTATTTTCGTCCCATTTTCCTCTATCACTAATTCTACCCTTAAACGGCATATTTCAAGTTTTTCTGCAACACTAGTAACAACATTTTAAAATATAGTTCCTATAAATAAGCAAATTAACAAAACAATTGTAGTTTGTTACAACAATATTGCAAAATTCAAAACTTAAAACAGTGTCCGGGGGTACCCGACATTATCGTGTCCGGGGGTACCCGATCGTTACCAAGCAACATTTTTAGACACATCTCTTAAATTGTACAAGAAATGTTAAAAATACTATTTCAACCTTTAAATATATAAAATTTCCTACAATATTAAACAAAAAACGAGTACGCATACTTACTTATTGTACTTGATAAGCTTCAATGAAGTTTGACAGGAGCAACGAAAATTGTTTGCCGGGAAAAAAACACACACTCACGTGTAAATCACTCTGTGCCCACGCTGAAATTAATTATTTGTTTTTACTCATTTATAATAAAACTATACCTATGCAACGTGGTTAGTTTCTTAGAAATTTAAATGTCCGGGGTTACTCGCCGTCCGGGGCTACCCGACCTTCCCCTACATAGTTTTGATATACAAAAATTTGCACTCTTAGACGATTTTCTGCATATTTCTTTAAATTTTTGGTGGAACTCGTAGAAAATCCTTAATTAAGGATGTGTCCATCCTATCCGTGAAAATAATGCTGCAAAAATCCTGAACATTAAAGCAAAACAAAATTCTACATTAGTTACTCCGATCTGTCATGCAACAAGATAAATGCATGCTTCTCGCCGTCAATAAGTAGAATAAGATATTTATTTGGTTTGGTTTAATTGGTTTATTTGAAGGATTTTTTCCCAGCATTTTAACAATTAGTAAGTGGAACGTGAAGCTTACGGTATTTACACAATTTTTAACAAAACGTTCAGGAAATATGCTGAAAGTCGTTGCGGAAAATGTTATTTTTAAAATTTTAATGTTGCATATTTCGAAAAGTTATTGCGTGTGTGAATATGACTCAGCCCTTTTTGTTAAAATAAAACACATTTGGTTTTTAAGAAAATTAAAGAAAAGTTTATTCAAAGTATGCTTCATCGGTAGCTGCAACCTTCGCCCATCTTTCAGGTAATTTACATATTCCTTGCATGAAGAAATCCTAGTATTTTGAACTGATCCAATTATCAATCCAAATTTTGATATTTTCGTATGAAGTGAACCATTCTTCCGTCAGATCTGCCTGCATTGTTCGGAATAAGTGATAATTCGAAGGAGCTATGTCTTGCGAATATCGCTGGTGGAGTAGCACTTCCCTGTCCTGTCCATCTAGATATCTTTTCATGGCTTGTGCGGTATGCGGTTTGGCATTATCCTATGGTAGAATTAATTTACTGTGCCTATTCACCCATTCTGGTCGTTTTTCTTCTATGGCTACCTTCAAACGCATTAGTTGTCGTCGGTAAACTTTCTCCATTAATAGTTTGAGAGGATTCGAGCAACTCATAATAATGAAGACCTCTCTGATCCCATCAAATGCAGAGCATAATCTTGTCACAGTGAATATTTTCTGTGTCTGTGATGGGCTTGGTTCACCTGGCTTCACCCAAGCTTTTTTATGTTTAGGATCCTCATAATATATCCACTTTTCATCTCCTGTGATTATTCGATGCAAAAATCCTTTTCTTTGCTGCCTTTGAAGTAGCATTTCACAAATTTTTTTTCGACGTTCGATGTCTCTTTCTTTCAATTCGTATGGAACCCAGTTACCAACTTGTTGTTGCTTTTAAACGCTTTGCAGCAGTTGATCGTTCAACATTTAATGCTGCAGCCAATTCTGATTGAGTTTGGCAAGAATCCTCTGCCAATAATGCTTCCAATTTAGCATCTTCAAATTTTTTTGGTGGTTTTCCATGTTCTTTGACCTCAGTGCCAAAATCATTATTTTTAAATCGTCGAAACCATTCCTTGCAAGTTGTATTAGATGGAGCACGTTCACAAGCAAACCATAAGTTCCCGCTGCACTTTTCTTTGCAATAAAATAGTGTAATAGCGCTTCCCGCAAATTAAGTTTACTTGGAATGAAAACCGACATTTTCAAGGAGGCAAAAACACTTGTTGCTAATATTTCAGTCAAATGTCACATAGTGCGTTTGACAGCTGACATAAAGTACTATCAAACACAAGTGTTGCCATTTATTAGTACACGTAAGCAATACTAAAAACGACATCTGTTGGGAAAGGGCGGAGTTGTATTCACACACCCAATACCTTAAATTAACTGTCCTACAATTTTTTATTCAAATTTAAGAGAAGAAGACCTTCACTTTAATCTGTTCCAATTCTAATAATTGAGGATGTTGGAGACAATTTAAAGTTAGTAATAGTAGCCTTGCTAGATTTGGAATATTATAGTGAACCCTGTAAAATTTATATTAGATGTATCCGTAAGTAATTAATACTTTGTCATCTATAAACAAATATTAATAAATATAACATTTTTTTTAAAATTATACTAGTTTATAAGGTTTTTATTTGCTTAAAAAATACACTACATATGTTATTAATAAGATTCTCTGATTTCGAGCAAAATACTGTTACACCTGTGGGAGAGAAAACAAAATTAATGCAAATCTGTGCTATTCTGTTCCGCCGCGTATCCCGTCACCCAGCTGCGCACCTCCGACCCTGGCTGAGGCAATTTTCCGATCGGCCCTAAAATAAAGTGAGATAAAAAGTTTGCTACATTCAGGTATGGTAGGGTTGCGACAAAGTCGAACGAATCATCCACATTGCGACTCGAGTATCGAATCAGGGCTGAAGCGAAGCTTGAAATTCAGCGAAGTCTCTAGATTCCTCAATTCGACTGCGGTAAAGTCTCCCTCTCGACTTTACTTTCTCGAACTTCGTAGCATCGCATCTTAGGAGCGATGGAGCATGGATTTCTCCAAGGTCGCTCTACAACCACGAATCTTCTTGAATTCGTTCTGTATATTGTTGAGGGCTTCCAAATGGGATTGCAAACAGATTGTATTTATACAGATTTTAGCAAAGCTTTCGATAAGCTTTCTCATTCCATTATAGCGTTAAAACTTGAAAGGAAAGGTTTTTCACCTTTATTTGTCAACTGGATACGTTCTTATTTGTCAAATAGGTCCTATCAGGTTGCTTTCCGTGGCACCAATTTGAGGAATATCTTAGCCACTTCGGGTGTCCCTTGGGTCCACTTGGGTCGTCTTCTTTTTATTTTGTCAATTGACGATATCACACATCTTTTGAATACGTGCAAAGTCTTAATCTATGCTGATGACATGAAGTTATTCTTTCATGTAAGGAGTATTAACGATTGCCATATGATTCAAAAGGACCTTAATATCTTCTATTCTTGGTGTGCTCACAATGACCTTGAATTTAATATTGATAAATGCGACATTGTATCTTTTTATCGTGGTCGAAATTTTTTTCAATTTCACTACACTCTCTTGGGTCATACTCTTCGTCGAACGAAGTCTGTTCGTGACTTAGGGACACCTTAGGGACTTTCCCACCCTAAGGCCGCCCTTCGTAACAATACTAAAAAAACTTCCATGACGTCATATTTTCGAGAAAAATTGGGTTAACAATTTAAAATACCCTTCTTTTAGCCGTCTTTAGAATTTTCTTTTGTAATAAAGAGAAGTTTAAATTCTATGCTATAGTTATAAAGTATCAGTTAATTAAAACCTTTTTCAAGGTTTGTTGAGGAGGCGAATTTTTCATTAGAGTTCCACTCCGGCTATGGCTTTTAATAACATTTACATATAAAATATTATAAAGCTATTGTTTAGAATTCAAACTTTGATTTGATTTACATTTAAAGCTGCTACAAAATTCCGTTGTTTTTAAAAAAATTCCAGAAGTCGTTAAAATATGGTTATTTTCATTTTGTAACCCTATCGAAAACTTAACGTGATGGAAAAAACCAAATTTTACATTAGTGATTAGTTTCAATTAAAGGAAGGAAAAATTACATTTCGTATTTGTAAACTAGTGTTATCAATAACAGTTTGTCATCTAATCTGCAAAAGTTCAAGTGCACAATCCACATTTCTAGTCTAGGTACTTTGACAATTTCATGTAGGTGCCTTTGTGCAGTTGACCATGACTTGCTAATTTCTGTGTACTTAACCTTGGATCAGACTTCTATAGACTATAGATTGTAAATATAATTGGTCGTCCACTTCGAAGCTTGTCAGTCCGGTCATAATCGCTTACAGCAAATCTCTTGAACCAACTCTGGGATTTCTTGATCTTCAATATATCTCCATAAGTATTACAAATTTTCCTAGTTGTTTCTGTTGCACACAAACCCGCGTGAAAATGAATAACACCCAATAACGAATTTGGCTCTCAGAAAGTCCGCCATTTTATCAGGGCAATAACAAAATTTAAAATGATTGGAAAAATTTACTAACAAACTGGTTGCACAATATCTGTCAGGAAAATTGTACTTGCACTTGCATCAATTGAGAACTAATGAGAAATAATCTCTGTGAAAATGACTGATTACTTATGGATACCTCTAATATATGCAGGATTTTTAAAATTAAATTTTAGCTTGCGGTCTATCATATCCAACCCACTCGGTTGACAGCTAAAGTCATAGTTAGTTATTTTCCAATAGCAAGACGTTGCTTCTTTCGGAAGTTACAGAGGGCTCCCACCAAAGCAGCCTTCAGTCATCGCTGGTAGGTTCGAGCAAGGTAAGAGTGACCGTAAAGATAAATTCATCGGCGGCAGAAAATCGTTACTGTAATGACCTTCCAGGTTGCTCCAGAGCCGCGCAAATAAATTTGAACATGACACAGTTCTGGCCGCAGCAGCCGCGAACAATGTCTAATTGCGCCCGCCTGAGCGTTTTAACACAGAATTTTATAGCACGACTTTCTGGGCAGACCATTCGTTTCATGCTTCGCACCGCGGTGCGCTTAGACTCGGGCATGTTATGTTTTATGCAAAGTGCAACGGTTCATAAGTGGAGGACATTAGATTATTAATGACACAATCGGTGCAGTCACCACTCCACTTGGCGCGCAATTTGTGGTGTCATGGGTACAGGTGTCCTCACGAGACCTTCGTGCCAGAATAGAGGACAACACTCGAACGTGTCCTGGACGATACGGTGGGACGGGGGTAAGAAGTCTGCAAACGACTTGAAGCATTAATGAAATGCATGCACCAATTTTCTAAAACATTTGGAAACATTGTGGAGCCACACTGGAGCTGGCAGCATGCTGTGAGAATCGAATTTGGGGTATCCGGTTCAGCGATCATGGATCTGAAGACGATGAAGTATCGATATGGGAGTTTGCTCCACTCAATAACTCCTTTCCCTGCATCGCCCGGCTGCCACTGACAGGGGGCCATCACTTATTCACAAGCACCAGCTTATTTCACGGATAGGATTGAGCTACTGCATTTAACAACAGCATCCCACAAGTTTCTGTAACGTCCTGATTGCAGGGGTGTCACAAAGGGCCAAGGGTACTTGATCTGTACAGAGGAGTAGTTGTCGTTCTCATTAGAATCCAGTAAAATATACAAGGTCAATATTTGACTGAAACATCTGAGTAACAAAATTGCGCAGCGAGCCGATTACCGTCTCCATTTTAGCGGTCAGGGTTATTGAGCTGAAAAGTCCTTTTCTGGCAGTTTTTGGGAGTATATTTCGGAACGAGAAGACATCACACTTATTTACTCACGTTATATCGATTGAAGAAACTTTTAGTTGTGTTTAATTTTATATTATATCAAATTTTGTCTAATCCACTTAACTTTAAAGAGAATGTACTTTTAATTTTGATTTAAAATCTTGCTTTTGCGATTTACATAAATATTTGATAGAAGAGTCTAATGTTCAACAACTACATATTGCTGTCCTTTGTTGCTTTAGCGCCTAATTCGCGAATGTACTTAAATTGTTTAGTTCGCAAAAAAGTCAGGATCGTGTCATTAAGGGGCACCACTAGTGTAACCGCCTGAAAAATGGTGATTTTTGGGAATTTTTTAAAAGAAAACGGCTGCATGAAATATTTTAATGTTTTAAGCATATAGTTGTGGATTTATAATAAATACATGATCAAAATTTTGGACCAAAAAATTGAACATTCAGCGAGTTAATGGTGGAGTTTTTAAAAAAACATTTCAAATTTCGCACGAAAAGGAGGAGGGTCAATAAGGCCAGGTTTCGGCCTAAATTTTTTGGCAGGAAGGACTTAAAATTTCTTTGAAATTCTTTTTGGGTTTTTATCTATAATCAATATATAGTCAATTTCAACCAATACGAAACTTTCAAATACCCTCCCGCCTCTCTGCCATCCCCCAAAGTTATGAAAAAGCAGGTATAAATAGCACTATTTTAATGCATTAACGCTTATAGAAAATGTCTGAGCTAAATTTTACAATACAGATAATGCATCTAGACAACCAATAAAACATAAATACCCTCCTCCCCCCACCATACCCCCTCCCATACGAAATTTCAAGTCCTTCCTGCCAAAAAATGTAGGGCGAAAACCGGCCTTATTGACCCTCCTCCTTTGATGATATTTGGCCTGCCAAAATTACATTTTTTATTCGATCCGGAAAACCGGGGGTTGATGGTATGGATAAACATGTATAAAAGAAGTTGCAATAAGAATCAAATCGATCGGATGATTTGTCTTCGGCAGAAAATTTGAAAAATGTAGTTTCGAGAAAAACGCGTTTAAAGTTTAATTCATAAATTTCTCAATACCTCGATACGATTATCACTTGCTCTTTAAATGGCTATAACTTAAAAACTATTTAAAATATGCACTTGAAATTTTACTATGTTATTTGTAAAGGTATAGGTATATTGGTATATAATTTCAAAATTCAACACTAGGGGTGCCCCTTAACAAAAAAAAAAAAAAAAAACAATTGGGATAACATTTTAAAGTTAATATTGACAAGACATTTCACGGTGAAGTATTTTACTAGTATCAGAGGCCCTTTAAAAGTCATTCGAAGGCCAAGCAATGCAGTTTTTTACATCATAAAACTCTTGTATAAAATAATTTTACCAGAAACTGAATTCTTTTGAGATATTTAGAAGTTTCGGGTTATTTTTGGAATCACTGTAAGTGTTCCTTTTAACATGACGTCAAATGATTGCTTTTTTAGATAAATTTTGACGAATATTAAATTTATTCATTACTGCACACTTAAAAAAATTAAAAATGTCCTCCGTCTATGTAAAATATTAAAACATTTTATATTGCGCGGAATTCTACTAACAGCTACCCAGCATAAAGATTTAATATTTTTGTCAATTTTAATCCACACAAAACCTCAAATCTTGAACTGAAAATTTTTCAGAGTAATTATGGTATATAGAAAAAAAAGTCCCGTTTATGTATGCAAAATCTACTGGACGGATTTTAATTAAACTTGGCATAGTATGCATAGTATATGGTGCCCAGTATATCGGTCTCGCGGCAAATTGATTGCTACAGTTTTCTTACCTTATGGAATCGCTTATTTATGACGATTCCACCGATGAATTAGGTATATGATATTTTGGCGCTGGGGTTTTTTTTTTTACATGCAGCATGTTGGGGGATGTGGAGACCCCAAACGCCCCACGATTATCGGTGGCCAAGTTCACCACTATTTGTTAAATAATTTAATGAAACAATCCTGTGAAAATTAAATCCTTAGCTATTACTTTTCAACATGTCCGTAGAACGACATGTTGGGGCGGTGGAGAGTCTCTCAGCTATTGAAATGTCATATACCTAATTTATCGGTCGACTCGTCATAAATAAGATAAGAAAACTTTAGCAATCAACTTTCCGCGAGACCGATGTACTGGGGACTAATAGTTTATGCCCCGGGCTAACATTCAGAATATTATTTATTCGGATGAAATGCAAAGTTTCAAAGAGTGATCAACATTTTTCCAGTAAAATCGATTTTAATGCAAATTAATGCTATAAGTGTTTCGAAGCCACTGACTTCGAATCTACTATCAAAATGCATTTTGGGGCCTCCGTTCTGGAATCTACTATCAACATTTTTTTTTTCAGGTGTATGCACACAAACAAAAAAGTACTGGAAGGATTTTTATAAGACTTGACATATGTTTAGTTTATTGCATGTCCTGGGTTGACATTTTGGGTACATTTTATCTCCATCCGTCACAAAATGTCCATACCGTTGAAAATTCGATATGGGTATATGATATTTTTGGAATTTGCAGTTTGTTTGAAATATATTTTAAGCTATTTTATTAATGTATTCAACAAAATCTTAAGGTTCACGTGAACAAAGTCGAGGGTGCAGGTAGTCTAATGAATAAATCCTATGAGAATTACTTATACTCACCAACATTTTAAATTTGCTAATCTGTGCAATTTGTGGGCTATTCTGAGAGGTCAGGCATACCGGGAGCCACTACCTATAGTTACGTTAAACTAATAAAGTGGGGGGGGGGGGGGGGGGGGGGGGGGGGACGAACCTTTTTATCGGTAGACTTTCCGGAATGTCAGTCAATAAAATTTAATAATTTTCATTCTGTTGCAGGAGCAGCTTCCACGACTCCGGAGACGAATGCGACTCCTCTGATTCCCTTGAAACTGTTTCGGACGAGATTCCTGTGTGGATTCATGGGGAGCAGCGATGGATTTCCGGTGTCAACGAGGACACTACATGCGCCGATATTGTGAGCGTACTGCTGGCCGACGAGGGAATTCCGGGCGGAGGATCCTCAAACAAGGGCTTTGTTATTACGGAACGTTGGAGGCGTGTTGAACAAATACTTCATGACGATACGAAAATTCTACAAATCTGGTCCGCTTGGGGACATGCCAAGTCGGAGGTAAGCAAGTTCCATTCAATCACTAGCCCAACAAAAAAGGAATTAAGGTTTTGTGTACAGCCAGGATATTGAGTTACCGGCAAGAATTCAAAAAATGTTTTGACAAAATTTCTTGCTGTTCAGCTTCACGAGACGAAGCTAAATCAGGGCGGAGCCGAGCTTTCGCAGGACTTCCGCTTCCCGAATATTCAATAAAGGGGACGGGATTTATATCGGGGGCGACACTTGTTTGCCCGGGAGATTCAAATGATTATTGGCAAGGGGAACAATTGGTGCCGAGTCTTGCCGCAGCCTGGGAAATGGGTCATGTCACCCAGTGACTTACGAATTTATTTATGTGCTCTCTCCCCCGCCTGGCATACATATGTGAGTGGGCGAGTTTTGCGATGGATTTACGGATAATGGCGGAAGTAATTTAAGGAAAATGTTTTTATGCGAACATTGTTTACAAGTAAATTTAACGAAGGCAATGACGTTGTCTCGTTAAGAAAATTCGAATGTTTCCTTTTCACAAAACGAGCGTTACAAGGGTGGCAGTTGGTGCGCATAATTTCCGGAAATTGTTTACCTCCACACACGGGGGTGTGCTGATAAATTGATTTCCCAAATCCAAACTCAGCCAACCTGCAATTATCGACTTTGAGATGAGCGGACAATTATAACGCCTCATACCTCCGACTGGAGCTGGTAGTGAGCATTTCACGCATTGCAGTTTCAAGTTAAGTCTAATATTTGGTATTTTCGAAATTCGGTGTTCAAGCTTCAAATTGGTTATCATTATCACTGTCCCTGCATTTGATCAGAAGTTCCCGTGCCTAAAGGATTTCCGATGTGTTATACCAATACAGAGAGGGTTGCGACGCATTGACTCTCAACCAAGTGACTAGGTACTAGTGGCAGCTGCTCAGTGTTTTCTAGGTGTTCGGCGCACAGCCATAATTTCTTTTAAAAATCAGTCAGTTTTAAGTATTTACAAACTGCAAGATAAAATCTGCCGCAGCATAACAAAAAAAAATTCATTTCCGCGCAAAGTATTCCCTAATAACACTGGTCGACAAAATTTAATATTTAATTTTTCCAACAACAAGTCCTATATCATTTTTATAGGATTTTTTCCGTAGATTACGAATATGTAAACAAAATTATTCGATCAAGTCAACTTTTTGAAAAAAATAGGGTTGAAAAATACAACATATCTTATTTCGGCCATTGTTAAAAATTCATTACAAAATAACAGAACGTGAAAAAAGCTCTAACATGACTCAAAACAGAGCGTGAATCCTTATCGATATATATAAAATAGCACTAATCTATAGCACTTATAAAGCGTCTTCGGGAATAAGATTTTCATGAGCGTGCGCAAGCAGTGATCTTCATTCATTTATCTATTATATGAAGTAAGCGGCTTATGGAGAAAAGGGAATTCCACGGAATATTTCGAAAAGTATTATAGCCTCTCGTGTTCTAATATAAGAAGTAAAGGTTCATACTTTTATTTGAGCTACTTTACAAGCTCCTACAAGAATTCGTTATTTTTTAATTAATTTGCAAAAATGGCCAAAATACGGTCTTTTGTACTTTTCAAACCTATTTTTTTTCAAAAACGTGACGTGATAGGACATTTGCATTTGCGAATTCGTAATCTACGAAAAATTCCTAAAAAAATGATATAACACTTATTCTACGGCAAAATTGGTGTCGACCAGTGTAATTAGTGAACAAGTTCGCTGTGTTGTTTACCGAGTAGCGAACGTATACCCACATTAAATATTGTAAACATACCACCCACCCTATTTCACTTTCTAATATTTCTCTTCCCCCTATGGGTTCTTTGCTAACTAGGGAACATAAGCAATTTTTACTACATAAACTTGTCAGGATTTGGTGTCTATTCAGATTCGAATTTTTATGCAGGAATTATACAGGGTGTCCCAAAAAAGACTGTCAAGCGGTGGTCCAAAGATAGAGCACCCCCTGGGGCACCGGAATAACCCCCATGTATATTCTGCGATATTTCGTAGTTTACGAGTTATGAATTTTTTTTTTTATTTTTCACTTATTTTCGAGTTGCAAGACAATTATCGTCATACTGAAGTGAATAATTGATATAAATTCTCAATTCTTTTTTCATTATTTAGCTAAATATTGTGGCATTCCAACATCAAGATAATCTGCCTCAAAACCCATGCCATTACGGCATAAAATAAAATAGTTTTTACATAACAGGAAAAATATAACCAGTACCAATACTTTCAAGGGCATTTTAAAAAAAAAGTCACATAGCTTTCTTAATCCAAAAGTATTTTAAAAACTTCTCCATTTCATCAGCTATTTACCCTGTACATTTTATTGAGCTGTCTCTGTGGCATCATACTTAAAAATCGAAATCAAGTGTATCAAGTCTAAAAACCAAAGAATTTGAATTCGTTCAAAATTTGCTTTTCTTTACAAAAAATTTCAGTGTTGAGTTTGTAATAATTAGAACATGATGAAAGAACGCGTTGTTCGCAAGATTAGGCAAGAAGAGTTCAATTCTGTGAAGAAATGTTACACCGACAAACAGAAAATGAAAACTTTTTTAAAACTATTTTATGGCGAATCCCATTTTCGACGAAATGGAATTTTTAATAT
Source organism: Dysmachus trigonus (assembly GCA_949715965.1). NCBI lineage: Eukaryota > Metazoa > Arthropoda > Insecta > Diptera > Asilidae > Dysmachus > Dysmachus trigonus. Next base: position 39,461,346 of record OX454322.1, on the reverse strand, counting down.
GCACAATTACCATTCGTGGAGTCTCGAAAATCCTCACCTCGCACGCCCATCAAACTTCCAAGAACAGTTCAGAACAGTTCAGTTCAATCTATGGTCTGGGGTAATCAATGGAGAACTGATTGGCCCTTTTCAAATACCAGACCGGTTGAATGGTGAGTCGTACTTACATTTTTTGACCGAAGACCTCAATCGGCTTTTAGAAGATGTCGATCTGGAGACTCTTGGGCATATGGTATTACAAAACGATGGCGCACCATGTCATTGTGCGCGTGCTGTTCGAGCCTATTTAAACAGAAATTTTAGAGATAGGTGGATTGGTCGAAGCGGGCTGTGGATCTTATATTGACCACGGGACTCAATCGGACTATAGCTTTTTACCACCTAGTGCAATATCTATGTATTGTTTGTCATTTAGTGTTGATGAAGTACTTGACTGTATTATTAGTCTTGATTCTAAAACATCTGCTGGCCCTGACGGTATACCTAACTTCTTTGTTAAAGAGCTTGCTCATACTCTATGTTATCCTCTGACAATTTTGTATAACTCATCGCTTAACGAGGGTACTTTTCCCGATGTCTGGAAACAAGCAAATGTTGTTCCTATATTTAAAAAGGACGACAAGTGTAATGCTGAGAACTACCGTCCAATTTGTTTACTAAGTTGCTTTGGAAAACTTTTTGAAAGATTGGTCCATAACCATCTTTCTAATATTTTCCGCCCCATAATCGCACCTGAGCAACACGGCTTTATCAAAGGCAAATCAACCATGAGCAACCTATTTGAGTTCCACCATTTTGTTGCGCATGCGCTCGAGGAACGTAGTCAGGTGGATACGATTTACACTGACTTTTCTAAAGCCTTCGATCATGTCTCACATGAAATTCTCTTAAATAAAATAAATAAATATGGCTTGCAGGGTCCTTTATTGTCTTGGATTTCGTCCTATTTATCTAACCGTAAATTGCGGGTTGTATTTTCCGGGTGTTCGTCATGTGAGTTTGTTCCGTCGTCTGGTGTCCCACAAGGTTCTATTCTCGGACCGCTACTCTTCTTGTTATTTATTAACGACTTGACCATGGTGATTAGTTCTGACTGTCTTTTATATGCTGACGACCTCAAAATCTTCCGAGTGATTCACTCTCAAATTGACTGTGATATTCTTCAGACCGACCTCTTCGCTCTTGAAGACTGGTGTAATGCTAACTGTCTGTCTCTAAATGTTAATAAGTGTTTCAAAATGTCATTTACTTTAAAAAAATCACCTCTGTTGCATGATTACACCCTTAATTCTGTGACCCTGTCAGAGGTTAGCCAGTTTAAAGACTTGGGCGTGATCTTTGATAATACGCTAAGTTTTGACAGGCATATCGATGATATCTGCAAGAGATCTTACAGGCTAGCAGGATTTATTTTACGCACTTCTGCTAATTTCCATAATTTGTCCACATCTAAACTATTATTTCTGACAATTGTTCGCAGCATTCTCGAATACTGCGCACCGGTCTGGTCACCTTATCACTATAAGAAAGTGGATAGATTGGAAGTTGTACAAAGGAAATTTACTCGCAGTCTTTTGAGTAGATTTAATATATCCTTTTCTTCCTACTCGGATAGACTTTCTATTCTTAACCTTCCATCTCTTGCTAATAGAAGACTTTATCTCGATGAGTGCGCACTCTATCGTATATACAACGGATTACTCAAAACATCACTGTTCGATGAATTGAGTCTAAGGGTGCCTACATTCAATAGCAGGAATAATAATATTTTCATGCCACCAAGAGCCTCGCTAGAAATATACTTCAATTCTCCAATGGTGCGCCTTCAAAGAAACCATGACAGACTCCAAGTTGGTCCTCTGAACTGTCATTTTAGCAGATTCAAACAGATTGTCCTTGAAATGTTAAGCGATTAAGCCAGTTTTCATTTAAATTTGTATACCTTTGTCAGCTATTGTATAATTGGAAAATTTTATTTCTGTACAAAGCTTACTTACTAAATAAATAAATAAACCCCAAGATCGCCTGACTTGAACCCCATTGACTTTTTTGTATGGGGTTTCTACAAAGAGCTGGTAACACACAAAAATTACAAAGCTTGGAACAATTAAAAATAAAATTAACCGGTGCAGAAAGGACGATAAAAAGCAACATAATTGCGTTCAGACGTCTACAAGCAAATTTTTTCCGCCGATGCTGCATATGTATTAAACAAGGAGGTCGTCACTTTGAAAATTTCTTGTAAGTGCTATGAAAAATAAAATTATTTTAAACACATTTTACGTGGTTTTATTTATAAGTAAAATTTTAAATATTAAACTTAAAGCAAAATTAAGGTGATATGCCATAGTATCTCTATGCACCTATATCATCTTACCTATACATATTTTGCTTTATAAATTTTGCGCATTCAATTAGTAGCTAATGAAATGGGGAAGTTTTCACCATCTCTCTCTAGTTCATACAAAATTTACATTAGTTGTCTCTTTTGTACTCTTGCAAGGTCTTTTGTCCAACCAAATCCAACTGAGGTAGCCGTGCCTCGGTCGCATGACGCATTCATTGTTTTAGCGAAAAATTAGTTCTTTCGTCATGTTCTAATTATTACAAACTCAACACCGAAATTTTTTGTAAAAAAAAGCAAATTTTGAACGAATTCAAATTCTTTGGTTTTTAGACTTGATACACTTGATTTCGATTTTTAAGTATGATGCCACAGAGATAGCTCAATAAAATGTACAGAGTAAATAGCTGATGAAATGGAGAAGTTTTTAAAATACTTTTGGATTAAGAAAGCTATGTGACTTTTTTTTTTTAATGCCCTTGAAAGTATTGGTACTGCTTATCTTTTTCCTGTTATGTAAAAACTATTTAATTTTATGGTATGGTATGGTATGGGTTTTGAGGCAGATTATCTTTATGCTGGAATGCCACAATATTTAGCTAAATAATGAAAAAAGAATTGAGAATTTATATCAATTATTCACTTCAGTATGACGATAATTGTCTTGCAACTCGAAAATAAGTGAAAAATTCAAAAAAAAAATTCATAACTCGTAAACTACGAAAAATCGCAGAACATACATGGGGGTTATTCGGGTGCCCCAGGGGGTGCTCTATCACTGGACCACCGCTTGACAGTCTTTTTTGGGACACCCTGTATAAAATGTGGTGCGCTAGGCGATTCGTACTGCACCGTGCAAACGCGACGCAGGAGAATCTCAAAACAAAAGAGAATATCGGGTAAAATAAAGAACCATCATACAGAAACGACTCACGAACCTTTCCTGTGCCACTCCTCTGTGCTGTGGTTGACTACGGTGCTGCCGCCGTGCTATATTTGCATTTGTGCGCTTTGCACTGTGGGGACTTTTACTCTTTGGATGCAGCAAGGAAAGTTTTATTTATTTATTTATTTAATTATTTATTTATTCCGATAGTTTCATCAATACTGATTATTTCAGATACTAATGCAACTAATGGTTTACTTTCACGGTCACCTGGTTTTTTGAGAATATAAAATCGAAGACTCAAAATGTTTACCATTTTTTTCAAATTGTCCGTTTTTGCGTCGGATTTATAAAAAAAAAAAAAAAATACAAAAATTTGAAAAAATCAGTATTTCTGTTGTTTTTTCAGCTTTGAATGCTGAAAAAAGCGTGTTTTGACGATTAACTCGTTATAACTTTTTTATTTATAGCGAGATGGATTTCATGTATTATTTTTTTTTTTTTATTCTACATAAATAAAACCAACCATTTGCAAAAAAAAGATTTTTAGTTTATTATTAAAAAGGAGTAACGGACAGGATAGAGTCAGAAGGTGGGGGGAGGTAAAAAATTAATAGAAATACTTATTTTTTCAAACTTTTATATTTTTTTTCATAAATCCGACGCAAAAACGAACAATTTGAAAAAAAAAAAAATATATAAAATCCATGCTTTTTTCGAATTTAGTTGGTAAAAAACCAGGTGACCGTGAAAGTAAACAGTTAACAAACTAATTTATATTTTGTTTTACTATTCTCTGTAAAGAAACTTTAACGAAGCCGATTCTTCAATTGAGCTCTGTTAATGTCAAAATCGATATCGGGAAAGAGCGTAACACCGATGATATAGGCTAATTAAATTCGTAGTTTGTGCGATGATAATCTAAATAAAAGAAGTTATGTTTCCTCAGAGAGCGCACTGGAATAGATATGTTCAGTAAAGCTAACAACTCAGGAGAGTTGATAAGGCCTTGAATACAATTAAATTCTAAAACAGTTTTGGAATTGTCCCGCCTAGCCTTTAAGGGGACCTTTACTTCGGGAAAAACACAATTTTTAAAAGTTTTTTTGTAAAAAGGCAATTATATTTATTATTCTGAAACCTTTTGTACATTATTGGTAAGATTATGAAAAATATAAAAAGAATTTTTAAATGCAACTTTAGTTTATTTTAATGCCTGCAGAGGGCGTCATCCAAAATGCACTTTTAAAACGGCCGTATTTCTCTAGGACTTCCTGTAACAGATAGAGTAAAAATCTTTAGTGGATTGTGTTCATAAGACACAAAACTAGTACCTAAACCTAAAAAACCTTTTATTTTTAATAAATATATCATTTTATACACATTTTTCTAAAAAAGTTAAAAAACGACTATAAGTTAGGGTAAACTACGGATTCGACACGGTTAAAGTGATTCTTATAGAAAGGTGCCAACACAGGGGAAGCATATTCTATAGTAGTATAGGTCTAACGAATGTACAATAAAGTAGCCGAGAAATATAGGGGGCTTCAAACTCTTTACACCATCCTCTTACAAAACCTAAGGTTTCATTGGCTTTATTAACAATGGAATCGATTGATCCCGACAAGTGAAACATAACCCCCAAATTTCTCACATTGCCAGCTCTAGTAAGTGACTCACCATTAATGGAGTAGTCAAAAATTAAAGAGTATTTTTTTGCAAGAGAAGATCATGCACGTACACTTACTAATATTCAGTGGAAGTTTATATATGGAAGGCGTCTAAGTCAGAATTTAAGTTACCACAGTCAAAATCGTCAGATATTATGCGAAAGATCTTTGCATCGTCAGCATAGCATAGAATTCTCGAGTGGGTAGGAATAAGGGATACGTCATTGATGTAGATAATAAATAACAATAACTAAAATGTATCAGTCTAAAAAATTAAAATTTTGATAATTGATAGTGTTAGGTTAGGTTAGGTTAGGTATCTTCAATCATCCAATTTGTTTTTAAGGGTTATAACCGCGACGTGTAAACAAAATAAATTTTTTGTCTTTCTTTTCTTGAAGTAGGTTTATGCTTATTTATATTTTATACTTTTAAATTTTTTTTTGTAGAACTGACAAAGTTACAGTATTTTTGAGTCGAGCAGTTAAAGCGATCGGTTTAAATTTTAATCATATTTGTCTCAAAACGGCTTTTTCGCGAGCTGGCGAGCAGGAAAGTTAGAATACTAGTCGTCCGAATGAAACAGTTTTTACCGACATTTTCGTCGTGTTGTTTATTTTGAAAATGAATATGTTTTTTGGGAGCTTGATTTAAAAAGAAACTACACATTTTTCATGAGTCTGCATCTTCTTCATTACTTTTTAATCTTTACTTTAAAAAAAATTGTGAAACACAACTGAAGGTTAATGTAATAACATTACTCATCCCATATCCCTTGAATATAAATGTAAGTTCATAATGCGGAAAAGGTCCCACGGAATCCTGAAAATTGATAATTTGTTTTCATTACTTAAGTTCTTTTTAGATTTCAGGGGTTTAACCTTTTAAGGACGGGGAAAATTACGTTAAAATTGACCTTTTATTAGAAATGAATATTATAAATAAATTCAATGAACTTCTTATGTGGAGCCGCATTACATTTTCGCTGAAAAACATCAAATATTATGTGTCCTTTGGCTGGTCCATATATCGACCACTCCCGTCCTTAAAAGGTTAAAGAACTCTCTTAAGGTAAAAAACATCAGCGAGCAAAAATAATAAATGAAATATTGAGGATTATAACATAATCAAAAAAAGACAGAACAAAATAGATCTGAACAAAGAACGAAGACGTGCCCTATTTTAAAAAGACCTTCCGGCCATCGTATATTAAGTATTCCTAAAATAAAAATAGGAATGATGAGACTACTATAATGCACCAGAGCTTGGAAACATTTTGTAAACATATTTTCCATAAAATAAACTCTTGAATAAATGAATTTAATTATAATGAATATTATACACATTCGTGGTAAAAATTCCATAAATTTCAAATATCATACAGTTGTGTTAGATATCTGCAATGCGGTAAAAAGATTAATATTTGCATAGAAATATTAGTGAGTATTATTCCACCCAATTCAAGTTAAATGCAAATTTTTGAAATATTTTAATCGATAATCTATTAGCTTTATTATATGCTCTAATTTTCTATAAAGCTGTATCATCAGACAATAAAATAAAATGTTCTAGAAGTTTTGCAATTAATATCCAGTCAACCCCTTTGTGCAAATGAAAGTTGCCCAGAGAGTTTTAATGACAAATAAAAGGCAATTGAGTCAGTGGCGGACTAACAGGGGGGCGGAAGGGGCGGCCCGCCCCGGGCCTGCGGTTTTGGGGGGCCCCCAAATGCCTTCGCGTTCTCATGATCAAATCCTAAACAAGACTTTAAAAACGTGCTTAGTACCTACATAATTTCATCAAGATCAAAACACTACAGCCATCTAGACTTTTATATATATATATTAAATTTCATTACGTTGATATTGATGCATATCATATGAATGCATAGACCGATTTATACAAGAATTGTCGACACGATACGGGGCCATGAAACAAATCAATAATATTTTCCAAATTATTGAAACAAAGTTTATGCTAGAACAATCTGATACAAATTTATGATGAATTTGACAACGAGCAAGTTTCCCAAGAAATAAAAAGGTACCGCAGGCATGTAAAAGCCTCCGATACGAGCATGGACGTTGCTGCCAAATGGAGAGCCCAAGAAATCCTTCAATTTATAATAAAATGGGACTTCAGTGAATCGTTACCCTGTATATCGCTTATACATACTTCAATACTTCTTGACCATTTGCATCTCGGTTGCATCATGCGAGGGGAGTTTTTCGAAACTTAAACTAATTAAAAATTATCTTCGATCTACAATGGATCAAGAGCGACTGGTTAATCTAACCGTGCTTTCAATAGAAAGAAAAATTTCCAAAGAAATCGATTTCACAGAAGTTATTGAGGAGTTCAGTAAATTGAAGGCACGAAAACACATATAACACGCTACAAAAAATAAAAAAACTATCTTTGATTTATTTTATCGGTTCGTATTTTATTTTCCTCACCCATATCCATTCCATATTGTAGGTATGTATGTTTATTTAGCCTAAATAATTTAATTCGAATTTAAATTTCACTTGCCAGATTTTAACGAAATAAACATAAACACTTATTTATACATACAAATGTGAACTGTGTGTAAAACTACATTTTTTCTAAAGCTGGGGGGCTTCATTCAGCTTTGCCGCCCGGGCCTCTGACGGGCTTAGTCCGCCACTGAATTGAGTGTAGCCACTCCCAATCCCGAACTTTTTTAAACCCAAATTTTGTTAAAGAAAAATTTGTGTTTTTGATAAATTTGCATTAAATCTCCTCTTTTTCGCTGACATCTGCTTTTTACAACTTGCTTCAGCAGCTGCCTTTTCTGCAATTATAGTGAACTTAGATAAAGAAACGTTTTATGCAAATGGTTTGCATTCCTGTAATCAAAAGATTTCAATTTTGATTGGATGGAGATCGTTTGTAATCGGTATCATTGACCTTCTTTAAGAGTCCCCATAATTTGTTTCGTAATAAATATATAACCCACGCTTGTCGCGTTTCGGGTTATAAAAGAAAGCGATTCCATCGAACTGATATCATTTCAGTTCTTTGCGGAGTTTGAGACGTGTTAGAAAAATGTTCAAATATGTAAGTGATTTTGTCCTATTCACCAAAGTGGTTTCAAATAGTTATTTGATTTTCTGCAGATTGTAATTGTTGTTTTTGTATCTACCTCTCTGGGTACGGAAGTAGATCGACAAGCTACCACTAGGACTTTCAAGAACAACTTGAATTACGATGGGTCCTATGAGTATCAGTACGAAACAACTAATGGAATTGGAGTTCAGGAGCAAGGAGTTGGGGGACAGTACGCAACTGGATCAGCGCAGTATTACGCTCCAGATGGTACTCTTATTCGGTTGGGCTATCTAGCTGATGACCAAGGTTTCCATCCTCAAGGTGATCATTTGCCTGTTTCACCACCAGTCCCAGAGTATATTTTAAGGGCACTCGAATGGATTAAGACACATCCTCAACAGGAGGAGTTATTAAAACCCACTCCAAGATTTTCCTAGTTAGGAAACTTATTTATATGTATAATGTATATATAGACAATACTGAAATCTTTCAGTACTTAATTAAGTAAGTAGTATTAGAAATAGTTTTCTTTTTTCATTTGACAAACTTTAATGATTCATTAAATTTTCGCACTCCCCGCCCGCAGGACCTCCACCCCGGAACCGTCTGTTGGACATTACTTCAGGGTGGAGTCCTATTTAGAGCCGCCCCCGCCGGGGGCCCTCCTTTCACCGGGCGATCTAACCCTCCCGCTCCCTTTCTTTCTGGCGAAGGATCGCTCTAACGAAAAGAGCGACCCTTCGCCAGAGATCCTCCCCCTGCAGCATAACCTCGACTATATTGTCCGGGGTTATGCTGCCCGCCGCACTCTCCAGCTCCTCCCTCTGCGCTCTCCATTCACATTCAAAGAATGTGTGGAGAGCGGAGTCCGACGGGGACTTAAGGGTCTTTAAGGGATTCTAGAATTTCAGCAATAATAGGTACTTCATTATGTTTTTTGGTATTTTTTCTAATATACATTACTTTTGTAATGAACTAGGTTAGTCTGTGGCTTCTTTCATTCTATATTCGGAAACAACATAAATAACAGACTCATTCTCTGGAAGCATTCAATAAATTTTCCTCAGAAAATTGTATACTGTGGAAGATACCAAGAAGAAACTAAAACATTTTCTGAATTCCTTCCCAGGGAAAACTAAATTATACTCAGAAGAATGACCGCTAAAGAAATTTTGTAAACATGTTCAGGGACCAGACCAACCAGCTGATACACTAAATACAAGAAGGGAAAAAAAGAATAAAGGCGTGCGAAAAAAATCAAATGTAAGGTGGAAAAATTAATATTTTTGAGATATGAAATAATTTTTTTCTAAGAATTGTTTCCGAGATATGATCACTTTTATTAAATTCGTAAAACTGTCCACTTTATATATATATTTTTGACCACGAAAATTGAAAGAGCGGAAAATTTTACGTCCGACCATGATCTTAACCACGACCTCGAAGGTCATATCAAGGTTAAGATGGCTCTTTAAAAGGAAACCTGCATTTTTACTGCGGATTTGGAAAGAGTGGAAGTTTTACTTTCGAATGTGATCTTGACCACAACCTTGATCTTGGCCATGACCTTGACCATGACCTCGAAGGTCACATCAAGGTCAAGGTGGTTTTTTGAAGGTGAACTATATTTTTGCCCACAGAAATGGAAAGACTATGACCTTGACCATGACCTCGAAGTTCATATCAGGGTCAAGATGGTTCTTTAAAAGGGAACGTCGAATTTTCCGCTCTTTCCATTTCCGTGGCCAAAAATACGGTTTGCCCTTCAAAAAACCACCTTGACCTTGATGTGATCTTCGAGGTCATGGTGAAGGTCAAAGTTGCGGTCAAGGTCACATTTGGACGCAAAACTTCCACTCTTTCCAAATCCGCAGTAACAGTGCAGGTTTCCTTATTAAGAACCATCTTGGCCTTGATATGACCTTCGAGGTCATGGTTAAGATCATAGTCGGACGTAAAATTTTCCGCTCTTTCCATTTCCGTGGTCGCAAATATGGGTTCCAGTTTAAAAAAGTCAACTTGACCTTGAAATGACCTTCAAGGCCATGGCCAAGGTCAAATCTATTGAATAGCCAGGGAAAATTCCTAAAACTTTTGTCTAAAACTTTTTTTCTCCAAAATGCATTCCTCGAAAATTATTTAGCCGTTTCCATACTTTTGGATCACCCTGTATTTTATAATTTAAAAAATTAAATAAAGTTATGTTAAAAACTGAAAACAATAAAATTATTTTATCACCTTCTAAAACATATTTAAAATATGACTTAAAATCATGGATTTCCACCCTTAAGTTCTAAGTGAAACCAAATTTTCATATGAGATTGAGAGAGACAGAAGAAGGTTACTATTTTATTGCAAACGGAGTTTAATTTTACATAATTTTATCAAATAATGTTTTAAATTAAATGTCCCGTTAACAGGAATTTTGTAAGGTTTCACTACATATTGTCGCAGTATACTTAGTAGGTTTTTGCTATGGACTGGTATTTTAATCATCTATAGGGACTTAAGTGAGCGAACCCCTAACAAACCTTCAACGTCCATTTTGAGGTGCAAGGAGGCATTTTAAGCGGAAGGAGGTATTTTAAGAGAGTCAAAAACAAAAGTTTGCTCAGGACACTCAACGGAAGATTGGATTGGTATAGCGTTTGCTACGTTGAATTGGGACAACCTGTATATATTTGACCACACTAGGAAAGTATTAAAGTAGAATATTTTCCCAATATTAAAAACAATTTCAATTTTCGCCTTTATGTAAACATATTAAATATGATTTTTGACAGACATCCTCTATTATTGCCGTGCAATACTTACGAGATTAGGAATTATAAATATCGTATTGGATTACAGTCCCACCAAAAATTACTTTCTATTCTTATGGTTAAGAATTTAAAACTATTAATGTTAAAAGGTATTATGAGGTCAGGTTTGGAATAAGTTCTATACTTCTTGTAATAGTTTTAATGAAATACTGAAACGGATACATTTTAGTCACAAAATCGAAATTCAATAGTGTTAGACTGCCTAAAATACTCAAAACTGTTGTACTACATAAAATATTTTAGTTATCTTCAATCATCTAATTTATTTTTAAGGGTTATGACCGCAGTGCGACGTGTAACCAAAACAAATTTTTTATTTTATTTTCTTGAATTACGTATGTCCAGTATTTATTTAAATTTTTTTGCAGAATTGACGCACTTTTCAGTCGCGCTATCAACATCAGGAGTTTAAATTTTATTAATATTTTTTTCAAAACGAGTTTTTTGCGAGCTGGTGAACACTAAAACACTAGTTGTCCTATTGAAAACAGTTTTTACCGAAATTTTCGTAATCGGTGTAAGCTAAGTCATGTTGTTTATTTTGAAAATGAATATATTTTTTGGCAGCTTGATTGAAAAAGAAACTACATATTTTTCATGAGTTCGCATCTTCTTCATTACTTTTATATCTTGGCTTTAAAAAAATTGTGAAACACAACTCAAGGTTAATGTAATAACATTACTTATCCCATATCCATTGAATATTAATGTAAGTTCATAATGTGGAAAAGGTCCCACGGAATCCTGAAAATTGATAAATTAATTTGTTGTCATTACTAAAGTTCTTTTTAGATTTCAGGGGTTTAAAGAACTACCTCAAGCTAAAAACAACACCGAGAAAAAATAATAAATGAAATATTGAGGATTATAACATAATATAAAAATTAAAAGCAAAAAAACCTTTTTTAAAAAAAGCTTTTATTTAAATGCTCTAAAAAGAAGAAAATAAAATTTTCCTTTAAAATTTTAACTATCAACTTATAGCCTCATTATACACAATTTATATGATCATAAAAGGTTGTCGCGAGGTTTGCGTAAGTACCTATAAGTATTTAATTAAACTGAAATTTAAAAAAAATTAAACTTAGCAGATTAAGTTACTCAATTAAATAGGTACTAGTTTATTTACACAAGTAAATCACGCGGCAAGCTTTTATGATCATATAAATTGTGTATAATGAGGCTATAAGTTGATAGTTAAAATTTTAAAGGAACATTTTATTTTCTTCTTTTTAGAGCATTTAAATAAAAGTTTTTTTTTTAAAAAAGGTTTTTTTGCTTTTAATTTATTTTTTACTTTTTAGTTATCGCTGGCTAGGTTTCTGAGTCTGTTCATCTCATTCAACGCATCATTGTTGCAAGGTCGTTTGCCGGTTAATTTCGAACAGTCTAGCTCTTCAATAACATAAATTTCATAAGGGCATTGAAACGATACATGAAATGTCTAATTACCTTGACTTGGGTGTTTGGAAGAATGCGCCACTTATTTCAGCTTGGAGCTTACTTGTGCCTGACGAATACCGCAAGAATAATCGAGGTCGCTACACCAAATTTCAGGTGGATTAGAGCAACTGAGCTTATAATCACCATCTTTTTCTTAAGGGGTTATTCTACTGTTAAACGGGTAAAAAGCAGTATCTTTTTAAAAGTGTTGTAAAAAAAAAACTAGTAGAGATATCAATTTGAAATTTTGCATGCATCTTTATTAATGAAAAAAATATATAATGGCATAGTGGATTAAAAAAAAAAAACAAAATGGCGGCTTCAGTTTATGATTGATGTAGCGCGCGCTGACGGCCAGAGTCGTTTGCGCGGTACATTGCCCAGGTCGTCCAGGTGATCTGCAATCAATTTAACGATGAAATTTTATTAGTTTAGCTAAAAACACACAGACTGAACCTAAATTGAGCCATAAATATTAAATTTTCGCGATTTGACAAGCGTTGGAAAATAGCATGCTCGATTTTGGACGTTTTTTCGATGAAAAAAGTGCTCCCAAATAACCAAATTTCAATTTTTATGGCTCAATTTAGGTTCAGTCTGTGTAAAATTGATATATGAGTCAATATTTGATAATCGGTCGAAAACGGCTACAAAAAAAAAATATATTTTTCGTCGTATTTTATACATAATTGATGTCTAAGTAATAGAGCCAAGTTAAATCTATATAATAACTATCAAATCGTTACACTTTATTCGATTTTAGGGATTTTTGAGCAATATTTGCAAATATACGTGGCAGGATAATGAAATGGACCGACAGATTGATGACAGGACAGCAGGAAAATGATTGAAACATCAAGAAAATTAAAATAATCCATTATTAGTAATTATTATATTCATTATTAATCCAAGAATAATAATCAATATAACAGAAAACAAAATTATATCACTCTTCGTTGGTATCTCATTTTCTCCAATTCTCGCTTTCTTTCTAACACTTCTTCTCGGGTTTTTTTCTTTGGAGCCATAATTATTGCACACTGAAACAAATTTACAATAAATTAATAACATTACTTACCTTGTGTAGTCATTTTCCTGCCACGGAGTCATTTTCCTGTCAAGAAAATAACAGGAAAATGACCACAGGAAAATGACAAAAATGCACATTATATTTCTCATACATTCTAATAACTAATATAACAGCAAAATCATCAGGTGATACGAATTATATCTTAATTCGTGAAAGTTTATTACAAAAAGCAGAATTATTTACTTACGATTCACCTCCTAATTGCCTCACAGGTAAATGACAAAGTGTATCAACTATACGCACGCACATGCCATAATCAATTTGCAACGCCGAAGCAACGGCCGACACCGCGTCTCTCTTCTCACCAATCACAAACATGGACACCGCGTCCATTTAGAATGCGCTCATTCGTTGTCCGCGACATTATAAAACGCGGTAAATTCAAATTTAAATTTCGGCAGCCTAATGACGCCGTGACCATTCGCTTAGATTTTTTATGATTTTTTTTTAGTTTAATATCATATTATCTGAAATAAAATATTGAACAGTTTTAGATTAATGTGCATACAATGTAAATATAATCAAGCTTTTATAATTTATTTTTAATTCTCCATGTTATTATTAAAAAATTTCACCAAAAAGGAAAATTCCACCGACAGGAAATATGACATCTAGCACTTTTTGTTTATTTTTACTATATGAAAACCAAACATATACTCACCAAAGTGTTTGGATATGTAAACAAAGTATTGCACTACATTATGAAAATACTATTAAGTTTAAATATTACATTAAAATTACAAAATAGTTATGGGGACCTGTTTTGGCCAATTATCAAATATTGACCCATATAACTATGCAAAAAAATTTTTAGCTAAATCGCTTCATTAGTTTTTTCTCTACGATGTACCGCGCACCAAAACAACACGTTTTGAGTAAATCGCGTTTAAAGTTTTTTTAACCGATTTTTTTTTTTTAATCAACTATGCCATTATATATTTTTTTCATTAATAAAGATGCATGCAAAATTTCAAATTGATATCTCTAATAGTTTTTTTTTTACAACACTTTTAAAAAGATACTGCTTCTTACCCGTTTAACAGTAGAATAACCCCTTAACCTGCATTTTTATTCTCAGCGAACCCTTTCATTTAATACCCATACTATAGGAAAGCATAAAAAACTTCAAAAGTCCGCCATATTGGATTAAGAGTGATGTCAGAAAATTTTTCTAAATATTCTCGGCAAGCCCTTTCATTTGATACCCATATTGCAGAAGTGCATAAAAAATAACTATTCCGTCATATTGGATGTTCCGCCATATTGGATTTAGAATGACGTCACATTATTTTTCGAGTTATTCTCAACAAGCCCTTTCATTTGATACCCATATTGTAGAAATGCATTAAAAATAACTATTCCGCCATCTTGGATGGTCCGCCATATTGGATTTAGAATGACGTTACACAGCTTATCGTATATTGTCATCCAAACTAAACGTGTGTACAAAATTTCAGCTCAATCGGTTGAAGATATCTGCTTCAAAATTGAGTAGCAAGATTCCACCCGAACAAACATACATACATACATTGCAATTTAAATAAAAGCTTTTAAAAAAGATTGACCAAAATAGATCAAAATAGTAAAAGTTGCTCTTCTATAAATTTTAAATATCATACAGTTGTGTTAAATATCTGCAATACGGTAAAAAGATAAATATTGATCTTTTTTATAAAATTACTAATGAATATAATTCCACCCAATTCAAGTTAAATATAATTGTAAGTAGTATCAAATGCTACAATTAATTACTTAGTTTTGAAATATTTTAATCGATAATCTATTAGTTCTATTATATGCTCTAATTTTCCATAAAGCTGTATCATCAGACAATAAAATAAAATATTTTACAAGTTTTGCAATTAATATCCAGTCAGCCCCTTTATGCAAATGAAAGTCACCCAAAGAGTTTTAATGACAAATAAAAGTCAATTAAGTGTAGCCATTCCCAATCCCGAACTTTTTTAAACCCAAATTTTGTTAAAGAAAAATTTGTGTTTTTGATAAATTTGCATTAAATCTCCCCTTTTTCGCTGACATCTGCTTTGAAAAAGTTGCTTCAGCAGCTACCTTTTCTGCAATTGTAGTGAACTTAGATAAAGAAACGTTTTATGCAAATGGTTTGCATTCCTGTAATCAAAAGATTTCAATTTTGATTGGAGGGAGATCGTGTGTAATCGGTATCAATTGACCTTCTTCAAGAGTCCCCATAATTTGTTTCGTAATAAATATATAACCCACGCTTGTCGCTTTCCGTGTTATAAAAGAAAGCGATTCCATCGAACTGATATCATTTCAGTTCTTTGCGGAGTTTGAGACGTGTTAGAAAAATGTTCAAATATGTAAGTGATTTTGTCCTATTCACCAAAGTGGTTTCAAATAGTTATTTGATTTTCTGCAGATTGTAGTTGTTGTTTTTGTATCTACCTCTCTGGGTACGGAAGTAGATCGACAAGCTACCACTAGGACTTTCAAGAACAACTTGAATTACGATGGGTCCTATGAGTATCAGTACGAAACAACTAATGGAATTGGAGTTCAGGAGCAAGGAGTTGGCGGACAGTACGCGACTGGATCAGCGCAGTATTACGCTCCAGATGGTACTCTTATTCGGTTGGGTTATCTAGCTGATGACCAAGGTTTCCATCCTCAAGGTGATCATCTGCCTGTTTCACCTCCAGTCCCAGAGTATATTTTAAGGGCACTCGAATGGATTAGGACACATCCTCAACAGGAGGAGCTATTAAAACCCACTCCAAGGTTTTCCTAGTTAGGAAACTTATTTATATGTATATATAGATATAGACAATACTGAAATCTTCCAGTACTTAATTAAGTAAGTAGTATTATAAATAGTTGTCTTTTTTAATCAAATTAATTACAAGAATAAAAAATTAGTTTACAAAATGTTTCTCAAATTTTAAATGAATCTGAAATATTCTGAACAACTAAAAGTTATTTGTTCTTTCTTGTAAAGGAGGTGACTTAAGGGTCTTTAAGGGATTCTAGAATTTCAGCAATAATAGGTACTTCATTATGTTTTTTGGTATTTTTTCTAATATACATTACTTTTGTAATGAATTAGGTTAATCTGTGGCTTCTTTCATTCTATATTCGGAAACAACATAATAACATAAATAAAACAACAATAATGAACATTCTCTGGAACCATTCAGTAAATTTTCTTCAGAAACTGTTATACTGTTGAAGATACCAAGAAGAAAATAAAGCATTTTCTGAATTCCTTCCCAAATAAAACTAAATTATGCTCAGAAAAATGCATTATTGAATTGAATTGAATTATATTTTTATTCATTACTACATTATATGAAATAATTTTTGCTCTCTGAATATGAGCCTTTGTATCGTGTGTATGTAAGTTTTCAAAAAATAACATAAAATACCTAAACTTCCTGGATTCGCGCCTGATAACAAAATCATTTATATTTAAAAGGGGAACTGATAATTGTACAGTTTGTTAAATTTGATATTTTAAAACTTGTTGAAGAGAATTTGAAAAACTGATTGAAAATGTTCATAGAATGTATGTAGGGTAGGGCGGGGCTAGTTGAGCATAGGGGTAAGTTGGGCAATCGAAATATCTCAGAAACTATACACCGCATGCTAATGCATCACATTGTGGAAAGAAACGGTTGCAGGGGGAACTCATCGCGCAACCGCCAGTGACGACTTGTCGATCGAGTGAAGTACAGGCACGCTTTGTTTATTTAGCGACCAAAAAGTAAAAAAATTGTAAATGGTAATATTTCTTCTATACGAGTCAAATATCATCCGTTTTCATTCAGGTAAGTGTTAAACTTCCATAAATTTAGTATATTTTTGGTATGTATAAAGGTTTTGGAAATAATTCTAACAGTTTTTTAATAACCTTACTTCTGTTTCAAATTTTTGGGTTGGGGTTAGTTGAGCAATAGTTACTTTTGTTTGTATTAATTGCAACAGCGACAACGATGATTAAGTTTGCAAGATCTCATTAATATTTTCTTTATTAGTATATGCTTTATTGATAATTATATAAATGTTCAAGTCTGATTTTAAGTAGAAAGACAGTTTTAATTCAAAAGTTAAGCTTAAGATATGTTGAGTTTTTGTTGATTATATTTTTTTTAAATATTAGAAGAAAATTACTTTTAGTTTCCCTGTTATGCCACTAAAATACTATAAATAAAAAGCTGATTGTAAAATAGAAATTTTATTTCATGTCTAGTAAAAATTGAATTTCTAACTGCTCAATTTACCCCATACCCTTGCTCAACTTACCTCACCTGTGGGGTACATTGAGCATCTCTGACTTTCTTCACTTAAACGGCTGTAGCTCTTAAATGCGATTTGTTAGAAAAAATTACTATGGATAAATGACTTACTCATGCATAACAAGCCATTAAGACTTATGGTTGAGGAGCTATGACCGCTCAAGTGAAAAGTTGCTCAACTAGCCCCACCCTACCCTACAAAAAATGGAAATAAAATGGAATTTCATTTTTTCCCACAATTTTGGATTTCAAAATATATCATACAGTAGAAATTATTATTTTACTTATACATATAGGCATTTCTTATCAGGCATACATATGTTATTACGAAAAACTTAATAGGCCTGTTTATATTTCCCCTAATAACATTATTATATTGACTGGTGCTCAAATATGGCTCGTTTTAATAACTTTTTTTTCGGAAAATGGTAAAAGAAAAAAATATGATTTTATTTAACAATTTTATTTAAAAAAAACATCAAACAATTTTCGGTGATTGAAACATAATTGCTCTGACGATCTGATAATGCGTCTAACCTTCTAATGAGATAAAATAAATAAAAGTAGCTGCATGCATTGATATATCAACATATAATTTAAAACGAACAACTTCAGTCCATTAAATACCCTTGGGATATTATTCCGTCCAGCAATTGCTGAAAAATAGGACCGTTATTTAATTTAATGGCGCTGCACAATACATTGTCTGTTGAAAACAAGAATTATTTGCATTGCAGATGACTATTGCATAATCGAAATAATAATAAAACTAGAAAATCATCGGAGCGTAATTTAGTATTTTACTACATTTAGTATGTGCTGCCGATTAGAGCTCCATCAAATACCTGATTTTTAGCTCTACTACAAAGTTCGGAATGGTGAAGTAATTACGGCAACATTATGTTGCTTGTGCAACCTTCTGCACTTTCTACCGGCTAATAGTATTCAAAAGGGAAATTCGTAGAGCAGAGCCATTAAAAATTTAAACGGCCATCGATTCCCAGATACCGAGATAACTGAATGGTGGTTTGAAACACACCAATTATTCCTCGATAGGCGGGGAATTTACGACGTACCTGTCTGCTCACGTGTCGCATTTAATGAAATCTTTATCTCGGCAAATTGCTCATATTAACGCCCCTCGAAGCCAAAAGTGCTTCACGCAAAAGTTGTTCCTCGCTTGTAATCGAGTAGACGACCGATGTTGCGCGATAAGTAAATCAAAATGCCAAGTTATAGGTTTCCTTCGACGTATACTACATATATATGTTTGCCGGCATCACCCACGCGCGGTCACCAAATAAGGCCTAGGTGCAGGTTGCAATAACTTGCCCCTAGGGCTTGAAAGCGCCAATTGCCCTGAACATTTACAAACTGAACCCCCCGCTGGAAACGCTCGCGCTAAAATCGTAATTGCAATTTTTGGTTGAAGTCCGCTTCGAAACGTGGGGAAAGTGGAACATGGCACCTTGTGAATGGGAAACTAATAGCCGCATTGCGCGCATTCATCTGAGATGCAAATATATAGAGGCGCTAACAAGGAGCCGCTAATTGCCCTCATGAAATTCATAAACTCATACGTATCTAGATTGTTCACTTCACCGCGACATGCGTGATTGCTTCTTGACACAAAAAGCAGAACTCTCAAGATAATTTCTGGTGATTACTGTCCAAGTAAACCACAAAATTACAATAACAAATTAATTCGCTATTGCGAGAGGTACACACCCTACTTTCATTAAGCGGTTAGCGCTATAATTTAGTAACGGTCGATTTCATTTCGGCCCCTATGAGTTTGTGCAAATGTACCTGTTATTGCACTGCTTGCAACCTGCATACATAAAAAATAAAAAATAAATGTAATAACTTTGTAGGTTTTATGTCAACTTTTTTTTCCTAATAGTGGAAGTTTCTTCTTTAAGGGAAAGTAAATTAAGTAGAATTGGTCCGCAAAAGTGTAAGTGAGGTAACTGAATATCCGAATTTGTCGAATCAGTGGACGTTGATTTTAGACCATATTGATGTTCTGATTGCATTAAGGAATCTTGAAGCAAGCAACAAACAAGATCCAGATGGAATATGCCCTAATTTATTCAAGAATTGTGCGGAAAGGCTTGCGGAGCCTCTGCAGCTAATATTTAATAAATCTCTTGAAGTATTTCTCGACACATGGAAAATTTCTTATATAATTCCGATTTTCAAATCTGGCGCCAAGAATCAAGTAAATAACTACCGAGGTGTCTGCATAATGAAAACTATCTGGAAAGTGTTAGATTCTCTGGTAAATAATAAGTTCAAATTCATGGTTAATGATATCATTTCGTCTAAACAACATGGTTTTGTTAAGGGCAGATCATGTTCAACTAACCTGGCTTTATTTTCTAACTATATTAGAGGGGGGCTCGCAGGTTGATGTAATATATACGGACTTTGCTAAGGCTTTTGATAGAGTCAATATTACGTGTTTAATTTCCAAATTAAAATTGTATGGCTTTCATTCTTCTATTCTTGACTGGTTTCAATCTTATCTAAGAAATAGAGTACAATATGTAAAAATTAAAGATATTTTATCTAGAGAAATTAGTGTCAACTCAGGAGTTCCCCAAGGAAGTCACCTCGGACCGTCACTATTTCTAATTTTTATCAACAACATCGTAGATTGCTTTGAAAATGCTGAATGTCTCCTTTTTGCTGATGATTTAAACATTAAAAACACTCAAAGTAAATTCCCTAGAGGATTGTGGGCTTCTATCTAACGACGTTCAAAGGCTTCATCAATGGTGCAGGTGTAACAGTTTGTATTTAAATGTCCAAAAATGTAAAATCATGTCTTTTCATCGTAGGCTAGTTTGCATTTTATTCGACTACATGATTAACAGTATTCCACTTACAAGGGTAGAGGAGGTTAAGGATCTTGGGGTAATTTTCGACACTAAGATCTCATTCGCGGCTCATATCGAATCAACAATTACGAAGGCGTTTAAATCTTTGGGATTTTTGAATCGTAGTGTAAACGACTTTATGTACCCTCATACCATTATATCATTGTACCTCTCGTTAGTGAGATCCATGTTAGAGTACGCATCAATCATTTGGTGCCCATATCACCAGGTTCACATCGATCGGTTAGAATCTGTTCAAAAGAACTTTACGAAATTCGTTATGTACAAGTCTAACCTTATGAGGGGATTTATGCCATCATATAAGGAACGATGTATGCTTCTGGGCTTATCCAGTCTTAAATTTAGACGCGACGTTAATTGCGCTCTCTTTGTTAAAGACATTTTGTCATATCATATAGTCACCAGAACTATTATCATTGCTCCACATATATGCTCCAGAAAGATCTATACGTTCGGGGTCGTTGCTCTATATTCCACCACATAAAATTACTTATGGTTGTCACGAATCGGTCACTAATTGTATGGTTTGTTTCAATTCTCTGGCAGATTCAGTTGATTTTACTTTACCCAGAAAGAAGTTTAAAAATAGTATTTTTGAATATCAGTATGTAAGAAATTAACTATAACCTTTATTGTATTTGCTAGTCTGTAAGGCCTAATACCTGTAGACACTGAAATAAATAAATAAATAAATAAAATTGGCACTTAATTAGTATAACACAAACACGTACAAGTTAGTTTGTTTGCGACAGGTTGAAATGAATAAAAATAGTTTCTATTACCATTATACAGTAAAACCCGCTTAAATGCACATCCAATTTGTCAGAAAATTTCGTGCATTTAAACGGTTTGTGCATTTAAACGTTTTTAAGATAAATGCACATGTTGTGCATTTAAGAGAGCTCGGATTACTTTTTTTCAGTTTGGTTAATTACATAGCGTTCTGTTTTCGTCTTTACTTTACAAATTTTACCAAAATGAAACAATTACAATCCGCAATTTACAAGGTCCACCCGCAAACTCAAAAAGACTGAAATGTCAAAGCAAAGACTAACGAGAAAGTGCTCTTCTTCTTCTTTGCCTTTAAATGGTAACCACCGAGGGGACAATGTAAAAGTACTACACTTCTACAGAAAATGAACTTTTGACATTACATATCTGTTCATTTAACACTAGAACTACCGGCGCTCAAGCTTGTAATTTTGATAATTTTTGGCACCTTTAAAATAATATGCTTTCATATTTAAATTAATAATTATAAATGGAAATAGGTTCAATTTTGAACCTAATAAGATTTGGTATTACTCTTAAGAGATATTTTCAAAAAATATGATTAATTCAAGCAAGAAATTTAGTACCGGTCAATTTGACCAGTCTTGGTAGTTCTAGTGTTAAAATATGTACATTGCATTTATCCGGTTTTTTTTAAATTCAAATAGAAAATTCGTGCCTGAAATTAATGTGCAAATAAGAGGTTTGTGTATTTAAGAGGTGTGCAATAATGCGGTCTTTGTTTCTACACATTTATAAGGCAAAAAATTCGGTGCATTCGCATTGTGTGCAATAAAAGGAATTGTGCAGTAAAGCGGGTTGCATTTAAGCGGGTTTTACTGTATTATTAATTCCAAAAGTGTCGAAAAGTGTACAAAAATTGGATTTAATTCGGCAAAGTGAGATATGTATGTATTTTTTTCTTTCACCGATTTTACTTATTCGATACAAGGCAATTAGAGAGAACAAAATGTAGTTTAAATTAAGCAAGTTCGTAAAGAAAAAGGAAAATATGTTTAAAGAGCGAGGATAGCTGATATTAGATAGATTAGATAGAGTTAAATACATGTCAGTATGCCTTGAATTAAAACTGCTACAAAGTACAGTATAGTATAAAGTATTCTGAAACTGCATAATTTTCGATATATTCGCTAGTAACATTTATATTATATACTTCCAAGCAAAAAATACGTAATATTATCCATACTTTCTATTAATAGTTAATTAACTGTTTTGCTTAAAGTCCAAGGCTGTGGACTTTGTGTGTCACTATAATTAATCAAGTAATCATGAATAGACTCACGTTTGAGGAGAGGTTAAGAATTATCCAAATTTACTTTGAAAATCGATGGTCGGTTCACGAGAGTTATAGACGACTTCGTAATTTTTATGGTGCACATAATCGTCGCTGTTTTTGGGCTTAATGAGCAAAATTGTCGCTTCTGGAGTGAGAATAATCTAAAAGAAACTCTAGAGACATTAAATCCTGAAAAAAAGCACCGGTAATCTTTTATTAATTAATATTTCCTTTTATCTGTTCAAATGCATAAAATGAAAATTTGAACAGATTGAGTTTGAGTATTCTGATGAAGCTTTGTAAATACGTTAACCCATTAATGCGCAAAACGAGGATTTTGTGCACGCAAGTTCAATTGTACGATTCGAATAGAAAATTGGGGCGAATTTCCTCCAAATTCGTACACAAGGGATTTTTGGGGGTGCTCTTTCATAATCTGGTATTTGGTTTGCATAAAAACTTCAAAAACCCTATTATTTTTTGGGTTTTTCCAAAAAAGTGCCGATTTTCTTTGGTAGTTTTTCGTCTCAAAGTCGATTATATTGTCGTTGCTGCTATTGAATGATCATATAACTACCAGAAATCGCGGTCCGAATGTCTACACTTTCTCAAACATTGTTTTGAATTTGTTTTTTCGCTTTGGTTTTGCAAAATGGCCATTTTGTACAGCAATGTAATAAAAAACTTCGCGATTTTTTTACAAGAAAAGGATCAACTTTAAAAAAAAAATTTATATGACAAAAAATGCTCATAATTAGCCAAGGAAAACATATAAATTTTGTCAGAATTTGTTGGACTATTTTTGGTTTTTTGGATTTGGAAAATCCAAAAATGTCCCGAAAAATTCTGAAAAAATTCACACGTGTTCTTTAATTTCATCATAAAAAAACTTGCTGATATTTTTACTCAAAAAGGATCAATTATACGAATAAATTTTATATAACAAAAAGTGCTTATAATTAGTCAAAGAACACGTGAATTTTTCGGGACATTTTTGGATTTTTGAAAAATTTGCCAAATCCAAAAAACCAAAAATAGTCCAAAAAATTCTGAAAAAATTTACATGCTTTCCTTGGCTAATTATAAGTACTTTTTGTCATATTTGTTTTGTAAAGTTGATCTTTTCGTGTAAAAAATCGCGAAGTTTTTTATTACATTGCTGTACAAAAGGGCCATTTTGCAAAAACCAAAGCAAAAAAAAAAATTCAAAACCATGGTTTGAGAAAGTGTAGACATTCGGACCGCGATTTCTGGTAGTTATATGATCATTCAATAGCAGCAACGACAAGTTATTCGACTTTGAGACGAAAAATGACCAAAAAGAACCCAAAAAATAATAGGGTTTTTGAAGTTTTTATGCAAAACAAATGCCAGATTCTAAAAGAGCACCCCAAAAGCCCCTTATCTACGAATTTGGAGGAAATTCGCCTCAATTTTTTATTCGAATCGTACAATTAAACTTGCGTGCACAAAATCCTTGTTTTCCGCATTAATGGGTTAATTTGTGTGGTAATATTATGTAATAGCGGCGGAAAAATATCATTTCGGAAAGTTTATAGTTAAATTTCCAGGAAGTTCAAGGGACCGAAATTTTTTTTGCATTTTGCCACTTTTTACCCAAAATTAACGTTCCTACAGAATTTCATCAATATTCTGGACTGCTTTCTAAATAAATCATGGTTATGATCGGATTATTAGGTTTAGAATTTTCGATATAATACTTTGGAAAGTCATATTAAGAAAAAATGCTATTCAAAATTCCGCTGGGTACTGCTTTTGTTCCTCCTTAGATGTTTTGACATATTGTGCACATGTAAAGTATGTATACGTATATATCTATTTTATATTTTAGAAAAATGAGAAAAAACATTTTAAACCCAATAAGGGTTGCGTTTATAACAGATTTCTAAGCGTTTGTTTGCCTTGTAACCTAACAGCCTTTTATATCTATTTATTAATAATCATTTTGAATTATTTGAGACTTCTAAAGCAGAGGCAAATTCAACTGTAAACCAGTTGAACATTTGTTTTATTCGGCCTCTAAAGAATATCTCTATTATTTTATGAAAAAAAATTATTTAAAAAAAAGCACCAATTTCCGGTTATGAATTTTCTAAAAATGTGACGGTAGGGACAAGTAACAAAATCTGTAAATGAAATCCAAATACAGTCTTTTTTACAATTTGTAACAGCTTTTAGCTTTTTTTTAAACTTAAATTATGTTTTTGGCATCTTTCTTTCAAAATTTAGGACTATGAGATCAAAATAAAAAATTAATTTGAGTATCTTAACGAAAATTAAATCTAACACAAGTTATTTAGATAACATTATTATAAGCCTGGCAAAAGTAGTGTATTATAATTAAACTAAAAATTAATTATTTCAAAAATATCAACACCTTCTTCGAATTTTTTGTTGACATATGGTTTAGATATGGAAAATATGCTCTTTGACCTTATATAGTGCCTTCCCATGAAGTGTAGAAATGTTCAAAATATAATATAGCCAACCTAAGTTGAACTGAAAATTGGGCTGATTGTCTGAATAAGTATACCTCCAAGTCGTTTCAGCAATACTTGTAATGTAAATAACAAGGTGGTTTTATAATTTTTAAATGTACTTGGTTGCTAGTAATCGTGATAGCCGAAAATAAAAACGTAAATTAGTTTAACAACGTATATTTTTATTTTTAGATGAGCGCAAGAAATAACAATGAATGTACCATTTTAAAGTAAATTTTGAAAGGGGTCATTTGACCCCGCTTGGTATGTTTAATATTAATGAATCACGAAATTATTTGTGTGAACAAGAGCTAAACAAGCAATAGCTCAAATACCAATTTTTGAGGTATAACAATTTTGAAAGGACAAAATCCATATACATATATGTCTCCTATAAAAAGCACCTTATTTTATTTCAGATGAAATTAACACTTCGTCAGATAGAACCCACAATGAACTCCTGGCAAAGTTCCTCCCATGACAAAGACAGTGGGATGGGAAGTCCAAATGGGAGCTCAAACAGTGCAATCATCCGGCGCAGGAGGCACCGCGCCTCCAAGACGACAACAGCGTGGGTGACACAGGCGCAGACAATCCACCCGAAATCGCAGAAGGCGACCATCGAGAAGCTTATGAAGCTTATTCTGGAGCAAGGTGAAACGATTCAGCAGCAGCTGGCCAAGCTCAGGTAATACCCGAATAAGGCAATTGCCCAAATGTCCCAAACACGATTTTCAAATATAAATTTTATTATGCATGATAACCAGAGATCGCGAGCTGCAGATTGCGAAAATTGAGGAGGAGCGGCATAAAATCAGAGAAAAGGAGCATGGGAAGAATTACCTTCTGGAGACGTACCTCAACGGACTACAGGAGGCCGTGGAAAAGGAAATCACCACAGGTGAGGCAAAACATTTTCTAATATGAGGTATTGAGGGAATGAATGTGAACTAAGGTTGAAATTCCCAGCGAATACGACGATGTGGACGGTACTACAACAACGAACGAGCAGCTTCACAAGTTTTCGGTCTTCTTGTTTTCTTATTAGCGAACGTTCGAAAAAAAAAAAATATTCGCGTAACAAGATATAGACGTGTCCAAGCGATTATATTCGGCTGTCTTCAGCGATTTCGACTAGCGAACGTGTTCATACGCATTCATTCGCTCAGTGCGTAATGTACCCGGCATTATACACATTTCTGCCAATTTTCTGGCGAGCTCATTCAGACCGGAGGGCGACGTGACTCGAAACAAAGTCCTCCAGACGGCCGGCAGAGCACCGCGGTCGTCTCGCCGGTATTTGCACTGTTCTCGTTTTCTAGGCGAGGGATTGTCACGCATGGGGCTCCATGAAGACGGCTGCGTCCAGATTTATTGCGATGTGGCGCTCTGTGCAAGAAAACCTCTGAGCCGTGAGAAAACAGCGAGAAAGCTTTATGGTCGAGTGGTGCAATACCTGGAGATGGGCTTTGCGGTTTCGTAACTCCTTGAAATTTGCAGGCGATTTGCTTGAGTGATCCCCGGAGCCACTGGCTGCCTCCATAACTTATTTCCAAATATCCACTTTTGGCATGAGAGCACACCGATCCAAACGACTGCTCGCAAAAGATGCTTACAAGCATCTATTCGTCTTTTTTCGCACTCGGCTGGTGCTACACGACGAACGTGACGTGTCTCGTGACGTGCGCCTTTGTCCGCACGCACTCCACTTTAAATAGCTTTTAGGTCTCCTCGGTCAGGTGATTACATCTTGCTTGCATTTAAATTAAGCGACTGGAATTTATGGCTCTAGTTAATAATTTTAAGTTTTGAAAAGTACGACGGCCCAAATTGCCGATTGGAAGATTTTGCGAGTGATGAATGGACGTTAACTGCTGCGAACGCTCGCTATTTATGGGAACTGAGAACTCGAGTAAACGCAGAAGCCGTCGAATTACTGCTTCTAGGTTACAATCATTCATCATTACGTGCTTATTTATCATTATAGAGCGATTTCACTTCGAGTTGCGCCTTTTGAGAAATAGGGCGCAAAAGTATAAGCCGCACACTGCACTCCATTAAAAGCAAATCACGCTTCATTTATAAAGAGAATGCCTCCGCTGACGGCAATCTATTGCACTGTTAATTTCCAATGCAAATTTAAAAATTATGTTGTTGATGTTGGGGCTGCTCGCTAGAATGGTTTCCTTTTCACTCATAAATAAAGCAGTCTTGGCATCGAGCTTTGATATATAGTTTGGTCATTCTATAAATTTTGCTCAATGTGTCATAGAAGGAGTAAACTGTCGCAATTGATTTTTCTGTAATACTTTTCATTCAGAGCGCGAGGCTTTAACATGATCGTTTTTTATAGGAGCCCATATGATAAAATTATACATGGTGTTTCACAATCCTATTCAAAAGAAAATTTTGCCATCATTTCAAATTGTAGAAATAATAACAGCATTTGTGTTTTTACATATACATCTAAAAATCAATGTTATTCGCCAATTTGACATAAAAGTTAAAAGCTCTTAACCTCTTAAAAACCCCTAATTCAAGAGCTGGAGATTCATAGAAGAATTCACAAACTATAAGAAATGAGTGTATTTCTAATATTTCTTCAATAATGCGGCAGAATATTAATTCTTCTAAAAGGATTTTTCATAGCAGTTAAAATGTAAAGAGCTCTTCACTTTTATCCAGAATCAGGATGTAAGTTTCCTAAGAGTGTAATAAATGCTAGTAATTAAACTCCTTATAAATAAATACCCGAAGTAAATCCATAATTTATTTCAATACAGTTTAATTTTATTCCATTCAATTATGTAAAAATTGTGTCCAATAATGATAATCTTCTCCACAGTGTAAGATGTCTTCATCAAAAGCGTAATTTTACAACAACTGTTGTTGATCTAGAGCTCATTCGTATTTCAACTTTAGTGCGTGCATGTTAGGTCAATAATATTTCAGTAATATAATAAATTACATAGTTATGAGCAGGTTCGGTCTTGCAGTCTTGGATCAAAACTAGATTTGTAGGACCGAGCCAAGATCAAGACGGTGTTTACGAGAACACGGGATTTAGTGAAAATGATTTTTAACAAAATATTTATTGATTTGGTATTAATTGAAAGCGTACTGTTCTGCAGTTATTAAAATATTGTAAGTTAAAATTTGATTTTTGTACATAAAAATAAAATATAATAATGGTTCTTCAATGTTTAATTATTTTTCTTTTCACGAATGGCATTGGATGTACAATGTACATCCACTTAGATAGTAAAGTTAGATTTTTAGGGTACATCGGGGTAAATTAAATTCCAGGAACTATTTTATTTTTATCAACTTCGCTGATCCAAATCAAAAACTATTATTTTATTGAGTTTTGTTTTTTGTAAATAATTTTATCAAAATAGCGCCGTTGATAGTATATAGAACTGACGCATCTGAAGGTGCCAGGATCTCGTCGTCAATTCTAGGATTGTTTTAGGTACAATTGATAAACATCATTGACAAAGTGAATTTTACATCGATCAATCTTCAAGAAACCAGGGAAGTAAGTCGATTACTTCAGTAACTAGTTTAGTATATAACTAATTTGGAATTATATGGGCTAATTGTTCTGCCATGCGTTATGTGGATTCTTTGAGTAAATCGCCGATGATATGCTGCTTCGGTATCTGTGGAAAGTTGTATTATTGCAAGTGAGTTGGTTTTCCGGCATCAGTGGGTGACGCCTTTGACACCAGTAGTAATGGCCTGCAATGTTTTTGTGATCGGCTCTTCAGTTGTGCAGATAAATTAATTTAAGAACGTATCCAAACCGGTCACTGACCTGAGCGCCGCGCTCTCGTCGATTTCTGCACAAGTAAATGCAGTTCGGAAGAATTGGGTAGCCTCAACCGTAGTTATGAATCATCAGCTCAAAGGGATTCCCCTGAGCTACAATCCGACTCATCTTTTTTGCCGCCGCCAGCTGATCGGCGTAATCGTGAAGCGGCATCGGGTTCATCATTTGGGCCTTCTCCATCGGATGGGAATTGCTGTGACGGTGAAGTTGACTTATCTGCGGCGCCGTCGCGTCGATTAGAACGCCGCAATTTGCAATGAAGTTACGTTCTTCTAACAGGAGGTCATCAAATTATTCATCACCACGGGGGCAATCCGCTATTGGACACCTGAGGGAATGGAGTTGTCAGCTGGTAGTAATTCCGATACTTCTACGGAATTCTTAAAAATTGTTGTTCCACCTAAATGTTGACTTATTTCGCGTTTGGATCCTACTACATCACCAGACAATATAATGGACTACGTAAAGAACAAATTCCTCTGTTCTCCCGATGATTTCAAAAACATTAGATGTGTGAAAATAAATCCCAATGGTGAACATTCATTTTTGTCGTCTTTTAAGTTATATATACCTGACAATCTGCTTGAATTGTTCGGTAGTAACTACTGGCCAAGTGGGATTATTCTTCGTGAGTTTAAACTCCAGAGCTATAATGCTTCGCGGTCAAAACAACATAAAGGCAAAGTGAGCTGTGATTCTGGATTCGATAAGATTGTGGTTAATTTCTATTATCAAAATGTTAACGGTCTTAGAACTAAGGCAAATACTTTTATAATGAATTCCTCGTGTTCCGATAGCCATGTCATAGCTTTAACCAAAACTTGGTTGCATAAGGATATTATTGTGTCTGTTATAGTTATTTGATTGCTCATATCAAGTGTTCCATCGGGATTTTTTTTCGAACTCTCTAACTCGCAAAGGTGGCTGTGTTTTAGTCGCAGTCAATGCTTGCTTGCCCTCCAAAACTATTACTATTCCTTCGTCTTATAGTGTAGAATTAATATGTATTGTACAATGTCTAAACTCGGTAAAGAGAAGCATATGTTTACTATTTGCTACTATGTTCCACCTGATTCGGATTTACAAATGTATCAAACACATTTGTCAGCCATTGAGTACGTGCTGGCTTCCGATGATGACGTAATAGTTCTCCTTGGTGATTTTTATCTACCGAGTATTGTATGGCCCTTCGATTGTGTTGTTGATGATGATCATTTTTTATTATTATTGTTAGGGGTGACCCTCGTGGTGGGCACTGCGACCAGACGGTCTTTTGCGCCGAAGCCCTTTTACATTAAAAGACGGTCTACTACCCCAAGGAACGCCAGAAGGTCTTTTACAGAAGATGAGCGAGCTTCGGCCGAGTCCAAGAACTTCTGACTGAAGATCTTCCTTCTTAACCGTGATAAAGCAGGACAAGCACACAAAATGTGTGATGTAGTTTCGTCGTCTTCAAGACACAGACGACATTCCGTCTCATTTGACAGACCTACGCTACGGCCCTGGAAAGGTGACAGTTCGAGCGTTACTTGTGTAAACATCGAAATTGGTGCAGTGTTTGGAAAGCTGTTTGCATTTCAAAATGGAGATAAATAATGAAAAATTGCGCAATATTTTGCAGTATTATTATGACAAATGGAAGAACGCTGCGCAGGCTTGTGAACAAATTTGTGCTGTGGCGCCGTACTTTATCGAAATCTGCTGCACGGAAATGGTTCGCTCGCTTTCGTTCCGGTAATTT